>OY728133.1:606920850-609320850 GCA_963277665.1 Viscum album | reverse complement strand
AAACGTGATCTAGAATGATTGACAATATCCAATATATACATTGAGGTATTCTTGGTTGATTTGGATAAGCGATTCCAAATAATTAATTATAAATCATCTATGAAACACCCTTAATCCCTAAAATCTGATGATTAAACAGCGTGTAATCCATGAAACTCAAGAAACATGAAAAAGTAGTTAATATTTTAAAAAACCCTAACTTTTGACAGTACACCACATGAACCTATTACATGACATGTAAACCCTTCTTCCCTAAATTTTTTTCAAGAAAAATTTCTGTAATACCTTATATGGAATGTAATACCTTTACATGACTTGTAATTTCCAAATAGACTGCAGAAACTGTATTTTTAGGAATAATAACCTAAAGAACCCACTCTAAGAATTCATTGATCTTGGGAAGACCTCACTAGTTCTTCGACAACTTTTTACCCAAACTCCAAGAAATAAAAAACATAAATCCTTTAATATTAGTTCATTTTTAGTATAAAAGGCTCTCTATCCATGTGATTCCCACATTCACACCCAAAAAAATATGATAAGAAAAGTATAAACATGGGTGTTCCTAATATGCATAACAGGGTGTTTTAATCTCACCACTATAAATGATTTCTTCCCCAAAAAAATCCCTCAAATCCTTGGACATAAAAAACGTGAAGGCCATTTCTAGCTTTTCAATAATTCCCTCTCCCATATCACATAGATATCCTGTCCACAGTTCCATTGTATCTGGACTACATGATTTTTTTTACCTTGAAATAGATTCTCTGGACAATCCATAATCTAAACTGGTTTCTTAACAATGGTGGTTTTGATATCAGGATTGAAATCCTCCAATCCAATACAATGGGAAGGATCCATTATATACCTCCTTAGCTGATAAACATGAACCACATCTGGGATGGAATTAAAATCAGGTGGAAATTCCAACAAATAGTTCATCTTCCCTAATCGTCCAACAATATCAATGGTTCCTGAAAAACACAGTACCAACATACCCTTCTTACCCAAATAATGATTTCCCAAGTGATGTGAAACTCTAAGAAAAACACAATCACAAACCTAAAAATTTATAAACTGAATATGACAGTCTGCATAATATTTTTGATGACTCTACGGAATTTCAGTATGGTAACAGGTGTACGCCGAAGGAATTAACGAGACAGAAAGGGGTATATAACCATTCAAACATAATAATTCAAGTATAAAAGAGGTGAGAAATCATACCCCAAAATTTGAATTTGAAAAAAATGGTATTTCAACATAATAAAATTTGGACAAAAAATGAGAACTGATGAAATCTCTAACATTGTAGTGTGATCCCAAGGGCATGGGAGGGGCTTGAGAGAGGCCTCTTGGGAGCTTGAAGCACTGTGGAAGGATTTTAATGATAGCAGGGTAGATGAGGGTCATGATAAAAGTGTTTTGAGTGAAGGAAAATGTGATATAGGGTGGGTTTAAATAGGAAAAGATATGGAATTGTTTACA
Organism: Viscum album; assembly: GCA_963277665.1. Lineage (NCBI taxonomy): Eukaryota > Viridiplantae > Streptophyta > Magnoliopsida > Santalales > Viscaceae > Viscum > Viscum album. Next base: position 609,319,362 of record OY728133.1, on the reverse strand, counting down.
TTTAGGTTTTGGACACTACACATTAAAATAATCAAAAAAAGAAATCCACCCATGGTTTTCTCCCAAGGGGAGTGAAAAAAATTATTTTATAAGTTCAATGGAGGAATTTATAAAAATATTATAATTTCTTATGTGTTAGTGAGTCACACTCTCAATGAAATCATTTTAAAAAGATAAAATGTTTTATAAGTCTTGGAGGGTCCACTAAGGCACCGTAAAATTAATCAAAAAAATATAATATCATATTTTTAAAGATATAACATATATATTTTTATATATTCTTTTTATATTATATTATTATATCACTACCGGTTTATTATGATTTCATAAAACACATTATATATTTGAACTGTATTTAAATTTTTACCCAAAAATTTTACTATCTCAAAAAATTATGAAAAAAGTAACCATTGCATAATTTAGAAATCCGGGTTTAAAAAATAATACACATTTTATCTAAATATATCTCTAAATATTTGCATTTACCCATTAAAAATAAAAAATATATTTTATTTAAATTTAATGGGGTTTGACAAAAACAGTTATCAAACCTTAATAAAAAATGAAATTATATTCATAAAAATTATAAGCTCATTTAAATTTCATAAAATTTAATTTAGTAATAATAATATGTTATTAAAATATTATTTAATTCCATTAAGCAATTAATTCATCAAGACCGATTTCTTAATTGAATATTAACTAAAAATACTAATTGTGATTTAAAAACCATTTACACTGTTACAATAATGATATGAATTTATATTCTTAATACAAAAAAATAAAGCACATAATAATAGTTTTATAATCATGTTATATAATCCCATATAAAACCCATAAAGACAAAAGAGTAAGTTTTTTGATGTTGAATGACTCTTTGGGTGTCTTAGATAACATTCCTAGTATGGTAATATCTATCAACTTCAACATCCCCTATAGGCGGTTTTGTTCAAGCCTAATGTGTTGAAGCTCGGCTTGGGGTTATTCAAGAGTGAATCCTGGTGATGCTACCTCATTTATCAGCTCAAAAAAATTGATTCATATGAATAAATTCTATTGTATGAGGGAATCACTTAATTTCTAAGTTAATTGGATTTGAAAAAGCCTTAAATTTACTCTATCCAATTGACCATTATTCAACAAATATATTAGCAACAATAACAATTCTTTATGGTATTTTAAATTCAAAATACATAAAACTAATGAAGTTGATTTGTTTTATCTGACCATCTTGCATACTATGAAATTTAATTCGATCAAGTGGAACATTCATGAATAAAATTTTTGGTTGTTACAGTTCTCATCAAAATAAAAAAAAGCCTTAAAGGAGGTTCTCAAGGAGGAGTATTCAAGAGGTAATACCCTCCTCCTTTTCCTTTTTTATTTTATTTTCATGTACATTTTTTTTTATTTTTTTATCACCTCCTCTATAGAAATGATTTTTATAACTCTAGTATCATCTATATACTATAATGATATCATGTTAATGTACTATTATAAATCAAACACTTTTCTCACACTCTTTTATTTATAAAACGAAATCATCGTATGTGATGTGATGTCTTACCAGCATTGTGGATGATGAATTTTAGTTTTTAATTTAAATTTAAATGAAGGTGATGGAACCATTTTTATGGTTAAAAAAGACTATAATAAATGTATTACAAAATTCCTTATGTTCTGGATGTAACATATTTACATAATACTAAATGATAAAACAAAATGAGTTTTTTATGATTAATAATCATCGTAATAATGTAAACTATTGTCAATAAATTTATTATCTTATGATTCATCCTCTTACCATATAAATTAATGATATATATAAAAATTTACAAATATATATGGTCATTAATATCATATAAATTAAATTTTGGTATATTATACCCATTCTGTATGAGCATTCAAACTCATATACAATTATAACAATCGTGATAACTAATGAATAGAAAGCTCATTAATGATAAAATTGTGCATTATAACTCTTAAAAAAGACCATAATTGAACATAATAATATTATTATAATTCAAATACATTTATATATGGTTCTAAATTAATTAATTAATTAATTAAATCAGATTATTCAGTATGATTAAGTCAAATGTAGAACACATTCGAAAATATGTTAGTGGTTTTCTCTCTAAACCTCCAATTTCAGTCGACATAGGCTTTCTCGATTTATAAACCATTATAATTATAGAATATTTTTATAAGTTTCTTCGAGATTTTGTGTATACATTCAAAATTCATGTTTCTAGATTAGTTCATCTTACGTTTATGGATAATACTTTTTTTTACAGGGTTCCCTTTTAAATTCCTTATGACACGCAAGCCCGATTTAAGGAAACCTCTCGAATTATTACCTATTTTAAAGTGAACTCTATAATATTTTTTTAATGATAAATTATTTTTATAAAATATCTCATATTATCGTAGAAAAACTATCTTATTTAACTTCTAGTTTTATACATAGATTTTAACAAAATAACTCCTCTTTGGAAAATAAAAGAGTATTTCTATGAAAAATCCTTCGATGATTTTATTAGAGTAAATCTATATATTTCAACAACCATGTTGAATTTTCTACTCTATTTTTATTTATATATTATGATTGAAATATATAATATTTTATTATATGGTTAAGGATTAGTTTTACTGTTTATGTTCTGTCTTGAAACCATTAACTATATTATATAGAATGGTTTACGATTGTGTTTATTTCATAGATAAAGTAATTAAAATTTTAAATGACAGTTTCAATATGATTTTATATGTTAATTATTTTTCTCCCCTATAATATGAGGAAATAATTGGACTTATTAAGTGATGGGAGGGGCCCACTATATCCCCTATATTCATCAGTATGTCACATGAGACAAACTAAACTATGTTTTTACCCATTATTTAATGTGTATTGGCTGAGACCTTGAATGTATGTTTATGATGTCTGGAATCATGCATTTCAACGTTATGAAACTACTGATTGATTTTCAATGTGATTATTCGACGTGTAGAATATCAGTAGCTATGTTTTATTATTAAATTATTTAATTAGTTTTTAATTTCTATCATTTTATGTTCATGATTATGTTTTATTGACATGTGTACTTTTAGATATTCACAATGCTTTATATTTATTCTTCTGCTGTATTAATTACCATTAATGGGCATCTGTGTTCCCCCCATATGTTTTATTTTTCCCCAAGATGAGAAGATGTATATTATGAATGACTTCAAAGGATAATATAAAAGTTTATTAGTGTTTCCAATATAGATACTATGTTATACTTCATTTCATGTAGTGATGAAACTGTTATGTACGTTTCTGGTTTTCTAATGCTACTAAAATATTTCTTCCATTGGGATATGACTTCCTTGTTTTTATGCCTATGTAACGAAGTAAGAAATCGGCTCCAAACAACCGGGATTAGGGTATTTACATTCTCTATAAAAGGGGTACATGAAACTCCATGCAACGTCTATTCTAGGTAGTAAGGTAAAATAAATCAATTATTTTATTTTTAATGGTATATTGTACTACTTATATATATTAAATAAAAAATTTAAATATAAATATAATGTAAAAATTAATATAATTTAATTAATTTTTACATTTTCCTTTGAATGGGGGAAATGGTTTCTACTATATATAGTAGAAATCAAAGCCTAATTAAATATTAATGGATTTGAGAATATAAAATACTATGAAAGTTTTCATATTTTCATTATATGAGTAGCGATGTTTATTTCCAAACAGTAGTTGTTATCAATAAATGAGATAATTTCTTGGAAACACATGAATTATAATTTGATCCATTCTATAACATGTTTTGAAAAGAAAGACTAAAATTTGTTCTATCCAAGGTAAAATTGTTTTTTCTATGTTATTTGTTAAAATATGATGGATCGACATCACACCTTCATAGATGACAAAATTTGATAAATAATTAATTTGTTTTCATGGTTGCTTCTATAAATAAATTCATTCCCAATATGTCAATAAAGAGTTTACATATTATAATATTTATATACAATCTAATTATATGTTTGAAAAAATGTATAATGTATTTCTCAATGTATTTTTAACTTGGGGATGTTAATATGTATCAAATAATTGATTATAATGGATTAATTAAAATCATAATGTAAATAGATTCATTTAAAATTTCCAATCAAATTATCTTAATGAAAAGGAATAAGTTTATGTAATTTCCCAAATTAGATTATATTATAAACCTTAAAAGAGTTATAATTATTTAAATACCATATTTCACTTACATCTTAAAGTTAGGTTCAACAAATATGCACTCTCCCTAGGAAATTCTACAAAATGATTTGGTATTATGACCATAGTTAGCAGTTTCCACTATTATTCATTGATAAATATCTCTGAATTGATGATTTTGGCAGAAGGAATGGCGATAGGTGTAGATCAAACATGGATCAAATAATCTATATAAAAACATTAAAGTCACTCATTCATGGGACTCTTCTCCATTCTTGAATATCTTATGAACAATGAGGCCGTATTTTAGGACTATGAGTGGGATAACAAACAATATATTTCGAAAAATATAATGGTAGAATTTTTTATGGATTCAGAGGTGGGGGTCATATGAATTCATCTAGGTTTAAATATAATACCATTATATTTTCTAGTTCGATTTTACATAAGAAAATTCTACATACAAAAAAAATTTCACTGGTCCCTGGTCATTTAAAAATAGGCCTCTTATTTTGAATCATTTGTTTGAGGATTAAAATTACTATTTTTTCTCAATATCCAAACATGTGTATGTGAATTTACCTAACTTCCATCTACTTCATTCAAGAATAATGGCCCTTTTAAGGATTTCATGCATTATTGGGAGAATAATATATAATGATGGAATCACTACATCTACAACCAGGCTTGACTGTGAATGTTTTTTTATTGATATTAACCTATAGTGATCTCATTATAGAAATATCATTCTTACAAATATCAGGTTTAGGGTTTGTTCTTAGGATGTGGTGTATGAGAGGTTACTAGATGATTTCCCTAACTACAAATGTTCTATCAATTCAATCTCTCTTTATAACTCTTCTACGAAGCATCATCAGCATTGGGTTTTGATGATCCCTGATGCTGTTGGGACCTATGATAGGGTAGAAATAGAGGCTAGGAAACCTCAATCTAAATCCTAGAGTGTTATTATCTCATATACCAAGGTCATCTTTGCTCTTTGACAAGATATGAGTAAGGATTTCAAATATTCAATTTTGGATACGTGTTTGGGGAAGGATGATTCTACTGCACCCTATAGAATGACAAGATTTTGGGATTCTCAAGATGAGACTAAGCGTACAATAGATCAAGAGGTCATTATATACCCTCACATTGGGAAAAGGAACGGGATATGGGTTGGGGTGATGTCTTGAAAAAATGGGAAGTCATGGTCCAAATCAAGTACCTTAGACCTTGTGGTTTTCCCATATAATGTTGGAGTGAAAACACCCGAAATATATTCTGGCCTAAAAGGAACAGAGAACTAAAGGAGTTTATTGATGGAAAAAATGGGAATTATAGAAGAAATAGGAAATGAAACCAGCAAGTACATGCTCCCTTGAGAGACCTCCTACCTAATATAACTACAGAACTACCAACATTTACTAACTGAAAAGATCCCCTCTCCCCTTACCCCCACGTTCCCTTGTTACTACTTCCCAGCCCCCACATTCATTGACCCCCCCTTCTACCCACGTGGCCTAATAAACATGATATTCTTCCTCCTTATTTCAGAACCATGTAGAGGCAGTTATATTATTCCTACCACTACATTCTCATGCATCCATAACTGCATGCCTCCCCTGAATTGATATCCCTACCCCTCTTGTATTAAATATTGCAATTTTTAGGCCAGTCACTAATCTTAACACTTCACACCCCATGTGACATAGTATTGTCCTTAAGACTAAATGTGGGGAAATGATTTTAGAATACATACTCATCCTCTAATTTAGCATCATATTCTAGTTTTCCCATCCATTTATTTAGATATGGAGGTTGATAGATGTCATCCTGAAACTGGAAATGTTGAGAGATGACTTTCTGAGTCTCCATGAGATGAAGATAAAAAACATCGAGGACTTTTGTATGGGATTAGTGTGTGGGGTGGTTACCAAGGTTCACTTTGAGTTTTGATACATGGAATACCAAAGGGATTCAGGATATTAGTGGTAAATCTGACGGGTAAGTGATTTGACAAATCTGGAGAATGTTTGAAAATGGAACATAATTGTTGGGTGACAGCTTTTGTGTGATCTAGTGGGTGAGGGAGTGCTATTTGTGAGGGGGTGCTTGATATAGATGTGGGTATCAACTAGAAATGTTACTAGACACCTATGGTTGTCCACCTAGTGCTGAATTATGTCATGGTAACATCGAAGGAGATTCTTGAGTTGGGTTAAGGCTACGTCACGGTGATCCAAGGAGGTAGCCACTACGACCCCTCGAATTTCAGTGGGAAGATAGCTAAGATGAATAGGGGGTTTACGGCTGTAGACAACAAAAAAGGGATTTGTCTATAATTCAAAATTCAATGTTTTATTATATGATAATTCTACCATAGGTTTCTAGAAGGACCAGTGATTGGGATGCTCACCTGCAAAACATTGGATGTAGGTCTTCAGTAAACAATAAACCACCTCAGTCTGTCCATATGTTTTTTGGTGGTATGCAGAGATGAACTGGAGGTTTGTTCCCTACAATTTGAACATCCCAGTCCATTGATGGTTGTGGAAAACTATTTCGTAGTGACCAATATAGGACGAAGGTATGCCTTGGAGCTGAATGAGCTCCCCAAAAAATCAGATGATTTTGTGGCTATAAAGGGAATCTTTAATAAGAGTAAATGAGCGTACTTAGAGTGTCGGTTAACCACCACATATATGAAATCAAATCCACCTAATTTTTCTTGGCTAGTGATAAAATCCAAAGATAGATTTTCCCAAATGATGTCTAGAATATCCAGTGGTTGATGTAATCTAGTTGGAGAAATAGTGGAATATTTTTTCTAGTGGAAGTAGGCGCACTCACAGTCATATTTTTTAATAATAGGTTCCATGCCATGCCAATAAAGATTAGAAATGAGATTTCTATAGGTATGATAAAACCATGAATTGGATGATGGGGGTGGAGAATTCCGTTCTTCCAACAATTTAAGGATCTATGGAGAAGCGACGGAGTGGACATGGTGACCGTTCTAAAAAAATGCCTCGAATAATGATATATCCTAGAAAAGAGGCATTTAAAACATTCAAATAATTGATGATCTTCTGTAGGATGGGGTCCTTGGAAATATTTTGCACAATATATGAGATATCCAGCCAAATAGGGGTAGACTGAACTTGTTTCAAAGAGGATAAATTGTGGAAATAGGACAAGGCATCAGATACCAAGTTCTGGTGCCCATGTTTGTATTTAATTTCATTATTGGATGAGTTCAAGTATTTAGGGGATAATTATATATTGAAAAACTTTATTGGGCAGTGATTCTTCATGATAATGGCTCTACTACCCCTACCATTGGCGTCCCCTTCTAGCTCAAAAGGGAGATAAAAAATCAGGGAGAGCAAGAACACGGGACAGTTTCAAGAGGTTTTGGAGATTTGTGAAAGCATCTTGGGTTTCCGAAGACCAGTGGAATCCATAATTCTTGGTGAGATAAGTAAGGGGATGATATATGGTTCCATAAACATTGATAAAACAAATATAATAGCTGGTAAGGCCATGTAATCCATGGACTCCATGAACTGCTCTAGGGAGTGGCCAATCCAGAATGGCCTGAGCTTTGGATGGATCCACGATGATTCCATGTCTAAAGATTAAATGGCCCAAGTATTAAATATGTTGCTGTAAATAATGAAACATTAGTAAGTTTAATAAAAAATTATGTTTATTATATATTTGAAGGAAAATGATGAGGTTGTCTTGATGGAAATTCCAATCTATGTTGTAGACTTAAATATCATAAAAAAATAGCACAAATTTCCACAGTAAGGGATAAAATAATAAATTCATGGTGTTTTGAAATGTGGAATGAGTATTAGTAAAGAAAAAATCCATAATCTTGTATTAATAATTGCCTTGATGGGTATGAAAAGTTTTTTTGTCGATGTCGGCCTCTTGCATCCTAATTTGATGATATCCTGATTTGAGGACCAGCTTGTATAATTAAAAGGTGCCTTATACTTCATCCAAAATTTATTCCACCAAAGGAATGAGAACTTTATCAGAAAAAATGTCTTTATTAGGAGAATGGTGGTCAATGCACATATGCTAGGAATTTCCTTTAATTTTTGCTAATAAAACTGGGCTAGAATAAGTGATGCAGTTGGAGTGAAATAAAATCAGTGCGTAGTAGATCTGCCACCTAACGTTCTATTTCATTATTTTTATGTGTGGATAATGGTTAGGACATACCATAATGGGCCAGTGTCCAAGTTGTAGACAGATATCATGATCCCATGATCGTATTTTATTGAGTTTTGTAGGGGGATGTACCAATTTCTCAAAAGGATATATCAAAAATTGAATGTCAGAACTGAAGGGTTCAATCAACATGGCAGTGGTAGACACCCGGCCACCAAAGGTGAGGTGACAACCTGCTGTATCTCTGGTAAATTTGACAGAGTACTGTCTGGATATGGTGGGTTTACTGAAATGGCATATCCCCTAGACGCAGTAGGATTTCCCTACCAGTGAAAACTTCCTGCGCATGGTCTTCCAATTCATCTGAACATTGACAAGGGATCTTAACCATGTAATGACCATAATGATGTCAAGGAAGCCAATTTCAATCACATAGGAAGCTATGATACAATTATAAGGACAAATACATAATAATAACTGGGGGAAAGTCGTATGGACCAGGTGGTCATACCCTAAAATGGTACCAATATTGTAAGAATGCTCGAACTCCATGGAATGGAGAAAATTATGTAGTGGGTGGAGCCACTATCAAATAAGAGAATAACAAAAAAACATCCTAAGGAGCCATCAATTTTCAAGGAGGATAATCCTTCTTTGTAAGTACAACTAAGAAGGCATTGCGGCTGGTGGTAGTGTAACCCATGAACCAGAAATTTAGCATCTTCAAGGAGAGTAAGGGGTGGAATAATATCGTCCGATGGTGCTAGATCCTCCTCAGAAGTGTCTCCATCATAGATAATGACAATGCAAAGCTTGGGATTTTCACATCAATGTGTAGGGGAATATGGAAGACCATACCTAAAACAAAGTCCCTTCTTGAAACATTCTTCCCTTTCATGAGTTGTTTAGTGGTGGGTACCACCGGTAGAGGAAGAAAAATTGCATGAAATGTCCACAGGAGGGATCGAGATACACTTGGAAGGCCGATCAAGCAAGAAACAAGTAGAAAAATGTGACGAAGGGATGGAACATGTAGGAGGAAGACAAGGAGGATGATCAATGGTGGATGTAGAAACATAAGGACCCCATCTCTTGCTGTAGATAGTGTTACCATGGAAAAGATTGAGTTCAATGTGGTGAGAAAGATGCATTTATTAAAGGCGTGTACTGGGGCTAGAAATCATCATCCAAGTTTGAATATCCAACTATGAAACATTCATGAGATAACCCATCTATTGAGGTTCGGGGAGTCTGGGTAAAAATAGGATAGATACTCAAAGTGGTAAATGAATTCCAGAACCTAGCCATGTTGCTGTAGTACTGCCAGTTCTTCATATGGGTTCAATATCTCAAGGCCACAAGAACATTTCATGAGTTCACATTCAAATATTCGCCAAGTCAGGCCTGGATATACTTCAATAAGAATAATGAACCAATGGATTGGGACACCCTATATACTAATGTGGGCCACGTGAAGACATATTGGAGTGGGTATGGGATGAAAATAGAAATATAATTCAGCGTAGGTAATCCACCCTTAAGGATCTGAGTCATCAATGATGGGGAACTCTACATTTTCTGGGGATGGAAGAAGGTTCAGGTGGTAGGATGACAATCGTAGAGTCATAATTAGGAATAGGAAGCAGCAGATGTATAGAGATGTTCCATTTTCTGCGTGATGTAGAGGATATCACTTTTGGAGGAGGTGTATCACCATGAGGTTGTTTTTCTTTTGGGTGCCAAATGAGTTTTCAGAACTCTATTTTTTCATCACATTCTAAATCTCATCATTGTTGGCTATAGTAAATCACCTGAACTACATGATGAAGGTTCTCAACATTAGAAGAGAGTTTTTAGAGTGTGGTTTCAACAATATCCAAGCACTGGTCAGGGCCATCGACATAGGTTTGTGTTCAGGATTCCATCACATGAGGAGATGGAGGTCAAAAGGTCAGATAATGTGTATGGAATGAAGAACTGTGTGAATTTTATAAATGAAAAAAATAGAATTTTGATAGATGGAGGAAAAGAAACCAACAATTACAAGCTCCACTATGAAAGATCCTACCAAATATAATAGCCAAAATGCATACATTTACTAACTTAAAACGCTCCCCTCTCTCCTCCTCCCATTCCCCCTTATAACAGCTTTCCATCCCCCACATTTCACACTGCCCCATCTACCCTTGTGGCATAACAAACGTGATATTCATCATTATCCTCTCTATACCGAATAGAGGTAGTTATATTATTCCTCCTATCAGTTAACCAGTTGGCCTTAACTATATGCCTCCACTGAATTGATAGCTCTTCACCACCTGGAATAAACCTTCCAATTTCCAGTCTGGTCATAGATCTTAACACAACAAAAAGGGATCCCTAGGAGAAGTTTCTTCATCACACCTCCTTGGTTCTATTGACTGTGAGGTGTTTACTATTAAAATCTACAAATACAGTCTAATGAAACAAACTAATGTTGTGAAAACTATAGAGACTAAGTGCGGTGTTGGGTGATCTAAGAATCTTGGGTAGAAATGTTGTCATCATTCAAAATGATTTGTACAAGTTAGAATATTAGGGCAGTAAATCACCCCAAAAAATCTCATAAACATAAATACTTGATTCTTTGTATTATATGAGATATAGTTTTTGTTTTAGAAACTAGAATTTCTATTATTTAGAATGATTTTATTGATAGATTTTGTAGTTCTGTATACTAAAATTAAAGTAATAACTTCCATCAGGTGGTTAATTATAGGATCCATGTACTTTGGAATCCTTCTATAGAAACTATGAGTGAGATTACTATTTGTTCACAATTATTCTACTAAACTATATATTTGGGGAAAGATGTTTTCTTTATAATCATTTGTTTTTAATTTTCACAATAGATTCCTCTATGAAGATCTTCAGTCATATTTTATGTAGATCCATATCAATAAAAAACCTTGTATTATTTTAGGGGACCATTCGTTTGGTTTAAATACTTCCCTCCGATATATTGAGGATCTAAATAAATATAAATATGATATTTACATGCATGATCATGATTTATAATGTTTTAATTACACTGGGTCTAATAAGAGAAATGTTGAAAATAGGATTTTTAGTAAGTTGTAAAAAATCATCATTAATGATAGTTGGTGATATTATTTTGAACCCATCAACTATATTTTAACCAAAAAGAATCTCTGACTATTTCCCATGAATTTTAGCTAGCTCCATCGATATAAAAAAGATCTTCCCTTTTATTTTTTTTAATTTTTGGTGCAAGGAGGGAAATTTCCATATTCATGTGCATCAGGTTTGGATCTCCCATTGTTCAACATATTATAACACCCCATAAACCTAGACCACAAATCAGGTGTTCATATCTATGGTCACTATTGTACCTATGGAACACCTCCCAATATGCTAGAGGCTATGGACCAGCAGCATGGGCCTAACATGATACAGTGGGGAGACTATAACCACATATAAGAGTAAAAAAATAATGGAAATAAAACAATGTAGATACTTCAAGATAAATAATAGTAAATTAAATTCAGGAATAATATTACACATAATCTAAATAAAAAATGTATTGGTAAATGAATTGTATACTACATGTTAAGAAGGCATATAAAAATTGAGTAAATATAACATGTCAAATGACTGAAAAAAAATGGGGAAGAACACTATGCATGTTCCCGGTTCCAAGTCTAGTCTAAACTCTCATGTTCCATCCTAACATCCCAACCCAAATATGTACCTGAAATCACGTAGAATTTACTCAAGTACCTAGGTTCCATGTAGACCTGATCAAGGTGTTAGTACAACTTAGTATGAAACCACCAATAGAATCCCAAAATTTAACAAACCAATAACAAGTGCTTTCACGTCACTATAATAAAAAGTTTAATAAATTAAACAATTCCTACAAAATATTAAATAACCTCTAATGATCTGGGTTTGTAGTGACAAATGAGGGTAGTCCATGTAACCATCATTAGATCTATGACCTTTATTGACCATACATATTTCGTCCAATGATGGGGTATCTATGACCACGTTGCAGTGACTGTACCAACATAACATCATAAACAAAAATTTGGTGTGTTCCCTAAAAGTATTAGAAACCTCCACAAATAGATGTTTCATAGTTAATCAAACATACATATAGAGTTTTATTATCTATAAGTGGCCAACTACTTCTAGGTGTTTTCTCATCTATCACGGATCTCACAAAATGGAGCATCCAATATTTATCATAGTCCATGGCAATATGGGTTTTTTTCTGAACTAGTTCATAGGATAAAAATATATCACAAACGTAATATAATGGAATTTTCATTATAAAATTCAATCCTTCCATTGTGGGTATTTCCATACAACATCTTGCCTTCCCCTATGTCATTTTGACTTCCATTCCAAACATTTTTTTCACAAATATAACAACATTCAAAATAAAACGCATTCATTACTTCGTTCCACAAGGGAAACTTATACCATCCATTATTTATATCTAATTTTATCCCTTTTTACTAGTATTAGGGAATTATTTAGAACATAATTCCTTTTTCCCCTTCATGGTGAATTACTAAATGTAACAATTATCAACCCATTTTTTAATCATGCACTTAGCCCCACAACAACTTTTCCTTTTAAAGGTCATAATTCACCATTCCATAAACATAAACATTTTACTACATAAATCCATTCTAATTTCACAACACAACCCCATATCACAACTTCACATTTCCCTTTGTGGATAACATTACACATAAAATCTCATTCCCAAAATTTTCGATGACTGTTAAATTCCATTTCCTAATCAATGATCTAAATATAAAATCCTTGTTCAGCCTAGTGGTTGCATCTCTGCGGCTCTCATAGGAGGTCTCATGGTTGAGCCATCCTGAGTAATTGTTGGCATTATAGCTTATTAATTGGTTTGTAATACCCCTCCCAATAATATTATCTTAATTATGAAATCATTGTTGATGGTTTACTCCAATTTTTATTACTCTCATGAATTCCAAATATTTTTTCCAATCTTTAAATTCGCTTGTTTATGGTTATGTCCTTATACGAGGGATTTCACTTTGGATTACACTTTTAATCCAGATCATCATATTCTAAAAAAGATAAATTGTTATGTCATAGAAAAACATAATCATTAAATTTTATTGATTATCACACGATAAGACCGTCTTAACAGACAAATTAAGCACATTAAAACAATATTGAGACTCTAGGTCCATTTAAAAGGACCATAAATCTATCCCTTATAGACATCCACTCATTCTATATTAGAATTTGGTTATATCTAAATAGTTGGTGAATAAATAATCAGACAAACCCATAAATATAGGGTGCATTAGACAAAACAAGTTAGAGCAAACATGATAGAAAAAAGAAACAATAAAAGGAAGCTAAATTTTTTTTGACCTTATCTTATATATTTTATGACCATAGATGACACTCAGTTCAAACCAATGATGAATGAGATCCTTCAAGGAATACATTTAAAATGATAGATTGTGAAAGTGGTGATATTGAACAACAATTAGAAGAAAAAATCTGGTGAATGGCTTAAGAGGCAATGGGGGGAAATAGTAAATCTCACATGGGGTGTATGGATTGATCTCATGGTTTTCTAACCCATGTGAGAAATTTGTACCCAACACATTCTTAAAATATCCATCCTTGCACAGTTGGTGCATTGTTTAAAAAACCATGTTCTAGCTATATGAAGTGACTCTACAATTCACTATAGACTCTATGAAGTTAGTAGGGCCCTTCACATGGTTTAACAAATTATGCCCCACTCTTGACCACACAACACAGTTGGGGGCATTGGGGGCATGGTTATTTCTAATTTTGTGCTAACCAGATTCCCCATTATCTTTTCCCAAAAATCTAAAAGCCAAAACCGAAGATCCTGAGACATATCTGGGCACCCAAGGAACCTCTCGGGACACAACCCACACCCTAAAGCACCCTTTTAAGAAGTAAAAAAATCTGGAATTCCATCCTTATCCCTAATTTATTATCTAGACCATCCTGTGTAAGAAAATTCAAAATTCCTATAAAATTGGGATCCATGTAACAATCCTAGGGTCCTAAAATGTATCATAAATATAATATATCATCCATTCAATGTACCTTCAATCATTAAAAATATAAAAAGAACACACTCTAAGGTCTCATGCATGAGACTTAGTCTTAAAAACCCCAAATTACTAGCCTTCTGATAGTTATTTTTTGGTCGAACCTCCTTAGACCAACCACAATGTAGAAAACCTCAAAAAATTGTGCATCACAACGCCATTCATTTAATTGACCACAACATGACAATGCACGTCTGGTGGAACTCACGAGTTTCCTAATGTGTTATCATCGCACCCTATAGGTTGATGACAATAGTTTATGCTAGTCCCAAATCACCCTTTTTTATTTCTAGAACTCACGGTCAAACACTGGAGACCCCATATGACATGAGGACTTGCCTCACCATTCACATTGGCATACCAATCCCTTATCCAATTCACATTGGGTTGACGACAATACCGATGCTATAAAAATATCATGAAATGGGAGGTATTACCCTCCTTAATAACATAGAATTGAGAAATAAGATGAGTCATCCACAAACAACTCCATGAAATAATATAAAAGAAACCAAAACAATCGAACAAATTATTTTATAAATAAAAATAATACATATAAAATGCTCGAAAGTAAATAACCAATAGGAAAGCTAAACTAGTGTAACAACCTCTATCTGAATGGATGACCTAGTAATATCCAAAATTGTCCATGTAGTCCTCTTAGAAACTTGAAAATCAATTAATATACGTAGGATGATCATACAAGTATACTAAGTAGGAAAACCAAAGTCTCTCGTGCACATGTGAATGAATCATACTAATGCACCTGTGAACAATCATCAAAATCAATAACACCATCGTAGGTCAAATATCCACCCGAACCTCGAAAATACACACTCATCAAATAATTCATTCAATGTAATATAATACAACAAGAGTCGCATTAATAGAGTACCCCATAGTGCATTCCCACTGACATGATGCTCTCAAACCTCAGCATTGTACATCCAGGTGGTATCATCTATTCTGAATACCACAACACCACACAAGCATGGTCACAACATAACTCAACTCAAGACACCTGGGATTGTCATCTCTTGAGAATGACAACATCACTTTTCTCCCAATGAAACATGGGCTATAAAACATCCACAACCATAACCAGAGCGGTAGGGTATTGTGACTATGAAGGAAATAAACCTCATTCCCTCCTGCAACCATGCATGAGCCCCACCATAAGCTACCTCATCCAATCCCATCTAGCCTACAGAATCCCAGGCACACCATCCCACAAACACAACCATATCACATCTCAACCGAAGACACATGTGTTATCTCAACCATCATATAGTGCACTAACAGACCTCCAAACATCACAACCCGTACAATACCTACGTCACATAAAAGAGAGAGAGGAAAAGAGTGGGTACCTATCTATCCGTCCACCTAACCAGATGTTAGGAAAAATTCCCCTCATATAAATTTGAGTGTCGGAATTTAGTGCTCATTGTGCGTGGAATGCGTATAGAAATCACAAGGAATGGAAGAGCATATAAATATATCCATAGACAAGCCCAACCTATGAGTTCACAACCAAACACTAACCAACTCACAAAATCCCCACTTTCACTGACCCCTCTAAATTAATAACACCACACAAACAACAAACCAAATCATGCCACCAACAAAACCCATAATCCAACCCATCCATTTCATTATTAAGAATAAATCATATTTAACTAAGCAACCCATCATTTATTTATTAATTAGCCATTTTTCCCAGTAACCAAATCAAACCCCATAAATTTCAATAATATTTAACTAATTAATTATTCCATCATTATCAAGATATAATAAACAAAGAATACACACATAAAAAGTAGCTCATAATTACCATCCAACCATCACCTCACCACCACGATGCATGGCTGTACAACCACAACCTCACAACCCCAAAATCACAGTTGAACAAGCACTATATTTCCACCCCAAAATCAAGGCACAAAACCACAACCTTTTACCAAAAAAACACTACCACATATCACCCATCTTCCCCAAATCTCATCAAAAACAAACATAGTCACCCCACAGGCATGAAAACACATCAAAACACATCAAAATTCATTTTATAGATTTAACAGATTATCCTTTATCAAAATTGACTTTATTTTAGAGGTGTTATCACAAAATCCATAATTCTAGTGAAACCATTTCTTTAAAAAAATAAATGTAGTTACTCATTTTCCATTTTAGGGTGGTATTACAACAATCATAATAGAAAAAAAAGTTAAAACACATGGCATCCAGTTCAAAAAAGTCCCCAATAACCACAATATTCGATGGGACATCAAGCTTGTACAATCCATCATATCACAATATCATAATAGCTCATTCCCATTTATACATTTAATTTTAATTATCCAATTAATTATATTTGATTAAGTATGTACAACCTTTAACCATTAATGAAAAAGTATAAACCCCTCTCGCATGATAAATAAAAAAGTGAAATGATAGATTTTATATGTCAATGAAGCTTTTTAATCTCACTGCACACCACAGAGTTAAGAAAAAACACCCACAATACACAAACACACCATGAGAAACTAAAAATCAACCTACACCTCACCAAATATCCATTAAAACACATCCCAAATCACACCCTAAACAAATACCAAACAACCGTAGAGGGTTCCATAAAGAAGAACATGACAAAACCACTAAAAAGGGAGAAGTACCTACCATAGATTTCCAACGAACAACCATAAGAAGCAATGGATCAAATCAGTGGGATGGGGGGCTAGAAGATCCCCATGGGGTGATTAGGGGTTTTCTATAATGAGAGAGACTAGGTTTCATCCTAACGATTGAAACGTTGTCTAAGAAAAGAACATAATCCCTAGAATCTCATTAGTTTCACATCGTGTGACCATTACAATATGTGCAATCCTTGGTTTTTTGAAAATTTCCTTCTTTAATTGAAAATTCAGTCACCTCGGCATATATTTAATACGAATTTTCAATTCCACTTACATGATGTGTAATCCATCTCATAGGCTCCACCTTTTCCTATTTAATATTCATGAACTAGTTGGCTTTACCGGCCGTGAACCTTCATTTCACGTCATGTAAACAATAATCATCATTTATTTCATACAACATCTATGTTGCAGCTTCATCATCCACCAAAAACTATTGAATCCTCCTCAAGCCTCTTATAGAACACCTCCATCAATCAAAAACGAAAATGTAATGGGAAAATAATGCACAAACTGTTACATCAGATAAATTTTAAAAGATTCTCATCCTAGAGAATCCAAAACCAAGCCCAGGTGGAAAGGATCCCAAAAAACCACCCATGCGAGATATCTCTCAAGGATCTCATCATACCACAAACATAATCACCAGCCAAACATGCCAAACCAAATAGACACAAAACATCTCACATAACCTCATCACCACACAACCACGTCACCACTACCATCCAAACTACATACATCCAAAACCAACACTTTTTTCAACAAATAAATTTGACGACCCTAAACATAAGAAAAAGGGAATTCAATCATCCATGTCATGTTACTATCTGCTCTAGGCAGCAATTACTCATCCTCACAGGTTTAATCACATTTTATTATAATTCATCTAAATTATGAATCATTTACTCCCCTTTTCATATGTTTTATCATTATTTCACATCATATAATAGGGAAAATATCACATATCATAAAACATAAGGATCTAAACATTACATCCAAAAGTGAAACAGAGAAAAGAAAAACTCAAAACAACCAAATGAACTGAGAATTAATCCTCGTCTCTTGCTCCCAATTACTCTCCTCTAGGAAACCATGACATAACCACACACACAAAAAAGATGATCCATCCCCATAGCACCTTTTCTAGGTGATCATGGATCTCTATGGGATGCCCCATGAATATCACATCGACTTTGATATTCTACTCTCCCCAGTCAATAACCTAAGAGTCTTTATGAAGATATTGTTGTTGTTATGAGACTTGGAAGGTTTCATTGATCCTCTCCAGTTTTGGTTTCAATTCCAATCAATATGCAACCTCGACTACTCACCCCAACACCTCCAAGAGCCCAAAATACCTGAGATAAATCTTAATACCTCTTCCAAACCTTCGTTTCCCAAGTCAAGGGGAAACCTTCATGAACCTATGGTCTACAACCTCAAACTACAAGGTCCTCCAATCGTGATCAACCAAAAAATATATCCAATCCTATGTTTCATTAATTATCTTACTAACAAGGAAAACATTCTATGTTGTGTTCTGGATGACATCAGAATGATTAATTGTAGTCTCCCCAACATATTTCCTAAATAATGGGGAACAAAAGGGTTTCCCATATAGTGGCTTGAATTGTGCCTTACTAATGGACAAGTGATAACTGTTATTATAAGAAAACTCATCCAAGGAAACATTTCAGACCTAAAATTCATTGATTTCCAAGACGTATGCCTGAAACATATCCTCTAGTATTTTTATAGACTACCCTATTTTCCCATCTATATGAGGGTGGAAAATATTTTTGATAGGTAACTGAGTGCCAAAATCATGCTGCAATCCCCTCCTGACTCATGAGGTAAAATGTGTGTCCCAATTCGATACTATGGACCTCATAAATCCATGTAACTGCACAACCTCATCCACATACCTTTTAGCCACATCTCCTACTACACATGACTCCCCGAGCACTAAGAAGATAACATATTTTTTCAACCGATCTATGATCACCTAGTTAGCATCACAACCTCCCTATTATTGGTGTAACCTTGTGATGAAATACGACGATATGTCATCCCATTTCTTTTTAGTTGAATAAAAAAGTGACAATAAACTATATGGAACACGATTCTTGATCTTTACTTACTGGTAAACCAAAAAATTCACCACAAAATCTTACACTGTTTGTTTCATTATGATCCACTAAAACTGCATCATCAAGCTATGATACAACTTGGATACTTCTAGATGTACTTCCAGAGGTGATTTATGAAACTCATAAATTAGTCTCCCAGACATCGCTGTTGGAAAAAACAACCTCCCATGAAACAAATTCAGTTTCGACCATCCTCAGATCTTCCATTCTAAGAAACACAATGGCCACAATGATCACGGATCACCTCTTCCTCTGAGCCTCCCCACCAAGACACCTCCTCCTGAAGCATCTTAGAAGAAAACACCATCATCTGTAACAAATAACCCTAGAATCATACACCCTTGTATCTATGTAAATTGATGATAACTCCCCCATGGCTCTCCATGATTCCCCAAACTCCAAAAAAAATCCTTCCATGAATTCATGCTCAAAGCATTGACCACAACATTCCCTTTTCCTAAGGTTCTAGACATATCAAAATCAGTATCCTTAAGAAACTATATCCAACTTCTCTTCAGAAAATTATAATCAAACTGAGATAATATATACCTCAAACACTTGTGATTTTTGAATACCACAAAATGCTCCACAATAAGACAGTGCTTCCTCAACTTCAATGCCAACACAATCACTGATAACTCCAGATCGTGGGTTGAATAGTTGTGATAAAGAAGACATAACTTCTTAGAAACATAAGAGATCCATGCCATTTGTTGCATCAACACACGTCCATATCACATACAGGATGAATCACAAAACAACTCAAACATCACACCCTCCACATGTAACTGAATCACTAACCAACTCCACATTTATTGAATGAATCACTACCTAATAATGATTAGTGCATAAAAACAGATGATCCTTCCTCATCAACAATTTCAACGAGGCTACAACACAAGAGAAATCTGACACAAAACTCTGATGATATCCCGAAAGACCCATAAATTAGAGAACCCCTAAAAATTATTTAGTTCTTATAAAGAAACAATTGTCTCAAACTTTGACAGTTCTACCACCACACTATACTAAGACACCACATTTCCATGATAACACACCTCTCGCATCCAGAACACACACTCGGACAACATTCCAAAATGAATGTGGCATATAAGGATATGTAACATGGATTTGAGATGATCGACAAACTCCTCATATGAATTTTAGTAGTCTATGATATTACTGATGAACAAGATGATGAGATGGTCTAGTATCTCACAGAACAAAGAGTACATAATCCCCATGAACAGA
Source organism: Viscum album (assembly GCA_963277665.1). NCBI lineage: Eukaryota > Viridiplantae > Streptophyta > Magnoliopsida > Santalales > Viscaceae > Viscum > Viscum album. Next base: position 609,298,697 of record OY728133.1, on the reverse strand, counting down.
TCTGGTGTGTTCATAACACCGAACGACATGACTACAAACTTGAAGTATCCATAACTCCATTTAAAATCAGTTTTCATGATATAATCCTCTTTCACTCTCAATTGGTGATATCTAGACCACAGAACGAGTTTAGAAAACTAAAACTCCCTTATCAATAGGTTTAATAAATAATCTATACTCATTAGAGGGTAACATTTCTTGATTTTCAGTAGACTTCAACCTTTGATATTCTATTCAAAAACTCAAACTATGATCCTCCTAGAAAAACTATATTGGAGCACCCCACGATGACACACTAGGATAGATAAAACCATTTTACATCAGATCATCAACCAGGATCATCAACTCCTATAACTCAGAATCTGTCAATCGATATGATGTCATCGAAATTAGAAAATCACCAGTCTACTAGTCTATCCTAAAATCTACATCAAAACAATTGTATAATGTCACAACCACCTTTGGAAAAAAATATAAGGTACTCCCCAATGACCATGGGGACCTCTATATGCTGATTTCCCACCTGAAAACCCTACTTACCAATGAAAACCAATTATAAACCATCCATATTTAAGAACCATAATCTCCTCTGGAAGAAATAGAAAACAACACATATGAAATAAAACCATTTGATTCCATGTATAACATCTAAGGGAATCTTCTACAACAATAAAAGATCATCACAAACTAATGTGGCCCCATCATCAATCCTCACCACTGACAAACATCAAGCATGATGGTTTGGACTTTTTTTAATGTAGTCACATCCAATGGCATAAGAATACTCTCTATATCTAGTCCTTGAGTGCATACTATAGATGGTGCAATAAAGGAATGCAGTGCTTCTGAATTAAACAAGACACAAAAAATGGTTCTATGAAAATTGATCGTACCTATAACAATATCTTCACCCTCATGAATTGTCACCTCCACTAGGTGAAACTGACCACACTCAACTCATCAACTTTTATGCAGACAAAAAACTCCCTGATGACACTCTGGTTGAGGTCCCTAAACCTGGGGAAAATCAAGAGGTTATCCTCTACCATCTCCTTCTCCCCATGGTGGATCATAAGCATGTCATCCTACTAATGAAACAGTATCACTGTAATCTATTGAAGAGGCTGATGCTAAACCTATCCACCTCCCCCGAAATGATCATGAAGGACCATTAAGAATTGGTTCTAACAATGTCCATCTACACTATATATAGAAAGCCCTAGAAAAAATCACTTAAGAAGATCAAGAAAACCATTGGCTCCAAATGATTAGTTGGGAAACTGTTGATGTTGACTCCCTATTAAATGATACCGCAAGGTCCCTATAACATGAGACCTTCCACTATCAACTCTACTCCTCATGTAATCCTACTGGGTTCTCTCTCATGAAAAACCTCCTCATGAGTGCATCTATTCAATCGCCTCCTCCATATTCTGAACCTCTTGATACATTGGAAATATAAAAAGAGTGAATGGATATTGAATCAAAGGATAGAGTGCATCCTCATTATTTCTTGTACGATAATACTCATTTGGAAAAAGAATCAGGGATCTCTGATCGTAACTGTTTCAGAAATTTGCCCCATGAAACAACATCCTCTTTATCTTCAAGATACAACATCCACCACTAACACACAACTACCAAGATGTGATTAAATAACAATGTGGACTAATATTTTATCAGTATCAATATCAAATTGAAATCAATATAGATCTCCTCAAGTTCGCTCTCTATCTAAAAAAATTAAACACCACCCTCATACATCCCCATTGCCATCCACTGAAAAACTCACAATTCCCACTTCCAAGCCTCATCCCTTATAATCGGGTGAACCCTCCAAAAATCAATCATATCATCTTGCTGAAATTAAACTGCTCGAGAAAAATGCGTACGACGAAAAAAGATTTATAGATGAAAAGAAAATTTGTATTTTTTATTCCCGGTAGTTCGAAATTTAATATAGATTCATTTTAATTTAGTTTATTTTTGTTATCCTTGAAAATACAAATCAATTCAGACAATAATGCATGTTATCATGATTCATGTACCTATCCTTGGTCATTAAACATCAAATAGATCCACCTCATTAGATTCTTCAATAAGATCAGAGTTTGTTCACCGAATGACTGGGGGACTTAAAATCATGTTTCTTAACTTGTCTCTCTAGTCTATATCACACACCAAAATCAACTAAGACTCGTTCAATACCAACCCAAGCAATCCTAACTATACCTAACTCCAAAATCCATCCTATATCTTAACCATAACCCATGAGTCCCACCAACAGTAGGCCCCAGGTTGACAACTAGCATTTAGGGTATAAAAATCTTGTGAAATGGGAGGAATTAACATCTATAATAACATAAGATTGGGATATAAGATAAATAATTATAAAAAAACACCATGAAATAATATAAAATAAACTAAAACCATCCCAAAAATTCATGTATAAATAAAACTGACACAGATATATGTCTTCAAATTAAATCCCCATAAATAATGTTAATACTATGACACAATAGCTATCTGAATTTCTATGTCAGTAATGTCCAATACATTCCCCGTAATCATCCTTGAAACCTAAAAATCAATTTATATACGTAGGTTGAGCGTACAAGTATACATAGTAAGAAAACCAAAGTCTCTCTTGAACATGTGAAAGAAGCATACTGATGCACCCATGAGAAAATAATAGAACCAAACACACCAAGCAAGTTAACTATCCATCCCAACATAACCATGATTTTAATGCCCAGACCCTAGTTACCCAATGTTGGTGCATTATTACATAACAGTGGCATGTTCAAAAGAGATCATGTCTTGAATGACCGATTAGTTTAGTAGCCTTTCAAGAACCAGATACATACATATGTTTTACATCACATCATGAAAAGAATTTTATCCCCTTTGACACACTCATATATTTTAGACTATACATGGAGGTCATCTATAATATTCCTGTTCACATATTGGGAAAAAAACATATGAAATGGTTGAGCTAAAATGCTTAGTAAGGAAAACAATATATAAGAAACATTCATAAATAAGAATAAACATTAATGGCAATGTATAAGACTAAACAGAAGACATTTAAACAAAAAAAATAGTCATAGTATATCAAAGATAATTCAAATACTTCCATTTACGTATTCTCATGGATATTATACTAGTCAAATAATCACATGTAATTTCAATAGCTAATTTAACAATGATGGAATGCATAATTCCAGACGTCATAACCACATAGTCAAGGCTTCGTGCCCAGAATACAAATAATATTTTGTCAAGGACTTGTACCAAGACATTTTTTTGTCTCATGAGACCTACTGTTTCTTCGAGGATCTATAGAGGGCTCCACCAATAACTTATTAATTCCAATGCATTCCTCATATGAAAATATTGAAGAATAACATAAAAATTTGTATTAATATTTTCATAAGAAATGTTAATAATTTAACTACGAATGGTATAAAAATAACACATAAATATTTAAACATATCACAAAACATTAAATATAATATGGAGAATTCTATAATAATAAATCAACTTCAAAAAAGGGTAAAATCCATCAACAGATATTGACATAGATGAAATAAAAACTTTTGAGAGAAATATGTCTTTCTATTTTGAAATCATTTAAAAGACACATAATTATAATATAAAACAATTATTATGAAAATATTCTTATAATATTTTAAGGGAAGATTCTAAGGTGTTATAATTGCAAAAAAAAAGAAACACCTTTCTTATAAGTTAAAAAACATTCTTATCTTAATTTGTTGAAAATGTCATAATGTACATTGTTTGGAGAAGTACTGAAATATTCAAATCAAAAAAAAATTATAAAAATTAAAACAAGTGTATTAATGACTTTAACATATATTATTGTAAATAGTAATTAATTTTTTAAATACATTTTTAAGAAACACAGATGTGGATGATAAAGAAGTTCCAGTTAATACATACATATAAACAATCTCAGATAAATAAATAGATAGTTATATTAACCCTTTCCTTGAACTTTTCCTTTGTCGAGGGTAATTTAAAATCCTATATAGTAGTTAAATAATTTATATTAAATTATAAAATAACAAAATACGTAAATATGATATCATATATGATAATCTATTATTTATTTTGTCATATTATTTTTGTAGTATCATTTTTTCGAGTGTTAACTGATTTGTTTTCCTTTACATGTTTTGTTGTGTAAGTTATGTTTGTTTTGAATAATATCTATTTGATTTATATATATATTTATTTTATGTTTTTAAAAATTATTTTTAGTCATAAATGTAAAACTATTCTTGAATGATTACAATGGGGAATGAATCTCATCGCATTAGTGGAGATGGTAATCCGTACGTACGCACGAGGGACAATATCCTTCCATTAATAATGAAATTTTATGTAATTTGTTGGTATATAACATATAAAGAATAACTAAATGTTATATTTATTATTTAAATCAATTATGATAATTATTATTTCCATCCAAATAATGAAGGGTTGATTAACAAACTACACCATGATGTAGAGATGATATTCCGTACGTATTCACGTATGGTGACTTTATAATTCGTATGATGGATAGAATATTGAATTTGGTTGTAACAAATTTATAATAAAATCATAGTAAATATAAGGTACTAATGGTATTATTTGTTTATGGAAACAACAATGAAATATGGAGTGGAATACGAAAAGAACATTGAAAGAGGTGACGAAATTATTACCTCTTCTTCGAGTGCTTCCTTTTGATTTGATCAAAGGGGATCCTTAGGTTGGATTATCATCAATGTAAGGCCTATAGGTTGAGGCAAGGATGTTGGGGGGATATTTTAGCAGGTTTTGGAAAATCCAAATGGATTTGGAGGTGTTATTTTTAGAGAAGGGGATGTATCCATTTATAAGAGAGGTGATGGTCACTTTAGGAAAAGTTTGTAACATTATTATATTATACATTCATATTCAGATTATAATGTCTCCAAAAAGATTTATTTAGATGATAAGGTTGTAATGTGTAACAAAACTCTCAACCAATAGGTTTTTGATAGGTTTAGGTCCACATATTAATCTTATATTTTAGATTTAACACTTAGTTAAATAGTTTATATTTTAACATGTATTCTTGTATTCTGATAAAAAATGGTTTATAATAATACTATAAAAAGCCAAGAGAACCCCATGTGGTTTTTTATTGATATATATAAACTTATCTATTTAATTTGTCTGAACCTTATATTTTTAGGAATATAAGATCAATTAGAAATATATAATTTGATTTAGAAACTCATTAATATCAATTTTGACACTATTCAGTATTTGGTTTTTGTGAAAGTCATAAGAAATAACACACTTTAAAAATATTTTATTTAATCAACACTAATATGTTATATGTACCTATGAAATTAGTGGAATGCATCAAAAGTGTCAATTTAACTAAATTGTGATATTTATATTATCAATTATTTTATACATTGATTTGTAAGGTAATTACTATATAATCATTGTGTCATAAATAAATTTAGATATTTAATGTGAAAAAATTATAAATAAAATAAAATTATGTATGAACACTTTTTTATATTTCTAATTAATATTTATAGTCGAGTTTATCTTACGTATAACCCTACATAAAAATATTTTACTTATGAAATTTTGTATTTAACACTTTTTACTCATCATTAAATAAAATAATAATATATGTCCTAATCTAATTCAAGTAACCAAAAGGAATGTATTTTATTTAAACAGTTGATTTTGGTCAAAATACACATATCAAATTGAATTGGGACTTGTATTATGATAATTGTAATTTCATTTTACCTTTAATTACCCTATTTACTTTCAATAGCGGTAGATAAAATTCAAAAGTAACTACTCACAAAATAATATTTCATCCTATTGAACCACATTATACATGCTGATAACACCCATGTCTCTCAAATTATTGAAATTAAATTCACAGAAGCAGTAAAATTATGTTTTATGCAAATTCACAAATGTGCCTTGAAGGTTGGTAAATGATGTTAAAAGTTTAATAAAATTTTAAATATGTAATTTTATTATAAAATGAATCCAATGAATTACATTGAACATATATAGGTATTATGTATCTATTTTTTTCTAAAATATATTTAAATTAAAAATATATTTATTTAAATAAAAAAGTTTGTTTAAAATAATAACGTAGTGTTTTTCCTTATTCATCAAAAATAAGATGGTTTCAAAAAAATAAAAAAAATTAACCATGATATAATGTTGATATTATGAATCCAAAAATTAAGTCCATTTTGATAAATAAAATTTTAAAAGTGGGTATAGCTAGTTTTATTGGTCATGTTGTGCTAGAAATCAATGTTGCATACAACACAAGCTATTTCATTATTCAAACAGAAACATACCATGTATGATTGGGGTGTATAATTCCTCTCACCTTCAAATAATTTCATCCTCAAAATTTCTACAATACTTCTGCATACATAGATTTTAGTGTTTCTTCGTCATATATTCCTCGGGTTACCATATTGACTCTTCCATCTTATGGTTTCCCTATAGAACATTTACCTAAAAATTCATCTGGTTTCTTAAAAAATGTTCTCTAGTATCAAGGATCTTGATAGGCCCTTCATAATCAGACAGATTGGGTTCTAGTTCTATTTCATAATATGTGAGTACATGTGTTGGGTCAGACATGTATTTTGTCAATAGTGATATGTGGAACACATCATGAACTATAGAGAGACATGGATGAATTTCCAAACAGTAAGATAAAACTCCGATTTCTTCTAGAATTTCAAAAGGTCTGATGTACCTAGGAATCAATTTACACTTTTTACCGAATAGTACAATACCCTTCCTTGGGGATTCAACCAAGAAAACATGATCTCCTACTTGAAATTCCAAATCTTTCCTTTGGTTATCGGCATAGCTCTTTTTCCTACATTGATCAGTTTTGATTCGGGTTTGGATAATCATCACCTTTTACATTGTTTCCTCAACATGTTCTGAGACTATGAATTTTCTTTCACCAATATCATCACAACAAGTTGGTGCGCAACATCTCTTTCCATATAACACTTCATATTGTTCTATCTGAATACTTGAACGGTACCTATTATTATTGTAAAATTCTAAAATAGGAAAATATTGTTCCCACATACCATGAAAGTATGGTGATCATAATCTCAACATTTCATTTAAGGTTTGAGTTGTCCATTTTGATTTTCCATCCGTTTGATGGTGGTAGGAAGTTCTCAAAAAAAATTCAGTATCTATAGACTTCTGAAGTCTTTTCTAAAATCATAATGTAAAATAGGGATCACGTTCAATAAAATTAGATAGGAATACTCCATGATGTTTTAACACTTCATTAATTTATATACTTGTTAAATTTTCATGTGGAAAATATTCTCTTATAGTAAAACAAATGTGCAAAATTGGTAATATGATAAAAATGGCCCATATTGAATCATTCCTTCTATTTGACTCACCTGTTTTGATAATCCCAGATCATGTTTTGATAATACGAAATCATGTTTTGATAATACCAAATCATGTTTTGAAAATCCCAAATCTTGTTTTATTTATGTGATAATTATTTTTCTCTTACATGATAATCATTTTGTTGAAAACCATGTTTATATCAAAGTGATAACTATGCACGTTTAATCTTCCTGCCCACTTGTTTAATGTTCACAGTGAAAATTTTCTCCAAGTAATAATGTAACTAATGAAAAGGTCACCAATGCAAAGGTCACCAAAGAAAATGTCACCCATGCAAAGGTCATCGATGCAAACGTCACCGATGCAAAGGTCACTGATGAAGGGTCCACAATGATATGGTCACCGATGAAAGGACACCAATGCAAAGGTCACCGATGCAAATGTCACCAATGAAATGTCACCGATGTAAATGTTACCGATGCAAGGTCCCAGATTTAATTTCACTGATTCAATGTCACTGTTTCAAGGATTACATTTCATGTTTAACAATGCAAGGTTACCAATGGAGAGTTATCAATTGAATGCTGCTGATGGAGAGTTATCAATTGAAGGTTACCGATAAAGAGTAATCAATTGATGGTTGCTGATGGACAGTTATCAATTGAAATATACCGATGGAGAGATATCAATTGAATGTTATCGATTGAGTGTTATAAATCAAAGGTCACCAATAAAAGGTTACTGATGGAGAGTTATCAATCACTCTTTACCAATGAAAGGATACCTATGGAGAGTTATTGATGGATTTTTACCATTGTGAAGGTTACCGAAGAATGCTGCTGATGTACACTTACTAATAAAGCCTACAGTTGTGAAGACTATCATTATTAGTCTACCATACTCATCTACTCTAAAATTTGTTAAATTCTTATGTTTTTTCTAATGGTCATATTTTCTAACATTAATACTTTATAAATAAAATAATATAGATTGTAGATATATTGAGAGACAGTATCTGGAGACAGTATGAGGTAAGAGAAATACCGCACGTGATATACTTATACCTATTGTCATACCTCAAATATAGAAGATGAGAAATACGAATGCATGAACAAGAGTGTGGACATGATGATGATAAGTGCGTCTGAGAAAATGAAGAAACTAACTCACTAGATCAATGATGAACTATCCAACACTTACAATGCGAACCCACAATCATCACGAAGATAATTTTGGGTACAAACTCACCTCTTCCTTTAATGCTCCATCAACTATCGATCAACACATGAAGAAGAACTCTTAGTTCATAAAATCTATAACATAGAGTTGTGACAATCTGTTTTGGATACAACTTCCAATAAAAGTCTGGAACATAAACTTCTTCACTTCAAGGATCCAGGAGCTGAACTGAAAACTAATAGTGCCTTCTAAACTAAATCTCATCTTATTTTCTATACTATGTTATTTTATTTTACATTTCTGAGATGTGTGTGTGTTTGTGTTATACACAATGTCTCATGTTCTTGAACTAGAGGATACCCAAATCCTCATATCCAACTTCTCTTATACCATTTTTTCCACGTATAACTATAGATGAAACCGTGTGTGGTCTGTGTTGTTTATCATTTTCACAAAGAACCGTGGTAGAGGGTGTGAACCCTATGAAATTTGAAAAAACTATTGAGAGTCCTGATACAGGATGTTTATCATGATTATTGTTAATATAAACATCTTTGTTGAAGGTGATCACCATGTAGAGAGGAGTAAGTCTCATCTTGAGATTTAACATCATGTTAATCTATTCAGTGCACTATATTTTTTTATACTATATTTTATTTATTTTCAACTTCCTATAATTGATAAAAAAATTAAACTCTTTTTCATTCACTTTGATATTTATTTTTGGTTAGTGTGTTTATAATTATAATTTAGTAAACTAGTTTCAAAATATGAGGAAGTGTTTCACACTAATTCAACTGAGGCCTAATTACCCTTTGAGAAACATATTGACTAACTAGACATTTACATCTCTACTTCCATAATTAACTGAGACGTTTCTAAAATTTGGGGATATTTATAATAATGTTTTTAATTGAAATTTTACATTTGACCTCAATTCACCCCGTCTTGAGATTCCACTCCGACCAACATTTGGAATTAGTGGATTTAGTTTAGTACCTGAAATGTTGTGAAACTTGTCAAATTATTTAACAGTGATTTTGTTTGTTTCATAATGATCTTAAAATTTCTTCCATACAGAAATTTTTTGTTATGTACAATTCTAATTAACAATGGATAAAAAAGATGAGGGTGATTCTATAAACATGACACCATTATTTAATGGTAATAACTATGCTCAGTGGAAATTAAAAATGAAAATGTATTTAGAGAGCATGGGACCTGAAATCTGGGATACAATTATAGAACACCATTTATTGCCTCTTGCTGCTAGGGATACGTGGTCTCAGTTGACTAATGGTTCATATAATAATAATTGTAAAACAATGAATGTATTGTACTATTCTCTTGGTGATGAATAATTCAATAGAATATCTTCTTGTAAAAATGCATATGAAATTTGGGATAATATAGATGTTTCTCATGATGGAACAACCAATGATAATAAAATGAGATTAAATAATTATACTATTAAATATGATAAAATTATAATGAATAATGATGAACATATCTCTAAAATGAATCTCAGGTTAAATGAAATATTGTATACCATGAGTCTGCATTGGAAAATAGTAGACTACTAGGATAACATTATGAGATTACATCGATGCCTACCTGATAGATAGAGAAGAACTTATAATTCAATTTGAGAATCATGTGAAATAGGCAAGCTACCAGTGAAGGAACTAATTGGAAAGATTATAATGTACGAAGAAGAGCTTAAGGTAAATCAAGAAGCAGATTAAGAACCCAGAATAAAATATATAGCATTCAAGACTACTCCCTCAATGAATAAGGATAAAGAATAATATCAAGATCTTATAGAAACTTCTACAAGTGAATACATAGATTATAACATTGATGATGAGATGGATCATGCTACTAAGAGTACCAAGAAGTTATAATGTAAGAAAAATTTCATTAGAATTTCTAACTATAAATGATTGTATAATTATAACGGACCATGGAAAAAGGGAAAAATGGAATGATAACACAGATGAGATTGTCTTTTATGAGTGTAAATGAAAAGGTAAAGTGAAATCAGATTTCCCCAAACTGAAATTTAAGAAGAATTATGAATACAATGGGTAGGGATATAAAATGGATATGAAAGCTACATGGAGTGCCTCAGAGGATATCTCAAGTGGATATGAAACTTTTAATATTAAAAATATAAAACATGCAATCATGTGTTTCATGACAGAAACATCAGAGTATAATTGTTTAAAGAGCTGCTGTAGAACTCAATGGTACATGGATAATGGATGTTCATGGCACATGAAGGGAGACTACTCATTCTTAGAGAGAATAATTAATGTCGATGGTGGACATGATACATTTTTTTATAATGCAAAAGGGATGATCATCAGATTTGGCTTAATTGGTATCCCTAATACTGTATTGATTTCAAAAGTACTTTTTGTTTGTGGTTTAATGTACAATTTAATAAGTATCTCTCAGTTATGTGATGATGGTTTTAATTTTATATTTCAAAATACTGCATGAAATGTTTTTAATTATGAAAAGTCATTAATATTCACTGCTCTTAGAAATGAAAATGTATATACTGCTCATTTAAATTCGTTATATATGCAAAATGTTTCATGTTTAAATGATTTTCATAAGGAATCCTATTTATGGAATAGAATATTATGACACTTCAATGTACACTCACATAAGAAACTAATTAGGAAAGATTTAGTTAGAGACTTACATAAATTGGAATTCCCACATAACCATGTTTATAATCCTTGTCAATAGGGAAAACAACACAAACGTTCTTTCAAACCAATGAAAAATGTTTCTACTTATAAACCACTTGAGTTGTTTCACATTTATTTGTTTGGACCATCTAGAGATTCATGTTCAATAGGGAAGAACTATGTTTATGTTCTTATGGTTGATTTTTCTATATATACTGGGGTATAATTTTCGTCCCACAAAATTGAGGAATGTTCTTACTTCATTAAATATTCCATGTCTATAGAAAATCATAGTGGACTTAGAATTAGGACCTTGACAAGTGATCATAGATGTGAGTTTGAAAATCAGGAATTTGAATCATTTTGTTCACATAATTTCTATACTCACACTTTCTCTTCTCCTAGAACACATCAACAAAATAGATATGTAGAAAGAAGAAATAAGACACATCAAGATATTTCTCAGAATTTCCTTAATGAGTATAATCTACCTCTCTATTTTTGGGATAAAGATGTTAATACAGCTTGTTGCATTATCAATTGAGTCTTTATTAGATCGGTTCTTAGGAAGACCTCATATGAGCTCTTGAATACTAGGAAACCTAAGGCGAATTACTTTAGAGTTTTTTTTCAAAGTATTCATCCTTAACAATTAGGATAATATTGAAAAATATTCATCCAAAAGTGATGAAGAAATGTTCCTTGGTAACTCAATCACTAATAAATCATATTGAATATTTAAGAAGAGATAGAAATCTGTGGAAAAATCAGTTCATGTCAAATTTGGTGTGACTGATCCACATGAACCCACAACCACTTTGGAACTCCTTGTGGAAGATATGTCAATTTTGTACCTTAATGATAAAGATGGTGATCTGTTAGTGAAAACTACCGGTTCTGGAAATTTTTCCAGAATCTGTGCACGATGAATCTAGACCTATATACATTCAATAATATTCTAGTTCAACACATTCTAGAGGTATTATAACATTCAATAATCATCCTATAGATGTTTTAGTATGTGATTTAAATAGTGGAACACAATCTAGAGTTTCTCTAAGAAACTAGGTGGAACATCAAGCCTTTCATTCATAGCTTGAACCTAAAAATATCGACGATGTAGTAAATGATGAATTCTAGGTGATAGGTATGGACGAATATTAAAATCAGTTTGAATGAATAAATTTGTGGGAATTAGTATAATGACCTAAAGACACGTTGACCATAGGCACTAAATGGGTGTTTAGAAATAAATTTGATGAATATAGAAACATAGTTATAAACTAGGCTAGACTAGTTGCACAAGGATATAATCAAGAAGAAGGAATAGAATATGAGGAACCCTATTCCCCTATAGCCAGACTAGAATCCATTAGGATACTAATAGGTTATGTAGCTCATCTGAATTTCAAACAATATAAAATGTATGTCAAAAGTGCATTTTTTAATAGGTACATAGTTTAGGATGTATTTGTTGAACAACTCCATGGTTTTAACAATACACATTTTTTAAATCATGTATTCAATCTTTCAAAAGCCCTATATAGTATGAAATAAGCTCCAAGAGCATGGTATGAAAGACTTAGTTCATTCATTATTTCAAAAGGTCTTATAAAAGGAATAGTGGATCCTACTCATTTTATTAAAAGAATTTCCAATGATTTTTTAATAGTATAGATTTATGTAGATGACATTATTTTTAGATACTGTAAAAATTATTTTTGTGCTGAGTTTTAAAAAATGAAGCAATATGAATTTGAAATTATTTTAATGGGTGGACTTAAAATTTTCCTTGGATTTCCAATTTTTCAAAATAAAAATGGTATTGATCTAAATCAGAGTAAAAATACAATGTATCATTTGAAATGTTTTGTTTTGGTAAAAAATAATAGGTTCTATAAACCTATGAGTACCACATGTATGTTGGATGCGTATTAAACAAGTAAACCAGTGAATCACACCAATTACAAAGGTATGATAGAAAGTCTATTCTATCTTACTACTAATAGACGTGATATTATGTTTAGTTTATGCTTGTGTGCTCTCTTTCAATCCAATCCTAATGAGTCTCATCTTACTAATGTTAAAACGATTTTAAAATATATCAGGTATACTTCAAACATAGTACTATTTTACCCTAGATGAAAATCATTTGATTTAATAAGTTATTCAAATAATTATTTTTCTGGTTGAAAGTTTGATAGATAAAGAACACTTAGAACATGTCACATTTTAGTCAAATAATTATTATCATGGTGTCATAATAAATAGAATTATGTTGCATTATCTACTACAGAAGCTGAATATATAGCTGCTAGGAGTTGTTGAGCTCAAATTGAGTGGATGAAACACACTTTACTATACTATGTATATCAATTCAAACATGTCACTATAATGTGTCATAATATATGTGAAATTAACAACTAAAAACATCTATTATCTCATGCTAGGAAAAAGAACATTGTTGTGAGAAATCACTTCTTGAGAGATCATTATCAAAGTGATGATATAACTCTTGAATTCATTTGTAATGGACACCAATTGGATGATATATTTTGAAAGCCTTTGAATTCTGAGAGGTTAAATTACATCAAACCTGAGTTAGGTATGATAAACTGTTAACTGTTAGAAACCTCACCATAGGACCTCAATGTTATACCTCACCATTAGACCTCACTGTTAGAAACCTCACCATTGGACCTCACTATTGGAGACCTCATCATTTGAAAACTCACCATTAGAAACCTCACCATTGTTACCTTACTGATAGTTGATGTTTCGGTACTTAGTGTTTTTCTCTATAGGAATTAGAAACGTTTCTCAGCATTACTTATTTGTTTATCTATTTTTTTCAATACCTAATTGATAAAACTAAATTACATACCACATTTTGATCTACCTAAAATTCCCTTCAGAATATTTTTCTCCCTAACCTTGGAACCTAACCCTCTTCTGAAACTCTAAAACCACATCAGATCGCATGGAATGAGTGAAGAGACAATTGGTTAGTGATAAAGGGGATGCACCAAATCCAAAGAGTCCTTGAGTTGAGTCGTGTAGTGGAAGGAAGGTAGTAGAAATTCCAATAAACCCTTATCATTCAAAGAGGGAAATAATAGTTAAAAAATAGCTCAGTTATGAATGGTTTCTGATGAGCAGATCATTAGTGCTGAAGGCCCTTGAAGCTCAAGGATGGGTAGAATGTTTTTCAAACAACAATGGACACTACTACCCAAATTTAGTTAAGGAGTTTTATGAGTTTTTGAAATTAACGAAAACTAAGGATGGGAACATAATGTCATCAAGGGTGAATGTATTAAGAATGAGTTTTTCCTCTATTTAATGGGTTGAGTGTCTAAGAGTACCACATGAATGGATTTATGACTACTACTCAAGATTGGTACCTCCCACTACTGAGTTCTTCTACTGTGAAGAATAATTAGACAAACTGACAGGGAGTGGGATCCCTAGGAATGTTATTGCTACTGATATGGAAGGAGAAGACAAGATAATGCTTATGTTTGTCCAGAATGTCTTGACTCCCAGGAGAGGGGACTTTGGGACATTGAAATTTCAGGATGTATTTCTGTTATATATATTGAAGCATGGAACTTAAATAATCTTGTGTAGGCCACTACTGATTTAATTAGAGGATATGACAAAGCCTAGTTCCAATCCCAATGCTCTATTTCATGATAGATTGATATCCTTGAGGTTGATGTTGAAAGGAGTTTCATTAGATAAGGAGGAAATAGTTGTAGTTAGGGACACTGTCTACATTACAAAGGTAATTTTCAAGTTGATGAAGAAAAATTGGAACCCCTAGAAAAGAAGATGGGTACATGATGAAGCTAAGATATATGAGAAATTAATCCCTATCAATCAACCTACCAGGCCTAAGGATAAGATAGATCATCTTCTAAATCCTGATTAGGTGGAGAAAGCTTATTCAGATAAAGAATGAGAAGCTGATGTTGTTCCAGAAAGAGGGGATTCTTCTATAGATGATAGGAGTGATCAAAACCTTCTCTCCAATCCTTGTGATAATATTGTATCCTTTGGTAAGCCTAGGCCACAAAAACTATTTCCTAGAAGGGAAAAAATTCTAATGTATAGTGATAATGAAGAGACTAGTGAGGAAGAAGGTGTAGAAAATGTCTTAAGAGACAATAGAGGGACATCAGATGAGGATGAGGACAATGAATCCAGTCATGATGACTTTGAGAAAGAAGCTGATATAAGTGAAGTAGATTGGCATAGTATCAAACACTTGATAGGGAATACAAAAATTCTTGAATGTGTATATGAATGGGTTGTTGATTAAGATGAAGATAGAATTTTCTTAGAAGTTTTTTATGATACTATGGAGGAAGAGCCAGTGGACCCTTATGATGATAAATTTGCTGAAGTTGGTTTGGTGGAGATGAATGAGGTTGATCAAGAGAATTCTCCAAATGAGGGGGAGGAGCATATTTCTATAGGTTTAGTTGCTATAGCCAAGCGAATAGGGTATTGGTTAGAAGACCTAGGATCTGTGGTCTTAGGATTAGATTATGGAGAATCTGATGATGAACAACCTATCAAAATTCCTCATATTCCTACTATTTTAGAAACCACTATTTTCTATCCATTTTTTCTTTTTCCTCGTGACTGTGTAAAGAATGATGATTTGTAATCAATGAAACCAGATTTGAAATGCAACTTTGATGTGATATTTTATGGGTTAGAGAGGTATATGACTCACAATCCAGAAGTTGTCACTTCTATAGTGGAAAGGATTGTTTCTACCTGTCACTCCATCCTGCTAGAGGAGGTAAATGATTTTCAGAATCTGATCAGAACTATAGAATATTCTATGGAATTAATACAGCAGTCCATTGCAAGATTATACTCCTACATGGTTTCAAGGGTTCATTTGGACAAATATATTTGATATGTTAAATGTTTGGTTCAACAAATGGTCAATGTGTTTGAGTACATTAAGAACACCATGGATACAAATGTGAGTGGCCAAGATGATTACACGACGAGACAGATCTGTGGGCTGACTATATATTTTAAGGAGATAGTGGCTTTCACTATGGCACCTCTGTGTGAATATATTTCATCTTCAGCCTCTCCTTCTGTTGATCAAGATTCCTTCAGATCGGTTGTTCGTCGAGAAGTTGAGAAGTTCTCCATTACCCATACCTAAGATCATCGGTCTATGACTAAAGTTAATTCCACTACAAAATAAATTTATAACCATGTGGGAAATTATCTAATATTATATGATCAAAATAAGAAGTTCATCAAGGAAAATGATTATTTATAATACAAAATTGTGTACACCAAGCATCCAATAGATGGTCACATCATGTTGTTGTGGGAGAAGTTGAGGATTCCACCTATGACTAAAGAATTTAAAAACTAGGTTACTAGGCTAAGAGAGTTCACTCCTGCTATGGAGAAATTTATAGAGAATAAAGAAGATTTTAATTCAGCCATGGAGAGAGGAGGAAGTATTATTAAGGACTTCATAAATCTTATTTTAACATTACTCCAAGTAGACTACACTCCCATAATTAATCCTCCACCCTTGACATATACCCCAGGTGCCTCTGGATCTGCTAGTGCTACACCAATAATGACTCTTGCACAGGCCATCTGAATTTTAACTACCACCATTCCTGAAAGATCTACTAACTATAGGTCTACTGATGCTTCCATTGCAGCTCCTCCTACCCTGCGGACTACCATCCCTAGGACTATCCCTCCATATTCATAACCTGCTTCCTCCACTTCCAAAGACAAAGCCCAATTGGACATCTCTGATGTGGATTGAATGTGGGATTTCGTAGTTGATAGGGATCATTCTACATTTTTTGTATATATTAATTTTTTTTCATTATAGAAAATCCCCTTTTGTTTCTTTTAATCCTCCTGTCTTTTTGTTAATCACAAATGGGGATAAATATGTAAGAATTAATATATATGTTACCCAAAGTGGGAGAAACAAGTCAGGTTTAAGTTTTAAGATTCCTAAAAATAAAGTGGAGAAATGTTTTTATGTTGACTAAAATTTTATCATATATATATACAATCTATATTTTGACATAATAAAAATAGTTCAAGTGTTCTTATACACACCTATGAAGATATTAGAAATGGTGCGTAACCCGAATTCAGAAAATACTGAAATAAATTGTGATTTTCAAAAAGGGGGACATTGTTGGACTCACCAGTTTAGATAATCCCAAATCATGTTTTGATAATCCCAAATCATGTTTTGAGAATCTGAAATCGTGTTTTATTTATATTATAGTAATTTTTCTCTTATAAGATAATCATTTATGTGAAAATAATGTTTATATCAATGTGATAACTATGTACTTTTAATTTCACTGCTCTCTTATTTAGAGCTCACAATGAAAAGTTTCTCTATGTAAAAAGGTCACCAATGCAAAGGTCTCCAATGAAAAGGTCACTAAAGCAATGGTCACCAATTCAAAGGTCACAGATACAAAGGTCACCATTACAAAGGTCACCGATGCAAATGTCACTGATGCAAGGTCACTGATGCAAAGGTCACCGTTACAAAAATCACTGGTGCAAATTCAATGATGCAAAGGTCACCGATGCAAGGTCACCAATGCAATGGTCACCGATGTAATGATCACCGATTCAGGGTCACCGATGCAATGGTCACCAATGCAAGGTCACATAAGCAAGGACAGCGATGCAAGGTCACCGTTGTAAGGTCACCATTGTAAGGTCACCAATTCAAGGTTACCAATAGAGAGTTATCAATTGAATGTTACCGATGTATAGTTATCAATTAAAGGTTATTGATGGAGACTTATCAATTGAAGGTTACCAATAGAGAGTTATCAATTGAACATTACCAATGGAGAGTAATCAATTTAAGGTTACTGATGGAGAATTATCAATTATAGGTTACCAATGGAGTGTTTTTAATCAAAGGCCACCAATGAAAGGTTACTAATTGAGAGTTATAAATCAATGTTCCCCAATGAAAGGATATCGATGGAGAGTTATTGGTGGAAACATACCATTGGGAAGGTTACCTACGAATGATCCAAATCTTCACTTACTATTGAAGCCTACTGGTGAAAAGGATACCGTAACTAGTCTACCATACTATTATACTCAATACATTTTCAAATTCATATGTTTTTTCTAATAGTCATATTTTCTATCTTTAATGCTTCTGACATTAATTAATTATGATTAAAGACATATCGAGAGACTGTATCTCGGGAAAATACGAGGTACGAGAAAGAACACATGTGATGTACATATACCTATGATCGATCTAAATATATAAAATATAAAAAAAGGAATTCATGGATTAGAGTGTGGACTTGATGATGAGATGCGCATATGAGCATATGAAGAAACATACATACTAGATCAAATATGAACCATCCCGCACTTACACTGTGAACCCACAAGAATCACAAAGATCATTTAAGGGAGAAACTCACATCTTCCTTCTGGGATTCATCAACCCTCGATCAACACAAGAATTAAAATTCTCAATTAAGAAAATCTAGAAACTGGTGTTATGACACTATGTTTTTTGAGACAACATCCAAAAAAATTCTCGAATATCAAATTCTTCACTTTAAGGAGTCAAGATCTAAACTGCAAACATATAGATCCTTCTAAATTCAATCTCTTCATATTTTCTCTACTATGTTCATTTATTTTAAATTTTTGGGATGTTTTATTGTTTGTGTCATTCACACTGTCTCATTTTCTTGAACTGAAGGATAAAAAAATCCTCACATCAATCTTCTCAAACACCTTGTTTTCCAACGTATAACTGGGAAAGAGCCCATGTGTGGTCTGTGTTGTTTATCATTCCCACAAAGAACTGTGGTAGAGGGTGTGAACCCTGGACAGTTTGTAAAAACGGTTAAGAATCCCAATACATATTTTGTATCAAGTATATTGTTAATATAACGATTTGGTGGAAGGTGATCACCAAGTGGAAAGGATTAAATATCGGCTTGAGATTTAACCCCTTGTTTGACTTTTTTAGGCATTAAAATTTATTATATTTTGTTTTATCTACTTTATACTACTTATAATTGCTAAATTATTAATGTTTTTTGTATTAACATTGATTGTTGGTTGTGGTTAGTGTGGGAAGATGTTTAATTTAGTAAACTTTTTTTTAAGATGAATAATTGTTTCACACTAAATCAAATGAGGCCTAATCACCCTTTGAGAAACATGATGACCAATAATATATTTTCATATCTACTACCTTAATTAACTTGGTCATTTCAAAAATTGGGGGATCTTTATAATAATGTTTTGAAGAGAAATTTTAAGTAGTAACTCAATTCACCCCCCCTCTTGAGATTACACTCTGAACTAAACCTTCTTGGTGTCTTCGGTATCCCATGACAAATTCAATCATAATATCATCCCATTTATACTCAGGTATGGTAAGAGGTTGCATGAATCCACTGGGATGTTGTCTTCTAGACTTAACCTATTGAAAAAATATACATCTTGACAGATAATCAGAATTCTCCCACTTCATGTTGTCCCACCAAAAATGATCCTTCAAATCACTATACATCTAAGTGCTACTATGTTGTAAAGAGAAATTGGATCTATGAGCATCATCTAACAATTCCCTTTTTAGATCGGGTATGTTATGAACACAAATTCTATTCCAAAATTTGAAAATCACATATTCATATACGAAGTCGATCAACCTCGAATCGTTATCAACTTTAATTTTCTTTTGTAACTCCTCATCATCCGTCTGAGAAATTTTTTTCTTTTCTAATAAAGATGTTTTAGAAACCATTTGAAAATGTATTGATGTTTCTCCTTCCAATATTATTACCATATTTAACATTACTAGATCCATGAACATAAGATCCCTTTAAACTATCATCTTGTTCAAAACCTCATGATCCTTTCTGCTCAAAGCATATTCTACCTTATTTTCCTTCCCCATGTGGTATGGTATAGAGAAATCATAATCCTTGAGTAGTTATAGCAATCATCTCTTTGTCATGTTTAGTTCTTTCGGTGATAAAATGTACTTTAAACTCTTGTGATCAGTATATATCTCACATTTTCACCATAGAGATAGTGTCTCCATATCTTCAAAGAAAACATAATAGTTTCTAACTCATGATCATGAGTGGGATAGTTTTGTTCATGACATTTTAGATGTTTTTATGCATAGTAAATAACTCTATCATTTTTTATAAGGACATAACCATGTCCTTCCTTTGATAGATTACTATAAATAACAAATCCATAATTACCCAATGGTGGAGTCAAGATAGAATCATTGTCTAATATTCAATATAGTTATTCGAAATTTTATTCTCACTCTTTTGTCCAATATTTTTTTACCCCTCTACATGTGAGATTGGTTAATGGATTAGCCAATCAAGAAAAATCTTCGATAAAATGCCAATAATAACCCATTAAAGCAATAAAACTTCTTCCCATAGTTATACGGTTTGGTGTTAGCCATTAATGTTTTACTCTTGTCTTAGAAGGATCAATAGAGATTGCATCCATATGGAAAATATTAAAATGAATAGAAATCTACTGAATCCATAATTCACACTTTCTAAACTTCCCATATAATTCATTCCTTCTATGTGTCTTTAAAATAGTGCACACATGGTTTTCATGATCATTATTGATTTTGGAGTAAACCAATATATAATCAATAAATATCACAAAAAATCATCAATATATTCTTTGAAAACTCTATTCATTTTAACCATTATGATAGTGGGTGCATAAGATTGTCCTAAAGGGGTTACTGTAAACTCAAAATGCCCAAACCTAGTACGAAATGTTGTCTTCATAAAGCCTCCCTTCTTCAAAAATAACTGATAATATCACGATCGAAGGTCAATATTTTAAAATTATTGATCTCCAAGATGTTTATCAAATAAATCATCAATTTGATGTAGGGGATAATTTTTTTTATTATTATAGAATTGATCTCCCAATAGTCAATACACAACCTCGTAGATCTATCTTTCTTCTTAACAAAAAAAACAGGGGATCACCATGGAGAATCTCTAGGGTGAATAAATCCTTTATTACTCAATTTGTCTAGTTTTTTCTTTAGTGACACTAATTAACCAATGTCCATTATATAAGGGGTCTTCGATAAGGGCCTTGAAACATGAATTAAATCTATAGAAAACTCAATTTCTCATTTTGGAGGATGTCAAGGTAAATCATATGGAAACACATCAGCATATTCTTGCACAATAGGTACATCCCCTACTTGAACATTATTTTCCCCAACCATAGTTATTTCATTATCTTCCTCCCCAATAAATAACATTAGTAGATCTACTCGGGGTGGATCTAGATAAGAATAAAATGGTGACATTTTTTCTTTAAAGATATGGTCCTCTTTATCAACATCAAAAATTGTATCCTATTTTTTCTTACCATAATTTTTTTCTTCACCGTCATAAATCAAATTCATAGATAGGATTATTTTAAATTAAATCATGGGTAGGATGATGATATTAGAAGATATGGCACATTTATATTCCCCAATGGGAACTGGTTCACTAAACATTATTACAATGATACTTCCCTTAATAGTTTTTAGTAACAAATCCATTGTTAAATCAAATTTTAAATATCTAATTTTCATAGAAAACTGGGAAGATATGAAACTATTCGATGATCCAAAATCATATAAATAATTGGATAAATTAATGGAAACCATTAAATTACCTTCCACTACGTCATTCAGAGCTTCAAACTCAGCATTAGTTATCATTTAAGCTTGGCCTTCCTCCCTTTTTATTTTTCTGATGTATGTTTCCTTGGTGATTAGAACATTAATTTTCATAATTCACCATTTCTATACAATTTTATCATTCATCATTAATAGACACATTCTTTCCCTTGAAATCATGGGAATGGTGGCCTTTTTTTACCACACTTGTAATATAATTCCATTCCCTTCAGGAAATTTCCATGGTGTTTCTTCCAACATTTTCCACAACATGAAAATTCAAAATTTCACTTCATCCCATTATTTCCACTTCCAGAGTGTTCAAGAGATCTATTCTTCTCTTTCATTTCAAAATATTTGTAAGACATAGAGAAATTTTTTCCATCTTGATAGCACATGATTCAATATCTTCATACGATGAGAAGTATTTTGAGACTAATTCTCAATGGAGAAATGGGATTAGCCCATCAAATAATCAATCAATATTACTCTATGGGTTATGTATATAACTTTCAGAATGCCTTTATAACTTCGTAAAGTTAGCCTCATACTTTGGAACATTCGCATCCTCATTTTTCCTTAGGCTCAGAAATTGTCATTCAATATCTACTCAAGGGTCACAAGGAAAGTATTTTTCTATGAAAAGTTCTTTAAAATCCATCCATTCTATAACTGATACATCTTCATCTCCCTTTTTGTTTTGAATTAATGACCACCGTTGATATGTATCTCGCATGAGGTGATAAACTGTCATGACTACCTTTTCCCTTTCGCTACTCCTAAACGCATGAAATATTTTATTTAAGGAACTTATCCATTTCTAAACAAAAAATGGTTTTGAGTCCCATTAAATGTTGGTGGTTGTTTCCACATAAAGCAGTCTAACATTGTTCCTTAGTGTTGTTGATCAAGGTGATCTATTCAAGTAAAGTTATTATTCATAACCTGAGTGAGTTGTCCTAGTATGGTTATATGTTTTTCAGCACCAGTTTCAACACCATTCCACTATAATTATCTTGAGTAGGTGGGGAATCCCTATATGGATTGCGTTCATTAATATGGTTTCAATTTCGTCCACTAGGAATCATTTCTAAATAGTGGCTTACATTATATTAATTTATTAATCATAATACATAATTCCAAACAAGTAAAATACCTTACATAAATTTAAAAAATTATCTATATAATCAATAATCATAAAAAAATTCTCTTTGAGGAGGTATTTACTCATAAATTCTAAATAATGGGCTTTAAGGAAAATGTGAATTATCCATAGGATATCGCCCGAGATTGTGGTTACAAAGTGTGCATCAAGGCCCATTACCATGTACTAGGATACCCTAGTAGAAGCCCAAAAATCCTTTTTGAAGTTTTCACTCATAGGTGCATCTATGTCGAAGCCACCTCAACCTATTCATTTCCTAACAGTGATGCATTTTTTTTTGGAAAATTCACAAAATCAATACATTACCAAAATTTTAGGATGTTCTTCTGTACTAATCCCCAATTATTATCTTATGTTAATGTTCTCTAATTAGTGTTTTTATAAATATAGTTTCCAAGGTTTGTGCCTAAGATCCTCTGATACCAACTATAATATCCCAACGCTCGTTACTTCATGTCAGTTCATTATTATATAACATTGGCATGATCAAAGAGATCTAGTCTCTAAATGTCATGAACCAGCCCGGGTCGACCCTGAACCTGTCACCCAAGCCGGCCCACAGCATGGCCCGAGGGGCATTCCCGATCCCCATGGGATGTGAACTAGTTTCGGGCATCAAAAAAATAACCGTTGGGAATAATTTGGACCATGAAAAAAAGATAACCAAAAAAATAAAGAATGACGATAGGATAATATACTAGCAGTAGAAAGAAAATAAAAGTGGATGCCTACTATGGACCCTTTGGGTCACCACCCAACTAAAAACAAAGTATTCTCCAACATTGAGTAGCTGAACCAGGAACCTCAAAAAGAAACTAAACCTGCAACTAGAAAGATATAATTGGCGTGAGCAGTGAGAATCTTAGTAGGGATTCCAGGAATAAACAACCGAATCTAACCCATCTCTTTTCCAAAACAGACCAATGAAACAAGTTTGAAATACATACATAAAATGAGGGTTCTCAAATTTTAAAATATGCAACATGTTGTTCTCATTAAAAACCCCATCACAAGCTACACACCATTTACAAATTCATTTTCCATTTTATACATGAAATCCCAATAGAAAATACAAAAGCTGGGCTAGAGTAAAGATGGTAAAAGTGTAACTGAAAATAAACCAGTGCAATGAAAAGTGAACAAACAATGTAAATAATTCAGCAACCATGGGTGATCTTAATCATTCATAGAAGACCGCTGGATGTACTCGGTTTTGGAACCACCTGCCGGTGAATAGTGAAGCTCCAATGTCTATAACCAACTGGCCACCCTAGCTGACCAATGCAGTGGAAAAGCCCGCCTGGCCTAATAATGAATCCAGGGGTACCAACCCTTCTAATCGGGTTTTATCAGAAACCATCACACGATCATCTAAATGATTCCCAAGAACCCATGGTGGTTATAATAATACTGTGTAATTAGAAAGGCCCTCGCACGTGTGACTCATCTCACCACACTTGCCTACCCCAAACACGGACACTTCCTATACGTTTAACCATGAAGTGTTACCCTAGATAATAGAAACCCATTTACTTATATATATGCATACATGTCAAATATACAAATTGCCAACTGGTTTATCACATAATTTGGTTATCAAAACCACTTTATCAAACACTTGGAGTTGTAAATCGAGCCTCTTGTTTTACATAATCAAATTCCTTTATGAAAGCATTGCACATGCTCTTCTAAAATGACTCTAAAAACAAATTTTTTATTTAAAAAGCCAAACGGGGATATACTCATGGATTTATTTTCAAACCAATTTAAAGAACCGCATGCAGAGGCCCACATCATTTTGAAAATAAGAACCGCTTATAAAACCACGGATTTGGGAAAAATACCAACTTAATTAGACCTGAAATCATTTCAACAAAAACACTATGTTCCACAAAACTAACCAACATTGGACAAACAAGTTCCAGAAAATGTTTCTACTAGAAAACATGACTCAAGAAGTCCAATAATACCATTTTTAGATAACGGTAGTTAGTTCCAACCAAGTTGGAAAGGTATAAAAAAAGTGCATAAATAAAGAAGAATACAAAAATCCATTTTTGATCAAACCTTTCAATAGGAAAAACATGGTCATTAGTTAACTATAAACAAAATAGAGGTGTGAAACATAATATATGATTTAATTAAGAGAACAAAATATTAAATGGATTAAAACTAGGAGAAATGGTATGGAAACACCTACACATAATTAAGGGAATATTTCAAAGATATTTTTAACACTTTTAACCATTGAATAAACACTACAACGAATAAACTATCAGGATGATAAGGGGGAGAATAACATCTATAAATAAAATGAAATCATGAAAGTGCCTTTGGAATTCTTCAGAAAGAGAGAAAATATAGAAACGCCTTCCTCAAACAATAGTCACACCATGATTTTTAACCCAAACCACACCCTATACACGTGCACACACTTCGACAAAAGCGCACACACTTGGAAATGATCTTGAATCCTTGTGAAAACTTTTGACACCCAAAATGAGTGCGACGAAGAACCTATCACATCCAACAAAACTCCATTGATTGAGAGACATAAAATATTCCCAAAAATATATAAATAATTAATTAAATAAAATGTGAAACAAGATGATGGACGAAGAACAACACCTCGAACGGTGGTGGAAACCCTGAAAACAAACGTCAAGCTGAGATTGATCCAAAAAACAATACATGCACTGCCAATATATTATATGGAAATACAAAACACAATAATTATAACAAAATAAACGCACGCGCGATAACAAAACTATTACCTAGGATTCTGGCGGTGAACCAAAACATGCGGCAAGACCAAATGCGCCCCACGAACAATAGCGGACGATCTGAAGTGATTTGAATTGCTTCGCCTTCGGTGGCTGAGGGTGATACATGATCCGACATGACTCAAATCACCCCTCTTGTACCCGAAAAAGGGATTAGTGACCACGCCAGAGCAATGTGGATGTGCTATGCAAAAGGGATCGAGTTTGTCGCTACTGGTCGTCGAACATGCAGGGTCGAGTTCGCCGAAAACGTGCTGAGAAGAAAGCCGGGTTCGCCGGAAACGCACTGCGAAGGGTGGTGTGGTGCTGCAAAATAAGGGGAAAAAGGAAGGGGTTCCGCCAGAACTGAGAGGAGGCGAAGGGGGAGGGCGTTGCACAAGGAGGGAGGGGCGCCGTCGGACGGTCGGCGGTTCGAAGGTGGAGCCTTAGCGGCGGGATGACATAGGGAGGAGATCAGGACATGCAGTGGCGCTGGGAGGATGAGCAGGCCGGCGACGGCTTTTCAAGACCGGGGAAGTGGAGGGCGCGGATGATCACAGGGGTGGGTGAGCAGAGAGGGCGAGCTATATGGGAAGGCGGCGGCTGGCGGGCTGGTGGTCGGGCGTTGCGCAGGAGGAGGGGGACGCGGCCCGCAGTGCAAAGCAGTGGATAAAAAGGGGTGGGGGAGAAATGGGTGCGAGTAGTGTAGGTTTATGGTTTTAAATAATAATAATAATAATAATAATAAAATATAATAACAATATTAATATCAATTATTTTAAAAATGGAACTATTAAATATTAATAAAAAAATAATAATTATTATCATTTCTTATCTATTTTATTTTGAGTAATTAAAAGGATAATAAAATAAAATTTACAACAATAATAATTCGTTAATTATAATAATAATAGTTATTATAATCAAAACATTTATAATAATAAAACCATTTAAAAAAATAAACCCATATTTATATATATATTTATATATATACACATATAGACATATATACCTATATATAAACTTATATAAACATATATATATACACATATAAACATAATTAGATACACATAACGTTAAAACATAAACGTATATAAATATATATAAACATATTTATTTATTTATTTATCCACTCAACCAATTAATTTAATAACGCTAAAATTGGATGATCCTGCGGTATTCGCTTACCGTACAGTAACCAAGCGGACTGCAAGTGGGATGCACATAACCAAGCAGAAAGCACGTGCCCAAGTAGACTACGCGTCTTAATCGTATGGTGTTCGTACATTATCCCAAACTATAAACTCATCCCTACATTAAAATTTTAAACCGAGACTCACCCACACTTACGCAAAATCACCCAACTCCAAGAGAAATGAACAGAAAATAAAATGACTAAAAAAAAGGTGTGACAATTCCCCCCACCAGAAACACATTCTGCCCCCAGAAAGTCACCAAGAAAACAATTAGCCTATCTCGAGTGTGTGAGCTGGTAAAAACAGAAGAAACTGAGAGGCTTGGCGTGACCATTAAAAACACAAGTCACACCCGACCAACACGAGTACAATCATTGTCTGAGGATGAGGGGAGAACATGGGAGGGTTCTCCCCACCACAGAAATTTACTAACACGGAGACCATAAAACTCAAACACACCACCCCAGGGGGGAAACGTCAGAACTCCCCAAACTAAACTCATCCTAACATTTCAATGCTAACGAAACAACTCCACCACTAGGATTGAATATATTCTAAGAAAAACAGGCACACTGAGACATCGGGAAGTAGGAATTCCTTACAAAACTCAAACACAATAAATGAAATTCTATAGAGAGGGGTCTGGCCTAATAAAGATCCTAGAAACAACACCCATAAATTTTTTAGAACAAAATATCCCCCCTAACTTACGTAGCTGAGAACATCCCCAATATCAAAACGGGTTCATTTAGTCCTAGACCTGACTCCTTTCAAAGAATTTGAACGATTTAGATACTTAACCAAGAGAAAATAAGGCCACTTGAATGGTAGTAGATCAAGATCATCACGAAACCACAACAAGGATGAGCTTACAAAGATAACAAGAATTGAACAAGAAAACATTGGATATTTCCCTTCAGAAGTCTGAATACATAGACTGGACCAAGGATCCACACATTCAGGGAAATTATTGACTATGCGTGATCTTCACCCCGAGACATGTGGTTGGGGCTCTGAAGGCTGAAGGATCTCCTACCTCACAGTCATCCATTTGCATCCACCAGTCCCCAGCTTCTTCTCCCCAATGATTCAAACGTCCACAATGGTGGCATGTTTTCAAAGGGATGCAAGATGATGGCTTATAATGCCCAAAGAGGCTACACTATTGGCATATAAATGAATAGTTAGACAGCCCGGAAGTTGGAACCGATGAAGATGTTGTCTTGGCGACAGGTTCCTTCGGCATGCACTCCTTGCCAGATGGAGAACCCTCACTAGAGATAATTACCATCAAACACACCCCAAACATCAACGACGGCGAGACATTTCACCTTTAATATTCCAAAACTGGGCCCTCAAATAATCCTGAGACGGTACAAACCCTAACAACCCTAGGAGTTCCCAATAACCGGAAGACCCACTCTAATTCCACAACCACACAACTAGCCCTTATGGACTTTGATTTCATTTATCGATATGCAACATGAAAAAAGAACTAAAAACTGGGCATGAATCATTAGCAACATTAGCGACCTTCCTGGGAAGCATACTCAGAAAAACACAAAAAACACAACTGAAATCGACATCTAGAAAAAACTCAATCAAAGAAACAGCACGATCCACGGGAAAAAAACTCATACTCTAAACATATACTAACATGATTAAAATAATCTTTTCCAAAAACTATCATTTCTTTTAAATTTTAAAACTTGCCTATGGTTTCTTATGGACTATCACATGTGTGTTCACCCATTCTCATCTACATCACTCGCGACCAAGTTATCCCATGCACTCTCAGCACATATCGATGAACATGTGATCATCCATAAGGAATACCAAGGTTCGATCACTTATTTCAATTATCAAATCCAAACAAGCAATAAAATATTCCAAATCGAAACACTCCCACTTTAAAAACCCAATCCACCAATTTCAAAAAAAATTTAAAAGAAACACTTTCTATTTTAAGACCACTTCCATTTTTAACACATGCTCACATCAACCGAGATTAAAATGAAACACAGTCCACAAAAAACCACCAGAACAAGGAACTAGTGCATATGCCTAACTCGGCGACATGGTGGTGAACCATATGAGAAGTAAGGTATATCACTAAAATGACCTTGAACTGGACACTTGGACTCCACATGGGTCACCACCAAATGTGAGGCCACAACATGAACTAGTTCGCCTTAATTATCATCCCTCAGAACATAACAATAAAAGGCAAAAGACTCAAAACCCAGACTACCCTTGGTAACTCAGTTCTCGTCACAGGCGGTGGTGATCAAGCATTGACCCGTATCCTACCTCCTAAGCCCTGAAAATTCTAATCTCCTTCTACCAGACATCAAAAATATCAAGGGCCTCTACTAATACCATTTTTTCACGAACCATCGTGTGTTGACCCTGAACCGGTCAACCGAGCCAGCCCGCGGCATGGCCCGAGGGGTGTTCCCGATCCCCATGGGCTGGAAACTATTGTTGGGCATCAAAAATCTATCTGTTGGGAACAGTTTGGCCCATGAAAAAAATATAACCAAACAAATAAAGACTAAATATAGGATGAAATACTAGCGGTGGAAATAAAATAAAAGTGCATACAACCTTGAGACCCTTCAGGTCACCACCAAACTCAAGACAAAGTCATCTACAACATTGAGCAGCTGAACCAGGAACCTCAACAAGAAACTGAACCTACAACTGGAATGATATAATAGGTGTGAGCACTGAGATTCTCAGTTGGGATGCCAAGAATAAGCCACAGAATCCAACCCTTCTTGTTTCCAAAACAGACCAATGACACAAGTTTAAAATATAGACATAAAAGTTGGGTTTTCACATTTTTAAATATGCAACATGTTGTTCACATTTAAAAACCCAACACAAGCTACACACCATTTCCAAAATCATTTTCCATTTTATACATGAAATACAAATAGAAAATACCTATATCGGGCTAGAGTAAAGCAAGTAAATGTGTATCTGAAAATATACTAATGCAATGAATAGTAAACAAACAATGTAAATAATTCAGCAACCGTGGGTGATCCTAAAATTTCCTAGAAGACCCCTAGATGTACTCGGTTTCAGAACCACCTTCCGGCTTATGGTGAAGCTCTTAAGTCTATAACCAACTGGCCGTCCTAACTGACCAATCCAATGGCAAAGCCCACCTAGCCTAACAACGAATCCAGGGGGTACCAACCCGTCTAATCAGGGTTGATCAGCAACCGTCACTCGATCATCTAAAAGAAACCCAGGACACCATGGTACTTATAATAATACTATGTAAGTAGGAAGGCCCTCACATGCATGACTCATCTAACCGCACTTGCCTACCCCAAACACGGACACTTACTTTACGTTCGTCCATGAAGGGTTACCCTAGATAGGATCACCCACATATACTTATATATATGAATACATGTCAAATATAAAAAGTGCCAACTGAGCCGTCACATCATTCGGTTATCAAAACCTCTTTATCAAACACCTGGAGTTGTAAATCAGGCCTCTCGTTTTACATAATAAAATGCCTCTTTGGAAACACTGCACAAGATCTTATAAAACTACTCTAAACACCACTTTTGTATTTAAAAATCCAAATGGGCATATACTCATGGATTTCATTTCAAACCAATTTAAAGAACGACACGTTGAGGCGCACATCATATTGAAAACAAGAACCGTGTATAAAACCAAGTATTCGAGAAAAATACCAATTTAAAGAGACACAAAATCATTTCTACAAAAACACTAAGTTCCACAAAACTAACCAACACATGACAAACATGTTCCTTAAAACTAACCAACAAAGGACAAAAAAACTTCCAGAAAATGTTTCTACTAGAAAACACGACATAAGAAGTCCAACAGTAACATTTTTAGATAATTTCAGTTAGTTCCAGCCATGTTGGAAAGGTATAAAAAAAGTGTATAAATAAAGAAGCATCCAATACCCATTTTTTATCAAACCTTTCAATAGGAAAAACACGGTCATAAGTTGACTATAAAAAAAATAGAGGTGTGAAACATAATATAAGATTTAATTAAGAGAACCCATCATTAAATGGATTAAAACTGGGAGCAATGGCATGGAAACACCTACACATAACTAAGGGACTATTTCGAACCAGTTTTTAACACTTTTAACCATTGAATAAACACTACAACGAATAAACTATCATGATGATAAGAGTGTGAATAACATATATAAATCAAATGAAATCATGAAATTTCCTTTTGAAATATTTTGAAATAGAGAAAATATGGAAATTCCAACCTCAAACAATAGTCACACCATGCTTTTTAACTCAAACCACACCCTTCTCACGTGCACGGACTTCGACAAAAGTGCACACACTTGGAAACGATCTCGACTCTTTGTGACCACTTCCAACACCCAAAATGAATGTTTCCAAGAACCTCGCACTTTCAGAAAAATTCCAGGGACTCAAGGACATAAACGTGGCCCAAAAATAAATAAATAAATAAATAAATAAATGTGCAACAAGATGACGAATGAAGAATATCACCTTGGACTGTGGTGGAAACCCAGATAACACGCGGAAAGATGAGATTGAATCCAAAATTCATTACTCGCACTGCCAATAAAATAAAACGAAATCCAAATCACAATAACAATAATAAATTAAATGCATGCATGATAACAAAACTCTTACCTAGGATGGCGGCGGTGAAGAAAAACGCGCCCCGTGAACAACAGCGAACGATCCGAAGGGATTTGAATTGCTTCGCCTTTGGTAGTGGAGGGCGGGACGTGATCCGACATGACCCGAATCACCCCTCGTAATCCAAAAAAGGGGATTCAAGTATATTCTGGAGCATCATGGAGGCGCTTCGAAAAAGGGATCGGGTTTGTCGGTGTTGGCCGTTAGACAGGTGGGGTCAGGTTCATGGGAAACATGCTGAGACGGGGGCCAGGTTCGCCGGAAAGACACCTGGAACAGTGGTGTGGAACTACAAAATAAGGGGAAAATAGGAAGGGGGTCTGCTAGATCTGAGACTAGGGGAAGTTGGAGGGAGTTTCACAAGGAGGGAGGGGAACTATTTGATGGTCAACGGTTCAATGGTGGAGTCGTAGCGGCTGGACGACATAGGGAGGAGGTTAGGACATGCAGTGGCTCTGGGAGGAGGAGCAGGCCGACGACGATATAGCTGGACTGGGGAAGCGGAGGGCTCGAGCGATCATAGGGGAGGGCAAGCCGGATGGAAAGGTGGTGGCAAGAGGGATTTTAGTCGGGCACTACGTAGGAGGAGGGGGACGCGGCCCGCGGCGCAAAGATGGGAAAAAAAGGGCGGGGGAGAAAGGGGTGCGATTAGTGTAGGTTTAGGGTTTTTAATAATAATAATAATAATAATAATAATAATAATAAAATATAATAACAATAATAATATCAATAATATTAATTAGAAAATGAATAAATATTAATAAATTTAAATAATAATTATTATCATTTCTTATCTATTTTATATTGAGTTATAAACATGGTAATAATATAAAAGATACAACAATAATAATTTCTTAATTATAATAATAATAGTTATTATAATCAAAATAATTATAATAATAAAACCATTTAAAAAAATAAACACACACATATATATATATATATATTCATATATAGACATATATACCTATGTATAAAAATATATAAACATAAATATATTCACATATAAACATATATATATACACATAACATTAAAACATAAACATATATAAAAATATATACACATATATATTTATTTATTTATCCACTCAAACAACTAATTTAATAACGTCAAAACATGATGACTGTGCATTATTCGTGCACCGTCCGATACCCAAGAATACGGCAAGCGGGATACACATACCCAATTGGAAAGCACGTGCCCAAGCGGACTGTGCGTCTTAAACGTACAGTGTTTGCGCACTATCCCAAACCATAAACTCATCCCAACATTAAAATTATAAACCGGGACTCACCCGCACTTACATAAAATCACCCGACGCCAAGAGAAATGAAAAAAATAAAATGACCAAAAACCAGGTCTGACACGAAAGGCCCATTATATTAGAAGCCTTGGAAGTACTTGATACATACATAATTTTTACTTTACATCATGAAAAAAATAGAAAAAATTCATTCCCTTTAAAAACACTAATATCTCATAGCCTATCCCTATAGGTGAATCATAATATACTTCTTCACATCATGGGAGAAAGAAAACATAAGAAATGGGTGATCTCATATGCTTAGTAAGAATAACAATATAGTGTAAACATTCATAAATAAGAATAAACATTTAAGACAATGTTTAAGACTAAAACACCATCCCTTTAAATATAAAATTAATAATAATATGTCAAAGATAAATTAAATAATACCATTTACTTACTCACATTGATATTCTTCTTGTTGAATAATCACATGTAATTTCAATAGTTAATTTCATAATGATGAGATGCATAATGTCAGACGTCATAATCGCATCATCAAAGTGTAATGACAATACTA
Source organism: Viscum album (assembly GCA_963277665.1). Lineage (NCBI taxonomy): Eukaryota > Viridiplantae > Streptophyta > Magnoliopsida > Santalales > Viscaceae > Viscum > Viscum album. The sequence goes on along the minus strand of OY728133.1, from coordinate 609,264,967 downwards.
CAATTAAGATTTTGTGAAGGCCCTATTCCAAGACACTTTTTTGTCTCATGGGAGTTGTTGATGCATCGACGAGCAATAGTGGGCTCCACCCGTCACTTACTTTGTCCGATTCATTCCTCATATGAAAATATTGAAACATAACATAAACATTCGTATTAAAACTAGAATACAAAATGTTAATAATTAATCCTTGAAAGGTATAAAAATAACACATCCACAATCAATGATATTGCAAGACCTTCAATTCAATATGGAATATTGTATCATAATAAATCAACTTCAAAAAAGTTTAAAATCAATCAATGGATGTTGATAATATGAAATATAAACCATTTGTGAAAAATATCTCATTCTATTTTGAAATATTTTAAATGTCATGTAATATAAGAAAATACAATTATTCCGAAACTATTCTTTTAATCATTTAAGGGAAGCTTCGAAGGACTTATGATGGTGAAAATAGCCACAGCTGTTGTATAAGTTAAAAAACAATCTAACTTTATTTTTTCGAAAAGGTCATAAAGTACATTGATTAGATTATTAAGGAAAGATTCCTTTAAAAACATTTTATAAAAATTAAATCAAGGGTATTAATGAATTTCAAACATATTCCAGGAAATAGTAAAAATGTTTTGAAATACATTTTTATGAAACATGGATGTGGATGATAAGGATGTCCTAGTAGATACTTATGTATACACAACCTCAGATAAATTAAAAGATTGTAAAATAAACACTTACCTTGAAAATTTCCTTAGTCAAGGGTACATTAACCTCATATAGAATAGTGAAATCATGGTTATTTAATAATTAAAAAACGAAATACACAAATATTATATCATATATGATCTTTTAATATAGCGTTGTAAATACTAATTCAGAATTATATTTGTTTCGGGTGTCAACTGATTCATTTTGCTTTATTTTTTTAGTATATAAGAAATGTTTGTTTTGAATAGGATGTATTTTATTCATATCCAGAATTATATTTATTTCATAAATAGTAATTTTAATCCTAAAATGAAAATTATTCTTCAATGATTATGATCGGAAATTAATCTCATCGTGTTCGTGGAGACGGTAATCAGTACATACGCACGAGCGACAATATCATTATATTGATGGTGAAATAGTTTGTAATTCGATGGTATATCATATATAAAGAATAATAAACCTGTTATATTTATTATTTACATAAATTATACTAATCATTATACACATCCAAATAATGATGTTCGGAATAAAAAACTACACCACCGCGTGGAGACGGTAAGCCGTACATACACACGTATGGTGAATTTTTATTTCATAGGATGGATTGAATAATGAATATGGTTAACCATATTTATAATAACATCACAGTAATTATAAGGTATTGGAATTATTATTTTGGTTTGGAAGAAACAAAGAAAGTGGAACTAGAAGAGGAAAAGTGCTTTAAATGGGGTGATAAAATTTTTACCTCTTCTCTGTGTGCTTCCTTTTGATTTGATTAAAAGGGCTCCTTAGGTAGTATTGTGATCAACATAAGGAAAATATGTTTAATATAGGGTAGTTGGGAGGATATTTGAGTAGTTTTTGACCGATCCAATTGGATTTGGAGGTGTTATTTTGAGAGAAGGAAATGTACCCTTTTCTAAGAGAGGTAAGGGTCACATTAAGAAAAGAATGAAAAATTATTTTATTATACAATAATATTCTATTTCTAATGGCTCAAAACAGATTTATTTATATTATAAGGTGGTTACAGGTCAAATAAATCTCAACCATTAGGGTTTAGATAGGTTTAGGTCACAATATTAACCATATCTTTTAGATTTAACTATTAGTTAAATTGTATAACTTTTACTGTGTATTCTTATATTATTATAATAAATTGTCAATAAACTTACTATAAAAATACATGAGAACCCCTAGTGGATAATTATTGATATATATAACCTTATATTAGTCAATTGTATGAACATTAGATATTTAGGAATATTATATCAATTAATAATATAGTATTTGTTTTAAAAACTCACTTATGTCAATTTTGACACTATTTAATATTTGGTTTTTTTGAATGTCATAAAATCATATTCAATTAAAAAAATTATTTAATTAATCTTATCTTGTAATATATACCAATAAAATTATGGGAATTCATCAAAAGCTTCAATTTACATTAATTTGTATATTTATAATATCATTTATTTTAATCATTCTTTAGTATGGTATTTTCTACATCATCATTGGGTCATTAATAAATTTAATTATTTAATGTATCAAAATTATAAATAAAATACCATTATTTAGGATATCTTTTTATATTTCTAATGAATATTTTTAGTCTATTTTATCTTATGTATATCCATATATTAATATGTATTTTAGTTAAGAAAATTCAATATTAACACTTTTAACTCTTCTTTAAATAAAATAATAATAAATGTCATAATCTAATCCAACTGGAACAAAAGAGTCATATTTTATTACCGAGGGTTATTTTGGTCTAAATAAACTTATCCAATAGAATTAGGATATGTTTTAGGGTAATAATATTATTATTTTTACCTTTAATTACCCTATTTACTTTTAACCATGGTCAATAGAATTCAAAAATAACTATTCACCAAAAAATATTTTCAACCTATTGAACCACATTTTACTTAATGATGTGAACTGTGTCACATGGATTTTTGAAATTCAATTCATAGAAGAAGTAAAATTAATTTTTATGCAAATTTTTATTTGTTCTTAGAAGGTGGGTAAAAGATTATAAAAGTTAAATAAAGTAATCTATATATAATCTTTTTATAAAATCACTCCAATTAATTTAATTGAACATATATAGGTATTATTTATCTATTTTGTCCTTAAACAAATTTAAATAAAATATCAAATTATTTTAATAAAAATTCACTTTTAAATAATAACAGAGCGTATTTCACTATTCATCAAAAAAATGAACGTTTTTAGGAAAATACAAAAAATTACCCATAAGATAATTTTGACATTCCTAATCTAGGAATGAAGTCCTTTTTGAAAAATAAAATTTATAAAACTTCAAAAAGTGGGTATTATAATTCACTTTGTCTTGTTTGATTGGACGTGGTGTGGTTGAACTCGAAGTTTAATACAGTGCAAGCTATGGCATTATTCAAAGAGAAACATACAGTGGAAGCATGGGGTGCTACAAAGACACACTCACCAAATAAAGAAAAACAAGTAATATAATATAACATGAGTCGCATTGATAAAGGTTTCATGCACTGCTTTCTAGATAGTATTCCATTCTCACTCCCCAACATCGTACGTCCTTATGCTCCCATCACTTCATAATACCACTCTTCCCTGAAAAGACGGTCACAACACACCTCACCCAAAGAAACTTTGGTTCTCCACCCCACAAGCATGACCATATCATTTCTTTCTCAATGTCACCTAGACCACAACACATCCAACACCATAACCAGACCAGTAGAGTATCATGTACCTAAAGGAAATCAACCACGTGTTCTCCTCCTACCATGCATGGCCCCCACCATAAGCCACCTTATCGCATGTTGTCCAGCCCATAGAAACATAGGCTCATCACCCCACAAGCCCAACCACATCACATCTCGTACGAAGAAACCATAGCTATCACCAACACTATCTAGTGCACTCACAGACTTTTTTCTATCATAGACCATGAAATAACTACCATGACTTGAGGAGAGAGGGATAGAGTAGGTACCCATTCGTCTATCCTCATCATCGGATGTCATGAAAAACACCCATCATATAAATATGAATGTAGACATTTAGTTCTCGACGTGAGAGAGGTTCATATAGAAATCACACGTAATATAGAATTATATACATATAGTCACAGACAAGTCTAACCTCTGGGTTCATGACCAAACACTAACTAACTCACAACAGCCCCACATCCCTGATACCTTTAAATGCATAACATGACACAAACCACAAGCCACATCATGCCACCAGCCAAACCCATTATCCAGCCTATTCATTTCATTATTAAACATCAATCACATTTAACCACACAACCAATCATTTATATATTTGTTACCCACTGACACCCTATTAAAAAAACCAAATCCCAACCATTTAGATTATTATTAACTGATTAATTATTCTCTCACTATCTAAACATCTATCACAAAGAAACCACACATCTCAAGCATCTCATCATTTCCATCAAACAATTGCCTCACTGTTATAAAATCCAGACCAAACAATCACCACCTCACTTCCCCAAAATCACGATCGTCCAACCGCCATCTTTCCTCCACAAAATAAATGATTAAAAACAACCACCATACCACCCCAAAAGATTGTCCAAACAACCAACACCTCACCGTCCCAAAAGCACAACTAAACAACCACCACCTCACTGCCCAAAAAGTGTTTCCGTACAACCACAACTTTTCCTACAAAAAAAGGCCGAAGAAACAACCACCTTGTCATCCCAAAAGCATGATAAAAAAATGACCACATAATAACCCCAAAATCACGATAACAAATCACAAAACATCAAATATAATTTTACATATTTAACAGATGGTATTTTATCACATTAATCATTATTTTAGTTACATTATCTCTCAATCAAAAATCATGGGCTAACCATTTCATTATCCAAATTTATGTTGATAGTAAATTTCAATTATATTGTGATATCACAACTATAAAAACATACATAAATTCCACAACACACATCCTCAAGCCCAAAAAAATTCCAGCAACAACAACAATTTTCAGTGGGGTATCGAACCCATACAATCCATCACATCACAATAATATCAAATCTATAAAATCATGTGAACCATTCCACCTTTTCCCATAAATTTTAATTGGAAATTGTATTTTATTTTATTAATCAAACACATCCTTAAAACATAGGTGAATAAGAGTAACCCCCCACCATATGATACACAATAAAGGGAAAGGAAGGATTCCCCACCTTAAGAAGCATTCTAATCTCGCTACACACTATAAAAAAACATAGAAATGCCCAAAAACCACAATCACACTATGATAAACCATAGATCTGCCTACACCACAAAAAAGTACATCAAAATGAATCCCAACACACACCACAAAATAAAACCGAACCGCCACATCGTGTTCCCAAAAGAAATAAGGAATAAAACATTTAATAAGGGAGAATAACATTCAACATATTTCCAATGAACAACCACCATAAACAATATATGAAAGTTGGAGGAATGGGGCTAGAACATCCAATCAGAGTTCCTAGGGTTTTCATTGAATTAATTATAGGATCCTTTAACCATAAGTATTAATTTTTGGCTGAGAAAATAACATAAAACCCAGGATCCCACCGGTTCCTTTCCATGCAACCATTATAAAACTTGTAATCCTCAGGTTTCTAAAAATTTTCAACCTTCACAGAGAATTCAGTAATCTCAATATTTATTTAATAGATGTCATGAATTCCACTTACATGTTGTGTAATCAATATCACGAGCTCCCCCTCGACTAATTTACAAGTTGTGAACTACCTAGAATCACAAGTCATGAAGGACAATTTTACATCATTTAAATAATACATGGTATATATTTCTTGTAGTAGCTATGTTGCACCCCTAGCCTCCATAAAAAACTACACAAGTCTCATCGAAAACACCTTCAACGCCCAAAACATGAAAAGTAATTATTTGGGAAGGCATGAACTGTTATATATCTCACACCATCTAATTCTTCCCTTACCACCCCAGGAGTGCTGACACAAATGGGTCTCTTTTGAAACCATATGAGTTTCACACCACAAAGGACTTGATTTTTAATTTGGAATCTCTAACTCTAAAAATTTCATCGAATTTCAGCTCACATATGTCTTCATCCTGTAGACAAGGATACAAATTTATTGAATCATCACATGCATATTCTCCCATGCATCCTCAATTTCACATCTAATAGCACAGTGCACCATTGATGAATGCTCACCTCTATGATTCCATTTAATTTACATGATTGCACACACTTGTATACACCAAACAAACCATCCACTTCTAAATACATTGATTATTGTATTTATAATCCTTGGTACCTAAGATCAATCCTCTGGCCTTGCATTTCGTGCATTCCAATCTCATTAAGAATATATCACCCTTGGCTCCTTTCCAAAAACAGAGGCTTCCCACCAAGCCAAAATAATTTTCATGACTACTCATGACCTTAGTGTAATTATAATTCTCCACTATGGTTCATTAGCACTCACCCAACAATTTTTAAATATCATCCGAAGTCAATAGTATATGGGTCCTAACTGGTCCTACCCTTGGAAATTGTATGCACTTTTGAAGTGCCAACACCCAGGGTGCCTGGCATATCAAATGGTACACATACACGAGTGATCCTTTAAAACCCAAGGTCATTTAGTGAACCCAAACCCATTATATGTATCCCCTATTGTTTACCAATTCACAAGTAAAAATATACAACTCTTCCAAGTGAACCATAATGAAATCACTTAAAAACCATCTGACAATTATCACAAGTCACTCCAGAAAGTCATAAGGTGTTGACACCCAAATCAGAAGTCACCACAAAGAATGTTCATTATGTTATCCTTCATATCCCACATTCTAAGTCCCATATAGGTAATAACTCATGGTATGACACTCACACCCTTCTCAATGTCACATAAAACCTAGAGTACCAAAAACCCCCTATAGGGTCTCACACATAGGTCCAAATCAGAAATACTCTACCCATTCTGTTGTCAATCAAAAACCAAAAAAGTCACATGTAGTCACAAAAACCATCTCATCACAGCATAATATGGTCTATAACATAAGGGAATCACATAACTCATGTGATTTCAAAGCAAAAACCACCCATATATAAGTTTCAATCTTTTTAACACCATGTTCATCTCAAACACATATATATATTTGGGTTCACAACATTCTATTTTTCAATTCATTATAAAAACAGAATTTCCTAAACAAGGTATCAAATGAATGGATTTTTAAGTATTAATTATAGATGTAAACACATTAAAAGTTGTTGTTGAAATTAAATATACCTGACACCTTGAAAAAACTAAGGCATATTATCCCATTATTTAAAACTTATGGATTTATATCTTAAATCACATTATTAAAAAATAATTAAAATTCCCAAATATTATTTGTTTTCACATTACATGGTTTTGGATAGAAAAAATTTCGTTCAAATGTTATAAGGTATTTTTTGAGTTTTTTACTTGTATGTTATTTAACTAAACCCATCTCTTTGATTAATTTATACCAAACTATTATCCAATTTTTTTTTAAAGTGTTAGTAATATAGAATGCCAATAAACAATTATATGTACAACATATTAATTGGTGGGGATATTTTAAATAAAAATCACTCTCAATAATCTACAAGAATATAAAAATTACCAACAATCAAAACCTAAGATATCAATGAAAACACAAGCATGAAAAATTATTGTATTACTATTAATTATTGGAAATCACACACATTAATCCTACAGGCTTGATATGATTCAAGAGAACACTATCTTTTTTAATATAGTTCCATGAGATAAATCCCATAATTCAATAAACTCAAAATAAAGTACACCAATCAATGTGAATTCAAATAAATGGTAAAAATGAATAGCATGAATTGCAATCTCATCTTAATAAACATAAACTTCCCCCGCACGTGGTGGGTCCAGTACCAAACACAAATTTCACAACATGTCACTACACATTGATAGTCTATGGTCTACCTTTAAATAATAATAATAATAAATAAGTATTTGATACACCTTTGTAATGTCTCATTTCCCCAAACCACTAAACAAGTGCTCAAAATGGTGATTTTTATTGGGCCTCAGGTGTGACTTCCATTATGCCAGAGGCTTCTGAGTCATAGTGAAGATCTAAGGTAGCATAACTGGAACACTATATAGGCATATTAGAGTAAAAAAATAGTGGAAATAAAATAAAAGATATAAATCTCAATAAAAAATAGTTAATGACATATAAGAATATTGAAATACATAATATGAAAAAATAATTCGTTGATAAAAGAATAAGAATCTTTTCAGGTAACAAACTACCATGGTCGCCCAAGAAGGGTATGAGTAAAACTCTGTAGGGAAGCATAAATGGGGTCTCTAAATATAAATAGTCAAACAACAATATCATATAGATCCCAAAAAAAATATATTTCAATAATATAAAAAAATTATGAAAAAATTAAATAATTTTCAAAGCCTCATGTTCAAGGTGACACTCTAGGCAAGTCCATGTTACCGTCAATCCTAGGTCTTGACCTTAATCATATATAACTTATTTGATCAATTTCATTGTATCTTTGAGAAAATCATGATGAATGTTCTAACATAACATTTCAATCCATACTTAAGACTCATTCTATTAAAGTATCACAAACCTCCACCTAGTGAGTATTTAAAGTTATCACAAACATCCATATAATGTTTTCTTCATTATTATTAACCACCACCTCCCAATGTTTTATTAGTAATTAGAACCCCCCCATAATAATTTATTATTTATTTTTTATATACTAACCCAATATGGGCGTTTTCCCTATGAGGTTGCAGGCAAAAAATAAATCATAGTCCAGCAATAGGGGATTTTTATTTATAACATCAAATCCAGCCACTATGGTTATTTCCCTAAAAAAATAAGTGTTCCCCTTTGAAGAATTTATTTCCATACAATAAAATTTATTTACAAGTATATGTATTCCCATAATAAACCACATCTATCAATTCATCACAAAAGGGATCTTTATAACATTCATTATTTATTTGTAATGTTACCTTATATAACTAGTTCTAAGAAAAATATCGAAATTGAATCCATTCCCACCTTCATCTAGATTTTAATTATTTAACCATTAACAATAAATTTCTTAAGAATTCACGTAGAATTAAAAATATTTTTCTATTTGAAGGTCATAATTCACCATTCCATAACCATAAACATTTTATTGCATAAACCCAAGCTAATTTTCCAATCAAACATGTTCTCACATCTTAGGATTTAACATATATGAAAGAAAACAATTGAAATTTCATATCGATGATTGTGAAATAAAATTTCATAATCATTGACCAAAACATTAATTCCAATTTTATGGTTCAAAAACATTATATTAGATTAATAAAATCAAAAGAGTCTTTCCAATCCTCCATTTAAAACATTTATGGTTATTTCCTCATACAAGAGAATTCACATGGGATTTCTATCTTTTTTATGTTCATAAATTTCAAAATAGAAAATTAAAAAAGACATGGGTAAATATAATAATTTAATTTAATTCTAGTTCATCACGCGACAAGGCGAACATGACATAGAACACATCTTCTTGAAATGAATGTGAGACTATTGGTCAATTTTAATGGAACGCCTACCATATCATTAGAGACATCCCCTCATCTGATAATTACCTTCATTTCATCACAAATCATTATAAAATAATGAAGTAGGAAGGAGAACTGAAAATTGGGTGCATTAGCCAGAACAAGAGAGAGACAATTGAACAAAAAAAGTGAAGTTAGTTAACAGATTTATAGTTTTACCTTCAACTTGATATCTCAGTAGACTACAATTGATATTGAACACAGATGAATGAGATAATTATTGGATTTTGAGGAGTATGAGAGGAATATGGGAGGGTTTTTTGGTCAAAAATGGGTAAAAATATCCATTTGAATTGTGTAAAAAGTCATTGAGTGAAAAAAATTTAAATCCCACCATTTTATTTTGCTATATGGTTTTCCAAATCAGCAACAACTATTAATCCATCACTATCTCAAAACATATATCTTCACAAAGTTAGGTACATGTAATGGAAAACCATGTGGAAAATGTGTGATGTGGCTCCACAAATCCCATTAGATTGAATATGGTTAGTAGAGACCCATTACATGGTTTAATAAATTTTTCCCCTTCCTTGACCACCTTATATAGTTCTGGTGCATAGTTATTACACACTTTTTGCAAATTATTATTTCCATTCTACTATCAAAAAATTAAAAAAATCCCAACCATGAATCTCCAGATACTTATATGGGCACCCAATGCACCCCTTGGGATTTAAACCACAACAAAAAACAAACTTTTATGAAATACAAAAAATTAGAATTCTATCTGAGATCTCAATTCATGATTCATCTAGTATAGTGTTTAAAATAAAACTTCCTATGAAATTTTGATTCTTGTATATAACATTTGGTTTTAAACCCATAATTGCCTTCATATATCTTCCCCTATATGGGCCTTGAAAGAACTGTTTTATCCCATTTTCAAAATAGGAGACCAAATATCTCGTGCATAATTAAAAATATAATTAATAATCTCTCCAAATTCAGGATAATATTTTTAAAGGGTCAAATAAATCTACTCTTTATTTAATGGATATGAATTTAGTCACTATTATGAATGAATAATTTTTATAACTTTCTCCATAACCAGAGAGAGAAAATCATTGGATGAATGATGGATATTCCAATAAAAAATGGTTTCATGATTATATTAAATAAAATCGAGGAATATTATTAGTATGATTAATAATAAATATGGTTCATGTGTAGATTTCTGCAAGGATATTAAAAACATTACCCTTAATCAAATTATGATTTTTAGGCTCCCTAAGACACAATAATCTAATTAATATAGACTTATTTTATAATAGTAGGGTATTTATAGAACATAAAATCATTAATATTTTATTATCTATCTCAGATCAAGAAGTTAAAGATGTAATATCTATCATTGTTAATGAAAAGTCCCCCCGTACATGATGGATTTTATTTATTATTTTTCAAGGAAGGACGGGGGAGTGTTTAACATAACTATTACTGATGTTGTTACGAATTTTATCATGAATCTTTGATTTCTTTTAGATTTATTGCAATTATTTTTTACCCTATACCAATATCTTTGAAGCATAAATTTTCTTCTTATTTTAAGCCTACATTCTATTTTTACATGTCATATTGATGTATCTCTAATATCCTTTATAATCATTTTAAAAATTTTGTCCCTAGACTTATTTTGGACGAGGAAGGGGGCTTTGTATCTAAAAATGATATCTCTAATTATATTTTAGTGGTCAAATAGTTAGTGAGAAATTAAAATAAAAAAACATTTTATCACCATATTTGATTTTAATATTGACCATTCCAATGTTTATGAATATTTTTAATTATATTTCCCTTAAATTATTCTCATGGATATAAATTTTCCGCAAAAATTTATTAAATGGATTATGTGTTGTATCACCTACACTCGCCACATAGTTATGATCTAATGTGAGTTTTGTGGCTATTTTATTGCGAGAAAGGATTGAGGAAAGGTTCCCAACTATATTTTTTTATTTTTATCTTTCTGATGAAGTACCATTATAAATTATTTAGAGCCTCTACTTCGAAGAAGGGTTTAAAATTTCAAAACATAAATTTAATAAATTTTAAATATACCTTATTATATTCGATGATGACCTTTTTTTATTTTATACAGATAATATGTTGTTGAATGATATTTTTTTACAGATCCATGAATGTGTTTATTTGTGTGACATGACTCGTTATTATAGATAATACAATTAATATCATTTGGTTGAGTCTCTCACATTTTTTGGTGGATAATTAATAATAATATTAACATCATGGAAGGTTACTTTCTTATGAATTAATTTGGAGATCCCTTGTCCTATAGGAATTTTACTTTTTCAGACATATATCTATCAATGGGGAAAGTCACCCCCACCATCCCCTATTGGTCTTATCAACTTTTGAGATTCGCTGGAGAGGTAGTATTCGAAAAATAAATGTTGAGTTAATTTTTTTCATTTCCTGAGGTTGTATTATTACTCTTCCAAAAAAAATTCTCAAAATGATTAATTCCATTTTTATTTTTTATATTTTTTATAAAAAGGAGAAATATAGAAAGTCTCTTATTTCATGTAATAAAATAACCCTTTATCACACATTGGGTGGTATGCGTATTAAATGTTCTATGAAAACCAAAATTTTACTTATGATTCAACACATTTTGAAATTTTTCAGTTTGAATGAATCATTTTGGGTTAATTGGGTTATATAATATTATATTTGAGATTTCTATTCCTAGTGTATCCCTCTATAAATTTCAATATCATAGGTTTTTATGTGGTTACTCTATTTTAACAGAAAAGTGTCATGTGATGAGTCCCTCAACACAGCAGTTCGCCAGTGTGGCATCCTAGACCCTCCTTAGTGGATAAGGTTCTGCTGTCTGACTCTATATATGATGTGAGGTTCAGTAGTTTCATCCTACCATAGACTCATCAAGAGTGTGTCCCCAACTCCCAACCAGGGTGGTGTCAGGATTGACACAAAGCATCCTCCACATTTTCATGGTGACTCCCATATCTTCGATAGGGACAAGACACATGGGAAAAAAATTATGTTCTTTATGGTGTGGGAAAATACTCCCATGATTGGGTTGTCAAATTCTCTCACCATCATTCCATGCATTACCTCATGAATACATGATCACAGCCTTCTACATGTCCATGAAATGGTCTGCTTCAAAATATCCAGCTGTGGTGCGTGGCCAAGGGGATTTTATTTCCTTATCATTAGAATTGTGGTCTACCCTCTTTTACGTCGCAAACCACCATGGTCCACAAACTCTATCATGTTCGAAAACCACCTCCACTAAACACACCCATCATATTGGAATCTATGCCTCTAATATCTCATAATCACAACAATATCATTCATTTCACCTCCAAAATAACACCCCAAGAAATCACAACCACCACCAAGGAAAAACTGGCATCATTTTATAAATATCATGTGGTACATTCTCTCTAATACCAATTGTCATGGGTTGAGCATCTTAGAACTACAGTTCTCTAATTTGGCACCCCATCACCCTCTTTAGTGGGTGAGGATCAGTCGTCCATATCATTATATGATGTGAGGTTTTCTAGTTACATCCTTCTATGGATTCATCAAGATAGTGGCCCCAACTACCAACCATGGTGGTGTCAAGGTTGAAACACACGATCCCCCAAACTTTTAGGGTGAATATCAAATATTTTCTAGGGATAAAACTCATAAACCAGAAGCATCATGTTATTGATGGTGTTGTAAAAGACACCTAAAATTGTTTTTGGACATTATCCTACCATAATTCCATGATTTCCCTCAGGAATGACGGATCGTGGCCTTTGGTGAGTCTACAAAATTGACTTCTTCCAACTAATCATATGTTGTGCGTGTCCAAGAGGATGATATTACCTTATCATCGTCACTATGGTTCTACCTTTTTTTTCAAACCATCATTGTCCACCCACTCTCTATTGGTAAAAAAACCTCCACGAAACCCTCCTTTCATAAGGGAATCTCTTCCTCTAACAACTCATTAGCATTAAGATCTCGGTTGTGTCACATCTGTAATGACACCCCAATAATCTACTCCCATCACCAGGGTCCAACTAGTTAAATTCTGCATACATCACGAGGCATATTTCCTTTTATACCACTTTTCACTTGCTACGTGTCTCAGTATATAGGTTCGCACGTGCGACACCCCTATACCTTTCTCAATTGATGTGGTTCATCCATTTTTCTCTTCATATAATGAGAGGTTCAATTGATTCACCAATTCTGTGGGCTCATCAAGAGAGTGGATCCAAATCCCAACTAGGTGATGTTAGGATAGACATGCACAATCTACCATATTTTTGGGGTGACTCCAATCTCTTCGATAGGGACAAACCTCATGAAATACTTCTTGAATGTTCTTACTAGTGTGGGAAAATACCCCCACGATTGGATCATGATGGAAGCCTTACATTTTGTGGATGTTCTCGCTCCCACATGGATGATTATAAAAGGAGTAAGATTTAATACCTATTCTATAGAGGTCAATATTACTAATCTATTAATTTTTATAATCCTAAATGTTCCTTATTTTTTTGACCATTTAATTTGAATACATGTTACTGGGTAAACCCGACACTCTAGTAAACAATAATTATTGGAAATTTTTTATGGATTTTAAATCTAATAGGCTTAAATTGTCATTCAATGGATTGGTCATTTCCATGTGTTGTTTAACTCATGGTTTAAAACATATTCCTTAAAACTGATTAAATAAAAAAATTAATTTTCAGTCAATGTGTTTTATACCTCAAGATAGATTGTTTACTTGGGTTAGTTACACCAAATGAGTTTATATTCACATTGTTTTCCATCAGTTTTCATATAATTCATGAGAATTGGGAACATTTTTTTGAATTTAATGTATCCTTTTAGTTAGATTCTATTCATAATAAACTTTTACACATTTATTTTCCTACTTTTAGGTCAAATTATCTCTTTCAGTATATTTTGAAACACTATGGTTTGTCACATGTCTGTCATCAATTTTCGAGAGGCCTAAATTTAATTGAATTTTATTAGGTCTAGAATGTTAGTAATTATGTTATTTTATCAATTAAAGGTTACCTTGATATTGGTCGTTTATAGGAAAAATTTCATTTATCTTTAAATATGAAGTTAACTAGAACTATCGAGATCATGAATTCCTATTTCAATATGACATAGACTTGGAACCATAATTTTCACATTAACTCTTTATAATTGGTTTCTCCATGAATGATGTCATTTATAGGTGTTCATTTTTGTTTTTATAGGATTAATATTGGTTGTACTGTGGTTTTTTTGGGGTTGTTTGGTCTAGTGGTTTCTCATCTGTGAATCTTGTTCAGTGTTGTGGTTGATTCTTAGGATTGGATTATGTTTCTATCAGTTAATAGTTTATTACTCTTCATTATTTCATATTATATATGAAATAAGATGCTATGTGGTGATTTAGATATTTATATTCTTCAGATACCAACAGGTAGACGTGGAGTTTATGCATATAGTTCTACTAGGACAAAGCATGATGTCATTAATGCTTCATATTAAGAGATCACTTGGGATTTCCCCCTCCCCATGCATTTCTAGTTAGTAATATCATTTCCCTCTTCCCTAACCATTGTAATGATATTGTTGGTCTCTTTTCCTTTTTTTGAATTGAAATTCTTTCTATGTTTAGTTAGGGATCTTGTTTTTTTCTTTGTTAATGACTGCTAGCTGGTAGTCTTCTTTGGTAGGTTGGGGACCTAATTCATTGTCTCCATTTTTGATTTTTTTGTCTCAATATTTTATAGTTAATTTCTCATTCATAATAAATATATTTTTTTCCCAAATAACATCATAACATTAGATATTGTGACCTAAATAAGATTAACTATGAATTTTAGGGGTTTAACATAATTATTTTGATTTCTAAGTCTCACTATTATTCAAAATATTTTCCTTAAATTCTATACCTTGAAAGGGGATTCTTGTGAGTTTATTTTATGAGATGGATACATAGTAAAATGAAAACTATTATATAGTTAGGGACCAATAATTTACTGATAATCTTAGATGAATGGATTTAAATTTTTTCATGCATCTTATTTAGTCTTTACTAAAATAATTGAGATTGTATGAGTGAGAGAAATATTGATTCTTTAGTACTCAAATCCCAAGACATGAGCTAGATCCATAATGGGCATGAGGAAATGTATTTGATCACATAATTATCATAACTAATATAAAGGGTTAATAAAAAACCAATTTGAAATTATTTTACTTTGAATGGCATAAACCACATATGTATATAATAGTGAAAATACTTTTATGAAAATAATATTATAAAATATTACAACAAAATATTATTTTTTAAAAATAAATAATAAAAATATTGAAAACATGTTTGAGAAATAACAATGTTTCTATAGTCATCATGACACAATACATGCCTTTTTATTTCACTTTCATGGATCTATGGATAATTATTGATGAAGATTGAAGACCTCATTTTCCTGAAACATTTCCAATAACAATTAAAGGTCCATGGAAATTCCTATATAAAAGCTGATAATAAAATGAAAATGATTTCCTCAAGATTCCTAAAATAAACCCATACATGTATAATTCAAACATTAATAGTCAACTAAAGGTTTATAAAACATTTAGTGCAAAATATTTTATAAAACCCATTTCATGATACTATAACGACCCCGACCCCATTAGTCCAATGTCACTATTTGTTTTATTATGTTGGCATAAGATATAAAGATTCACATTATTAAGTATTGGATACTTTTTTAGTATTAGTAAACTAGATACATACATGATTCTCAAATTACATTTGAAAATAAAAATTACAACATAGTTTTTTGTTTAGAACATTAGTATTCCACAAATCATATTCCCACCTATGATTCATAGCACACATCCTTGATTTTTTTGAAAGAAAACAAAATAAGGGTGATCTTAAATGTTCAGTAAGGGTTATGTTTAGAGAAATATATCATTAATAAATAAATAAAGTCAATATAAAGTGGAATATAACTATACACACATGCCATTTAAACAAATTGACAATCATGATATAACAAGGCATAGTCAACATGGAAAGGTAAATAATTGATAACATATGTAATTTAATCAAAATAACTCCACTATCATAATTGGATAAGTAATAATAAATACAGAAAGGTAATAACTGGAAAAAATAAATGCCATTTAATAAATTTACTGATAATGAAATGCATTCACAAATAATATCATTTCTAAAATATCATTGATAAGAATAACTAAATTCTAAATTATTGATATAGTTAATTATTGGATGTCCTGGTCTAATGAATTATGAAAACCTATACCATCAACATCTGTCCTAAATGCTGTTTAAAACTAATAGGAATGTATACACAAGATATTCATTTAAATATGGTTAGACATCTTATTCGTCGCATGAGAACTATAGATACATCAATGGGAAATCTATAAATGGGAGCTACCTATGTTTTTATGTCCAAATCATTCCTCATATATTGAATAATAAATTTAATTCATGAATAATGTTCCTTATCATCAAATATTCATCTCGAATAAAGAATAAAAATTATTAATATATCCCTAGTAAATAAAATACCTTTCAAAGTAAGGCACCATATATATAAATGTGGTATAGTATAAGCAGTAAGAAGATCCATGATAAATAATATTAATATCTAGTGGAAATATAATGTCCAATGATCATAGGAAAGTGAGTATTTCATGGAAAGTCGATGAATACAAAAATAAATCATGAATATTAATTTTAATACTTTACTTGGTAAAAATGATCAATAAAAATTTTGTTGAATAATATGAATGGTGTCAATATAACATATACCAATTGGAGTATTGAAAAATGTAACAATCCACTCGGGTCAAGAAAACCATACACCAGAGCTGACCGTCATGTGGTGAAGTGAAGCAAGATAACTGATAACGTCTTGTACACATGGATACATTAAATACAAAAAGAGTACAATAGTAAGATAAAGATAGAAAGGAATCTATAAAATCCAAGCCACAATGGATAAACCTAATAATATGAATAAAATAAGACCAAAAATTATCCATGTGACTATTAATCACGTCCAAAACAACCCAAAACAAAGGCAATGGCTAAAAGAGAAGCTGACCTGCGACAAGAATCCATTCTATTTACATGTATCCTGTAATACGATCTCTACAACCACCCATGATTAAAATTTGGGTGTAAGAAAAAAGGCCAGTAAGATACCACCACAAAATATATACAATTTCTTTTAACAAATATGTAACACACTACTAGAAAAAAAAGTGTTTGCGATGGGCCATTTGTGACGGGATCCCATCGCAAATGGCCCGTTGCTGAAAACGGCATTGCAACAATAATTATTTGCGACGAGACCGTCGCTAAAGACTTTTTTGGTGACATGGATTCTCTACGTCATAAATAGTACTCTGTATATTTGTAAAAAACTTTTTAAATAGTAATTGTGATGGGGTCCGTCGCAAATACTTGTTGCGACGGGCCTGCCGCAAATAGTATTTGCGACGGGACCCGTCGAAAATACGTTTTTAAAAAAAATAAAAAACTATTAATAAATTATTTTAATGCATATAATAATAATACTATTTGCGAAGGGCATAGTATCCCGTCGCAAATACTATAAAAAAATAAAAAAAATAAATTATTTTAATTAATATAATAATAATCCAATTATAATTTAAAAATAAAAAATAATAAATATTAATAAATGATTTTAATTAATATAATAATAGAATTATAATTCACAAATAAAAATAATAAATTATTATTAAATTATTTTAATTAATATAATAATAATAGAATTATAATTCAAAAATAAAAAATAATAGAATATTAATAAATGATTTAATTAATATACTAAGATTAGAATTATAATTCATAAATAAAAAAAATATTAATATGTTATTTTAATTAATATAAAAATAATAGATTATTTTACATTCAAAGATTAAAATAATTCAAATATTACAAAAAAAATATAATTATATTATAATATTATAAAATTTTAATATATATATATATATAATTTAATATTATAAAATATAAATAATATTATAATTCATATTAATATTGTTATTTCAAAATATAATATTATTAATATTTTATAATGAGACAGAAACTACGAATAGGAAAAAAATCATATTTTGATTTAACAAATTTTATAACATAAAAAAAACTCTAATATGAAAGAGGGGGGGAGGGGGGATCTGGAGATGGTGGTGGAGGAAACTCCATCCCTAAAGCATGAGTGAGTCGGCGCATGTACTCCATCTGCTCCTGATGCTGCTGCTGCCACCGACTCGTCTGCTCCTCGTATAGCTACTGCTGGCGTCGATGCTCCTCCTCATACTGCTGACGCATCTGCTCCTGCTCCTGTCGGAGACTCTCTATCAGTGCAGTCTGAGATCGCAACTGATCCTCATACGGTGTAGAAGAAGAATATGCACGAGCTCCTCTCGAGCTGGACGCCTACATCGCAGCACTGCCATAATAATCTCCGGGAGTCAGTCGAGAACTGATACCAACGACCCGGCCCTTCTCGAAGGCATACTGGGTTGCCTGCATCCATGCTGCCTCATCAAATTGACGACCAATGGTCTGATCTGATGACTCGGCCTGACTCTCAGGCCGGGTCTGTGACGCTGCAGCCTCATATGACTCATTTAGTTGCAATTAAAAATTAAAATTGTGAATATTTTATATGCAGTTAATTTTTAAACATGAAAACAAATAATACTGACCACGATGTGATGCTGACGATCACCTCTGAGCTCCCCAGTAGCAGGATTACTATACATCCATCGATATACGTCGTACTCCATAATATCGGGGTGCTCGAAAGCCAATAAGAATAAAAAATAAACTGATAATATTTATAGTTATATAAAATATTTATAAATAATATACGTACCAGATGTTGTCTATGAGTACTGAAAGAACGACTCCCAGCTCGATGAGTCACCTCATGTCTCCCCTGATTCTGTCTCCCCACAGATGATCTCCTCTGAAAGGCACCACTCAACCAGTGCGCACATAATCCATCCCATACAAGGGATGAAATGTACTCTGGTCGGTGTGCTCTACATGACTCGTCAAAATCTGACACTCCTGCTTTCTTCATGGAATCTTTTCTTAAATTGTGAAAAAACTGACGAAAGCGATCACACATGGCCACCTCCCGTGCCTCGTGGATAGCGTCATGCATGGTATCCTCGATCAGATACCATAAACCCTACAAATAAATCAAAAATATCTAGTTAGAAATGAAATAATTTTCAAAATTAAAAATATTTATTTACGTACATACCAACCAATGGCCGAACATGTCCTGCTGCACATCAATGGGAATATGCTCCCATGTGGTCCACGGCTGAGAGAAATAGTTGCACAAAATAGCGTTTCCCTGTCCAACTGCTATATGCGGAAAACTGTAAAAATAATAAACATTTATTATGTGAATAGATTAATTAAATCTTAGTCAAATCCACAGGTTATCACATAGGTTATCACACCTCTGTGTGCGTGGATCAAACCCAAGATGTGGACGTCACTCGGGGACGGGGTCAGGAATCATCAATCGTGCAAGACCACACCCCCTTTGCATACTCCCTGGAGCGCCTGCAGGATGAGGGTCATCTGCCAGCAACTCATCCGCATCGAAAGACAGGTCAGCATCCGCCAACTCATGAAATGTGTCGTCATCCATCTAAAACAGAAAATGTTAATGTTGTTAGCAAATAATTGATAATTACTATTATATATACATATATATATATATATTTTGATTGTATATAACTACCATATAATTCTATCAGTGTTCATATTCATCATCATCTTCATATATGTCAATGTCATCTTCATATTGCTCCTCAAAATCATCGATATCCATTCGAGTTCCAGTTTCTTCATCTCTTACTATTTCAAATTCATATGTGACATCATTAACATCATCGTCATCACTGACTCTTAAATGTGGGGTGTCGTCATCGATACTCATGACTCTTTGTAAAAAAAATTGATTTTGAGTACACTCTTGAAAAACTTCAATTCTTTGCACATCAGTGAAAGCACATTCACTTTGACTAAACTGATTGTCTCGAATTTTGATTTTTATTACACTCCACCAATCAGTCAAGTCTCTTGATGTAGCACATTACTTTGCGTAATAATCATGATTTGCATGTTGAGCTAATAAGAATGGTTCATTTACTGCGAGAACACTTTTACATTTAATATCGATGATTCCATGAGTCGGATGAACACGGACGCCTCTCTCTGTATCCGACCACCGACATTTAAACATGGTTATGTAATGTTGTCCAAGATAAAAGAGTTCAATGATTTCATCTAGTATGCCATAAAAGTCAACTTCATTTTCTCAATGATGAGATCCTCTGAAGCTAACTCCACTGTTCATTGTTTTTTTTGATTCCCCATATGCATGTGTGTGAAATCGAAATCCATTCACCACATATGAATTATAAGTTTTAACAAGTTTGGAAGGTGGGTTACTCAATATACACAGCCATTTTTCAATTTTATCATCATGTTGTGACACCTGAAATTTTGTGAAATAATTATCAATATAGTATACTATACATTGAATGAGTTGCTAAAAGATAAAGAATTTATGTTACCAGTTTTTGAAACCACTGAAAGATATTTTTCTGTCGTCGTTCTTCGAGAGCAGCTGCTGTAATTTGTGGAATTTGTTTCTTTATATGATTATCATACAACCTATAAAAACAAAGTTATTTACTGTAACATAAATGATAGAATAAGTGATATAAACACTTATAGTACAACTGATGTCATCTCTTCACAGTTGAGAAGAACATACGTATGAGCTCTGTGATGTTCATCATCCGAAAGCCAGCGTTCATAAACTCCACCAAAACCAAGATCTGGCTGGTTGAAAACAGATAATTGATTGTCAATTTCATCAATATTCCTCTCGTTTCGTCCCATTCGGTTGTGTTTTGAAGGATACTCAGAATCAAAATAATGGGAGCAGAAAAACGATATTTCCTCTTGCAAATAAGCTTCTGCAATAGATCCTTCAACAGATGCTTTGTTACGTACTTTTCTCTTCAATTTTTTCATGCATCTTTCAAATGGGTACATCCATCAAAACTGTACTGGACCTCCACATTTGGCTTCACATGGAAAATGTAACATCAAATGTTCCATTGAGTCAAAGAAAGACGGTAGAAATATTTTTTCCAATTTACATATAATTACAACAGCATCTTCTTCAAGTTTTCATAGAGCATCATAATCTGCTGTAGCCGCAAAAATTTCCCGAAAAAAATGAGACATGTCTGTTATGGAATCCCAAATCACAGAATTCAACAGACCTCTTAATCCAATGGGTAGAAGTCTTTCCATTATAACATGACAATCATGACTTTTTATTACAGTAATATGACCATTCTTTACACATCTACCCAAATTGGAAACACAACCATTTGGAAGTCTCAAATCTGCAATCCACCGACAAAATAATAAACGGTTTTCTTTAGATAGTGTATAAGCTGGTTTTGGTTTCAGTAACCTTTCTATTCTGACATTCTCAAAAAGTTCCAGTTCTGGACACCTACAAATTTGGGCAAGATCTAAACGTGCATTTACATTGTCTTTGCTCTTTCCTGGCTTATCCAAAACTGTATGAAACAAATTATCAAAACACTTCTTCTCAATATTCATGACATCCAACATGTGGTGAACCAACAAATCAGACCAATAGGGAAAATCCCAAAATATGCTACATTTAATCCAATTGCGTTCTTTCCCAAAACCAGAAATTTTCTGTTGGTTTATTGTGGGACCAAAAGTGATGGGATGTAATGAAAATACAACTGATTTTAACTCCGAACCTGATAGCATTTTTGGAGGTCCATCCCTTTCAATTGTTCCTTTTCTAAAATGAGATCTGTTTCTGCGAAAAGGATGATCAGCAGGAAGAAATCTGTGATGACAGTCAAAATAACAAGGTTTCTTTCCATGAATGAGCATAAATGCTTTGTTCTCTCCCATACAGTAAGGACATGATTTCTAACCATGTGTACTCTAGCTAGATAACATCCCATAAGCCAAGAAGTCGCTAATTGTCCACATCAATGCTGCTCTCAGTATGAAATTCCGTTTCGTAGCAACATCATATGTACTGACACCAGTACTCCACAATAAACTTAATTCATCAATCAATGGATTCAAATAAACATCAATATTTTTATTTGGATGTCCTGGAATTAGTAAAGTCAAATAGATATACGGATCTTTCATCAACATTCATGGAGGTAAATTGTACGGAGTTAAAAAAATAGGCCAACATGAATATTGACTACCATATGATCCGAACAGACAGAAACCATCAGTGGAAAGGCCCAGTCGAACATTTCTACCTTCTAAATCAAAGGATGGATGCACTCTATCAAAATGTTTCCATGAATCACCATCGGCTGGATGATTAAAGCATTTATCGGTTGAAATATTCGCTTTATGCCATGACATCATTGTCACTATATTCTTAGACATGAATAAATGCTGAAGTCTGGATGTAAGCAGAAAATATATCAACTGTTTTACATGAATCAAACCAGACTTCCCATGTTTCCCTTCTTTATATCTCAATTGCCCACATGTGGGACAACTATCCAACGACTAATTTTCCCCAGAATATAAAATACAGTCATTTGAACATGCATGAATCTTCTGACAAGTAAGTCCCAAATTTCCAACCATCCTCTTACTCTCACAGTAATTTGCAGGCAAAACATTTCCTTCGGGTAACATTGTTTTAAGCAAAGAAAATATCTAGTCAAAACAGGTGTTTGAAATTCCATTATCTGATTTGATAGCAATAAATTTTGCAGCAGCTTCTAATTTGCTCATCTTGGAGCCAGGATATAATGCATCCTCAGTAGACCTCAACAACTCATTAAATTCAGACGGTGCTAACTCAGGATGTGAATCTATATCATCCAGAATTTCTGTATGTTGAACAGATGAACCTGCAACATCATGTACTAAATATTGAAACCGGGATGGATCCAGAATCAAGTTGGTATCACCTACATTGGAACTGCATTAACCGTGTTGATACCAAAAAACATAATATGGTTGAAAACCAAAACGCAAGATATGTCCCCCCCACTTTGTCAAATGTGTCAAATGTTCTCAATGCACATTTTCTACAAGGTCATTTTATTTTTCCTTCTAAAACAAATTCTGGATTTGATGCCGCAAATTATAAAAAATTCCCCACACCCTCTATATATAAATGATTTAAACCAGAACCATTTGAATTTCTACGTTGATTTATCCATATGCGGTCATCTAATAATGACTGTTGACGACCTCGTTGTTCCATATTTTTCTATAAAATATAGAATCATTGCTGATTTTTAATAATTTTTTAGAAAAAAAACTCAATAAAGGATTTAATATGTTGAGAATAAAGCAAAACCTGTTACAAATATTGATAATTTTAATATTATATTGATCTTTCTATTTTTTTTAATAATACTAATATAATTTTTTCATAAATATTAATTATATAATAATAACATTATTACATTATTATTATATTTTATTATTAATATTAAAATAATAAAATTTTCTATATTATATACAATTATCCTTTCATCTGTGTGTTTAACATTCTGTCTCCACATGTAATATTTGCATTCACTTTTACCTCTCCATTGGGGAGTAGGTTGATAATTTTGAAAAAGAATGCCAATATTACATGTGGAGACAGAAACATGCGGATGAAAATAGAATTGTATATAATATAGAAAATTATATTATTTTAATATTAATAATAAAATATACAAATAATGTAATAATGTAATTATTCCTAATAATTGGTAATTATTCCTAATTATTGGTAATTATTCAAAATTATTGGTAATTATTCCAAATTATTGGTAATTATTCCAAATTATTGGTAATTATTCCAAATTATTGGTAATTATTCCCAATTATTGGTAATTATTCATAATTATTGGTAATTATTCCTAATTATTGGTAAATATTGGAAATTATTACAAATTATTACTAATTATTCCTAATTATTGGTAATTATTACTAATTATTACTAATTATTGGCAATTATTACTAAATAATGGTAATTATTACTAATTATTGGTAATTATTACTAATTATTGTTAATTATTCCTAATTATGGATAATTATTGCTAATTATTGATAATTATTACTAATTATTGGTAATTATTGGTAATTATTGTAATTATTACTAATTATTGGTAATTATTACTAATTACTACTAATTATTATTAATTATTACAAATTATTGGTAATTATTGGTAATTATTGGTAATTATTACTAATTATTGGTAATTATTACAAATTATTACTAATAATTACTAATTATTGGAAATTATTACAAATTATTAATAATTATTGGTAATTATAACTAATTATTTGTAATTATTAATAATTATTGATAATTAGTACTAATTATTGTTAATTATTACTAATTATTTTTAACTATTACTAATTATGGGTAATTATTGTTAATTATTAGTAATTATTACTAATTATTGGTAATTATTGGTAATTATTGGTAATTATTACTAATTATTGGTAATTATTACTAATTATTACTAATTATTACTAATTATTACTAATTATTACTAATTATTACTAATTATTACTAATTATTACTAATTATTGGTAATTATTGGTAATTATTGGTAATTATTACTAATTATTGGTAATCGTTATGAATTATTACTAAATATTACTAATTATTGGTAATTATTACTAATTATTACTAATTATTGTTAATTATTACTAATTATTGTTAATTATTACTAATTACTGGTAATTATTACTAATTATTGGTAATTATTACTAATTATTGGTAATTATTACTAATTATTGGTAATTATTACTATTTATTACTAATTATTACGAATTATTAATAATTATTACAAATTATTGGTAATTATTATTAATTATTGGTAATTATTACTAATTATTGGTAATTATTACTAATTATTGATAATTATTGGTAATTATTACTAATTATTACTAATTATTATGAATTATTACTAATTATTACTAATTAATGGTAATTATTACTAATTATTGGTAATTATTACTAATTATTACTAATTATTGATAATTAGTGATAATTATTACCAATTTACTAATTATTACTAATTATTCGTAATTATTACTAATTATTACTAATTATTGGTAATTATTGGTAATTATTAGTAATTATTACTAATTATTGGTAATTATTGGTAAATATTGGTAACTATTACTAATTATTGGCAATTATTACTAATTATTTTTAATTACTCCTAATTATGGGTAATTATTGCTAATTATTGGTAACTATTACTAATTATTGGTAATTATTGGTAATAAGTGGTAATTATTACTATTTATTGGTAATTATTACTAATTATTACTAATTATTGGTAATTATTACTAATTATTACTAATTATTGCTAATTATTACTAGTTATTACTAATTATTGATAATTATTGGTAATTATTGGTAAGTATTACTAATTATTGGTAATTATTACTAATTATTGGTAACTATTACTAATTATTGGTAATTATTACTAATTATTGTTAATTATTACTAATTATTTTTAATTATTACTAATTATGGGTAATTATTGCTAATTATTGTCTATTATTACTAATTATTGGTAATTATTGGTAATTATTGGTAATTATTACTAATTATTGGTAATTATTACTAATTATTACTAATTATTACTAATTATTACTAATTATTACTAATTATTAATAATTATTGGTAATTATTGGTAATTATTGGTAATTATTGGTAATTATTGGTAATTATTACGAATTATTACGAATTATTACTAATTATTGGTAATTATTACGAATTATTACTAATTATTACTAATTATTACTAATTATTACTAATTATTGTTAATTATTACGAATTATTGGTAATTTTTACTAATTATTGTTAATTATTACTAATTATTGGTAATTATTAATAATTATTGGTAATTATTACTAATTATTGGTAATTATTACTAATTATTGGTAATTATTACTAATTATAGGTAATTATTAATAATTATTTCTAATTATTACAAATTATTATGAATTATTGGTAATTATTAGTAATTATTGGTAATTATTACTAATTATTGGTAATTATTACTAATTATTGATAATTATTTTTAATTATTAATAATTATTACTAATTATTATGAATTATTACTAATTATTACTAATTATTGGTAATTATTACTAATTATTACTAATTATTGATAATTAGTGACAATTATTACCAATTATTACTAATTATTGGTAATTATTACTAATTATGGATAATTATTGGTAATTATTACTAATTATTGGTAATTATTGTTAATTATTATTAATTATTGGTAATTATTACTAATTATTGCTAATTATTACTAATTATTGGTAATTATTACTAATTATTGATAATTATTGGTAATTATTACTAATTATTACTAATTATTGGTAATTATTGGTAATTATTACTAATTATTACTAATTATTGTTAATTATTGGTAATTATTGGTAATTATTACTAATTATTGGTAATTATTGGTAATTATTGTTAATTATTGGTAATTATTGGTAATTATTACTAATTATTGGTAATTATTATTAATTATTGGTAATTATTACTAATTATTGGTAATTATTACTAATTATTGGTAATTATTACTAATTATTGGTAATTATTACAAATTATTATTAATTATTGGTAATTATTACTAATTATTACTAATTATTCCTAATTATTGGTATTTATTACTAATTATTAATATTTATTCTTAATTATTTATAATTATTACTAATTATTCCTAATTACCATTTAAATATGAACAATGAATACTAATAATTTAAATTTATTAAGTAACAAAACAATGTAAACATAATTAAATTACAACTAATTAAGAATAATTGAAACTAATAAAAACATTAAAATAAATATTAAATTAAAATGAAAATAAATACCTTTAAAATTGATCTGAGGTTGATCTCTGATCGTTGTTGAAAACATTAATATCAACTCCAGAAAAAAAATTTAAACGCAAGAAACACTAAACTCTAAATATAGAGTTTTGAGGGAGGTAGAAGATCGATTTTGAGAATGAATGAAAAAACGGATGTGGATATTTATAGGTTAGAATATTTGCGACGGGTACCGTCGCAAATACCTTAGCCCATATTTATTACGGTCAACAGTTATATAGTTATTTGCGACGGGACCCGTCGCAAATAATAACCTGCCGACTTACTATTTGCAACGGGGGTATATTCCCGTCGCAAATATATTTTATCGCCGCCGGTTATTTGCGACGGGCGGTAACCGCCGGTCGCAAATAAGTTATTAACGAGACTATTGGCGACCGGGTTTTTCCCCTTCACAAATAACCCGTCGCAAATGACCATTTTTCCCGTAGTGATATTTCTATATTTTAAAGAAAAAATATTTTTCCAAGTATTTTCATAAATCTAATTCATTTGTTTATAATTTTCCCATTTTCATAAAATCCATTCATATTCTCAAACAAAAATATTACAATTATAAGTGATATAAATAGGAATCATATCCATTCATCTAGAGGTATGAAAGTAAACACATATCCATTAAATATCCTACCATGTGATGTTATGTGATACAACATAGTAAAACCTTTGAAAAAATCCATGAAAAATAACAACCATCATAAAAATAACCGTAAATGAAAAAGAACCTCATATTGTCCCCTATCCTATGGGAAAATATGTACTAAACACTCAAGAGCCTAAAAAGGCATAACGTTGGATCCTACTAGTATGGAGTCTTACCATAGTCTATTGATATCCAAAATGTTACCTCCTAATGCTGCTACACACACTAATACTACCCATGTCTCTATCCCAATGCACTCATTTTTTACAATGTTATAATTTCCAATGTAAATTTAGAAAACATGGTCATAATTTTATAAAACATTTTTAAATCAAATTCAATTTTCTTTGGTGTTTGAAAATACCTTTCCAAGTCTTGTAAATCAATCTTCAATGAAAAATAGATTTTGAAATCATTTTCTATTCCAATAAATTCTTTATAAACTCATATCCCATCAAATCAATGATAAAGATACGGAAATTTATGAGAAAAAAATGGAATTTTATTCATTAAACAATTGTATAGAAAAACCTACCCCAAACTGGTATTAATCTAGTAGCCTTCGACAATGGTGATTAGAATCCATGAGAACAACATAAAATGATAAAGAATTCTATGAAACTAAAATGGATCAATATAAAACACTATTTGATCACGAATTTAAAGACAACCACATCCACAACCAAATCCAAGGATGAACCAGAAAGAATGTTTAATTGGGGAAATTCATCGTAGTTGAAACACCATTCAATCATTGAAAAATGTGATCTAGAATGATTGACAGTATCCAATATATACCTTGAGGTATTCTTGGTTGATTTGGATAAGCGATTCCAAATAATTAATTATAAATCATCTATGAAACACCCTTCAGCCCTAAAATCTGATGATTAAACAACGTGTAATCCATGAAACTCAAGAAACATGAAAAAGTAGTTAATTTTTTAAAAAACCCTAACTTTTGACAGTACACCACATGAACCTATTACAGGACATGTAAACCCTTCTTCCCTAAATTTTTTTCAAGAAAAATTTATGTAATACCTTATATGGAATGTAATACCTTTACATGACTTGTAATTTCCAAATAGACTGCAGAAACTGTATTTTTAGGAATAATAACCTAAAGAACCCACTCTAAGAATTCATTGATCTTGGGAAGACCTCACTAGTTCTTCGACACATTTTTACCCAAACTCCAAGAAATAAAAAACATAAATCCTTTAATATTAGTTCATTTTTAGTATAAAAGGCTCTCTATCCATGTGATTCCCACATTAACACCCAAAAAAATATGATAAGAAAAGTATAAACATGGGAGTTCCTAATATGCATAACGGGGTGTTATAATCTCACCACTATAAATGATTTCTTCCCCAAAAAAATCCCTCAAATCCTTGGACATAAAAAACGTGAAGGCCATTTTTAGCTTTTCAATAATTCCCTCTCCCATATCACATAGATATCCTGTCCACAGTTCCATTGTATCTGGACTACATGATTTTTTTTACCATGAAATAGATTCTCCTCACAATCCATAATCTAAACTGGTTTCTTAACAATGGTGGTTTTGATATCAGGATCGAAATCCTCCAATCCAATACAATGGGAAGGATCCATTATATACCTCCTTAGCTGATAAACATGAACCACATCTGGGATGGAATTAAAATCAGGTGGCAATTCCAACAAAAAGTTCATCTTCCCTAATCGTCCAACAATATCAATGGTTCCTGAAAAACTCAGTACCAACATACCCTTCTTACCCAAATAATGATTTCCCAAGTGATGTGAAACTCTATGAAAAACACAATCACAAACCTAAAAATTTATAAACTGAATATGACAGTCTGCATAATATTTTTGATGACTCTACACTCTGAATAATCTTCTCCAGATCAATTGAACCATCTTCATCATCTGATGAACAATTCTCATACCAACCAAGGTCCTCTATCTCAACTCTTTCTAGAATAAGGGATATCTAAATTTTCTCCCATACAAAGCATCAAAGGGTGTTATCCTAATAATGTCCACATAAATATTGTTATAGAAATACTTGACTAGAAGAAAATTATTTCCCTAAGTCACTACACAATAAAGAACACAAGCCCAAATCATATATTGAAGAACCAGGATATCCCTCTCTATATTTATATCAATTTACAAATGATAAGCCATGCATAATCTGATCTAAGAACACATCATATCCAAAAAAAATTCTAGAACATGGTCGTGAAACTCGGGTCCCTTTCGAATTCAGCAGAAGAGGAAACCCCAGGAAGTCTTATAATCTCTTAGACCTACAGGTCACTATGATTTTCTACCTTTCATGACTTCTTAATAAGAAATAAATGAAATGATTTCATTTTTCAATCAATGTTCACCCAAATCACATCCACCCCGCTAGTATTTCATGGAAAAAATGAAATAATCCATAGAAATATCATACAATTTTCATAATGGAATTGGTAAAGGATACAATAAAACCCCCGCGTCTCTAATTTTTTTCTTTAATTATCTGGAACGTAAGACACAATGATACGAAATATGCAATGGAACAACTC
The DNA here is from genome assembly GCA_963277665.1 of Viscum album. Lineage (NCBI taxonomy): Eukaryota > Viridiplantae > Streptophyta > Magnoliopsida > Santalales > Viscaceae > Viscum > Viscum album. The sequence continues at coordinate 609,234,269 of OY728133.1, read as the reverse complement.
ATTCTCTACCACAAATAATGACATCTCAGGTCATTAAACATCTTGGAAGTCCTATGGTGCACGATCCAACAAGACTGGTGTCGAATGTCTAAAAAAACCAGCCTCAGTGAAAATAGAATCAGCATCATACCAAGGAAGCATAAAGTGACACAGGGAGACCTAGACAACTAACTAGAGGTCTACCTACTATAAAGACTTTCACTAAATCATTGGAACATAGTGTTTGTCACCGTCTCAATCTGAACTCCCACATCAAAAAAAGATTCATCATTTATCAAAACCAAAAACACTTTTCCGCCAACCTCTTACACTTCAATGATCATGTCAGTAAAATAACTCATAAGTGGCCAAATCTCAAAAAATTCTGTCACAACTTGTGTCAATACTTTTTTGTTCAAAGAACCAAAAAACCAAATATCAAATTCCTGGGGTGTATAAAATATAAAATAAATGTCTAATGAGTATCCACCCAATGTCTATGTCACACGATCAGACCCATCAGAGTAAAATTTTATTTTAGACTCTTATGATTTGAATAGACTATAAACCGATCCCCAAAGAGATAGTGACACCACATTTTGAGTTCAATAATAACCTATTCAAACTCAAGATCACATGTAGGGTACTTATTTCCATGAGCTAATAACTAGAATGAGCCATATGCCACCATCAATTTCCAGTGCATCAATAAACATCCAAAACCCACACTAGAGGCATCGAAGAAAACATCATAACTCGAACCTGGTTTCCAATGAATAAAAACTATAACTGATGTTATCCTCATCTTAATATCCTCAAAATATTACTTAAAATTTACATTACATTCATATTTGAAACCATTATGGGTTAAATCAGTCATTCAATATGTGATCATGGAGAGTGATATTCAAATAGTCCCTGTAATCCTCTTTTGACTTAGAACACACTAATGAATCATCATTGAACATAACCAAAAAAGAGTCCAAGATCTAATGAAAAATAAGGTTCATAAAATCCATAAAAACTATAGTATCATTAGTTAGATTTAATGGAATAACCCACAAACTAAATATCCCTATATCTTCTCCTAAATTCTATCATAGGTATATCCTCATATCAGACCCCAAATTGGTGGTACCATGACTATAGCTCAACCATTGAAATTCTACATGACCATTTTAGATTGTATAAAGCATCACCAATCCTTCAAAAATGATATTATTTCTTAAGGGTATCCTAATTTACATTCCAATAGTCAATACAATGTCTGAGACTCTCGTACTCCTTTGTAAATAGGATAGAAAAGGCCCATAGTGACACAATGGGATGAATAAATCCTTTTCCCTCTACGTTCTCAAGTTATACCTTATATTCCACTGAATTAGTAGGTTTTACTAGATAAGAAGACATAAAAATGGGAATCATATTAGGATATAGTTCAATAGTAAACATGACCTCTCTATAGGGTGGTAATCATGAGTTTTTTTAATAAATACATCTTGGTACGCACTCACCTAATCTAGAGTCCCAATCACCCTAAAAGGAAAACGCAATAACATCAGCAGATAAGAACTATACTCGATAGTGATAATAGTATATCTATTACTTAACATTGATCATCTAATATATAACGTTAATCATGTCATTGATTTCAAGATCAAGAACCATGAATGTCCATTATACCTCAATGTCAAATATCTTCACGTGAACCGCAGGTCACTTGAAACCTTATTTTGAGCAATTTCCCAAAGGTGTAAAAAGTTCCAACATGTATGATATATGTTCCAAACAAAATCCCTAAATATCAAACAATTTTGAAAATATAAAATAATGGGTATAACCTGTATCAAAATAATCCAATGCCATAAAAATTAAAAAAACTCCATACCTATAATATTAGTTTTCCCTATGTAATATTTCTCTTTCATATATTCATTCATAAAAATAACTATATTCTTAGCCCCATGAACATCCCCCAAGACTAAGGATATGTCCCACCACCCTTGGATGCATTGTTATGAACCTATGAACCCTTGGGGATAGTGGATCCTTACCTACTACCCTAGGAAATATTCTCAAAAAAATGATTCAGATGGACTGATAACCCATAATGATGACAAGTCCTAGGAGATTTCTTAATGTTAGGACTGATATGGCTAGATCACCCAAAGTGATAGTAATCAACCTGCTATTTTCCTGGAAAATTCATTGAAACTAATCATGATGAATGATAAACACACTTTTGACTACTCTTCTGGCCAGAAGATACACCCTGACTAAGAACAGAACCAATTGACAATCCACTCAAATTTGTCTTTATAGCTAGTTCTACCCCAACCAAATATTATTTTTCAACAACCACCACAACGGTTAGAAGGCACATGAGAATCAACATCAACCTGATATCATGCCTATGTACGTAATCCAACCATTCATACTTATGTAACTCAATAGTTACACTCTTTGTTGATAGATTAAAAAACTGAAAAGAATGGGTTGAATACTTTTGAACAATGCTCTCTCCCTACTCCATAGTCAAAAACTCCAAGGTCTTTCTTCATGTAACATCTATGGGTAAAATTACTGATTAAATATTTTCATAAAACCAAACCATGCAAGTTTCCCATGAGACATATCTTCCACAATAGATTCCCAAAATATCCATTTAGATCCCTCAAGCATGTATAATGAAAAACCCATCTTTGAGTCATTATGAGTCTTCAAGAAATTGAATATTCCCTCAATGTGCTCAAGACACTCCTTAGATTCATATAGTCCATTATCAATGAAAAATAGTAGTTGATACTACTTAGTAAACTTAGTTATGTCTTCTACCACTCATCTGAGGTTCCTGGAACCCACTAACATTGAGTATGAATAGTGAGGGTAACACATTCTACTAAATAAGGGCCTAATGGAATAATCCCGTATGGACCATCTCTCATAGATTCCTCTCATTGATTTGGGAGATATTTTCTCTGATTAATTTTCTAATAAACACAAGACAATATCCAATTAGATCATAATAACATTCCAAAAAATATTATTACCTCTTTAATAATTCAAATCAATTCATTAAAACAACAATAAGTTAGAAAATTTTATCAATTAAATCCACAAAATACAATTCCAAAAAATAATTGGTTAGTTTAATTAAAACTAACATAGAATTTATTCAAATGAGCCCAAAAAACAATCCTCAAACCTAGTAATGGTCACTTAACACCCATTGTTACTCATATTCATTCATGTAAGTAAACTAGACAACCCCATTTTCCACACCAACTATCCATAATGCAATGGTCCTACCTCCTATCAACCCCATACAAAAAACAAAATTGATGTAATGTTAACACACATTGAACAAATATTTCCCCTTTGATACTAATTTTTTACACACCAACATGGGTTAATCAAACCATACAGCTAAGCCTTAATAGGTCTTTTATATAAGGAATCATCCATACAACTTATGTTTAAGAATAAGAAAAAGATACAAAAAAATACATACAATATAAGACAAATCATATAAACACAAAATTCTGAATAAAAGAAAAAGGCGTAGCCATGTATTCTATAAGAAATAAATGGCTGAGAGGACTTCACCAGACCCTATTCTGGAACTTCTCAAGAATCGGGTGCAAAGTCCTCAGTATTGGAGGACACCAGGTTGGGAAATAGCCTCGGCCACTGGTGAAGATGAGTCTGGCAGGGGATGCGGAGAGGAGTACGCATTTGATGATTTTTACTGATGTTTTTAGTGTGTTGATTGTTGTTTCTAGGTTTATATTATGGTTGTATGCTTGGGCACCGGAACCCATTAAACTGGATTTTGAAAATCAAAAAAAGGATTTCCAGCAATAAAATATATTCTATACAATTTTTAGGTCATTTTAATCGTTAACTTTTTTGCGTAACCCCCAGTCAATCAATTTTAACCGTAACCATGGTAAAAAATTTTAATATTTCTTAATATTAATTATGGTAAAAAATTAAGATGTAGTAATTAGATAATATATATTATTATTATTCCAAATATTGAATCCATTTTTAAAAATTCCATTCATCGAAGTTGAAAATTTTAAATTAAAAATAATCCCACAGTGGCGACGAGGAATTGGATTTTCAAGGAGAAAATGTTCCCAAATTTACAATGTTTTTAGGTCAAAATTCAATATTAAAATGATTAAAATGTCTTAAATTGGATTAAAATATATATAATTGAAAAAAAATCATTAAAAATAACTCAACAAATAATTTAACATTATAAATAATTTAAATGAAAAGGATATTTTTAAATTAAAATTTTTTATTCGTTACAATTCATCAAAAAATGAAACATTTTAGAAAAATCAACAAAATTCAAACTACTATAATATTGATATGATTATTTCAAAAAATTTACAAAATTGATGAAAATTATTTTCAAATTATGTGTGTAATGTGTGACCAGACTATCTTTTATAAATAATACTGTTTTTAGAATATTTTTTTAATTTAGATGATTATTTTATAATTTTTAATAAATTTATAAATATAATTATCATAATTCAATTATTAAATTATATACCCTCTAATTTAATGGTTATTTTATATTGATATATTATATTAGGTTTCATTTAGACTCTTGGTTCCATGTTCTATAAGCTGTCAAAGACATTAAATTTAAAGAAATGTATTTTGTCAGTTGCTTAAGTGTGGTGTTGTATATAACATAAACAATTAAATACAATGTTATTATATTAAAAAAATGGAATGTTTCATCATCTAAAACTTAAACAAATTATGAACATACAATTTAAAATTGATCTCGATAATCAACTGTTTAAAATTTGAAAATATGATTGTTGAAAAACCAACAACATAAAAGGGTTAATAAAACATCCTATTAAAAAATTATAATGGAAGTATATAGGTTATATGGAATAACACATAACATATTTTATAAGTAGGAAAAAATGGTGGAATGTGATGATAGGGATATGGATGAAAATTATAAATAATTATAGAGAGTGATAGAGGTCATTGATAAAAATAACGTTAATTATCCATAGAAATTTTGGGGCCTCAATATCATAAATTTGTGATGATTTAAAATACAATTTGATTCGTCGGATATGAAAGAAATAGGATAAAACATTAATTTCAAGATTCTTTTTATATGGTAGAAGAATTATTTTACAATATATGAAAATAATGAAATATAATTACGTGATATGTTTCTATTTCGTACCATAATTTCATCCTCTTTTTATGCTTCAATCAATTTCTAGTTCATCATTTATTCTAATAAATGAATATACTAAAATGGATTTTTTATTACTGAAGAATAAAAATTGACTTTTAACATATCATAATATCCATAATAGAATGATAATTCATTCCTTATATCTCTATTCAATATTATTATTACAAAAAAATGGTTAGTATATGTTATCATAAATTCATAAATATCCATATGGAGATGTAATACATTAATATATAAAGCCTTTTCCAAACTAAAACGTGAAAAATTTCATAAATGGATACAATTATGAAACTTCCAAAATATTACTTACATAGAAATTATAAATAAGTTCAAAAAATTTCATAATTATCATATCATTAATCCCCAAAACAATATGAATTATGTCTTAATCATCACATACCAAACATGTGAATACCTTAATCATGTATTTTATAGAAACATGGTAATAACATTAATTTTCATAAAACCATATTTAAAAAAGGAATTATTCTTTATTCCTTAAGTAAAACTTATATTATTGGATATATTCTTTAAATCCAAATATGTTATAGACTCCATCAATGATAATATAAACCACTTCTAAAAAAATTATTAATTAGTACTAAGTTAGTTGGTACTATCCAATTAACTTTATCTATGTAAATAATCTCTTTATATCATCATCAATATAACAATATTATGAAACATATTAAGGGTTTCATTTCCTTCAATTCGGTTATTCCAATGAAGTTTAACTTTCCCATTGATCATTTTTCTTGGTTAATTTTATTGTTCAACACACGATTTCAAATCCTTAATGAAAAATTAACACATTAGAATAATTTTACATGTTATAATTATTATAAACATGATATCATTGATAATATAATAAAATTATATAATTATTGAATCCAAACACATAAAAATTAATAATCCGACTTCATCTATGTTAATATAATAAGCATGACCATGGTCCATAAGAATATTTTGAGGAATATTCTTTTGAATCATGTGGAATTCATTTGGGTTGTGCCCCATATTCTTATAATTAAATCATTGATCATTGGTAACTTTTTTTAATCCCTTAAAATCAAGAACATGGTAGAATTTCTCTCTACATTTGTATAAAATTCTGATTTCTTTTAATCAAGAACAAATGTGTTTCTTTCTACAATAATTACATGTTGTAAAATTATTCTTTCACTTCATACATTTATCTATCATTTTCTCAAATACCGACTTCTTCTATTTCATTCATTCAAATCCATAATACTTATAGAATTATTTATCAATCATATTAGTACATGATAATATGTATTCATATGATGATAATGTTTGGTAGACTAGATTCCTTGTATATATAGGATCAACCCCTTCAAATAAAAATCATGCTTAGTCTTTGTATTGGGTGTATTTGTGTGATTCTCATTCCTTCAACTACGCTCCATTTATAAACAATGGAATATACTAGTTTAGATCAATTCATTATGAAACATAATATATAATCCCAATACTAGTGAAATTCTTAATATAAATTAAAAAATTAATGCATAACTACTCTCATAATCCTAAAATGGTTTCTTTGGTGATATCTCTATTTTCTAATATATTGTAATTGTTTTTATTGAAAATATGAATTATCCTAAGAATATACATTGGGATTGTCAGAACAGGGGTGAAATAGGTCCCATTTTAATTAACTACGTGATGATTGGGTCAAGCCCAATTTAACCTTTTTAGATTTATTTCCCATAGATACATCTTTTAAAGAATCATGTCCACATGTAGTTTCTAGACATATATGAATTTTAAGGAAAACCAACATAATATCTTCTTATGGAAAATATTATTTTGTAATTCTATACTTATACTCAATTTTTATCTTAGGTTAATGTTCCCTTATCTATTTTTTCATAAATATTTGTCCCAAATTTCATCTCAACATCATCTCATACCATTTGTAATAAACCTAAACCCAGTATCCTGGAGTCAGTGTTTGATTTATTACTTTAGAATAAGATAAAAGTTATTACATCCTGAAGGACTGATTAGTTTATTCATCTTCATAAAATATATTCATATATTGTTCCCATATGAAATTTGAAAACATAAATTACAACATAATTTCTTATTGAGAATATCATTATTACCTATATCATATCCTTACATATCATTCATAGTACACATAATTTATTCCTAGGAATAGAAAAAAGGGTGAGCTCAAAATCTTATAAAGGTTTAATTATAATAGAATATATCATGAATAACTAATCATAACAAAAAATGAAATGAAAATAACTAAACAACATTACATTTGTGATGATAAGGTAAGGCTTAATAAACATGGAAAGATAAATTCTTGAACACAAATTTTATTTACTCAATAAATTAACTATCCTAACCGAACAAGGAATTACAAACATGGAATGGTAAATAATTAATAACACATTCTATTTAATTAATAAACATTGCATGATATGCATCCTATAGTTTTATCTAGCATTGGGAAATAGATATATGAATGAAAATTTATGATCTATCTTAATTCAACAATATGGGAAAAACTACAATCTTACTTACATCTAGAATTGGTAAAATTCTATCTTTCATGATCTATATCCTAATGTAAAACTATGGTATAATATTATGTACTGTGTTAGATATAACTGAGTTATGTGAGATTTGAAAATCTTGGAAATCATTTTTTAATAGACTCTAAATTGGATTTCCATTATCATATTGATCTTTGACATGAATGGACATTAAATTACCTTCCTCAAAACTAGGTTACGACATAAGCTCTAATTATGATGTATTGTTCATTAGAACATTTTGTCAATAAATTGTTATTTTGATATTTTTCACCATGAAATCAAACCCCTACACCACATGCTTCATGTTACAAAAAATCTTTCAACCATAAATGTTTTTATAGATTATGTTTTGATATTACCTAGTACAAAAAATAGAACCATTAAAAGGGATTTCATATTCACCTATGGAATAGAAAAACCCATCCAGGATGTAGTGAGATTTAATAGATGATTTATCCCTACCCATTCCAACATTTATGGCATAAAAATGAATCCTAAAACACATATTTCCAATTCATATAAACAAAATTCAGATTGGTTGTGGCATAATAGTAGTTTGAGTACCATTTTTCTATTTTCTAAAATCAAGGATTTATCTCCCTTTGAATTCATGGTGGTTCCACATTTCCAGTTGATTAGATATATCACATTCAATATCAACCCCTAACAAGACAAATTAATGTGATTAAGATAATAACATCATGTATTCTTTTGTCCTAAAGTGATTATTTAAGTTAAATAGTTCCCATGGTTATGAAACCCACATCAGAAATAGGTTTGTGAGGGGTGCGATTTATTTTGAATGATGTGGGAGCGACCAACCAGATGGGTAGTACCAGTACTACCCCATACTAGTCCTCCTATATAGCACCACCCTGCAATGGGATTGCCTCTATGAATCCTTACAAATTCCCATAACTTTCCCTTTATATGGATCCAAAACTCATTATTCCACCATCATCAGATCCAATGGTCTGGAATCCGATTGATTCATGTCGACTGTTTCTTTTGTGGGTGTAGTCTTAGGTATAGTCATAAGTTTATTCCCTTTTTCATCCATTATGTTTAGTTTTCATGATTTAGTGATTTGAATCATATTATTCTAATATTTTTCAAATTCATCCCATAATCCTTCAATAAATATTTTCCATCAATAAATTGAAAATGTACTAAATAAATATAAAAAAATAATAATATAAATAATAAATTCAATTATTAAAAAATATACATAATTTAGGCTCATTAATTGTCATGGTTTTGACACTGGTCGACTAATTAATATAATGTTATTTCTGGTTTTATTTTTTGTTCTATTATCATAGAATCTTTCTCGGTTAATTATGAATACTATAAGAATTTTAGAAGTTTCGAATTTTTTTGATCATGATGGCTATAGTGGATTTTTTTTAGGATTTACTAAATTCCGAAATTCATTGTTATATAATTATAGTGGTGGTATCCCAAAGACATTAACATGTAGAAATTAAAATTTATATTATAAAATAGTTGAATTCTTGTTAAATAAGCATAAAATTATCATTGAAATGGATGTCATTATAGATAAATAAGAAAATATAGATGACAAAAGGATTAAATTGGGAAATAAAATAGATATAATTTTTTCAAATTAATATAGAAAATTCAAGGTGATATTTGTAACTGGAATTTATATGAATAAGTGATATATTTTTAATTCAAAAATGAATTTTCCTAGTAGGATAATGGTGGGTTGTTGGGATTATTATATAAATAGATGTTTAAATTGAGATTTCCAACACTTTGAGTTATCTCCATTTTATGGTTGGTGAAGATGAAACATTGGAGGAAACAAATTTTATGAATACCAGTTGTCAGAGTTTTGAAGATTTTTTAAAAATATCATAGTATTGGATAAGAGTAATTTATATAATTTGTATGAATTTATTATCATGTATTGTTTTTTATCAATGTCTCAAAACCTAGTATTTTTTCTTATATTTAATGTTTTACGAATAAAATTAATGACATGAAACTTCAACATGGGGTTTGGTATTATTAAATTATAATTTTCAGATGACTCTTGATTTTTTAAATCCTAAAAACCAGAGAGTTTCACAGGTCCATATAATGTTTCATGGTGTAATTTAACTCTATAGAGAATATTCACTCTCTAACCTAGGTGTATTTATGGAAACATTCCAATAAAATAAATAGATACCATTTTTATGAAAAAATTAGTATTATAGATAAGTATAGGATGAATAATGATTAATTAAAGCATTATTTTTAAAAACTCTTTGGGTATTACAACAATGTTTTAGGTAATGAATTTGTGCATGAAACTTTATAGAAATTATATAACATAATTTCATGGAAATCGTTTTAAAAATGGATTTATTGTCACAAAATGATTATATATATTAATTTTTGTAAAAATACAGTAGAAAATAGATATTTTTTAATATTTCTATTTATTTTTTATAGAAAATTTATACATATATATATATATATTAATATATATATATATATATATCTGTGTGTGTGTGATTTGATAATAAAATTCATAAGTAAATTTAAAATAAATTTCACCCAGATGGATTGCTTATGGGGAATGATAGTTAGAAATAGTAGCTTCTCATACAGAACCTCAATGTCTAAGAAAGATTGTATAGGGTGCCCAGGAATTGTATAAATACACTAATAATGATTTTTTGAGAGAGGTAGATGAAGACATAGAGTTACTGATGAAATGTCATCCATCATTTTGAGGTGATATAAATCAACGAAAGACAAGAAGTATCTAAAAAATGTAAATCTTATATTTATGTATTTATGAACACGTAATACATTAATGGTTGATTTTAGATCCTATTTTCTAGAGGAAAAATATTGGAATCGATGGGAATCAGTTGAAAAATTTGGATAAGATATATTGGTTGACATGAAAGGGTTCTATAATTTATATTATCATAAAAAATACCCTGATTATAAAAATTTGATTAGATTTTAATTTAATTAAATTTTTAGTTAGGAAATATTTTTTTCCAAGAACAATTCTTTGATCTCATCTATCATAAAATACAAATAGACTCATGGAATGGTCGGATGGGTGTTCTCAATCCCCAAAAGATATAAACTAGTTCATTAGAATTAAATAACTCCATTAGAGATTATTTTTCTATAAGAATAAGAATCAACATCCTTGTCCAAAATATTCCATAATTTATAGAAATATTCGTAAGAATATTCCATAAAAAGGATATATAAAAGAGTCAGATACAGGTTTAAAGTTGTCGTTTAAATTTACATCCAAAATTAAAATGCCTAAAATAGGGGGGAACCAACAAAAGTAAAATGAGTCTCCTTATGGAATGAGCTCCAATACCCCTAAGTAAAAACCATTAGAACATTACATTAGAGAATTAAAATAACAATAGTACCCTCGGCCTCCACCATTGGAAACCCTAGTCATTACTCCTAACTAGATGTATAGGTAAATTTATATAACATGACTTAAGATCTGTCATATGTTTTAATACATCCATAAGATGAATATAAATATATAAGTGATAATAACCTATATCAAACAAATCAATTACCCTAGAGGAGACAGTAAAAATGGTACCTAGATCATTAATGGGTCCTGTATCTAGTTACTAGTCTATAAAATGATGGTGCTTCATCTATCTATGTTCTTATAGTTGGCTAATGTTATTTGGATCTGACATAACCAAACTATGTCCAAAATAATTTTGTCTCTTTCTACCACATCCACCAGAATGATACCCTATAGTTATGGTTGTAATATACTAATCTATTTTCCACAATAATTAAGAGATCACTCACCATATTAAGAATGAGGGAGCTCATAAATAACCATTGTAAATGGAAAAATAATCTTCAATGATGGAATGAATATGGTGGAATAAATCACCCAGACTACATGTTCTTGACAATCCCAATCTAATGAAACATAATATTTATAACAGTGAAAAATACTTATGGGGGAGGTTGGGGTGGATATCCATAGATACTCCAACATTTATCTACTTTCTCCACATACTTCCTATTCAATTGATATGATCCACTTATGATCTGGCCTAGTAACAAAAAATTGCTAGAAAATCCTGACACACCCACCTAGTCAATCTCCGCCATCAATGCAGGTCCAACCACATTAGCATAGGTATTCAAGTTAAATAAGAATAATGGTGATTTAATGCCTATCCACTGTCACATTTTGTTTTTTTGGTATTTTAATATTTCATTGGAAACTACCTCGAGAGAAAAGAGGATTAACTATATGATGTGGCTGCCTTACTCCAACATTGAACGCTCTCCTCGATGAATATCGAGGAACAACTATGTCTTGCTGAGGGACAATGCCCCCTGTAATTACTTCTTGAAAAATATTTCCTTGGATTCCCTCCATCCTATCTACTCATACACCCTACTAGAACCACTAACTACCACCACATACAACTTGGCCTTCCAATAAAATCTATAGAAAATTAACCTTAATGACTTCAAGAGACCCTAGATGAAAATCTCATCTCAATTATCTCTTCCCAATCCTATAATTATTGTGTATCCATGATTACACATATGGATGGGGGAATATTCTTCAGAAAATATTTAGTTAGATCCCTTTCCATGCCCTGTTCAACATCCATAGATTATATAGGACCAGACAAAACCCCCTTATTATTGTACAAGATATCCTGAACCACTTAAATAACAAGTATTTGATCATATGGTGACATATAACTCTCTTAGACATCCTATCATGGATATAAAAGAGGAATCCTTGGTGATATTCTTGTGATGTATAGAATACAATGCATTTTTTGTGTAGCATAAGTAGAAATTAACAACCTCACTTATCATGATTTTACCATAGGATGTATAGGGTCACATGGTATATTATAATGATTTATGTATAGTTGTGGGTAGAGTTCTTATTTAGTGTGACCTTTTAGTGGATTATATCTATCTTCATATCTAAAAACATTAAAATAATTACTTAACCCATTAAATCTATCTAGCAGCTGTGATTCATTCTCTTAAATGATGGAATTATTATATTATCATATATAAATTTAGATTAAACTCATACCATAAAATATTTAGTTATATATTCTCTAAGAGCTATTTTGACTTGAGGTGGTGATGGTGGATCAAGTTCCTTCATGTGTTTGACATTCATATCACTAACGCCCAGGGCAATATAAAGGTTTTTGCTGATACTCGATTTAGAAAGTTTCCAACACATTCTCTAAGAGAGTCCTGCGATTAGTGCAGTTTGATGGTCCTACTTTCGTAAATTCATATTGAAGTTTGAGAGGAGTGGGGTGGTTTGTTTTTTTCTAGAAGACAATCAAAACCCTCTATTTTGTAGTTGATTCTAGAAGAGTATCCCAAATATGAGTCTTCATAGTGATCTACATGATTTCTAAATTGTTGGGAGGATCCTTGTTCCTATCATTTTATAATAAAGGTATTTTCATCTTCAAGTGTTTTAATGTTTTTCCATAAGTACTATGAATGGTGGTGGTGTATACCTATTTTCAGTATTAGTGTTCAGTTCATCATAGTACCACTAAGATGTTCTATAATTTATGATGTAGGTTCTGGTGTCCCGATATGAGGTATAGTATAGGTAACATTTTATATAGATGTTATACTTATTAGTAATTTTACAATGATAAGATAAATCCCTAGTGATTACTTTATCCTCTTCTCATTCCAACCTTGAATTATGATGAGGTATCCATTGATTTCATTTTTAGGTTACCCCATACACCCTAGGGTAGGAATGAAATTTCAATGGTTATCAATTATATAACTAAATCTGCTCAATTAATTCATATTAATGACACTATTAAAGTGGTAAATATTTTTAGGTTTTATGTCTAAGATATAATTAGGATTAATGGTGTATCATATTGTATCATTTTATAGGGACCATTGTTTTACCTCTTGGATCTAGGGAGGCCTCTAGAAGAAAATGGGGTCACTGGTCAGACAAATAATGGCTTACTATCATCAAATTGAGGGCCAGTGAAATTAGTTGAACCAAACCATGGAATTCATGCTTCACACCTATGTATTAGAATTTGGGTGATCATGGTATAACTATCTTGGATTTGTGGAATTATCCTATAAAAATAGTTTCCAATCCAGGATAAAAATGTCCCCCTTTGATGCATTGTATGTTTAATCATGTCAGTCTATATTATATATAAAAAAAGGGGATACATCCTAAGAGAGCCCATGAATTATATAAGAGAATACCTAAAAGATTCATATGATTTGGAATCATTTGACGACATCTCACAATTATTAAAATTCTTATGCTGACAATCAATTCCATGCTTTGGAATTCAAAATTGATGATCAAGTGTTTCTAAAGGTAATGAATTTATTGGGTCATTTCCATTTTTGGGAATTAGGGGAAGCTTACTCCAGGTTATCTTAGACATTTTGAGACTAGACAAAGGATTTTTAAGGTTCAATAACATTTAGTATTACCTATATATTTAATGTCAATTAATGAAATTTTATTTGTCTTGGAGATGAAAATGTATAACCTAGACCCTTCTTATGTGTTGATTTGGGAAGATCCAGGTTTGAACCATGACATATTAGTGACCAAATTTCTAACACATAAATTTTTTTACCAGGTAAAAGTGATTTGGGGGAAATATGTTTTGTTTGTTTCAGTCATGTGTCAACAGAGAAATGATGATATTGATTCATGGGAATGAAATTTTTTGTAAGAGGATTAGTACATTCACTTTTTCTCGGATTAGATTACGGGTAGACAGTTCGTGGGTGAAAAGTGACTTTGTCGGAAGAATTTCCATGGACATAGTGTATTTTTTTGACATTTTTAATATATTTTTTGTCTTTATTTTATTCAATAGATTTTGTAGGTGTTACTACATGAGAAGTAAATTTTTTTGGTTGAAAAATGGTGGAACATGGTTATTAAAAACCATGTGACAAGCCTAGAAAACAGTGTGACCAATATAATAGAACTGGAGTTCATACATGGTTAGGCACATGATTTGTAGAACCAAGGACCCAAAATCTGTAGCCTCCACCTATTATTATAGATGTTTCTATATGGTCAGTAGAATATTCGGAAGATCATGTGGACCCAAACTACATCCATCCTAGTTAAAAAAATGGTTTCCCAAAAATAATCCTCGAAAATTTTTACCATTTTTACCCCATCATTTGCCCCATTATACCCACTCATCAATTGGACTTGTCTCCTATTATCCACCTCACCCTTATCTCTAATACTTGGGTTATTTGATCTTGTTTAATCCAAGAATCCTCAATTAGGTGTCTCATTTATTCTCTTTTAAGTATCTTCTTCATTATTTCATGATTTTCCTTATCTTAGGTGGTAATGGTGTCCTTGATTGATTTGGATATATTTTATTATGTTGGGTTTTGATATTGGTTGTTTATTTTTTCTTTTTTATGATCTTGTATTTCTTTGGATTTCCATTATAAATTTATTTGTGGTAGTTATATGATTAAATTTAAGTGGTTATGTGTTTCACTATTTTTTAGAGATTTAAAAATTACTTCCATTATTTATAAACATGTTCGAATATGTGTGTGGGTGAAAATTAAATATTTATAAGGTATTGGTGTGTGTATGTACTTAAATGGTTTATCCGTCCTTAGAATGGCGGAAGTGTTTTTCTTGGAATGTGGTGTCTTGGTTTATAAAATCGTTATTTTCATTGATTGTTAAATGATATGGAGAACATGGGAATCCCTAAGGCATGGGTGGGTAGATTAGGAAATGATTTATAGGAATGGACCACCCTACCTAGTTGGATTATATTATAACACTAGCTGAACTATGATGTGGATTTATTTTCATGAGAAAGAGAACAAACATTTTCATCTATGGTCATTCCCCCAGAGTGTGAGGATCTTAGCTCCCCATTTACACTAGGATATAAGGTATTGTCCATGATGAATTTATGGTGTTTTCAACTATTTCCATTTATGATTTCATCACTTATCATTCTTTAAAGACTCAAGCAGGTTTTAAAAATGATATTGATTTATTTCATTAAAAACTAACATTCGTATTTTTCTTATAATTGATATGAATGGAAAATATAGTGGGATCGTGATGGGTGACTGAACTCACACCCTACAAACACCCAATGGGTGTATGTTTATATGATGTTATCTGAATCTAGTAAATGAATCAATTTCCAAGGAGGAGGTGAAGAGTACTATTGTTATTGGGTTTCTATCATGTCATGTTTTGGTGGTGGTGGTATGGTCATAGTCATCCCCCATTCCCCATGATGTATCATTTTTTTATCTGGGTTTTTACCCATATTGTTCATTTTGGTGTGGGTTTTAAAGGTAAACAATAACATAAAACATGTGTATGCCTCTTTTATATAGCCTTACAGTAGACTGTGTTTATGATGCTTTGTGTAAATATTGGAATATTTATGATGTAGATGTTTTATTTTATTTTATGAAAAAAGCATTCCAAATTGTGTAATAAAATTCCCGTGAACTAGTTTCTATATTGGGGGGGATTGAGAACACCCTTTAAGACATGCCACATGCCATTCCAGGTTACAATTTGGATAGAAAATAGAACTTGTTTTATGACATTTTTGATATGGAATACATATGAAAATTTATTAATCATGTAAAATATGTAATAGAACATATAATTAATGAAATTATAAATGTTCAATGAATTTATATACGACCACAACCAGAGATATAATTATAGATTAATATAATAAAATTACTTATAAATATAAAGGGTGTCAGTATAATCAATTTGGTATAGTTATATATGATTAATTAATAAATGAAGGAACTTTTATTCCTCAACATGGAAGTAAAAAACCTCTTTTAATGGAAATAATATAATGATAAAGAATATAAAAATGAATAATTACGGGGTTTTATTAGATTATAATTAATGGAAGAGGATATTAGTATGTTTTCAATGAGGAATAAAGGGTTATATAGTTACCAATTTCATAGATACACATTTATATTTTCATTAGAGTTTCATGATGGGTCACATGAAAATGATTATTTCTCGATTATTTTTTCATGTATCTATCATATTGACTTCCAAAAATTGAATCAACTAATTATAGAGAATAAATATCCATTACCTTGTATAGATTATGCATATGATTACATAGATAGATCTATATGGATTTCAAAAATTGATCTTTTATATGGATAATATTAATTGAGGGAGACTAAGGAGATCATATTCAATAGGTATTTATATGTTTTTTATAGCCATTATATGTTTTTATTAGGCCTTTTCTTGCAATTATTTTTTTAGTTTCCATCAATTTAAAAAATAAACATTCTTAAATGTATTTAGATGAATTGGTTGTAATATTTAGTGATATAATCATGATTTTATTTAGGGAAATGTAGGATTACTAAATACATCCAAATATTATTTTGGAAATTTTATATGATTACAACATATATATATAATTCTCAAATTGACACATTTAGATCAAAACTTATTGTTTTTGGGTCTTAATATTTTATAAAATACAATGTGAAAGATAAATTTTTATTAAATGAAGCAATATATGAAATAATTAGTATTTAAGGAGAAATAAAGGGAATATATGTTGGTTATAACAAATAATAAGATGTAAAGAATTTGGGTAATCCCAATAATTTATAACAGATCTATAGTTTTTCATGTACCAAATGTGTATTATGATATTTATTATGGAATTACAAAAATTTTATTCCCAAATTTTAACTTTGACTTTTAGAGGAGTTTGATGTGATTGGGATGAGTGATTTGGAATGTTTTAAATATTAAAAAAAATACATACCTATCAGTGACATAAAATTGATCACAATAATTTATATTGTGATCCCTAATGTGTAGGTTTTGGATGTGAATTCTTCCCGGGAGGAATTTTTATGACCAGTTAATTAAGAGAAAAACACATGAAAGGAACTATGATACAAATTATTTTGATGTGAAAATAATGTTTCAAAAATAAATGTGATGTTGAAACTATCACTTTGATTAAAATTTAATATTATTTACAATTAATAAGTTTTTTGTCGATATATTCTAACAATTAGATTTGAATTTGATATAATAAAGGTGTGTATCATCAGAAATTTTATTTTAATATTTATATTCCCATGAAAAAGGAAATTTACTAGCTTGTTCATTTAGTAGGATGTATCTGATTCAAGATATCAGGCAAGTTCAAAAGTAGTTATAACTAACAATAAAGTTATAATATTTTTATTTACATATATAGATAAAATTAGGAATAGTTTTTGTAATTTACAAAGTGAGAATGAATTAGACATTATCGGAGAAAGTGAAAAGGGTCGTAGTTTCTAACCTGAATTGTTAGGGAGTAAATGTCACATTTCAGGGTTAGAAGAACATTGAAGGGTATATTTTAAAATCATATTTAATTCTTTATTTCCAGGAGTTTATGATTCTTACTAAAGTCTTGTTGAGTTTTTATCAATAAATTATAAATTGTATTCATGAGTTATAATGATATAATATAACATAATGTTGATGTTTTTAGGTTCAAACAAATAGAATGAAATTTATAATTATTTTCCCCTATTAATAATATATTACTAGGTAAATGAGATACATCAATGATGAAATGAATTCCTATAAATTTTACCTATACATATTATAAATTTGGAATATATTACCGAGAAATTAATTGAAGATATAATCATTTAAGAAATTGAAAACGTGGAATGTAATGCATGTTAACACCATGATTTGTGGGTAATTTTGAAATTTTTTAACAAATTAGTGAAGTGTAATATTATTTATACTAACTTCAATGACATGTTGTTGTGTATAACGTTTTTCAAGAATGTCTAATAAAGTGAGAAATACCATATCCATAATATGTTCAGGATTTGAAATCAGTGGATGATGATAGACATTTCATTGGCCCCTTAATACGCATTATTTTAACCCTGAATTAAATTTAGAGGTAATATACATGGGTTTTATTTAGAGAAGAAATAGTTTTGGGTGTGTTCTTATCATATTTAACGGGATTGAGTTTTTAAATCAAATGTTGAATTATAAAATATTTAAATTAAATTTTAAACATATTGGCATAAACTTTGATATGTCTATACATCCTATTAAATAATGATTCTATAATTTTACACTCATATTATCTCTGTAATCATGTGAAAACTCACGTGATTAACCTCTACATATGATTTTAGACGAATCGATGGAATTAAATGAACACTAAATCCTTGGACCTATACTACCATAGTGTTTGTACATATCCATTCATACCTTCATCATCTCACTAATCATGATCATATGAAATGTTAAATTTAATAGTTTCCATTGTGTGAAAATGATAGAAAATGAATTTAAATTTCATAAAATAGTATAAATATCGTGTAGATACTAGTAACCTAATACATCATGAGAGTTGAAAAAAAGATTCATCTATTAGGAATTTAATTCATTAACAGGGATGAACGGGTTTCTCTTTGGCTTGACAATTAAAGGTATAATATTCCATTAAAGGAGTTGTTATAAAATAATTGAAAGAATGTATGAAACAATATCTCCTATCAATCTAGATACAATTGAATTGGCCTCTTATCCAATTAAAAAATATCCCCTATATAGTTGAATGATTATATGTTCTTCATGAAATTAAAAATTTCATCTACAAGAGTAGAACTAATCCTATTCCATATCCAATGGTTGTAGTATTTCAAAAAAACATTCTTGATCTTTCGTTTACAACAAACTATTATTTTATTTTCACTACCTTAAAATCTAGAGGGACCAAAAATCACAAGGTGGGATTATGAACTTCTTGGAAATTTTCCCATGATCATGTTCCATACTCATTCACTAATAATCAATGTGGAAACACTAAACTATGTCATTGTGGAATGGGAATTGTATTCTTTGGATTCAGCTAAACATGATTGGTCCTAAGTTGGTGGTCCTTAAAATCATTCATAGGATTCACTGAATTTCAGTCTCAAATGGTTTTCATGGTCCAAGAAATGGATAATTTTTTTAACATTATTTGTTGAAATATAGTGATGGGGAATTTTTGGAATAATTGTATGGGAGGGTTACAACATGGTTTTTTGGAATGTGATGATGGGATTTTATAACAGGTTTAAATATACATTGATTTTCATGCATCGACTACTCAAGTGTAATATCAAAGAAGGATAACTAATTTTTTCTACCTGATGTTAGTGCAACACCCTGATATATTTTGAAATACATTTCATTAAATAAATACATTTATCAATATATTTATCCACACACAACACTGATATAACATGAGCAGTGACATATTTATTATTAATAAAATTTATTAATTATAAAACCTCTAGTAAATTAAAATATATTAACCAATTAAAAATTCATCCATTTATATGATATATAATTATTATGATTTAATATATAAAAGGATTTTCCATCATCAAATAACTATTTAATTTATTAATAAATAAAAAATCATCACCATCAAAATATTATTTTGGAAATATATAATATTTCAATATATTAATTAACATGTCAACTTCATTATGTTATAAATTTGTATGATATAGTAATTAGGACACTTAATGTTTAGAGAGGTCATTTTTTAAGTGAAAGAGTTCTACTTCTATTTTCATTTAAAATTTAAATTTGTAAATGTATGAATTTATTTTTACAGTATAAGTTAATATTTTAAATATCTATATATAAATACTAGTTTAATATGAATTTTTTGATATATTTATAAAAATATTGATATTTTGTGATCATTAAGAAATATTTTTTTACAAAATAACATAAATTTTATAGCATTATTAGTATATAATTATGGATTGTAAATTTATAAAACATTTTTATAAGACCAATTTTTTTTATAATTGAATTTATAAATTTAATAATGTTGGTTTGAATTTACAAAATAATATTTGACAGTGATTAAGTGAAGTGATATTTTTGAAAAAAAATACATTATTTATTTAGTATTTTAAAATAAAATTTTATCACATATATAAAATTTAAATGATAAAATGGATTTTAAATTTTTATTTATTAGTTCAAAAAGAATTTGATAAAGATAAATTTATTTTCAATAATTATAAATAAATTATATATGTAAATACTTGTTAAAATGATAAAAGGTAAAATGGTAATAGTAACAAAAATCTAATAGTAAATTACATAAACCACGTTTTGAACAGGTGTTGAAACATTTTTTTGTGGAATTGATCATAATTATCAGTTATATTCTCAATTATTTATCTATTTGTATCAATATTACTCAAATAGTCACATCCTGTTACTAATTAATTTAAGGTACTTACAAAAATTCCTTCCCTTTTAAATTACAAAAGAGAAACTAAAATCCTCACCTCCCATAACACCTAAACCAACTTATTTTTTAACATTAAATGAAAATTAACTCTCCAAAATATTCCAATACACCATCTAGAGGCTTAGGTCTCTTCATAAGACCATCATTAAAAGGCATATCCCCCATTACAAATGAGATAATTTATGTAGTGAGATATAAAATTATAACCGCTCCATTCCCATTCCTGTTTCTTTACATAAATTTCGTTTTACTAAAAATAAATTAAAAAATTATAAAACTATAACATCAGTATCATTATTATTCTAGTATGTTTTTATAATGATGGTATAATCATTAACCACATCTACTTTTTCTTCAATAAAAAACAAAATCATCAATCTTACGATGTGCGGACTACCCCCTACATGACACTACTTGTATCCTTTCAATTAAAACCCATGAAATGATAGTAATAATGTGGAATTTAATTTATAATAATGATATTTATTAAAAAAATTATATTTTATAATGATAAACCATATTTAAAATTTTTATAATTTATTGTAAAATTACATAATCTTCTATGTGTTTATAGGGACTACCAAAACCATGGAAAGATTATTATACATTTTTATTTCCATAATATCCCTAAATGGATGGTCACTAGAATAGGTTCAATAGATATATATTATTTCTATGATATATTTAAGGTTTTATGAAGACAATTTGTACAACCTATTAACAATATGATCAATGAACAACTGTAGAAAATTAAATCATCCATAAGGGAATTCTAAGAGAAAAAATTGATATATTATTATAATTTAAAATAATTATATTGGTTATATTATTCTTATAATAAATTAAAATTATAATATATAATACTAATATACACTAAATAATTTAATTAATATTTTTTAATAACAATATTATAACTAAATTTCTTTATAAACATCCATTAATTATGTTATGTTCTTCATTAGGTAGGCTTGACCACCCAATTGAACGATGCTATAACTTTAAATAATTCATAAATATAGGTATTTAATTTCTTTAAATATTTAATAAATAAGTAACTAAATGTTTTTATTTTTGTTTTTTAATGTTTATATATAAATTTAAATCATTATTAAATAAAACACCCTTTAATTTTTATAAATCATCAAATCATGTTCATTTACAAATTTATCTTTAAGGATCATGAAAAAAATACAAAAGTATAAAATTGTAAAATAATAATTAGTTATTAAATATAATTCCAAATACATTGTATCATATGGTAATAATGAAATTTTGGATAGGAATGAAGAATACCACAACTACAATGAAAATAGTTCCTAACAATCCAAATTACTCACACATGATATTGAAAATAGGTAATGAATAACTAATATTTATATACGGAATGATAGTAAATTAATTATATAAAAGATTATAAACATGAATAAATTTGTGAAATTTTATATGATTTTTTTATTATATTGGATGTTAATGTTCAGTCAATTATGTGGGAATTCAGGGTAAGAGTTTCATGTCTCCAATATAATTTCTTGTGAGATATATCATATTGTGAAAAATGAAATAATTGAGTTCGTGTGATTAGTTCCTAATAAAAGTATTTTATTATATTCAATTAATTATTTAGATTTAAATATACAAGAACTTTTATATTTTTAAATAGATTTTGATTTAATGGATTTAATGGTCATGTAGTAATTTTTTAAATCAACATTTTTCATTTAGTTAAAATTATTCTTCCTAATTTATTTATTTAAATATTGAATTCATCCACCATAATATTATATTTCATTATAATATATATAACTCCCTCTAAGAAGATACATTTTAAACTAAATAGTTTTTCCTTGATAAAATTCTTCCGTAAAAAATTATATCACTGATCAGAATAATTCCCATCCTCTTTAACAATGGCTCCCCCTCCTTATCGATATTCTCATTTCCTAAAATTTTTCTCATTTATATTAGGAAAAATCATATATTTTTTATCCCATATGACATTATTATTTTAAAATACCACATTTCAATGAAATTTTTTACAACCACTTTATGTTATGTGAGATTCCCAAAGGGGTATTTCAAATTATTATAATGGTTTTCAGTATTTTTAAAATCATATATTTTATCTTCCACTCTACATTTACTTTAATAAAATTTAACTAATTTAAATGTTCTACTTTTTGAGCATATTTTCCAATAGAATTTTTTTTCCTAAATTGTTTAATTCACCTTTTTGGATCCTTTATGTCTTTTTCATTACTTAATTATATAAAATTCATTTTAAAATAAAAAATTCTTGAATAAGTTTTCACATAACATTTTTAACCTATATATTATTTACAAGGAATAATTATTGAGATATACTTCTAGGTATAGATTTTTAAAATTAATTATTCTCAATTTCTCAGAAATTTCCATTCCAAATATTAATTTTTCAAGTGACCCATAACGTTATCACTTACACCAACGTTAAATGTGTTGTGTAAAAAACTATAATGACTAAAAATATTCCCCATTATCTTTAAATACTTTATTGAAATGGAATTTTTTTTTGATGAATCAGAATATATATTTTCGTTTGAAATAGAATTTTACAGTGATAGAATTTTGGGTATCAACTAGTTCCATTGGTGAGGTCTATTTTTGTGATGACATCCATAATAGTTGTGAAATAAATTTTTCTTTCAATGGGTCCTTTATGAAATATTTAATTATTTTTTCATTTGACACCATATTTATGGAATATTGATAGTTGGGTCCTATTTAACCCTCAAATTTATTAGTCATGTTTATAGATCAGCATCTCAAAAGGGTTCAATAAATGATTTAACTGAATCCAAATGGGACAGAAGAGGATTTAGCCAAAGATAAAGGGTTCATGTGAGGATTTATCCCAAGAAAAATGTAACACATGAGGATCTATCCAATGAAAAAAGGCACATGAGAGGATTTATCCAAAACAAAAAGTTACATATGAGTATTTATCACAATCCATGGGGTATAATGGAAGATTTTTCCTATGTAAAAGTGCACACATGAGAATTTTTCCCTAACCAAAAGGATAAAATATGGATTACTACCATGATAAAGGGTTAAACATGATATTTATTCCCTAGACTATGAGTATAATGAATTATTATCTCAATCACGAGAAGGTACATGACTGATTATCAAAAGCCTTGTATTTGAATAATGTCTTAGTGGGTATCCCTTAAATATGATTTATATTTTTATGTTTAAATCACAAACTTATTTCATAATATTTTTCGAGTTATTATTCTCAATGACTCGTGTCTAAAGTCTCATGATTCCATACTCTTTTTCCATCATATATGTTATTTCAATTGATATTACATGTCATTCTATCATGACTAACAGACATTTCTTATTGTTTTATACTCTTTTAATAATATATTTCTCCCATGGCCATGTTTCTTCATATACATATGATATAACCCATGATGAAATGTTGATAAATTATCCCTTACATTCCATTTGACAAAAACCCTTTATTATGTTTCTATTCCCTAGGTTGTAAATATGAGTAAAACGTATGAGAATCCAAGAACGTAGTTTAGATTGGTTTTATTATAGATAAATGGTCACATTTATTAGTTATGAATCATTTCATGAAAAACTCTAAACCTACCGTTCTCCAGTTTCTGTGACTATTTGTGAGATGAAATGACTATTATTGTAAAGTAATTAAATAAATGTGAATTTTTATCTTCAGTTTCTACACTGAGGATCTTTTTTTAGGTTTTTAGGCTTATGGTTATAGTGCTTCAAGTCTTTGAATCTGCTATATATTCTTCTTTATAAGACATTATAGCTTCCACTAGTTTTTATGATCACATCATTGAACACTTGGAATTTGTGTGAGTTGAAATGATTAAGAGATTTAGTTTGGGATGGTTAGGATGTTAATGATTGTCCAACATCATTTATGGGTGGAACTGTGAATTACTACATAGCTTCTTGTATTCACCAACATTGGTTTGTGAATTCATATTAATTGAGGGTTTTTATTTAGAAATTATTTTTTATTGGCCTTCATCCTCACTATTGATGAACTAATAATGATTATACTCCTTATACATTTAAAACCTTCATTGGGGTTTTTTATAATCAAGATTCACAATTATTGTGTTCAATATTTCCTCTTTGGTGAGTTTTGAAGAAATATTATTCAACATGCATTAATTTATCTCAAATGAATCAATAAACACTCCATTATCTGTAGACCCACTGAACTAGAGATATAAGTTCAAAAATATTTCAATCACACCACTTAAATCAAATACATGTTAAAAAATATACTGATATAACATAAGGATTATCTTCTACAATAATCCTCTATGTTTTAGCTTCAGCCACCACATTTTAAGGAAATAAATTATTTTCATACTGATAAAAGAAACATGAAATTAAAATCTAACTCCATTAAAATGAAACTATGTTAATCAAAATGTTCTAATGGACCATGAAAAAATATAAATTTATTAATCTAGGATAAAATCTAGTTGAATGGCTAGGGGTTTTCAGTGATTCAAGGGACATGTTCTGCATTATCTTCATCACATATTAATTCCAATTCTATGTTTCTTGATTTTCAATGTATGAATACATGCGATGTATTTTTTTTCTAAGAATTATTTTTGAAATTAAATATAAACTAACAAAATAAAAATCGGTTTTGGAATAAATTTAGGTGATTTTGGGTGAAGGCCAATGAGATCTATCATTATATAAATTTATTCGCATTCCTCAAAATCAATAAAATATCACTAACATTCATATATTCACACTCCAATATTTCCCTATATGAAACAACTAATCTTATTAAGGAACCATATTCTACTTGGTTTATTCGTAAGTACACTCCTCAACCAAGTTAATTATCTGACTCATACACTTGGAAACAGTTATATACCATTATTCATTACCGGACACACAACTTCACTGGAATAAAGTTTAATATGAATGGTTGCGGACTTATAAGGTAAATAAGTACAGTATTGTAGGGTTTTTAATAGAATATATATTGATAATCACATAATCTACACACTATATTCACTAACACATGATAATAAAATATGAAATCAAAATATAACTTATATACATAAATTCCATAATACCATTATGGTTTCACATGGATAACCAATAGTGGGTATGTTCTCCATAATCATGTAGTATAGATATCATAGGGACATCACAGAGGTGTATAATCACAATGAATGATTGTGAGAGAAGAATACCAGAATTCAAAATAAAAGATAATTATAATTTGAAAAAAAATATATAATAAACCCCAACTAATCATGAATGGGATGTAGGCCAGTTTTTGAATACTTTATAGTGAGGGGTGGAGAAACTATTTACATGATATAAAACCATTATTGAAAAATACAATACTAATTTTCAGGTATCATTTTACCAATTTTTTCATACATACATCATAAATTTATATTTGGGTAATTTTGGGTGAATTTGGAGAATTCTTGAAGTGGGTTTGTGTGGTTTGCATAGGGATAGGGAAAACATGTGGGTTTCCCTAAGAAATTGTTCTCCCCATTTTGATTCATCCAAAGTGGGTGCATGATTCGACCAAACCATGAAGACACGCCCATTCCATTCACCCTTGAGTAGAGGAAAAATTATGGTTGGATAACTATTTTTTTAACCATCCAAACTATACATGAGAAGGGTTAGCTTGAGGCAATAGCTTCTTCAGAGTTGGTGAATAGTTTGGACATGTTTTGAGAATGATCCGGAGGAACCATGAGAGCCAACTATCATTTATATACTAGTTCAGGCATAGATAGTGTATGGTTCAACTAACAATGGACCTTAACCATCCTCTGTGTAGATTCAAAACCTAAAATTATTGATCTAATTAAAATTAAGTCATAATACTAGTTTTAATTTCAAATTCTTCCAAAATATAAAGTTAATTTTTCACCTAATGTTTAAGTGGTGAATCCCTTTAACCTAGTATCATGTTTCAGGTGATTTAATAAATTTTGGAAATCCATATTTTCTTATAAGTATCCATTCTTGTCCATTCATCATAGATCACATATTCTTTTCTTTCTTAGAACCTTATCTATAATCTTTTTTGGATACATCAATGTTACTTGAGGAGAATGATGATGTTTTTTTAGTGTATATTTTTAATTAAAGTAGATCCAAGTCCAAATCTTGAGGATCTTAGTGCCTTTATTTGTTTTTTCCGTTCTACCTCAAATTAAGGTCTATTGGTGGGAGGGAGTTGGTACAATACCCTATGGTAGCTGGTATATAAAATAATTTCCACAGTATTGAAAATTATCTTGTGTTCTTAGTTGTATTTTTTTATTTCCATTTTGATAAATTACTTATAAATTATAAAATAGAATTGAATCCCATGAATTTGAGAGGCCTTCCTCAGATCTCATGGGATCCATTGTTGATTATCGTATGGAGAATGATAAAACCCAAGGGGTGTTCTTATTTTTCCTTTAAATGATAAATATAGAATGAAAAAGGTAATCTAATAGGAATATTAAATGAATTTTTTTTAATGTGTTATCATGTTATATTTTTATAAATATTTCTTATATTGACCTTGAACGGTTACTGAGTTATGAGATGGTTCATAGTAATTAGATTAAATGCTTTGGTTGAAATGATGATAAATATAATTATTGATAAATTAAATGCTAAACAATATTGATAATGGTAGAAAAAAATTTATTAATGGTGAAACTAAATATTTATATGCCACCAATTTTGTGTCTGTTTTGGACTAAGGATCCTCATCAATGGGTGGTCAGAATGGTACTCCAGGCCCTCGATGAATGCATGTGAATTGGTTCTGGAATGATCATCCAAGTAACTAAGAGTTTGGAGCTAAACTTGTTCTATAATTACCTTGATATTGGTACGAGTATGGTTTTCCAAGTACCAAATATATTAATGTTAGACTAATGCTCCATTAATTTGTGATAATGTTACTAGGAATGATATTCTAAGGTAAAAAAATAAAATTGGAATTATTTAAAATAATGGAATCACACAGAAGAATGATTGTTAAATCCACAAGGTCTATGGTTTGGACTCCATCCTTGGGTGAGTTAGGTTTCATTGGATTGGGTGTCACTTTGGACCTAAGGGATAATGTGGTTAACTATAGAATAAGAAATGAAAACCCTATTTTCAATTATCATTTGTATTTTATTCTCTATAAAAATACATACACAGTCATAGATTGTATATCTCTTTATAAGTCATCGATGGTGGCCTACTGAGTTGTACTCACACCGTACATATACTGCTAATTGTTACCATAGTAGACATCATGTTTACAATATCTGATGATGGAAAGAGACCTATGTTAGACGTTTGATTTGGATTATATGGTGGATCATGGATGACAGAACCATAGATGATGTTAGGACCTGCTTAGTAGTTGTCATAGTGTCTTTCTTAATTTTTTCTATTTTGAAATTTAGACATATATGGTAAGATATATTTTCTACTTTGGTTTGTGGTCTTTCCCTTGTTTTGGGACTATTAATGTGATGCTTGGTATTTATTTATTATTGTGTTATCTTGGCTATTTTTTTATTTATTTTCTACTATATTATTACTCTAATAAATAGGGTATACTCTCTCAACATGACATATTAGAACTTCCAAACTTTTGAGAAGCCCCTAAAATATGGGGAGGTGCGTTTGAGGTCATATAATTAACCAACTTAGGGAATAGTATGTTGAACCTGGGTCAGGACGATACAAAGTGGTACATGATCAAGTTTTCTTTTCAATGATTTTATTGTTTGGGAAAGATAGACATGATACTAGTTCTATTTAGTTCTTGGTCATGAGTTCATGAAAGGCAGTAGCTAACCCATGTGTTGGGGGGAAAACCAATTTCCTTAGGTGGGAGTGTTGTTTTTGATGTTTCCACTTACAGTTGAATGTCATTGCACCTTAGGTGATTCCCTTTTTGTGTGATGTTATTATTTTTTGATATTTTCATTAGGGCCTAGTATGTAATGAGAGTTGAATATGTAGGAATCATTCTAGGTACACAAGGATATATGTGGATTGCATCATTATATGATCGTAAGTGTAATAAAATTATGATTTGGTTATATAAAATTAAAATGATTTATTTACATGGGTAATATAAATGAAATGGTGGAAAATAATGAGATTATAAAGGATAAAATATGTTATATTTTGTAATTTTAAATTATTAAAATGGTTGTCTGATGGGAAATATATAGATATGATTTTTTTGCCCCGTATTATCTATGACCCTAGTTAGGGATAGTTGAGGGTATTTATAGGACCATCATTTTGACTATGGGGTAGTGTATTCCGGATAACATCTTATGTAATTATGTGAATATATCTTGTGAAAATATGTTAATAATGTTTTAAGTGTCTTAAGATGTGTGTTTTTAAATGTATATACATGCCTCTTTGATGACTTTAGTGGGTAGGACGAAAGGAGTACAGTACAAGAAATATGCCTCCAATAGTAGGACAAGAGACCTAGATTGTTCTGGATGAAGGAGAGGAATATATGTTCTATGAGAACATTGATCACATCAAACATTTCATGGAAACAGACCCAGGCTAGGATATGTAGAATATGTATATCTGACCCAAAAGTTCTAGTTTCAACACCATCCAATGGTCACCGAAGAGAGTGGAACAAGGGAATCTATGATCTATATTGATTTTATCCAGACAATCATGGATCCTTTAGAGACTCATTGGATAAAAGATTCAAACTAGCAGTCTATATGTAATTTGGATTAAAAAATCATAGGGGGGTATTCTAGCTTGGGATGAGTCAGTTAAAGGAATAATATCGACGTAATTTCAGAATAATTTATCAGAACTCTTTTACCAATACACAATTATTGAAGAAAGGGTGGAAGAGTTTTGGTTGTATAACTAGGTAACCATTTCAACAATGGACTATTATGGTCACTTCACTGACTTGAATCACATAGTTTAAAATCTATTTAGAGATTAGGCACCTGTGGATATATGTTTTTATGATATAATTAAATGTGATATTATGTTCATAGTTAATGTCTTCAAATTGAATAATTTTTGTGAGGTAGTGAATCGGTCTCTCATTTATAAGGGGAACATGAAGGAGGATTCCAATGGAATATGTGTGGTTTATTATGGATGACAAAGAGGTACATCTTATGAGGGTATGAAGTGTATTTATATGAATCTTCACCAACATAGTGGAATAGATAGTAGATAATGGGATGGATTATTTACTCAAGGTAGTATTCAAGTGTTCTACCATTAGTATGGTAGGATAGGTCACAATGGTAGTCATTGTCCCTGAACATTGGTGGTACAAGGACCCGACCTTAAACATTACATAATATTGTATTAAATGAACAATTCACATTAAGGATCTTTTCAGGTTTAGAGTTTTAGGGAATTAGAACATAATTATTACATCTCAAAAGATTACAAAGTAGACACATCTACCTAGTTTCCATTTTTCTTATTAAATAAAAAATCTTGAAAAAAGAGACATGTCTAGTTTCATGTATTAGACATCATGACTATTCATTGATCCCATCCTTGACCATATTCATATTTATGTCAGGTGAAATCATTTCTTTACTTTGGTTGAGAATAAAAAGCTTAGTAAGGGATATAAAACTAATAATGAAAACATTTGTTCATAAATACATACAAAACATGCGCTTTTTTAGTTAACTCATTTAATCATAAGATTTTATGAATAACACATAGAAATCATAAATCATAAAGGTACCTTGTGGTATCCATATCATAATTACATTGTAGCTATCACAGCTAAATAGGGAGTTACATTGGAATACCCATTACAATATATTCCCTAAATAACCTAGGATAAACTTTCATGGTTACCTCCGTCATATTACCCAATTCATCTGAGATCTATTTGAGGCTCACCCACACTAGGTTTATCATAGAACCACCCATATACGTAAATAATTCCCTAGAACCAAAACGTGACCATAACACATAACATAAGAATAAAGGAAAGATAAAACTTCCACACAGTAATAATAAAATATCATTTCAAGATATAGAATTAATAAATGCATTCTAAAAATCATTTTCAGTGACGAAATATGGAAAAATAGTATATGGTATTTATTTTTCCATTTAAAAACAATCAAGCTTGTTATGGATATTGAAGATCAAATAATACTCACAGCGGTGGAAAGGTCATTCTCACTACTTACGTTAAATAAACATTACATTTTGTATTTTAGTAAAAATCTTCGTATAAAAATATTCCCTTTAAATGAGATGAAAATTAAAAGCGTTTTATACACACTATAAAATAAATTATTGTATATAACAAAATATTCCTCAATGAAGGTAGATTGAGATGAAGTCCCTTGCCTCGTGTCCGACTTGACTCGTTCATTCTTTAATATCCTGAATAATAAACTAAATTTAATTTATAATTTATTAAGAACATTTTTCAAGTTTATTACTCCTTTTATATCACTTATTACCAAGTTATAAACATTATGTAATCATTTACGATAATAACATTCATTTTATCGATATTTGGTTATTGAGTCAAAAATCAACACCATATATTTACAAGTTGTCCATGTGGGAAATAGTCAATTATATCCAAAATGACATTCATTATTTAGATATAATATATATCCATTATATACATGTATTTATAACAGTACATAACATTTTTAGGTAAGAAATAAAATGCACCGTTCCTGGAGACGATAAGCCGTACGTACGCATGAATACTATATTCATTTATACTTCATATTTTAATGGAATTAAAACATAATGATACATAGGTAAATTATAATTATAGTATAATATCATATATTATATCATTAACACTATCCTTTATACATCCCACATAAGCCATTAAGGAGTCACATCACTTTGAGGGGGCGGTTGTCCGCACTTCCTCAAATGGGATTATCATATTTACCCACTATTGAAACCATAAAGTCATGCTATAAATTGAAAATATAGAATAATATATAAAACATGAACATAATATATATCATATAAAAATAAATTTCCATCATAATTTCCACCATGAGAGGCATTAAGAGGTAATTGAACAATCATCGTTTCATGAGGCGTTAGTTTTCCATCCACAGAAACATTAGGTTCTTAACCCATTAGATGGTGGTGTGCGTATGTGTAGTTATAATACTACTCATAACAACATATTAGTATATTAAGTATACTGTTGATTCTATTAAATAATGGAATAAAAAAATTTAGGGGTTGGAGTAGTAAAATAAAAGTAAAATAGTTAAGAGAGACTGTTGCCTTTAATTTGGGTAACCTCCTTTGATTTGAACCAAAAGGACTTTTTGAAGTGACTTTTTCCTAAAGTAAGGCTTTTAGGAGGAGGAGAGGTATGTATTTATCATAATTGGGAAGATTTTGGATGATCAAAATGGTTTGAGAGGTTTGAGTAATTGGTTAGAAGTGGTCTCCTTTTATATGGGAGAGGATTGGCTCTTTAGGAAAATGTGAAAATATTATTTTATTATAAACATATATTAGGATTAAAAATGCCCAAAAATAATTAGAGTAGATGATTAGATAACTCATGGCCAAAAATTAAATCATCCAATATGAATTGGACAATTTTGTAATGTAATTTTAATATTTATAATCTTATTTATTTAAATGATTTATTAATTAGGTAAACACTGCATCATTATTTTGTCATAAATAATTTGAATTATTTAATTTCTATAAATTATAAAAAAATACAATGATGTGGGAAAGATTTTATTCATTCCAATGAATATTTATAGTCAAAAAAATTTATAATATAACACCATATAAAAATTAAATTACAAAAAGATATTTGTTTTTGTCATTTTTGCCTTTACTTTATGTTAATTAATCTAAATTGTCATTATCACTCCCAAGTGGATCAATGGGGTCCCAAAATCGTCCCAAAGATGACCATGGTCATAAAAGTCTCATCCAAAATGGTATGGACAAGTGTTAAGGTAATTTTGAATTATTATAATATTCATTTTACCATGAATTACCCTATTTACCTTTAACCGCGGTAAATAAAAGTCAAAAGTTATTATTCACCAAAACTAATTTTCGTCTTATTAAACGAAATTTCCCTGACCATTCATAACCATTTATGTCAGATTTTAAAAATTAAATTTACAGAAGTGGTGAAATTTCATTTAAATGAAAAATTCATTTTTTTAAACTACTACTAAGTGGCTTCACTATTCCTTAAAAATTGATGTTTTTCAGAAAAATACCAAAAATTGAGCCTATGCTATATTTCATCTTCAGAATTCAGAAATTATGTCTATTTTACAAAATTCTAAACATAGAATTTGAATTAATTAATTTAAAAATCAATTCCCATTGTCAAAACAAATAGCGTGTTTTTAATAAAAAAATTACTCTCAAAAGATTGACACTTGTTTATGTCCAATTTCAAAGTGAAATTAATTACAATGACCATAATTGTATTAAATGGTAAAAATATATTCTAATTACAATTTAAACCCAATTAAAAAGATAATCTAACTATATAAATAAATTATATTAAAACGTAGTTTTGAATTAAAATTCAAAATTATCAATATTCATTAAAAAATTAACTTTATCCGAAAAATTCCAAAAAATATACACAAAGTAAATTTGGATGTCCCCATTCTATGGAAGGATTTTATTTGGAAAATTAGAATGTATTAATATGAATAAAACTATATTTAATGATGGTTCACCATTAAAAGGTGATAAATCAACCTTTAAATATAAATTATGCTTAAAATTAGATTCATTAACATTTTAAGCATCTAACATATTATTGGAAAAATGTAAATACATTTAAAAAAAAATTATAATCATATTGTAGTTAGTCTTGTTCATTCCCTACAATACAATGACTAGGAGTTAACTACCATTTAAAATAATAATATTATATTTTTAATGTGCAACGTAAGATTTTAAAGAAACCTATTGTGGCGTATCGGGTATGCTATCGAACATAGAAACCCTTCTAAAGTAAAATTAATATTTAATTCACAAATATTAATAATTATGAAAATATATTATTCTTTATTTACGTGGGATGTTACATCCTTCCCCCCTTTTGGAAATTGCGTTCTCTCAGTTTTTATTCTCTTATCAAAATAAGTGGGGGTATTTATCCCTCATTGCATCTTCCAATTCCCACGTTGCCTCTTAAACCATATGGTTTTTCCACAAAACCTTTAATGGGTGAATTACCTTATTCTGAAACACTTTCTCTCTACATTCAAGAATCTGGACTTATTTTTCTTCATAGGAGATATTCTCTTCCAACAGAACAACCTCTAGGCTCAAAACATGCGATGGATCTGGTATATACCTTCTCAACATCGAAACATGAAAAACATTGTGTACCTGGGATATAAATGGAGGTAATTCCACTCTATGTGCAACTGAATAAACCTTCACCAGGATTTCATAAGGTCCAATGAACCTTGGATTCAACTTTCCCTTCTTACCAAAAACCATCACACTTTTCCATGGAGAAACTTTGATAAAGACATGATCACCTACCTCAAAAGAAATATCCTTTTTCCAGTTATCTTCATAACTTTTCTGTCTGCTCTGAGCTATTCTTATGTACTTATGAATCAACTAAACATTCTATGCTATCTCTTCTACTAATTCTGGTCCCATCTGATTCATTTCACCTACATCATCCCCAATAGCTGGAGTTCGACAACACTTTCCATATAATGCCTGAAATGGATCCATTTTTATACTGGAATGAAAATTGTTATTACATGAATATTCAATCAAAGAATGATATTGGTCCCAAATTCCCTGATAATCCATCGATCAAGGGTGTACATAACCTCCAATATCAAAATTTTTTGTTCTGATTTCCCATCTGATTGAGGGTGAAAAGCTGTATTTAAATTTATTTCAGTACCCAACAACTTCTGAAGGCCTTTCCCAAAGTTAGAAGTAAACATTGGATCATGATCAGATACAATGGATAGAGAAACTTCAGGAAACCTGACTGTCTCTTTAACATACCACGGAGAAAGTTGATCTAGAGACAATGTTTCTCGAATAGGAAGGAAATTAGTAGATTTAGTAAATTGATCAACAATAACCTAGATTGCATTATTACCTCAAGATTTCTTTTTTAATCCCACATCTAAGTCCGTGGATATATTTTCACATTTCCACTCGGGCACCAGTAAAGGCTAAAGCACCCCTTTCGGTAATTTCATCTCTTCTTTAACCTACTGACAAGTCAATCACTTAACAGTAAAATCATCAATATCTCTTTTGATTTCATCCCACCAGTAATACTCTCGAAGATCTCTGTACATCTTAGTACTACCAGGATGAAATGAAAACGGTGAACTATGAGCTTCACATAACAACTCATTCTTCAACAATTAATCACAAGTCCCAAATAATCTCTTCTCAACCGCAAAAAAAATCATTAACAATGTTATATTTAGGAAACTTACTCTTCTGAAAGAACTATACCTTTTCCTATAACATATTTTCTTCCTTCTGTGCTTTCTTAATTTTGTCTCTTAGTGATGATCTCACTAACACTGGGTACAAAATAGAAGAATTTCCTGCACCAACATCTTCTATGCCATAGTTCATCAAATCAAATCTAAAGGATCTTATTCTAAACGTAACATGGTTAATGAAGCATTACTTTTTCGACTCAATGCATCTACCACTTTATATTCTTTTCCTGGATGTTAATGGAACATGCAATCATAATCCTTGATTAATTCCAGCCATATCCTCTATCTCATGTTTAATTATTTCTGAGTGTATATATAATTTAAAATTTTGTGGTCAGTATATATTTCACATTTTTCTCCATAAAAATGATGCCTCCAAAATTTTAAATCAAAAATAACAGCTGCTAATTCTAAATCATGTGTAGGGTAATTTAACTCATGAGGTATCAATTGATATGAAGCATAAGAAATTATCTAATCATTCTGCACTAGGACACAACCAAGTCCTTTCAATGAAACATCACTGTAAAATAACAAACTCACCATTTCTGAATGGTAGTTCCAAAAGTGGATCATTCACCATTCTTCTTTTCAATTCCTAAAAAAATCATCACATTCTTTTTTTTTCAAATGAACTTAACACCTTTTCGAGTTATCTTAGCCATTGTACTAGATTACCATGAAAATATCTCAGCAAAACTCTTGTAAAATCCTGCAAAAACAAGAAAACTATGAATCTCAGTTATATTTGGGGGTATTGGCCATTCTTCAACAACTTTTGTTTTAGAAGGATCTACATTTATTCCATTTTTTGAAACAATGTGGCCAAGGAATTAATATTTTTGTAACCAAAAATTACACTTGCTGAATTTCCCATAAAGTTTCTTTTCTTTTAAGGTTTTCAAGACAACCCTTAAATGAATTTCATGCTCCTCATTACATTTATTATAAACCAAAATATAATCAATGAATACAACCAAAAACGTATCCAATAACTCACAGAAAATTCTATTCATAAGATCCATTAATACAACAGGTGCATTGGTTAAACCAATACAAAAAACTAAAAATTCATAATGGCTATATCTAGTATGAAATTTGGTCTTTAGAATGTCTCATTCATTTAATTTCAACTGATGGTACCCTGATCTCATGTCAATTTTTGAAAAACACTATGCTCGCTAGAGCTGATCAAACAAATCATCAATATGAGGAAAATGATACTTATTCTTTATATTGATGTTATTAAATTCTCTATAATCAACGCAAAGTATCATTGAAATATCATTGTTTTTAACAAAAAAGATAAAAGTACCCCATGGTGATGTGCTAGGTCAAATGAATCCTTTTTTTAATAACTCCTGCTATTTCTTCCTGAACTCTAAATGTTCAATTTGAGCCATTCGATAAGCGGGTTTTGAAATTGGCTTAGAATTAGTAACTAATTAAACTATAAATTCAACATCCTGATCAAATATAATACCATTCATCTTATTAGGAAAAACATAAAATTACTCATTTACCACTAGCACAAAATTAATCTGAATAATTCTGTTGATTTCAACAATATGTGCAATGTAACATTCATTTCCATATTTTACAAGTTTCATAGATTCCGAATATGTTATCCAATGAAAGGGTCAATTTTTGTCCAAAAACATTATATATTTCTGAAAATATACCTTTTTATATCTACAGTCAATCTAAGCATGATAAACTGATAACTGATACATGCCCAAAATAACATCAAACTCTACTAGAGGAAAAACAATAAGGTTTGCTGGTAGATTCTTTCAGCACATTAGGATAAAAATGTTCTTCTGTTTTCTTTTTTGTCTCAACATTTCCTCCAGGTGTTTTTAATTTATGTTCTATATTCATATCTTGAGATTAAATTACCAATTTATGAGAAAACATTTTAGAAATGAAAGGGTGTGTAGACCCTGAATCAAACAACACATTGGCATAATCTAAACAAAAAAATAGTGTACCTGATAAAACTTCATTTGATGGCCCAACATCTGCTGAATTTGTTGAAAAGGGTTTCACCACCCCTTTCTGCTTGAGGTCTGGCTACTTTCCATCGGCTGAGTTCTTTTTTGGACACTATTTTTCATAAGGACCAATTTTATTGCACTTAAAAGCTTTTACTAATTGTAAATCAGATTTTGTCTTACCATTACCCTGATCTTTTTTAGTTCAATTATGATCCTTATGTCCCATTTTACCACATTGGTAGCACTTACTAGAATTTAAATGAAATTACCCAGAATGATTTTTACCACAATTTTCAAAAACAATAAACTTATGTTTATTACCATAAGTCTTTGTTGAAGTGTTTTTCCTTTTAGCCCACCACCTCGACCTCTTATTAAGTTGTTTTTCAAAGAACACCTGATCATCAGCAGACTCCATTTCCACCTTCTCCGCACAAATAACACGTTTTTCATAAATTTTGAACTCATGAGAAGCTAAAGCCCTTCGATACATTGTATTTAATCCAGAGTAAAAATGGTTGATTTTACTATTTAGATCTCATATGAAATTTGTAGAATACCTTGACAATCGAGTGAATTTTTCTTCATAAGAAGCCACTATATCATCCTCTTACATCAATTTCAAGAATTGTTTTCCATTTTAAGATGAACCACCTTAGGAAAATATTTCACAATAAACATACATTTGAATTCAGCCCAATCGAGAGCATAAATCTCTTCACTATCCCTGATATTTTTCAACATGGACCACCACTGGTCAGCTTCACCTCCAAAATGGTAAACAACGAGACTAACCATTTGATGTTCCGAACAACCAATGACATCAAAAAACTTTTCTAGTGCTTTAATCCAATATTCTGCTAGCACCAGATCAGATGATCCTGTGAATGATGGGGGATGTTGCCTCATGAAGTGCTCCACTACAGACATGTTCTTCTGTGGTTGATCTGGCTAATATAATACATGGATAACACCACTATTTTTTAGCCTAAGTCAACTGTGCCATCACTACAATGAACTGTTATGTTTTGATTCCGACCATCTCAGGTTGCAGATTTGGATGGTTGTCTTAAACCAGATGTCGTCCCAACATAGTTTCCAGGTTTTCTCTGCAGAAAACCATTCTGAACACAAAAATATCTTAGACGAAGCAACATGGTAATATGTAAATACTATATGATATCAATATTACCATAAGTTACTTTATGGATATTAATTTCACAATACCCTAACTCCTAATGTTATCTAAACCATCCTTTGATACCAACTATAAGGACCTGACCTTAAACATTGCATAATATTTAATTAAATTAATAATTGAAATTGATGATCTTTTCAGGTTTAGAGTTTTATAGAATTAGGACATAATTATTACATCTCAAAACATTACAATGTATACACTTCGACATAGTTTCATTTTTTTTTCAAAAAATAAAAAATCTTGAAAAAAAGAGTCATATCTAGTTCCATGTTTTAGATAGCATGAATTTTCCTTGATCCCATTTTTGACCCAATTCATCTTTATGTCATGTGAAAACATTTAAAATATTGGGATGGGCATACAAAGCTCAGTAAGGGTTATAAAATAAATAAAAGAAAACATTTGTTCATAAATACCAAGAAAATATGCACACTTTTTCTTACCTCATATAATCATAAGATTTTATGAATAACACATAGAAATCATAAATCATGAAGGTAACTTGTGGCATCCATATCATACTTACATTGTAGCTATCACAACTACATAGAGAGTTACGTTGGAATAACCATCAGAGTATATTCCTTAAATCTCTTAGGAGAAAAATTCACGTTTACCACCATCACGTTACCCAATTAATTGGAGAGCTATCTCAGGCTCACCTGCCCTAGGTTTATCACGGAACCACCCGTATACATAAATAACTCCCAATAAACATAACATTATCATAACACATAACCTAAGCCTAAAAGAAAGATAACATGTTCACATTGCAATAATAAAATATAATTTCAAGATATTGAAATAATAAATACATTTTCAGAATCATTTTCAGTACCAAATTATGTAAAAATAGTATATGGTATTTATTTTTCCTTTTAAAAACATTCAGGCTAGTCAAGGAATATGAAGATCAAGTAATACTCACAGCGGCGGAAAGGTCGTTTTCACAGATTATGTTAAAAAACATAACTTTTTGTCAATTAGTAAAACTATTCATATAAAACAATTCCCTTTGAATGATATGAAAATTAAAAGTGGTTTATACACCATATAAAATAATGTCATGTATAAAACTAAATATGCCTCAATGAAAGGAGATTGAGACGAAGACCCTTACATTATGTCCAACTTTACCAGTTTGTTCCTTAATATCTATAATATTAAACTAAAGATAATTTCTACATTCTTAGGAAACTTTATCAGGGTTATTATTCCTTTTATATCACTTATTACCATGTTATAATCATTTGTAATAATTTATGTTAATAACGTTTATTTTGTCGATATTTGGTACTTGAGTAAAAAATGAACACCTTATATTTACAAGTTGTCCATGTGGTCAATAGTACATTATATCCAGAATGACATTCATTATTTAGATATCATATATATCATATATATCCAGTATATACATGTATTTATAATAGTACATATCATTTGGAGGTAAGAAATGAAATACATCGTTCATGGAGACGGTTAGTTGTACTTACGCGTGAACGCTACATTCATTTCTATTTCATACTTAAATAGAATTAAAACATAATGATAAATAGTTATATTATAATTACAGTATAATATCATATATAATATCATTAACTCTATCCATTATACATCCCACATAATGCATTAACGAGACACATTGCTTTGAGGGGGCGGTTGTCCGCACTTCCTCAAATGAGATTATCGTATTTACCCACTATGGAGACCATAAAGGCATGATAAAAATGGAAAATATAGAACAATAATGAAAACATAAACATAATATATATCATATATAAATACATTACCATCATAATTTCCACCATGAGAGGCAGTAAGAGGTAATTTAACAATCATCGTTTCATGAGGCGTTAGTTTTCCATCCACAGAAACATTATGTTCTTCACCCATTAGATGAACATGTGTGTATGTGTAGTTAGAATCATTCTCTCAACAACATCATAGAATATTTTGGATACTGGTGTTTCTATAAATTAAAGTAATAAAAAGTGTTTAGGGGTTGTAGAAGTAAAATAAAAGAAATGAAGTTAAGAGAAATTGTTGCCTTCAATTTGGGTAACCTCATTTGGTTTTCACTAAAAGCACGTCTTCAAGTGCCTTATGCATAAGGTAAGGATTTTTGGAGAACCATAGGGATTTAGGGATATTAATTGGGAAGAGGATGGACGAGCCAAAAGGCTTTAGAGGTGTGAGGAATTGGTTATAAGTGGTCTCATTTTATAAGGAAGAGGAGGGGATCTTTAGGAAAGTGTGAATATATTATTTTTTTATAAACATATATTCGGCATTAAAAGGTCCAAAAATCATTAGAGTCGAATATAAGATGACTCATGGTCAAAATAGAATCATCCAATAATAATTGGACAAGTTTTCGTTTATATTTTAATATTTATAATCTTATTTATTTAAATTTTTTATTAATGAGGTAAACACGGTATCATTATTGTGTCACAAATAATTTATATTATTTGATGTCTAAAAATTATAAAAAAATAGAACGATGTAGTAAATATTTGTAGTGTTCCAATGAATATTTATATTAAAAATGATTTCTTATATAACACCATATAAAAATTAGTTTACTAAAAGATAATTTTTTGGTCATTTTTGCCTCTACTCTAAGATAATTAATCTAAATTGTCATTATCACTCCCAAGTGGCTCAATGAGGTCCCAAAATCGGCCCAAAGATTCCCATGGTCGTAAATGGAACAAAAAAAAGTTTTGGACAAGTGTTAAGGTAATTTTTAATTATTAGAATGTTGTTCTTACCTTGAATTACCCTATATACCTTTTACCGTGGTAAATAAAAGTCAAAAGTTACTATTCACCGAAAATTATATTAATCTTATTGAAGAAAATTTCACTAACTAATAACAACCATGTATGTTGTATTTTAGCAATTAAATTCACATATGCAGTAAAATTTCATTTAAATGAAAAATTTTGTTTTTTAACTACTACTAAGTGGTTTCACTATTTATCAAAAATTGATGTTTTTCAAAAAAATACCAATTATTGAGCCTAAGATATATTTGACGTTCTAAATTCAAAAATGATGTCTATTTTAAAAAATTCCAAACATTTATGTTTCAATAATTTAGTTAATAATTAATTCTCTTTGTTAAAACAAATAGCATGTTTTTAAGAAACAGTAACTATCAAATGATTGACAATTGTTTATGTCTAATTTCAAAGTGAAATTAATACCAATGACCTGAATTGGATTAAATTGTAAAAATATATTATAATTACACTTTAATCAAATTTTAAAAGTTACTCTAACTATATAAAAAAATTAGATTAAAACACAATTTTGAATTAAAATACAATATTTTCACTATTCATTAAAAATGAACTTTATCGGAAAAAATCCAAAAATTTACAGAAAGTAAATTTTGATGACCCCATTATAAAGAAGGATATTATTTGGTAAATTAGAATCTATTAAAGTGAAAAAATCTATATTTAATGAGGGTTCACTATTAAATGGTTGTAAATCGACCTTTTAATGTAAATTATGCTTTAAATTAGATTCATTCACATTTTAAGCCACTAAAATTTTATTAGATAAATGTAAATACATTTAATAAACATGAATAATCATATTTTAGATATATTTGTTCATTCTTTCCAATATAACGTCTAGTAGTGAACATCCATTTAAAATAATATTATTATATTATTATTGTGCAACGTAAGATTTCAAAGAAACTCGTTTTTGTGTATAGGGTACAATATCGAACATAGAAACCCATTTAAATTTAAATTAATATTTAGTTAAATAATATTAATAAGTATGAAAATATCTGATTCTTCATTTACTTGGGATGTTACATGTGGATTGTCAAGATTGCATCATGATGTGACACTTATAAAGTTATGGTAGGATCCATCATTCGATGGGTAGTGATAGGAAATCAAGGATGAACTGGAGTACATGAAGGGATTATTCTACCTCATACCATATAGACAATTCGATTTTATTGGCCATGATGGTTTAGAAAATAGACTTGTTACTTCTATGGAAGAGTGATCATATCAGTAGAGTACTGTAAAATAGATAACTCAGACTAGAGAATGGGGCTAAGGAATAAGTCAGTTATATACAATTTAACATAAATTTTTTAGAGATGTTAGGCCATCAATAGTCAGAGGTACAATTTTTGTAGATTTTATAAATTATAACACTTTATTTAATGCAGTTTCCTCCCATTATTTTATATCTACTAAAATTAAGAGTGGTATGAATATGAAGTTAGAGTTTGTGTGTGTGGTTATAATGATCAACACACCACTGGGTGTACGGTCAAAAGCAATATGTCTACAAGAAGGGATTGTGCTTGAGGTTGCTGAGTATCATTTCCCTTAGGAATTGTAAAAACATGA
The DNA here is from genome assembly GCA_963277665.1 of Viscum album. NCBI lineage: Eukaryota > Viridiplantae > Streptophyta > Magnoliopsida > Santalales > Viscaceae > Viscum > Viscum album. The sequence goes on along the minus strand of OY728133.1, from coordinate 609,190,937 downwards.
GATGTCATATTTTGAGTTGATTTTGGGTATGGAATGGATTGAATCGTATGGTTCCCACACCTATATTTACTGTATGATAGCAACTTTCACATATCTTGAGGGTGACCAATATATTCATCATAGAGAATAGGATATCATGGAAATCTATGTGTGGCCAGTTCATCCGCACCTGAGGGAACTCGCCACTAAGATTTTGAATATTTTTCTGGATGATAGGGTTGTGAAGCATAGTGTCATTAAACCCACAGTGGATTAGATTCAGGACTTGTTTCCTAAATAACACATGGTATTTCCACTAGGGAGGGTTGTAAATATTACGATTTATTTGATTCTTGTAGCTAAACCAGTATCCATTCCTCCAAATTTAATCGAACTAGTAGAACTTCAATACCTTAAGAATCAGGTAAAAGAATTTAGAGACAAGGGATTCATCTATCTGGGTGCCTCAACTTGGGGATCTTAGGTTTTTTTACCTGAAGGATGAAAAAATGTTACACTTTTGAATCGATTATAGAAAAATAAATAGGACAATAGTTACGAACCAGTATTCACTTCAACATATCAATAATCATTTGGACTAGTTTAGTTGTTCTTGTGTGTTCTCTAATATCTATATTTGGTCAGTCTATCATCGACTAAGAGTGATGCCTTTTGGATCTACAAGGTATATTTCTTGGGTCTCATGATCTATGAGGAATGTTTGTAAGTAGACCCCTGAAATTTTCGGGCAGTTTATTTCTTAGTAGAAGATAAAGATTGTTATTAATAAACAAATATTTTTATCTTTAGCAAGTTATTATCAGAGATTAATCCAAGAATTTTCTTGATTGTAAATGTAACATTCAAGATTTTACAATAATTATATCATGTTTTAATGGTTCAGATCATGTGAGGATTCCTTCCATGAGATAATGTTGTGTTTGACTACTATATCAATTTTGATCCTAACTGAGATGGGTGAGGAGTATTACTTGTTTTTAATTCATCTATGATGAAAATTAGAGTCGTGTTTATATATGGATATTGGTTCATGGATTATGGATCATGGTAGTTGTGTCCACATGAAGAGAATTATCATATGCATGATCTCATGTTGGTAGTTGTGGATTATTTAATAATATGTTGGTGGTATTACATTTTTATTGAAATGTTTATTGTGTATAATAAAAAAAATTAAAATACAATTTTTAAATGATATTTTAATCTGTATAAATGGATATGTAATTATTATATGAAGTCATATTACATTGAGCTAGACTATATGCCCGAGAAATGAAATATTGTTGATGACTCTTTGAGGAAAAAGACACAAACTCATGCATTTTAATATTCTAGTTTTGTGTGGAAGTTGATTTTTTTCTTCACTAAAATTCATATATGGGTTAATGACAGATGGATTATATGACTCCCATTTTCTTATTGGTGGAGTTCACACTCTTGAGGTCAATCATGGAGAGGTAGTATGGAGATATAGAGTGGTTGGTCTTAAGGGAAATTTTTGGGGGTGGAGAGTGAACTTTTAATTTTTTTATTGATGACGATGAGTTCATATATATTTTTATCCCTTTTTATATGTATAATTTTATGTAAGATAAGTTTATTCATTTTTTCATACCTTGATGTTGGAAGTGCATCATAGTTGGACCAAAATGTACAATGATCTTTGGTGATAATATTGGTGGCTGAAAATTAAAAAGGATATTGTACATTTCATGACATGATATTACACCAGTCAACAGGTGATGGTTAAACATCATAAACCTAATGGTGTGTTACAATCATTTCAAATCCTCTAATAGAAGTGGGACAATTTTACCATGGGAATTATGGTAGGACTTTTGAGGACCCCTCACAAGAATGACACAATATGGGTGATTGTTGATAGGATGATGAAAGTATCACATTTCCAACCAATTAGGGAGACCTTCGTGGTTGATTGGTTGGGTAATATTTTTGTTTGGGTGATTTCATTTTCACAGGGTGCTACAATTATAGTTTCAGTTCATTATTCTCTTATTACTTCATGTTGTTGGAATGTTTTGAAAAATGCATGGGTACTCATGTATTTATAAGTACAGATATTCACCCATAGATAGATCTGTAATTAGAACAAACAATTTATGTGTTGGGGGAAGTTTTGTTGGCATGAATACAATATTCTTGTGGGTCTTGGGAGAATAAATTTTCATTGGTTAATTTCAGCTTTAACAATATTTGTCAAATGACTATTCAGATGTCACTATATGAGGCACGCTATAGTCGGTGATGTAGATCACCATTATGTTGTATAGAGGTGGGTGAGTCATAGTAGTGGAGACGAAGTATCATTCATGACATTATGGAATAGGTTTGATTGATTTAGAAATGTATGGATATAGCGAAGAGTAGAAGAAATTATTAGGTTGATCAATGTCATCGACTTATTGAGTTTGCAGTGCGGGATCGTGTGTTCCTTCTGGTGTCACTAATTTTGTTTTTCCATATGATTTGGAAGAAGATAAAGTTGTAAATGGGGTTTTATGGAATTATTGAGATCATTAATATGATCAAATGTCATTCATATAAAATTTCACTTCAAAGTAGTAATAGTGATAAGAATGATCTTTTCACAAGTCAAATGTTTGGAAGCATCACAATGTCCATCCTCAAGTGATAGATATTGATGATGTGGAGCTTGATACTGATGCATGCTTTGAAGAGAATATGATTTATGTTTTAGAACACAAAGAGAATGTTTCTTGTGGAATAACAATATTATTAGTACGATTTTATTCAAATGGAAACATGGGAGAAGGAATCATATATGTGGGTCTAGTGGCCAAATCTTATCACCTCATATGCTTAGTGATTCTTGGGAGTGAAAATTATGAATGCAATGTTATAAATTAGGTATATCATAAGATCATAACCTTTTCTGAGACGTGTCATACACATTTTTAGGTATTATTTTACCCTTTTTTGGCCATTCGTTGGTTAGGTCTTTCTTTGGATTCATTTGATGTTAACTTATGGAATTTTGGAAGCCCATGGGGTTGTGCATTACTTATGCATGAATTGGGAAAATGATTTTGTTTTCCTAAGGAAAACGTGTGACCAATTTTGATCCACTAAAATGGGTTGCATTGTTTGACCAAACCATGTGGCCACCCTACAGTCTATGCACCTTTGATCATAGGGAAACCATGGTTGGCACATTGATTGTTTGTCTATGTGACCCAACTATGAAATGGGTTGGCATGATGTAGTATCTTGAATAATATTGGTGAATAATTTGGTTAAGTCGTGTAAATTATCAAGAGAACCTATTCAAACCTATTATCATTTAGGTAGTATCAAATGCATAGTTAGAAAATAGTTTGACTAACTATGAAACCTAAACATACGTCATGCTATTTAATATTAGAAAATTGGGTATATAATTTTAATTAAGTCCCATTAACTATTTTAATTGCCTAATAATCTTATATATCAAATTACTTTTCCTAACAATATCATTTGGTGATTCTATTTGATATGGGATTAGGTTTTAGGTAATTTAAATCCCATTGGATATCCATATATTTAGATAAGTCTCCATTCTTAGGTGTTCTTCCTATATCTCATTGTCATCTATTTACTAGAATATTTGATCTAATCCTCTTTTGAAATATCCATGTTCCTTGAGGTTAATTTTTTTATTGTTGGATTCATTGACGTAAATGAGATCCATGTCCAGATCTAGACGATCATATCTTTTTTCTTCATTTTTAGTCATTCAACCTTAAAACAATGTATGTTATAGGTTTATCATTCATCAATGACCCTAAGGTAGGTGGTCTGTAATATAATTCCTATAGTCAAGATAATGATATTTTGCTTATAGTTTTATCATTTTGTTTCCGTGTTGATTAATGACTTTAAAATTATAAAATGTAAATTAAATCCCATGAATTTAAGAGACCCTTATCGGATCCCATTTGATCTATTAGATATTATGATAACATGGATGATGGAAACCTATGTGATGTAATAATTATTCCATGAAATGATAAATATGGAATGAAAAATGGGAATTAATGGGGTTTTGAAATAAAACCAATTTTGAATGTATGGTAATTTAAAATTTTAAAAAAAATTGTTTGTATGAACCTCAAATTGTTAATGAGTTATGATATGATTCATGGTAATTGGTTTAAATGGTTGGATTGAAAGGGTGTTGAAGATAATTATTCATAAATGAAATGGTTAAATATATTGATAATGGTTTATAAAATTGTTATTAATGTAGAACCTTGATATATATATATATATGAACAATGTGGTGTAGTTGTTGTATTTATGCTACTACTTCATGGGTGGCTAGACTGATGCTCTATATCCTCGATGCATGCATGTGAATTAGTGGTGGAAACTCGAGATTTTGGTACCATATTTATGCTCTATGTACCTATGATATAGGTGTTGGAATGACGCCCCATGTACCTGAGATTATGAGTCTTGAATAACACTCTAACAATCTCTGATAATAGTACCTAGACTGATGCTCCAAGGTACCAAAATAAATTTATAAATAATCTTAAAAATTAAATACTATGATAGAATGATTGTAAAATCCATATGGTGCAGGGTTTAGACTCTAGTGTGGGCCAAATAAGGTAGGATTATCTTGGGTGACACCATGAACCCAAGGGACAATGTGGTTATCTAAAAATAATAATTTTGTATCTTGTTAACATTTATCATTTGTATTTTATTCTTTATACAACAACATACATTGTTATATATTCGATATTTATTTAGACACCATTGATTGGGGGCATACAATGTTTTAATCAGACCATACTTAGGTTGTATATTTATACCCATGTAGACTTCATGTTTTTATGATAGGATAAGGGAAATATTTGTATGTTAGATTACTGATTTGGGATTTGGGATTGATAATGCTTGCGTAAGGAATTATTGAGAAGCAATTTCTAGTAAAAACTCATTTAAAAGGATGTGGGCATGATCAAAAGGTATGAATATCCTATTGGTGGTGGGATATACAATATTATATTGGGACTAGTTTTTATTGGTTCTTAAATTATTTAGGCCTTACCATATGCTTGGGATTTAGTGGGGTGGTCCTATAATATGAAGGAGGGACTTGGTTTTGGGAGTGTGGTATCTTGAAGGATCGTGATAGGATGAGAAATACATGGTTTGATGAGTGACTATGAGGATTCCATGACTTACTTATTGCCATTGGTTCAACACATGTTGTAATCTTATGGTTGATGGTATTTTTTACTTATGATCAGTTAGTATAAGTGAATTAATTGATCCTTTAGTTGTGTTATTAACTACATGGCTTAGGGATAGTTTAATATTACTTTAACAAAATTAATTTACCTACTTTGAATTAGATTTGGATTCATAATTTTATTCATAATTTTTAATTTTCAACTATTATTCATTTATTCTATTCATACTGATAATACATAAAAGAAGTAATTCTATCCATTATTAAATTTTAATGGTATTTAAAAAGTCTCTAAATCTTAAATCTGGATATTTCAAGAATTAAAAATCAAGTATATATATATATATATATAATTTATTTAAAATTAAAATAAAAAGAAAAAATTAAATGAAATGTTAAGGAATGGGAAAATAATGATTGGTAAAATCCGCTTTCAAGTGATGCGATTTATAAATTTTGTATTTGGACAAAAAATTATATTATGCATATTTTGTTTCTCTGATTTCTTTCACAACCTTCTTATTATAGAGGTTTCCTTTGATATATATCTTCTAAACATCTCATTTCTTATCTATATATATTATTTGATGTAAGGGTGGTGGGATGATATGTGGGGTCTCATTGGCCAAAACACTTATGGATTCATCCACTAGTGCTTTCGTCATTGATGCATTTTTTACAAGTTCAAAAAATATAGAATTAGAAGACAATTAAAGAATAATAAAAAAATAAAATTATGATGAGTTCATATAAAGTTTCTACCTCTCATATTAAACATCCATTACATATATTTCATCCTAAGGATCCACTACCAATTCCTCTAGAGTTTACCCAATATATTATCAAAATATACCTCAGTGATTATATTTTTTAATCCCCCATCAAAATATTACTTAATTTCTAGTATATATGGTTATACCACTAGTTCATATTGATCTTCAACTTCAACATTAAGAATCACATTCTCCTAAAATATTAATACATTCATTTCCATTAAATCATAATCTAAATTCTATAGGGCCTTTAAAAATTTAGTGAACATACATAGTGAAAATATAAGGACCCAATCATAAACATAACTTATTCTACTGAATTTTGAGTAGAATTTATTTTAATTAATTTCTGAAGATATTTTATGATTATAGTTTTAGAGAAATAGGAAAGAAATTACATATAATTTCAATATTACAATGTGGATAAGTCTACACATCATCCCTTTTTTATAAAACAAAAACTATTAATATGACACATGGTTTCATTTCAAGAAAAATCATCCAACACTTTAATCATAGCATCATCATTTTCCATAACAATCATAATACCTATGAAAAACATTTAATTACATGGGATGAGCACAAAAATCTCAGTAAGATAAATCAAGGGAAATAATTTACATGTGATCTTGAGGGATATAAATAATAACATGAGGACTTTCATAAATTCATGAGAATGTAAAATATCTTATCAATAATAACATGGATCATAACTTGAAAATGTGAATGAAAATTTAATTTAGACATTAATAATAATATCACCAATGTCCATTACCAATGTTTTATAAAAATTACCATGGTTATTCAAAATGGTATTATAAAAATTACCAAGGTTATTCACCAAGGTATTATAAAACATGTCACCTCTAGAGATTCAAATTCATTACCGAATAAATTGGAGTGCTATCAGGGTGGATCCTTCATATGTATTTAATATTATGTTATACAAATATAAAATTGTCAAATAATACATAAATAACCCAAAGTGAAAAAAAGAAATTTGTATCATATCAAAATAACGACATTTTAAAAAGTGATTAAAATCATGGTCACTATATCATTCATAACCCATGGAAAGGGGATGAGGGTTTTTTGTATGCCAATTATAGAACCAAATATTTCATTTTTATTTCATGATGAAAAACAATAGAAATTAAGTGGTTTGGGTATTCAGTTAATTAAATTTAGAGAATTTATTGGGAATGAAGAGAGTGGTATTGAGTCAATTTTTTTTTAAGATTACTGTTATGCAATATGATTTAGGAAAAAATTAATAAGAAAAGGAATAGAGGTCACACATTGATAAGATAACCATAATACATCATATGGAAATAATAAAATGGATATAATAACATGCTATGTAAATTTTAATTATATACCAAATAAAATATAACTTTGTAGAAAAAATAAAAGTTGTGATTTCCTTTATGGAAATATAGCCACCTGACAACATCACATAAAAATTCATAATATAATTTATTGTGAGTGAAAATGGTATCTTATCATTTAGATATAAAATGGAAATAAATAAAGATATATAATAACAGAATCCAACATATTAAAAAGGAAATTTTAAAGACATAACATAATATAATTATCGAAAAATAGAAGAAGGTGAAATGATCCCTTATCAGGAAGAGTAACTTATAAAACATGATGATTGGGTCCTTGGGGGATTGAGGGAACCATGGGAGGACTCGATTAAAGTTAAAAATAACAAGGCTTTTTTGAGGGGGAATTTGGAATGAAATGAATGAAATAATGTGTTGGTATTTATAGAAAAGGTGAGGTAATATTTTATTAATTTCCAAGGGACACCTCATTAGTGGTATTTGCAAAACCATGGGTCTTCCTATGATATTTTCACATGGTATTGAATAATTTTGACACCTCATAACATATTTTTATCCATAATAGTTGACCCAAATCTCTTCATACTCATTAAATAATCATGACATAGTTATGATGTCTGTAAACATATAGAAAACCCAAAACTATATTTTAACTATTCATCAAATATTTCAACTGTTTTAAAAAAAACAAAAAATTCAGCTGACTATTTTTTGACATGTAGAATTAAAAATTGAATTCCATTTTATGAAAATTAGTTTCATTTTAAATTAAATTAAATAAATAAAATTAAAATTCCTAACTATTAATTTCTAAAACATTTATTTACTCATACTATGATATAATTATATCACATTACCACTTAAGATGACTAAAACAAATTTATACTTCCTTAGCTGAGGTTAATATTCGATTGGTAAAATTATAATTTGAAAGGGTAAAATTAATATCCCAAAGGGTAATGTTTTTATTCACCAAAATAATATTTTAATCTTATTGAACCATAATATTCATCCTTATTTCAACGACATATGACAAATTTTTGAAAACCATAACATAGAAAACGTAATTTAATAATGAAATATTTTTTAAATATTCATTAATAAAACAGTATTAATCAAATAAAATTCATCAAAAAAACTATGTTCATCATATAAAATTCATAAAATATGAAAAAAATTGAAACTTATAAGAAAAATTCAAATAATTAAACCCAGATTAATTTTTAGACCATTCATAACATTATTTTTTTTCTATATATCCTAACAACATTATTCCATGAATCCAAATGAATTAACTCCAAGATAAAATGTCATAATAATCGAAATAAATTCATTGATAACATTAAAATTTTAATATTATATTTATTGTAATATTTATAATATCATTTATTTAAATCATTCATTAATAAAGTAATCATTACATAATCATTGTGTCATAATTTAAAAAATTTATTTAATTCCTAAAAATTAAAAATAAAATACCATTATTTATAAAATAATTTCATATTTCAATGGACTATTTATCTTAAATGAGATGAATTATATAAACCCATATTTAAAAATGTAATAATTATTAAAAACATTGATGTGAGAGAAGATTTAAAATACATTCTGGGGTAACCATTGTCCTTTTAATTAAACAGGCTTCCATGAGAAGCATTAAACTAGATTCCATGGGAAGCTTTGTACAATTAATTAATGAGTATTTTATGAAAACATTTAAAATCGATTCCATGGTATGATTTGTTCTTTTAATTTAACAAGAATATATGAGAATATTTATAATAACTTCTATGGGAAGCTCTATACATTTAAATAAACAAGCTTCTATGAGAACTTTTATTCCAGCTTCAATGGGAATATTTATCCATTTAATAAAATAAAATATTATGAGAAGTTGTAAAATAGATCATCGAACAAAATTATGACATGTGTTAGGGTAATTTTATAATTTTTTTACACTTAATTACTCGATTTACACAAAACCACGATAATTAAAAACAATTACCAAAGTTAATATTCATAATAAAATATACCTATTTTCACAATTTAAACCATATAAATCAAAATATTGTATCCATTTTTTGAAATTCAAAGCCCATATATTGTAGTAATTAATTTAATATCAATTCTTACTGTCAAAATGATAAAACTGGTTTTTAAAAAGTAATAACCATCAAAATATTGACATGTGTTTATATCTAATGTCAGTGTGAAATTAAATCCAATTTCCAAAATTGAATTAAATGATCTAGATATATTATATTTATTCTTTAAAAAGATTAAATAATATAATTTAACCATAAAAATTATTTTTATGGGAAAAGTTGTCTTCAATTAAAATTTAGCGTATCTTTACTATTTATCATAACATGATAGAAATAAAAAAAATATCAGAAATTCATACAAAGTAAAAAATTGATGTCCCTATTATAAATAAGAATTTTATTTTTTCAAATATAAAATATAAATGTGAAAAAACTAAATTTAAAAATTGTTCTCCATCAAATGGTCCTAAACTGCAATTTTAGAAAAGTACTTATTGTATCTGAAAAAATGAGTTTGTTCTTATATCATGTCTATAAATCGTATAAGATTAATTTAAAAAATTAAATTGAATATATATCATATATTTTTTATGAAATAAAAAACCATAAATGGTGATTTGATTTTATAAACACAATTATTAACTTTTTAAATATGATTTCATATAAACACATCCTGTATAATCAATGGGTTATTATTTCCATTTATGATAAATTTGGTAACCAAAAAATAATTTTTTAGACATGTTTGAACCATAGTTTTATAATTTAGTAGATACAATTCATTCCCATCATTCCATATATAATGTTATAATGGTATCATTTAAATAATAATATTTAGTTATTCCCTTAATAACAATGCAGCATATCATGTATTCTATTGAACAAGGTATTTAATTATTAAAATATTGGATGTAACATAATCCCCAACTAATAAATTACATCCCCAAAATTTTAATTTGGGGTTGGTAACTGGGATATGAATTTTGAAAAAATCATTATTTCAAACAAAGATAAGAAAAAGGGTTAATAAAACTTCTACTTAAAAATATTGAATGTGAAGTAAAAAGGTCACCCAATATTACAAAAACGAGGGTCACATGTCTGAAAAATGGATATAGAAGAGAAAACTAACATTCAAGATCTTATGGAGAGTGATAGAAAACATTATCAGGTGCTATTTAATAATCATAAAACCAAAAACTTATGGTCGGTTAAACATTCTTTGATTTCATAGCAAGAAAAGTAAACAGATTTTTTTTTCGTGTTAAGATAATTTTCATAATGATGATGAATTTATTTAGGATCATGAATAGTAACTCAAGGAAAAATACATACATGTCAGGTAGAGTTTCATACCTTAATATATTTTTTCCACAAACTCGTTTTTTCTTGAAACGACGAGTCCATGATTTCTTGGTCACACCTGAAGCACAAGAATGAACATATAGAGAATCAATTATACCAAAAAAAGAATTAATATATATTCATCTTGTCATGAAACATTAACCAATACCAAAATGTTCAATAAATTATAAGATAATACCACAAAATAATAATTCTTTATAATAACAAGGAATACTTTTAATCATTAAAATTCATCAAAAAAACCCAAATTTCATCAATGACCATAACAAAAAATTGTCCATATATTTCTTCTAAAATAATCCAAACTATATTTTAAACACATAATTGGGTAGGGTTTGATATCATATTCTTGCAAGATAAATTTTATCATTTATCTAGAAATAACAATAAACACACATAAAGTCCCTAACTAAAAAGTAATTAAAATATTCACGTGATCTCCAAATAGCATAATCATTTCCAAATATTAATAAGTAAACCAATAAATAAATAAAACATTAATACTCAAAAAAATCTTCATATTATTTTTTTATATTAATCATATAAATTATCCAAAATAGTGAACATCTTTTAAAATAACATTTATCACTTAATTCAAAAATCATTTACCAATACCATGGTTATCTATTTGATAAAATATATCTCTAAAAAAACAAATTATTATTTCATCAACTCATTTACATTAATATAGTGTAGTCATACTAACTAGGTACTTCATGTAGGTTAGTGGTAGGCAATATAAGACTATATTACTTCAGTTGTGGGTTATGTTCCTATAGCATTGTCCAACGTGATGGGTTGTCACATAATCTTCATGTTGTAAATTTTTATAAAACAATATAAATCTTATAATATTTTTAAAATATGATAACATCCTAAAAAATAACCATATGATAATCTAACAATAATTTTTATCTCATAACATTTATTTGGCATAAAAATGTATCAACTCATAAATACATAAAAAATTACTCAAAAAACACAATTAATAACCTTGAAATTTATTAACGTATTACTCAAAAGGGTTTATAATAAATTAAAATTAGGATCGACCCTACACTTTTAAACCCATAATATGATATCATTATCTTCTATTTTTTCTAGACACCACTCTAATACCAACTATAAGGAATTGGACTTAAACATAACTTATTCTAGTGACTTTTGATTAGAATTTATTTTCATTTTTTTAGAAAGATATTTTTAGGTTTATTGTCTTGGATAATTAGGAAAAAAACATAAATAAACATTCAATATTACAAAGTAGATAATTCTACACCACATAAGTTTTTTATAGATAAAAAACTATTAAAATGAAACGTGGTTTCTTTTCATGAATAATATTCAAATACTTTCATCATAGCTTCTTCCTCTTCCATACCAATCTAAAGACCTATGAATTTTTTTTAAAACAGAGTTTGAGTACAAAAAATACCAGTAAGAGAAAAAAAGGGAAACAGTTTATATGTCATCATGAGGTATATGAATAAAGATATAAAGACGTTAATAAAGCTATGAGAAAGAGGATTATCAACAAAAAGAACATGGATCATAAATAGAAAAGGTGGCTAAAAATGTTTACATAGACAATCATAATCATATCACCGCGGTCCATCCGCAAGGTTCCATATCACCATTGTCTATTCACTAGGTGTTATAAAAGTTACCAAGGTTATTCACCTAGATATTGTAGATATTACCATGGTTATTCACCAAGGAATTGTAAAACATGTTATCTCGAGAGATTTAAATTCATTACCCAATGCATTAGATCACTATCAGGGAACACCCTTAATAAGTCATTATTTTTATGTGATATGCATATATCATAATCAAAAATTTGAAAAATAACCCAAATAGAATAGATGAAATGGGTATCATATCAAAATCTTTATGTTTTAAAATGTGATTAAAACATGTTCATTATATAATTCATAACACGCAGAAAGGGATTAAGGGTTTATTGTATTTCAATTCCAAAACCCAATATATAATTTTTATGTATTGATTAATACCCATAGAATCATATTCATTTGGTTATTCACATAATAAAAATAAGAGAATTTCCTAAGAAAAAATAGAGAGTTTTTGTGACAAATATTCTACTACATAACGACTATGCAACATGATTTTAGAAAACATTTAAAAGAGAGGGGAAAGATTTCACACATTCATAATAGAATCATAATAAATTATAGGTATAGAATAACATGGATATAATAACATGATATAGAAATTTTAATGATATACCACATAAAATAGAACTTTGAAGAAAAAAAATGTATGTTGTGATTTCCCAAACAGAAATTCAGAATCCTAACAACATCACATAAAATTTCATAAAATTATTTGATGAGATTGAAAAGGGTATTTCATAATTTGGAAATAAAATTTACAGAAATAAATATATATAATAACATATTCCATATTAATAAAATGGAAAATTAAAATACATATTATAAAAGAATAAATGACTAAAAGAGGAGGGTGAATGGTTCCCTTACCTTGAAAGGAAACATAAAAAATTCAAAGATCCGGACCTAGGGGGATGGAAGGATACTTGGGAGGACTCCATGATAGGTAAAAGTCCATAGATTCAATTAGGCGGGAATATGAAATGAAATAAATTAAGGAATGTGTTTGTATTTATAGCATAAGTGATGGAATATTTTATTAATTTCCAAGGGAAACCTCGTTAGTGGTATTTGCACAACTGTTGGATTTCCCATCGTATTGGCCACTTGTAATAGTTCATTTCATATTTCAATTCATAAGAGTAGACCATAATATTAATATACTCATTACACCATTATGACATAGTTATGATTTCATTAAACATACAAAAAACCCAAAATTGTATTTTTACTATTCATTGAAAATTCAACTATTATAGAAAATTTGAAAAAATTCATGCTAACCATTTTTATGATGAATATAATTCAAAATATGACTCATTTTTATAATAATAAATGTAATTTTAAATTAAATTATAAAAATAAAACTCTAATACTTAACTAATAATTTCTAAAACAATAATTTACTTATATCCTAATATAATTATATCACATTACCACTTAAGATGACTAAAATATATTTATTATTCCTTAGGTGATTACAATATTTTATTGGTAATATTAATGTTCATAAGGTTAAAAATAAAATTTCATAGTGAAATATCACTATTCAGTAAAAATCAATTTTGATCTTATTGAACCAAAATTTTCACCCTGATTACAACCATGTATATCCGATTTTTGAAAATCATTACACTAAAAATGTTATTCAATAATGAAACATTTTTTTACTATTCATAAAGAATAAATAATTCATCATATACTTTTCATAAAAAACACTATTAATCAAATAATATTCATCAAATAATAATCAAATTAAACTTCTTAGAAAACATCTAAAAATTCAACCTAGTTTAATTTTCACACTATTGATAACATGATTTTTTTCAACCTATCCTATCAACATTATTCCTTCAATACAAATGCATTAACTCAAATATAACATGTCTTAATCATCTTAAAATTTCATGGATAACATGAAAATTTTCATATTATATTTATTTAATTATTTATAATATCATTTATATAAATCTATCATTAATAAGTTAATCATTGCATCATCATTGATTTATAATGAAATATATTTTTATAATGTATAAAATTTAAAAATAAAATACCATGATGTCAGAAATCAGTTTAGATTTATAATGACTATTTATATTCTAATAGATCACTTATATAATCCCATATTAAAAAATTTAATACTTATTAAAAACATGAGTGTTAAATAAGCTTTAAAATTGCTTCGCTGGGAAGATTTTCCCATTTAATTTAAGAGGCTTCCAAGAGATGTATTAAACTGGATTCCATGGGAAGATTTTTATTTTTAATTAATGAAGCTTCTATGATAATCATTAAAATGGATTCCATTGGAAGATTTGTTCTTCTAATTTAAAAATATTCTATGGGAATTTTTATAATAACTTCTATGGGAAGCTTTATACATTAATTAAACAAGATTCTATGAGATACTTTATACTCTATGGGAGAAATCACATTTTGCAACATGTTATTTGCAACGGGAATAGATCTTGTCACAAATAGTCTGTCGAAAAGATTATTTAGGATGGGGAAAATAACACATCATATATTAGTAGTTATTGGCGACGAGAAAAGGGGTCGTGTCACAATAGGGTTGTCATGGTTTGCATGACATACCATAGGAAGGATATTTGTGACATGGGGTACCTCCCCATCGTAAATACCCGACAACGGTATATATTATTTGCAACGAGGTCTTCAACCATCCCAAATAGTGTATCGTTAGGTCACTATTTATAATGGTCCCAATCGCAAATACTCAGCAATGGTAAATGCTATTTGTGACAAGATAATCATCTGTACCAAATAGTTTGTCGGCAGATCACCATTTGTGACTGGTCCCATCACAAATAACATTTTAACTACTGACATTAATTAATGTGGCTGAAGGTATTAATGACTGGTCTCCCATAGAAAATAGTCTCTTTGCAAATAATCTAACCTATATATACCCTCATCTATTTTTTTCTTTCTTACCCTCTATTCCAACACTCACTCTCTCTCCCTCTAGAATCAAATTTTAGTGTTAAAATTTCCCTATGTTAATTTTTTTTAAGAATAGAATTTGAAGTCGTATACACCTATAAGAGTAAAAGTTTAAAGGTATTTATGTTTTATTTAATTTAATATTTATTTCAATTTTTATATTAATTTTAATTATTGTTAATTTGTTGTAATTAAATTAGATTTAGATTTTTTTGTAATAATAATATACTTGTAGTAATAAATTGAAATTATTAGTACTTATTGTTAATAATCAGCGGTAATTTGGTATTTCTAACAATAATTAATAATGAATAAAAATAATTAGCGATAATTAGTAATTTTTAGCGGTATTTAGTAGTAATTAGTAATAATTAACGCAAATTGGTAATAATTAGAGGTATTTAGTAATAACTAGCCGTAATTTCTAATAATTAGAAATAAATAGTAATTATTATTAAAAAATAATAATAAATGCAAATTATTTGTAATAATTACTAATAATTAAGAATAATTACAAAAAAATAATAATAATTAATAATAAATACTAATAATGTATCATCCCCATATTTTAATATGAAACACTATGTGCTTAAATGAACTATTGAGTACTATGTAAAATTTATAACCAATATTTTAAACTTATTTTTGTAACTTCTGTGTTTTGAATTTCAAAAATCATAAATACACGGTTGCAATCAGTATGTTATTTGGAGTCCAATAAGAAAAACATAATTTTTGGTGAATAGTATCCTACCATTATTAATATTAACTTACCATTATGAATAGTGATATACCCTAATGAATAGTAATATTACCTATTATAATAAATAAATAATATTCAAGTTGAAGGTATGATATACCAATAGTTTAGAATAAGTAAATGACTGTTTTGAAACTGGTTTTTGAAACTAAATTATGATTTAATTAAAAATTAAATTAGTACTATTTAAAAACATATTTAGAAAAATTGACTTCATTTTTGAATTCAACACCACGAAATATGGTTGGGGTGAATTTTTGGGTTTTTTCTAAAATACATTAATTTTTATGAATAGTAAAATGCCGTAATTTACACAATTTGCTAAATAAGCTAATTATAGAGTCATGCAGGATGTTCTACTAATATAAAACCAATTGTTTTGAGATAAAATGATAAAATTACTATTCTTTGTCCTATGAGACTCACTATTCCTTTTCTTGTGGGAAATAATAAACTAATGAATTTTATATTTAGAAAACCCCTCACCCCTCTTCTATAAAAACCACCCTTCCCACCATCATTTTCTCACAGCCCGCAAGATTCATGCATTTTCTAAACTGTGCCCAATAATCTTACCTAGCCCATTACCCCACATCAAAGAGCTTATGGTCCCATCAAACAACCAAGCATAGGTCCCTTAATAAGTTTCTCAATATGAGGATTCAAGAGGTAATTTTCCTTCCACATTCCATTAATTTCCTTTCAATTTCAGGTTCTTTTCATATTCTATCCCCACAAATATTCATCCTCATGGTATAGTAACACATGTTTCATACATATAATGTAATTTTATGATACTAATGGGATATTAAACTATCTAACCTCCTTCCCCACATCATTTTATTTTATAAAAGTAACAGTTGTTCTTGAGGTTTTAATCTATCACCATCAAGAACGACATGTTTTATTTTTTCCATTTCTGCATTCATATGTGGTCATGAATTTTTTTTATTGATTTTCACAAATATTATATATGTATTATGTCCTATTTAATGTTTTGGAGCTAAATTATATACATATAACTAAATTATTAATCAAAAAAAGTTCATTGTAGTCGAAAACCTGCCCAAATTAACTTATACAATCATCATTTAATTCTTATATAATGATTCATCCACATGGTATATAATATAATAAATTATAAGATCATTTAAACTCAAGGTAGAAAATTAATAATATGTAATATCATTACTAGATGTTTACACATTTTCTACGCGAACTTCAATTTATGAATACAGGTGAACCGCTCAAGAAAAATGATAAAAAAACATTCCTTAACATTGTTTTTAACCTCTATAACTCATCAAATGGCACATAAAATAACTTAACAACCCCATAATAAACCATATTAATATGATAATTTTCTTTAATTGTTAATTAAGGAATTTAATGTGGTTATACAGTACATTAAAGCGAATGAAGAATTCAGATATAAGGTAAGGGGAAATTCTAATACCCAACATTCATCCTTCGGGTTCCCCCTCAATCACAACTTTTTTGATATGGTTACTCCATAAAAATCATTTCTTAATCATTATATCTATTTTTATAGGACATAAATGTTTGTCACTGGTTTTTATGTCAAACAAAATGACTTTCAAAATAACTCTTCTTTCAAAAACACACCATTTACATCCCACTCAAGGTTGATGTCTACCATATCAAGTATGTTATTCCCACTTAATTTTGGGAACCCAATGATTATGAATGTGTTCTTATGAGATGAAACAAATTCCATTCAATGGGTTAGTTGGGTTCATATTTTATATATGTTCATTGAGGCATGCATGATGAATGATAATGTTATGATGTGATTGGTGCACCTAAAATTATATACCACAATATGACTATTTGGATGTGACGGGTGCACCCAGAATTATACAACACTCCAATGCATTTTGTAATGAGATGAATCTCATGAGTTAATGTGAAATGATGTGTGAAAAATATTCTACATTTTTTCACAACTATGTTTTGTAGTTAACCACTAAGACATGATGTTTCATTTTTATGCATTACCACATTTGAAGTCTCTTATTAACTCTTCCTCTCATGTTCATGATCGTTTTCCTATGTTATGGTTAGGATCACCCATTTTTATATTTTTCTTATGTATCCTCTTGTTGGGATTGTACCTCAAACCTTTTTTATGTTTATCCTCAGGTTATTATGTGTACTATAGATTTTTCAAGGGACTATAATAAGGTAGAGATGAAGGAATTAAATGAATATTTCTGCTTGATATTGTAACTATTACGTATGGATTGTCTAGTCCAACAGATCCATGAATGGAAAAGGTCCTCAATTGAATAATTTACTGTGTATTTTTATCTTACCTTTTATATAAAAAATACACAACATATTTTAGTACTGAATTAAGATGTGAGGGTTTGGGGATTTACAATTTGTATCAGAGGAATGTTTGAGAAAACCTTGGAGATCAGACATTGTCAATTAGGTACTCATAAGAAAATTGGTTTCCATAATAATAAATATATAAATTTAAAATTAAATTTACAATTAACAAACGGCGAGGGAACAATTCATTTAAGGGAGGAAGAATTTAAAATCCAAATATTTTAATTGGAAACACTATGTGATTAAATGAACTACTAAGTACTATGAAAAATGTATAACCAAGTTGTTAAACATCTGTTTGTCACTTTGGTATGTTGAATTGGGAATATTTGACATACACGGTTGAAATCTGTAAGGTATTTAGAGTCCAATAACAAAAAATTAATTTTTGGTGAATAGTGAAATAATCTTATGAATAGTAATATACCCTTATGAATAATGTTATACCCTAATGAATTGTAACCTTACCTATGATAATATATAAATAATATTCAAGTTTAAATTATGATGTTCCTATATTTTTGAATGAGTAAATGACTACATTAAAACTGGTTTTTGATACTGAATTGTGATGTTAATAAAAAATTAAAATAATATTATTTAGAAAATTATTTTGAAAAAATGGACTTCATTTTTTGATTCCACACATCGATAATGGGTTGGCGTGAATTTTTGGGATTTTTCTGAAAGACGTGAATTTTTTAGGAATAGTGAAATACCAAAATTTACAAAATAATCTAAATAAGTAAATTATAGAGTCATGCCTAATGTTATGGTGATGTAAGACCAATTGGTTCAGAATCACATCATACAATTACTATTCATGGTCAGGGAAGACCCACTATTCCTTGTTTTGTGGGAAAATAATAAACTAATGAATTTTATGTTGAGAAAACTCATCTCCCCTCCACTATAAAAACCACCCTTAACTCCCTCATTTCCTCACACCTCCCAAGATTCTAACATTGTCTAAACTCTTCCCAATCATTATCTCTATCCCCTTCCCCCAAGTCTAAGTAATTCTTGTCTCAACCAAAGTCCACACCTTGGTCCCATAAGGAGGTTCTTAAGAGAAAGATTCAAGAGGTAATTTCCCTTCCTCTTTACTTTAATTTCCTTTCAATTTCGAGTTCTTTTCTTATTCTATCCCCACCATCCTTAATCTACATGGTATGGTAACCCCAGTATCAAACATATATTGGACTTTTATGATAATAATGGGAAATTATACCATCCAACCCCTTTCACCACATCCTTTTATTTTATATAAAAACGTTGTTCTTGAGGTGTTAATCTATCACCTCCAAGAACGATATGTTTTCTATTTTCCATTTCTACATTTAGATCTATTCATGAAACCATTTTTATGGTTGAACCGGAAAATGATATAGGAATTATATCCTATTTAAACTTTGGGAACTAACTTATGTACATATTGGTAAATGATTAATCAAAATGAGTTATTGTGGTTGAAAAACCGCCCAAATTAACTCAAACAATCATCATTTAATTCTTATCTAATGATTCATCCACATTATATATAATATAATGAATTACAAGATCATTTAAAATCCTGGAAGATAATTAATAATTTTTGATATCCTTACTAGTTGTTTAGCCATGTTCTACCAGAACAACAATTATGAATACAAGTGAACCGATCAAGAAAAACATTAAAACAAACATTCCCAAACATTGTTTTTAACCTCTATAGCTCATCCAAAGGAACATACAAAAGTTAAAGAAACCATAATAAACCATATTCATGTACACAAGGCTATGAAATTGTTAATTAACGAATTTTATGTGGTTATAATGGATATTAATGTGATGGAAGTGTTCAGATATAAGGTAAGGGGAAATTCTCGAATGAATCTTTAGTCTTTCGGGGTCTCCTTATTTCACTTATTTTTTGATATCGTTACTCCTTAAAAGTAATTTTTAAATCATTTCCATTCCTTTTTTGGGATATAAATGTTTTTAAGTGGTGTTTATCTCAAACCAAATGTTTTTCAAAAGAACTCATCTTTCAAATACATACATTTTACTTCTCACTCAAGGTTTATGGCTATCATATCAAGTATGTTATTCCCACTTAATTTTGGGAACCCAAGGTTTATGAATGTGTTCTTATGAGAAGAAACCCACTCCATTACATGGGTTAGTTGTTTTCAGTTTTGATATATTTTCATTGTATCATTAATGATAAATGATAATGTTATGATGTGGCGTGTGCGCCCAGAATTATATAGCTCAATATGGATGTTTGGATGTGATGGCTACACATGGAATTATATAGTGCTCTAATGCATTGGGTAAAGTGATGAATCTCAAGAGATAATGTGAACTGATGTGTGAACAAGATGATAGCTTTTTTCACAATTATGTGTGGTAGTTAACCACTAAAACATGATGTTTAATATTTATAAATTACTACATTTCATGTCTCTTATTAATGCTTCCTCTCAAGTTCATGATCCTTTGCCTATGTTATGGTTATGCTCACCCATAGTTATATCATTCTTATATATCCTCATGATGGGAATTTAGCTCATCTCTTTTTTATGTTTATCGTTAGGTGATAATGTGTACTAAATATTTTTCAAGGGACAATGAGTAGCTAGTGAAGAAGGAATTAAATGAATGTTTATACTTGATGTTGATATTGTCATGTATGGTTTGTCTAATCATCCAGAACCTAGAACAGAAAAGGTTCTCAACTGTATAATGTATGGTTTATTTTTATTGTACCTTTTATATAAAAAAATACACAGCATGTTTTAGTATTGAATCCAAAAGTGCGCGTTCAGGGATTTATAAAAAAAGACCAATAATTAGTAATAATTAGAAGTAATTATTAATAATTAGAAATAATTGATAATACAAAGAAATAATTAACAACAATTAGTAATAATTAGAAAAAACTAGTAATAATTAGAAGTTATTTTCAATGATTAGCAATAATTGGAAATAATTAGCAAAAAATAGCAATATTTTTTGCAGTAAATAGAAAATAATACAGATAATACGTAATAATTTGGAATAAATAATAGTACGTAGTAAAAATTGTAATAAATAATTATAATTAGTAATAATTACTAATAATTAGTAATAATTATAAAAAAATAAAAATAAATACTAATAATTTGTAACAATTGAAAATAATTACTAATAATTACTAATAATTACTTAAAATAGTAATAAATAGTAATAATTAGAAATAACTCGTAATAATAAGAAAAAATTAATAACAATTAGTAATAATTAGTAATAATTAGTAATAACTAACAGTAATTAGTAAAAAATAACATTAATTAGTTATATTTAGAAATAATTGTTAATAATTAGTAATAATTGGTAATAATTAGCAATAATTTGCATTAATAAGAAAAATTTAGCAAAAAAATTAATAATTAGCAATAAATAGCTATAATTATTAATAATTATAAAAAATTATTTATAATTAGAAATAAATACTAATAATTCCAAAAAATACTAATAATTAGAAACCAATAATAATAATTAGAAAAAATACTACTAATTAGTAACAAATACTAATAATTATTAAAAAATAATTATAATTACTAACAAATACTAAAAATTATTAATAAATACTAATAAGTAGTAATATATACTAATTGTCAGTAATAAATAAAATTAATTATTAATAAATACTAATAACTAGTAATAAATACTAATAATTAGTAATAATTAAGAATAATTAGGAAAAAATTGTATTAATTAGTTTTAAGTCATATTATATATTAATAAATAGTTTTAATTTTTAATAAATAGAAGTAAATAGTAATAATTAGTAATAATAGTAATAATTTGTAATAAATAGTATTAAATAATAATAAATAGTAATAAAAACTAATAATTATTTAAATTAGTAATAATTATTAAAAAATTGTAACAACTAATAAAAAAAGTAATAAATAGATATAATTATTAATAATTAGAAATAATTAGAAATAATTTGTAATAATTTGTAATAAATACTAACAAATAGTAATAAATAGTAATTAATAGTAATAATTAGCAATAAATAGTAATAATTAAAATTTATTATTAATAATAAGAAATAATTTGTAATATTTATCAGAAATTAGAAATAAATTTAACGAATAACTAATAAATTGAAATAATTAGTAATAAATATTGAAAATTGTAATAAATTTTTAGAACATCTCATAATTTTCCGGGGATTGGAGGCACTCCTTTTGCTCGATGATACTTACCCTTTCAACTCTCACCGACTAAAAAAATTATGGAGAATGTTCTCTTATATATGTATATCCAATATAGTATGCATGTGATAGGATATACATTCCTAGGACCTCATTTTTCAGATTATGTTTTCAAGCGGTGATAGTTTCAAGAAGATGATTCATTGATGGAAAGGGGGATCTTTTGTCCCATGACACATTTACATGCATCTTTATTACACTGAAATAACAAGGATGAATCTGGTTGGAGGTATACTTATGCATTCTTCTATGCACGAGAATGGATATGGATACCACTGATAAGATTCTTCATTGTGATTTCAATGTGAGAAAGTTGCATGTAAATGAGTCTTCGGACAAAAGAGCATCCACCAACCCACAATAGGTTGTGTTTACCATATTTATTGGTAATTAGTAATAAATAGTTATAACTATTTATCTTATCTTTTTTGGATAGTGTTTTTCATATATAATTTTTTTAAAAAATAATAAAGATTTTATATTTTGTATAAAACATATTGAAAAAGGAAGTCGAAAATAGTCATTATTAGATGATCACACATGGTTAAATCAGCTTAGAAATCCAAATGGTTCTGGTTTAAATCTTATATTTTTTGACGGTGTTGAATCATTGTTATCATATGAATAATCAAAACTATAATTTGATTTAGAAGGAACAATTAAATGTCCTGGTAAAAAATGTTCACTGATAATGTTTAACACATTTGACTATGTTGGGGTCATCTCTTGCTTTTTTAACCAGATTATGGTTTTTGGTATCAACACGGTGAACACAGTTCTTGAGAAGATAGTAATAATTTGATTCCTAATCAATCGTGATTTTAAATTTTAGTACCTGATGTATCATGTCAATCTTTTCAACTAACTAAAATGTAAAATGATATTTATTTTACTCTTGAGTAGGCACCATCTAAGTTTTATAAGTTTTTGAGGTCTGCTGAATATTCATTATATCCTGGTTGCATGATAAGAAAATTAAAAGAGTTAGAAAAAATTATGGCTATTAAATCATATAATGAAATTTCAAAAACCTATTTTTAATAGATATTTTCTCTTGTTAAAACACTTTTACATGATGGAAATGTGTTTCCGACAAATTAATATGAGTGGAAGATGCTACTTCATAATATGGGACTTATTTATCAGAAGATTCATTCATGTTTAACTGATTTCATCTTATTTTATTGTGAAAAAATATTTTGATGTATAGTTTTCCCACATATGGAAAAATGAGGTTTAATGAAACTCAAGTGGGGAAGTCTGGATCGATTCCTATAAAACAGTTGAGATATTTTCTACTTACACCCAGGTTACACCATTTATTTATGTCTTAGAACATAGTGAAAATGATTTCATGGAATAAAACAAATATTTCATCTAGTAAAAGCATGAATCATCTATCTATTAGTGATTCTTGGAAACATTTTGACCAAGTGAATCTGTATTTTCCATTAGAAGCCCAGAACATGTGATTAGGTCTTTCTATTGGCATTTTCTATATGTTTCTTTCTTATGGTGGGCAGTATTCATGTTTTCCTATAATTATAGCTTCAAAAAATTTAACTACATGGATGTATATGAAGGAGAATTATATCTTTTTGACCTTATTAATCCCCAGATATACGAAAAAGGATATTTACATTTATTTGACACAATTTATTGATGAGCTAAATTCATTGTGGAGTATTGGTGTTAGTACATATGATGTTGCTGTGAAAGGAAATTTCCTACAAAAAGCTGCATTGATGTGGACAATTATTGAATTCCCGACATATGG
Source organism: Viscum album (assembly GCA_963277665.1). Taxonomy (NCBI): domain Eukaryota; kingdom Viridiplantae; phylum Streptophyta; class Magnoliopsida; order Santalales; family Viscaceae; genus Viscum; species Viscum album. Next base: position 609,166,429 of record OY728133.1, on the reverse strand, counting down.
AATGTTATCTAGGTGGAGTACACATGATCCAAAATCACGTCCTTACTATATTGGAGATAATAGAGCATTTATGATCATAAATGGAATAAATCATTTCTATTATTACTATCATCACATATTTCTTTCAAACGATCATCCTTTTTAGAGGAAAAAATCTAATTTCAAAAAAGGAACAATTTAAAGGGATATACCTCTAAAATGATCATAAGTAAAAAGATAAAATCACTTGTATTTTCATTACCTTCTATCTCATTTGGACCAATAATAAACCAACAAAAAATTCAAGGCTTTTGGAAAGAACACAATTGGATAAAACAAACATTCTTTTGGGATATGCCATATTGGTCTAATTTGTGTGTCTGTAACATGTTAGATTTAATTATTATTGAGAAAATCTATTTTTATAATTTATTTCATACAGTTTTTGATACACCATGTAAGACCAAAGATAATATAATGTCATGATTAGATCATGTCCAAATTTTTAGGTCACCAGAACATGAACTTTTTGAAAATGTAAGATCACAGAGATTAATGAAGCCAAAAGTAGCTTATACACTATCCAAAGATAGTATCTTCTTATTTTATCAGTGGATTATAGATTTTATACTTCCAGATGGCTATGCTACTAATTTGGGTAGATGTTCTAGGATTGGTCATATTACCAGAATAAAAATTCATGATTGTTAAGTTATAATGGAAAGAATTATGTCAATTGGATTAAGAGGTTTGTTGAAATCTATGATTTTGGATTCTATAATAGATATGATATATTTTTCTGATACTTTTGTGCGGCGACAGCAAACTATGATGGAAAAAGATAACTGGAAGGTGATATTGGTATAATTTTATGTAAAGTGGAAAAATTCATTTTTCCGCCTTTATTTGACTAAATATACCTTTGATATTACATCTTCCAAATGAAGAAAAATGTGGAGGTCTGGTATAGTATTGATTGAAGTACCCATTTGACTAATGCATACATAAATTGAAAAGAAATGTATGTAAAAATGTAACAGATTAAGGCCCAATTGCTGAAGATTATTTACAATAGGAAATTACTTTTTTTATGCTCCTATTATTATGAATCTAAATATAATTCATAACAAAACCACATGGTGTGGAATGATGGTAATTTTTTTGATGAAATTTGAAATCATTTATTAGTTAATACTCATAAAATCATGGGTTCTATAGAATTGATGAACGATGGCTTTCAGATGATGAACATCATAGAGATCATAAACATGTTTTTCTCAATAGTGAAAAAATGACATCAATTGTATTGTGAGGGATTCTAACAATTATTCTATAATTAATGTTACAATATGTAAACTTATATTATTTGTAGGTTATAATATAATTATATCATTTTGTAGCTACAACAAATTACTATAGCTACTCTTGAAAAACATTGGAAATTTTTTCTCAATAGTATCAAATATTGTTAATATAAAATATTGTTGGTATAACATATCAATTCTATTTATTATTTATTATATTGATAATTTTTTTTAAAAAAAATTAAGTTTTCTCAACATGATGATAAAATTGATAAGATACTGTGTATATTTTGTAACCCACCATCCAAAATGGTTAAATCATGTAATGCATATGTGGTTAATGGTTTTTGATTTCATTGATGTGCATATAGGGAATAAAATAACAATTAACAATGGATTTTTATTGAGATGATCTAATCATAGAGAAATTAATGATGACTTTAAGTCATGCTGGATAAAGTTATTGAACTATTTCATCTTGGACAATATTACATAAGGAAGTTTACATGTCTGTGGTTGGATACTGAGAGAGGATTGCGTGTTAATATGACCCATGGAATCATTGATATTAAATATAAAAGTATTCTAGCTATAAATGGACCATTTTTTATAGAAAAAAATTCAAATCAATGTTATTATACAAAGAACCATGCTACTTCAAGAGACCTGGGTGATTGGTGGAGCATAATAAAAATCAAAATTTGGGAAAATAAATTTACTCAATGCAAATGTGGTTTCATTGAAGTGCATGAAACATAAACTTTTCAAAAGACTACTCAAAATCCATTTTTTTCAAAAAGAGACATGAATATCGAGGTTGAAGCCCACAATTAAGGGTTGATGGTGATGATTATGTTAATGATATTACAAATGAATTTCAAAAGACAAGAAATGATGAAACTGAAACTCATATTGATATTGATGATGTAGATGAGGAATAAAAAAATTGACTTCGTCAGAGATGAAGATGATGATGAAGTTGAATATTGACATAGTTTAACATTGGTTATAGTAAAAATTAATATATATCTATATATAATAAATATTTTCAACAATTTGATAATAACAATCATTTTGATATTCAGATGGATGATGACCTATTTCATCAGTTGATGGTATCTGAGGTACCATTGGATGAGGATAATTTCGGATCATCTGACTGTCAGCCTACTGGTGGTTCATGGGGTATGTGGAGGGGGCATGATCTAGTGAGGATGATGATTCCTAACCCTATCCTCAAGCGACATCGACATCTTGGCTTTGATCCATGCACACAAAGGTATGATAACCTGTGTATTTTAGTTAGAATTTATTTATTTATTTTTACAATTTTTTTTTATTTGTTCTCTTTCCAGGGTTTTGAACATATTCATTTGGACAAGGGAGCGCTATCTCACACAATTATTCTTCTTAGCCATGAATCATATGGGAACAGATTCCCATTGATGTGAAACATATCATTTTTGATCATTGTCTCATACTTAAATAAAAAAAATGTATTTTGAAACTTATTTTATTAATTACGTGATATTATAAATTATTAGTCAATATAATGTTATCACATTGACTATAGCATTAATGACACTATCCACGCCACATGGTAGGTGACTATGCACGATCATTTCTGTCAGTTTTTTCACAATTCGAGAAGGATGACCATGGAGAAAGCAGGAGAGGCGGTATTTGATTCGTCACGTAGAGAACACTAACCAGAGTATATACCATCACACATTTGGGATGGATTATGTTCACACAAGTAGGGTGGTGTATTTTAGAGGAGATCTTCATTGGGCCAACAGAATTGTGGGATACATGAGGTGATTCATCGTGCTTGTAGTTACTCATTCAATACATAGAGAGAACATCTGGTATGTAATTTTATAAATATTTTATATAACATTAAATTTAAATAGTTTATTTTATATTCATATTTGAAGTCAAGCACACATATATTAAAGAGTATGATGTTTATCTGAGGATGTAAAGTGATCTAGCAACTAGAGAGATTAGAGGTGATCACAAGCATTTGATTATGGTATGTATTATTTCTTTTTCAGATTGAAAATTAACTGCATATTATATTTTCACCATTTTAATTTTAAATTGGAACTGAAGGACTCATATGAGGTTGTGACGACTCTGACACAGGATGAGAGTCAGGACAAGACACCTAATAAAACTAGTTCCCACCATTTTGATGAGGCGGCATGGATGCTGGCTACCCAATATTCCTTCGAGAATGTATGAGTAGTTTGTAATGGCTCTCAATTGACTCATGGGACATATTTGGTTTCTTCTGTGATGTCGGCGTCTAACTTGATATTAAAACATGGTGAGGCATCATCTTATGGCTCACAGTATCAGGAGAAGATATGAGATGAGAGTGGTATTATAGATATTTTGTGTAAGGAGCTAGAGGAGATGCATAAAGAGTAGTAGCACGAGGAGGAGCCACAACGATTGCAGCAGTAGTATGAGGAATCGATGAGTCGATGACAGTAGCATCAGTACGAGCAGATGGAGTACCTGTGCCATCTGACTCATAATGTAGGGATTCATTTTCCCCCACTATATCCTCTAACTTCTCCTCATCCTCTAGAAGACCATCCCACTAGTGTTTTTTCGTCATGTTATAAACATTTGAATTCAATGTTTATTGTAATATTATCTATTTATAGTTTTTGTCTTTCATATTGGTGTAAGTATTGCATAATTTATATTTTTTTGTAATTTTTTATTATTTTTATTGTTGTAATATTTTAATAATAATAATAATTATTATTATTTAATATTTCATTATATTACTAATGATAATAAAAATATTTTGTTTATTTTTTTAGAATTTTAGATTTTTAATTTTTAATTTTTTTAATTTTTTTTAATAATATTAATATTATTATTTCATAAATATTTATAATAAAAATATCATTTTTATATTATTAGTATTATTTTATTATCAAAAGTATAACAATATATATTTTCTTATTTTTAATATTAGTATTTTTATTGTAAAATATTATAATATTTATATTAATATTATTAGTATAATTATTATTTTGTAATATTAATTTATCAAAAAAATCATTGAATATTCAATTATTTTATTATGTATTTGAGATGGGACCTTTTGCGAAAGGTTCCAATAATAATAGCTTATATATTTTTTAAAAAACTATTTTTTACAGGAAAACAGTCCCTTCATAAATACTTTTTTATGATGGCCCCTTAACAAAAAAACATTTTTATATAAATATAGAGAATAATTTGTGATGTCGTTTTCTATAATGGGTTATTTGCGACGAGACTCCATCGCAAATTCTCATTTGCGATGGGATCCCATGGCACAAACCTCAAATTCTAGTAGTGATACCAGATTCCATGGGTTGTTTTATCCATTTAATTAAATAATATTCTACGAGAATATTTAAACCAGCTCAACCAATAAAATTATGACATGTGTTCGGGAAATTTTATAATTTTATTTTTACCCTCAATTAACTAATTTTCCCTTAACTGTGATAATTAAAAATAATTAATGAAGTCACAATTCATAATAAAAGATACCTATATACACAATTTGAAACTTCTAATTCCAAATATGGAATCTTTTTATCCAAATTTAAAACCAAAAAATTTGTAGTAATTAATTTAAAATTAATTCTAGTAGTAAAAACGATAAAACTGGTTTTTTAAAAAGTAATAAATATCACAATATTGACTTGTGTTTATATCCAATTTCAATGTGAAATTACTTTAAATGTCCAAAATTGGATTAAATGATTAAAATATATTTGATTAATTATTTAAAACCATTCTATAATATAATTTATCCTTATAAATTATCTCAATGGAAATAGTATTTTCAATTATAATATTTTATATTTTTATTATTCAATGAAACAAAATATTTATCCCAAAAATATCAAAAAAACATAAAAACTATATTTTGATGTCCCACTTCTCAATAAGAAGTTTATTTTAACAAATACAACAACTAAAAGTGATAGAAAATAAATTTAAAAAGGTTTCTCCCACAAAAAGTGGTAAAACTGCATTTTTAGAAAAATAGTTCTTCAATCGGAAAAAATAGAATTTATTCTTATATAATATCAAAATAATCATATAATAATAAATAAAAACATTATATTGAATATATAAAATATATTTTTATTTAAATAATAACCCATAAATAGTGATATGATTTTATAAATATAATTATTCTCTTTTTAAATAGGTTTTCATAAAAACACATCCTTTAAATTCAATGTGTATTTATTTCTATTTCAAATACATTTTGTAACTGATGAATCATAATTTAAGCATGTGTAAAACATACTTTCAAAATTAAGTTGATACTATTTATTCCGATAATTTGAATTACTAAGTTATAGTGGTAACATTTTAATAATAATATTTAATTGTTCATTTGAGCTCAATGTAGAGTATCATATATGATATTGAAAACAATGTTTCTTTTTAGAAATCATTATGTTATAGAAAACAGAAGAAATTATCATTAAACATAAATTTCATAAAATCAATATTTAAACTAGAAATATATTAATATCCCTTTATTTTATAGGATATTATATTGTTCTCATTGCAAAAGGGTCATGTTAAGTAATACAAAGAACTAGTAGGCTAGGGATCAACCTTATTTCAAAAGAAAACTCTTCCAGCTTCCCCTCATAACTATCCAAGATATGAATTAAAGTAACAATCTAGTAATTTATTAATGAAAATTCATCTTGATCTGATTAATTTACTTATTATTTAAAAATATAATATAAAACATGCTCACATTCTTGGTTTTATGTTTTTTGTATTTAAATATACCCATAAGAATTGTTATCATTGCTTTTATATATGTTGAATGGTGATCACAAGATTAGTATAAATATAGGACTTTAAGAAATCCAATTTACTCAAACAAAAGAAGTGACAGCCACATACAATAGATTTTCTCTAAACAAAGCTCATATGTCAGAGATCAAAAAGAAGGTGGCATCACAGGCCTTCGTTCTTGACAAATCCCAAGATGAGCTTCAACACATTAAGCTTGAACGGAACTACATATGGTAGAGTAGAAGTTAATAGATATTACCACATGAGAATTTTTCTCTGAGCCTCTGCAATAGTTTTTCACCATCACACACATTACCCTTAAGACTTATGCATGTGTTATAATGGGTTATGTATCAACACCCATGCAATATGATTATGTACATTATTTTTTTATTGAATAAATAATATACATTCATTTTATTATTGTTACATTGAAAATAGTTTTTAAATAACAAATAGTATTTTTTACTTAATATTATAATATGAAATATATTTTAATAAATTTATTGACATTTGAATTATATAATATTATCATAAAATATTATTACTAAATTGATTTTTATAAAATATAAATGATCATTTAATTTTTATGAATACAATTTTAATTTTTATTATGGTTTGTTATCTGTATTTTTTTCAAATCCCATGAATTTTAAATATATGTATGTTTTTATTTTCAATGTAAAAAGTCACACACATATAAAATTATATAGATAAAATGAATATTATTTTTGGAATCAGGATGTTGAAATTATCCAATGGTTAATTTTTCATAATTTTCCGAGAGTCAAATTTTTGGGTAAAAATTAAACACTATTTAAATATATAATGGGTTTTTATGACATCATAATGAACCAATTGAGATATATTAAAATAATATAAAATGGGTTGTTTGGCCAATATATGATTTAAATTTAATAGAAATTATTTTAGATTTGTTTGAATAATCTTATGGTGGCTTAGTACACCCTCCAAGGTTTATAAAACATTTTATTTGTTTAAAATGTTTTCATTAAGAGTGTGACTCACATCTGTAATGCCCCGACCCCAGCTACCCAGAGCCGGTGCATTACTTCGTAACATTGACATGATCAAAAAAGATCAAGTCTCGAAAGACCGATTAGTTTAGTAGCCTTGGAAATACTAGATACATTCATAAGTTTTACATTACACAATAAAATGAAAAACTACTACAACAACATAATGTCTCCACAGTCCACACTATTATCCCCTCATAATATCCCTGCAGTTCATTCATAATTTATTTCTTCACTTCCTGGGAAAAAATAAAACATAGAAAAGGGGTGAGCTCAAATGCCCAGTAAGGAAAAAAATATAGCGGAAACTTTCATAAATAAGAATAAACATTTAAGGCAATGTATAACTAAAAGAAAAGCCTTTTAAACTTGAATATCAACATAATATGGCAAAAGTAAAATGAAATAATGCCATTTACTCATTCACATGGATATTCTACTAATCGAATAATCACATGAAAAATCACTAACCACTTTCATAATGTTGGAATGCATAATGCCAGACTATCATAACCACATAGCCAAGGCCTCGTGCCAAGACTACAAATAAGATTTTGTCAAGGCCTTGTGCCAAGACACTAGTTTGTCTCATGAGACCTACCGATGCATCGAGGAGCTATAGCGGGCTCCACCCGTCACATATTAAGTCCAATGCATTCCCATATGAAAAGGTTTAAACATGACATAAACATTCGTATTAAAACTAGCATACGAAATGTCAATAATTTCACCATAAACTATGAATGGTATAAAATAGCACATCCACAGTCAAACATATCATAAAACCTTCAATACAATATAGAAGTTTTGTATTATAATAAATCAACTTCAAATAAGCGTAAAATCCATCAAAGGATGTTGACATAGATGAAATCAAAACACTTTTTAGAGAAATATCTCTTTCTATTTTTGAAATCATTTAAGATCCATATAAAACAAAACATTTTCTTGAAAATATTCTTATAAGATTTTAAGGAAAGCTTTGAAGATTTTATAACGGCGGAAAATAACCGCACCCGCCGTATAAGTTAAAAAAACATTCTTACCTCAATTCTGTCGAAAATGTTAAAAATGACCTTGTTTTGAAAACGACGGAAAGATTCCTCTTATAAAAAGTCAAAAAGGGTATAAATGTCTTTAACCCATATTCTTGTAAATAATAAAAATGTTTAGAAATACATTTTGAAGAAACATGGATGTGGATGATAACGAGGTCCCAGTAGATAATTATGTATAAACAACCTTGGATAATGAAGAGGTTGTGAAGAAAACCCTTACCTTGTACTTTTCCTTGGTTGGGGTAGGTTAACCTCCTGTATAATGGTGAAATAATTGTTATTAAATTATACGAGAATCATATACATTCATATGATATCATATATGATCTTTTAACATTGCTTTGTTAACAATATCTTAGATTTATCGTTGTTTTGGGTGTTAACTTACTCGTTTTCTTATATGTTTTGTTACGTAAGTCATGTTTTTCATGGATAGGTTGTATCTTATTCATATCCAGAATGATATCATGTCCTTCAAACATTATTTTTAAATTATCAAATGATAATTATACTTGAATGGATACGACGGAGAATGAATCTCATCGCGTTCGTGGAGACGGTAGTCCGTACGTACGCACGAGCGACAATATCATTATTTTGATATTAAAATAATATATAATTGGATAGTATATCATATATAAAGAATCATTATCATTTTATATTTATTATTTACAGGAATTACATATCATTATTATACCCATCTAAATAATAATATATTGAATAACAATTACACCACGGCGTGGAGACGGTAAGCCGTACGTACGCATGTATGGTGACATGTCATTCAAATGATGGGTAGAATACTGAATATGGTTGTTCCATATATACAATAACATCACAGTATATAGAAGATACTGGAGTTATAATTTTAGAATTGAAATAATAGACAAAGAGGGAGTGGAAGAAGAAAGAAACATGAAAGAGGGTGATGAAAATGTTATCTCTTCTTCGGGTTCTTCCTTTTGATTTGATCAAAAGGACTCCTTAGGATGGCTTTCTGACTAAAGTAAAGATTCTAGGATGAAGGGAGAAATGTTGGGAGAGTATTTAGGCAGAGGTTGGGCGAACCAAATGGCTTGAAAGTGTGAATAAGGTTATAGAGGTGGGGGCCTTTTATAAGAGGAGAGGAGGGGCTCTTTTGGAAAGATTGAAATGTTACATTATTATACCATTCTTTTCGGATTCTAAAGGTCCCAAACTTATATAATTCGTGGCTAAGGTGATAAGGGTTCGAAATCCCTTCATACAATAGGCTTTGGACAAGTTTAAGCCTTGTATTTTGCATTATCTTCTCATTTTATTTAAATTGTTAAATAATGAGGTCATCACCGCACCATAATGATGTCATTAATAATTTAATTTATTTAATGTCTAAAAATTATAAAAAAAATACTATGATGTAGGAAATCTTTTTATATTTCTAATTAATATTTATAATCAAAATTTGGACTTGTGTAACCCCACTAAAAAACTGTTTTAGTAAGACAACTCATGTTTGTGTCAATTTACTTTTAACATTAAATAAATATATATTAATGTAATTTTCCAACTAATGTGGCTCCATGGGGTCCCCAAGTTGACCCATGGGTTGTCTTGGTCGGCCATGACTCATCCAATAGGATTAGGACAAGTGTCATTCTCATCTCATATTATTAAAACATTATTTTTACCTTAAACTACACTAATTACCTCTAATCGCGATTAAGAACTTAAAAGTTACTATTCACCAAAAATTTATTTTAATCTCATTGAACCACATTTTACTTCTTAATGACAACCATGTATGTCGGATTTTTGAAAATAAAATCACAGAAGTGGTAATATTTCATTTAAATGAAAAATCAGTTATTTAACTACCACTTAGTGGTTTCACTATTCATCAAAAATTGAAGTTTTTCAGAACAAAGCCAAAATTTCACACTAAGCTATAATTGATATTCAGAATTCAAAAATGATGTCTATTTTACAAAATTCCAAACATATAAGTTGCATTAATTAATTTTATAATTAATTCCCGCAGTTACAAAAATGGTGTGTTTCTAAGAAACAATTTATATCAAAAGATTGGCATTTGTTTATGTCCGATTTCAATGTTAAATTAATTATAATGACCACCATTGGATAAAATGGTAAAAATATATTCTAATTATACCTTAAAACCACTAAATAGTATAACTTATCACTATAAATTATTTTGATTAAAAAAGTTGTTTTAAGTATTTTTCACTATTCATAAAAATTTGGAAGTTCTCGGAAAATTACAAAAAATTCAACATAGGCTAATTTCAATATTAGGAATACAAAAATGAAGTCCATTTTAAAATATAAAATTTCTATAAATTCAAAAGGTGGTTATTACTATTCATAACGGCTACTTTGATTAGTTGCGGTGTGTTAGAACTCGAACTTGCGTACAATGCAAGCTATTGCATTATTGAAAGAGTGGCGTATCGTGGAAGCTCGGGGTGTTACATTCTCCCCTCCTTCAATAAATTGCGTCCTCGCAATTTGAAATTTTTATTTGAAAATAAAAGGTTGAAAAGAGAAAATACCTTTAAGGAAAACCCACATCGGAAATAAGGTTAATAAATATATAACATTAAAAGAAAGCAAGATAAGTACAAAGGTCACCCGATATAGACCATTATAGGATTCTATGAAAATATGGATATGGAGGAGAAACAAACCATCAAGGTCTGATGGGGATTTATAGAAAACAGGATTAGGAGAAAGTTTAACCACAAGAAAATCACAAACTTATGATTGGTTAAATGGTCATTGAATCCCCAGTTGGAAAAGTTTACCGAAAACATTTTTGTTTTAAGTTACCTTTCATAATGTTGAGGAATTTATTTAGGAGATTTACTAAGAACATAAGGGAATATACATACTTGTTATGTATACTTTCATTCGTTAATAAATTTTTACCACAAACCCATATTTTACTCCAAATGGTAACAGAACTCAAAAATATTCTATTTATCTTAATTGTATAAGGTTCCAAATGTTAACACATATCATTAAGATTAGTAAAACTATTTTGTAATAACCAGGGACTTCTTGTAGGCTAGTGGTAGGAAACAAAGGCTTGTCGCACTATGGTTGTGGGTTCGATTCCTGCAGCTTTGTCCGACGTGACGGGTTATTCCCCGCCCTGCAGGTTGTCCTTTTCCTAAAACTATAGTATTATAATATTCCAAAAATAATCTTCAGAAATTCTTTAACCTTAAACAATACTATCCATGGTTCAACATAATCCATTCCAACCTTAATAGTTATCAAAAATACCTCCGTCTAGACTTTCTCTAAAAGGTCTCTAAATTCCAAAATCAATTGTAACATCAGATTCCCCAAACAAAGAAAAGTTTCTCTTATTGTCACATACTAAAAATATGATTACCTTAATCATATTAAAACCTTACTGAAATCAATAAGTATTGCAGTACAATCCTTATATATATATCACATTATTCTAATAACGAGAATATAATCCATGAGTCCAAAAGCACCAATACATTAGTTATTCTGCTTCAACTATAGTAACAGCATAAGATTGTCCATGATCCCTTGGCCTTTTCTGAGCTAAGTTTCCCTGACGCTTAGGACATTCATTTGCATAATGACCCATTTCTCTACAATTGTAGCATTCAACTTTTATAGCCTCTTTCTTTCCCTTGCAATCACGAGCCTGGTGACCCTTTTCTCCACATTTATAACAAACTCCCATTCCTTTTAGGCAAGTACCAGGGTGATTCTTCCCACAATTATCACATACTGGAAAATCCTTCTTTCCCTTTTTCCCTTTATCTGTCTCTTGTTCCACCGTTCTCTTCTTCTCTTGCTTTACTTTGTTTTCATAAGACTTAGAGAATTCCTTTTCTGTCTTGATAGCACACGAGACAATATCTTCGTATGAAGAGAAGGATTGTGATACCAAATCTCGACGGAGAAATGGTTTCAACCCATCAAAGAAACGATCAGTCTTACTTCTTGGGTTACGTATGTAATCTGCAGCATACCTTGGTAACCTTGTAAAGTTAGCCACATACTTTGCGACATTCTCATACTCCTTCTGCCTCAGACTCAGAAATTGCCTTTCCATATCCGCTCGATGGTCTCGAGGAAAGTATTTTTCTAAGAACAGCTCTTTGAACTCCCTCCATTCCATATTCGATACGTCATCATATTCCTTTGTGTTTTGAATCAGCGACCACCACTGATCGGCATCTCCAGTGAGGCGGTAAACTGCCATGACAACCTTCTCCCTTTCACTACTCCCTAAGTCATGGAATATTTTCTCTAAAGAATTTATCCATTGCTCAGCTACTATAGTATTTGTACTCCCATTGAAGGTTGGTGGTTGTTGCCTCATGAAACGGTCTAGCATTGATCCTCCACGTTGCGGATCAGGGTGCTCCATACGAGTAAGGTTATTATTCATAACCTGAGTGAGTTGTCCCAGTATGGTAATAAGTTGATCAGAACCAGTTGTATCTCCAGATCCACAATAATTATCTTGAGCAGGAGCGTAATCCCTACACGGAGTTCGTGCATTGATACGGTTTCCAATCCTTCCACTAGGCGCCATTTCTAAACAATGGCATAAACTAGATTAGTTTATGAATCAAAATACATAATCCCATACTTATAAGATACTTAACATAAATTGAACTATTTATGGATATAATCCATAAAAATGTTTTCTTTGAGGAAGTATATACTCATAACCCTTCATAATGTTTTGTAAAGAAAATGGGAATTATCCTAAGCATATCCCCCGGGAGTGTCGTGACCAAGAGTGCACCAAGGGCCGTTGTCGTGCACCAGTTCCCGTTCGAGTCTAGCTCAAAGCGGTGTTTTCGGGTTTTACCCCTAGGTACATCTGTGCAAGAGCCGCCTCTACCTGCTCGTATCCAGATATGGATGTATTGCTCGGAAAACTCATAACATCTCTATAATACTAAAATTCTAGGAAGTTCTTCTATACTAATCCTCAAAGTCTATCTTTGGGCTATGTGCTCTAATCAGAGTTTTTCTAAATCTAGCTTCCAAGGTTAGTACTAAACTGCCTCTGATACCAACTGTAACGCCCCGACCCCAGCTACCCAGAGCCGGTGCATTACTTCGTAACATTGGCATGATCACAAAAGATCAAGTCTCGAAAGACCGATTAGTTTAGTAGCCTTGGAAATACTAGATACATTCATAAGTTTTACATTACATCATAAAATGAAAAACTACTACAACAACATAATGTCTCCACAGTCCACACTATTATCCCCTCATAATATCCCTGCAGGTCATTCATAATTTACTTCTTCACTTCCTGAGAAAAAATAAAACATAGAAAAGGGGTGAGCTCAAATGCCCAGTAAGGATAACAATATAGCGGAAACTTTCATAAATAAGAATAAACATTTAAGGCAATGTATAACTAAAACAAAAGCCTTTTAAACTTGAATATCAACATAATATGGAAAAAGTAAAATGAAATAACGCCATTTACTCATTCACATGGATATTCTACTAATCGAATAATCACATGCAAAATCACAAACCACTTTCATAATGTTGGAATGCATAATTCCAGACTATCATAACCACATAGCCAAGGCCTCGTGCCAAGACTACAAATAAGATTTTGTCAAGGCCTTGTGCCAAGACACTAGTTTGTCTCATGAGACCTACCGATGCATCGAGGAGCTATAGCGGGCTCCACCCGTCACATATTAAGTCCAATGCATTCCCATATGAAAAGGTTTAAACATGACATAAACATTCGTATTAAAACTAGCATACGAAATGTCAATAATTTCACCATAAACTATGAATGGTATAAAATAGCACATCCACAGTCAAACATATCATAAAACCTTCAATACAATATAGAAGTTTTTTATTATAATAAATCAACTTCAAATAAGCGTAAAATCCATCAAAGGATGTTGACATAGATGAAATCAAAACACTTTTTAGAGAAATATCTCTTTCTATTTTTGAAATCATTTAAGAGCCATATAAAACAAAAAAATTTCTTGAAAATATTCTTATAAGCTTTTAAGGAAAGCTTTGAAGATTTTATAACGGCGGAAAATAACCGCACCCGCCGTATAAGTTAAAAAAACATTCTTACCTCAATTCTGTCGAAAAGGTTAAAAAGGACCTTGTTTTGAAAACGACGGAAAGATTCCTCTTATAAAAAGTAAAAAAGGGTATAAATGACTATAACCCATATTCTTGTAAATAATAAATTTTTTTTGAAATACATTTTGAAGAAACATGGATGTGGATGATAACGAGGTCCCAGTAGATAATTATGTATAAACAACCTTGGATAATGAAGAGGTTGTGAAGTAAACCCTTACCTTGTACTTTTCCTTGGTTGGGGTAGGTTAACCTCTTGTATAATGGTGAAATAATTGTTATTAAATTATACGAGAATAATATACATTCATATGATATCATATATGATCTTTTAACATTGCTTTGTTAACAATATCTTAGATTTATCGTTGTTTCGGGTGTTAACTTACTCGTTTTCTTATATGTTTTGTTACGTAAGTCATGTTTTTCATGGATAGGTTGTATCTTATTCATATACAGAATGATATCATGTCCTTCAAACATTATTTTTAAATTATCAAATGATAATTATACTTGAATGGATATGACGGAGAATGAATCTCATCGCGTTCGTGGAGACGGTAGTCCGTACGTACGCACGAGTGACAATATCATTATTTTGATATTAAAATAATATATAATTGGACAATATATCATATATACAGAATCATTATCATGATATATTTATTATTTACATGAATTACATATCATTATTATACCCATCTAAATAATAATATATTGAATAACAATTACACCACGACGTGGAGACGGTAAGCCGTACGTACGCACGTATGGTGACATGTCATTCAAATGATGGGTAGAATACTGAATATGGTTGTTCCATATTTACAATAACATCACAGTATATAGAATATACTGGATTTATAATTTTAGAAATGAAATAATATACAAAGAGGGAGTGGAAGAAGAAAGAAACATGAAAGAGGGTGATGAAAATGTTACCTCTTCTTCGGGTTCTTCCTTTTGATTTGATCAAAAGGACTCCTTAGGATGTCTTTCTGACTAAAGTAAAGCTTCTAGGATTAAGGGAGAAATGTTGGGAGAGTATTTAGGCAAAGTTTGGCCGAACCAAAAGGCTTGAAAGTGTGAATAAGGTTATAGAGGTGGGGGCCTTTTATAAGAGGAGAGGAGGGGCTCTTTTGGAAAGATTGAAATGTTACATTATTATACCATGATTTTCGGATTCTAAAGGTCCCAAACTTATATAATTCGTGGCTAAGGTGATAAGGGTTAGAAATATCTTCATCCAATAGGCTTTGGACAAGTTCAAGCCTTGGATTTTGCATTATCGTCTCATTTTATTTAAATCGTTAAATAATGAGGTCATCACCGCACCATAATGATGTCATAAATAATTTAATTTATTTAATGTCTAAAAATTTTAAAAAAATACTATGATGTAGGAAATATTTTTAGCTTTCTAATTAATATTTATAATCAAAATTTGGACTTGTGTAACCCCACTAAAAAATTGTTTTAGTAAGACAACTCATGTTTGTGTCAATTTACTTTTAACATTAAATAAATATATATTAATGTCATTTTCCAACTAAAGTGGCTCCATGGGGTCCCCAAGTTGACCCATGGGTTGTCTTGGTCGGCCACGACTCATCCAATAGGAGTAGGACAAGTTTCATGCTCATCTCATATTATTAAAACATTATTTTTACCTTAAACTACACTAATTACCTCTAATCGCGATTAAGAACTTAAAAGTTACTATTCACCAAAAATTTATTTTAATCTCATTGAACCACATTTTACTTCTTAATGACAACCATGTATGTCGGATTTTTTAAAATCAAATCACAGAAGTGGTAATATTTCATTTAAATGAAAAATCAGTTATTTAACTACCACTTAGTGGTTTCACTATTCATCAAAAATTGAAATTTTTCAGAACAAAGCCAAAATTTCACCCTAAGCTATAATTGATATTCCGAATTCAAAAATGATGTCTATTTTAAACAATTCCAAACATATAAGTTGAATTAATTAATTTTATAATTAATTCCCGCTGTTACAAAAAATGGCGTGTTTCTAAGAAACAATTTATATCAAAAGATTGCCATTTGTTTATGTCCGATTTCAATGTTAAATTAATTCTAATGACCACCATTGGATAAAATGGTAAAAATATATTCTAATTATACCTTAAAACCACTAAATAGTATAACTTATCACTATAAATTATTTTGATTAAAAAAGTTGTTCTAAGTATTTTTCACTATTCATAAAAATTTGGAAGTTCTCAGAAAATTACAAAAAATTCAACATAGGCTAATTTCAATATTAGAAATACAAAAATGAAGTCCATTTTAAAATATAAAATTTCTATAAATTCATAAGGTGGTTATTACTATTCATAACTGCTACTTTGATTAGTTGTGGTGTGTTAGAACTCGAACTTGCGTACAATGCAAGCTATTGCATTATTGAAAGAGAGGTGTATCGTGGAAGCTCGGGGTGTTACAACATCCATATAAAATATCCTAATATTCTAATATTTTCGGTCATTGAAATTATTAAATAATGTTTTCCACTCCACTTTGGAAAAAATCATGTTATAAATCATGGGTTGTTTAGTGGTTTTGATTAGTTTAATGTGTACTATCCAAAACCTAAATAGTAAATAAATTCCCTCTATTTTCTTATATAAACCCTCCCATGATCCCATTTAACTTCAATATAAACCCTTGGTTCACATCCCAAACTGGCCGTCCTCTCTCTAAAATCATACCACGGTGCCCCAATCAACCAATTAGGCTCTCTTAAGTCCCTCCCAAGCGATTGGTATCACACTTCCTAATAAGGGATTTCATTTCCTTATCATTTTTCCAAACCATTTTATGTTTTGGTACCCTTTTACTATCAATTAGAAATGTTTGCGTATGATTTTTCATCTCCCCCATACTGCTATCCTCATGTTTTAATTAAGATATACCTCTTTATCTATCATTAATTCTTTAATGAACACTTTTTACCATGCCAAAATTCCATAAGGAATTTTTCTCTTATCATTTACATTAAAGCAATTCTTTTATTATAACGATCCATAATTTACATACATTGTTATTACGTAAGAGTTAAATAATACCTTTTACAACATATAACAAAACCATGAAAGGACCGTATAGGTATAATGTCTTTAGAAACTAGGAAACATAAACAACTGGTTCTTAAATTCCACTACATAGTCTCCCATTTATTTCATCATATCTAGAGTCCCTTTTTGGCATATCCTACTTAATATCCTTCTTCCCGACCTAGGGAAAAAACATACAAAAGGGTGAGCTGAAATGCTCAGTAAGGGTAAAAAATGAAATATCAGTCATATCATATTGATAAGAACATAACATTTTGAAAATCGTAACCTGGAAAAGAGGTCATAATATCATGTCATGGGATAAATCATAGTAATGAAAATTAATCCCAAATAATCATAACTTAAAACATGAAACATTGTGTCATAAACACATAATCATTGAAAATAATTTCATATTAGTCAATGCTCATTGCCAAGACCATCATAGAGGACAAAGTCCATTACTGAATCGAGTTCACTCCTCGTTCCAGTCATGTATCACTATACCAGTTTAACATTCCATTCCAGCCATGTCTATCTCAGGAGATATAAATCTTTACCCAATGCATTGGAGGGAGATATAAGACCCACCCATCTCATAATGAAACCATTCTTTTGTGTTCCACAAAATCATAAATCATACATCATAGCATAACCCATGTAATAAAAATGGGATTCTTAAACATCATTCCATCATAACATAAACCATATAAGATAAAAGTACAACATAAAATTAATTCCATCATAAAAAAATCAAATCAATGTAAAAATATGTATATAAATAGAACCCTATATTATCATAGATGGAAAATAATTTTGATAAAACACTTCAACTCCATTCTTGAGGAAAATATCCTTTCTACTTCAAAAACAATTTTCCTTTCTTAACATGTCATATCATTTTAAAATAAAATAAATTTATTAAAAATATACATGAAAACATGTAAATTATGATTCTTGGAAATAATGTTCTAATAATCCATTCATGCCGTATAAGTTTAAAAATACATTCTTCTCGTACTTTGGTCGGAAAAGACAAAAATTACCGCGTATGAAAAATGCAAAAAGATTCCTTTCATATCATTTACTAAAAACTCACCAAAGGGTAAAATTGGATTTAAAAAATAGTAAGAGGATAGAAATAATATTTCATATTGAGGAAACATGGATGTGGATGATAAAATACACCCCACTAAATACCAAAGTATAAACAATCTCGGATAAAAATGAGATTGTGATATTTTCCCATACCTTAGGTCTGATATGATTCGTATGAATCCAAACCCCCTATAATTTGGTTTAAATAATGTTAATTGACTCATTACAGAATCATATTCATTGTTATGATATCATATATGGTCATATTATTATCTTCTTAGTAGTAATATTTCATTTCTACTTCTTATTCTGGTTTTTATTGCTTTATGTACTTATGCGTGTTTTATCATATAAATTCTTAGTCCTCTATATAGGATATAGATACATCATTTACAGAATTTTATTAGTGTAATATATATCATATTAATTCATTCAATTCATTTATATAATCATTATTCAATGAATATCATATAGAACGAGTTGCATCACATCGGGGAGACGGTAGGTCGTACGTACGCATGAGTGATGATATCGTTCCCATGATTGTGGAATTGTATTTAAGTGTATGTGTAATATTTCAGAATCAATTCCACTTTATAATAATCATATATAGTTATTTATTTACACCATTATACCCGTCCATGTCAGGTGGTGGTGGAAAACATATTACACCACGACGTGGAGATGATATTCCGTATGTATGAACGAGCGGTGATTTTGTTTACCGTAGGATGGATAAGAGGTGAAATAGGGTTGTTTCATATTTATAATTACATTTCATTATATGAGGGATACTGATGTTATTACCTCATAATGAAACAACAAAAGAATATGGAGTAGAAGAAGAATGGAACTTGAAGAAAACAGTAGAAGGTATTGCCTCTTCTTTGAAGTGCCTCATTTAAACATTATCTCAGGGAACTAGAGTTGGTCTTATGAGAATACCAGTACATATAGTAGGTTTTTAAGGAAGTGGGAAAGTTAAATGGGCAGGGGTTGGCTGAGCATGAAGGCTCAATGTGGTGTGAGGAGGAGAGGGTGGAGTTTCCCTTTTATAAGGGATGAGAGGGGCACCTTTGGAAAGTGTGAAAATATTATTTTATTATAAACTTATCTTCGGTTTCAAAAGGTCCAAAAATCATTAAGGATGAAGATAAGATGACCCATGGTAGAAATAAAATCATTCAATCATAATTGGACATGTTTTGGAAAATGTGTAAATCATTATAATCTTATTTATTTAAATCATTTATTAATGAGGTTAATACTGCATCATTATTATGTCATAAATAATTTAATTTATTTGATGTATAAATTTTATAAAACAAATACCAACATGTAGATAATCTTTTTATCTTTACAATTAATATTTACAGTCTAAAAGTTAATTTATATAGCCCCTTATAAAAATTAATTACTAAATGATTTTTTGTTAATGCCAATTTTGTCTTTTCATTAAATTAATTAATCTAATGTGTCATTGTCTTACATAAGTGGATCCATGGGGTCACAAAATCAACCCAAGGATGCCCATGGTTGGTCATTACTCATAAAATAAGGTTTGGACAAGTTTTAAGGTAATTTTGAATTATTATAATTTTCTTTTAACTTTGAATTATCCTATTTACTTTTAACCGTGTTAAATAAAAGTAAAACATTACTATTCACCAAAAATTATTTTTCTCTAATTGAACCAAATTTTACTCCTTGATATTAACCATTTCACTCGGATTTTTAAAATTCAACTCACAAATGCAGTAAAATTATGTTTTATGAACAATTGCAAAAACTCCTAGGAGGTGGGTAAAAGACGGTGAAAAGTTCAATACAATTTATTATAATTCTAAAATTATTATAAAATGATTCAAATGAATTTCATTGTAATTATATAAGTATTATGTATCTATTTTTCCTCAAATAAATTTAAATCAAATAAATGATTATAAAAATTCGGTTTTAACCAAAAACTCAGTGTTTTCACTATTCATCAAAAATTGAAGTTTTTCAGAAAAACACCAAAAATTAAGCCTAAGCTATATTTGATATTACGAATTCAAAAATAATGACTATTTTTCCAAATTCAAAACATAGAAGTGGAATTAATTAATTTTAAATGTAATTTTAATTATCAAATCAAATAGCGTGGTTTTAAGAAACAATAACTATCAAAAGATTATCACTTGTTTATGTCCAATTTCAAAGTGAAATTTATTCCAATGACCAACATTGTATTAAATGGTAAAAATATAGTCTAATTAAACTTTAAAACCAATTAAAATTATAATCTATCCATATAAATAATTACTATGAAAAAAAGTTGTTTTTAATTAAAATATAGCATGTTGTTACTATTCATCAAAATATGAAAGTTATCAGAATAATATGAAAAATTTGTCCAAATTAAATTTTTATATCCAGATTTCAAGGAAGAATTTTATTTTGTCAAACTGAACATATAAACATGTCAAAAAAATATATCTAAAATGGGTGTTCCATCAAATAGTGGTGAAATTGCATTTTTTTTAAAATACTTCTTTTATCCAAAAAACTGATTTTTTTTCATACCTCATTCAAGAAAATTTGTAAGATGAATTATAATGTTATAAAATTTAAAATTATATTAATACTATTCATAACGATATGTTTATAATATTATAATAATATATCGTTGTTTAGTAAAACTTGTTATTCCGTACTACACACGCTATCGAGGATGGTCGTGATTGCGTGTAACGCAGGCAAAGCTAGTGTTGTGTGCAGTGAAATAATCCTTTGCATATAACATAATACATAAAAAATATACTTATAATAAAATATCATGGTGTTAAATTCGACCCCCCTTAAAATTAATCTCTCCCTCGAAATTCATCACTTCGTAAAAAACAGATGAGGATACCTCTCCCTCATCATATCCTCAAGCTCCCACGTAGCTTCTTCTAATTGTTGGTTTTTCCATAAATCTTTCACCAAGCGAGTGGTCTTGTTCCATAGAAATGTTTCTCTACGATCCAGAATCTCTAACGGCTGTTCTTCATAATAAATACCTTGATCTAGTGGTACAACGTCAGAGATTAGTACATGGGAAGGATCAGGTATGTACTTTCTCAGGAGAGATACGTGGAACACATCATGAACTTGAGAGAGATTCGGTGGAAGTGCCAATCAATAAGCTACCTTCCCAACACGATCTAGTATTTTGAAAGGACCTATATACCTAGGGATTAGCTTTCCCTTTTTCCCAAATCTCATTAATCTCTTCCGAGGAGATATTCGTAAGAACACTTTATCACCCACTTCAAACTCTAGGTCTTTTCATCGGTTGTTGGCATAACTTTTTTGTCGACTTTGAGATGCTCTTATGTGTTGTTGAATAGATCAGACATTTTTTTCCATCTCATCAACAAGATCAGGTCGTAATAGATTTCTTTCCCCAACTTCATCCCAGAAAGTTTGAGTTTTTCATTTCGTTTCATAGAGATCTTCATAAGGAGCCATCTGAATACAGGAGTGAAAGATATTATTATAGGAAAATTCCTCCAAAGGTAGGTGTTGATCCCCACCACATTTGAAATCCATAGAGCATGCTCTTAACATGTATTCTAGAGTTTCAATTGTCCACTCAGACTAACCGTCTATTTGAGGATGATAAGAAGTGCTGAAACTCAACTCTATATCTAGAGTATGCTGAAGACTTTGCCAGAACATCAAGGTAATCCTCGGATCCCGATCAGATATAATGGAAAGTGGTACTCCATGCAATCTTACCACTTCTTTTACATATATACTGGAAAGCTGATACAATGAGAAATCTTCCCTAATAGTAATTAAGTGTGTAGACTTTGTAAGACGATCAACTATAACCCATATAGAATTATTGACTTTGGATGTTTTAGGAATTCCAGTGACAAAGTCCATAGTGATGTTTTCCCATTTCCATCCTATTATGGGTAATGGTTGTGACACCCCTTTAGACTTCTGTCTCTCAGCTTTAACTTGCTGAAAAATCAAGCATCGAGAGACATATTCATCCACATCTCTTTTCAGGAAATCCCACCAGAAGTACTATTTCATGTCCCTATACATCTTGGTGCTTCCAAGATTAATAGAGAATGAAAAACTATGAGCATTATCCAACAGCTCCTTCTTTAATTCGGGGATTGGAGGAACACAAACTTGATTCCTAAAACATATTATCCAATCACAATCAAGGTTGAGTTCAGGAACATTTCACACCTTATTTTGTAACTCTACATCTTCTTTTTGTGCCTCTTGAATCTTCAAATGTATAGATGGTTGAACATTAATTTGAGAAAGATAAGTTTTTCCCCTTCCATTATAATTCCCAGATCCATCCTTTGTAAATCCATAAGTATTGGATCTTTTGTGATCCTCATCATGGATAAGCTATCATGGTCTTGTCGACTTAATGCGTCCGCCACCTTGTTTTCTTTACCAGGGTGATAATGAATTGAGCATTTGTAACCCTTAATCATCTCCAACCATCTTCTTTGGTGCATATTCATCTCTTTTTGTGTGAAAATATACTTTAAACTTTTGTGATCAGTATAAATATAACACCATTCACCATAAAGATAATGCCTCCAATTCATTAATGCAAAGATTACCACAGCTAACTCCAAATAATGAGTTGGGTAATTTTTCTCATGGATTCTCAACTATCATGAGGCATAAGCTATCACCATATCATTTTTCATGAGAACACACCCCAATCACTTCTTGGATGCATCACTGTAGATCACAAAAATTTCTCCACTACAAGGCGGTGTGAGCACAGGTGCACTGGATAACCTTTATTTCAACTCCTGGAAATTCTCTTCACACTCTTCCATCTACATAAACTTAACTCCTTTTCTAGTCAACCTAGTGAGTGGATTAGATAATCATGAAAAATATTTCACAAAAAATCGATAAAATCCATCCAAACCAAGAAAACTTCAGATCTCACTTACTTTTGTTGGTCTCGACCATCTTTTGATAACCTATGTTTTTTCTGGATCCACATATATCCCCTCTTTTGAGATTATATGACCCAAAAATGTAACTTTTTGAAGCCAAAATTTACACTTGGTAAATTTGGCATAAATCATATCCTTTCTCAGGGTCTTCAATACAATTCTCAAGTGATCTTCATGTTCTTCCTTGTGCTTTGAATAGACAAGAATATCTTCTATAAAGACTACCAAAAAATGATCAAGATAGCCCCTAAAGACTATATTCATTAGATCTATGAATATATCAATGGTATTAGTAAGACCAAAAGGCATCACAATAAATTCATAGTGTCCATTCCTTGTATGGAATTCCGTCTTTGGTATATCCTATCTTTTGACCCTTAATTGATGATACCCTGAACAAAGATCAATCTTGGAAAAGTATTGAGCTCCGTGTAATTGGTTAAATAAGTCATCAATGCGTGGGAGAGGATATTTGTTCTTGATCATGATCTTGTTAAGTTCTCAATAATCAATGTAGAGTCTCATTGGTCTATCTTTCTTTTTAACAAACAGAACAGGTTCTTCCCAAGGTGACACACTAGGGCGTATGAATCCTTTATCAAGATTCTCCTGGAGTTACTACTTTAATTCCTTCAACTCAATTGGGGAAATTCTATATGGTGTTTTTGAAATAGTCAAAGCACCCGGTATGAGTTCTATTGAAAACTAAAATCACGATTTGGTGGAAGACCCAGCAATTCCTCTGGAAGGACATCATCATACTCCAATACAATGGGCATATTCTTAATCATGAGTTTCTCACCAACCATTTGAGATAAATAACCTTCATTTATTGGAATCAAGACCCATAAGATGGAATATATTTCCTTTGGAAGGTTATATTCATCCTTGCATCGATAGAAGATCATAGATTTATTTGGAATATTTAATGTGATTTCCCTTCTTTGGCAATTGATATGAGCTCCATATAAAGAAATCCAATCCATGACATGAATCACATCAAATTCCACTATTGGAAGGATCACAAGATTTGCAGGAAGCACATTCCAACAAACATCAATCAGAAAATAATTATAATCTTTTTATGCGACCGTTGTGCCATTATGAGTTGTCACAGCTAACTCAATATCTAATTGTTGAGGTAATATGGATATACCCTAAGAAAATTCTTCAGAAATATATGACTGGGTGGATCCTGAATCAAATAAAACATTTTCTACTTTAGAGTGGATGGTAAGTGTACCTTTCACCACTTCGTTATCAAACTCCACAATGCCATTTTTAATTACATGTGACTATCCTTTTTCTTTGTCTTTAAGAGTTTATTGACGTCAATCATCATCAAAAACACTTGGATTGGGGCATTGATTGGCATAATTCCCCATATCCTTGTACTTGAAACATTGTAGTGTATGTGGTACATTCTGTGTATCCCTTTCTTTGTTCGCATCATTAGACATCTTCTTCCCATTATTTCGACATTCAACTGCCTGATGACCTTCATTTCCACACTTAAAACATTTTCTTATCCCTTTCAGTAAATTCCCTCCATGTTTCTTTCCAAAATTTGAGAATAAATGAAAAAAAATCTTCTTTTTAGTGTGGTCTTTAGATTTTCCTTTGAGTTCCTTTTCCCTCTTCTTATCAAACCCATATGACTGATGGGTTACTTCAATCTCCATCTCAACCTTCAGATCACATCAACAATTTCCTCGTAGCTATTGAAGTCCCTTATGTCTAACTCCCTTCAATGACTTGGTTTTAAGCCAATAAATAATCGATCGATTTTACTCTCAAGTTGGATAATAATTCCGGAAGCGTACCTTGCAGGTCTTGTAAAATTAGCTTCGTATGTACCAATCAATTCATCATCCCATTTATTCAGTTCAATAAACTCCTTCTCCATTTTTGTTCAGAAAATAAAAGGGAAGTACTTATTGAAACAAAAGTTCTTGAACTTGTCCCATCCCATAGACTCAATTTCATCTCTTTGCCTCGTATTCTTGATAAGATTCCCCCATTGATCAGCATCATCTTAGAAATGATTCAATGCTAAGATGCCATTGTCAAGTTCAGAACATTGTTGAACTGAAAATATCTTTTCAGTGGTACTAATCCATTGTTCAGCAACTAATGGATCAGAAGACCCGCTGAATGAATGTGGACGCTGCCTCATGAAGGTTTCAATAGAATGTGTCACCTTCTTTTGCTCGTTTGGAAGTCCTGCATGGTTCATAGCTTGAGAAAGTAGTGTGAGCATGGCTACAATATTTTTCATTCCAGCTCCCATAACATTTGGTTTCTCAGGGGGGCAATAATTGCATTGCCCATCACATTCAGCATTAACACGGTTCCTTCAGGTTCCAGCCATTGACTAAAACCTATAAGCATAGTGTGAGAAACACTAATCATAATAGGAAAACCACATAATCAAGAATAATATTTCACACTTAAGTTCCTATCATAGGTTGTTCATGGCCATTTCTAAAACACTATGATTGTGTTCTATGCTTAGACTTATCCTTAGGGTTCTTACTAAGGATTTCACATCCTAGTTTCCAAAGCATGACTATACATTTCCTCTGATTCCAACTATAACAACCCATACATTACATACATTATTATTACTTCAGAGTTGAAGCATAATTATTACAACATATAACAAAACCATGAAAGGACCGTATAGGTATAGTGTCTTTAGAAACTGGGAAACATAAATAACTGGTTCATAAAATCAACTACATTGTCTGCCGTTTATTTAATCATATCTAGAGCCCCTTTTTGGAATATCCTACATAATATCCTTCTTCCTGACCTGGGGAAAAGAAAACATACAAAAGGGTGAGCTCAAATGCTCAATAAGGGTAAAAAAAGAATTATCAGTCATATCATATTCATAAGAACATAACATTTTGAAAATACTAACCTACAAAAGAGGTTATAATATCATGTCATGGGATAAATCATAGTAATGAAAAGTAATCCCATATAATCATAACATAAAACATGAAACTTTTTTTCATACACACATAATCAAATAAAATCAATTAATATTAGTCAAGGCTCATTTCCAAGACCATCATAGAGGACAAAGTCCATTACTGGACCGAGTTCACTCCTCGCTTCAGTCCTGTATCACTGAACCAGTTTAACTTGCCATTCTATCCATGTTTATCTCATGAGATATAAATCTTTACCCCATGAATTGGAGAGAGATATAGGTCCCACCCATCTCATCATGAAACCGTTCTTATGTGTGCCACAAAATCATAAATCATACATCATAGCATAACCCATGTCATAAAAATTAGATTCTTAAACATCATGCCTTTATAACATAACCCATATAAGATAAAAGGGCATCATAAAATTAATTCCATCATAAAAAAATCAAATAAATGTAGTAATAGGGATATAAATAGAATCCTATATTATCTTAGATGGAAAATAATTTTTATAAAACACTTGAACTCCATTCATGAAGAAAATATTCTTTCTACTTCAAAAACATTTTTCCTTTCTTAACATGTCATTCAATTTTATACTAAAATAAGTTGATTAAAAATAAACATGAAAACTTGTAAAGGAATATTCTTGAAAATAATGTTCTAAAATTCCATTCATTCCGTATATGTTAAAAAAACATTCTTCCCATACTATGGTTGGAAAAGTCAAAAAGTACCTCGTTTGAAAAACGACAAAAGATTCCTTTCATATCTTTTACTAAAAAATCATCAAAGGGTAAAATTGGATTTAAACAATTTTAGGGGGATATAAATAATATTACATATTGAGGAAACATGGATGTGGATGATAAAATACAACCCAGTAAATACCAATGTATAAACAATCTTGGATAAAAATGAGATTGTGAGATTTTCCCTTACCTTAGGTCTGATATGCTTTGTATGAATCCAAACCTCCTGTAATATGTCTAAATAATGTTAATTGACTTATTAAAGAATCATATTCATCGTTATGATATCATATATGGTCATATTTGTATCATCTTAGTAGTAATATTTCATTGCTACTTATTATTCGGGTGTTTATTGCTTTATGTTCTTATGCGTGTTTTGTCGAATAAATTCTTATTCCTCTGTATAGGATATAGATACATAATTTAAAAAATGTTATTAGTGTAATATATATCTTATTCATTCATTCAATGTATTTATATAATCATTATTCAATGAAGATCATATAGAACGAGTCGCATCATATCATGGAGAAGGTAGGCCGTCCGGACGCACGAGCGATGATATCGTTCCTATGATCGTGGAATTGTATTGAAGTGTATGTATAATATTTTGGAATCAATACCACATTATAGTAATCATATATAGTTATTTCTTTACACCATTATACCCATCCAAGTATGTTGGTGGTGGAAAAAATATTACACCACGGCGTGGAGATGGTATTCCGTACGTACGCACGTGCAGAGATTTTGGTTACCGTAGGATGGATAAGAGGTGAAATACAGTTGTTTAATATTTATAATCACATAATAGTATATTATAGATACTGATGTTATTACCTCATAATGAAACAACTAATGAATAGGGAGTAGAAGAAGAATGGAACTTGAAGAAAACAGTAGAAGGTATTACCTCTTCTTTGAAGTGCTTCATTTAAAAATTATCTTAGGGAACCAGAGTTGGTCTTATGAGAAGACCAGTACATATAGTAGGTTTCTAAGGAAGTGGTGAAGTGAAATGGGCAGGGGTTGGCTGAGCCTAGAGGATCAATGTGGTGTGAGGAGGAGATGGAGGAGTTTCCATTTTATAAGGGAGGAGAGGGGAACCTTTGGAAAGTGTGAAAATATTATTTTATTATATACATATCTTTTGTTTAAAAAGATCCAAAAATCATTAAAGATGAAGATAAGATAACTCATGGTCGAAAAAAATCATCCAATCAGAATTGGACATGTTTTGGAAAATATTTTAATCATTATAACCTTACTTATTTAAATGATTTATTAATGAGGTAAATGCTGCATCATTATTGTGTCATAAATAATTTAATTTATATGATGTCTAAAAATTATAAAACAAATACCAACATGTTGAAAATTGGTTTATCTTTCCAATGAATATTTATAGTTGAAATGATAATTTATATATCCCGTTATAAAAATTAATTACTAATGGATTTTTTGTTAATGCCAATTTTTTCTTTTCATTAAATTAATTAATCTAATGTGTCATTGTCTTTCATATGTGGCTCCATGGGGTCCCAAAATCGACTCAAGGATGCCCATATTCGGCCATTACTCATCCAATAAGTTATGGAAAAGTGTAAAGGTAATTTTGATTTATTATAATTTTTTTAACCTTGAATTATCATATTTACTTTTAAACTTGGTAAATAAAAGTAAAAATTTATGATTCAACAAAAATTATTTTTATCAAGCAGAACAACATTTTACTACTTGATATTAACCATTTCTCTCAGATTTTCAAAAATCAACTCAGAGAAGCGGTAAAATTATGTTATATGAAAAATTGCAAAAGCTCCTAGGAGGTGGGTAAAAGATGATGAAAAGTTCAATAGAATTTTTTGTAATTATAAAATTATTATAAAATTATTCCAATGCAAATAATTGAAATTATATAAGTATTATGTATCTATTTTTACTTAAAATAAATTTAAATCAAATAAATGATTATAAAAAGTCGGTTTTAACCAAAAACTAAGTGTTTTCACTATTCAAAAAAATTGTAGTTTTTCAAAAAAAACAAAAAAATTCAGCCTAAGCTATATTTGATATTCCGAATTCAAAAATGATGTCTATTTTTCAAATTCAAAACATAGAATTGAAATAAATTAATTTAAAAATTAATTCCAGTTTTCAAAACAAATAGCATGTTTCTTAGAAACAATAACTATCAAAAGATCATCACTTGTTTATTTCCAATTTCAAAGTGAAATTAATTACAATGACCAACATTGGATTAAATGGTAAAAATATATTCTAATTGAACTTTAAAACCAATTAAAAAGATAATCTATCCAAATAAATTATTGTGATGAAAAAAATTTGTTTTTAATTAAAATATAGCGTATTGTTACTATTCATCAAAATATGAACGTTATCAGAATAATATAAAAAATTTATCCAAATTAAATTTTTATATCCTGATTTTAAGGAAGAATTTTATTTTGTCAAATTGAACTTATAAACATGTCCAAAAATTATATTTAAAATGGGAGCTCCATCAAAAGGTGGTAAAACTGCATTTTTTTAAAAATACGTCTTTTATCCAAAAAACTGATTTTGTTTTCATAACTCATTCTAAAAAATTTGTAATATGGATTATAATGTTATTGAATTTAAAATTCAATTAATACTATTCATAACGGCTAGTTTATAATATTATAATATTATATCGTTGTTTAGTGAAACTCGGTATTGTGTACTACACACGCTATCGAGGAAGGTCGTGACTATGTGAAACGCAACCAAGCTAGTGTTGTGTGCAGTGAAAGATTCCTTTGAGTATAACATAATACATAAAAAATATTCTTCTCATAAAATATCAGGGTGTCACATTCTACCCCCCTTAAAATGAATTTCGCCCTCGAAATTTGTCACATTGTAACAAACAGATGAGGATACCTCTCCCTAATTATATCCTCAAGCTCCCACGTAGCTTCTTCTAATTGGTGGTTCCTCCATAAAACTTTCACCAAGTGAGTTGTCTTGTTTGGTAGAACTTTTTCGCTATGATCTAGAATCTCTATCAGCTTTTCGTCATAAGAAAGATCTTGCTCCAGCGGTACAACTTCTGATCTTAGTACATGTGAAGGATCGGGTATGTACTTTATTAGGAGAGATACGTGGAACAAATCATGAACATGAGAGATTCGGTGGATGTTACAATCAATAAGCTAACTTCCCAACACGATCTAGTATTTTGAAAAGACAGATATACTTAGGGCTCAGTTTTCCCTTCTTCCCAAATCGCATTGCTCTCATTCAAAGAGATATTCGTATGAACACTTTATCACCCACTCCAAAAACTAGGTATTTTTTTAGTTGTCGGCATAACTTTTTTTTTCGACTCTGAGCTCCTCTTATTTTTTTTTGAATATATTGGAATTTTTTATCCATATGATCAACAAGATCAGCTCCTAATAGATTTCATTCCCCAAATTTATCCTAGCAAGTTGGAGTTCTGCATTTCTTTCCATAGAGAGCTTCATAAAGAACCATCTGAATACTGGAGTGAAAGATATTATTATAGGAAAATTACTCCAAAGGGAGGTGTTGATCACAAACACCTTTGAAATCCATAGATCAAGCTCTGGACATGTCTTCTAGAGTATCAATTCTTCTCTCAGACTGACTGTCTGTTTGAGGATGATATGTAGTGATGAAACATAACTCTGTATCTAGAGTATGCTAAAGACTTCTCCAAAACATCAAGGAAAACCTCAGATCCAAATCAGAGATAATGGAAAGTGGTACTCCATGCAATCTTACCACTTCCTCTACATATGTCCTGGCAAGCTGATCCAGATAGAATTCTTACCTAATAGTAATGAAGTGTGCTGAATTCTTAAGACGATCAATTATAACCTAGATAGCATTATTGCCTTTGGATGTTTTAGGAAGTCCAATGACAAAGTTAATAGTGATGTTTTCCCATTTCCATTCTGGTATGGGTAACAGTTGTAAAATCTCTTTAGACTTCTATCTCTCAGATTTAACTTGCTGACAAACCAAACATCGAGAGACATATTCAGCCACAACTCTCTTTAGTCCATCCCACCAGAAGTACTCTTTCAAGTCCCTATACAACTTCGTGCTTTCAGGATGAATAGATAATGAAGAACTATGAGATTCATCCAACAACTCCTTATTTAATTCAATGATTGGAGGAACACAAACCCTATTCCTGAACCTTATTATCCCATCACAATCATGGTTGAATTCAGGAACATTTCTCAGCTTCTTTTGTAACTCTACATCTTCTTTTTAAGCCTCTTTAATCTTCACATGTATAGATGATTGAACATTCAGTTGAGAAAGATAAGATTTTTCCCCTTCCATTATAATTCTATGATACATCCTTCGTAAATCCATAAATATTGGATCTTTTGTGATCCTCATCATGTATAAGCTAGAATGGTATTGTCGAATTAATGTGTCTGTCACCTTGTTTGTTTTCCCAATGTGATACTGAATTGAGCAGTTGTAATCCTTAATCAGCTCCAACCATCTTCTTTGGTGCGTATTCTGCTCCTTTTGTGTGAAAATATACTTTAATCTTTTGTGATCAGTATAAATATCACACCTTTCACCATAAAGATAATGCCTCCAAATCATTAATGCAATGATTACCGCAGCTTACTCCAAATCATGAGTTGGGTAATTTTTCTCATGGATTTTCAACTTTCGTGAGGCATAAGCTATCACCATATCATTTTGCATGAGAACACACCCCAATACCTTCTTGGATGCATCACTGTAGATCACAAACTTTTCTCCACTACATGGAAGTGTGAGCATAGGTGCACTGGATAACCTTCTTTTCAACTCCTTGAAATTCTCTTCACACTCCTCCGTCCACACGAACTTAACTCCTTTCCGAGTTAACCTGGTGAGTAGACTAGATAATCGTGAAAAATCTTTCACAAAACGTCGATAATATCCAACCAAACCAAGAAAACTTCAGATCTGAATTATTTTTCTTGGTCTCGACCATCTTTCGATAACCTCAGTTTTTTTTGGATCCACAGAGATCCCCTCTTTTGAGATTATATGACCAAAAAATGAAACTTTTTGAATCCAAAATTCACACATGGTAAATTTTGCAAAAAACTTCTCCTTTCTCAGGGTCTTCAATACAATTCTCAAGTGATCTTAATATACTTCATTACTCTTTGAATAGAAATGAATATTGTCTATAAATACTACCACAAACTGATCAAGATAGTCTCTAAAGACTCTATTCATTAGATCAATGAATATAGAAGGGGAATTAGGAAGACCAAAAGGCATTACTATAAATGCATAGTATCCATACCTTATACGGAAATACGTCTTTGTTATATCCTCCCTTTTGACCCTTAATTGATGATTCCCTGAATGATGTTCAATCTTGGAAAAGTATTGAGCTCCATTTAAATGGTCAAATAAGTCATCAATGTGCGGGAGATGATATTTGTTCTTGATGGTGATCTTGTTACATTCTAGAAAATCAATGCAGAGTCTGATTGATCCATCTTTCTTCATAAAAAACAGAATAGGTGCTCCCTAAGGTGACGCACTAGGGCGTATGAATCCTTTATCAAGATTCTCTTGGAGTTACTTCTTCAATTCATGGAACTCAATTGGGGCCATTCTATAACGTTTATTTGAAATAGTCAAAGCACCCGGTACAAGTTCTATTGAAAACTCAACATCACGATTTGGTGGAAGACCCGGAAATTCCACCGGAAGGACATCATAAAACACCCGTACAATGGGAATATTCTTAATCGGTAGTTTCTGACCAACCATTTGAGATAAATAACCATCATTTATTGGAATTACAACCGATAAGATGGAAGAATTTTCCTCTGGAAGGTTATATTAATCCTTTCATCGATAGATGATCATAGATTGATCTAGAATATTAAATGTGATCTCCCTTCTTTAGCAGTTGATATGTGCTTCTTATAAAGAAAGCCAATCCATGCCAAGAATCACATCAAATTCCACTATAGGAAGGATCACTAGATTTGTAGGAAACACTTTCCCACAAACTTTAATTAGAGAATAATTATAAACTTTTGATGCGACCGTTGTTCCATTAGGAGTTGTCACAGCTTACTCAATATCTAATTGTTTAGGTAATATGGCAATACCCTTAGAAAATTCTTCAAAAATAAAAGAGTGGGTGGATCCATAATCAAATAAAACATTTTCTACTTTAGAGTGGATGGTAAGTGTACCTTTCACCACTTCGTTATCATACTCCACATCACCGATAGTAATTTCACGTGACTTTACATTATCTTTGGCCTTAAGAGTTTTTTGACGTCGATCATCATCAACAACTCTTGGATTTGGGAATTGATTGACATAATTCCCCATCTCCTTGAACTTGAAACATTAATGTGTAGGAGGTGCATTCTGTGTATCCCTTTCTTTTTTCGCATCATTAGACATCTTCTTCCCATTATTTCGACATTCAACTGCCCGATGACCTTATTTTCCAAACTCAAAACATTTTCTTTTCCATTTAAGACAATTCCCTCCAAATTTTTTTCCACAATTTGGTCATAAAGGAAAACTCATCTTCTTTTCAGTGTGGTCTTTATATTTTCCTTTGAGTTCCATTTCCCTATTCATTTAAAACCCATATGACTGATGGGTTACTAAAATTTCCATCTCAAACTTGAGAGAACATCGAACAATTTCCTCATAGATATTTAAGTCCCTTATGGATAACTCCCTTCGATGACTTGGTTTTAAGACACTAAATAATCGATCGATTTTACACTCAGCTTGGATAATAATTATGGAAGCGTACCTTGCATGTATTGTAAAATTAGCTTCATAGGTACCAACTGATTCATCATCCCTTTGCTGAAGTTCAAGAAACTCCTTCTCCATCTTTGTTTAGAGAATTCGAGGGAAGTACTTATTGAAAAATATGATCTTTAACTCATCCCATTCCATGGACTCAATTTCATCTCTTTGCCTTGTATTCTTGATAAGATTCCACCATTGATCAACACCACCTTCCAAACGATACACTGATAAGATGACTTTGTCATGTTCAAAACATTGTAGATTTGAAAATATCTTTTCAGTGTATTAATCCATTGTTCATCTTCTAATGGATTAGAAGAGCC
Organism: Viscum album; assembly: GCA_963277665.1. NCBI lineage: Eukaryota > Viridiplantae > Streptophyta > Magnoliopsida > Santalales > Viscaceae > Viscum > Viscum album. Next base: position 609,132,049 of record OY728133.1, on the reverse strand, counting down.
GCTGAATGAAGGTGGACGCTGCCTCATAACGGATTCATTATAATGTTGCTCCTTCCTTTTTCTCGTTTGGAAGTACTTCATGGTTCATAGCTTGAGAAAGTTGTGTGAGCATGGCTACAAGATTTTTCATTCCATATCCCATAACATTTGGTTGCTCAGGGGGACAATCATTGCATTGCCCATCACATTTAGCATTAACATGGTTCCTTCGGGTTCCATCCATTGACAAAAACCCAGAAGCATAGTGTGAGAAACAGTAATCATAATAGGAAAACCAAATAATCCAGAATAAAATTTCACACTTAAGGTATTATCATAGGATGTTCATGTCCATTTCTAAAACACTAATATTGTGGTCTATGCTTAGACTTATCCTTAGTGTTCTTACTAAGGATTTCACATCCAAGTTTCCAAAGGATGACTATACCTTTCCTCTGATACCAACTATGACGACCCATACATTACATAAATTTTTATTACATCAGAGTTGAAGCATACTTATTACAACATATAACAAAACCATGAAAGGACCGTATATGTATAGTGTCTTTAGAAACTGGGAAACATAAACAACTGGTTCATAAAATCAACTACATTGTCTATCATTTATTTCATCATTTCTAGAGTTTCTTTTTTTCATATCCTACTTAATATCCTTCTTCCCGACCTGGGGAAAAGAAAACATACAAAAGGGTGAGCTCAAATGCTTATTAAGGCTAAAAAAAGAAATACCAGTCATATCATATTCATAAGAACATAACATTTTGAAAATCATAACCTGCAAAAGAGGTCATAATATCATGTCATGGGATAAATCATAGTAATGAAAAGTAATCCAAAATAATCATAACATAAAACATGAAACTTTGTGGGATACACACATAATCATAGAAAATCAATTCATATTAATCAAGGCGCATTTCCAAGACCATCATAGAGGACAAAGACCATTACTGAACCGAGTTCACTCCTCATTCCAGTTATGTATCACTAAACCGGTTTAACATGTCGTTCCAGCCATGTTTATCTCATGAGATATAAATAATTACCCAATGCACTGGTGGTAGATATAGGTCCCACACATCTCATAATGAAACCATTCTTATGTGTTCCACAAAATCAAAAATCATATATCATAGCATAACCCATGTAATAAAAATAGGATTTTTAAACATCATGCCATCATAACATAACCCATATAAGATAAAAGGACATCATAAAATTAATTCGATCATAAAATAATCAAATCAATGTAAAATTAGGAATATAAACAGAAATATATATTATCATAGATGGAAAATAATTTTTATAAAACCATTGAACTCCATTCTTGAAGAAAATTTCCTTTCTGCTTTAAATTGTTTTTTCCTTTGTTAACATGTCATACAATTTTAAACTAAAAGAAGTTGATTAAAAAAACATGAAAACATGTAAAGGAAGATTATTGGAAATAATTTTCTAAAAATCCATTCATGCCATATATGTTAAGAAACATTCTTCTCGTACTTTGGCAGGAAAAGTCAAAAAGTACCTCGTATGAAAAACGATAGAAGATTCCTTTCATATCTTTTACTAAAAACTCACCGAAGGGTAAAATTGGATTTAAAAAATTGTAGGAGGATAGAAATAATATTACATATTTAGGATACATGGATTTGGATGATAAAATACACCCCAGTAAATACCAAAGTATAAACAATATCGGATAAAAATGAGATTGTGAGATTTTCCCTTACCATAGGTCCGATATGATTCGTATGAATCCGAACCTCCCGTAATATGGTTTAAATGAGATTAATTTAATTATTACAGAATCATATTTATTTTTATGATATCATATATGGTCATATTTGTATCTTCTTATTAGTAATATTTCATTGCTACTTGTTATTCGGGTGTTCATTGCATTATGTTCTTATGTGTGTTTTGTCGAATAAATTCTTATTACTCTTTATAGGATATAGATACATCATTTAAAGAATGTTATTAGTGTAATATATATCATACAAATTCAATCAATTCATTTGTATAATCATTATTCAATGAAGATCAAATAGAACTAGTCGCATCACATCGTGGAGACGGTAGGCCGTACGTACGCACGAGTGATGATATAATTCCCATGATCATGGAATTGTATTAAAGTGTATGTATAACATTTCATAATCAATACCACTTTAAAATAATAATATATATTTATTTATTTACACCATTATACCCATCCAAGTAAGGTGGCGGTGGAAAACATATTACACCATGGCGTGGAGATGGTATTCTGTACGTACGCACACGCAATGATTTTGTTTACCGTAGGATGTATAAGAGGTGAAATAGGGTTGTTTCATATTTATAATAACATATCATTATATGAGGGATACTGATGTTATTACCTCATAATGAAACACCTAAATTAGAGGGAGTAGAAGAAGAATGGAACTTGAAGAAAACGATAGAAGGTATTACCTCTTCTTCGAAGTGCCTCCTTTAAACATTCACATAGGGCGCTAGAGTTGGTCTTCTGAGAAAGTCAGAACTTCTAGTAGGTTTCTCAAGAAGTGTGGAAGTGAAATGTACAGGGGTTGGCCATGGATTAAGGCTCAAAGTGGTGTGAGGATGAGAGGGAGGAGTTGCCCTTTTATATGGGAGGAGAAGGGCACCTTTGGAAAGTGTGAAAATATTGCTTTATTATAAACTTATCTTCGGTTTCAAAAGGTCCAAAAATTATTAAAGATGAAGAGAAGATGACACATGGTCGAAATAAAGTCATCCAATCATAATTGGACATTTTTTGGAAAATATTTTAATAATTATAATCTTATTTATTTAAATCATTTATTAATGAGATAAATACTGCATCATTATTGTGTCATAATTAATTTAAATCATATGATGTCTATAAAATATAAAACAAATACCAAGATGTAGGAAATAGTTTTATCTTTCCAATGAATATTTATAGTCGAAAAGATAATTTATATATCCCCTTATAGAAATTAATTACTAAAGGATTTTTTGTTAATGCCAATTTTGTCTTTTCATTAAATTAATTAATATAATGGTTAATTGTATTTCATAAGTGGCTCCATGGGGTCCCAAAATCGACCCAAGGATGCCCATGGTCGGCCATTACTCATCCAATAATGTTTGGAAAAGTGTTAAGGTAATTTTGAATTATTATAAGTTTTTTTTAACCTTGAATTATCCTATTTACTTTTAACCGTGGTAAATAAAAGTAAGAAGTTACTATTCACCAAAAATTATTTTTATATAGTTAACCCACATTTTACTCCTTGATATTAACCATATCACTTGGATTTTAGAAATTCAACTCACAAAAGCGGTAAAATTACGTTTTATGAACAATTGCAAAATCTCCTAGGTGGTGGGTAAAAGATGGTGAAAAGTTCAATAGAATTTTTTATAATTATAAAATTATTATAAAATTATTCTAATGAATTTCATCAAACTTATATAAGTATAATGTATCTATTTTTACCTAAAATTAATTTAAATCAAATATATGACTATAAAAAGTTTGTTTTAACCAAAAACTCAGTGTTTTCACTATTCATAAAAAATTGATGTTTTTCAGAAAAACAGCAAAAATTTAGCCTAAGATATATTTGATATTACAAATTAGAAAATGATGTCTATTTTTCCAAATTCAAAACATAGAAGTGTAATTAATTAATTTTGAATGTAATTCCAGTTTTCAAAACAAATAGCGTGTTTTTAGGAAACAATAACTATCAAAAGATCATCACTTGTTTATATCTAATTTCAATGTGAAATTAATTCCAATGACCAACATTGGAATAAATGGTAAAAATATATTCTAATTACACTTTAAAACCAATTAGAATTATAATCTATCCATATAATTTATTACGATGAAAAAAAGTTGTTTTTAATTAAAATATAGCTTGTTATTACTATTCATCAAAATATGAAAGTTATCAGAATAATATGAAAAATTTATCCCAATTAAATTTTTATGTTATGATTTCAAGGAAGAATTTTATTTTGTCAAATTTAAATTATAATCATTTCAAAAACTAGATTTAATATGGGTGCACCATCAAAAGGCGGTAAAACTGCATTTTTTTTAAAATACATCTTTTATCCAAAAAACTGATTTTGTTTTCATACCTCATTCTAGAAAATTTGTAAGATGAAGTATCATGTTATAAAATTAAATATTAAGTTAATACTATTCATAACAACTAGTTTATAATATTATAATAATATATCGTTGTTTAGTGAAACTCGGTATTGTGGACTACACATGCTATCGAGGAAGGTCATGATTGCGTTTAACGCAAGCCAAGCTAGTGTTGTGTGTAGTGAAAGATTCCTTTGTGTATAAAATATTACATAAAAAATATAATTCTCATAAAATATCAGGGTGTTACATTCTACCCCCCCTTAACATGAATTTCTCCCATGAAATTCTGCACTTCATAACAAACAGATGAGGATAACTCTCCCTCATGATATCCTCAAGCTCGCACGTAGCTTCCTCTAATTGGTGGTTCCTCCATAAAACATTCACCAAGCGAGTGGTCTTGTTCCATAGAACTTTTTCACTACGATCCAGAATCTCTATCGGTTGTTCTTCATAAGAATGGTCTTGCTCGAGCGGTAAAAATTCTGAGCTTAGTACAAGTGAAGGATCAGGTATGTACATTATCAGGAAAGATACGTGGAACACATCATTAACTTGAGAGTGATTTGGTGGAAGCTACAATCGATAAGCTACCTTCCGAACACGATCCAGTATTTCGAAAGGACCGATATACCTAGGGCTCAACATTCCCTTCTTCCCAAATCTCATTACACTCTTCCAAGGAGATATTCGTAAGAACACTTTATCACCAACTTCAAACTCTAGGTCTTTTCTTTGGTTGTCGGCATAACTTTTTTGTCGATTTTGAGCTGCTCTTATGTGTTGTTGAATAGATGGGACTTTTTCTGCCATCTCATCAACAAGATCTGGTCCAAGTAGCTTTCATTCCCCAACTTCATCCCAACAAGTTAGAGTTATGCATTTAATTCCATAGAGAGCTTCATAAGGAGCCATCTGAATAATATAGTGAAAGCTATTATTATAGGAAAATTCCTCCAAAGGTAAGTGTTGATCCCAACCACCTTTGAAATACATAGAGCAAGCTCTTAACATGTATTCTAGTGTTTGAATTTTCCTCTCAGACTGGCCATCTATTTGAAGATGATAAGCAGTGCTGAAACTCAACTCTCTATCTACAGTATGCTGAAGACTTCGCCAGAACATCAAGGTAAACCTCAGATCCCGATCAGATATAATGGAAAGTGGTACTCCATGAAATATTACCACTTCCTTTACATGTATCCTAGCAAGCTGATCCACAGCAAAATCTTCCCTAATAGCAATGAAGTGTGCCAACTTCGTAATATGATCAACTATAACCCATATAGCATTATTTTCTGTGGATGTTTTAGGAATTCTAGTGACAAAGTCCAGAGTGATTTTTTCTCATTTCCATTATGGTATGGGTAATGGTTGTAACATCCCTTTAGACATCTGTCTCTCAGCTTTAACTTGCTGACAAACCAAGCATCGAGAGACATTTTCAGCCACATCTCTTTTCAGAACATCCCACTAGAAGTACTCTTTCATGTCCCTATACATATTCGTGCTTCAAGTATGAATAGAGAATGAAGAACTATGAGCTTCATCTAGAAACTCCTTCTTTAATTCAGGGATTGGAGGAACACAACCCCGATTCCTAAAATTTATTATCCCTTCACAATCAAGTTATAATTCAAGAACATTTCTCACCTTCTTTTGTAACTCTACATATTTTTTTTGTTCCTCATTAATCTTCACATGTATAGATGGTTGAACATTAATTTGAGAAAGATATGTTTTTCCCCTTCCATTATAATTCCAAGATCCATCATTTGTAAATCCATAAATATAGGATCTTTTTTGATCCTCATCATGGATAAGCTAGCATGGTCTTGTTGACTTAATGCATCTGCCACCTTGTATGCTTTCCCAAGGTGATAATGAATTGGGCAGTCGTAATCCTTAATTAGTTCCAGCCATCTTCTTTGGCGCATATTCAGCTCCTTTTCTGTGAAAATATACTTCAGACTTTTGTGATCAGTATAAATATCACACCTTTCACCATAAATATAATCCCTCCAAATCATTAATACAAATATTATCGCATCTAACTCAAAATCAGGAGTTGGGTAATTTTGCTCATGGATTTTCAACTGTCGTGAGGCATAAGCTATCACCATATCATTTTGCATGAGAAAAAACCCCAATCCATTCTTGGATGCATCACTGTAGATCAAAAACCATTCTATACTACAAGGTAGTGTGAGCACATGTGCACTGGATAACATTGTTTTCAACTCCTTCAAATTCTTTTCACACTCCCCCGTCCACACAAACATAACTCCTTTTCGAGTCAACCTGGTGAGTGGATTAGATAATTGTGAAAAATATTTCACAAAACATCGATAATATCCAGCCATATCAAGAAAACATCGGATCTCAGTTATTATTGTTGGTCTCAACCATAATTCGATAACCTCTATTTTTGATGGATCCAGAGATATCCCCTCTTTTGAGATTATATGACCAGAAAATGAAACTTTTTGAAGCCAAAATTCACAGTTGGTAAATTTGGAATAAAGCATCTCCTTTCTCAAGGACTTCAATACAATTCTCAAGTGATCATCATGTTCTTCCTTGCTCATTGAATAGACAAGAATATCGTCTATAAAGACTACCACAAACTGATCAAGATAGTCTCTAAAGACTCTATTAATTAGATCCATCAATATATCAGGGGCATTAGTAAGACCAAAAGGCATCACTATACATTCATAGTGTCCATACCTTGTACGGAAATCCTTCTTTGTTATATCCTCCCTTTTGACCCATAATTGACGATGTCCTGAATGAAGATCAATCTTGGAAAAGTATTGAGCTCTGCATAATTGGTCAAAACAGTCATCAATGAGTGGGAGAAGATATTTTTTCTTGATCGTGATCTGGTTATGTTCTCAATAATTAATGCAGAGTCTCATTGATCCATCTTTCTTCTTAACAAATAGAACAGGTTCTCCCCAAGGTGATGCACTAGCGCGTATGAATCCTTTATCACGATTCTTTTAGAGTTACTTCTTCAATTCCTGAAACTCAATTGGGGCCATTCTATAAGGTGTCTTGGAAATAGTCAAAGAACTCTGTATGAGTTCTATAGAAAACTCAACATCAGGATTTGGTTGAAGTCTTGGAAATTCCTCTGGAAGGACATCATCAAAATCCCGTACAATGGGAATATTCTTAATCGTGAGTTTCTCACCAACCATTTGAGATAAATAACTTTCATTTATTTGAATCAAGACCCATAAGAAAGAAGAAATTTCCTCTGGAAGGTTATATTCATCCTTGCATCGATAGATGATCATATATTGATCTGGAATATTAAATGTAATTTCCATTCGTTGGCAATTGTTATGAGCTCCGTATAAAAAAATCCAATCCATGCCAAGAATCACATCAAATTCTACTATAGGAAGGATCACAAGATTTTCCGGAAGCACTTTCCCACAAACATCATGTAGAGACCCGAAGCCTGACGTACATGAATATTACATTACTTTTGAGGAATACTTAATACATAAGAAAAACAAACACACAAAGACCGTAATAGTTTAGTGTCTTTGGAATCTCGGAATAAAATCTTCTAATAGTGGTGAAAGATCTTCAACATCTCCCAATAAAGATCTTCCCTTTTTTTCTTACCTAAAGCCTTTCTTTATATCCTGGGGAAAAGAAAATAAAAAAGGGTGAGCTCAAATGCTGAGTAAGGGTAAACAAAAGAAATATAAATCACATCATATTCATAAGAACATATCCTTTGGAAATCTTAACCTACAAAAGAGATCATGATTTCTTAACATGGGATAAATCATAGTAGTGAAATTTAATCCCAATAATCATAACTTTAAACATAAAACTTTGTGGCATACACACATAATCATAGAAAATCATTTCGTGTTAGTCAAGACTCATTGCCAAGACTATCTTAGTGGACAAAGTCCCTTTCTGAACCGAGTCACCCTCGTTTCAGTCCTGTTTCACTGAACCGGTATAACCTACCGTTCCAGCCATGTCTATCTCATGAGATATAAAATCTTTACCCAATGCATTGGTGGGAGATATAGGTCCCACCCATCTCATAATGATACCATTCTTATGTGTGCCACAAAATCATAAACCATACATCATTGCATAACCCATGTAATAAAAATGGGAATCTTAAACATCATGACATCATAAAGAAATTCATATACGATAAAGGAATTCATAAAATTAATTCCATCACAACATAATCAAATCAATGTAATAATAGGGATAGAAACAGAACCCTTTATTATCTTAGATGGAAAATAATTTTGATAAAACACTTGAACTCCATTCTTGAGGAAAATATCCTTTCTACTTCAAAAACAATTTTCCTTTCTTAACATATCATAAAATTTTAAACTAAAAGAAGTTGATTAAAAATAAACATGAAAACGTGTAAAGGAAGCTTCTTGGAAATAATTTTTTAAAAATCCATTCATGCCGTATAAGTTAAAAAAACATTCTTCTCGTACTTTTGTCGGAAAAGTCAAAAAGTACCTCGTACGAAAAAACGACAAAAGATTCCTTTCATATTCTTTACTAAAAACTCACCGAAGGGTAAAATTGGATTTAAACTATTGTAAGTGGATGGAAACAATATTACATATTGAGGGACCATGGATATGGATGATAAAATATACCCCAGTAAATAACAAAGTATAAACAATCTCGGATAAAAATGAGATTGTGATATTTCCCTTACCTTAGGTCTGATTTGCTTTGTACGTATCCGAAGCTTCTGTATATTGGTTTAAATAATGTTATTGACTTATTCCAGAATCATAAATATTGATATGATATCATATATGGTCATATTCTTAGCTTCTTGTTAGTAATATTTCATTGTTACTTGTTACTCGGGTCCTTATTGCCTTTTGTTCTTATGCGTGTTTTACCGAATAAATTCTTATTATTCTTTTAAGGTTATAGATACCTTATATCCAGAATGGTATTAGTGTAACATATATCATATTTATTCATTAAATTCATTTATATAATTAATATGTAATGATGATCATGTAGAACGAGTCACATCACATCATGGAGACGGTATTCTGTACGTACGCACGAGTGATGATATCGTTTCTATGATCGTGGAACTGTATTGGAGAATATATATATATATTATTTCAGTATCAATATTAATTTATAATAATCATAAATAGTTACTCATTACACCATTATACCCATCCTTGTAAGGTGATGGTGGAAAATAGATTACACCACGGCGTGGAGTCGGTATTCCATACGTACGCACGCGCGGTGATTTCATTTTTCTGTAGGATGGATAGAAGGTGAATTAGGGTTGTTTAATATTTATAATAACATATCGGTATGTAATTAATACTGATGTTATTACTTTATCATGAAACAACTAAAGAAGAAGAAGTTGAAGAAGAAAGAAATTGAAAAGATCGGTAATGGATATTACCTCTTCTTTGGAACGCCTCTTTGAATCCTCCACTTAGGGAACTAAGATTGGTCTTTGAAGAAGACCAGGACCTCTAGGATTATTCTAGAGAAGTGGAGAGGATAAAATGGTAGGGGTTGGCCGAGCTTGAGTTCTCAAATTGGTGTGAGGAGGAGGGGGAGGAGGTGCCCTTTTATAAGGGAGGAGAGGGGCACCTTAGGAATATCTCAAACTATTATTTTATATTAAAGTCAAAATCGGTTTATAATGGTTCCAAAGGGTCTTATTTAGAAGATAAAGTTGGGATGGGTAGAAATACTATCAACCAATAGGATTTAGACATGTTTAGGGTATTATGTTAACCTTATCAATTAGATTTAACTCTAAGTTAAATAATTTAACTTTTACCGTGTCTTTTTGTTTTCTTTCACTATATGGTTAATACACTTACTATAACATGCCAAAAGAACCCCAAATTGTTTATTATTAATATATATATCCTTATATAAGTCATTTGGCCGAACCTTATATTTTTAGGAATAAAATAACAATTAATAATATAATATTTTCTTTAAAAACTACTTTGTATCAATTTTGACAGTATTTGATATATGATTTTTGTGAAAGTCATAATAGAATTATATGTTCGAACCAAGTTGATTAAATCAACACTAATATATCATAGTAACCTAGAAAATTATTGGGATTCATAAAAAGTCTCAAATTACATTTATGTTGGTGTTTATAACATCAATTATGTCAATATTTCATTAATAAGATAATTACTGCATCATCATTGTGTCATAAATAAATTAAATTATATAATGTCTAAAAATTATAAATAAAATACCATTATGTAGGAAATCATTTTATCTTTCTAATGAATATTTATAGTAGAATGTATCTTATTTATAACCCCATATTAAAAATGATTTACTTATTAAACTTTGATTTTAACTATTTTAACCCTTCTTTAAATAAATTAATAATAAATGTCCTAATCTAATCCAAGTGGGCCTAAATGATAATATTTTACACTTAAGGTTGTTTTTGGTCGAGATAAACTTTTCCAATAGGATTATGACATGTGTTAGGGTAATATTAATATCACTTTTACCCTTAATTACCCTATTTACTATTAACCGTGGTAAATAAAAGTAAAAAGATACTATTCACCAAAAATTATTTTCATCTCATTGAACCACATTTTCCTTACTGACATCAACAGTGTCTCTCGGATTTTTTAAATTCCATTCACAGAAGCGGTAAAATTATGATTTATGAAAAAATTATTTTTTTTAACTACCACTTAGTAGTTTCACTATACATCAAAAATTGAAGTTTTTGAGAAAAATGCAAAAATTTCACCCTAAGATATAATTGATATTCCGAATTCCAAGATGATTTATATTTTAAAAAATTCCCAACATATAAGTTTCATTAATTAATTTTATAATTAATTTCCGCTGTCACAACAAATAGCGTGTTTTTAAGCGATAATAACTATCAAAAGATTAACACTTGTTTATGTCTGGTGTAAATGTGAAATTACATCCAATGACCAAAATTGTATTAAATTGTAAAAATATATTCTAAATATACTTTAAAAACACTCAAATTAATAATTTATCACTATTAATTATTTCGATTAAAAAATTTGTTTTTAATTTAATTTAGTAATTTTCACTATTCATCAGAATATGAAAGTTATCCGAAAAGTACCAAAATTTCACCTTAGGCTAAATTCGATACTCCGAATCCAAAAATGAAGTCCATTTTGGGAGCTAAAATTTCTATAATTTTAAAAGGTGGTTATTACTATTCATAACGGCTAGTTTTAATAATATTTTAATAGCATATCGTTGTTTAGTGAAACTCGGTATTGCGTACTACACACGCTATCGAGGAAGGTTGTGATTGCGTGTAATACAAGGCAAGTCAAGGATGCGTGTTGTGCAAGCTCCTTTTGGTGTAGCGTACAACACAAGACATTAGTGAAATTAAAAAGAATATTTTTCATAAAATCATGGGCTATTACATTCTACCTCCCTTAAAATGAATTTCGCCCTCGAAATTCGTCGGGGTTATAAATGGTTTACTATTCGAAAGTTTCTTTAATAGAAAACCACATCATAAAAAGGAATACCAAAACCAATATTTAAAAACGAAAGTATGAAACGTAATGGTTACCCAAATAAACTAATCACTGGGTTTCCACATAGGTGAAAATTTGGATATGGAAGAAAAATCTAACCATCATGTTCTGATGGAGAGTGGTAGAGAACATGGATATGGAAAATCCAACAATCACAAATCCATAACTTTGTGATGATCTATGGTACCATCTGATTAATCAGATATAAGAGCACTAGGACAACATTTTTGGTTTTCAAGATCGTTTCCCTAAAGTTGATGAAATTGGAATTAGAAGAAATACTTTCGTGATTTTGGTATAGTCTCACTGTTTGTCGTTCTTTGGACAATTTCCACTTCATCTCTTAAATAAATGAAGTTGAATTTGTCATTTGTGATGTGTTAGCAGATCATGTGATAGAATGATGGGTCATTCCATTTGTCTCAAACAAAAGGTTAGAAAAGTTATCAAAAAATACGTAAGTCCATCTATAGTGAGATTAATCATATATGGTTCCTAAAATGAACTTATACATCATATATCATACTGGTTAATATAATACAACTAGTTTCTACTAAACAGGGACTTCCTGTAGGCCAGTGGTAGGCGATAAAGGCCAGTCGCACTTCGGTTGTGGGTTCGATTTCCATAGCCTTGTCCGACGCGATGGGCTGTCACCCGTCATGCGGGTTGTCCTTTTTCTAAAACTATATTACTATAACATCCCATCAATAATATCGAAAAAATTCTATCCTTAAACAATACTAACTTATGTCCAACATAGTCCATTCCAATCTTTATGCTTATCCAAAATACTGCAGTCCACTCTCATAATACAGTGAAAACAATTACCAGAGATTTAATACCATCGTTGATCCCCATATATCATAAGATATGTCTTGTTGGTCACATTCCAAACATTAAAAGTCCTTAATCACGTATTCTCTTGAATACCTTAGTGAAAACATGAATGCAGTTAAAAGTTGACACCTTCCACATACCAAAATCCTCAAAATTCTATATACTCAAACGATGATATCACTTAGTCCTTATATCAATCATGAGATCATGAATACTGTCAAACATTTCATTTTCTCCTTATCCTTTCATTATGGGCATATTATCTACTTTCCAAAATATTTGAATCACTTTTCATGGTTACCGTTACCTTAAAATTATTGAAAACCACAATAGACCGATACATAAATATTTCAACACACCATAAAAGTACCTCAACAACATTATTCCTGAATACCAATACATAAACACTTCAGTCCATCCACTTAAATGATTGTCCAGGAAGAAGTCCTTCCTTGATTTAGAAGTAACTTTTTAGGTCAGGGCATTGAGTTGGGTAATGCCCATGTTCTCCACAAATAAGACATTGAACTCCATAACAGTCGGTCACTCTATGACCCTTTTCTCCACACAGATAACATCAGTCCCTCCATTTGAGGTATTCCTCAAGGTTCTTCTTCCCTTCTTTAGAAATCTCAATCTTCCATTCTTTATGCTCCTCAACATGCGAACATGCATAATAGTCTATCTTCCTCTTCTTTGATGAATTAGGAATACCACTAAATTTCACCTTGTTAATCATATATCGCGATTACTGATTCAACATAATCACAACATCATTCTCTCTAGGCATTACACAATTTTGTTTCTCATAGTCACCAACTTGTCCATTGGATTTAATGTTAACCGAATTCCTTTTGGTTCCCTCCATTAACTAAAACACAAAAATAATTTTGTGAGAGGCAAAAATCATGCTAGAGAAAACAACATAGTAAAGGGGAAGTATCCTCAATATCTAACTTCTTAGGTTAAATTCTATGATCGTTACCGTAGTTCTAGGACTGTATCTTATACGTATACTTATCCTTAGGGAAATCCCTAGACATACCTTAGAAATATCTCTAGGGATCTCACTAACGTTTTCGCATCCTAGTTTTCAAAGGTTGACTAAACCTTTCCACTGATACCAACTGTAGATACCCGAAGCCTGACATACATGAATATTACACTACTTTTGCGGAATACTTAATACATAAGAAAAACAAACACACAAGGACCGTAATAGTTTAGTGTCTTTGGAAACTCGTAATAAAATCTTCTAATAGTGGTGAAAGATCTTCAACATCTCCCAATAAAGATCTTCCCTTTTTTTCTTACCTAAAACCTTTCTTTATATCCTGGGGAAAAGAAAACATAAAAGGGTGAGCTCAAATGCTCAGTAAGGGTAAACAAAAGAAATATCAATCACATCATATTCATAAGAACATATCTTTTGGAAATCATAACCTGCAAAAGATATCATGATTTGTTAACATGGGATAGATCATAGTAGTGAAATTTAATCCCATTAATCATAAATTTAAACATGAAACTTTTTGGCATACACACATAATCATAGAAAATCATTTCTTATTAGTCAAGACTCATTGCCAAGACTATCTAAGTGGACAAAGTCCCTTTCTGAACCTAGTCACCCTCGTTTCAGTCCTGTTTCACTGAACCGGTATAACCTACCGTTCCAGCCATGTCTATCTCATGAGATATAAAATCTTTACCCAATGCATTGGAGGGAGATATAGGTCCCACCCATCTCATAATGATACCATTCTTATGTGTGCCACAAAATCATAAACCATACATCATTGCATAACCCATGTAATAAAAATGGGAATCTTAAACATCATGACATCATAAAGCAATTCATATACGATAAAGGAATTCATAAAATTAATTCCATCACAACATAATCAAATCAATGTAATAATAGAGATAGAAATAGAACCCTTTATTATCTTAGATGGAAAATAATTTTGATAAAACACTTGAACTCCATTGTTGAGGAAAATATCCTTTCTACTTCAGAAACACTTTTCCTTTCTTAACATGTCATAAAATTTTAAACTAAAAGAAGTTGATTAAAAATAAACTTGAAAAAGTGTAAAGGAAGCTTCTTGGAAATAATTTTTTAAAAATCCATTCATGTCGTATATGTTAAAAAAACATTCTTCTCGTACTTTTGTCAGAAAAGTCAAAAATTACCTCGTACGAAAAAACGAAAAAAGATTCCTTTCATATTCTTTACTAAAAACTCATCGAAGGGTAAAATTGGATTTAAACTATTGTAAGTGGATGGAAACAATATTACATATTGAGGGACCATGGATGTGGATGATAAAATACACCCCAGTAAATACCAAAGTATAAACAATCTCGGATAAAAATGAGATTGTGATATTTCCCTTACCTTAGGTCCGATTTGCTTTGTACGTATCCGAATCTCCTATATAATGGTTTAAATAATGTTATCGACTTATTCCAGAATCATACATATTGAGATGATATCATAGATGGTCATATTCTTAGCTTCTTGTTAGTAATATTTCATTGTTACTTGTTACTCGGGTCCTTATTGCCTTTTGTTCTTATGCGTGTTTTGCCGAATAAATTCTTATTCTTCTTTTAAGGTTATAGATACCATATATCCAGAATGGTATTACTGTAACATATATCATATTTATTCATTCAATTCAGTTATATAATTACTATGTAATGATGATCATGTAGAACGAGTCGCATCACATCGTGGAGACGGTATTCCGTACGTACGCACGAGTGATGATATCGTTTCTATGCTTGTGGAACTGTATTGGAGTATATATATATTATTTAAGTATCAATATTACTTTATAATAATCATAAATAGTTACTCATTACACCATTATACCCATCCTTGTAAGGTGATGGTGGAAAATAGATTACACCACGGCGTGGAGACGGTATTCCGTACGTACGCACGCGCGGTGATTTCATTTTTCCGTAGGATGGATAGAAGGTGAATTAGGGTTGTTTCATATTTATAATAACATATCAGTATGTAAGTAATAATGATGTTATTACTTTATCATGAAACAACTAAAGAAGAAGAAGTTGAAGAAGAAAGAAATTGAAAAGATCGGTAATGGATATTAGCTCTTATTTGGAACGCCTCTTTGAATCCTCCACTTAGGGAACTAAAATTGGTATTTGAAGAAGACCAGGAACTCTAGGATTATTCTAGGGAAGTGTAGAGGAAAAAATGGCAGGGGTTGGCCGAGCTTGAGTGCTCAAATTGGTGTGAGGAGGAGGGGGAGGATGTGCCCTTTTATAAGGGAGGAGAGGGGCACCTTAGGAATATCTCAAAATATTATTTTATATTAAAGTCAAAATCGGTTTATAGTGGTTCCAAAGGGTCTTATTTCGATGCTAAAGTGGGGATGGGTCGAAATACTATCAACCAATATTATTTAGACAAGTTTAGGGTATTATTGTAACCTTATCAATTAGATTTAACTCTAAGTTAAATAATTTAACTTTTACCGTGTCTTTTTGTTTTCTTTCACTATATGGTTAATACACTTACTATAACATGCCAAACGAACCCCAAATTGTTTATTATTAATATATATATCCTTATCTAAGTCATTTGGCCGAACCTTAGATTTTTAGGAATAAAATAACAATTAATAATAAAATATTTGATTTAAAAACTATTTTGTGTCAATTTTGACACTATTTGATATATGATTTTTGTGAAAGTCATAACAGAATTATATGTTCAAACCCAGTTGATTAAATCAACACTAATATATCATACGAACCTAGAAAATTAGTGGGATTCATAAAATGTCTCAAATTACTTTTATTTTGGTGTTTATAACATCAATTATGTCAATATTTCATTAATAAGATAATTACTGCATCATCATTGTGTCATAAATAAATTAAACTATTTAATGTCTAAAAATTATAAATAAAACACCATTATGTAGGAAATATTTTTATCTTTCTAATGAATATTTATAGTCGAATTTATCTTATGTATAACCCCATATTAAAAATTATGTACTTATTAAACTTTGATTTTAACTATTTTAACCCTTCTTTAAATAAATTAATAATAAATGTCCTAATCTAATCCAAGTGGGCCTAAATGATAATATTTTACACTTAAGGTTGTTTTTTTTCGAGATACACTTGTCCAATAGGATTATGACATGTGTTAGGATAATATTAATATCATTTTTACCCTTAATTACCCTATTTACTTTTAACCGTGGTAAATAAAAGTAAAAAGGTACTATTCATCAAAAATTATTTTCATCTTATTAAACCACATTTTACTTACTGACATCAACAGTGTCTCTCGGATTTTTGAAATTCCATTCACAGAAGCGGTAAAATTAAGATTTATGAAAAAATTAATTTTTTTAACTACCACTTAGTAGTTTCACTATTCATCAAAAATTGAAGTTTTTCAGAAAAATGCCAAAATTTCACCCTAAGCTATAAATGATATTCCGAATTCAAAAATGATTTCTATTTTACAAAATTCCCAACATATAAGTTGCATTAATTAATTTTATAATTAATTTCCGCTGTCACAACAAATAGCGTGTTTTTAAGAGATAATAACTATCAAAAGATTAACACTTGTTTATGTCTGGTGTAAATGTGAAATTACATCCAATGACCAACATTGTATTAAATTGTAAAAATATATTCTAAATATACTTTAAAAAAACTAAAATTAATAATTTATCACTATCAATTACTTCGATTAAAAAAATTATTTTTAATTTAATTTAGTAATTTTCACTATTCATCAGAATATGAATGTTATCCGAAAAGTACCAAAATTTCACCTTAGGATAAATTCGATACTCCGAATCCAAAAATGAAGTCCATTTTGAGAGCTAAAATTTCTAAAATTTTAAAAGGTGGTTATTACTATACATAACGTCTAGTTTTAATAATATTTTAATAGCATATCGTTGTTTAGTGAAACTCAGTATTGCGTACTACACACGCTATCGATGAAGGTCGTGATTGCGTGTAATACAAGGCAAGTCAAGGATGCGTGTTGTGCAAGATCCTTTTGGTGTAGGGTACAACACAAGACATTAGTGAAATTAAAAAGAATATTTTTCATAAAATCTTGGGCTGTTACACTTCAATCAGAGAATAATTATAAACTTTTGATGCAACCGTTGTGCCATTAGAAGTTGTCACATCTAACTCATCATCTAATTGTTGAGGTAATATGGAGATACCCTTAGATAATTATTCATAAATAAAAGAATGGGTGGATCCAGAATCGAATAAAACATTTGCTACTTTAGATTGGATGGTAAGTGTACCTTTCACCACCTCGTTATCATACTCCACATCACAGATAGTAATTGCATGTGACTTTACTTCGTCATTGGCCTTAATAGTTTGTTGATGTCGATCATCATCAACAACCCTTGGATTTGGGAATTGATTGGAGTAATTCCCCATCTCCATGCACTTCAAACATTGAAGTGTAAGAGGTGCATTCTGTGTATCCCTTTCTTTTTTAGCATCATTAGATATATTCTTCCCATTAGATTGATATTCAACTACCCGATGACCTTCTTTTCCACACTTAAAACATTTTCTTTTCCCTTTAATACAATTCCCTCCATGTTTCCTTCCACAATTTGAGCATAAAGGAAAAGTCATCATCTTTTCAGTGTGGTCTTTAGATTTTCCTTTGAGTTCCATTTCCCTCTTCTTATGAAACCCATATGACTGATGGGTTACTCCAATCTCCACCTCAACCTTGAGAGCACATCAAACAATTTCCTAGTATCTATTGAAGTCCCTTATGGATAACGCCCTTCGATGACTTGGTTTTAACCACTAAAGAATCGATTGATTTTACTCTCAGGTTGGATAATAATTCTGGAAGCGTACCTTGCAAGCCTTTTAAAATTAGCTTTGTAGGTACAAAATGATTCATCATCCCTTTGATTCAGTTCATGAAACTCTTTCTCTATCTATGTTCGGAGAATACACGGGATGTACTTATTGAAAAACAAGTTCTTGAACTCATCACATTCCATGGACTCAATTTCATCTCTTTGGCTCGTATTCTTGAAAAGATTCCACCATTGATCAGCATCACCTTCCAAACGATACACTACTAAGATGAATTTGCCTTGTTCAGAACATTATAGAACTGAAAATAACTTTTCAGTGGTACTAATCCATTGTTCAGCTACTAATGGATCAGAAGAGCCGCTGAATGAAGGTGAACAATGCCTCATGAAGGATTCAACATAACTTTTCTCCTTCCTTTGCTCGTTTGGAAGTATTGCATGGTTTATAGCTTGAGAAAGTTGTGTGAGCATGGCTACAAGATTTTTCATTATAGATCCCATAACATTTGGGTGCTCAGGGGGACAATCATTGCATTTCCCATCACATTCAGCATTAACATAGTTCCTTCGGGCTCCATCCATTGACTAAAACCAAGAAGCATAGTGTTAGAAACACTAATCATAATTGGAAAACCACATAATCAAGAATAAAATTTCACACTTAAGGTCTTATCATAGGTTGGTCATGGCCATTTCTAAAACACTATGATTTTGTTCTATAATTAGACTTATCCTTAGGGTTCTTACTAAGGATTTCACATCCTAGTTCCCAAAGGTTTACTATACCTTTACTCTTATACCAACTATAACGACCCATACATTACATACATTGTTAATACTTCAGAGTTTAAGCGTACTTATTAAAACATATAACAAAACCATGAAAAAACCATATAGTTATAGTGTCTTTAGAAACTGGGAAACATAAACAACTGGTTCATAAAATCAACTACATTGTCTCCAATTTATTTCATCATATCTAGAGTCCCTTTTTGTCATATCCTACTTAATATCTTTCTTCCTGACCAGGGGAAAAGAAAACATACAAAAGTGTGAGCTCAAATTTATAGTAAGGGTAAACAAAAGAAATATCAGTCATATCATATTCATAAGAACATAACATTTTGAAAATATTAACCTGCAAAAGAGGTCAGAATATCATGTCATGGGATAAATCATAGTAATGAAAAGTAATCCCAAATAATCATAACTTAAAACATGAAACTTTGTGGCATACACACATAATAATAGAAAATCATTTTATATTAGTCAATGATCATTGCCAAGCCCACCATAGAGGACAAAGTCCATTACTGAACCGAGTTCACTCCTCGTTCCAGTCCTGTATCACTGAACTGGATTAACTTGCCGTTCCATCCATGTCTATCTCATGAGATATAAATCATTACCCAATTCATTGGAGGGAGATATAGGTCCCACCCAGCTCATAATGAAACCATTCTTATGTGTGCCACAAAATCATAAATCATACATCATAGCATAACCCATGTAATAAAAATGGGATTCTTGAACATCATGCCATCATAACATAACCCATATAAGATAAAAGGACATCATAAAATTAATTCCATCATAAAAAAATCAAATAAATGTGAAAATAGGGATATAAATAGAACCTTATATTATCTTATATGGAAAATAATTTTGATAAAACCCTTGAACTCCATTCTTAAGGAAAATATCCTTTCTACTTCAAAAACATTTTTCCTTTAATAACATGTCATACAATTTTAAACTAAAAGAATTTGATTAAAAATATACTTGACAATTTTTAAAGGAAGATTCTTGGAAGTAATGTTCTAAAAATCCATTCATGCCGTATAAGATTAAATAAATTCTTCTCGTACATTGGCCGAAAAAGTCAAAAAGTAACTCGTACGAATAACAAAAAATGATTCCTTTCATTTCTTTTACTAAAAAATCGCCGAAGGCTAAAATTGTATTTAAACAATTATAAGAGTATAGAAATAATATTACATATTGAGTAATCATGGATGTGGATGATAAAATACACCCTAGTAAATATCAGAGTATAAACAATATCGAATAAAAATGAGATTGTGATATTTTCCCTTACCTTAGGTCCGATATGCTTCGTATGAATCTGAACCTTCTGTAATATGGTTTAAATAATGTTAATTGACCTATTACAGAATCATATTCATTGTTATGATATCATATATGGCCATATATGTATCTTCTTAGTAGTAATATTTCATTCTACTTGTTATTTGGGTGTTTATTACTTTATGTTCTTATCCGTGTTTTGTCGAATAAATTCTTATTCCTCATTATAAGATATAGATACATCATTTACAGAATGGTATTAGTGTAATATATATCATATTCATTAATTCAATTCATTTATATAATCATCATTCAATTAAGATCATATAGAACGAGTCACATCACATCATGGAGACGGTAGGCCGTACGTACGTACGAGCGATGATATCATTCCCATGATCGTGGAATTGTATTGAAATATATGTATAATAATTCAGAATCAATAACACATTACAATAATCATATATAGTTATTTATATACACCTTTATACCCATCCAAGTATGGTGGTGGTGGAAAGCATATTACACCAGGGTGTGGAGATGGTATTCCGTACGTACGCACGCACGGTGATTTTGTTTACCGTAGGATGTATAAGAGGTGAAATAGGGTTGTTTCATAAATATAATAACATATAAGTATATGAGGGATACTGATGTTATTAACTCATAATGAAACAACTAAATAAGAGGGAGTAGAAGAAGAATGGAACTCGAAGAAAATGGTAGAAGGTATTACCTCTTCTTCGAAGTGCCTCCTTTAAACATTCTCTTAGGGAACTAGAGTTGGTCTTTTCAGAAGACCAGTACTTCTAGTAGGTTTATAACAATGTGGGGAAGTGAAATGGGTAGGGTTTTTCTGATATTGAAGTCACAAATTGGTGTGAAGAGGAGAGGGAGGAGGTGCCTTTTTATAAGGGAGGAGAGGGGAACCTTTGGAAAGTGTGAAAATATTATTTTATTATAAACATATCTTCGGTTTCAAAAGATCCAAAAATCATTAAATATGAAGATAAGATTACTCAGGGTCGAAGTAAAATAATCCCATTAGAATTGGACATGTTTTGGAAAATAGTTTAATCATTATAATCATATTTATTTAAATCATTTATTAATGAGGTAAATACTGCATCATTATTATGTCATAAATAATTTAATTTATTTTATGTCTAAAAATTATAAAAAATACCAACATGTAGGAAATATTTTTAGCTTTCCAATTAATATTTATAGTCTAAATGATAATTTATATATCCCCTTATAAAAATTAATTACTAAAGAATTTTTTGTTAATGCCAATTTTGTCTTTTCATTAAATTAATTAATCTAATGTGTCATTGTCTTTAATAAATGGCTCCATGGGGTCCCAAAATCGACCCAAGGATGTCCATGGTCGTCCATTACTCATAAAATAAGGTTTAGACAAGTGTTATGGTAATTTTGAATTATTATAATTTTCTTTTAACCTTGAATTGTCCCATTTAATTTTAACCATGGTAAATAAAAGTAAAAAGGTACTATTCACCAAAAATTATTTTTATCTAATTGAACAACATTTTAATGTTTGATATTAACTGTGTCTCTTGGATTTTTGAAATTCAACTCACAGAAGTGGTAAAATTAAGTTTTCTGAACAATTACTAAAGCTCTTAGGATGTGGGTAAAAGATGGTGAAAAGTTCAATACAATTTTTTATAATTTTAAAATTAATATAAAATGATTCCAATGAATTTAATTGAACTTATATATGTATTATTTTTCTAATTTTACCTAATATAAATTTAAATCAAACAAATGATAATAATAAAAAAATTCACCAAAAATTCAGTGTTTTCACAATTCATCAAAAATTGAAATTTTTTAGAAAAATACGAAAAATTCATCCTAAGCTATATTTGATATTACAAATTCAAAAATTATGTCTATTTTTCCAAATTAATAACCTATAAGTGGAATTAATTAATTTAAAAAGTAATTCCTATTATCAAAACAAATAGCGTATTTATAAGAAACAATAACTATCAAAAGATCATCACTTGTTTATGTCCAATTTCAAAGTGAAATTAATTAAAATGACTAACATTGGATTAAATATTAATAATATATTATAATTACACTTTAAACCCAATTAGAAAGATAATTTATCCATATAAATTATTATGATGAAAAAAATTTCTTTTTAATTAAAATATAGCGTGTTTTTACTATTCATCAAAATATGAAAGTTATCAGAATAATATGAAAAATTTACCCAAATTATATTTTTATATCATGATTTCACGGAAGAATTTTATTTTTTCAAATTGAACATATAAACATCTCAAAAACTAGATTTAAAATGGGTGCGCCATTAAAAGGCCGTAAAACTGTATTTGTTGAAAAATACTTCTTTTATCCGAAAAATTTATTTTTTTTCATACCTCATTGTAGAAAATGTGTAAGATGAATTATAATGTTATAAAATTTAAAATTGAGTTAATACTATTCATAATGGCTAGTTTATAATATTATAATATTATATCATTGTTTAGTGAAACTCGGTATTGCATACTACACACGCCATCGAGGAAGGTCGTGATTGTGTGTAACGCAGGCCAAGCTACTATTGTGTGCAGTGAAAGATTATTTTGCGTATAACATAATACATAAAAAAATATATATTTCTCATAAAATACCAGGGTGTTAAATTTATATTTTGAAGTTATATTTTATTACATATGTTGGGACATGTATCTCTATGATCCACTTAATGTACATTTCATTTATATATGATTATATACCTCTTTCTCTCTCATTAACCATTTTTTTGAATTCTTATGTCATGTTGTTATGCTGCCTAAATTGTATAGCGAATTGCCAAGACAAAGACATTGTGTAGTGAATACAATGCTCATTTCTCTATCAAGGGTATTAACCTTTATGAACATTTACTTATTTATTATATATTTTCACATATTTCTTACACATTTATTTATCGTGGATTAAATGATGATGTTTAATGATTCTATATTGTATGATCCAGGTGGAACACTTATTCTAGATATAAACTTTTTATAAAGGGTGAACCCTGATAGCTCTTCAATGCATTTGGTAAATATTAGTATCATGATACATCAAGTGAAATGAGGTTTTAATCATTATAACTCATGTTCCAAAAGTTTTTACTCATAATCCAAGTGCAATGAGCCTTGGATCATGGTAATATCATCTTAAATGTGGATGTCACATTTCAATGTTATGATAATCATGCTATATCATGCCTTTATGTTCATGTTTCTGTTATGCTCCATTGAGATGCCTATTTCCAAACATGTTCTATATTCTTCATTTTAGGACATTTTTAATATTTTAATGGCCCTCATATCTCACTGTTTTCTTATACATGACCTCATATTATCCCATATCATGCGAAGTACGAAGAAATTTTGTGGTCATGTAAAATATGATTTTAATAATGATGTAGTTTTTTATGTTCTAAGTTGTTCTGTAATGTTTCTAATCCCCAAATACACTATAAATCTCAATCTTATATGTACTATCAAGTGAAAAGTTTATGTAAATTTTTTTATGTGTGAAATAAAGCGCATGATTGTTATAGATAGTAATAGACGACATGTTTAGTTATATTGGGATTAGGATTAGAAAACCCAAGAGAAAGAATTAGGGATAAGACTATGTGAAATAAAAAAATCCCTAATTTTTTTTGAGTATTGAGTAATTTTTTTATCATGATAATACATCCCTATCTGGATATGAGCAGGTAGAGGTGACTCTGGTACAGATGTATCTAGGGGTAAAACCCAAAACACCACATTGTGCCTGACTCGAACGAGAACTGTTTCCGAGAAATGGAACTTGTTGTAGATTTTTGTATGACACTCTCATGGTATATTCTTTGGTAAATTCATATTCTTAGTAGGAACCATTATTAAAGGGAATAAAATAATATCCATAAGAAAATTTGTAATGTTGAAGATCATGGATAACATAGATTGAAGCCATTAAGAATATAAGTTATGGAAATAACATTAATATATAAGTCATCTATTTTTGTCATTGGATTACCCTTTTTGTGTTTCCCCTATCATTCTTTTTATTCTAGTTAGTGGATGGTAATAGGGGGACTCAGGCTAACAACCAATGTGAAGATCAATGTGATTACTCTTCTAATGAGATTCCAAATCTGATGGGAGCAGTAATCGCCACCTTTGTTAGGATACTCTCTTAGATAACTCAATTTTTGAATAGAAACATGGGTTATCAGGAACATTAAACCCCATAATAAAGAAAAAGTCTAAATCAATAGCTTCATGAGACGAATGCCTCCTAATTTTAATGGATAATTTTATACCTAAATTGTCGAACTATAGATTAACAACACAAAAAATATCTTCTCCATCCTTTAATGTTCCGAATATGAGAAGTCTCTTCTGGATGCTTATCATGCAGTGGGTCAAGATGATAAATTTTTTAAATTGATTAAAATATGATGTTTGAGAGGGAGATCAATTTTTTTGGAATGGATGGATTTCTAGAAAAAAAATCAATAAATATTTTCCTCCAACCCTATGGATTAACATGGAATGGGGCTTCCGTGCCATCCAGAAAAAAGTTAATGAATCAATTAGATAGTATAAGTAAAACATCACAAGGCTTGAACGATATGCCTCCGACTTTCTCTTTACCCCAAAATTGAAGGTTGAACACTTCTTTTGTGGTCTAAAACCAAGAATATGGAATTACCAAGTGATCCATGACATCAAGATCAAGGAGGAGATTTTCTGATGTGCCCTCAAAGTAGAAATGGATATCAGAGAATCTAAGGGGTATCATGAGGATAAGAAGCGTAACATGGACTTTAATTCTAGTTTTCTGATGGATAAATCCAATGGTGATATGAAATGCCATCACCCTTCTCTCCAAATGAAGGTAAATAAGAACATTTGAAATTTCCTTAAGGGCAAAATGAAATGCTTTTGGAGTGTAAAAGAAGGAAAACTGGCGAATAACTATTGGTATGAAAACCTGCAACTTCAAAAGAGGAGAGGAATGCTCGATTTGACCATCAAAACATTGTTTGTTTCATCAAATACAATGAACTACGTTACATTTCAAAATATTTCCCTAGGAATAGGGTTTTCGGAGGACACTAAAAACCACAAAGGTATTAACGGTGAATTTTTTCCATCACTGCTACTGAAACGAATCCTGAAAATGAAGTGGAGATAGGTACGCTAGTTACTCATTCAAGAATAGTGAACATAATTTTTTATTCCCATTATATGTATTGTTTTGTATCAAAAATTTCAGTTGAACATTCTCAACATCACCACAAATTATGGATGTGGTGATATCAGTGAGAACAAAAAATGGGGCAATCATTGCAACCCATGAATATTACTCACCCCTTTAACAATTTTTGGTTTGAAATTCTGGGACAAACTCTTCATACTCCCTCTTGTGGAATTTGATTCAATTATTATAATTGAATGAATTTACCTATATAGGGCCAACATAAATTTCTGTGAAAGGGAAATAACTCTCCATATGGAGAATCGACCCCCGATTATGTACAAGTGCAAGGATAATGATGAATCTTCTTTAGCACCGTTATCTCAAGTGTGGATATTACTACCCTATGAGCACCCATATATTGCTCAGATGATTGAGTATAAGGATGAAACCATCCTTGAAGACATGCCTATTGTGAGGTAAATCACTAAAGTGTATCTTGAGGAGTTTTATGGTCTTCCTCCTATATGAGATGTTGAATTCATAATTGATCTTACAGTTGGGGTGTTTCCAATATCAAAGAATCCGTATAGAATGACTGTTGTGGAGCTTAAGGAGCTAAAGAAATAACTACAAGAGAATCTGGATAATGTTTTTATAGGCCTATGTTCTTAACCATGGGGTGCACCAGTCCTCTTTGTCAAGTAGAAGGATGGGTCAAAATTCCTTTGCATTTTTTATCACGAGATCAACAAAATCACGATAAAGAAAAAATATCATCTTCCCCGAATTGATTACATTTTCTATTAGATATGTGGAAAAAAATACATCTCCAAGGTAAATTTACATTCAGGATATTACCATGTAATTGTGAGAATGAGGATATCCCCATGAATTCTTTTCGAACATTTTACGGGGACTTTGAATTCATATTAATTCCTTTCAGTCTCAGTATTTCTCCAACAATCATCACGAACATGATAAATGGAGTCTTTGGAGATTACCTCCAATAGTTTGTGGATGTATTTATAGATGATATTCTAAAATTATCCAAAACCATGTAGGAGAATGAGGAGCATCTAAGAACTATACTAGGGATATTTCAAAAGGAGATTCTCTGTGAAATATACAAAAGTGTTATTTTTGGTATAATTGAGTATCATTCATGGTTCACATCATCACATGAAATGAGATATCTGTGGATCCCTCCAAGATAGCTGCAATTGAGGTACATATGAAGCCAAAATCGATGATGGATAGTTGTACCTTCTTGGGGTTAACTGGATAATATTGCTGATTTTTGAGAAATTTCTCACGAGTTTAAAACCCTCTTTCCAATATAATTTGGAATAGAGTCATGTTTATTTGGAATGATAAACGTGAAGAGAGATTAATGAAGTTGTAAGGGATGCTTATCACTAAACTCGTGTTCACACTACCCACATGTAGAGAACGTTTTGTGGTATTTAGTGATGCTTGGAAGAAGGTTTTGGGCTGTGTAATGATAAAAAATGAAAATGTTATTGCCTATGCTTCAAGGAGATTGAAATTTCATTATAAAAAAATTAACCACATGATTTGGAGTTGGATTTAGTAATATTCAATATTAAATATTAATGACATTACCTCATTGTTGAGAAGTGTAAAATATATAAGAATCACAAAAGACTAAAGTTTATATTGACAAATAAAGAGTTTAATATGTTCCAATGAAGAGGGATAGATATGATCAAATACTAAAATTTCTCAATCCATTACCACCTTGTGAAAGATAAAAATGGGAATATAATCTACGTATATAGCACCCAACAATTATATCATGGATGAGAATTGATAAGGATCCAATCATTCTAAATTTGATTAAGATGGACATGGGAATCATAAAAAAATTTAACATCATCAACCCTTTAATGAAGAATTGTTCATCCTTATCTTTTAGAAAGGATATATGATGCCCCAATGGATTGTGTGGGAATTTGAAATAATTTGGAAACTATCAAAAATGAGAAATTCGTAGAGGAAAATATTAATGAATAAGGAATTCTGTGATTTGGAATAAGACTATGTGTTACATCAAATCGGGAGTCAAAGAAAGAACTTTTTTATGATTCACAAAGTTTGATTTTCTCCATTCACCTCAGAAACACAAAGATATATCAAGATCTCTGAGCTCTTTATAGGAGGGATTACATGAAGAAGGATATCCCTGAGTACGCCTCAATGTGCATGATATTTTAGAATGTGAAGGATGAGAGGAAGAAGTATATGTGGATGATGAAACTGTTACCAATACCAAATAGGAAATGGGAAAACATCACCATGGACTTTTCCCTAGACATCTGAAGAAATAAAAAGGATACAATGATTATTGGGTTGTTCTGGATTATATTAAAAATATTTCACACTTCATTTCAATTATGAAAGATTTATCATTAGATCAAATGGATCATAAATATATTAGATAATTGGTAAGGTTGTATGGAGTAAAACTATTTGTTGTATCTGAATGAGGTCCATGATTCACTACTATGTTCTGTAAGAGTCTCCAACATACACTAAATACTAAGATGAACATCAGTATGACTTATCATCATCAAACAAATGGAAAATCTGAGTGTACTATCCAAACCCGTGAGGACATGTTGAGAGCGTTCTTAATGGGATTCAACGGAGGATGGGATCAACATATTACTCTAGTAGAGTTCTCTTATAATAACAGTTTCCACTCAATTATCCCAATGGATCCTTATGAATCCCTTTATTGGAAAAAATGATGAACCCTAACATGCAGGGATGATGTTGGGGAGAAAAAACTCATAATCTTACAAATGGTTGAGGAAATTGTGGAGAAAGATAAGACCATCCAGAAGAACATTAATGCTTCTCAATGTTGAAAAAAGAGCGATGTTGATAAGAGTCGATGAGACATAGAGTCTTATATTGAATACATTGTATTCCCCTACATATCACTATTGAATACAATTTTGAGATTTTGGAAAAGGTAAATATTACTCCAAGGTACATCTTTCCTTTTAAGATCATTTATCACATTGAAGAAGTGTCCTATTCACTAGAACTCCCACTCAACCTATCTCAAGTACATTATGTATTCCATGTGACACTCCTAAGGAGGTATATGCGAGTCCCATCACATGTACTCAATACATAGGTGTTACCATTTGAGAATGACTTGTCCTATGAAAATATGTCTGTCATGATCTTAGACCATAGTGAAAATTTTATTCAAAATAAGACAATTCCCATTCTGAAGGTGTTGTGGTGAAACCACAATTTTGAATAAGGAAAATGGGAATTAGTGAATTTGCTGAAGAAGAGTTATCCTCATATGTTTTAGTGTGAGAAAAGAAAATTTTGAGGGAGAAATTTCATAATGGGGGAAGATTGTAATGACCTGAACTTTTATTAATGAACATTCCTCTTGAACTAATTAAATGTATTGTTATATAAAATGGTTATATAAAACATATGAACATCCCTGGTAAAATGTTACTTGAATTTTAAAAAACCATTATGAGTTTTTACCATTTTTAATATAGCTATTGAACAGTGATCACGTGATTAGTATAAATAATGGACTTTAACACATTCAATTTACATAGAAAAAGGATGTGATGGCCTCATCAAGTTGAATTACACCATAAGAAGCCCAATTATAAAATCTAGTAAAGTAGGTTGTGTCACTGGGATTCTCTCTTGACTAATCCCAATCTATGATTCAACACGTTGAGCTTGAATGGAACTCCATGTAAGAGAATTGGATATTAATAGAGATTGCCACCTGGGCGATGTTATGTGATCCTCGCTAACAGTCTGTCATCATCGCACACCTTATCCTTAGGTCTTATGTGTGTGTTATTAAGGGTTATGTAAAAATTCCCTATCACTATGATTATGTGCGTTATTTTAATATATAACAAATTATATACAATCATTTTATTATATTTACTTTGTAAATAGTTTTTAAAGAATAGATTGTATTTTTTTAGTTAATATTCAAATATGGAATCAATTTTGACGAATTAATGGATTTGTTAATTAAATATTATTTTAAAAATATATTACTACTAAATCAATTTTTATAAATTTAAATGATTATATAATTTTTACGAATACAATTTTAATTTTAATTATGGTTTGAAAGCTGTTTTTTTTCAAAACCCAACTATTTTCGATAAAAATCGGTAATTTAAGTAAAAATTCACACATTTAAAAAATTATTTAGATAAAATGAATATTATTTTTGGGATCAGGATGTTGAAATTATTCAATAGTGAGTTTTTCATAATTTTTCTGAGACAGTGGAATTTTTGGTTAAAAATTAAATATCATTTATATATATAAAGTTTTTTATGACATCATAATGACCCAATAATGATATAATATTAGACTATAAAAGGTATTTTATTCCAATATATGTTTTACCTTTAAAATAAAGGTTATTTTATATTTGTTTTATTAATTTTATGGTTCCTTAGTGGACCCTCCAAGACTTGTAAAAGAATTTATGTTTTCAAAAGGATTTCCTTGGGAGTGTGACTCACCACCAAATAAACAAGCCAAATATTTTAATAAGTTCATACATTGGAATTATAAAATTATTTTTTCAACTATTCATTGTCAAAAACCAAGGGAAATAATCATGCTTTTATTTTCATGTTTTATTAGTTTAATGTGTAGTTCCCAAAACCTAAATAATAATGATTTCCTTCTTCTTTCCTATATACGATAATAGAATCTCCCACTTCTCTTCACTAAAATCCCCTGTAAAACGTTCCTAAAATTCCATTCCCCCTATAAAATCCTCCCATGGTTCCTTATAATCCCCAAAATCCTCTCTCAAGACCTTCCCAGTCCTTTTGGTACACACTTCCAAGTAAGGTATTTCTTCGTTTATCATTTTTCTTCAATTTTCATTGTATTGTTATTCCCTTTGGTTTTCAATTATAAATTTTGATGTATGATTTAAAACCTACCACAAACTTATGTCCTTATGTTTTAATTGTGATATAACACTATATCTCACTTTAATTTTTCCCATGTACACCAATTAACATGCTGAAATTTTGTAAAGAAGTTTTCTCCTCTTATTTACATTCAAACAATTATTTACTATTATAGATCAAAATTATATTTAATTTTTTAGGAAACGTATATATATGACCCTCTAAATTTTCATTTCATATAAATATGATGAGATACCCGTTTTTCTCTTGTAAACCATTTTTATGAATTCTTATGGCACACCGTTATTCTGCCGAAATTGTACCGCGATTCTTTAAGGCAATGTCAATGTTTAATGAATACCATGCCCATTTCTCCAGAAATGGTTCTAACATATATTCACATTTAATTATTGATTATATAGTTTAATTTATGTTTTCCATATTATTTTATCTTTTAATAAATGATTATTTTGAATGATTCAATTTTGTTTTATCCATGTGGCACACTTAAGCATGAAAAGAAATATTTATTAAGTGTGTGCCATGATAGAACCCTATTGCATTTGGTAACGATTAATATTAGGATACATCATGTCAAATTAGGGTTTACTCATTCTAATTTATGTTCAATGACAGTTTACTCATTCTCCTTGTGCAATGATCCTTGTCTCATTTTAATATCATGTTAAATGTTGATGCCACATTTCCATGTTATGATAATCATTCTATATCATGCCTATATGTTCATGATCCACTTGTTCTACATTGATATTCCTATTTCCTAGAATGTAAAACATTCTTAATTTTATTTATTTTTTACTGCCTTATTGGGATTTATAGATCACCATTTTCTTATGCATATCCTCAGGTTATCCCATGAAATGTTAGGTACGTAGGAATGTTTTGGTCATGTAAATGATGTTTTTAGTTAATATGTTGCGTTTTATGTTCTAAGATATTATTTAATGTTCCTAAGACCCAATGACAATATAAATATCGATCTTATATGTTATATCATGTGAAAAGTGTATGTAATAAATCATGTTTAAGAGTTAAATAAAGGGCATGGTTATTATAATTGATTTGGTTGAATATTCTATTATAGTACAATATAGGTCATGTTTTAAATCTATTTGAATAAAATGTGAATAAAATGAGCACATTTTATGATCTAATCCCTATTTAATCTCACCGTGTAGTTCATCCTCATGGTAAAAATCCTCTTTAAAAATAACTTGTAATTTTTGGTGAAGTTGCGGAAATTATATATTTTGATTAAAATTGATCCCATATATTCCTCCCTATTATCTATCATCCATGTCCTATAAGAATTATTATTATATATTTTTAAAAAAAATGTAAGATTAGAAGACACTTTAGTTGCAATAAATATATATAAATAAAATTTCAATGTCGGTACTCACTCTATGATATTAACTTTTAATTTCTATTCAAAATGTAGTGCTATATGGTAAATGTGTTTATTAGTAAATAGTATAAAATAATCCTATCATTCATCTTCTTCATGTTCCATCTCCATATTTATTGTTACAGTAATTAGGAACATAAATTAAGATTAATTTTAATTAATAATTTCCTACATGGGGGAGGAGGATTTCATGGACTAAGCCAATTCATCCATAATATATTTTATTAAACTCCTACTTCATCCATAATCAATGCATGAAAACTGTTTTTAATGTTAATAATTATATATGTTGTCATATAAAAATTCATGGCTACCTCCCCAACAAGAGTAGTTGGGAACTAGTTTCTATATGCATTTCTCCTCCCATAATGATTTTCCAGCCTAAAATTATTATATTACTATTTTGAATATTATATATGGCTTCCTTATATAGATTCGTCAATTAAAATATTTATAATATGTTTAACCACTCAAGAGGGTTTATATCATGAATTATGGATTTATTATTCAACATTAGTTTTTACGAAGTAGTAATCTCATTAATATTTTTGTAAAGGGCCTCTATTTTTGTAAATTTAAAGGTAGTAAATTATTTACCATGTGATATAGGAAAGATAAATTATAAAAATAACTACCTATAAATAGAATCACATTGGTCACACTATTATCATAGGCTATAATAAAATATGAATTTATTAACCAGTGATACAATTTATTGGATTGACTAGTGTCAATCCCATGGATCTCAAGGGTTGATTAAACCTTATCATAACCAGTTATTAATTTTACATTTCTCATAATTTTTAAATATCGATGACATGAGATATATATTTTTTTGGGATTTTTTATTAATTTAATTAAAATAAGATGGAAAATAGAGAACACAACAATGGGGTTGGGAAGAAATGTATGTGATTTAAGGCTCTGTCCAGTGGGTTCAATGAATAGAATAAATATCATTCATATTTTGTTACTCAGTTATTCCATTACATGGAACCAATAATAATCTCAAAAAATCCTATATTATACCAATAATTCTATTTTTTCTCCTCTTGGAAGGACAAAGTACAATAATTAATCGAGTGGATACTACGACTCACACACCTAGTAGTAATCTTATTCTATTTTTTCATTTTTAACCACACAACTTCATTTTTATGATGTTTGATATGAATAATTGGAAGCAATGAAGTATATGTATTAGAGGAGTAAAATAGTGTTAATGGAATATATAGTGAACAGAACCTCTTAGGAACATTATCTTCATTGTCACACTATACTTAGAAATGAAATACATTGATAAATGAAACACATAAATTCAAGAATACCATTACATGTTTCATTAGACCAACCATAGTTGGTTATTTATAAATTATCATTGTGAATATAGATATTATGGAGATTATATAGGTTAATAAGAACAAAAATTGTGGGGGAAACAAGAAAAATATAATTGTATTGAAATAAAAATAGAATTATAATGCCTACAATTACAATAAACACAAAAAATTTGAGAAAATGATGAAGGAAAAGGTTTGAATCCTCTATAATGAGTGGAGGGGATACTATTTATAAGAATTATATAACATTATTCTTTATCTTATTCATGTTTATGTATTTATCAGGAGTTATTGAATTTATGGTTTCAACAAGTATATGTGGAGGGTTAGGATGGATTTAGGTGGCAATTAATAAAATCATTTTTTACACTTCCCATGATTGAATTTCATATACCATTAATAATGATATGAGAATATGTGTCTAAATAGATCAAATTATAATTTAAAATGTGTAATTATTGTGGAATTACCACATTAGTAATTGGAGAGAAGAGGTTGCTTTTATGAGCTCATTTGAACTTGGAAGGGATTTCTTGAAGGGTGGACATATCATGTTGTTGTTGGGATTTAAAATCTTATATGTGGGTATGATCATTCATTGGTCTTTAATTTGTTTGGTCTGGTATTGTACTTTGGATTTATTTGAGTGGACATAGAATATAGATGTTTTGGAAGGAAATAGCATGAATATATACGGGAAGTTGAGGTTCATCATACAGTTAGTTGGATGGTTTATCATGGGGTCTTTGTGTCTTCAGTGGGATAAACATTAGACTTCCATAACCAGTTTGGTGATGATGAATAATACAATCCTTATTTCATGTTTTATTTTGAGATAATGAAAATTTCCCTGTTAGAATGATTTTTTTTCCACTTCTGTTTGGTCAATATTATGGCATTAGTATTCAATTTAGACATTTTGTCAACCCTATATCTTATGGATCTATAAAACTTCTTTTTGCACTATGTATTTTGATAATGTGTCATAGAATCTTAGTTACCTAATTTTAGTGGATTTTTACACCTTTCACCATTACCAAATGAAAATAGAAATTTAGTGTATCCAATTTCTAAATTAAAAAAAATAAAAACATTATAAATTAGATTAAATTATTTAAAAATAAAATTTGAAAATTCAAAATCATTTATGGAATGATAATTAATTAAAGATATATTATATGAGTCTTTAATAAATATTATATTTATTATTTGAAATTTATAGTATTGTATCAATGTCTTAAAAAATGAAATTTAGATGACCTTTTTCTTAAAGAATCAATGAAAGGATTTAAGATATTTGGTTTCACTAATTACCCTTCAGCATGGATATTATACCTTTAAATATATAATTATACATGGACAAAGAAACATTATAAAATTTCGACTAATATAACTACATGACGTTTTTCTAGGTTTTATAGGGTCATGTCACTCTTTGAATCCTATACACTCTCATATAGAGAGTTAAATGGAAAACACGCCAAAGAATATTGGTAATGATATTGGAATGAGATATTTTCCAAACATAAAAGAGCGATATCAATTCTCATTTAATGTAATATTTTTTATTTGATCAATAAATATTTATTTATAGAATAATATTTTTGATAGGCCCTGTTAATTCTTCTTAAGAAGATCATCTAATTAAGGGTCCATGAAAATTACATGGAAATAACATCTAGGTCTGTGACACCAAATCATTTCAATATTTGGTCAATCATGATATTAAATGTTGATAGATTTTAAAATAATTATTTTTACTCATTAATTATTCTATATTTTTAAATACAAATATTTAATCATAAATTTCCAGAAGTATGGTTTTGATGAAAATATAGTTTTAGCATAAATTTTGTCTTTGATATATATATTTTGTTTAATGAAATTATGTAGTTTTGATAAAAGGTGTTGAAATAAATTTTATGGATGTATTTGATATAATAATTCTAATGTTAGAATGTGTGGTTGTTTTTAATTTTATTCTCAGAATCTTCGTATATAATTTGTGTTTTTGGGAAAACTTAGAAGAACCAGTTTATAAATATTAATAATAAAATATTATCATATCCTTCATATTTGATTAAAATATTAATATACGTCAAACCTTATTTTTAGGATTGGATTATACATGTGTTCATATTTATTATACAGGGATTAAAACATGCAAACCTCAACCTTATGGGTAGAATATATAATATATGGGATTGAAACATGTGAAAGATTATGATAACGGGCTGAGTTGTGTAAAATTGTAATTCTATAATGGGAGAAAAATATTATTTATATATTATTATTAATTATCGAATCATTTGTAATTAGTTATGATTATGTTTTGTTTATTACCAAATTTAGATAACTTGATTATTATTATTCATGACTAAATTGAATGATTTTTCATGTTTGACTATTTCATTGTTAACTGATGGAAAACATGACTTTATATAACACTACATGTTTTTAAAACAAGGAAATTTTATATGATTAGATATGTGATATGAAACACAAACAATAAAAAACCCAAAATACCTTTCATTAAATTTAATATCTTTGATAGCTTGCAAAATAAAAAACCCCGAGTCTAAATGAACACTTATATAATATACTGTAATAACCTAATAATTAAATTAGAATGT
Organism: Viscum album; assembly: GCA_963277665.1. NCBI lineage: Eukaryota > Viridiplantae > Streptophyta > Magnoliopsida > Santalales > Viscaceae > Viscum > Viscum album. Next base: position 609,095,890 of record OY728133.1, on the reverse strand, counting down.
ATGTATATTAATCATTATATTATTAAAATCATGGTTATATATTGATTAGAAATAATATAAGAATCATTTAATGGATTTTTTTTGAAAAACTGGTTTTTAAAAGATGGTTTAGTCACTATATAGTCACATTATTTAATTTTTTTTTACCAATATTAGCAAATTTATTTGAAAAAATGAACTTATTTTTTAAATAATATTTTTAAAATTATCATGGTGGGTTTTTTGGTATTTTTTTGAAAATTTTCATTTTAAGATGAATAGTGAAACTTTTTGAATTTTAATTAAAAACTGGATTTTTGTTTAAATTATTTAAAAAGATATATTTTATTTTATTTTTTTAAATGATATATTAGTTAAATTATATATATAAATATATATCAATATTTTTTGTTATTTTAATTATTTTCATGTTGAATTTTGATATTAAAACATTGTAAACCTTTGATCATCATCGCATTGAAAACCCGCTTCCTCATTGTTTCTACATGAATAAATTTAAAAGAAAATTTTAAAATTATAATAATGGAAGTTTGAATATTTTATTATCTATTTATTATTATAATAATTAATTTCATCTAATAAATTCAACTACAATATTCACCATAATGAATATTAAAATCAGTAAATATTATTTACCACGGTTAAGGTAAAAATGTATATATCAGGTGTTAAAATAAATTTATATGGATTAAAATAACCTAAAATCAAGGATAAAATATATTTTATGACCATATTTTGACTTTATTTGGAATAATTCTTGATAATACCTTATGTTGGACCATTCTAGTCACAGAAAAATGTGGGTACATGTTTTCATTTTCAGTAATTACATGTGTTCCACTCACTTAACTTATAAAAAGCCACACCAAATAATTTAATATTTACACCTCCTAATCATTTTAGATCAGTAAATCCACACCAAAATAACATCTAAAATTCAATTCCCTAATAATATAATCCTTATTTTGGGAAAAAATCCATCCTAAGAAGGCTTTTGGTGCAAACCTAAAAACGATACCCGAACAAAAATAAATGTTTATAAATGATCTTTTTTAATTTTATATCTTCCTATAACCACCAAATCCTATTTTATTCATTTTCAAGATAAAAAACGTTTTGGGTTAGTGGGAAACGCACAAAAAAAGCACACAAAAAATTAAATCAAAGCAAATCCACCCCAAACAAAATCCAAACTTCAACAAAGAACCAATAAATTTTGAAACTGTAAATCAGACAGGATACGAAAATCGGATTTCAAACCACCGAATCCAAACCCAAACCCGAGGAGATCTTGATCAGCACGTCAGAGAAACTCATGTCAGTATCCTTCTAAATTACCACCAATTACCGTCATCACTCAAACACCACTGGAGATGAATGCTGGAAAGGGTTTTCTGAGAGGCAGAACCACACCATCAAATTCTCTATACAAGATCTGCACCATACAAGATGGACACCTTCACCAAAAACTGAAACAAACCTAAAACGAACCTTGGTCGCTGGTGAAGATCACATTCCATGACACTGCATCTTCTTCACACAAAATCCTCCACATAGAGTCAAATCTAGACCGCAAATCGCCACAAGGATCATCCGAACAAAACAGCCAAAGAAGGAAACAAATAGATGATGAAATCACCACACTAGAACCAGAGGGACTGACCAGCAAATCCCCACCTCGCTGAAAAAAGCAAAATGAACCCCACAAACCAACACCGAATGCCATGTAGAAGAGAAATTCAGACTCTCCATCGAATAAGGACACAGATATGGAACTCCTATGGCCTCCGAACCCAAATCCCAAAACCTCAGCGTCACCCCGCAGTCGATCCGCCTCGGAGAGGTGCATATAGTGATGAGGCTAGAGAAGGGAACGAAGAAGACAAGAAACCCAAAAAAATGACACCATGAAGAAGGGGAAGAAAACCAGAAACAAAAAATACAGACTCCGAAGAGCTTTTTGAACCAATATCCAGTGAACCTCAGGATCCAAAAACCTCTTAGAAACGCCACTTCAAATCCGACCTAGAAAGCTGCAAGGGATCCAGAGGTCAGAGCAGGCGAGCGTCCAAGGGCTCTAACGAAGACACCAACGACCATCCATAAAAAAGGGAAGGAAGAAGGATAATATGAGTAAAATAAGGTAAAAGAAGAAGGGGATGAAGGATAATCGCTTAGACGAGCCGCCAATCCCGCATCGTAGGGTTTCAGGAGGAAACCCTAGGTGGAGTGAAGAGGGAGAGGGGAGAGCCGGGAGAGTATATCTTACCATAAAAATTTATAATTTTATTAAAACATGAGGATATAGATTCTATAGTATATTACATATATTTTTAATTTTTTATGTTAATAAAATGATAGAATACTATCCCAACATCCATCCAATGGGATAAGAAATCACCATTTGTGTGTCTGATGAACTACCGTCACATGAACCAATGTCATTCATATTTTCATTACCACCTCTCATAGTTGGGTATGATGATAGATATAAAGTATATATATGATATTTATTAAATAATTTTATTTCTTGAGTCATTATTTCATATATATACCTTTTTTACTTTTCAATCTGTTGGGGATACAATAATGTCATATGTGTGTATGGTGGACTACCGCCTCGTGAATCGATGTGATTCCTTTTGAATAAATCATTAAATGAAAAATGATAAGGCTAAATTTTGTGAATATATGTGATATACATGATATTATAATGAAATTAATGAAATATTTATCATTTATAAAAGATAATATATCCTTTTTTATAACCTTTTCATTCTTTTAATGATGATAACATTGTTTGCGTACATGTGGACTACTGCCTTCACGAAGCAATGTTACTCTCTTTTCATCAAGAAAATACATGTATGATATATTTATGTTTATTTAAAGAAATAACTTGATATTATGGTCAGTATATATATTTAAAATATTACTTACTACCTCTATATAATGATCGTTGAAAAATGGAATTGTTACCCATGTGTACGTATGACCTACCGTCTAAATTATTGTAACGTACTTCATTTCTCAAAACCATATTTTATGATTGGTCTTAAAATTATTAATAATGTTTAAATAATAAAAATATTTCAAGATTTTTATTATAGGTGTTATGAAAAAATATAATATTTAAATTAAATGATACTTTCATGAATAAAAAGAATGGAAAATTGAGGCAATTAAAACCCAAAACAATGAAAAATAATATGTGATTATTAAAAAATAAGCAATACAATGTTAAAAAAGGATCATATATTATATTATAAATATTATTATGTTTTTCAATGTTAATGAAATGTAATAAACCACAATATAGGAGATCAAATCACATTCAACAAAAAATAATCACGGGGTAAGTGATTTCATAAATCAATTTTATTTCATTGAGTTAAAACTTATACTTAACTGATTATGTCATGATAAGATTATATGTGTAATTACTATTAGTATTCTATATTGTGTATAAAATATACTTAAGTGGAATTAAAATCTATAGACATAATAAATTTATTTATTAATCTATACATCAAAATTATGATCAAATTCTAATAGAGGAATCTCAAAAACACTGTTGAACTCTACCTCTTATCATATTCAGTCCACTTAGTAGAATTTTTTCAATGAAATAACATGAAGTAACAGATTCATGGTGCCTTATGAACCATCTATTAATGACACCAAAACCACCAATAGCTTCAGACAGGAATAGATTAGTGCAAAAGTGTCTACTATATCTGAAGATTGACCTCCAAGACTTCAACCAACTCACTACATAATAGGGAACATAGATGTGATGACCATTGAAATAGAGGAGTTATGAAACATTTCTCATAAGATGGGTTCAATTCATACTACAAAGAGTCTACTAACCACTTGAAATGAAAACCAACCTTTTTAGCCATTACCTGAGGTCAGTATGTAGGGTACACACAGGGAACCCCTGAATTTGACTGAGATGACCACTAATTTCCTAAACTCCAACACTCTTAAACCATAAGAAATGATTAATGAAGAAAATGGTAAATAGATTATAATTAGTAGTAGAAAACCATACAATTTCACCAAAAAAATAGTGAAAAAGTGAAATGTGCATCCCACGATAGTACAAAATTGAAGGGAGATGTAATAAATATTGAAGCTGAGTTATGCAGACCAGCTCACTAGATGAATCACCCTTCTACTACACAGGATCTGAAGGACCCTAGAAATGGTTTCACATCTCTATTGCCTAAATATGAGGGATGTATGATGGAAAAGCAAATTCTCTTGCATATACCTATGATGAGACCTCCAATCTGCAACTCCAATAGTCTAAAACTCCTGAAAAAATAAAAGGCACTAATGGATATAAAACATGATGGGGAAGGCATGCAAGTACACTAGGAAGGGGGATCAACATGTATGAAAATAACTAACATTTCTTCTAACTCTTCCATATACATGAATGGAAAAAACGAAAATGAAAAGAAGGTCCCTCCCATGAAAATAAGGAAATAAAAATAAGGAAGGAATTTCAGAGGTAGAAAAAATAAGGGTCCCATGAACAAGCGTATTTATAAATGAATATTTTCTACTAGAATTTTCTCGGTATTATTAACCTTAAAACCTTCATAACTTGTTTGATTTTTTTATTTATGCCTAAACTTATGATTTATTCTTTATTTGAGAATAAAATTACCTTTTTTATAGTTTTAATAGCTTGGATAAATATAGGTATAATTTTATAGTTAAAACTTATAAAAGAATCACTTTTTACCAGTTGTGGATCTTTTCTCATATCTCTATAATTAATTTACATATTGATAATTTTTATAATCAATCCTTAACAAGTGAAATAAAATTTCATATAGATACCATCTTATGTAATTTTTTGTATGATTGAAATATATATAAGGATAGAAAAACTCTTTGGAACAATATAACATAACATAACAACATTTTTCAGGATACAAGGGTAATTGTTGGTTACTTTAATGTTATTCTTGGACCTAGTAAAAAATTAGGGAAATCACAATCAAATATATCCACTAAAGAGATTAAAATCTATATTGAGGATAGAATCTTGGTGAAGATTAGTCTTGTTGGTGATAAATACACTTGGTATATAATATAACACAATATAATTTTAGAAAGTAATCTATATAGATCCTTCTTAAATTTTTAGGTTCTTGATAAATGGAGTACCATCTCAACTATTAGTTTTCATATACTAAATTCTAATCATAATGCAATGTTGATGCGCCTATAACCAAGATACAAGAAGCATGTTCTACCTTTTAGGTTTAATAATTCCAGGAATACAGTCAAAGATAGTATCAAGATTTTAAATGAAAATTTTTACTATATTAACTCAAATGATTCTTTGTCCTGCATTATGAAGCTTAAAATTCTGAAAAAAATATAGATCCAATGAAAAGACAAAATCAATAAATATGATTTTGAAATTATCTCCCAAGATTATTAGAGTAACCATATTTGATACAGTTTATCCAAGAATGACTTTACTACGAATCCATCTCAAGAAATAAATATTAGTAATAAAATTAAAACTCTTCATGATATAAAGGATATTATCAGGAACGAAAATAATAGAGTCAACTAGCATAAAGAAGGTGATAAAAACAATAAATTCTTTAATTATTTACAATGGAATTGAAAGGCTAGTAGACCTATTTCTTTATATAAATATGTGGACATCATCATGGCCAATGATGAGTCTTTGGACAATCATGTCACAACCTACATTAGTGACCACTTTAATGGGCCTTCTTGGGATTAGGTTATCAAGCCTAATATTATTACTCTCTTAGTTGGAGACAATGATAATGACCTTTTGAAAAGTATTCTAATTGATCATGAAATTAATTAAGTGGCCATTAGTTTAAAACCTGATAGTGCCCAAGGCCCTGATAGATTCCTGAAATCATTTTTTCAGTATCATTGGGACATTGTTTCTAAGGATGTTTTCCTCCTAGCTAAATATTTTTTCAATAATGGATACCTCACTTTTGGTATCAATGCTCTGTTTCTTACCCTTTTTCATAATTGGAAAAGTCTTCAAAAATTCACCATTTTAGACCCATTGCTCTTATTAACACTATTAAAAAAATTATATCCAAGATTTTAGCTATGATAATGGAACCTATTACCAATATGATATTATCATAGAATCAATTTTGTTTCCCTAAAGGGAGAAATATACAGGACTACATGTGACTTGCCTCTGAAATTAAAACTATTATAAAAAGAATCAATAAGGGGGAATATTTTCAATTAAATTAGATATTAGGAAGGATTTAGATACAATTTATTAAAGTTTAATTTACAAAATCTTATATAGTTTTTTCTTTAATGATAACCATATAGGAAAAATGAAAACCCTTTTCAACACTTCTCACATTTATGTCCTAATAAATGGTTCCTTTAATGGAGTTTTCAGTTTTATAAAGGGTGTTAGACAGGGGGACCCTCTTTTTTCTATCCTTTTTGTTTTTACTGAAGACTACCTCAGCATGCATATGACGTATTCTATTAATCAGCGTAATATAAATCCAATATTTGCCTCTATAACTCTGAATGTTCCCTCATATATTTTATTTTTTGATGATATAATTTTATTTTATCAAGGTGATAAGAAAAACAAAAAAAAATTAAATATTTCCTCTCCCATTATGAGGATTTCTCTCATCAATCCATATTTTAGAAATAATCATTTATTTTCTTTGGTAAAATTTTCACCACCCTTAGAAAAATTGATGTAATGAATAAAAATGGGATAAAGGAAGGATTCTTCCAATTTAACTATCTTGGGGTCCCCATCTTCAAGGAGTACCCCAAAAATACTTACTTCTTAATCATTTTTAACTAGATCAGTAACCAACTCACCTCCTAGAAGGGAAATACTTTATCGATGGTAGGACATATTTGTCTAGTGAAGAACACAATTTTTTCAAAAATGATGTCTACTATGATGGTGTATAAATTTGACACTGACTTATTAAAAAAGATCAATAGAAGCATAAAAAATTTTGCCTGGAGTAGAAGCACTATTGAATGGAAACATGTCACTATTCCCTGTAAAACTGTTATCACTCGAATTGGTAATGGGGGGATAGGTATTAATAAACTTAATCATTTCAATGAATCCCATCATGATAAACGTACATGGAATATTATGAAAAAAAACTCATAGACCTATTAATTCTTTCCTGATATATTCTACAATAAACATCGAAATGAAAAACTTTCTTATATGGACTCCTCAATATGGCCATCAATCAAACATAGTGTCTCCAAAATCTTGTGTAACTCTAGATGGGAAGTCAACAAGAATTCCACTATTCCTTTTTAGGTAGATAAGTAAAATGTAATGACACTCCGTAACATGAATTATTCTATCCCTTTATCTACAAATTTAAAAATCACCAACAATAATTGTTTGAGTTCTCTTGATTTTGATTTACTAGATTAAGTCTCTTCTGTTATAAATAATTATACCTTTTTCTACACCACTGATTTCATAGTTTGGGAACCATCTCAACATGGTATACAAATATAAAATCTTTACAATAGGAATAATCTCACTAGAAATAGAAATTATTTTTCCAGGTTAAGGAATTTTATCAAAAAATGGGTTAGACCCTCTTGACAAACTATAGTTTGTGGGATTACTCATAATAGAATTCCCACTGATTACAATCTTAATATGTGTGGAATAGAAATTTGTTTCAAATTTTTCATGTATAAATAACACTGAAAAGACACTAATCACCAATTTTTATATTGTGTTACTACATCTAATTTATGGGATTATATTTTTTTAGATTGATAGGTTTGGACTCTTTTGGACTACAGCTTCAAAAATGAACTTCCAGGGATACCTCTCCTCAAATTAACCATCTTTTCATTACCGATATAGAAGAAATGATTCCTCTTATTTGTAATGACAGAAATTAAATTAAGCACAAAAACAATACATTCAATTTCTGTGTTTCTCAAATAAAAGTATGCATTGCGATCATGAAGGCTGGAATCTTACAAGAAGAGATTTTCCAATATTCAGTTAAGGATTTCAGTGTCCTAAGGCGGTATGGGATCAAAGTAAGATACAACATTCAAAACCATCGTATGGATGTATTCGGGAAACCTCATATTCCTAGATGGATAAATCATAGTGTGTACGGTTCCTCAAAATGAAACCAAGGACATTTTAGCTATATAATAATATTCAAAAACCACAATGGATATATTCTTGTATGATGTTATGGTTCGTGTTTCAATGTCTCCTCCCATGAAGAGGATATGTTCAGCAACATCAATGCTTTTGATTTAATAATGCAAAAGGCCTGAACACTGTTTGGATTGAAATTTATTCAACGACTGTTGTTCAAGATCATAGACATGGAACTATTCACTTGGCACAAAACCTCAGTATTAAATGGGTCATCTACCTACATTACTTATCAGAGATCAAAAATATTATAACTCACACCTACAGAGAGGAGAAAAAAGTAGAGTATGGTCTAGTCAATAAGGTTGTTGATAGCGATCACATGTGCATAGAGATCCTTCTAGAGTAATTCACCACTCTTTACTAGAATTATTGTAGTAAATTCACCTCCTTTCTACTTGTGTATGAATTAAATTTATTTATCTTAGTTATTTGGAATTTTAAACAAAAATTCAATAAGAATATCATTGTAAGGATTTATTTAACAATTTCATTCTACCTGTGATTGTTTATCAGTTCATATTTTTCTAATAAAAGCATTTAATTTTGTAATCCACTTTTTATTTATGAGATTATAATGTAATATTAAAATTTTATAAATTATTGTACTTAAAAGGTTTGAGAAAATGTTTTTTAGAAAATATGATTTCATTTCTCTCTTGCTAGGAATATATTCTTTTCTCACCTAACCATGTTTTGTAAAAAAAATTAAGTTTTTACACATTTTCTAATGATTATTAAAGACATTTTTACCAAATGTTATTTTTTAATCTTTTTGAAAGGAATATCCATGTTGTTATTAAAAAAATACTAATTTTTATTTCACTAAAAAATGAAATAATTTTTTTTTAATGTGTACGGTGTGAAAGTAATTTATAACTAATAAACCCAAAAAAAATGTTTAAAATTTTATTTGATATGTTTCAAACATTATTTTCAATGTAAATTATTATAAAAAATATTTTTTGATCTTTTTGTTTTAGATCATGATTTTCAAAATGAAAATGTTATTTTTCTGAAGAATGTTTTTAGACAATAATTTATGGTATTTCAATCCATAAATTATAAGAAACTATTATTATTACTTCAGTGCGTATATACTATATTGATATAATCCTTATTATTCCTCTAGTAATTTTATGATAATTTTGACCATATAAAGTATTGACATTGACTTTGTAGATTCATTTTTTATTCATTATCATTCTATTGAATTATTCAATTTCCTGTTATTATTATGGAAATTTAATTTCCCTTATATATCAATATTATTTATCATGGATATTCATATTACTTATAATGTATCTCATTTATACATATAGTGTTTTAATTTTAAATTTATTTGATTTAATGAGTAAATATTTAAATTATATATTATATTTTCAATATGGATATTTTATGATAAGACATGTCATTCATGAATTAAATAAATTATATGATATATGATGAGTACATTGAACATGTATACATGGGTGGGGATAGTTATAGATGTCCCCTCGAAGTATGAAAAGGTCTAATGAGATGAATCAATTGGCTAGTCTTAGTTAAATTTATTTCGTGCGTATAACTACCAATAAATTTTAAAATGTCTCGAGGATAGATATGGACGGTAGAGGTTTTCATGATTCCCGAGATCATGAAGTCTTATATTGAAGCATTACATAAATTAAGAATTCAGTTATATTTATCAATGATATTTTCTCAGCAATATATTTTATTGATGCATTTCATTATCATTTTATTGATTAAATTGAGTGTGGTTTTATTTATTTACCTTTACATATTGATTATTCTTTATCTAGTTCTGATATTCAAGTTATTGAGTAAATATAATGTGTGTTCAGTTATTTACCATTCCATATTGATTATGTCTTACCATGTCATGATATTTAATTTTTCTGAATGGAATGTCTATTCAGTTATTAACCTTTACATGTAGAATATAATTATTGATTCATGTTTCTTATTATGTAATTATAACATACTAATAATTTTATCTCAACCATATTTTAATTCCATTAAAATTAATACAAGATGCATAACTTGAATGATATGAAATGACATACTAGTGGTAATAAGGATATTTCCTAAAAATATGTTCTAATTTATTTTTTCAAATGATATATAAGAATCATATATGATCCATGTTTAATAAGAATACTAAACTATATTTTACTTTGTGATGTTATTCCTATCAACTTATTATAATGTGAGAACGTAGACATCGACTCTAGGATACTAGGTTTGGGGTCATTACATTTGATATCAAAAAATGTTTATTAGAAACCATGGGAACTAGATTAAAGAACACTTAGATAGGGAACATTACAGAATGATTTAAATTGAGGATATATAAAGAAGAACATAAAAATGTTTTCATAAGGTAGATATTATGTGGTTGTTCCATTAAATTAGTCCATGTCTAGATACTACAAGTAGTTGTGGTTTTGGAATAGTTGTTCATATGGGTAATGACTCTAAATAGGGTTCATTCAAATTGACCCAATAACCACATAGTGAATTAAAACGAACCATACTATACACATGGCTTGAATTTCTATGGGGGATATTCCTATGATAATTCAAATTTTCATTACAATGAATTATTAAGTATTTGATAATTTATATATCCCCAAAGAAACCATTTTTATGATTTTGAGAAAAGTTATACACAAAATTTTCACTTTATGTTATGTATTTCAGGATTTTTTGGTATTATACCACATGATTTATAATAATGTGATCTAATATAGTGTATTATATAGTTTATAAATGGTACCTAGTAGAAAGAGTGTGAGCTCTATCAATACATGTAATTTAAAGAGTAAGAATAATCATTTATTTTATGGTATAAAGCCAATATTATGAAGAAAACTAGTCTCACAAACATTCTCGTCATATGAGGAAATATTTATTTTCTTATTTATATTATCCATATATTTTTCTATCATCATATTATTCTCTTTATTCCCTTAATGATAAGTTTATTTTGTAAATTCAGTGATCTTCTTTCTATGTTTTTTGTAACATAATCTTTTTGAAGGGTCATAAAATTTTCCATTTCTCAAATGGTTCAAATGGAACTTTGCAAATGGTTTTAGAGATTAATGTATTACATCACCATATTGATATTTAAGCATATTGGATGACATGTTCTATACATTTTTTTATAATAAGAATAATTAGAGGTATAAGGAATGACTTATCATTCTATTATGGATATTAAAATTTTTTAAAAGTGAATTTTTCTTCTTTAAGAATAAAAAATTAATTTTTGGATATCCATTTCATGGAGTAAGCAATGAATTGGAAATTTATAGAATCACAACCGAAGGATGAATTTTGATTATGAAATATAAACGTACTAATAATTTATATTTCTTTTACTCTTATATAGTAAAAGAATCTATAAAATTTAGGAAAAGAATATAAAAAACAAAAAATTTATCCATTTACAATCATATTTGATGAATAAAATAATATCTTCAATCATCACATTTTTTTGTTTTTTAGGTCTTTTACTTTCTATTTTTCATTTAAATTCATGTGATGAATGATCTCTATCACTCACTGTATTTATTTATATTTTTCCTCCATGTCCATGTCATCACAGTTAGCCAATTTTCTTCTACTTATAAACCATGTTATGATTTATTACATATAATATTTTCAATTCCTTTTCTATCTTGTTAAGAAGATGTTTTATTAAACATTTTATTATGTGCAGTTTTTGACAAAGTTATTTCAAAATGTCAAAACCTTGACTATCGAGATGAAGTTTAAATTATATTGAAACAATTTATTTAAGATGGTCACAATATAACACCTCATGTTTTTAGAAGATGATTGTATTTGATTTCATATGTTACATGAACTACTAAGCTTAAAAAACTCAAAAAAAATATTTCTATAAATTTAATATCTTCAAAATCTTGCGCAACATGAAACCACGAGTCTAAGTGAACCATAATGTAATATAACATTTTAATCTGATATTTAAATTTGATAGTTTCAATAGTAGTTACTAAATTATTAAAATTATTCTTTTATATTTACAATAAATATAATAAAAAACATTTAAAACAAAATTAAATGTTTCTTAAAAAATAGCATGACTTTTGATAGATGATTTAGTCATACATTTTTCACATTATTTAAATTTATTCTAAAAAATTTCATAATTTGATAAATAATTACACATAATTTTTGAAATAAACATATCAAAATAAACATCAGGTTATTTTTTTCAAAAATGTTTCATTTTTAGATGAATTGTGAAAAATAATATAATTTAATTGAAAATTACTATTTCCATTAAATATTTATAAATTTAAATTGTTTTTTTAATTCAATTTAATGTAAAATTAGTTCAAATATATATATATATTAATATAATTTATGTCATTTTAATCATTTTTATATTGATTATTTACATAAACACTTTGTTAATTTTTGAACATTTTATCTTTAAAAACTCAATTTATCACTCTTGCTATAGAATTAATTTTAAAATTAATAATTTTCCACTTATATGAATGTAATTTTATAATATGGAATCCATATTTTAAATTAGAATAATTTATATTTTCTAATTATTCCAATATAATATTTGACCATAATGAATGGTAACAACAGTAAAAATTATTTACTATAGTTAAGGAAAAAATAGATTTACTAGGAGTTATGCTAAAATGATAATGGTCAAAATTACATAAAAACATGTGTAAAAAATATATTTAATGCACTTATTTTTACCCTATAATGTTTAAGGAATGATCATAATTAATTTTGGTCCCTTTACTCATTTTAAAAAATGTGTTTACACCTTTTCTTTTAAAAATTAATAGTGTGCCACTCACATTGCTTATAAAATGTCACCCACTCTCCTATATTATTATAACATTAAAAACCATTTTTTTAGAAAATAAATACCCAAATAACATAAGAAATTTGATACCATTATGATAGAATAGTTATTTTAAAAATAAATCTAGCATAACAGTATTTTTTTGCAAACCTAAGGAGGATACCAGAAGAAGAAGTAATGTTTTTCAGCGTGCATTTTTATTTTATTTCTTCCACCAACTCATTAAATTGTTATTAAAATATGATGATATAATGCATTAATGTATATTAAATATAATTATATTTTTTTTATTCCATGACCTTCAACCATCCCCACATACTTTAAATGGGTTGCAATATCATTAATCATGTGTACAACGGACAACCACATCACGAACTGATGTCTTTTGTTTTTCCGTTACTACCCCTCCCAATTGGGAATGATGATGGATTTAAAGTATAAAAATTATATTTATAACATAATTATATATATATTTATAAATAATATCATATATACATTTTTTAATTTCTATTCTATAGAGAATATGATAATAGGTTTGTTTGTACAATAAACAACCTCCTCACTAAGAGATGTGTTTCATTTTTCACTAACATTATACATGGATGCTAATAAATATAAATTTAATTAATATATTTTATATAAATAAAATTATAAATTAATTAATGAGTTATTTTTAATTATTCAAAATAATATATCATTTATTCTTAACTTTGACTCACATAAAGATGATAACATCATTCGGAAACATGAGGACTACCTCCTTCATGAAATAATGTGACTCTCTTTTCATCACCATACCAAATATATGATATATATAAGTATATTTAAAGAAATTATATGATATTATGAGCATTTTGGAATGGTAAAATATTATTTTATCTCGTTCCCTTAATGATCATTAAAAAATGGAAATGTTACTCATGCGCATGTACAACATACCGTCTCCAAGATCATAATGTACATCAATTATCAATACCGTATTTCATGATTGTATGAAGGGTATAATATATGTGTATATACGATAATTATTTCATAATTTTTATTCTGGATATTATGGGATGGTATAATATGAAAAAATAAATGGAACTTTCAAGACAAATCATTAATGAGAAAACACTAAAATTAACACCCAAAATAATGAAAATAATGAAATATTATTAAAGAATGGGTAATATAATGTTATAAAAGGATATTATATGATATTATATATATTAATGTGATTATTATTTAGGTTTAATTTTTTTAAAACCATTATAGATGATTTCATATTACAGTCAACCAAAAGGAATTGTGAGGTAAGGGATTTAATAACTCAATATCCATTCCTTAGGTGAAACTTTTTCTTAATTGATTATTTCAATATCGTATTAAGTGTGTAATTAAATTTAATTATTTTATTTTGTATTTACACATTATTTATGTGAATTTACATCTGATAAACATAATCAATTCATTTATTATTCCTCACATCAAATATTTGGTCATTGTAAGTGTTTATTTCACAATTCTTTTCAAATAAAGCCTGATTATTATTTATTGTACATCTAATAAAGAAATTTAATTTTATCCTAAAATATTTTTCCAAGATATTTTAATGTAATATCACCATTTTACCACTCTTTGGTGCGTAAAATGGTTATGTTTTTTTGAAAATATATCATCATTTATCTATTCAGTCAGAAATATGTTTTCTTCCCAAAATATGTTTTCTAAAATTTATTTAAAAATGTTTAAAAAATTTCAAACATATTTTATAAATAATTTATATATATATATTTACATTTTAAAAAGAATTATAATGTAATATTCATGTAATTTTGAAAAAAATTACCATTTGTATTTTACCAAAATGTAAAAGGAATCATTATTTTAATGTGAATGTCCTGACCATAATTTCCATCCTTCATGACCACTCAATTTTTTAACGCTTATTTTATATGTTTCAATGAATAATTTAAAAGATAATTATTTTTAATTATATTTTGAACTGTTAGATTTCAAGATTTATTTTAAAAAAGAAATGGATATTTTACTCCAAAATATTTTTAAAGATATTTTTAAGGTATTTTTATTGATTAATGAAAAAACCCTTTATTCATAGTTCAATAGGTATAAGTTGTATTGTATCACCCTTATTCTTATAGGAACAATGGTCATTATATGATTGAAATGGATTATGGTTTTTGTTTATTGTTATTACTCATTAGAAGTTCAATATGATTTCCAGGAAAAGGATCATATAGTCTCGGCGATAAAATGTATTGAAGGTAGCATCGTTCCATAGTGTTTTTCAAATATTTTGGTATAAAAATAGAAATATGAAGAAATTTTTTTTGTTAAAGGGAGTTCCACACAATATTTTAGTGTGTTTAGATACATTCACAAAAGGTCTTATTTAGGATCAATGCCTCCAAATATGTCAAAATAAAAGAGTGCATGTAAGTCCTAAATGTGCGTGAATGATGAGGTTACATGAAAGAATCATTCACGCCCAATGCGACATCAAATGGGGTTTTGTGCACTCAAGAAGAATTTTTTGTGCATGGACAATGATGTGTCATAATATTGTGTGTAGGGTCATCAAGGCCAATAAATTGGTAGCTACCCAATGAAAGACTTAATAATTTTTCCAAAAAAAAATAGTTTCTCTACTGTGTGATATATTTGCACATGAAAGAATTACATAATGTTAATCTTGCGCGCAAGGTGATCCTTTAGTTTTAAAAGGCCAAGTGAACCATTTGGTGTAGTTACACAAAATATTAGTGTGTCCTGGGAATTATTGGATGTGCGAAAGTCACCTTTTCTGATAATTTCCAAATCATATGTGCATGTTGAGGTATTGTGTGAAAGTTTCGTGTTGTAATTATTTTAGGCTTTTGAATATCCTATTTTTTTAATTAGGGATTTCAAGTGAATTAATTCATGACTTTGATGCGAGCATTGTCTTGTGAGAAATAAAGACAAATAGTACAATGCATATCTATTTATGCATCCTTCAAGTCAATAAACTGAGTTAAACTTCTCCAATAGAAGTGAGCTATAGGGAGTCAATAGATGTGATACAATTGGTACAATTAGCTATCCCTAATCCATTTTAACGGCAGTGTGCCTAGCATAGAGTGATTCAGAATGAACCCCGTAATAAAAAAACTAGTGAATATTAGTGGAAATAAGTGTGACTGACACATTTTCATTGACTTCTCCTTGCACAAATACCTTTGTGGTGAACCCAGTAAACGTGTTGTGTCATATCCTTACTTTCATTTTGTTTGACAGATTTAACAGGTTTCTGCCAACATGTTATCAAGATCTATAACATTAAAATGAATAATTTGACACCATGATTCGCCCCTCCCCTCTAAGGGTGTTCTGGGGTCCTTCAATACTTACTTTGGATGGTTTATTATCATTTTGAATATAGAAAATATTGTGATTCACTTTTTCGATTACTTTTCATAGTCATTAACTTACCATTGGATTATTAAATTTTCTGTTATCATTAGACATTTAATTTCCCCTTGATATCAATATTTTTTATCGTGGATCATATCTCATTTCTACATATGGTGTTTTATTTTTAATGATATTTCATTTACTAAGGGAATATTGATAATTCATATTTCGTATTGAATACAAATATTCGACGAAATGGAACATTTTTCACTAATTAAATAGATTATTTTATATATTATGAATGATTTTCTCATGTAGAAATGGGTAGGGCTCAATTATTGATAACCTAATGATACATTGACTGGTCTCACGAGAGGAAAGAATTGGATAGACTTAGTTAAATAGGTATTGGTGTATAAATATCAATTAGTTTTAAACTATATTTATGATAGCTCTTGATGGTAGAGTGTTTCATGATTACTATGATCATGATGTCCAAAATTCTTTAGGTTTTTAGAATTAATGTATCCTAAAGAATATTTATTATGAAGTTTTTTTGTTATTCAGGCATGAAAATTCAATCATATTCTTTTTTTAAATACATGATGAATATGAGGTTGTTGAATATAGTTATAATGATTGTCATGTAATGATTATTTCACTTTTTTGTATAGAAAACAGGGCGAACAATATTAATGCACAATAGAGAGTTGATAGTGAGATTCCAAAAATATAAGAGGGGGTCTGAAGTGGAGTTTTTTTATTCAGGGATCAACATATGATGAAAATAATGTATTCAAACAATTTAATTTTAATCCTATGATACATTTTACCAAACATTCAATACTTCACTATGATAAATACATTCTTACATATGTTAGAGGTTCGTGGAAGAAGATCTTCATTAAATGTTACTGAGGAAACCCGTGTTTTTTAGTTAAATTCATCGTTTTTTAAACATATTTTGTTCTATATCATTGATTTACAGTGTTGTGGGTGATTACAAACATGATGGGTGGGATGTATGATGAGTAAATTGAAGAGTAATTCGCATGGTTATATAGTGAAATGAAACTATGGGTTGGGCGGAACCAACCATGACAAGAAGTTGTCATACATTGAGACTAAAACATGTAAAATACTTAAATATATGCTATATTTACTCTTATTAATCTTAATAAATGTTTATTAATCATAATAATGCCTCATATTTTAATATTCAGCAGATATTAATTTTAAAAAAAATGTAAAATTATCAAATTTTACCACTGATTACACACCCCCTCAGTGATGTAACGCCTCCTTAGGAACATGATAAATCATAATTTATATCTTTTTTTAAGATAATAATAAATTTAAAGTTATCTTTATTGATGTTTTGATCCATTGGAATTTAAATATTGAGGTTTTCATTGGGGATAAGAAAATATTTAAATTTGATTGAGATTGATGAGTCTAAATAATGAATATTTTATCATAATTAATTTTATTGTTTTTATTATTTTTCAATTTAATTTATTTGATAATTATTTATTTTATTATTTGTAAAAGTTATTGAATAATTTGGAGTGGGTTTGAGGATATTAGTTGTAATATGATTTAAATCACCAGAATTCTAGAAATGTCAATATTAAGAAAGGAAGAAGAAATGTTTTTCATGCTGAATACCAAAACCCAAATGAGAATTGAACATGATGTGGATGATATCTGATCAAAAATAAGTGTTAGAAAGGGAAATTTGATAATGTGTGGATGCCTAGTGTGGGTTGGTTCTATGTAGTGGGAATGAGTCAGAGAGGATTTATAACGACCAATACTTTACATACATTGTTAGTACTTTAAAATTGAATTACACTTATTACAACATATAACAAAACCATGAAATAATCGTATAGGTATAGTGTATTTAAAAACTGGGAAACATAAACAACTGGTTCATAAAGCCTCTACACTGTCTCCCATTTATTTCATCATATCTACAGTCCCTTTTGGCATATCTTACTTAATAACCTTCTTCCTGACCTGTGGAAAGAAAACATACAAAATGTTGAGCTCAAATGCTTAGTAAGGTAAAACAAAAGAAATATCAATCACATTATATTCATAAGAACATAATATTTTGGAAATATTACCCTACAAAAGAGATCATAATTTCATAACATGGGATAAATCATGGAAGTGAAATGTAATCAAAATAATCACAAATTAAAACATGAATCTTTGTGGCATATACACATAATCATAGAGAATCATTTCTTATTAGTCAAGACTCATTTCCAA
Source organism: Viscum album (assembly GCA_963277665.1). NCBI lineage: Eukaryota > Viridiplantae > Streptophyta > Magnoliopsida > Santalales > Viscaceae > Viscum > Viscum album. The sequence continues at coordinate 609,077,114 of OY728133.1, read as the reverse complement.
GACTATCTTAGTGGACAAAGTCCATTTCTGAACCGAGTTCACTCCTCATTTTAGTCCTGTTTCACTGAACTGGTTTAACCTGCCGTTCCAGCCATGCTTATCTCATGAGATATTAAATATTTACCCAATAAATTGGAGGGTGATATAGGTCTCACTGATCTCATAATGATACCATTCTTATGTGTGCCACAAAATAAAAAAAACATACATCATTGTATAACCCATGTAATAAAAATGGGATTCTTAAACATCGTGATATCATAAAACAATTCATATAAGATAAAGGAATTCATAAAAATAATTCCATCACAACATAATCAAATTAATGTAATAATAGGGATATAAACAGAGCCCTATATTATCTTAGATGGAAAATAATTTTGATAAAACACATGAACTCCATTCTTGAGGAAAATATCCTTTCTACCTCAAAAACATTTTTCCTTTCTTAACATGTCATAAAATTTTAAAGTAAAAGATGTTTATTAAAAATAAAATTCAAAACTTATAAAGGAAGATTCTTGGAAATAATGTTTTAAAAACCCATTCATTCCGTATAAGTTAAAAAAACATTCTTCTCAAAATTTTGTTAGAAAAATCAAAAAATACCTCGCACGAAAAAGACAAAATATTCCATTCATATCATTTAATAAAAACTCACTGAAGTGTAAAATTGGATATAAACTATTTCAGAAGGATATAAATATTACATACATAGGAAACATGGATGTGGATGATAAATATTCCCCAGTAAATTCTGAAGTATAAACAATCTCGGATAAGAATTGAGATTGCGAGATTTTCCCTTAGCTTAGATCCGATTTGCTTCGTAAGTGTCCGAACCTCTTGTATAATGATTTAAATAATGTCATTGACTTATTCCAGAATCATAATCATTGTTATCATATAATATATGGTCATATTCATAGCTTCTTATTAGTAATATTTCATTGTTACTTGTTATTCGGGTGTTTATTGCTTTTTGTTCTTATGCATGTTTTGTCGAATAAATTCTTATTATTCTTTCGGGGTTACAGATACCTCATTTACAGATTGTTAATAGTGTAATATATATCATATTCATTCATTAAATTGATTTATATAATCAATATGAAATGAAGATCATGTAGAACGATTCGCATCACATCGTGGAGATGGTATTCCGTACGTACGCACGAGCGATGATATCGTTCCCATGATCATGAAATTATAATGGAGTGTATGTATACTATTTAAAAATCAATATCACTTCACAATAATAATTTATAGTTATTATTTACACCATTATACCCATCCAAGTAAGGTGGTGGTGGAAAATAGATTACACGATGTCGTGGAGACGGTATTCCGTACGTATGCACGCGCGGTGATTTCATTTTCCGTAGGATGGATATATGGTGAAATAGGGTTGTGTCATACTTATAAAAACATATCAGTATATGAGTGATACTGATGTTATTACTTCATAATGAAACAACTAAAGAAGAAGAAGTGGAAGAAGAAATAACGTAGAAAGAATCGGTAGTGGACATTACCTCTTCTTTGAAGCGCCTCTTTGAGAACTCATTTTAGGAAACTAAAATTGGTCTTTGAAGAAGACCAAGACCTCTAGAATGTTTCTAGGGAAGTGGAGAAATGAATTTGTCAGGGGTTGTTCGAGTTTGAAGGCTCAATGTGGTGTGAGGAAGAGATGGAGGAGGTGCCCTTTTATAAGGGAGGAGAGGGGTACCTTTGGAAAAACTAAAAATATTATTTTATTATAAAGGCATATTCAGTTTTAAATAGCTCCAAATTGATTTACTTCGAAGATAAGGTAGGTATGGGTCTAAATTCTCTCATACAATAGAATTTAGACATGTTTAGGTTCCCATTTTAACCTTATCATTTAGATTTAACTTTAAGTTAAATGATTTTACTTTTACCATGTCTTTTTGTGTTCTTACACTATAAGGTTAATAAACATACTATAAAAAGCCCAAAGAACCCCAAGTTTTTTATTATTAATTTATATAACCTTATATAAGACATTTTTCCTAGCCTTAGATTTTTAGGAATAAATGATCAATTAATAATATAATATTTGTTTTAAAAACTATTTTATGTAAATTTTGACACTATTTAGTAATTGATTTTTGTAAAAATCATAACAGAATTATTAATTCTAAAAAAGTTAATTATATCAATACTAACATGTAATATTAACCTATGAAATTATTTTAATTCATAAAAAGTATAAAATTACATTTATTTGGGTATTTATAACATCAATTATGTCAATATTTCATTAATAAGATAATTAATGCATCATCTTTGTGTCATAAATAAATTAAATTCTTTAATGTCTAAAAATTAAAAATAAAATACCATTATGTAGGAAATATTTGTATATTTCTAATGAATATTTATAGTCGAATTTATCTCATGTATAACCCTATATTGAAAATTATTTACTTATTGAACATTGATTTTAACTATTTTAACCCTCCTTTAAATAAATTAATAATAAATGTCCTAATCTAATCCAAGTGGGTCTAAATGGTCATATGTTATTCCTAAGGTTGTTTTAGGTCTAATTACACTTATCCAATAGAATTAGGATGTGTTTTAAGGTAATAATAATATCATTTTTACTCTTAATTACCCTATTTACTTTTAATCGTGGAAAATAAAAGTAAAAAGTTACTATTCACCAAAATATATTTTCATCTCATTGAACCACATTATACTTAATGATATAATCCATGTATCTCAGATGTTTTGAAATTCCACTCACAGAAGCGGTAAAATTATGTTTTATGTAAATTTGCAAATTCTCCTAGGAGGTGGGTAAAAGACGGTGAAAAGTTCAATACAATTTTTATATATCTAAAATTTTTATAAAATTTATCCAAATGAATTACATTGAAAATATATAGGTATTATGTATCAATTTTGACCTAAAATAAATTTAAATAAAATAAATAAGTATTTTAATAAAAATTCGTTTTTTAAATAGTAACTCAGTGTTTTCACTATTCATCAAAAATTGAATGTATCTAGAAAAATACAAAAATTTCACCCTAGGATAATTTTGATATTCCGAATCCAAAAATGAAGTCAATTTTCAAAAATAAAATTTAAAAAATTTCAAAAAGTGGTTATTACTATTCATAACGGCTAGTTTTAATAATATTTTAATAGCATATCGTTGTTTAGTGAAACTCGGTATTGCGTACAACGGAAGCTATCAAAGAAGGTCAAAATTATGTGTAAAGCAAGCCAAGATAGTGGTGTGTGTAGTGAAATATTCCTTTAATGATTTCTAAAAAACAAAATATTTCTTATAAATGTCTCGGGTGTTACATTCTACCCCCTTAAAATGAATTTCGCCCTTGAAATTCGTCACTTGTAACAAACAGATGATCATACCTCTCCCTCATCATATCCTCAAGATCCCATGTAGCTTCTTCTAATTGGAGGTCCCTCCATAAAACTTTCACCAAGAGAGTGGTTTTGTTCCGTAGGACTTTTTCACTACGATTGAGAATCTCTATCGGCTGTTCTTCATAAGAACGAACTTGTTCCAATGGTACAACTTCTGAGCTGAGTACATGTGAAGTATCAGGTATGTAATTTCTCAGGAGAGGTACATGGAACATATCGTGAACATGAGAGAGATTCGGTGGAAGTTCAAATCGGTAAGCTACCTTCCCAACACGATCCAGTATTTCGAAAGAACCGATATACCTAGGGCTCTGCTTTCCCTTCTTTCCAAATATAATTACTCTCTTCCAAGGAGATATTGGTAAGAACACTGTATCACCCACTTCAAACTCTAAGTCTTTTTTTTGGTTGTCGGCATAACTTTTTTGTCGACTCTGAGCTGCTCTTATGTGTAGTTGAATAGATCAGACCTTTTCTTCCATCTTATCTACATGATCAGGCCCTAATAGCTTTCTTTCCCCAACATCATCCCAGCAAGTTGGAGTCCTGCATTTATTTCTATAGAGAGCTTCATAAGGAGCCATCTAAATACTGGAGTGAAAGTTATTATTATAAGATAATTTCAGCAAAGGTAGGTGTTGACCCCAACCACCATTTAAATCCATAGAGTAAGCTCTCAACATATCTTCTAAAGTTTGAATTGTCCTCTCAGACTGACTATCTATCTAAGGATGATAAGCAGTGCTGAAACTCAACTCTGTATCCAGAGTAAGCTGAAGACTTCTCCAGAACATTGAGGTAAACCTCTGATCTCGATCAGATATAATATAAAGTGGTACTCCATGTAATCTTACCACTTCCTTTACATATATCCTAGAAAGCTTATCCAGAGATAAATCCTCTCTAATAGCAATGAAGTGTGAAGACTTTGTAAGATGATCAACTATGACCCAAATAGCATTATTTCCTTTGGATGTTTTAGGAAGACCTATGAAAAAGTCCATAGTGATGTTTTCCCATTTCCATTCAGGTATGGGTAATGGTTGTAACATCCCCTTAGATTTCTGTCTCTCAGCTTTAACTTGCTGGCAAACCAAGCATCGAGAGACATATTCAACAACATCTCTTTTCATGACATCCCGCCAGAAGTACTCTTTCAGGTCCCTATACATCTTCGTGATTCCAGGATGAATAAAGAATGAAGAACTATGAGCCTCATCCAACAGCTCCTTCTTTAATTTGGGGATGGGAGGAACACAAACCTTATTCATGAACTTTATTATCCCATCACAATCATGGTTGAATTTAGGAACATTTCTCACCTTCTTTTGTAACTCTACATCTTCTTTCTGTGCCTCTTTAATCTTAACATGTATATATGGTTGAACATTCATTTGAGAAAGATACTATTTTTCCCCTTTCATTATAGTTCCAAGATCCTTCCATTGTAAATCCATAAATATAGGATCTTTTGTGATCCTCATCATGGATAAACTAGCATGGTCTTGTCAACTTAATGCATCTTTCACCATTTTGCTTTCCCAGGGTGGTAATGAATTGACCAGTCGTAATCTTTAATCAGCTCCAACCATCTTCGTTGGCACATATTCATCTCCTTTTATGTGAAAATATAATTTAGAATTTTATGATCAGTATAAATGTCACACCATTCTCCATAAAGTTAATGCCTCCAAATCTTTAAGGCAAAGATTACCACAACTAACTGCAAATCATGAGTTGGGTAATTTTGCTCATGGATTTTCAACTGTCGTGAGGCATAAGCTATCACTATATCATTTTTCATAAGAACACACCTCAATACCTTCTTAGATGCAACATTGTAGATCACAAACATTTCTCCACTACAAGTCAGTGTGAGCACAGGTGCACTAGATAACCTTCTTTTCAACTGCTTGAAATTCCCTTCACATTCCTTCGTCGAAACAAACTTAACTCCTTTCCGAGTCAACTTGGTGAGTGGATTAGATAATCGTGAAATATATTTCACAAAACGTCAATAATATCCAGCCAAACCAAGAAAACATCAGATATCAGTTACTGTTGTTAGTCTCGACCATCTTTCGATAACGTCTCTTTTTGCTGGATCCACAGATATCCCCTCTTTTGAGATTATGTGACCCAAAAATGAAACTTTTTGAAGACAAAATTCAAACTTTGTAAATTTGGCATAAAGCTTCTCCTTTCTCAAGGTCTTCAATATAATTCTCATGTGATCTTCATGTTCTTCCTTTTTCTTTGAATATACAAGAATATCGTCTATAAGGACTACCACAAACTGATCTATATAGTCTCTAAAGACTCTATTCGTCAGATCCATGAAGATAGCAGGGGCATTAGTAAGACCAAATGCCATCACTATAAATTCATAGTGTCCTTAACTTGTACGGAAAGTCATCTTTTGTATATCCTCCCTTTTGACACTTAATTGATGATTCCATGAACGAAAATCAATCTTGGAAAAGTATTGAGCTCCGCATAGTTGGTCAAATAAGTCATCAATGCGAGGGAGGGTATATTTGTTCTTGATAGTGACGTTATTAAGTTCTTGGTAATCATTGTAGAGTCTCATTGATCCATCTTTCTTCTTAACAAACAGAACAGGTGCTCCCCAAGGTGACGCACTAGGGTGTATGAACCCCTTATCAAGATTCTCTTGGAGTTTCTTCTTCAGTTCCTGCAACTCAATTGGGTCCATTCTATAAGGTGTCTTTGAAATAGGTAAAGAACCCGATACGAGTTCTATTGAAAACCCAACTTCACGATCTGGTGGAAGACCCAGCAATTCCTCTTGAAAGACATCATCAAACTCCCGTACAATGGGCATATTCTTAATTGTGATTTTCTCACCAACCATTTGAGATAAATAACTTTAATTTAGTGGAATCAAGACCCATAAGATGGATGAAATTTCCACTGGAAGGTTATGTTCATCCTTGCATTGATAGAAGATAAAAGATTGATCTAGAATATGAAATGGGACTTTCCTTCTTTGGCAATTGATATGAGATCCATATAGATAAATCCAATCCATGCCATGAATCACATCAAATTCCACAATAGGAAGGATCACAAGATTTGCAGGAAGCACATTCCCACAAACATCAATAGAAGAAAAATTATAAACGTTTGACGCGACTGTTGTGCCATTAGGGGTTGTCACAGCTAACTCATCATCTAATTGTTGAGGTAATACGGTGATACCCTTAGAAAATTCTTCAGAAATAAAGGAGTGGGTGGATACAGAATCAAATAAAACATTTTATACTTTAGAGTGGATGGTAAGTGTACCTTTCACCACTTTGTTATCGTACTCCACATCGCTGATAGAAATTGCATGTGACTTTCCTTTGTCTTTAGCCTTAAGAGTGTTTTGACGTCGTTCGTCATCAATAATCCTTGTATTAGGGCATTGATTCGCATAATGCCCCATTTACTTGCACTTGTAACATTGATGTGTAGGAGGTGCACTCTGTGTAGCCTTTTCATTGTTTGCATCACTAGACATCTTATTCCCATCATTACGGAATTCAAATGCCCGATGACCATCCTTTCTATATTTGAAACATTTACATGTACCTTTAAGACAACTCCCTCCATGTTTCTTTCCACACATTGAGCATAAGGGAAAAATCATCTTCTTTTCAGTGTGCTCTTTAGATTTTACTTCGAATTCCATTTTCCTCTTCTAATAAAACCCATATGACTGATGGGTTACTCCAATCTCCATATCAACTTTGAGAGCACATCGAACGATTTCCTCGTAGCTATTGAAGTCCCTTATGGCTAACGCCCTTCAAAGATTTGGTTTTAAGCCACTAAAAAATCTATCGATCATAATCTCAGGTCGCATAATAATACCATAAGTGTACCTTGCAAGACATGTAAAATTTGCTTCATAGGTACCCAAAGATTCATCATCCTTTTTCTTTAGTTCAAGAAACTCCTTCTCCATATTTGTTCGGAGAATACGAGGGAAGTACTTATTGAAAAATAAGTTCTTTAACTCGCCCCATTCCATGGACTCAATTTCGTCTCTTGGCCTCGTATTCTTGATAAGATTCCACCATTGATCAGCATTGCCATCCAAACAATACTCTAATAAGATGACTTTATCATGTTCAGAACATTGAAGAACTGAAAATATCTTTTCAGTAGTACTGATCCATTGTTCAGCAACTAATGGATCAGCTGACCCGCTGAATGAAGGTAGACGCTACCTCATGAAGGATTCAACAGAATCTTGCTCCTTCCTTTTCTCATTTGCAAGTCCTGCATGATTCATAGCTTGAGAAATTTGTGTGAGAATCGCTAAAATATTTTTCATTCCAGCTCCAATAACATTTGGTTTCTGAGGGGGACAATCATTGCATTGCCCATCGTATTCCGTATTAACACAGTTCCTTCGGGTTCCATCCATTGACTAAAACCAAGAAGAATAGTGTGAGCAACACTAATTATAATAGGAAAACCACATAATCAGGAATAAAATTTCACACTTAAGGTCTTATCATAGATTATTCATGGCCATTTCTAAAACACTAATATTGTGTTCTATGCTTACACTTATCCTTAGGGTTCTTACTAAGGCTTTCACATCCTAGTTTCCAAAGGTTGACTATAAATTTCCTCTGATACCAACTATAACGACCCATACTTTACATACATTGTTATTACGTCAAAATTTATGTACACTTATTACAACATATAACAAAACCATGAATGGACCGTATAGGTATAGTATCTTTAGAAATTGGGAAACATAAACAGCTAGTTTATAAAGCGTTTACACTATCTCCCATTTATTTCATCATATCTATAGACCCTTTTGGCATATCTTAATTAATATCCTTCTTCCTAACCCGGGGAAAGAAAAAATACAAATGGGTGTGCTCAAATTCTCAGTAAGGGTAATCAAAAGAATTATCAATCACATCATATTCCTAAGAACATAACATTTTGGAAATATTACCCTGCAAAAGTGATCATAATTTCATAACATGGGATAAATAATGGCAGTGAAATGTAATCACAATAATCATAACATAAAACATGATGATTTGTGTCATACAAACATAATCATAGAGAATGGTTTCTTATTAGTCAAGGCTCATTTCTAAGACTATCTTAGTGGAAAAAGTACATTTCTGAACTGAGTTCACCCCTCATTTCAGTCCTATTTCACTGAACCGGTTTAACCTGCCATTCCAGCCATGTCTATCTCATGAGATATAAAATCTTTACCCAATGTATTTGGGGGAGATATAGGTCCCACCCATTTAATAATGATACCATTCTTATGTGTGACATAAAATCAAAAAAAAATCATACAGCATTGCATAACCCATGTAATAAAAATGGGATTCTTAAACATCGTGATATCATAAAACAATTAATATAAGAAAAAGGAAATCATAAAAATAATTCAATCACAACATAATCAAATCAATTTAATAATAGAGATATAAACCGAACCCTATATTATCTTATATGGAAAATAATTTCAATAAAACACTTGAACTCCATTCTTGAGGAAAATATCCTTTCTACCTCAAAAACATGTTTCCTTTATTAACATTTCATTCAATTTTAATCTAAAAAAAGTTGATTAAAAATAAACATGAAAACTTGTAAAGGAATATTCTTTGAAATAATGTTTTAAAAATCCATTCATTCCGTATAAGTTAAAAAAACATTCTTGTCGTACTGTTGTCGGAATAGTCAAAAAGTACCTCGTACGAAAAACGACAAAAGATTGCTTTAATATCATTTACTAAAAACTCACCGAAGGGTAAAATTGGATATAAACTATTTTATAAGGATATAAATATTATATATTGAGTAAACATGGATGTTGATGATAAATATTCCCCAGTAAATTATGATTTATAAACAATCTTAGATAAAAATTGAGATTGCGAGATTTCCCATTAAATTAGGTCAGATTTGCTTCGTAAGTGTCCGAAACTCCTGTATAATGATTTAAATAATGTTATCGACTTATTCCAGAATCATACTCATTGTTAGGATATCATCTATGGTCATATTATTAGCTTCTTATTAGTAATATTTCATTATTACTTGTTATTTGGGTGTTTATTGCTTTTTGTTCTTATGCGTGTTTTGTCGAATAAATTCTTATTCTTCATTTTGGGTTATAGATACCTCATTTCCAGAATGGTATTACTGTAATATATATCATATTAATTCATTAAATTCATTTATATAATCATTATGCAATGAAGATCATGTAGAACGGGTCGCATCACATCGTGGAGACGGTATTCCGTATGTACGCACGAGCGATGATATCATTCCCATGATCATGAAATTGTAATGGAGTGTATGTATACTATTTAAGAATCAATATCACTTTACAATAATAATTTATAGTTATTATTTACCCCATTATACCCAACCAAGTAAGGTGGTGGTGGAAAATAGATTACACCATGGCGTGGAGACGGTATTCCGTACGTACGCACGCGCGGTGATTTCATTTTCCGTAGGATGGATATATGGTGAAATAGGTTTGTTTCATACTTATTATAACATATCAGTATATGAGTGATACTGATGTAATTACTTCATAATGAAACAACTAAAGATTAAGAATTGGAATAAGAAATAATGTTGAAAGAATCGGTAACGGACATTACCTCTTCTTTGAAATGCCTCTTTGAGACCTCCTTTTAGGGCACTAAAATTTGTCTTTGAAGAAGACTAGGACCTCTAGGATGTTTCTAGGGAAGTGGATAAGAGAATTTCTCAGGGGTTGGCCAACCATGAGGGATCAATGTTGTAACGCCCCGACCCCAAGCTACCTTGAGTCGGTGCATTACATCGTAACATTGGCATGATCACAGAAGATCAAGTCTCGAAAGACCGATTAGTTTAGTAGCCTTGGAAACACTAGATACATTCATAAATGTTACATTACATCATAAAGTGAAAAACTAATAACAAAGTCTTCATATTCCACACTCATATCCTCTTCTGACTATCCCTGCAGGTCATTCATAAAATACTTCTTCACATCCTGGAAAATATTAAAACATTGAAAGGGGTGAGATCAGATGCTCAGTAAGGATAACAATATTGTGGAAGCTTTCATAAATAAACATAAAAATTTAAGGCAATTTATAACTAAACAAAAGCCTTATTAAACTTGAACTTCAGCATAATATGGAAAAAGTAAAATCAAATAATGCCACTTACTTACTCACATGGATATTCTACTAGACGAATAATCACATGAAAGATCAATAACCACTTTCATAATGAGGGAATGTATAATGCCGGACATTCTGAAACATTTTGTCAAGACCTCGGCCAAGACGTCTAAAATGATTAAGGCCTCGGCCAAAACCATAAATCAAATTGGGAAAGGGCCTCGGCCAATTCCACATCTAGTTGTCTCATGAGACCTACCAATGCATCGAGGAGCTATAGCGGGCACCACCTGTCACTTATTAAGTCCAATACATTCCTCATATGAACATGTTTAAACATCTCAGAAACCATAACATAATCGTATCACATAAAACATTCATAAAGGAAACATAAAATTTCCACTTTTCAATCACAAGATATCAATACAAAACATTGATATAATAAAAACGCTTTCAAAACCATTTTCAATACCAAAATAAAAGAAAAGTATAACATGGTATTTATTTTTCATTAAAAAAAGGGTATGGCTTGTAGAGGAAGCCGAAACTCAAATAGTGGTCACAACAGCGGAGAAGTCGTTGTCTCCACATACGTATGACAAAAACATTCCCTTTTTTCGTTTAGTAAACGCTTCGTATAAAAAGGTTTCCTTTTGAATAAACGTAAAAGTCAAAGGGGTTTATACACCGTATAAAAGAAAGTTGTGTATAAAACCATATATGCCTCAACGAAAGGGGATTGAGACGAAGTCCTTAAAAAGATCATTTTTAAAATAAAATAGATCTATTATGTGTATTCACTATAGGTACACATAAATAAAGTAAAAATACAAAATAGGAAATAATAATATCATGACATAATTTGAAAGTAGGAGATTAACCCAAAGAATGGAAGTTGGGTTAAGAAATTCCCTTACCTTGTGTCCGACTTGACTCAACCGTTCTTTAACCTCATGAATAATAAACTAGAGTTAATATATACCTTATTAAGAACCATTTTAAATTTAATTATCCATTTTATATCACTTATTACAATGTTATGAACATTATGTAATTATTTAAGTTAATAACGGTCGTTTTGTCGATCTTTGGTACTTGAGTCAACAATAAGCTTCTTATAATTACAAGTTGTTCATGTGGTGAAATATCCATTATATCCAGAATTATATTCATGATATAGTTATCATATATATCATATATATCCAGTATATACATTCATTCATAATATTACGTAACATTTAGAGGTAAGAAATGAAATGCACCGTTCATGGAGACGGTAAGCCGTACGTACGCATGAACGCTACTTTCATTTATATTTCTTATTTAATGGAATGAAATCATAATTATATAAAGGTATAATATAGTTCCAGTATAATAACATATATAATATCATTTACTCCATCCTTTATACATCCCACACAGGGCAATAACGATTTACATCACTTTGAGGGGGCGGTAGTCCGCACTTCCTAAAATGAAATTATCGCGTTTACCCATAATGGAAATCATAAAGTATGCCATAAATGAGAAATACAGAAGCATAAGGAAAACATAAACATAATATATATATCATATATGAAAATAGTGTCATCAAAATGGCCACCATTATAGGTGTTAAAAGAATTTGAACAATCATCGTTTCGTGAGGCAGTATTTCGCCACCCACAGAAACAGTATGTTCTTTAACCATTAGACGAAGGTGTGTGTAAGTGTAAACCAAATACTTATCATAACAACATCCTAGTATATTTTATATACTGGTTTTGTTACAAAATAAAGGAATGAAAAATTGTTTAAGGGGTTGGAGAAACAAAATAAAACAAAACAACATTAGAGAAGACATTACCTAAAAAATCGGGTAATTCTTTTTGATTTGAGACAAAGGCTTCCTCGGGAAGAATTATGCCCAAATTGAGGCTTATAGGAGTAATTGAGGGATGTTGGGAGATTATTTTTCATAGTTTGGCTGAGCCAAATGGCTTGAAGGTGTGAATAAGGTGGGAGTGGTGCGGGCCTTTTATAAGTGGAGAGGAGGGGCACTTTTGGAAAGTAATAAAATGTTATTCTATTATACAATGATTTTCGGATTCTAAAGGTCCCACACTTGTATAATTCGTGTATAAGGTGATAAGGGTTCGAAATCTCCTCACCCAATAGGCTTTGGACAAGTGTAAGCCTTGGAATTTACAATATCTTCTCATTTTATTTAAATCGTTAAATAATGAGGTCATCGCTGCATCATCATGATGGCATAAATAATTTAATTTATTTAATGTCTAAAAATTATAAAAAAAATACTATGATGTAGGAAATCTTTTTATATTACCAATGAATATTTATAATCGAAAATATGACTTTTATAACTCCATGTAAAAATTATTTTAGTAAAACATTTCATGTTTGTGTCATTTTTTACTTTAACATTAAATAAAAGGTATTTATGTCATTTTCCAACTAAAGTGGCTCCATGGGGTCCCCAAGTTGACACATGGATTGTCTTGGTCGTCCATGGCACATACAATGAGGGTAGGACATGTTTAAAGCTCATCTCATATTATTAAAACATTATTTTTACCTTAAACTACACTAATTACCTCTAATCGCGATTAAGAACTTAAAAGTTACTATTCACCAAAAAATTATTTTAATCTCATTGAACCACATTTTACTTCTTAATGACAACCATGTATGTCAGATTTTTGAAAATCAAATCACATAAGTGCTAATATTTCATTTAAACGAAAAATCAGTTATTTAGCTACTACTTAGTGGTTTCACTATTCATCAAAAATTGAAGTTTTTCAGAACAATGCCCAAATTTCACCCTAAGCTATAATTGATATTCCGAAGTAAAAAATGATTTCTATTTTATGAAATTCCAAACATATAATTTGCATTAATAAATTTTATAATTAATTCATGCTGTCACAACAAATAGCGTGTTTTTAAGAAACAATTTATATCAAAAGATTGACAATTGTTTATGTCCAATTTCAAAGTGAAATTAATTCTAATGACCACCATTGGATAAAATGGTAAAAATATATTCTAATTATACTTTAAAACCACTCAGTAGTATAACTTATCACTATAAATTATTTTGATTAAAAAAGTTGTTTTTAAGTATTTCTCGCTATTCATAAAAAATTAGAAGTTCTCAGAAAAATACCAAAAATTCAACATAGGCTAATTTCGATATTACGAATCCAAAAATGAAGTCCATTTTGAAATATAAAATTTCTATAATTTTAAAAAGTGGTTATTACTATTCATAATGGCTACTTTGATTAGTCATGGTGTTTTAGAACTCGAAGTTGCGTACAATGCAAGCTATTGCATTATTGAATGAGAAGCCTATCATGGAAGCTCGGGGTGTTACATTCTCCCCTCCTTCAATAAATTGCGTCCTCGCAATTTGAAATTTTTCTTGGAAAATAAAAGGTTGAAAATTGAAAATACCTTTGTAGAAAACCCACATCAGAAATAAGGTTAATAAAAATATAACTTTAAAAGAAAGAAAGATAAGTACAAAGGTCACCCGAGATAGCCCATACTAAGATTCTATGAAAATATGGATATGGAAGAAAAACAAACCATCAAGTTCTGATGGAGAGTTGTAGAAAACTGGATTAGGAGAAAGTTAACAATAAGAAAATCACCAACTTGTGATTGGTTAAACGGTCATTGAATCCCCAGTTGGAAATGTTAACTGGAAACGTTTTTTTTAAGTTACCTTTTATAAAGTTAAAGAATTTATTTAGGAGATTTACTAAGAACATAAGGGAATATACATACTTGTCATGTAGACTTTCATTCTTTAATAAATTTTTACCAAAAACCCATCTTTCACTCTAAAAGGTAATAGAACTCAAAAATATTCTATTTATCCTAATTGTATAAGGTTCCAAATGTTAACACATACCATTTAGATTAGTAAAATTATTTTGTAATAACCAGGGACTTCCTGTAGGCTTATGGTAGGAAATAAAGTCATGTCGCACTATGGTTGTGGGTTCGATTCCTGCAGCTTTGTCCGACGCGACGGTTATGCCCCACCCTACAGGTTATCCTTTTCCTAAAACTATAGTATTATAATATTCCAAATAAAATCTTCATAAATTTTTTTAACCTTTAAAAATACTATCCAAAGATCAACTTAATCCACTCCAACCATTATAGTTATCCAAAATACCTCTGTCCAGACATTCTCTAAAAGGTCTCTTAATTCCAAAATCAATTTATCAGATTCCCCAAACAAATTAAAGTTTCTCTTTTTGTCACATACTAAAAATATGATTACCTTAATCATATTAAAACCTTACTGAAATCAATAAGTACTTCAGTACAATCCTTATACATATATATATCACATTATTCTAATAACCAGAATATAATCCATGAGTCCAAAAGCACCAATACATTAATTATTCTGCTTCAACTGTAGTAACAGCATAAGATTTTCCTTGATCCCTTGGACTTTTCTGAGGTAATTTTCCCTGACTCTTAAGACATTCATTTGTATAATGCCCCATTTCCCTAAAATTGTAGCATTCAACATTGATATCCTCTTTCTTTCCCTTGAAATCACGCGCCTGGTGACCTTTTTCTCCACATTTATAACAAACTCCCATTCCTTTTAGGCAAGTACCAGGGTGATTCTTCCCACAATTATCACATAATGGAAAATCCTTCTTTCCCTTTTTCCCTTTATCTTACTCTTGTTCCACCATTCTCTTCTTCTCTTTCTTTACTTTTTTATCATAAGACTTAGAGAATTCCTTTTCTGTCTTGATAGCACATGAGACAATATCTTCGTATGTTGAGAAAGACTGTGATACTAAAGCTCGATGGAGAAATGATTTTAACCCATCAAAGAAACTATCAATCTTACCTCTTGGGTTACGTATATAATCTGCAGCATACCTTGATAACCTTGTAAAGATGGCCTCATACTTTGCGACATTCTCATCCTCCTTTTGTCTCAGACTCAGAAATTGCCTTTCCATATCTGCTCTATGGTCACGAGGAAAGTATTTTTCTAAGAAAATCTCTTTGAACTCCCTCCATTCCATATTTGATACATCATCATCTTCCTTTGTGTTTTGAATCAATGACCACCATTGATCGGCATCTACAGTGAGGCGGTAAACTGCCATGATAACCTTCTCTCTTTCGCTACTCCCCAAGGCGTGGAATATTTTCTCTAAGGAGTTTATCCATTGCTCAGCTACTAATGGATTTGTACCCCCAATAAATGTTGGTGGTTGTTGCCTCATGAAGAGGTCTAATATTGATCCTCCACATTGCGGATCAGGGTGCTCCATACGAGTAAGGTTATTATTCATAACCTGAGTGAGTTGTCCCAGTATGGTAGTAAGTTGATCAGCACCAGTTGTATCTCCAGATCCACACTAATTATCTTGAGTAGGAGGGCAATCCCTACACGGAGTGCGTGCATTGATACGGTTTCCATTCCTTCCACTAGGCGCCATTTCTATACAATGGCATAAACTAGATTAGTTTATGAATCAAAATACATAATTCCATACTTATAAAATACTTAACATAAATTGAACTATTTATGGATATAAAATTTTTTTTCTTTGAGGAAGTATATACTCATAACCCTTCATAGTGGTTTCTAAAGAAAATGAGAATTATCCTAAGAATATCCCCCGAGAGTGTCGTAACCAAGAGTGCAGCAAGGCCCGTTGTCGTGCACCAGTTCCCGTTCGAGTCTAGCTCAAAGTGGCGTTTTCGGGTTTTACCCCTAGGTACATTTGTGCCAGAGCCGCCTCTACCTGCTCGTATCCAGACAGGGATGTATTACTCGGAAAACTCACAAAATCTCTACAATACCAAAATTTTAGGAAGTTCTTCAATACTAATCCTCAAAGTTCATCTTAGGTCTACGTGATCTAATCAGAGTTTTTCTAAATCTAGCTTCCAAGGTTTGTACTAAACTTCCTCTGATACCAACTGTAAGGCCCCGACCCCAAGCTACCTTGAGTCGGTGCATTACATCGTCACATTGGCATGATCACAGAAGATCAAGTCTCGAAAGACCGATTAGTTTAGTAGCCTTGGAAACACTAAATACATTCATAAATGTTACATTACGTCATAAAGTGAAAAACTAATAACAAAGTCTTCATAGTCCACACTCATATCCTCTTCTGACTATCCCTGCAGGTCATTCATAAAATACTTCTTCACATCCTGGAAAATATTAAATCATTGAAAGGGGTGAGCTCAGATGCTCAGTAAGGATAACAATATTGCGGAAGCTTTCATAAACAAACATAAACATTTAAGGCAATGTATAACTAAACAAAAGCCTTATTAAACTTGAACTTCAGCATAATATGGAAAAAGTAAAATCTAATAATGCCACTTACTTACTCACATGGATATTCTACTAGACGAATAATCACATGAAAGATCAATAACCACTTTCATAATGAGGGAATGTATAATGCCGGACATTCTGAAACATTTTGTCAAGACCTCGGCCAAGACGTCTAAAATGATTAAGGCCTTGGCCAAAACCATAAATCAAATTGGGAAAGGGCCTCGGCAAATTCCACGTCTAGTTGTCTCATGAGACCTACCGATGCATCGAGGAGCTATAGCGGGCTCCACATGTCACTTATTAAGTCCAATACATTCCTCATAAGAATAGGTTTAAACATCTCATAAACCATAACATAATCGTATCACATAAAACATGCATAAAGGAAACATAACATTTCCACATTTCAATCACAAGATATCAATACAACACATTGATATAATAAGAACGCTTTCAAAACCATTTTCAATACCAAAATAAAAGAAAAGTATAACATGGTATTTATTTTTCATTAAAAAAAGGGTGTGGCTTGTAGAGGAAGCCGAAACTCAAATAGTGGTCAGGGCAGCGGAGAATTCATTGTCGCCGCATACGTACGACAAAAACATTACCTTTTGTCGTTTAGTAAATGCTTCGTATAAAAAGGATTCCTTTTGAATAAACGTAAAAGTCAAAGGGGTTTATACACCGTATAAAATAAATTTGTGTATATAACCAAATATGCCTCAACGAAAGGGGATTGAGACGAAGTCCTTAAAAGATCATTTTTAAACTAAAATAGATATATTATGTGTATTCACTATAGGTACACATAAAGAAAGTAAAAATACAAAATTGGACATAATAATATCATGACATAATTTGAAAGTAGGAGATTAACCCAAAGAACGGAAGTTGGGTTAAGAAATTCCCTTACCTTGTGTCCGACTTGACTCAACCATTCTTTAACCTACTAAATAATAAACTAGAGTTAATATCTACCTTATTAAGAACCATTTTCAATTTCATTATCCTTTTTATATCACTTATTACAATGTTATGAGCATTATGTAATTATTTAAGTTAATAATGGTCGTTTTGTCGATCTTTGGTACTTGAGTCAACAATAAACGTCTTATAATTACAAGTTGTTCATGTGGTGAAATATCCATTATATCCAGAATTATATTCATGATATAGTTATCATATATATCATATATATCCAGTATATACATTCATTCATAATATTACGTAACATTTAGAGCTAAGAAATGAAATGCACCGTTCATGGAGACGGTAAGCCGTACGTACGCATGAACGCTACTTTCATTTCTATTTCTTATTTAATGGAATGAAATCATAATTATATAAAGGTATAATATAGTTCCAGTATAATATCATATATAATATCATTTACTCCATCCTTTATACATCCCACATATGACATTAACGATTCACATCACTTTGAGGGGGCGGTAGTCCGCACTTCCTAAAATGAAATTATCGCGTTTACCCATAATGGAAATCATAAAGTATGCCATAAATGAGAAATACAGAAGCATAAGGAAAACATAAACATAATATATATATCATATATGAAAATAGTGTCATCAAAATGGCCACCATTATAGGTGTTAAAAGAATTTGAACAATCATCGTTTCGTGAGGCAGTATTTCGCCACCCACAGAAACAGTGTGTTCTTTAACCATTAGACTAAGGTGTGTGTAAGTGTAAACCAAATACTTATCATAAAAACATCCTAGTATATTTTAGATACTGGTTTTGTTAAAAAATAAAGGAATGAAAAGAGTTTAAGGGGTTGGAAAAGCAAAATAAAACAAAACAACATTAGAGAAGACATTACCTAAAAAATCGG
This sequence comes from Viscum album, assembly GCA_963277665.1. Taxonomy (NCBI): domain Eukaryota; kingdom Viridiplantae; phylum Streptophyta; class Magnoliopsida; order Santalales; family Viscaceae; genus Viscum; species Viscum album. The sequence goes on along the minus strand of OY728133.1, from coordinate 609,058,293 downwards.
GTAACTCTTTTTGATTTGAGACAAAGGCTTCCTTGGGAAGAATTATTCCCAAAGTGAGGCTTCTAGGAGTAAGTGAGGGATGTTGGGAGAGTAGTTGGGCAGAGTTTTGCCGAGCCAAATGGCTTGATGGTGTGAATAAGGTGGGAGTGGTGCGGGCCTTTTATAAGTGGAGAGGAGGGGCACTTTTGGAAAGTAATGAAATGTTATTCTATTATACAATGATTTTTGGATTCTAAAGGTCCCAAACTTGTATAATTCGAGGATAAGGTGATAAGGGTTCGAAATATCCTCACCCAATAGGCTTTGGACAAGTATAATCCTTGGATTGTACATTATCTTCTCATTTTATTTAAATTGTTAAATAATGAGGTCATCGCTGCATCATCATGATGTCATAAATAATTTAATTTATTTAATGTCTAAAAATTATAAAAAAATACTATGATGTATGAAATATTTTTAGATTTCAAATGACTATTTATAATCAAAAATATTACTTGTATAACCCCATGTAAAATTTTTTTTAGTAAAACATTTCATGTTTGTGTCATTTTTTACTTTAACATTAAATAAAAGGTATTTATGTCATTTTCCAACTAAAGTTGCTCCATGGGGTCCCCAAGTTGACCCATGGATTTTCTTGGTCGGCCATGGCACATAAAATGAGGGTAGGACATTTTTCAAGCTCATCTCATATTATTAAAACATTATTTTTACCTTAAACTACACTAATTACCTCTAATCGCGATTAAGAACTTAAAAGTTACTATTCACCAAAAAATTATTTTAATCTCATTGAACCATATTTTACTTCTTAATGACAACCATGTATGTCGGATTTTTGAAAATAAAATCACAGAAGTGCTAATATTTCATTTAAATGAAAAATTAGTTATTTAACTACCACTTAGTGGTTTCACTATTCAAGAAAAATTGAAGTTTTTCAGAACAATGCCCAAATTTCACCCTAAGCTATAATTGATATTCTGAATTAAAAAATGATGTATATTTTATGAAATTCCAAACATATAATTTTCATTAATTAATTTTATAATTAATTCCCGCTGTCACAATAAATAGTGTGTTTTTAAGAAACAATTTATATCAAAAGATTGACAATTGTTTATGTCCAATTTCAAAGTGAAATTAATTCTAATGACCACCATTGGATAAAATGGTAAAAATATATTCTAATTATACTTTAAAACCACTCAGTAGTATAACTTATCACTCTAAATTATTTTGATTAAAAAAGTTGTTTTTAAGTATTTTTCACTATTCATAAAAAATTAGAAGTTCTCAGAAAAATACCAAAAATTAAACATAGGCTAATTTCGATATTCCGAATCCAAAAATGAATTCCATTTTGAATTATAAAATTTCTATAATTTTAAAAAGTGGTTATTACTATTCATAACGACTACTTTGATTAGTCGTGGTGTTTTAGAACTCGAAGTTGCGTACAATGCAAGCTATTGCATTATTGAATGAGAAGCGTATCATGGAAGCTCGGGGTGTTACAAATGTGGTGTGAGGAAGAGAGGGAGGAGGTGACCTTTTATAAGGGAGGAGAGGTGAACCTTTAAAAAAATTAAAAATATTATATTATTATAAAGCCATATTCGGTTTTAAATAGCTCCAAATTGATTTATTTGGAAGCTAGGGTTGGGATGGGTCTAAATACTCTCATCCAATAGAATTTAGACAAGTTTACATTCCTATTTTAACCTTATCATTTAGATTTAACTTTAAGTTAAATAATTTTACTTTTACCGTGTCTTTTTGTCTTCTAACAATATAAGGTTAATAAAATTACTATAACAAGCCAAAAAAACCCCAAGTTGTTTAATATTAATATATATGACCTTATCTATGTCATTTGGCCAGACTGTAGATTTTTAGGAATAAAATAACAATTAATAACATAATATTTGTTTTAAGAACTATTTTATGTCAATTTTGACAAAATTTAATAATTGATTTTTGTGAAAATCATAACAGAATGATTAATTCAAAAAAGGTTAATTAAATAAATACTAACATGTCATATTAACCTAGAAAAATTAGTTCAACTCATAAAAAGTCTAAAATTACATTTATTTGGGTATCTATAACATCAATTATGTCAATATTTCAATAATAAGATAATTATTACATCATCTTTGTGTCATAAATAAATTAAATTATTTAATGTCTAAAAATTAAAAATAAAATACCATTATGTAGGAAATATTTTTATCTTTATAATTAATATTTATAGTTGAATTTATCTCATGTATAACCCTATATTAAAAATTATTTACTTATTAAACATTGATTTTAACTATTTTAACCTTTCTTTAAATAAATTATAATAATTGTCTTAATCTAATCCAAGTATGCCTAAATGGTCACATTTTATTTCTAAGGTTTTTTTGGTCGAATTACACTTATCCAATAGAAATGGGACATGTGTTAGGGTAATAATAACATCATTTTTACTCTTAATTACCCTATTTACTTTTAACCGTGGTAAATAAAAGTAAAAAGTAATTATTCACCAAAAATTATTTTCATCTCATTGAACAAAATTTTACATACTGGTATCAACCGTGTCTCTTGGATTTTTTTAAATTCCACTCACAGAAGCTGTAAAATTAAGTTTTATGTAAATTTTCAAATTTTCCTTGGAGGTGGGTAAAAGACGGTGAAAAGTTCAATAAAATTTTTATATATCTAAAATTATTATAAAATTACTCCAAATGAATTAAATTGAACTTATATAGGTATTATGTATCAATTTTGACCTAAAATAAATTTAAATAAAATAAACAATTATTTAAATAAAAAGCCGGTTTTTAATTAGTAACACAGTGTTTTCACTATTCTTCAAAAATTGAAAGTTTCCAAAAAATACCAAAATTTTACCCTTGGCTTATTTTGATATTCCAAATCCAAAAATAAAGTCCATTTTGACAAAAAAAATACAAAATTTCAAAAAGTGTTTATTACTATTCATAACGGCTAGTTTTAATAATATTTTAACAGCATATCATTGTTTAGTGAAACTCGGTATTGCGTACGACACAAGCTATCAAGGAAGGTCGCAATTCCGTATAAAGAAAGACAAGATAGTGTTGTGTTTAGTGAACTATTCCTTTAATGATTTATAAAAACAAAATATTTCTCATAAAATTCTCAGGTGTTACAGGATTGATCAATGTGGGGTATCCGTTGGTGGAATGACCCATATAATGTGAGAGTAGTTCTTCACATTGGGTTGGGCTCCCCAAAATCCTACGAAATGAATTTCATCCATAATTATAGAAACATTTATGAGATAATTGTGTTATGGTACCACATTTATCTTTAAGAAACATATTGTGCCGATGGGCGAGATGAAGCCCTTCTCAAAACCTACACGTACTTGGGATTCTATATTTAGTATACTACCACCATTTTTTATGTCATGGATCCTCAATTTCCACTATCATAAGAATATAAACACTACTATAATACATATAAATAAACACACTTCCAGAAGTATTTTTCACTACAATACATTGAATTAGATAATATAAGAAGGAATGATGTTTATAGTCCCTAATGTTTCATCATGGAAGTGTGTATGAAAAGAGGGTGTCAAATATTACAAGAAAAACCCAATAGTTTGGTTCATTCCATGGATTAATATAGAAATAAGGATTAAGAATAATCTATATTTTAGGGAATGATCATACATAACAATGAACATACAAAGGAAGTTTCAAGGATTACAAGAAAACCAGTTGTCCAAAAATTATTTCCTTACACTGTAGAGTTTCAAGAAATATAATTGTCTTGGGAATACTAGTTATGTAGCTTATCGATGATGGTATTAACCTACATCATTGTTAAATGATGTATAATAATTTATCTAATGAGTGAGTATGTGTCTACATCATCATGTTTTCCGATGCGATAAAGGGTTTTAGAATTGATGGGAATAATGTTTTCATCTCGGGATCAATAACCTATAGAATCAAATATCCACAACAAAATAATGAAATATAGTGAAATTTAATTTGATCCATGTTAAATAATGTATGAGGAAGGAAGGTAATGTTTACAGATTTTAAGGGGAATTTATCCAAGAGTTTTAGTTCTATATTATCTAAGGGTTTGGACTATAGCCAGGGGACTTTCATAGTGGTATTATTTTCGGAAATAAATCATGGTAGATTTTGATTATAAAGTTATAAAATATATGTTTTTAATGAATTTTACGCATTATATATATATAAAATTTTTAATAAAATATTTTCAAATACAAATTCATATTTTTTAGTAATCTTATAGGACATTTTGCAGGTAATGTTGGAATCCTTTTCTGTAGGCATTCATGGATGATTTTTTAATCCAAAAGAATGAAAAAAAAAGAAATAAAAATTATCATAAGGGGGATATACATCACAATAGAATATATAGATATAATGAATTTGGATACCAGAGAGATTCTTTAAAATGTTTTTCCCTCTTTAAATTTTTATTCTATAATGCAAGGATTCATTATTGGTTGTTATATTAAAATTTAATTACTTTTCATATATTTGAAAAAAAATCATATTCATTAAAATTAATTAAATATATTCCCTATCCAGTGATTTGTAATTCATTCATGATCAATTTAAATTAAACAATGTTGGTCTAAGTTCATAATTGAGGTCCGAATTGACTAAAGGGTATGTCTACCACAATTAAATTATATTCTTATTCACTCATGGCTACATATAATTAATTATTATTTCATTGAAACTAATAAAAATATTTATACTTGTAAGAAAATAAAATTTTAAAATAATAAAATTATATTTGATATTGTATCTGGCCTGAGACATTGATCTTAAACAACCCATGAAATATTTTTCCTTAAATTTAATCTCTTCTATAACTTGTGGAACACACTACATTGATTCTAAATGAACCATAATGTAGTATACCATTACAAAATTACCATAAAATTGGAGAGTATTAATATTGGTATTTAAATTATGAAAATAAATTGGTTTAAAAAAATATAAAAAATAATTGGACATCTATAGATTATAAAAAACATAAGAATCATTAAGAAAAATTAATTTTTTCTGAAAAATTGAATTTCTCCCAAATGACGGTTTAGTAAAGATTACCTAAAATAATTTATAATTAATTTTTATCAGTTATTGTAAATTTATTTGAAAAAATATTATTGATTTTTTAAATCATAATATGAAAATTATCTTAGTGTAATTTTTTATTTTTCTAATTTTTTTTCATTCTTCTAAGAATTGCGAAAAATATTGAATTTTAATTGAAAAGTTCTCTCCTATTTAGGTTTTTTAAAATGTTAAATTTTATTATTAATTAGTATTATATTTAAAATAGTTCACTTATATATCTAATAATTTAATTTCGCTGATTTTAACCATTTTCAAAATATTATTTTAAATAAAAACTTTTAAACATCTAAACACTTTCTCTTTGAAATCTTGATTTCTCATCGCATCTATGAGAATAATTTTAAATTTTGTATATCCAATTATATAAATGGAATTTCGAAAAATAGTTCACATATTTGGAATAATAATTATTTATAATATCTAATAATTTCAATATAATTTCTGACAATAGTAAATAGTAGAATTAATAAAAATTATTTAATATGGTTAAGTTAAACATGGGTTTATATGGGGTTAAACTCAAAAGATAAAGGTTAAAATAACAAAAAAAATATCACGACCCGTCCTCGGAGCCCATGTCTTGACTACCCCAAGCCCTCCTTCTATAGCCCATGAGCTGGGGACTAGCACCAAAGGGGAATCATTGATAAAAGGGATGACATTACATTTAAACCTATAACACATACAGTCTTAACACAAGCAGTAGAGATACTATAAATAGAAAACTAAGGTGTGATGAAAATAAGTGGTCCGGTATATAAACCCAACTAAACAACAAGTACATGTACAAGAAAAAGGGAAAACAGATACTAGATCGTCTGCTTGGGAATCCTACCTGAAGGGTAGGTACAGAACTGGAACAACTTGTCCCTAAGGTACGTCTCGTCTAGTCCAGCTCCGAGCAGCCAGCCGTCCATCACCCTCAACCTCAATCACTGATGTTCATCGTTTGCACAGAACACAACAAGGTGCGGGCGAAGCCTGTGCAGGCGTGAGTATAACAATACATAGTAGGAGAACCCGAGACCCCCAAAGGTCTTCCAGAATCCACAAAGGATAAACCACAGTAGAATGATACAATCATAAAGTATCAACCAACTGTACTTACGTATAAGCCCATACAAATACCTATGTTACCCGTCATAGTATGGCTCCAACTCTCGAACCCATGCACAACCCAGTTAACAATGGAAATAAGTTCAATCACATCGATGATAATGATTGAAAGGAAATACTCAACTAACACACGTATAAAAATTTCATAGAGAAATAGAGATGATCATATGTAGTCTATGATTCATCTAAGCTGTTGGACCCACACAGGATACAGGACCAGCCATTCTGTTTTCCTCACACAGGATACAAGAACAGAAGTCAGAACTGTCAAACTGATGTAGGATTCCAGTACAATAGTCATCACTATTAAACCCACGTTGGATTCAGGTACAGTAGTCATCACTATCTAACCCACGTAGGATTCTAGTACAGTAGTCATCGCATCCAACTCTAGGGTTCCCGCACAGTGCACGCTCGATTCTGGGAGGGTCTGCTTCTCAAGTAAAGTGTAGATACATCTAATATCATGAAGTCCTGAGTTGATATATCTCATAGTTTTTACACATCATAATGAACCAAATACGACAAATGGTGTGTCAATCAGACGCCCGGTCTGAGAGTTATTGGAATTTCCATTCCAAGGGCCCAGTTGGATTTAAGATCGATCCAAACCTATCCGTTATTCAAATGTTTACAAACCTAACTTATAGTATACAAAAAGGACTGCCTCGTCGCTAGGGTCCTAGTGATGTAGACATCGCGTCGATCGGACGCGCGGTCTAAGAGTTATTTGCATTTTAGAGAAGACGGGCCTGACCCAGCCCAGTAGGATGCGGCCCACCTGTAGACTCGGCCCGCACTGCGGCCCAGTCCGGTTCGCCCGGTGGCGCCAAGTGGCAACACCTCCTCCCCTACCCGGCTAGCCAACGATGGCCAGTTCTGCCCGGCACATGAGGCGGCGGGCCGCGGTTCATCCTAGGTGGCGACTCCGGGCACTGCGGTTTTCCAGCCTAGCCGGTAGGCAGCCGGCTGGTTCGCACAGCAGAGCGGCCCACGGATATGGGCAATATCCTCCCCTACGTGGCTGTTGTGAGCGCCGAGGTCCTCATGACCAGTCGGCCGGTTCGTCGAGCAAGCGGCCCACGGATGCGGGCCGCTGTCTCCCTCCAAGCTGCTCCCGCGGGTGCTGTCATCTCCCATTGGGATGGTCGGTCGTCCGGCCGGTCATCTTGCTGTCCAGCTGTACAGCGGCCAGGTCATCCACCTGCCTTCACACCTCCAATGCATCAAAACGAGGATGTGGTCCTGCTGCCCTCCGCGCGGTGTGACGACGTCGTGCTTCTTCATCCGCTGCGGTTTTTCTCCGACATGGTGCAACGACACCACACCCTTTCAGCTCCTCCTGTGACATCAAACAACAAGAAGCAATATATGGGTGTTGGGCTAGGTTTTTTCATCACACACCCTTCACATTAGGTGATATAATTTGGCCAATAAAAAACCAAAGCATTCATTGAAGAACGAGGGTATAATTTTATTCATTTTAAATTAAACAAATACCCCTACCACATATTTTGTCATTGAACATTGGAGAGTCATAGAAGACGGACGTCGCAGAAGATGGACATCATACCATCAACGTCATAGGGGAAGATGTTGTCATTGGTGGCGTTCTATGCGGGAAATGTCTTCCCTTTTTGGTCCCAGTTGGAAAGGAAGGAGAAGTGTCGTCGTTCATCGGTGGAAATGGTGTTCTTCGTCGAGAGGATGATGCTCTTCCAACCCAACTCTCCAACGACTATGCTAACCCCAAAATAAATGAATATAATTTATTATTTTAATGTTGACATAATGAATTCAAAAAAATTCAAACAATAAAATCAATTAATTAAATCATTAATTAATGGTGTTGGCACCATTAAGGGGATTCCCAAGAGTTTCCCCTATTAATGGGGAGATCAAGGGGTTCAAAGGGGGGATTAAGGGGGTTGAACTCATGTGGGACCCACCAAATAATGTTCTCCCATGGGAGGTTATGTGGGGGTGAACCCAACCTCTAACCACTATTTAGAGTAATTAACCACCACCTAAATAAAAAATTATTTCACACATAATTTTTTATTTAATTTAATGAAAATCACTAAAAATATACTTCCATCCATGATAAAACACAACTGCGGTAAATGTTTTCTTAAGAGAATACCAGCGCTATGAGATCATCGGTGTCCTCTAATTTCAATTCTGAGAACCGGTTAAAAAGATATAAAATTTCACATGTACGTTAACTGAATGTACATGAACAAAACTTCAGAAATTGATTCCGGGCACACCGGTCCCCAGAATCAGGCGCCGTGAGAAACTGTGGACTCGTAAAATTCCCATGTATTTAAAAATATTCCACTAGATTTAAGGGTATTTTCATTATCCCCACCTCATTTATTTACATCCCAGTAAGCTATAACACACACTAAGAGAAAAAATGGAGGTACCGAACACACATCTGAGCCTCTCGGTCACATGTGATCTCATGGAGGTTCCGGTGCTTCCTACGAATGTACACCAGAGTAATCAACAATCCACACTAGACTGGCTCTTGTCGATCCTCAATCTGTACTAGAACCTCCATGAATTTCGACATGTCATTGATGTCTAGCTCCCCATGTTCGATGATGTTGGATGGGTCATGCATGTTTCTCCTCAACTGATATACGTGGAAGACGTCGTGCACCCTGAGAAACTGAGGTGGAGGAGACAAGCGGTAAGCCACCTTGCCTACCTTGCTGAGGATGTTGAGAGGTCTAATGAATTATAGAGATAACATGCCACCTCAGCCAAATCTCGGAAGACTTCGTCGAGGTGAGACCCATAGAATGAAGTGGTCGCCATCCTCGAACTCCAGTTGTCTCTTTCTCCAATCAGCATAGGACTTCTACCTACTCTGTGTTTTCTTCATCTATTCTTGGAAAATATGAACCTTCTCCGTCGAAGCTTGTACCATCTCTGGTCCTACAAGTGCAGACTCCCCTAGATCAGGCCACCACAGAGGTGATCTACAAGGTTGGATGTACAATGACTCATAAGGTGTCATCCCAATGGTGGAGTGGTAGCTGTTGTTGTTCGAAAACTCTACCAAGGGTAAGTTATCCTCTCTGATACAAACATAGTCAAGAACAAAGGCACAGAGCATGTTATCGAGTGTCTGAATTTTCCTCTCAGTCTAGCCATCCATTTGAGGATTGAAGGCGATGCTCAAGTGAAGCTGCATCCTGAAAGGCACCTGTAACACCTTCCATAGCCGGGAAGTGAAACGGGAATCTTGATCATATACGCTCGTTGATGGAACACCATGAAGCCATATGATCAATTCTATGTAGAGTCCTTCTAAGGCCTCTACTAAGCCTTACTATCTATTCAGTAGGAAGTGGTCCAACTTCGTGAGTTGGTTGACAATCACCGAGATAGAGTCATTTCCTCTAAGTGTAAGTGGAAGTACCATCACGAAATCCATGGATATCTCTTCCCAATTCCACTATGGGACCTCTAAGGGATGAACCAAGCCTACTGGAAGCTGGTTCTCAACCATCACTTGCTGACAAGTGAGGCAACATGAGACAAATTATGCTACTACCTTCTTCATACAAGGCCACTAGTGTGGTCGTCTGAGGTCCTGATACATCTTCACCACTCCTAGATATTACGCTAGAGGGGAAGCTTGAAACTCTTTCAAAACCACCTCTTATAGTGCAACTGGTACCATGGTATGTCATTTTAAGAGGAGGATGTGCTCCCCATCTTCAGAAAACTTTTAGGTGTCTGCCTTGAGGATATCTGAGTATGTCATGTCTCACAGTTAACAACCCCACACTATGCCTCTCAGACTCACTAAAGAAGTGGAGGAGTGACTTTGAGAGACTGTTGAAAAGATGCTCCATCTCTATCCACAAAGGATATCTGCAACACGGCCAGATTTTTTGTTGCCTCTCCTAGAAGCTAAATTCCCGATCTTTTGCTGAGAGAATCTGCTACAATATTAACCTTCCCAGGAGTATATACTATCTCAAAGTCATAGTAATGGAGGAACTCGAGAAATCACCACTGTCTCAGGTTCAAGTCCTTCTGCGAGAAGATTTACCTGAGACTCCAGTGGTCAGAGTAGAATGTAAAACACTCACCCATTATATTGTGCCACCACATCTTCAAGGTGAAGACCACTGTTGCTAACTCCAGGTCATAGGTAGAGTAGTTCTTCTCGTGCTGCCTCAACTGTCGTGAACCATACATGATCACTACTTGATTCTGCATCAGGACACACCCATGTCTGGTCCCTGATGCGTCGCAATAAATTATTTACCCTATGCCATCCTCCGATAGCCTCAAGATGGGCACACTGGGCAACCTCTTCCTCAGCTCTGGAAAGTTATGCGAGCATCTAACTGACCACACGAAGGGTTTCTCTTTCTTCGTCAAAGCTAAAAGAAGTGTTGCAACTCTAGGGAAGTCTGGAACAAATCTCTAATAGAACCCAGCCACTCCCAGGAAACTCTGCACCTCCATCACACTCCTAGGTGGCTCCCAAGCATGTACTTCCTCAATCTTTGCTGGATCCACTGCATCTCCAGCCTCCTAGATGATGTGTCCCAGAAAGTGAACCTCTTGAATCAAGAAATGGAACTTCAAGAGAATACCATATAGCTGGTGATCTCATAGTGTATCCAGTAATACCCGCAAAATGGTAGGTTTGCTCTTCCTCAGTAGTGGAATAAATCGGTATGTCATTGATGAAGACTACGACAAAGAGATCGAGGTAATGCTAGAATATCCCATTCATTTGACTCATGAACTGTGCTGGAGCACTGGTTACGCCTAAGGTCATAACTAAGAACTCGTAGTGTCCATAACGACACCAGAAGGCGCTTCTTCACATCCTCATCTCGAACTCTGAGCTGGTGATACCCTAAACTAAGATCTATCTTCGAGAACCATCGTGATCCCTTAAGCTGATCAAAGTGGTCATCAATACTTGATAGGGGATACTTGTTCTTCATGGTCACTTGATTTTGGAGATGGTAGTCAACACACAGTCGCAAGCTCCGATCCACCTTTATGGAAATGAAAATCAGATATACCCCAGGTGAAACACTGGGTTAGATAAATCCCTCCCCCTGCAAGTCCTCTAGCTATACCGGCAGCTCACGAAGTTTGGAGGATAAAATCTGATATTCTGGAGTAGATATCAGTGATTTCTCAGGGTACAAGTCAATGTAGAAGTCTACCTCTCTACGATGAGTTAGTCCTGGAACATCGTCAGGGAAAACATCCGCGTACTGATCCACCAGAACAAGAAAACTCAGACTCTGCAAATCAATCTCTTAGAGGACGAGACTATCCAACTGATGTGTGATCGGATTCCCCCTCCTCGGCGTAAGTCCATTCTGTGCTACAAAGGCTCCATTCTCACCGGTGAAGGTGAACCTGGTCCCATCCATGTAGATACACCGCACTATGTGCCTTATACAGTCAATCTGAGCACGAAATGTGGATAACAAGTCCATACCAAAGATGAAGTCATAAGGCCTTGACGCCACCACAAGAAGATACCTGCCGAAACTCTCACCTACTAGAGTAATCTCACACTACTGGCACGAGTGTGTAATCATTTTGTATGCACCCGTATGAGTCTCTAGCTGTATGTATCGAGCCAACAGCTCCTTCGGAATCTCTGAGCTCTGAAAGAGGGTAGTGAAAATAAAATAATGACTTGTACCTGTGTCTATAAGTACTGAAGCTAGGGTCTAATAGACACATATAATACCTCAAATTTTCTCAGGTGTTCCATAGTCTTAGGACTCGACTTCCTGGAGCTGAGCTTGCCTTTGTCTTCCAGCTCCCTGTAGTCGGGGTGGACCTTTTGGTGTTGGTGGGGGTAGAGACTCGAAGCATCATCCACCACCCGCAGCTCGGCCAGCTCCTCTTCCACATCCGCCAGCTCCAGGCAGACCACAATGTTCAAACCTCTTCCTCTGCCTGGGTAGTCCCTCTACTAAATGGTGCTCATCTTCATGGTGGGTCAGGTAGTCACGAGCCATGTGGACCTGCCCACCACATGCAAAGAACTGACTGCACCTTCTATAGCTTGATCTGTATCGCATGCCCCACACAACCAAACATGTATCCTGCGGACGCCCACCTGATGTCCTAGTCCACTTGGACCTCTACAACATCTGTCTACTACTGGCTGCAGAAGACTCCGCTGTGTACCACCCTTTGGTGGGTCTCGCCTCTGGTGATTTCTCAGCAATAAAATTCTCCATTAGAAGGGCTCGCTCCAGCAACCCTACCTGCGTTGGGATACTAAGGGGAATTATTGAGGCCCTGATCTCATGCCCAACCCCCTAATCGAAGGTCCTGGACCTAAAGAATGGGTACCATACCATATCTGTTGAGTAGCGCAAGAGGTCAGTGAACATCACTGAGTATGGAGCTATTATCTTGCTGCCCTGCTGTAGATGAAGTAACTCCTGAATCTGCACCGCACGAAGGGTGGCTGGAACAAACTCTGAGAGAAAGAGACACTCGAAGTCCGTCCAGAGTAATTATGCCTCATTATGCACCTGGAGCATAAGGCTTCACCATATTCCTATTGCTGCATGCAAGAGACTCACAGTAAGGATCCCCATGAGGTCAGCTAGTGTCCCTACAAATCTGAAATCTCTCATGACAGGCTCCAACCAATATTCAGCTACTTGTGGGTCCGTCACTCCCCAGAACTTGGGTGGCCTATAGCACTAGAACTCGTGCAACACACTCAGGCAGCGTGCAGTCTTTATTGCTGATGTTCGTGGTATCAGTGGCCCAACGGGGAGTGGTACCACTAGTACATCCGCTTTGAGGGGACCTTACACTGAGGCCTCATTGCTCGGTGGTCTACCATCTCATAGGTAACTTGGAACCCTATCTAGTTTCATTCGTGGGGCTATCCTAAAATAAAATAGGTGTGATGACACTACGCCCTTTCAGCTCCGCCTTCGACATCAAAAAACAAGGATCAATGGAGGGGTGTCGAGCTGTGTTTGTTCGGCTTGCGACCTCTGCATTAGGTGGTATCATTTGGAAAATGATGTACCAAAGCATTCAATGAAGAATAAGGGTATAATTTTATTCATTATAAAATAATCAAATCCCCCATACCACGTATTTTTTCGTTGAACATTGAAGAGTCATGGAAGACGGACGTCGCAGAAGATGGACATCGTTCCATCAACATCGGAGGGGATGATGTTGTTGTTGGCTACATTATTTGGAGGTGTTTTCCTCCCATTCTTTCCCCATTTGTAAAGGAAGAAGACATGTCATCATTCTTCTATGGAAACAGCATTCTTTGTTAGGAGGATGTTGCTCTTCCAACCCAACTCTCCAACGATTATGCCAACCCCAAAATAATAGAATATCATCTCTTATTTTAATGTAGGCATAATGAATTCCAAAAAAAATCAAATACTCAAATCAATTAATTGAATCATTAATTAATGGTGTTTTCACCATTAAGGGAATGTCCAAAAGTTTCCCCTATTTATGGGGAGCTCAAGAGTTCAAAGGGGTTTTAAGGGTGTTGAGCTCGTGTGGGCCCCACCAAATAATATCCTCCCATGGGAGGTTGTGTGGTAGTGGGCCCCACCTCCAATTTCCCTTAGGAGAAATGAACCACCCCTAAATAAGAAATTTTTCCACACATAATTTATTATTTTTTATGTTGACAATCCCCAATAATTAACTTCCATCCACGATAAAACACAACTATGGTAAAGGTTTCCAAAAGCGAATACTGGTGTTGTGAGTTCATTGGTGTCCTCGAATTTCAATTCCGAGCACCAGTTGAAATGATATAAAATCCCACATGTGAATTTACTGAACGTACCCCAACATAAATTCCTAAATTGATTTCGAGAACATCGGGCCTCAGAATCAGGCGCTGTCAGAAACTACAGACTAGTAGAAATCCCATGGATTTAAAAAAAATCATAGGATTTCCGGGTATTTAAAAAACATCTCGTAAAACCTATTTTCTGGCCATATTTTGGAATTAAAAATTATAATTCCATATAATAATACATTTGGGTCTCTTTTTAATGTGAAAAACATTAGTAAACCATTTTATTTTCAAATATTACAAGTGCACCACTCACCTCACCTATAAAAGGCCACCCTCTCTTCTCTTATTCTAATTATAAAACATTTTTTGTTCCACCAATACCAATGATATTGACTTAAAAACATATATACCCTCATTATATAAGAATTTTTGGGATATATATCCATGCTTTAAATAATTTATTTATAACCCCAAAGGGGTGGTCGGAGAAGAGGTAAAATTCTGAATCATGCATTTTTTGATTTCATTTTCCACGTACTTAAATTTGTCTTTATTTATTCTTATAAAATTAAAACAGTATATCATAGGTAATAAGATTATATTATTACATTATAATGGCATATATCCATCTTTTCTTCCCTTAAATGGGAAACAATAACATTTCTCATGTGTACGGTGGACTACCACCTCACGAACCGATGTAAAACATTTTCGATCAACACCTCCCATAGTTGGGTATGATAATGGATATAAAGTGTGTATATATATATATATAAATTTTATTTATGACATTATTATACTTATTTATTAATTATATAATATATAAATTTTTAATTTCCATTATTTATGGGATAGGATAATGTAACTCGTGTGTAAAACAGACGAACACCCATTGAAGTGATGTGATTCGTTTTTCCCTAATACTATAGAAAAAAGTTAATAAGAATAAATATAATGACTACATGTGATATACATTACATAATAATGATATAAATGGAATATGTATCATTATAAAGGTATAATAATTAATTTTACTTCATACATTTTTTACTCAATGAATGATGATAACACCGTTCATGTACATGTGGACTACCGCCTTCCTAAAGAAATGTGACTCTATTTTCATCAAAAAACTACATGTGTGAAACATATATGTATATTTAAATAAATATTATCTTATAAATTATATTATTATCATTATGAAAAGATAAATACCACTTACCATATTTCCATATTGATCATTTAAAAATGGAGAAAATACTCATGGATAAGTATGACCAAACATCTCTATGATTGTAACATATTCATTTTTCATAACAATATATTATTATTGGTATTAAAATTAAAATTGAGTTATAAGTATTTCAATTATTTCTTTATAATTATTCATTAAATTTTAAAATAATTACCACTTTTACTATTTTCAGACTAACAAATTCATTTTTGACAAATAAACCAAATATCAGCAAAACATCTAACATAAACTCAATTGATTACGTAAAAATATATAACATGATAATTCAAGAAATTAAATGAATAATAAACATATAAAAGTTTATTAATAAATTAAATATTTAAAATAGTATAATTATTTATGAAAATAACGAATGCACGAGTTGATTGAGTCTCAATGTAAGTGTTTAACATCTCACTTTTTCTTCCGTATGATATACACCATATTCGCCACTTATTTAGCATATGAGGTGTATATACGAAACACATTTTTTATTTTATGTCATTATTTAATTTATCTTCATTTTATTTGATGTTTCATTTAATGTTATTTCTATATCAGGGATAATGATACAAAATTTACCAAAGTGGAAAGGGTTTATTTTAAAGTCTCACCATTATTTCGAATTGATTTTGTTTTAGTCTACTGTGGGGAAATTATTTTACATTTATATATTATAATCAATATAATTTTATATACCGCGTTTATTAAATAAATATATTAATTAATAGTACAACTTTTACGCTCTTATTTAGGTAAAATTATTAATAAATCTTTTTTTTATGAAAATCCATATTTATTTTTTTCTTCGATCAAAAATATATTTTCATCCAAGACCATGTTTTATATAAATGTTTTATAAAATTATTTATAATTATATAAATTATTTATTAAAGAAAATTTTACTAATTTTTTACACTCCTTAAATTTTACATTAAAGGAATATTATTGTCTTTTCGTGATGAGGATCTTTCGTAATGTTTTTCTAGTGTAAAATGATTTCTCTTTTTAACTTATAATCCCTATATATAATTAACCACAATAATTATCATAATTTCTTTGAATCAAAATTTTAATTTTTACAAGGTTAATTATAAATAATTTTTTCCCTAATATTTTTGAAATTCATAATTTTTTTAATAAATTAAAAATGGATTCTGCTCGTATTTTAAGAATTTTAATGTTTGAAAATAAAATCTATAATTTTGAATGATATATTATTTTATTCAATAAAATTTCCAAGTGATGATATGTCACGACTCACCCTCGGGTCCGTGCCGTGACTACCCCAAGCCCGCCTTCCATAGGCCAGGGGCTGGCGACTAGCACCAAGGCGTAATTCCCAGTAAAAAGGGAAGGCATTGCCTTTGTAAAGTAAACAAACACCACAGAGAAAGCAAGTGGAAAGTAAACACTAAGAAAAAGCAGAGTACAAATGGAAGTGCGGAAAAGTAAATGGGCCAGTATACAAACCCAAACTGAAAGTAAAGTACAACTCGAAAGGGAAAACAGCAACTGTAAGTAAAAGCCTCTACACCGAGATGTCCACTGGAGATCCCACCTGAAGGGTGGGTACAGATAGCTCCACTGCTCCACGGGTCCCGCCGTCCACTCCAAACACGTCCCGCTCAATGGTCCACCTCCAGGTACCGTCCTGCTCTGCAAGCCTCAGCCAAGATCAACGCTGTCTGTCGTCTGCAACCAACACAACGTAGTGCGGGCATAGCCCGTGCATGGGTGAGTATAAGATACTCAGTAGGGACCCCGAGACCCCTGTAGGTCTCCCGAAATCCACAAAGGATAAACCACAAAGAAAAATACAAACACGAAGTAACAACCGACAATGCTTAGGTATATGCCCATACATATACCTAAGTCATCAATTTCAAATACGCTCCAACCTCCGAGCCCAAGTACAACTCAGTCCACACAGGAAAGTAAACGTATTCCACACAGGAAAGCAAAACGTATTCCACACAGGATAGCACAACAGAATCCACACATGAAAGCAATTAGGATTCAGCTCACACCAGGATTTTCATTATCAAAACCGTAACTGCTGAAGAGCCCCATCTCTGAAGTGTACAGTGGTCCTGTCACGACTCCGAGGTACTGTTCACTAACCTAAGACTGCTGAAGTACTCCTCCTGTCGAGTACCGCGGGTCTGCTGCTAACTACCGGGCGCTCCGTCCGCTGAGGGTCTGCTGCCAAATACCGGGCGCTCACCCAAATAGCCTACAGAGGTACTCCTCCAGTCGAGTACCGCGGGTTTGCTGCCAACTACCAAGCGCTCCGTCCGCCGTGGTTCTGCCGCCAAATACCGGGCGCTCCGTCCACTGGGCTAGTCGACTCACTCCAAGTCGAGTCGGTCGAGCAGTCTTCAGGTCTCAGCCGGCTACACGGTCTCCGTACTCCGTATGCTCGTCTCCAGAATCGCGGGTCTGCCGCTACAACCAAGCGCACTACCTCTATCGAGTAAAATAGAAGGTTCAGCTCACACAGGTATACTTCTTCGGATGACGGTGAAGATGATCACTGATCCATCTAAGTCGTCGGACCCACGAAGGATCTATAGGTACTAACCCCCGCAAAGACCCACACAGGATCGTAGCACTGATCCACGTAGGATCGCTGAGTGCTGTAGTCATTGTCGTCGAATCCACACAGGATCTCTGTACTGTCGTCGTCGCAGTCACAATAGCAGTTGCAGTAGTAGTCACAGTCGCAGTCGCAGCCAACACTAGGGTTCCCGCACACAGCAAGCTCGTTCGGAGGGTCCGCTCCACGAGCCGAGAGGCTGATACATCAACTGTCACAAAGTCCAGAGTTGATATATCCAAATGTTCCGTATCGTCAATAGGAACTCAACGCAACAGACGGCGCGTCGATCGGACGCTCGGTCTGAGAGTTATTGGCATTTTCGTCTCCGGGGCACGGTTGGTTTTTAAGGAAAAACCAACCCGACTGTACTCCACCTGCGTCCAAACCTCGGGCGGAGTATACCAAAAGATCCATATCACTATGAGGAATACAACAAAGCTGACGGAACGTCAATCGGACGTCCGTAGCTCAAGATATGAGTGTTTCCGCTCCGAAGGTCCGGTTGGTTTCGTGTACGAACCAACCCGGCCGAACTCAAAGTAATCCGAAACCTTGAGTGCAATATACCGAAACGACCGTCTCGATCCAAGGATCGCATCGCCGCTGACGGTTCGTCAATCAAACATCCAATCTGAAAGATATTAGCCTTTCCGTCTCACACCCACCCTGGGAAACTTCCCAGGAGGTCACCCATCTTGATCACTACTCTAAGCAAAGCACGCTTAACTACGGAGTTTTAACCACGTAGGCTCCCGAAAAAGATGGTGCGCCTTGAGTATAGTATACTGAAATAACCGTCTCGATCCAAGGATCGCGTTGCCGCAGACAGTTCGTCGATCGGAGGTCTGTGGCTCAAGTTATGGCCAAAAGACCGAAGTCGTCTCGAAAACGGGGGGGTCCGGGTCCGGGCCGACCCGGGTCCGACCCGGCCCGGCCGACGACGGACCGGCGCGGCGGCGCGGACCGGCACGGCGGCTCGGTCCGGCGCGGCGGCGCGACCTGGCGCCGCTAGGGTCACGCGCGGGGGGGCTAAGCCCCCGCTTCCAGCAAGGCGGCGCGGTTTAAGAGCCGCGCTTTTTTTGGAGACCGCCCCCCCCCCCCCTCGTGGGGGCCTGCTTTGAAGGCAACCGGGGGGCAACCTGCCCCCCTCAAGGAAACCGCCCCCCTCTCTTAAATGAGGGGGGTTTTTGAGCTGGCCGGGGGAATTAAATTCCCCCGGCCTTTGACCTTTCGGCCGGCCACCTGGCCGGCCGGTTTTTCTCCAACCGGATCGGAAAATCCGGTCCCCTTTCCGGCTTCCGACGCCGGCGGCCCGGCATGCCGCTGGTCTTGCCGTCTCGCCGCGGCCCGGAACCGACCGCGGTGTTCGTCGTCCGGCGCGGTGCGACGGCACTGCGCCCCTTCGCCGCGCCTTCCATTCCCCTCGACGCGGCGCGACGGCGTCGCGTTCTTGATGATTCTTCCACGGCGCGGCGCGACGGCGCCGCGCAATATAATCGGGCGAATAACCGTGTGGTGCGACGGCACCTCACCACCTTGTTTCATCCGCAATATAAAACATCAAGAACGAAGGAGGGGGTTCGGTCGTGTTCATGCGGTCCGGCCCCCTCACGTTAAACAATAACACATATTTTAAAACCTCACGTTAGTCACGCTAGAACCACAAACAAGGATAAATAAATAAACAATTAACAACCACCCCTACCTTGGGTATAAGGTTCGAAGATTTGTCAACGTCCCGCGGAAGACAACGTCGCGGAGGTCTGGCGTCGCGGTAGTCGTTCGTCAAATCCGTTGACGATGAGATACGCCCGGAGAGATACGCCGTTGGCGAAACTTCGTATGCCGATGAAGGAAGTCCGAGGAGGAAGCGGCGTTCCCTTTCGTTGACACGGAAGACGAAGAAGAGAGGAGCTGCGTTCTTCGTCGGAGCTTGACCGTTCTTCGTCAAGCTTGAGCGTTCTTCATCAAAGTTTGAAGAAGAAAGAAAAGCTCTCAAATCCTCACAAGATGGATAAAGAGTTCTAACCCAACAAAATAAGATAAGAGCTTATTTTATTCACAAACTTAACAAAAGAATTTCAAAGGTTTGAAATTCAAAAAGGATAACTCCAAAATTAAATAACAATTGTCATGTCATTTAAAGAGGGGTTAAGGGAGTTTGGGAGAAGATGAAAAGTTTAGGGTTCGTGTGGGCCCCACCACACTTAATCCTCTCAAGGGAGGTTAAGTGGGTGTGGGTCCCACCCCTAACTTCCTTTGAGAGAAGTTAACCAACAAGTTTAAATAAAAATTTGTAATCCAAAATTTTTATTTAACTTATTCTAAACTCCCAAAAACTAACTCTCAACCCGAAATAAACGCAACCTCGGAAAAGGTCTCCTTAAGCGAATATCGGCGCTGCGAGTTCATCGGTGCCCTCGGATTTCAATTCCGAGCACCGGATCAAAAGTTAGAAATTCCCGCTCGTTCGTTCACTGAACGTACCTGAGCCAAACATCGGAAATTGATTCTGGGCACTCCGGGCCTCGGAATCAGGTGCCGTCAGAAACCGCGCTCTTGTAAAATTCCAAAGAAAATTAAGAAAAAATTTCCCTTGAATTTTACGGGTCTTTACATTACTCCCACCTCAGGGCTTTACGTCCCCGTAAAGATACAACAAAAACTAGGAGAACAAATTAGGGTACTGAGAACGCATCTGAGCCTCCCGCTCCCATGTGCTCTCCTGGAGGTTTCTGTACTGCCATCTGATGCGCACAAGAGGAATCGATCACCCACGCAGGACCCGCTCCTGTCGATCCTCTATCTCCACTGGAACCTCTGTAAAAGTCGCCCCATCGTCAACGTCAAGCTCCCCATGGTCAATGATGTGCGTCGGGTCGTGCACGTATCTCCTCAGCTGAGATACGTGGAAGACGTCGTGCACCCGGTGCAACTGAGGTGGCAGAGCCAGGCGATAAGCCACCTCGCCAACCCTGCTGAGGACCTGAAAGGGTCCGATGAAGTGCGGAGATAACATTCCGCCTCGGCCAAATCTCTGAATACCATGTCGAAGTGAGACTCGCAAGAAGACGTGGTCATCATCCTTGAACTCCAGTGGCCTCCGCCTCCTGTCAGCATAAGGCTTCTGCCGACTCTGAGCTGTACTCATCCGCTCCTGGATGACCTGGACCTTCTCTGTCGTGGCCTGGACCATCACAGGTCCCACAAGTGCTGCAAGATTTCTTCTTTGCCGACAAGAGAAATCTGGTCTCATCCCCTGGATGAACCACATTCTTTGACTAATACAGTCAATCCTAACATGGATGATACTAATCCATACCAAGGATGATGTCGTAAGGCCTCGACGCTACTACCAAGAGATCCAACAGTTACTCTCGCCTCCAAGAGTTGAGTCACACTGTCGGCATCAGTGTGTGGTAACTGGGTCTCCTCCAGTAGATGTCTCACAAGTGAGGGTCAAGTCAACAGTCAAACTGGAACCTCTTAGTAACAACACAAAAGAGGACAGGAATGAAAACATCAAAAGGTATGCGTCTTTTATTATTGCAGCTCATAATACAAAGACGCTACACAATAGCAACAAGGAACTAGAAGTACAAAGGATGTATCCACTAGTTCTGCTCCTGTCCATCTGCTCCCAGAGCTCCATGATCGAAGGTCTCGGCTGCCTGAAGCTGAGCTCTCGCTTGTTCACCTACTCCCTGTGGTCGGGGCGGACCTCCTGGTGGTGGTGGTGGCAGAGCCTCAAAGCGTCGTCCACCACCTGCTGCTCGACCACCTCCTCTGCCTCGTCCGCCTCCTCCCAGCGGATCGCCACGGTCGAACCTCTGCCTCTGCCTGGGAGGTTCTTCACTTAACTGCTGATCATCAGCATGACGGGTCGGACAGTCACGATCCATGTGACCAATCCCGCCACAGGAGTAACACTGCCCACTCTCGGCACGCCTGGCTCTGACTCCACCCCGGATCCCTCGCACAACTGAGCCTGAGTCGTGCAGTCGGCCACCGGTAGGTCTGGTATGCCTGGAACCCTGAGTCATCCATCGGCTACCTGCTGCTGAAGACTCCGCTATCTGCCGCCCTACGGTAGGTCTTGCTGTGGACTCAGCCAGGAAGCTCTCGATCAAAAGAGCCCGCTCCAGTACTCCTGTCTGAGTCGGTATGCTGAGGGAGATCAGCGATGCCCTGATCTCGTGTCTCAAACCCTGCTCAAAGGTCCGGGCCCGGAAGAATGGGTCCCGTACCATGTCGGTCGAGTAGCGCGAGAGATCAGTAAATCTCGCCGAGTACTGAGCGACTGTCATGCTGCCTTGCCGCAGCTGAAGAAGCTCCTGGATACGCACCACATGAAGGGTGGCTGGGACGAACTCTGAATGGAAGAGGCTCTCAAAGTCCGTCCAAAGTAGAGATGCCTCATCGTGCACCTGGAGCATCAAGCTCCACCATCATCCTGCTGCTGCGTGTAGTAGGCTCGCAGCGAGGATCACCATGAGGTCTTCTGGTGTCCTCACCAGCCTAAACACACGTACCACTGCCTCCAGCCAGTCCTCGGCTGCCTGGGGATCCGTCTCCCCGCGAAACCTGGGTGGTCGTTGGCGCTGAAACTCATGCAGTGCGCTGAGGCGACGTGCATCGTTAGCGGCTGGCGCTGAAAGCATCGGGGGCTCGGCGGGTAGTGCTACCGCCGGTGCCACTGCTGACAAAGGGCCCTGCACCGAGGCCTCTTCGCTCGGTGTGCTGTCATCACACTCTACACTCAGAACCCTAGCTGGCTGCTATCGTGGGGCCATCCTGAATAGGAAACAGGTGCGCCACGGTCAAACAGTATACCTGGTGAGCTGATATAAAGAAATCACAAAGAAAACTTTAAAACACACACGCAATCAATGTTTTCATGCATTAAGTCGGAAATCAGAATTCAGGGACCTAGTGTACGGATACGTCGGCCGCCGCACCAACACTGGACTCCCTGTACTGATAACCACACTCAATACGGTAAACATTATTGCTTCACATAGAAAAGATCAGAGTTCGCGGTAGAACCGAACTCCTCTGATACCAATTTGTCACGACCCGCCGTCGGGTCCGTGCCGTGACTACCCCAAGCCCGCCTTCCATAGGCTAGGGGCTGGCGACTAGCACCAAGGCGTAATTCCCGGTAAAAAGGGAAGACATTTCCTTTGTAAAGTAAACAAACACCACAGAGAAAGCAAGTGGAAAGTAAACACTAAGCAAAAGAAGAGTACAACTGGAAGTGCGGAAAAGTAAATGGGCCAGTATACAAACCCAAACTGAAAGTAAAGTACAACTCGAAAGGGAAAACAGCAACTGTAAGTAAAAGACGCTACACCGAGATGTCCACTGGAGATCCCACCTGAAGGGTGGGTACAGATAGCTCCACTGCTCCACGGGTCCCGCCGTCCGCTCCGAACACGTCCCGCCCAATGGTCCACCTCCAGGTACCGTCCTGCTCTGCAAGCCTCAGCCAAGATCAACGCTGTCCGTCGTCTGCAACCAACACAACGTAGTGCGGGCATAGCCCGTGCAGGTGTGAGTATAAGATACTCAGTAGGGACCCCGAGACCCCTGTAGGTCTCCCGAAATCCACAAAGGATAAACCACAAAGAAAAATACAAACACGAAGTAACAACCGACAATGCTTAGGTATATGCCCATACATATACCTAAGTCATCAATTTCAAATACGCTCCAACCTCCGAGCCCAAGTACAACTCAGTCCACACAGGAAAGTAAACGTATTCCACATAGGAAAGCAAAACGTATTCCACACAGGATAGCACAACACAGTCTACACAGGAAAGAAATTAGGATTCAGCTCACACAAGGATTTTCATTATCAAAACCGTAACTGCTGAAGAGCCCCATCTCTGAAGTGTACAGTGGTCCTGTCACGACTCCGAGGTACTGCTCACTAACCTAAGACTGTTGAAGTACTCCTCCTGTCGAGTACCGCGGGTCTGCTGCCAACTACCGGGTGCTCCGTCCGCTGAGGGTCTGCTGCCAAATACAGGGCACTCACCCAAATAGCCTACAGAGGTACTCCTCCAGTCGAGTACCGCGGGTTTGCTGCCAACTACCAGGCGCTCCATCCGCCGTGGGTCTGCCGCCAAATACCGGGGGCTCCGTCCACTAGGCTAGTCGACTCACTCCAAGTCGAGTCGGTCGAGCAGTCTTCAGGTCTCAGCCGGCTACACGGTCACCGTACTCCGTATGCTCGTCTCCAGAATCGCGGGTCTGCCGCTACAACCAAGCGCACTACCTCTATCGAGTAAAATAGAAGGTTCAGCTCACACAGGTATACTTCTTCGGATGACGGTGAAGATGATCACTGATCCATCTAAGTCGTCGGACCCACGAAGGATCGATAGGTACTAACCCCCGCAAAGACCCACACAGGATCATAGCACTGATCCACGTAGGATCGCTGAGTGCTGTAGTCGTCGTCGTCGAATCCACACAGGATCTCTGTACTGTCGTCATCGCAGTCACAGTAGCAGTAGCAGTAGTAGTCACAGTCGCAGTCGCAGCCAGCACTAGGGTTCCCGCACACAGCAAGCGCGTTCGGAGGGTCCGCTCCATGAGCCGAGAGGCTGATACATCAACTCTCACAAAGTCCAGAGTTGATATATCCAAAAGTTCCGTATCGTCAATAGGAACTCAACGCAACAGACGGCGCGTCGATCGGACGCTCGGTCTGAGAGTTATTGGCATTTTCGTCTCCGGGGCCCGGTTGGTTTTTAAGGCAAAACCAACCCGACTGTACTCCACCTGCATCCAAACCTCGGGCAGAGTATTCCAAAAGATCCGTCTCACTAAGAGGAATACAACAAAGCTGACGGCACGTCAATCGGACGTCCGTAGCTCAAGATATGAGCGTTTCCGCTCCGAAGGTCCGGTTGGTTTCGTGTACGAACCAACCCGGCCGAACTCAAAGTAATCCAAAACCTTGAGTGCGATATACCAAAACGACCGTCTCGATCCAAGGATCGCATCGCCGCTGACGGTTCGTCAATCGGACGTCCAGTCTGAAAGATATCAGCCTTTCCGTCTCACACCCACCCTGGGAAACTTTCCAGGAGGTCACCCATCCTGATCACTACTCTAAGCCAAGCACGCTTAACTACAGAGTTTTATCCACATAAGCTCCCGAAAAAGAAGGTGCGCCTTGATTATAGTATACTGAAATGACCGTCTCGATCCAAGGATCGTGTTGCCGCAGACGGTTCGTCGATCGGAGGTCCGTGGCTCAAGTTATGGCCAAAAGACCGAAGTCGTCTCGAAAACGGGGGGTCCGGGTCCGGGCCGACCCGGCCCGGCGTGGCGGTGCGGCCCGGCCGGCGGCGGCGCGACCTGGCGCCGCTAGGGTCACGCGCGGGGGGCTAAGCCCCCGCTTCCAGCAAGGCGGCGCGGTTTAAGAGCCGCGCTTTTTTTGGAGACCGCCCCCCCCCCCCCCCTCGTGGGGGCCTGCTTTGAAGGCAACCGGGGGGCCGCCTGCCCCCCTCAAGGAAACCACCCCCTCTCTTAAATGAAGGGGGTTATTGAGCTGGACGGGGGAATTAAATTCCCCCGGCCTTTGACCTTCCGGCCGGCCACCTGGCCGGACGGTTTTTCTCCAACCGGACCGGAAAATCCGGTCCCCTTTCCGGCTTCCGACGCCGGCGGCCCGGCGTGCCGCCGGTCTTCCCGTCTCGCCGCGGCCAGGAACCGACCGCGGTGTTCGTCGTCTGGCGCGGTGCGACGGCACCGCGCCCCTTCGCCGCGCCTTCCATTCCCCTCGACGCGGCGCGACGGCGTCGCGTTCTTGATCATTCTTCCACGGCGCGGCGCGACGGCGCCGCGCAATATAATCGGGCGAATAACCGTGTGGTGCGACGGCACCTCACCACCTTGTTTCATCCGCAATATAAAACACCAAGAACGAAGGAGGGGGTTCGGCCGTGTTCATGCGGTCCGGCCCCCTCACGTTAAACAATAACACATATTTTAAAACCTCACGTTAGTCACGCTAGAACCACGAACAAGGATAAATAAATAAACAATTAACAACCACCCCTACCTTGGGTATAAGGTTCGAAGATTTGTCAACGTCCCGCGGAAGACAACGTCGCGGAGGTCTGGCATCGCGGTAGTCGTTCGTCAAATCCCTTGACGAAGAGATACGCCTGGAGAGATACGCCATTGGCGAAACTTCGTATGCCGATGAAGGAAGTCCGAGGAGGAAGTGGCGTTCCCTTTCGTTGACACGGAAGACGAAGAAGAGAAGAGCGGCGTTCTTCGTCGGAGCTTGACCGTTCTTCGTCAAGCTTGAGCGTTCTTCGTCAAAGTTTGAAGAATAAAGAAAAGCTCTCAAATCCTCACAAGATGGCTAAAGAGTTCAAACCCAACAAAATAAGATAAGAGCTTATTTTATTCACAAACTTAACAAAAGAATTTCAAAGGTTTGAAATTCAAAAAGTATAACTCCAAAATTAAATAACAATTGTCATGTCATTTAAAGAGGGGTTAAGGGAGTTTGAGAGAAGATGAAAAGTTTAGGGTTCGTGTGGGCCCCACCACACTTAATCCTCTCAAGGGAGGTTAAGTGGGTGTGGGTCACACCCCTAACTTCCTTTGAGAGAAGTTAACCAACAAGTTTTAATAAAAATTTGTAATCCAAAATTTTTATTTAACTTATTCTAAACTCCCAAAAACTAACTCTCAACCCGAAATAAACGCAACCTTGGAAAAGGTCTCCTTAAGCGAATATCGGCGCTGTGAGTTCATCGGTGCCCTCGGATTTCAATTCCGAGCACCAGATCAAAAGTTAGAAATTCTCGCTCGTTCGTTCACTGAACGTACCCGAGCCAAACTTCGGAAATTGATTCCGGGCACTCCGGGCCTCGGAATCAGGTGCCGTCAGAAACCGCGCTCTTGTAAAATTCCAAAGAAAATTAAGAAAAAATTTCCCTTGAATTTTACGGGTCTTTACATGATAGAAAATTATTTTATATATAATAATTTATTCTTATATTTCAGCTATGAATTAATGAATACATACTCCCATGATACCATCCTTATTATTTCTTCAGATGGTTTCTGATCAGTTTAACCAGGGATGTAAAATTTTATTACCATTCACCATTTTACAACGGCTGTTTTTTATTATATTTCTAAATTGGGTTAAGTATTAACATTTCATATGATATTTTTAAATATGCATTTTTTTGAAGATTCTGTTAATAACCTTTCATATGATAAATTCATTAGACATAGTTTGTGATGGGAAGGGCCCATTATAGAGCCCCAATGAATCAGTTTGCCTCATTAGAAAAACCAGATTGTGTTTTGGAAGAGGCCAGAACCATTTTTATAGATTTCATAGCACAAGGCCTTCATAGTATTTAATTAATTAGAAAAATCCATAGAATGTAAGTTTATGATGTAAAACATTATACATTCCATAATTATGAATTATGTTATTGATATTCCATTTGATTATTCGATTAGTTAGAATATCAAGGGTAATTTAATTTCATCATGTGATTATTTATATGGAATTATTTGATAATAATTTATTCCTATCATATTATTCTCATGTTATTTAATAAATTTCTTGTGCTTTATTTATTTACCTTTCTATATATATAACTCATTATTTATTCAATGTTTCAAATATCCACTTACCATTATTGTGCATATGAGATCACCCATTTATAATGTCATATTTTAACCAAGATAATAAGAATGTATTTTTATTGATATTATGGGTTACATAATTTGAATAAGGGTTTTATCAAAAAAATTATTTTTTTATTTTATTTTTTCTATCAAAATAATCATTTCATGTCTGTATCAAGTTTTCCAAGACTACTAAACTATCATGTCCTTCGATTTCGGATTCTATGTATCTTATAAGAATGTAACAATGTAGACTTTGTATGTAGGTTACTAGGTTATGGGTTATATAGTTGGTATCATATGATGTTTAGTATAAATCTTGTGAACTATATTTAAGAAAATATAGATTAGGGAATGTAACCCTCTAACAGAATTCGAGGATGTATTAAAGAACATCCAAAATTCTTAGTATGAATATTATATGGTTTTTTCTAACAAATAAATCTCTTTATAGATACTATAAGTGGATTTGGTTGTTTAATATATGTACATAGGGGTAATAACTCTAAAAAAGTGAAATGGGCGTGAACCGATCATCACATGGTGCACAACAACATGCCTTACTATACAACTAGTTTGACACTCCAATGGGATACGCATGAGTTAATTAACATCTTCTTTACGAACATTTATAAATTATTTGAAAATATATTTATGATTTGAAAACATTTCCAAATAAAAAATATTTATGATTATGAGATTAAATAGGACTAAAAATTTCAATTTATGTTTTATATTTAACTAGTTTTTAGATTATACAATATTTTTCATGATGGAATGATCTAATAAATTATATTCCATCATTTAAAAACGGTTTCTAATAGATGTAATGGGGACCAAATAAATTCACATAATCCAAAGAGCAAGAATGATTGCTTCTTTAATTTGTTAAAGATGATATTTTTAAGGAAACTTTTCACCTATGCATTCACATCAAACAGGGACATACTATCATGTTCTAATAAGAGATGGAAATAATTATATATGTATTATGGATTTAATGTGAAGAAATATTAGAATAGTACAAGAAATAAATATTTGGATAAAGGGAATAAGAGAAATAATGATTTTTCAACTTCTGATAATTGTAGAAATAAGCATCATGATTAATTTTTAAAGGGAATGAGAGTTTTATACAATTGTGGAGGAAATGAATTCCATGATCATGATTTCAAGGGAATGAAAAGGCATGTAATGTTCAATTATTAAAATATAAGGTGATGGGGCACTATGCAAATTAATTCCCTAAGAATCAAAGTAATATACATCAAAAGTAACTAACGGATCATGGTCAAGATTATGGTATTTCCACATATGGACTTGAATGATGAATTTTGTATCATTTAAGATCAATAATTATGTCAATTGAGTATTTTATCAATAATATCCTGGTTATATGAACTATTTAATGTTTATGGATTTATCTATAATACCTTTTTCATTAAGGATTTGAATGTGGATGTTGAACGATACCGATAATGAAGAAAAATGAATAAATTTCAAGTTGAATTTATTGAAAAAAAATGATTTGAGGTAAAGATAGCCATTAATATTTTTCTGAAAATGAGAAAATGATGTTATTATAAAGATAAAATTAATAAGGATAATGTAAAATGTATTGTATTTAATACCTTGGAATTTATTAATGATTTTTTGAAAAGTTGGTTTAAACTAACATTAATGGATTCAACGACATTTTTTAATTAAGAAATATATCCAATAGTTAGTGTTTTATTTAAGGAATAGGAATCATGAAATTTTTTAATAAGGTTTAATGGTAATTCAATTTATCAACATGATATAATAGAATAAATTAAGAAATTATTCACATGTTTGGTTTGTGAATATTAAGATCTACTTCATGTTGTTTTAGAGATTAATGAACAGTTCATTTTGAATATTTAGTAAAATTATTTCTAAATTTTAAGATCATAATCTTTTGGATGATTCTAAAGGTTATGTATTTATGAAATTTTGTTATTTGATCTTTGTATGAGGTTTTAGGGATTAATTTATTACATTACCATATAAATATTTATGGATATTGGATTATATATACTAATAATTTTTTTGTAATAATAACTGTTGATTTTATGAATGAAATATCATTTAATTATAGATATTATGATCATTTAAAGTTGAATTTTAGTTCTCTAGAAATAAAAAAAATCATTTTTGGATATTCATTTTGTACAGTAAGTGATGAATTGGAAATTTACAGAAGCACAAACAAAGGATGAATTTTTTCTTATGAAATAGAAACATATAATGTAGGTATATTTCACAATATTCTTAGATAGTAAATGATATACTAAAATTTAGGAATAGGATATTGATAAAATGTTATACATTTAAATTTATAAATAAGTAATCAAATGGTACCTTACCTCAATTTATATTTATGGTTTTGTGATCATTAACGTTCTCTATATCTACCAGTATCTTGTTATTAATGATTTATATCACTCTCTATTAATCCATGGGCATTAGTTTTTTATTCCATGTACATATTTTCATTTCCCAATTATTTTATCCTATAATTAAAACTAGTAATATTATATTTTTGATGAACTTTTTAAATAATTTCTCTCTTATTAATTGGATGTTTTATTAAACCTTCTCAGGATGTGGGATTTCAATAATGGTATTTTAAAATGCCAAACCCTTGATTAATAATATCAAGATTAAATTGTAAGGATGAAATTTCTTTAATGTGTTTAGGATTTAACATCATAATATTATAAAATAATGATATTGTATTTTATAGAATTTTTTTTGAAATCATCACTGAACTAAAAAAATCCATGAAATATTTTTTTTAATTTCATCTCTTTGATAGTTTGTGGAACACGCAACACTGATTGTAACGTCCCTGGTAATTATATAATCAATCTTATTCATATCAATTAATATGTATAAATCATTTATTAATTTTAGTTTAAATGGGACACTATATGTAGTAGCACACCTAAGATGGAAAAATTGGTTTCATTGAAATCTTACATTTCCCATAGGACTGAGTTATACTAAAAAATAATACAATGTAAATATAATTATCTGAAATGGTAGTTAACAAATAAATTTTATATTGGAGTGAATAATTATAACTAAATATATTATTATTAATAATTTTTATTAAATGTTTAAACTTTAATCCAATAAATTGTATTGGCATAAATTGAGAATAAATCCAAATTTAAATATAAAATACTCTAATATATTTAAAAGGTTGTTTTACCTTCTTTTGACGTAGAGCCATTTTTAAATATATATTGTTTTAACTTATTTATGTTTTATTTTACAAAATTAACCTATTATTTAGAGTTGGGATATCAATATATACTTTGGTAAAAATTTTATTATTTTCAGATAAAATTCTTTTTTTAATTAATAGTGAAAAAATACTGCATTTTAATTCCAAAATGTCATTTCATCCAATTTATTATTATACTTATATTATCAATTAAATTGGATTTAATTTATATTTATATTATAATTTTATCATTTAATACAATTATGGTCATTGGGTGTATTTATATATTGAAATATGATATGAATTCATGTTAATCTTTGGATGGTTTTTAATTTTTAATAACTTATTTTCTCATTCTGAAAACATGATTAATTTTATATTTATTTTATCAACTTATGTGAATTTAGTTGTCATAAACTAACAAACATGTTTTTAATTATTATGAAAATTTAGTGTTAATAGGATCAAAATAATTATTGATGAATAGTAAATTTATTATTTTATTTACAACCGTTAATGGGTATGTCATGTAAATAAGGGTAAAATATATAATAATAGTATAAAACAACCATAAAAAATGTACTAAAACTATATTATGAGTTATGGCTGACCAATAGAACCCCTGGGATGCAAATGTGGCATTTGTAATCCAATTTGGGGTGATTATGACACGTATGACATTTAAATTAATCTAAAGGGAAAAATATCAAAAACACGACAATAATTAATAAAACAATTTTAATATGGGGTCATATAAGTTATATATTTTAATGTAAATATTAATTATAAAAATAAAAATATTAACTACATCATGGTAATTTTTTAATTTTTTAGACATTAAATAATTGAATTTAATTATGACACAGTGATGATACAATGATTTCTTTATTAATGAATTAATTAAATAAATGATATTATAAATATTTAAATTATTATTATTTTTTATAATTTATGCCATTAAATAATTTTAGGGAAGACTATTAGATGTTATTATTGGGTTAATATATTTATTTCTATGTAATAATGTTTTCATGATTTTTTAAAAAGACATCTAATAAATCTGGTCAAAATAGAAATAATTCATATTTTAAAAAATAAAATATTTAATTAAATAATATAAAATTAATAAAAATATAATATTATCCAAATGGTGGGATATTTCATTTAATAACAATAATGAATCTTTAATTTTACATTTTTTTGATTTGGAAATTATTTTAACTCTTAAAGTATAAATTACTTAATGAAATTGAAATAGGTAAAATGGACTTAAACAAAATGATAATGATTAAAAAATATTAATACTTTCATAATTATTATTTAAGGATTGTTATTAGACCCAAAATCATATTATATACAAAATAAATGATTTTCGGATCTTTTTGAATTGAAATTGGATTTATATTAATTTAATATTTTATGATTTTCCAAGGGTGCCCCTCCCCCCTCCTATAAAAGGAACCATATCCTCTCTAATAATCACACTTAAAAATAAATTTGGTTTTGAAAAAATATATCCAATCTCGACCCTATAATCCCTAAACATTTCCTTGTATCATTTGATTAGTCAAAACACCATTTTGAATGGTGTTAAGTTGTTCTTCAAATGCGATCAACCAAAGAAGATGTATCGTTTTTTAATGAGTTTCTATTTTATTTCTTCTTCCACTTCAATTAAATTTCATTCTTACATGATTAAATAATAAATCCAGTATACATAATATATTTATATTATTAATGTTTATATAATCCTCATAAATCATTCTCTAATTCTATCAAATGGTAAAGGAATTAATCGTTCGTGCTTACATGAGAATTATCACCTCTACGAACCAATTTAGTTTGATTTCCATTACCATCTATCAATATCAGTTATAATTATGTAATTAATATTAATATGTAATATTCATGACATATTTATAATTTTAAAATAATAATATTTAAATTATTTTCTCACCTTCCATGCACATAAAAACAATAATGTCGTTCGTGCACATGTGCGAACTATCACGTCCAAGAAGCGATGTGTAACATTTTTATTCACCAATAGCTTGTTTGATATATATAAGTATTTTAAAATTATTATTATTATTATTATTATCATTATATTATTATAATTCTATAAATATAGATTAATAATTATCTTATATCTATAATGATTAATGAAAAATGATATCGTTACTCATACGTGTGTAAGACCTACCATCCCCTAAATATAAAAATGATCAATTATCAAAAAAATAAATAACTCTTCGATTAATTTATTTTGAATAATGTATAAAAATTATTATTATTTCATGAATAACATTCTATATATGAAGTACACATGACTGTATAGTCTATTGACATCAATCCAAGTTCATTGTCGACTCATGTATCGAATTTCGACAAAACATCCAATATGAACATAAATAATTATGTAATTATTATAAAGTTATAATAACAAATACAAAAGGAATGATGAATATGAAAATGGTTCTCAGGAAGGTATAAATTAATTAAATTTTATTATTCTAGAAGATAAAGAACTTACAAGATGATTCATACTCGAGGTAAGGGATTTTGTCTCAATATTCATTCATTAAGGCATTTATTGATACTATGCTCCATTATTGTTTTATATGGTGTATATACATCCACTATGTCATTTCACATAAATATATTGTGAATAATAATGTTATTTTTTGTTGTTTTAAATTTATTATATCATGGATATTGATATTTTAATGTTCAATGTGGTATGGAGCACCTTCAATGTTTCAATAGTTAAGTATCAAATATTTTATTAATGACATTAACTTATATATTTGTCTATATGGATATAAAATGATTATAAAATAATTTTTATTGATATATTTAATTTCATTCAATGTTTTAAAAATGTAATATTTTTATACAAATCATCTTACTTTCTTTACAAAATTACAAAATGAATGTTTCTTGTTTTAACATATAAGAATACAATGAATTATCTGCAAACATAACTATTATATTATAATTGGCTTCCTCTATAAGACAAAATGTTTTAAAAATAAAAAAAATAACTTATTCCGTAATTTGGTATCGTGTTATTGAAAATTAATTCATAAATGAAAATGGATTTTTTATATGAAAATGTTTTTCTTATGGGATTAGTAGAAGTTTTTAAAAGGGGTTTGGTGATGAATGTTTATTATTAATGAAATGGTACATGAGCATTATATGAGACAGGTTTGCCTGACATATGTTATAAGAAGGTTTGAGCCCCATTATAGCTCTCAAGTAAGCCCTACCCAAAATATATGAAGGGTTGATCCCCATTATAACTCATGGGTGATCCCATTATAGATTATATAAAGGTATGAGCCCCATTATTTCTCTTGGGTGAGCCCTATATAAGTTATATGAGGGGTAATCACTAATATAGATCGCTAAATTTCATGTTAATGATATGGTTATTTCATTTGAAATAGATTTGAAAAGGTATTATGTATATGATTCTCTAAGTCACCTAAAATAGTTTTAATTTATTCATATTTGTTTTAGTGTTTTTTTGGGGAAAAATTATGAGTGTTATTAATGTGAAAATGTTTTGTTTCTTTTGCTTAGTGAATACTAAATGGGTCAAAAAAATTTAATTAGATTAATGGTATTTATTTATTTTTATATCCCTTAATATGATTTTTGGGCTCAACCAATGTTTTTAAATGTTTTCAAAATGATTTTAGGGAGAATGGAGTCAAGGATATAATCAACGAAAAGTTAAGATTATTAGACATGAAAAGAAACCATGTTTCGTTTCAAATGATTTATTTTATGGATGAAATGTATATTATTATAATTTTTCAATTTTTATTTATATGGTTTTTATGTAATATATATGGCTTAATTAATTAATTTTTTAAATCAGAAAATATCCCCAATGTGAATTCTTAACATAAATAAATATTAATTAATTTTTAATGTTGGAGCCTTATAGTTGGGGTCAATGGATGGTTTAGATAACTTTAGAGGTTAGTATGGTGTAAATTTCATTCCTTTATATGATTTTAATTTATGGTTAAGTTGATTTTTTTTTTCATTTTGTCTGAATTTCTTGAAGGCCTTAATTTTTTATTACTTTTTATAATCCACCTTTCAAGGGGTGAGGTGGAACCCTTACAAGGAACAAAGGCTTAAAGGCAATTACACGACCTGTAGGAATTGGAGTGAATCGCCTAGAAAAGACGACTTTGAACTATTCCTACCAAGCTCATTTCATGATATCAGCACTCTACCTTCATAGGTCTGCTCAGCTATTTGTCTAATGTAGAGCTGCATAGTACCAGTACCGATGGAAAATGCCAAACCCTCTCATTCTTCAAATTTCATTTCTCTCTTCCTTAGTGAATGTACCTACTATAAACCTCGTCAAAAGCATTTTATTTTGTATTATAACTAGTACATCTATATATTCATGTGAACCTAAGGATATATGGTGGCCTGAAGGCCTTGTGGTGGTCCAAAGGCCTTGAGAGACAACTGGCTCGAAGGACATGGGTGGCCTGAAATCCTTGCCGGACCCGAGGAACAAACTGGTGTCCTAGTAGACCAAATTGATGAATAGTTCTGGCTATTATTGTACTAAAAAGTTCCAAGTATAACACTAATATAGTTATTACTAAAATAATACTAAATTACTCATAAATATATCTCTTCTCGGAATTGATATATGGTCTCTTGGATGCACTTTCCATGTGCATCGGATGAAATAGGAAAGATGTAATGGGAAGGATTTTGGAGGAAAACTATCTTCAAAATCAAAAACATAAGGTGGTCAGAATTTGGACTAAAATGTTTTTTCAGTGATGGAACAATTTAATCAGGGTATAAATGGTT
This sequence comes from Viscum album, assembly GCA_963277665.1. Taxonomy (NCBI): domain Eukaryota; kingdom Viridiplantae; phylum Streptophyta; class Magnoliopsida; order Santalales; family Viscaceae; genus Viscum; species Viscum album. The sequence goes on along the minus strand of OY728133.1, from coordinate 609,022,563 downwards.
GGGGTATCCATGAATGAGATTACCTCGATCAACCATAAGAGAATATGTCTGTAGTGGAACATTTTATGAAGAAAGATACCCATCATTCAATGGATCATCTGACCGAGTGTTATCTAAAGGATGGTTCAATACCCTAGAAATGAAAATTTAAGTCATGGTATATTTATAATAACAAAAGTTATCTTTTTTCCATCTATCATTTTATAGGTGAAGCTGATCGATTATGGTCATTGGTTAAGAATAGTAGGGAAAAAATGATCATTATGCACTAGAATGGGAAGAATTTAAAAATATTTTCTTTGATAAATATTTCCCTATGGATGTTCATCTTAGAGTGGAGAAAAGATTCAATGAATTATAGAAAAATGGTGGTGATTCAGTTGTAACATATAGAGGGAACTTCACAAGATTGTCCATGTATGTTCCAAATTTTATTCATGAAATTGTTAGTAAAATTAATAGATTTTACTAAGGAAAGAAACTAGGGATACCAAGTGATTTGGAATCTTGTGAATTTAATAGTTATGAAAATTTGGTAGGTTGTTCTAAGAATATTTAAATGGAGTTTGGAGACACTTTTGTTCCACGATATGATATGAGTAAGAAATGATCATGGTTCAAGGAAATGTAGAAGAAAAAAACTAAGAAATATTTAGGCAATCCAAAAACATTATCCAATTGTTATAATATAAATTTTTGGGAATATATGTCAAGATCTTAAAAGTGTTACCTATGTGGTATGTTTGGTCACATGGTTCATGAAAACAATGAAAATGTTCCTAAATAATCCAATAATGTGATAATATATAGATAGTTTACAGTAATATTCTTTAGATGCAATGAGTTGGGACATTATGAAAATAAGTCTCCAAAGTTAATTATACATGGAAGAAATTATTATTATGAGAAACAAAAAGGTTTGGGAGAATCTTTTGATTCCACTATAGTTGATGTTGAGACATCAGCTGTAGTGATGGAAGCTCATAATAGCCCAATGTTTTTCAAAGGATAACCACAAGTTCAAGGTTTTAGAAACAACATATTAGAATTTATATTATGTGAAAATATGATATTAATGACCATTTTATGATATGTTTTGTGGGGTTATGTTTATGTATGGACATTGTTTAATGTGGAAGCATGACATTGATTTTGGGCCTCAGTTTAAAGATATTGATATCCTTTATGTTTTTTTGTGATCTTTTATGCTTAAGGATAATTTTAAGCATCTACATAAAATTTTGGGAATATTATGAGGATGAAATTCTGGTTATAAAATATAAATACATCAAGTAATTATGTTTTATAATTTTCTAATTATAAGAATTAAATGAATTCCTAAACTCAATCAAAGGGTTATTAAAATTACATTATTCATTTAATTTTCAAAATTTTTATTTGACCACTCACATAATTATAGTTTTGTGATGGATAACATCTAATCACTATGTTCTCTTTCACTCTCTATTAGTCTTTGAGAGTTATTTGTATCATCCATGTCCATTTTTCCTAAAGGGAACCCAAGAATATGATATCTCAGGTGGCCTTTGTACTGTACTTTAGGTTAAATTATAGAATTTATTGACTCTTTTTATGATATGGGATCTCAATGTAGTAGTTTTGAAAAGTACTAACAGAGTTATTAATCCAAAATTTAAAATTACGAGGAAATAATATCCAAAAGGGAGGAATGATATAAAATCTCATGTAATTATAGAATAAGTCCTTTTCATATCTATTAATTTTTATTAATTATGTATTAATTTTTATTTAATAGTGGCACTATGAATGATAATTTACGAGAAACAAAATAATGGATTTCATAAAAATCTTTCGTTGTACACAATATTGAGTTATATTGAAAAAATTAAAATTAAATATTATTATTGTAAATTGTATTTAATGAATAGGCTTTGTATTGTTGGTTATTAGGATAAATAACTATATTATATTTACACATGTTTATTAATATTTTTTAATTTATCCTAATAAATTTTTGAGGCTTGAAATGAGAATAAATCTAATTTTATTCACAAAATACTCTAATATTTTTACAAGGTAGTTCTACCAACTTTTGATGGGGTAACCTTTTTAAAAATAGTTGTTGTAAATTTTATATGTTTTATTTTAAAAAATAATATTATTCTTCTGAATCATGAAATAAAAACTTATATTGTTTAAATATTTGGTATTTTTTAATAAAATTCATTTCTAATGAATGGTGAAAAATACAGAATTTTAATTCAAAACATCATTTTTGTCTTATTTATTTATATAGTAAGATTGTAATTTTTATTTTTTTAATATATATTTAGATTCTTTTTTATCGTTAAATATAATTTAGTTTATTGAATGTAATTTCACATTGAAATTTCAAATAAACAAATATCAATCTCATGATGGGTTTTCCTTTTTAAAAACATGGTTTCTCATTATGACAATGGAGTTAATTTTAAATTTAATTTTTCCACTTTTGGGAATTTAATTTTCAAAAACTGACATATATGTTAGTAATAGATAGAAAAAATGCGGTTTAATAGGGTCAAAATAATATTTGGTGAATATTATTATTATATTTTTTTACTATAGTTAAAGGGTATGTCAGAAAAATAAGGATAAAAATAATTTTATAATTCAATCAAACTACCCTAAAACTTGTCCTAATATTATTTTATGAGTTTTTTCCAACCAACAAAACCCTTGGGATAAAAATTTGTCCTTTTGAAGCCCCTTGGGTGTGATTATGACACTTATAATATTTAATTTAAATTAAAGGGAAATATATCATAAAAACGACTCTTTTAATTATTTTTTAATATTGGATTATATAATTGATATATTTGACTATAAATAGTAATTGTAAATATAAAAATATTACCTTTATTATGGTATTTTTTTATTAATTTTTAGAGCTTAAATAATTAAATTTAATTATGACACAATGATGACGTAGTGATTTGTTAATCAATGGATGAATCAAATAAATGATATTATAAATATTGAAATAAATATATTTTTCATAATTAATGTCAGAAAATAATTTTTCATAATAATATGACATTTTAGTATTGATTTAATTTATTTTTATGTAATCAAGTTGTTATTAATTTTTAAAAAAGTCATCTATTGATTAATCCCAAAATTGACATATTTTGTATTTTAAAATTATAAATATTAAATTAAATAATACTAAATTATTAAAAATATAATATTTATACAAGTATTTTTATATACCTTCATATCCCATTAATCAATCATTCTTTTATCTTTTGTCATTATATGGAAATTATTTTAACACTCAAAATGTAAATTACTTGATAAACATGTAAGACTTAAAAGGGATTAAAAAATGATAAGGATTTAAAAAATATCCATACATAACTAATTTTATTTTATTATGGGTATTCGTCCCAAGATCATCTAATATTAGAAATAAATTATTTTTTGATCATTTGGAAGAAAATTTTTATTTATAATAATTTAATATTTTAAGAGTTTCCACAGGTTCCCCTCCCCTCCCCTATAAAATGTACCCTCTATTCTCTAATACACACACTTCCAAAGCCTTTTAGTTTGGATGTTATCTACCCAAAACCATTAATATAGTACATATAAACTTTATTGATTCATTATTTTGGGCATAACACCCTTCATAGGGGTGTTCAGTTGTTCTTCAAAGGTGATTAAACAAAGAAGAGGTTTCATATTTTAAATAGATTCTATTTTATTTCTTCTTCCACTTCCATTAAATATTAATCTACCCAGTTGAAATAATAACTCCATGATCCTAAATATTCTATGATGTTTTTATGTTAACATAACTCCCTAAATTTTTCTCTATTTCTATCAAATGGGTATGGAATTAATTGTTTGTGTGTGTGTGAATTATCACATCCACTAACCGATTTACTTATTTTTCCATTACAGTCAATAATAATCAGTTATAATGATGTAATAAATATTAATATTTAAAATTAATTTCATTTTTATAATTTTAATATAATTATATTTCAATTATGTTCTTACATTCCATTCACATAAAATCAATAATGATATTCATGCGTAGGTGCGAACTATCACCTCCCCGAAGCAATGTGAATCATTTTAATTCTCCAAAACAAATGTATGATATATATATATATAAATGATTATTGTTATTAAAATAATATTATTAAAAATATGGAAATGTAAATACTAATTTTTTCCCATAATTATTTTTGAAAAATGAAAATGTTTCTCATCCATATGTACGACCTACCGTCTCTATGAATATAACGTTGTTTTTTTCATAATAATAATTAATGGTTTGATTTAAAAAATATGATTAATGTATATTAGTTATGATTATGTCATATTTAATTTATGGAGATGATGGACTTATGAACACATGAACTATTGAGATCAATCCATGTTCATGTTCAACTCTAGTACCAAATACCAAAAAAACGACTGATATGAACATAAATAATTAAGTTATTTTTATAACATGATAATAACTAATCTAGCATTAAAAATGAATATTAAAATGGTTTTTAATAAGTATAAGTTAAACTTTGTTTATTATAATGGAATATAAATAACTAATGAGACGATTCTGACTTGAGTTAACGGAATTCGTCTCAATCCACTTTCATTGAGTCATTTCAAGATAATATGAACCTTTATTTTTTTAATAGGTGTATATACATCCACTTTTACATTTCATATCAAAATTTTATCTATAATAATTTTAATTATTGTTTTAGTAATTGTGTTAATTCACATAGATTAATATTTAATTGTTCGATGTTGTATGAGGCACCTTTAATGTTTAGTGATTTAAGTATCAAATCTTTTCTTCATGATATTAACTTAAAAATTTATTTATATGGATGTAAAAGGATTATAAAATAAAATTTATGTATATATTTAATTTAATTAAATTTTATCAAAATGGAATATTTTTATACCACTTGTTTTAAATTATTTATAAAATAACAAAATTAATTTCGTTCTTTTAACATATTTGGTGACAACAACTTCTTTTCTAATGTAACTGTTATTTAATACATGGATTCCTCTATAAGAGATAATTTTTTATGAGAAAAATAAATCCCATATTTATTTACATTCTCATCTTCACATTGAAAATGGGTTCTTAATGGAAAATATAATTTTTATTTAGAAATTTATTTCATATGGGATTAGAAGAAGTTTTCAAAAAGATTTTTATGATGAATGTGGTTTTCTTGTGAAATGGTACTTAAAAATTATATAAAATGGTTGATCCTAATATATCATATAAAAAGGGTTAATCCCCATTATAGGTCATGGGTGAGACCTAAACAGACTATACGATGGGTTCATCCCATTATAACTCATCGGTGAGCCCTTTATATCTTATTTAAATGGATGAGCCCCATTATTGCTCACAAGAGAGCCCAATATAGCTTATACGAAGGGAGATCCCAATTATAGATATACAATTTTGAAGTCAAACATATTTTTATTCCAATTGAAATAGGTTTGGAAATGTTTTATTTATATGATTATCCGAGCCACCAAATTTTTTTTTAATTTTATTATATTGGTATTAGATTTTTCCATTGAGAATAAACTATGAGTTTTATTCAGGTGAAAATGTTTGTTTCATCCAATCAAAGAACATTAAATGGGTTACCAAGTTCTAACTAGAAAAATGGTTTTTCTTTATGTTTATGTACCATTCTGATTTATTCCCATAAATTTATTTTAAATGTTTTCATATGATTTAAGGGAGAATAGTGTCATGGATGTAATCATGGAAAATTTATGCTAAGTAAAAATAAAAGGAAACAATGTTTATATTAATTTTTTTTGTCTTATGTAATAAATGGGTAATGTTGGATGTGTACAATTTATATTTCTTTGTTTTTTTATTTTATATCTTTGACATAATAATTTAAATCTCTAAACCTGAGAATATTCTCAATTTCAATTCATGATATAATGTTATATTATTTAATGTTTAAAGTTGGGTCCTTATTCTAAGTTTAAGGAACTATAATATAGTATATAAATATAACCTATCCATAAAATTGGTGGGTATGAATAATAATCAATAAATTAATAAAATTATATGTTTTAAAAATTTTAAAACAAACTCATTTGTTATATATATTTCTTATAAATAAAATAATAATCATTTAATAGAAAAATTAATATTTTATGAAAAACTACATTTTTTCTACAAGACAGTTTATTCTCACTTTGAAAACATAATTTACAATAATTTTCTACCAATTTTATAAAATTTATTTTAAAAAATAATATTAATTTTTTAAATCAACATATTAAAATTATCTTATGGGGAATTTTTGCGAGTTTTCAGAAAATTTTCATTTTTAGATTAATAATGAAAAATACTGAATTTTAATTTATTACTCCATTTTTGATTTAATTATTTACAACTTTAAATTTTAATTTTATGTTATTTTAATGTAAAATTAATTACATTTTAGATCTAAGAATCTAATTTTTTTTTATTTGGAATCATTTTAATATTTAAATTATATATATAATTCATAAACTTTTTATCATTTTCTCATTTAATACATGCTTTCTTATCGCATCTACAAGATTAATTTTAAAATAAATTATTCCAATATTTTGAATGGAATTTTTAAAAAACAATCCCAAATTTATAATCAGAATTATTTTTATTATATAACAATGTCAAAAAAATTCAAAATACTTTGTAGTAAAAATAGTAAAAATAATTTATTGTTATTAATGTGAAATGGGTTTTCCTGGGGGTTAAATTAAAAATATAAGGATTATAATGAATTGAAAAATGCCTAAAACCTAATTTATGAGAATATTTCAACCATATAAGTTCGATGCCTTTATAAAAATCTATTATGGTCCCTTTTTCATGTGAATGATGTGGTTAAACCTTTTTCTTTTCAAATATTACAGATGTTCCACTCAAGTGACATATAAAAGCACACCCACTCTCCCTTAATATTAAAAAATTCATAATTTATAGTTCTGCCAATACCTATCCAAATAACATCTAAAATTTCATACCCTAATCCTAGAATCCATATTTGTTCATAGATCTATACTAGGAATACATAGTTATAAACTTAAATAGGTTGTTTGAGAAGAGGTATAATTACAATGAGTTTTTCTTTTTTTTTCATAGTAAACATCATTTAAATATTATTAATTTATAATTATAAAACATAAATATTATTTTTTATATTCATAGATATTTTTATTTGAAGTTCATGACCAATATCCACCCCCTTGTACATCAAATTTGAAATGGTAACATCTCTCATGTGTTCGACAGACTACGAACTGGTGAACTGATGTGAAACATTTTCCATCAAAACCTATCACAGTTGGGTATGGTGATCGATAAAATGTATATATTTGATATCTATAAAATAATTAACATTAAAGTAATTATTACATATAAATATTTTTTACATTCCATTCTGTATGGGATACGATAATATCGCTCATGTTTATGACAGACAACAACCATGGGAAGTATTGTGATTTGATTTTCACTAAAACATTACAAGGAAATCAATAAGAATAAATTTAAATAATATATAAGTGATATAGACAAAATAATTATGATATTAATGAATCATTTAAAATTATTAAAATATAATATATCATTTTATTTCATACCTTTTCACTCACCAAATCAGATAACATCAGTCGTGTACGTGTGGACTACTAACTTGACAAAGTGATGAGACTCCCTTTTCATCACCAAACACCATGGATGATATATATTGTTATTTTAAAATAAATATTTTTTTATACATGACATTATGATCATAATTGAGAGATATAATATTACTTACTTTCATCTAATAATAATCATTGCTAAATAGAAATGTTACTCATGTGTACATACAACCTACCATCTCCATGATTATAACATAGTTTATTTTTGTAACATCCCAGACCTAGATGCCACTAAATAGTGCCCCAATCCCAATTGGATACATGTAATCAAGGAAATATCCCCAAACTTTAGAGGCTTCATGACTTCTAGTGGGGGCCTAGCTGAGTCATTGGTGATACTATTCCATCGTTACTAAAGTATATCACAATAGTAATCAATAACATAATGATAGTGGAATCATTGAAAAAATTAATCAATAGATAATAAGAATGAATAGATAAAAACATTAAAATAATTATCATAAATAATGATTTATATGATACAAGTATCTATAAAACAATAAAAATAGGTACATGGAAATACAGTACAGTATAATTATCCAAACAGACAGAGAGACCAAAAAGTGATTATAGCATCGCAAGCCTTGGATAAGTCACATGCTCCCCTACACCAAAGAAATGATTAAAATCCAAGGTGAGTGTTATTTCGCCTATTATAACATGTGACCATATATTATTTTTGTGTCCCCGAGGTGGTCCAATCATGGTGTGAGATAAAAATCTATTAGGTTTCTACCGAAAGATCTATACAATTCTATAGTGTGCAATACAAAAATCTAATCATGTAAAAAGTGAGCTTTTAAGCAATACAAAATAAAAGTATGTACCCATGGAACATTTACATATAAACAAGTGGAACCTTATTTCCTCTCATGGTTCCCAAAAAAACAAGTGTCAGCACCTATTCAAGGAATGTACAAGAAATATAAATATACAACTTAGATTTGTTGTACTCCCATAGGTATCTAGAAACCACAACCTTTCTGTTTACTCTATGTGAATCAAATTCCCAAGAAAATTCCATATAAACCAATGTATAAGACCACCTAAGGTCCATATCTAAGGTTTTAAGACCAAGTCATCCTCATCGAGTCCTAGGAGAATTTTGATGGAAACACGGTATAGGCATTGGTTGGATTTCTAGGAGCATGTCCTATCATAAAATTCTTATATGAGTCCAATAAATCAATATCCACGGGGTAGAAAGACCTAAGGAATCCTAACAAATCCAACTCCAAGTGACATAATCCTCCCAAGGCATCCAAAAAAAATTTCATGATCCATGGAGAGTTGTCCATGGAATCTATAAAAACATTCAGCCATTTCATACCATTTAATAATTAAATATTAATATGAGTCTACCAACTCATATAATCACATTCATTCCATTACATGTAATCAGTATTCCCGCTCATTTAATAAATTTCATAACTAATCATCACATGAGTATACCCACTCATATATATTATTTCCATTAAATCATGTTGGGTGGGTATACCCACCCATTTATCACCCTTCATATTTTAAAATATTACATTGGTATAACAACCCATTCAATTCAATATTTCTAATCTATTTAACAAATCACATTATCTTAAGTCATTTGATTAATTAAATAATTAACCAATTCAAGTTAAATATAATAAATCTATATAAAAGAGGAAAACTATCTATTTACTAATCGATTCAAATTATTTCATTTATAATTGGCTTCCTATAACTGGAAAAACACAAAACACACCCCTTGGTGTTTTTAACATAGCATAATCAAGGAATTTTTATAAGGTTCACCCCATAGGTGAACTTGGAAACGAAAATAAGTTACAAATAATTACAATGGATCCTATGGGAATCCCTAATGGGTCCTATTACATTTATTTCAAGTAACACGTGCAAAATCAGGGTTGTGTGGGAAAGTATGTAGGGAAAAATGATGGCTGATGAAGCACCGAAATCCAAAATAAAAGTATAGAACACCTACCATAGCTCGATAGTGTAATTCTCATCCAACCTCAATTCATAATTCAACTCATTTTAGGAGAATTATGAAGAATAGATGAAGAATGGTAAATTATGGAATGTGAGCCTAAATCAAAATATCATAATCAAAATCTAAATGAATCGATAAATGATAAAAAAGATAGTAGGACTTATCATTACGAATTTGAGGAGACAAAACAAACTTGAATTAGAGTACAAACAGATATTAGATATGAAATAAAATCATAGAGTCCTTTCAGAGCTTCAAAATATTACCCTTATTTTGTGTTTAAGGATTAGAACAAATATTTTAAAATAAAAAATGATTAAACACGAAATCAATTAAAACCCCAAAATACAGGGGTTGCATAGTTTACCCTCTATGGTTTTCAGACCTTGAAGAATCTCTATATCGTTTCCTAAAGATAAGGGGGAACATGCCTAGTATATCAACACTGTTTCCAAAAAATTAATAAATTATGTTAAAATCCAATGTCATGTTTAAAAAAACATTAGACTTGCTCATACAAGTATACAACTCATCCTGTACGGTTTCCACAAACCAAGAAGCCTATAAGTCCCCTCTATCTAGCTTCATTGGTTTTATAAACCATAAAGAATACCCCCACATGGTTTATACAAACCATGTGCCAAGATAAAGGCACCCAAAAAATTGTATTGGCACTATAAAATATCCCCAAACACCTCTGAAATCCAATGAACTCAAAGGTTACTCAAATTAAGCCGTATTTATGATTGAAAAATGAAAAAATGAGTGATCCAAACCCATTATGAAAACCTGGGTTATTAAAATCACCCCTTATAAAAATCCTTCCTCAAATTTCTCTATAATGGATGTTCAATATTCACTTAAAAATACTCTAGCCACTATAGATGTACATTGGCCTCCCTCTCCCAAGCCTATGTCTATAAATGGTTCCACTTCCAAGACACCCAAACTAGTGGAAATGACCGGCCTTGGAGAACCTACATGGACCTGTCAATGATATGAATCAAATGATCTTAAAAGTATTCATCATCCTATAACTAAATATCCACATGTTGAAATGTGTGAGATGGGTCCAAATGATATCATCACAACTCAGGTAAATGGAATATGTAATGCATGGATTAGTACCTCTGAGGAAACTGAATTTGATATCCTACATACCCATATCACTCTAGAATATTTAACAACATGACATGTAGAATTGAAATCTTACCCTATCTCATGATCCTCATGTGTTCCATCCTCATTGGGACATTCAATAACACTCGATCCCAAACCTAAAACTCAAGAGGTATTTTATAGAGATTAGTGATGGATTTCTGATGAGACTGTGTTGTAGCCAACTTTTACTAAAATAACTAGACCTGTATAGAAATTTCTAATATGAGATGGGGACCAAATAAAACTTCCTCACCAGACCCTATCTAGTTTAGGGGGGATCAACATGTCCTACCATATAAAACCTCATAATGTACCATTTTTATAATCACATGATAACAGATATTGTAGGAAAACTCAACCAAGGGAATGTGACACTTGCAAGATCCCTGATAATCCAGGATGCATGATTGAAGAAACTCTAACTGGAGATCAGTCTGAGGGTGGTATGTTTTACTCAGAATCCCCTACGTACACATCACCATCTGAAAACACTTCTTGAAATGAGATGTAAAGAGAGAATCCCCATCTAAAACGATAACACAAGTTACCCCATTATGGTGTAGTATCTCACAGATGTACAAACATACAATCTCAAAAACACTGAAGGTCTTCTTGAATTGAATGAAATGGGAAATCTTCTGGTGACTGTTTACAATAACCCACACATCATCATTACATTGAGGAAACATTTGTAAACCAGTCATGAAATCCATTTTGACATTATCCTATTTTGCTAATGTACTAGGTAACTACTGCAAAAGATTGACCGGTCTCTAATGTCCTACATTCACTTACTGATAGGTGAAACACTTTATAAAAAATCCAGCTACCTATATCTTCATATCTGGCCACCAATGATGATTGAAGAAGTTACAATACATATTGGAGACACCATTTTGCACTGCTGAAGTTGAACCATAAAACTCCCACATCAACTCCTCGAGTATATCCACTGGAACCCAATTACGTCCATGGATACCCAAAATATCACCATCACCTACCATCTAACTAGGGGGTGGGTCCTCACATTCCACACTATCTTGTATAAATAGGCCCTCAAATTCCAATATTTTCATTATCCTCATTATATCTAGTAGGTTAGATATCTCAACAAGGATAATAGATAGTTATATACCTAACTTTCGTGTAACTCCTAATGTATCTTAGATAACAAGGAAATAAGCTTCCACTTTTCACTGACCAAATACACTACATATATCTGAGTCCATTTGCTCAGTGTGGTGGCATCTATATTGCATTTAGTGGGTGTGAAAAGTTTAAAAGACTATCGGTACTCAAAATTTCTTCACTGCCTAAAATTCATATCACACTGAGTAAAAATATAAATGGGTATGTTTTGGTACATGTACACCACAAAATTCACTCCTATTAAATAGTTTCTCTAATAGCTCATCGTTAGAACAATTACAGCATGCTCAAGATCATTCTTCGGGTAGTTCCACCATGTGGCCTCAATTTCCAAGTCCCGTATGCCATAAACATATCTCCATTCATCAAAATTTATCCCATCCTAATAACTAATGGATTAAAATTCATAGTTTATCTATTGCCCTGCTCTGGTAGTATCTATAATGTTGTTGATGTAAACCTTCTCTTCACCACTGGAAGGGATGTATCAAATGAATTTTACCATAAAAACTTCACACCCTTCATAGTTAATCATGTCAATGGTGCTTCTAAGAATGATAATTTATGTTGGAAATGTTTATGGTAACCAGTTATCCCCATGAAACTCCATATATCAAAAACATTCTTGGGATAGTCCCATGAAACTACATCTCTCACCTTCTCTACTATGATTTATATTCCTACCTCTGAGATAATGTGACCGCAGAAGTGAATCTTATCCATCAAAAAGTGGATATTTGTGTTCTTATAATATAACTGATGTTATATTAGTGAATTCAAAAAAAAATACTAATATGGTTGGAATATTCATATTGATTGTGATAATAAACTAATATATCATCCATGAAAACCGTCCTAAAATAATCTAGGTAAGGATGGAACACTCATTTTATTAGCTCCATAAGGACTGCTCGTCTGTTCGTGAGACTGAACGGAAGAACCATATTCTTATATAGAACATAAATTATATGAAAAGAATTTCGAGGTATGTATGTAGGTTGATAAAACACCTGGTGGTACCCATACATAAATTTAATATTTTGGAACAATTGGGTTCCTAGAAGACGATCGAAGAGATCATTTGTCAATAGAAAAGGATATCCATTATTAAGCATCATGTGGTTCAACATTTAATAATCCACCAATAGACTAAGAGTTTCATCATTATTTTTCACAAAATGGTTGGAAAACCCCATGGAGAAGTATCAGTTCAAATATACCCCTTTGTCTCCAAATCCTTTTACTACCTCTTGAGATCCAGAAATTTTGTCCTAGCCATACAATAAAGGAAAATAGAAACTAGTGAATCTATTTTAATAGGTCTAATAGATAAATCCACCTCTCTATCAAGAAGAAAACTAGAAATTCCATTAAGAAACATTTTGTTGAAACAAGAAACCACTAGAGTGATGGCGAGTGGACACGTTCCCTAATCATCAAGATGAAATCTGGCAATATATGTGGTCATTCCACCCAGCCCACGATGATCACATCCAAATTGGCTATCCTAGACAACCCATTCACCCTGATGCATATAAACCATATCCTTAAGTGATGTAAAAGTAGACCTATGATGATGGAATTCAATGTGAGCATTTTAAGCTACTAGTTAGTCCATCATAAGTATAAAATCAAGCCCTCTATTCCCATGGACATACAACCTCCAGATAATGTGACACCCACCGACCTCAATGAGGAACTCTCTTCACTAGTGTTCACCATCCATTATAATTCACAATATCATGGCTAGCAAAACAACAACCATAGAAAAAAAATCCAACAAGCCCAATGATTTTCACCACCAGTGTAGATATAAAACTATTTGTTGAACATGTATTAAAAGGAGTAGATGAAATAGTAGAGGATACTAAGATCATACCTATCATCATAGATGATCTGAGACCTTTCAAATCTGGTATAAGATATATAGAATATAACAACCCTTCACCATGACCTTTTGACCCACCGTCACTACTCGATGTAGGAAAACCTTTATGTCACAGTATAACTGGAATCTGGTATCTTCTTCCATAACCACCACTACCTTTTCCTGACCGTCTAGCACAACTCCAAGTCCCATATTGATGCAGAGCTAGGGAACCTGCACCAAAAACTATTGTTGGAGCTAACACCTACCACTCACAATTGTAGGAAAGGACATCTAAAAGAACTGCATGTGCCCAATATTATTGGATGTTTGGAACATGACCAGATAATTGTGGTTTCTTACGTGGAATCTCCTACCAAAGAAATAGTAAACCACTGAGCTACTATTACTCATCATCTGACTGTTACTCCTCCAGCATGAAGCCATAAAATGGTGATTCATGGTATAAGACACTCAGCCACTATGTCTAGAGATAGCACTACCCTACTCTACACTCCTAGATTCCATCCGGTTCAACTCTTTAATTAGAACCTGATTCATAATCTCAGTGGTTGAAGTCAATTTGAACATGTCAAAATGTGATTTGATAGGATTTCATAGACCTTCCTCAAAGAGTCTCTCTCTATATACCTCATCAGTAAGGTGCATCGGTGAAAAACACTATAGCTCTATAAATCAAGATGAGTACTCCATAACAATAATCATTTCCTACTCCAGATGCATGAAATCACTATCTGTATCTTACCGTAGAGTCACGAGTTAAAATCAGTTATATAAGTGGGACTATAAATCATCCCAACCCATATCTCACATCCCATTAGCCTGGATCAAAACATCCCACTAGAATATTTTCTGTTCTATAAAGAATATAAATGGTGTGATTTATCCTCCCCTAAGGAGGAGTCTCTAAATTATACAATATAGATTGTGTAGTTTTAAGATAAAAATAAATAAAACTATTGACCACCATACCACAAAAATGTGGGTGGATACTACTACTAAAAAACATTGGTCAGCTCAGCCATATTCAAGGAATGTTATGGATTTCTCTGATAATTATGAATATAGAAAAATAGTCCCTCACAGAATTGTGGCTCATATTCTGTGATTTGACCAAAATTGTTTGATCCAACTTAAACTAATTTGGATTAATCGGTAGCACATATCCCACTATTTATAGAGAGTGGTCATAGCATCTCTCATAGTGTACGACTTGAGGTCATCATGGTAGAATTTCTCTATAATTTCTAACACACACTTGAGAAGTATGGATATCAATGTCACAGCTCAAAAGAGTAGGATAGGTGAAACCCACCTATAATAAATTTATACACCACAACCTTCTTCTAATGTTAATACTGTAAAAAAAATTGTTTGAACACAACTAGAAAAACTCCCTCTAACCCACTAAAAATATATGTTTTTTTCAAGTCTCTAATTTCCATTTCATTCTCATTTAGCAGTCATTAGTTAAAATGATTCAATGGATGGACCACCATGTTCCAATCTGTAGATACCCAAAGCTTGACGTACATGGAAATTACATTAATTTTGAGGAATACTTAATACATAACAAATATAGATGACCAAATACCATATTTGTTTAGTGTTTTTGGAAACTCGGAACATAATATTTTAATCATGGTGAAAGATCTTCAACATCTCCCATAAAGATCTTCCCCTTTTGGTTTTTGTAACCTAAAACCTTTATTTATATCCTGGGGAGAAGAAAACATAAAAAGGTTGAGCTCAAATGCTCAGTATGGACAAACATAGAGAATATAAAACAATCCATAATCATTTGAATGAAAAAACTTGAACATAAAATCTAAAAATCAAAATCTTGAGCAAAGACATAAATCATAGAAGTATGTAAGGAATATATTAGTAAGGAACATCAATCATGAGAAAATAGAATTGGAATAAAACATGTAATTATGGAAAACCATTAATCACATGATATGATTTCCATAGTAGTCAAGGCATTTCGGCCAAGACCAACTTAGTGGACAAAGTCCCTTTCAGAATCGACTTCACTCCTCGTTCCAGTCATGTATCACTAAACCAGATTAATGTAACATTCCATCCATTTCTATCTCATGAGATATAAATCTTTACCCAATTCATTGAAGGTAGATATTGTTCCCACCCATCTCATAATGAAATCATTCGGTCGTGTTCCACAAAATCATAAATCATACATCATAACATAACTCATATTATAGAATGAGATTCTTACACATTGTTCCATCATAACATAATCCATATAAAAAATTGGATATAATTTCATCATATGAAAAATCAAACCATATAAATAATGGATGCATTATACTTTAAACATAAACATATTAAATAATGTCATTTTAGATGAAAAATAGTTTTGATAAAACACTTGAAATGAATTCTTGATGAAAATATCATTTCTTATTCGAAATCATTTTATTTTCACAAAATTCCCTGAAATTTTTAATGATAATGGTTTTGTTGAAAATAATAATGAAATCTTGTAGAGTAAGATTCTTGAAAATGAGGCATTATGAAACTGTAATAATCCGTTCACGCCATATAAGTTAAAAAATAACATTCTCCTCGTAGTTTTGTTGGAAAAGTCAAAACGTTCCTCGTGTGGTAAAAAAAAGTAAAATTCCTTTCATAACATGTGCTAAAATTAAAAAATGGGTAAAAAGGACATTAAACATACATGAAAACATTTTTAGAAAACAAGGACAATATTATAACAAAAACCCAAGTAAATACTTACGAATAAAGAATCTCAGATAAAAACGATATTGGAAAAGTTATCCCTTACCTTAGGTCTGATATGCTTTGTAAGTATCCAAACCTCTTGTATAATGATTTAAATAATGTCATTGACTTATTAAAGAATCATATTAATTGTTATGATATCATATATGGTTCAATTATGACTTTATATTTCCCATTCATTTGTAAATTCCATGTTAAAGCAGACATCAATGAAATTAAAAAGAATATTTTTCATAAAATCTCAGGGTGTTACATTCTACCCCCCTTAAAATGAATTTTTTCCTCGAAATTCGTCGGGTTTATAAATGGTTTACTACTGTAAAGTTTATTTCATAGAAACCCACATCACAAAAAGTAATATCAAAACATAACTTTAAAAAATAAAATAAAAAACGTAACGGTTACCCAAATTAACTAATCCCTGGGTTTCCACATAGGAGAACATATGTGAAAATATGGATATGGAAGAGAAATTTAACCATCATGTTCTGATGGAGAGTGGTAGAGAACATGGCTGTGAGAAATCCAACTATCACAAAGCCATAAATTTGTGATGATCTAAGGTACCATCTTATTCATTGGATATAAGTGCATTAGGACAACATTTTTGGATTTCAAGATCATTTCCCTAAAGATGAAGAATTTGAATTAGAATAAATCCTTACTTTTTTTGGTATAATCTCACTGTTGTTCATGCCTTGATAAATTTCCACTTCATCTCTTAAAGAAATGAAGTTGAATTTTTCATTTGTAAGGTGTTAACAAATCATGTGATTGAATGCTGGTTCATTCGATATGTCTCAAACAAAAGGATAGAAAAAGTTATCAAATATATATAAGTCTATCCATGGTGAGGTTAATCCTATATGGTTCCAAAAAGTGGACTTATACTTTATCTATCATACAGCGTAATAAAACTAGTTTCAACTAACCAGGGACTTCGAATAGGCTAGTGGTAGGTGATAAAGGCCTGTCGCACTTCGGTTGTGGGTCCGATTCCCACAGCCTTGTCCGACGCGATGAGTTGTCGCCCATCCTGCAGGTTGTCCTTTTTATAAAGCTACATTATTATTACATTCCATAAATAATAACGAAAAAAGTTCTAGTATTAAACAATACTAACTTATTTCCAACATAATCCATTCCAATCTATAGGATTATCCAAAATACTCTTGTCCAAGATCATAGTATAAATAAACAAATTACTAGAAATCTCATCTGCCGAGTATGTGAATAACATCATTTATCCCCCATATATCATATGATATATATTGTTGGTCAAATTAAAAACATGTGAATACCTTAATAATTTATTCTCTTGAAAAATGAATACCAATAGAACATTAGTGAAAAAATGAATTTTGTCAAAAGTTAACTCTTTCCACATATCAAAATCCCTAAAATTCTATATACTCAAAACATAATATCACATAGTCCTTATATTAGTCATGAGCTCATGAATACTATCAAAAAATTAATTTTCTCCTTAACCCTTCATTATGCGAATATCATCTACATTCCAAAATATTTGAATCACTTTTCATGGTTACTAGTACCATATTCTTATAGAAAACCACAATGGACCAATACACAGATATTTGAATATACTATAAAAGTACCTCAACAACATTATTATTTAATTCCAATACATAAGCCCTTCAATCAATCCTCTTAAATGATTGGCATGTAATAGCTCCTTCCTCGAATTAGTAGTAACTTCTTAGGTCAGGTAATTGAGTTGGTTAAAGCCCATGTTCTCTGTAGATAAGACATTGGACTCCATAATAGTCTGTCACTCTATGACCCTTTCCACCACATAGATAACCGCTTCCCCTCCATTTGGGTTATTCCTCAAGATTCTTCTTGCCTTCTTTAGACATCTCAATCTTCATTTTTCTATGCACCTCACTATGGGAACATGCATAAAATTCCATCTTCCTCTATTATGATGTCTTATGAATACAACTAAAGTTCACCTTGTTAATCATATATCGAGATAAATAATTCGGCATAATCACAATATCTTTCCCTCCAGGTGTTACATAATTTTATTGATCATAGTCGCCAATTTTTCCGTTAGAATGAATGTTAACTGAATTCCTTCTCGTTCCCTCCATTGCCTAAGACCAGAAACCATAGTGTATGATGCATTTAAAATAATGAAGAACCACATATTCAAGAAAAGTCACTTATGGGATGTGTAACTTATAAAAAATTCATTAATCCAGGACACCTTAGGTTCACCCTAGGATATTCATGATTGTCAACATAATTATAGGAATCTAACCTATACGTATACTTAACCTTAAGGGTATCCCTACACATACCTTATAAATATCTCTGGGGATTCTATATAGTTTTCGAATCCTAGTTTCCAAAGGTTAACTAAACCTTTGATCTGATACCAATATGTAGAGACCCAATGATTGATGTACATGGACATTACGTTACTTTGGCAGAATACTTAATACATGAAAAAAATAGACACCCAATGACCGTATTAGTTTAGTGTCTTGGAAACTCAGAACGTAATCTTATAATCATGTTGAAAGATCTTAAATATCTCCTATAATGATCTTAACCTTTTGGTTTTCCTACCTAAATCCTTTCTTTATATCACGGGGAAAAGAAAACATAAAAAGGGTTAGCACAAATACTCAGTAAGGGTAAACATAGAGAACATAATACAATCCATAAACATTTGAATGAAAAAACTTGACATAAAATCTAAACATCAAAATCTTGGGAAAAGTCATAAATCATGAAAGTACGTAAGGAATATATCATAATGGAACATCAATAATGATAAAATAGCATGGGAATAAGACATGTAATTCTGGAAAACAATTAAACACATGATATGACTTCCATAGTAGCCAAGGCATTGTTGCCAAGACCATCTTAGTGGACAAAGTCGCCTTCTAAATCGAGTTGACTCCTCGTTCTAGTCCTGTATCATTGAACCATATTAACTTACCATTCCAGCCATGTCTATCTCATGAGATATAAAATATTTACCCAATTAATTGGATGGAGATATAGGTCCCACACATCTCATAATTAAATCATTTTTTCATGTGCCACAAAATAGTAATTCATACATCATAGCACAACCCATGTAATAAAATGGGATTCTTAAACATCATGAAATCACAACATAATCCATATATAAAAATGGATATCATTTTATAATAATAAAAATAAAACCATGTAAATAACAGTGAAATTATAATTTAAACTTAAACAGATTAAAAAATGTCCTTTTAGATGGAAAATAGTTTTGATAAAACAGTTGAAATGCATTCTTGAGGAAAATTTCCTTTCTTCTATAAAATCATTTTATTTTCACAAAATTCCATGAAATTTTAAAAGATAAGGTTTATATTGAAAATAATCATGTAATATTCTAGAGTAAGCTTCATGAAAATGAGGCATTATGAAACTGTAAAATTATGTTCACGCCGTATAAGTTATAAATAACATTCTCCTTGTACTTTTGTTAGAAAAGTAAAAAATTCCTATTGTGGTAAACAAAAATTAAGATTACTTTCATAACATGTTGTAAAAAAAAATAGTTAAAAGGTAAATTAAACATACATGAAAACCTTTTTAGAAAACATGTATATAGATGATAACAAAAACCCCATTAAATACTTAAGAATAAACAATCTCGGTTAAAAACGAGATTGGAAAAGTTATCCCTTACCTTAGGTCTGATATGCATTGTACATATCCAAACCTACTGTATAATGATTTAAATAAGGTCATTGACTTATTATTGAATCATATTCATTGTTAGGATATCATATATGGTTCACTTATGAATTTATATTACCCGTTCTTATGTAAATTCCATGTTAAAGCAGCGTTTTGGGGAAAATAGTTTTATTTATCGTACGTGTTTTGAATTGTTGTTCATGATATTATTATTAATTATATCATGATTTAATTAATTCCTTAATGTAAACATGATTTATATATCATATATATTCATTATATATATACATATCAACGATAGATAAATGAAATGAAATACACCGTTCATGGAGACGGTAAGCCGTACGTATGCATGAACACTGTTTTCTTTTCCTTACTGACTTGAATGGAAGTTTGTAGATGAAATATATATAAATATACATAAATCCAGTATATTTATCATGTCATATATTTCATCATTATTCATTACATATACTTTATAATCATTCTTGAGTGGTTATCATGGAGAATGAATCTCATCGCGTCATGGAGACGGTAATCCGTACGTACGCACGAGCAATGATATCATTCCCATAATTATTGAATTGAATTTGAGTGGATGATATAATATATCAGAATCAATATGATTTTATAATAATCATATATAGTTATTCTTTACACAAGTATACACATCCATGTTAGGTGGTGGTGGAAAAACTGATTACACCACGATGTGGAGACGGTATTATGTACGTACGGACGCGCGGTGGTTTCATTTTCCATAGGATGGATAGAAGGTGAAATAGGGTTTTTTCATATTTATAATAACATATCAGTATATTAGTGATAATTATTATATTACTTCATAATTATATAGCTAAATAAGAGGAAGTATAAGTAGAAATAAAGTTTAAATAATCAGTAACGGACATTACCTATTCTTTGAAGCGCCTCTTCTTATCCTCCTCTTAGGGCACTAAAGATGGTATTTGAAGAATACCAAGACCTATAGGATGTTTATAGGGAAGTGGAGAATAGAAATTTTCAGGGTTTGGATGAGCTTCAAGGATAAAAAGGGTGTATGGAGAAGAGGGAGGAGGTGCCCTTTTATAAGGGAGGAGAGGGACACTTTAGGAAAAACTTAAAATGCTATTTAATAATAAAGTCATATTCGGTTTTTAATAGCTCCAAACTGATTTATTTAGAATCTAAGGTGGTTATGGGTCAAAATACTCTCAACCAATATATTTTAGGCATGTTTAGCTTACTATTTTAACCTTATCATTTATATTTAACTCTAAGTTAAATAATTTAACTTTTACCGTGTCTTCTTGTTTTTCTTACACTATATGGTTAATAGACATACTAAAACCAGAAAAAAGAACCCCAAGTGGTTCATTATTAATTTATATAACCTTATATATGTCATTTGGCCGAACTTTATATTTTTAGGAATAAAATAACAATTAATAATATAATATTTGTCTTAAAAACTGATTTATGTCAATTTTGACACTATTTGGTAATTCATTTTTGTGAAAATCAAAAGAGAATTATTATTTAGAAAAAAGTTAATTAAATAAATAATAAAATGTAATATTAACTTATAAAATTATTATAATTCATAAAAAAGTCTCAAATTAAATTTATTTGGGTATTTATAACATCAATTATGTAAATATTTCATTAATAAGGTAATTACTACATCATCATTGTGTCATAAATAAATTAAATTATTTAATGTATGGAAATTATAA
Organism: Viscum album; assembly: GCA_963277665.1. Classification (NCBI taxonomy): domain Eukaryota; kingdom Viridiplantae; phylum Streptophyta; class Magnoliopsida; order Santalales; family Viscaceae; genus Viscum; species Viscum album. Next base: position 609,000,428 of record OY728133.1, on the reverse strand, counting down.
ATAAAATACCAATATGTAGTTAATATTTTTAGATTTATTATTAATAATTATAGTATAATTTATCTTATGTATAACCCTATTTTAAAAATTATGTAGTTATTAATCATTGATTTTAACTATTTTTACCCTTCTTTAAATAAATTAATAATAAATGTCCTAATCTAATCCAAATGGGCCTAAAGAATAATATTTTATCCCTAAGGTTTTTTCGGTCGAACTACACTTATCCAATAGAATTAGGACATGTGTTAGGGTAATAATAATTTCATTTTTACCCTTAAGTACCCTATTTACTTTTAACCGTGGTAAATAAAAGTAAAAAGTTAATATTAAATAAAAATTATTTTTATCTTATTGAACCAAATATTGCTCCTTGATATTAACCATGTCTCTAGGATTTTCAAAATTCTACTCACAAAACCGGAAAAATTTTGTTTTATGTAAATTTTCAAATTCTCCTAGGAGGTGGGTAAAAGACGGTGAAAAGATCAATAATATTTTTATATATCTAAAATTATTATAAAATGACTCCAATTAATTACATTGATCTCATATATGTTTTATGTATAAATTTTTACCTAAATTAAATTTAAATAAAAAACCTAATTATTTAAATAAAAATTCAGTTTTTATATTGTAACCTAGTGTTTTCACTATTCATAAAAAATTGAATGTTTTCAGAAAAATACCAAAAAATCACCGTAGGCTAATTTCGATATTCCGAATCCAAATATGAAGTCCATTTTGAAAAATAAAATTTATAAAATCTAAAAAAGTGGGTATTACTTTTCTTAACTACTAATTTATATAATATTTCAATAACATGTCGTTGTTTAGTGAAACTCGGTATTGCGTACAACACACACTATCATGGAAGGCCACGATTGCGTGTAAAGCAAGCCATGTCAGGGATTCGTGTAGTGCTATATTCATTTTTTGTTGTGTATAATAGAATCCAACCATATTTCATTTATACATTGAATATATATATATATATACTCAATGTTGCATAGAATAACTTCTATCAAACAAACTTGAAATTTTGTGTAACACGATCTAAGAATAGTGTTACGTATACTGCAAGCTGATACAGTGTTGCATATAGTACAAGCTAATATTGGTGTACTGTATAATAGATGAAATCAAAAAAAATAAAAATAATATTTTTCATAAAATCTTGCGGTGTTACACAATCCGTGTGGGCATATAACACATTATGAACCAAATTTTGATGCCCATATCATCCACACATACCCAATTCACATTAATAATTGAATTTAAAAGGTGAATCTTTTTTCTAGTCCATACATGACTGTAAACCATATGAATTGAAAGACGGCACCACTTATCTATCTACATAACAAGATATATTAAAACATAAGGTATAAATATCACCACACATAACACAAAAACATACATCACGTAATGCATCCTAAAGGGCATGGTGTAATTCATCGAATTTAATTTATAATAAGGTTTATATAAAATGAATGAGATGGAATACCCACGTCCAATTCAGATTCTTTAGAAATAGAACCCATAATTGCTTCAATATTATCAATATAATTCATTTTCATCACCCAACAGTGAAATAAAATCAATTTTAATATTCAAAATCCGAAAGATAATTTTATTTGTAGAAATTTTCCTTTTCCTTATGCACGAGGTTGATACTCCTAAGAAAATGTTATTACCAAATTCCATTTCATTACTATCCTAATATATTATCACCAAATATTAATTCAATCCAGAAAATAACCTCATTTGATTCCAATTTGTAACATCACAGACATGAATTTGACTCAATAGTGCCTCGATCTCGGTTGGCTGTAGGGCCACAAACACATCTCCCCAAATTGTAGAGGCTTTTAAATGGAAGCAAGGTCCTAGATGATTCATTAGGGTGACCATTCCCTCTTTTCCAGAGTATATCACAATATAAATCAATAACATATAGATATTGGAATTAGTAATACATGAAGAAAATAGATACATAGCATTAATAGATAACAACCTCAAAAGAAGGCTCATATACAATGCTGAAGATGATACATGTATCTTGAAAATATCCAATAATAGGTAGATGGAAATATAGTACAATATAATTATTAAAACATATAAAAATACCAAAATGTGTTCGTAGAATTGCAAGCCTCAACATGGTCCCATTCCCCCTACTGCAAAACAATTATCATCAACTTGTGTTAGGGAACATTCCCCTATTATAACTTGCAACCATATAATCTATTTGGTTCCCTAGGGTGTCCCAAATAGGTTGTGAGATAAAAATACTAGTAGGTTTCCACCCAAAGATCTATATAAATCTATGGTGTGAAATATAACAAGATAAGAAGGTAAATATTTAAAAAAGTATGTTCCCATGGAATATCCACTACTAAGAAAGTGAAGCTGTCTAGCCTCTCAAGTCTCCCTAAAAAAGTGTTATCTTCTATACAAGGAATCTATAAGAAATATAAATAAACTACATGAAATTTCCATAATCCCATATGTATCATGTCACCATAACCTTGTAGAATAATCTTAGTTAATTACAATCCCATGGCCTTTCCATATCAACAAAAGTATCATAACATGCAAGGAATGGATATAAGCTGTCAAGACCAAGGGATCCTCATCATGTCCTAGGAGAATCTCAATGGAATCTCAGTATAAGCCCTGGATGGAGTCCTAAGAGCTTGTCATACCAGAAAATTCCAATGCGAGCCCAATAAAGGCAGATACATGGGGTAGAAAGGCCCAAAGGCATCCTATATAGTTATGACCTAAGAGGTATAATCAACCCATGGCATCCAAAACCTTTTTTGTGATCCATGGAGGGATTTCAATGCTATCTATAAAAGAAACATCCATTTCATACCATTTCACAATTAAATTTCCATATGTGTCTACCTACAGATATAATCACATGCATTCCATTCCCAGTAATGAGTATACCCACAAATTTAATTCATTTCATAACCAAGAATCATAGGGTTTTAAAGCCTCATATATTCTATGTTCATTTAATCATGTCACATGGGTATACCCCCAATATATCGCTAATTTTATTAACATATGTCCCATAGTTATACAAATCCATTTATAACGATTCAAATATTATCATATTACTTGTGTCTACAAACCCATTCAATTTAATAAGTATTGTCTATTTAAAACATCATATTTAACATAACTCATTTGATAAATTTAACAATTATACAATTCATGTTCAATATAATACATCTATGTAATGTTAGAGAATCATCTTTTAACCAATCCAATTAATACATTCCATTTATTATTCGCATCTTATAACATGGAAACCACAAAACACACACCATGGGATGTTAAAAAAATTTCATGTTATTTCTATAAGGTGTACCCCATCGGTGACCTCAGTTCGGGAAAGAGGTACCAACACGTCCCAATAGATCTTATGGGAACCCTGATATGTCCTGTTACATCTATTTCAAGTAACATGTTTGAAATTATGGTTGCACTGAAAGGTTCAGCGAGAATCATAATGGATGATAGCCTTATAAAGCACCAAATTATTAAATAAAAGTATACACCACCTACTATAGCTCGGTAGTGGAGTGGTCTTCTAGTATCAAGTCCTCAATCACCCTAGTTTACGCGAAATAAAAAGTACAGATGAAGAATAAGAAATTAGGGAATACCATCATAAATCCAAATAGAACAATCGATATACAGAAGAATAGAGAAAGGATAGAATGAACTTTTATCCTTACTGTTGTGGATCAGATGAGACAAATCACGCTCGAATAGTGGTATGGGTTGAGATTAGATCGGAGATCAAATCATAGATTTATTTAAGAGATTAAAAGGAGGAAACATATTATTCATTGATGTTTTAGAACATTTTTTTAATAATATAAATATAATTAAACATAAAATTAATTAAAAACCCAAAATATAGGGGTTTCCCAGTTTACCATCATGATTTTCAAACAGTGCTGAAACTATCGATGGTTTCCAATAGGTAAGGGGAACCCACACAATTTACCCAGATGGTTTAAAACCCATGTTTAAACAATGTGAAATTCATATGTCAGGTTCTAAAAAACCACATACCTACTTACACAGGTGTTAACCTCTTCTCGCAATGTTTCCTCAAAATGTTCGTCCTGTATGACCCCTCTGTATAGCCTCACACGGTTTGTAAAAACCGTGCGGCCGACCCCAAATAGTTTATACTATCCATGAATCATGATAATAATCCCCAAAATTAGTTCTTGTTCTTTAAAATCCTTGTATATGTTCAAAACATCCATAACCTAAACTTTTACTGATATTATCCATATTTAAGCATTCAAAACAAAAAAGAAGGGATCCACACATCATACGAAATCCCAGGTTCTTACAATTTTTCTTAACCATATTTCATTGTTGGTCTTAAAAATTAATTGATATATAAATATGATAATTATTTTCCCATTATCAGTATTTATATGTTTAAACAGTTCCCCCTTTGATGATATTCAACCCACCAAATTCATTTTTGACTCATAAGCCAAATATCATCGAAACATTCTACATAAACCTAAATGATTAATTGATCATATATAACATGATAATAAGTGTAATAAAAGGAATAATACACATTAAAAAGTTCTGAAATAATGTAAATAATTAATATAAATTTATTATTTAGGAATGTATATAATGTACGCGGCGAGTCAAGCTCAAGGAAAGGGTTTCTCATCTCACGTTTACTTCTAAGAGACATATGACATATTCAAAAATGATTTATTTTGTGTGGTGTATATACTACCATTTTTGTATGTTATATCAAGAATTAATTTATATTCCTTTTATTTAATGTTATTTATTTAATGGGGATTATGATACAAATGTTACTAAATTGGTGAGGTATTATTTCACAATCATATCATTCATCAGGATTGTTTTTGGTTAATTGTCCCTTGGGGGAATTATTTGATACATTAATCTAAAAATATATCTATTTTCTTTTCCATTGGTTATTAATGAAATATTTAATTTAATATTACCATTTTTATTTATTTGGTACATAAAATTATTAATAAATTGTTTTTATGAAAATATGACATTGTTACTCTCTTAGGTCGAAAATCATTTTTCTTCGATTTTTTTTAAATGTTTTCAAAAAATTATTAGAATTCAACAATTGATTTAGTAAATAAATATTTAAATTTTTTTACCATTTTAAAAAACTATTTTAAATGAAACTTTATATCATTTTCTAAATGAGGCACTTTCCTTACCTTTTTCAATGTAAAAGGAATGTTTTTATTAATTTAAATGACATGTAGAGAGTCAAATCCAATCATGGACATAATTTATTCAAATATTAATATTCATGATTATTAGTTTAATTATAAAGAAAATATTTTTCATGATTTTTTAGAGTTATTATTTTTTAAAATTGAATTTATAAGAAAATGATATTTAAAATATTTTATAAATTTTCTAGGAAGAAAATAAAAGGGTAATTTTTAAACAAAGATATCTGTTTCCCAAGAATATTTCCATGTGATTGTTCAAAACAATTATTCATCTCAGAAGAAATTCTTTGCGGTTACATATATATTAATATAGATATAATCCAATTAAACCATCCTTATTATTTCTTTGTATGGTTTAAAATCTTTTGTATTGGGGATGTACAATTTTATTAACTTTATCCATTTTTAGCAGGATGTTTTGTAAATATTTTTATTGATTCTGGTATGTATTAACATTTAGTATATTTTATTTAAAATATGAATATATTTGTTTATTATGTTTCAAACCTTATATATTAGGAATTAATTAGTTATAGTGGGGTATTAGTAGAGATTTCTATAGCCCCTTTATTCATAGTTCAATATCATGAGAGAAAATAGATTTGGTTTTGGAAGATTCCTTACACATTTAAATAGATTTCTGGTCACAAATCCTCAATGGTACTAAATGTCTTGGAATAATTCGTTGATGGAATTTTTTAGATTTACATTATTTTGATTTATATCACTATGAATTAACTTATTGATATTCCATGTGATTATTCAATTAGTTAGAATATAAATGGTTATTATTCATGATCATGTGATTTTTTACCTGTCATAATTTGATTATCATTAATTCCCACTATATTATTCTCAAATTATTGATTAAATGGAATTTTTCTTTATTATTTACTTTTTATATTGACTATTCTTTATTTATTCATAGCTTCCACTTTACTTTTACCCCTATTGAAAATATGATCACACCCTTTTTTAATGTTTTATTTTCCCCAAGATAAAAGGATGATTATTGTAACAACCCAAACATTTATGAGTAAAATTCACTTTATTTTAATTATATGTATTATGGATATAGAAAGAAAATGCAGTCACTTTGTTTTATTATATCGAATTGGAATTAAATTACAATTATGTATCCTTATCGTTGATAGTATAGCTGCTGAATAGTGATTACAAGACTACTATAAATATATGGTTTTAACAAATCTTTTTGGCATAGAAAATGGAAGTAATGGACTCAACTAGTAGGATAATTCCTATCAATCCCATTTATCAAAAATTCAATGGAAGATAGAATTTCTAGGATTTTACCTAGACCAATCCCTAGCCTAGATGTAACATCTTATGCATGAGAGAATCTATTTGTTGGAGAATATCAAGCTCATCGAGATCACGGCCCAAACCATGTTCACTGGACAACACCTAGAAAGACCCACCCTAACACTCCTTACTAATAAGGTGTATGATAGTGTAATAAAGGGATATGTAACAAGATCCTATCATTATGATTACGAGCATTATTTCTGTATATAATAATGAATATACTTTAATTATATTATTGTTACATTTAAATAGTTTTTTAAGCACAAATGGAATATTTTAGTTAATATAATAAAGAAATTAAGAAATAATTTTTGATGAATTAATATATTTTTTAATTAAATAATATATTACTGAAATATTATTCTTAAATTATTTTTATTATATATAAATTATTGTGGAATTTTTATGAAGTGAAATGCAAATTTTATTATTGTTTGAAAATAGTTTTTTTCGAAAACCATCAATTTTTTGTAAATGTCAGTTTTCATCCAAAAACTGAAAATTCACAAATTTAGGAAATTATTTATATAATATTTATATCATTTTTAGAGTTAGGACATCAAAATTTTCTATTGGTTAAATTTAAATAATTTTATGAGACAATCAATTTTTTCGGTAAAAAATAAATACCATATAAATATATAATGTATTTTATGACATAATAATGACCAAATAGTGATGTAATAAAAGACTGTAAATGAAATATTTGGCCAAATATATAATTTTAATTAAAAATAATTCAATTTTAGGTTTATTTGATTCATTTTATAAATACTTAGTGAATCTTTCAAGGTATATAATATATTTTATGATTTTAAAATTATTTCTTTGAAAGTGTGACTCACCTCCACATAAGAAAGGGAAATATTTTAATATATTATTCCATTAACCATATAAAATAATTTATTTCACTCCCCTTTTCTAGGAACCATGGGTGAAAACCATGAGATGGTTTGTGGTTTTGAATATTTTATTGTGTAGTGTCCAAAACCAAAATATTAAAGAATTCCCCCACCATTCTAATACAAACCCACCCATGAACACATTCCTCTTCACTAAAACTCATCAGAGATCATTAAAAATCCTATATCTATTCCCTAGATCCCTCCCAAGGGACCCAAATCTCTCAAAAATCATCTCTTAAACCATTGGGATCACACATCCATGTAAGGGACCTCCATCATTCTTTTCAAACACCTATTTTATTTCATTCATTTTAATTTCCATTTTCCTGATTTAGGATATGTTATTACATTCCTACATACTATAAAATTTGATTTATACATGATGTGATATTCATTTAAATCCCATTAATCCATATATGTACCTTTAAACCCACCTATTACTATTCCAATATTCTGTAAGGGATTTCTCTCTTCTTATTCCCATTCAATCATTTTATTTTATATAATGCATCTAAATTATATTTCAGATGTTAGGATATTATGTTATATGATATCATTATGTTCCAACCCATATATAAATTATGATATACCCATTTCTCTTTCATCATCCCAGGTTATGAATTTACATACGACGTAATTATGCTACCTAAATTACACCGTGATTTTCCATGAAATAATTATCATGTAGTGAATACCATACCCATTCCCATATAAACGGTATTCACCGTTATTCACACTTACATATTGAATAGTTAGATACATGTATTAATTCCAAATTTTTTATCATGGAATAAATAATGATGTTGAATGAATCCATGTTATAAGTTCCATGTGTCACACTTTAGAATATGATTGAAATGATTATGAAGGGTGTGCCCTGATAGCACTACAATATCTTAGGTAATGTTTAGTATTATGATACGTCAAGTTGGTAAATGTGTTTACATAGTTAAATTATTGTACTTTTTTCCACCATTTTGGGATATGGTTTTACCTAATTCCATTATGTTAATGATTATGTGTTTTAAGTTGATGCCTCATTTCCATGTTGTGTTAATCATGTTATATCATGTATATATGTTTATGTTTCTCTTATGTTCGATTTATGTGACAATTTCATAACGTGTATTGTATTCTTCATGTTATTTATTATTTACTCTTTTATTTGGCTTTATATCTCACCTTTTTCTTATGTATTCCCTCCGGTAATCCCATGCAATGCTATGTATGAACGAATAAAGTGGTCGTGTAAAAGAAGCTTTCAATAATGATATGTATTTCATGTTTAAAGTTGATATGTAATGTTCTAAAATTCACAATACACTATACCGTGTAATCTTTTCGGTTGTATTACGTGAAAATATATGCAACTAATCATGTTTAAATATGTAATAAATAGAATGGTTATTAGTTTTTTTATTAGAGGATAGGTCTAGTTATTTTTTAGAATATGATTTGAAAACTCTAGTGAAATCCTTATAGATAAGAATAATTATAAGAAATGGATAAATAAATTTTTGTGAGTATAGATAATGTGGTTTATTAGTAAAATACAGCCCCATTAGGATATTAACAAGTAGAGGTGGCTCTAGACAAGATGTGTCTAGGGGTAAAACCTGGAAACACAACTTTGAGCTAGAATCAAACTGGAACTAGTGAACAACAATAGGCCTTACTAAAATCTTGTTATAAAACTCTTAATTTATATTCTAGGGTAAATTCAAAAGATTATTTTGAACCATTATTAATGGAATAAAAATATTCCCCAATGAATTTTTTTTTTGGATGTAGATCATGGATAACTTAGATCAAATCTTATAAATTCATAAGTTATGGATATAAATATAATTTATTATTTATCCTATTTTGTCCTTGGATTCCCCATTATTTGTTTAATTGTTTAAAATTTTTTCCCATTATTTTTATTTTATTCTTTACAATGATCGTTAATAGGAGGAATTGGGCTAACAACATACGCAAAGATCAATGTGATTACTACTCTTATAATATTCCCAATCTGATGGTAGTGGGAATAAAAAAACATTGTCACAATATTCTCTTAGTTAACGTAGGGTCTCAAAAGTAATTTTTATCAATATTAGTGTCCACCCCCACCCCAAAAGAACAAGTTATAATCAAGAGCCTCATGAGACAAACTCTTCATGCTTTTAATGAATCATAAGGTCCCTTAATCGATGAACAATGGAACTACTCCATTTAGATGATCTTCTCTATCCATAAATGATTCGAACAAGAGATGGTAATATGGCTACTTATAAAATGGAGGTTGAAGCTAATTGATGGTGGTAATTAATAAAAAAAATGAATCTTGAGGAAGAGATATCGTGGCGATGGTTTTGAAGGATTTTAGAAAAATGTTTTTTGATAAATATTTTCCCAACACCAACCATCTTAAGATGGTAAGAGATTCCCTCATAATCAAGAGAACATGGGAAGAATATATGGGGGAGTATAAGTAAAACAACAAAAAAATTTGCACAATAAGTTCCGAGATTTTGATTGCTTCTTTGGTGGAGTACAATCATTCCATTGGAAATCCCTAGAGATCCGTGACTTTGACAACTATGATGATATTTTCCAATGTGACCTCAAAGTATAGATAGAGATCAGAAAATATCAGGTGTATAATGGGTATTATAAGATGAAATTAGACATTAATTATTGTTTTCCAATGGATAAATCCAACGATACTAAAAAAATACCAACACCCAACTTTTCAAAAGTGAATAATGAAGAACCTTGGAAATTGACTAAAGTGGAAGAGTTAATGTAACACCCCAAGATTTCATAGTGTGTTATTTCTTCAAAATAATTCAATAACTTTCACTACATGCAACACCAAGTTCAAGCACACCATGACTTACCAAACAAGCCGTTCAAAAGAGGTTATGAATAGTATTAGATAAATTTTAATGTTTATATAATCCTTATAATTTTATAATCCATATTATGAGTTTCTTAGATATAATGCAAGAACAAATTCATTTTCAGTATTGCACTTTTATAAACTTTAATAGTGAACCCTTTTTAAATACTATATTTTAAACTTTTTGACTAAATGGGGACATCAAAAATTTAAAATGAAACATCCCAAGCTTCTACGGTACGCTTCTCTTTGAATAATGTGATAGCGTGTGTTGTACGAAACACCGAGTTCTAACAACCAATTAAACTAGCCGTTATGAATAGTAATAACTACTTTTTGAAATTATAAATATTTTATATTTCAAAATGGACTTCATTTTTGGATTCAGAATATCAAAATTAGCCTAGGGTGAAATTTTGGTACTTTTCGGATAACTTTTATATTTTGATGAATAGTGAAAATTACTAAATTTTAATTAAAAACAACTTTTTTAATCAAAATAATTAATATTGATAAATTATGAATTTGAGTGGTTTTAAAGTATATTTAGAATATATTTTTACCATTTAATATAATGTTGGTCGTTGGACATAATTTTACAATTAAACCGAACATAAACAAGTGTCAATCTTTTGATAGTTATTATCTCTTAAAAACACGCTTTTTGTTTTGACAGCGGGAATTAATTTTAAATTAATTTCTGCCACTTCTGTGTTTTGAATTTAGGAAAATGGATTCCATATTTGGAATCAGGATGTTCAAATTGTGTAAATAGGTGACTTTTATTTTTAGACATTTTGAATAATTACTGCGGTAAATATTTTATTTACCATGGTTAAGGGTAAATCCGGTAAATAAGGGTTAAAAAATAATATTATAATAATACTAAATTACCCTAAAACGTGTCTTAACCCTATTGGTTGATACATGGTCGACCATGGGAATCTTTTTGTCAATTTGGGGACCCCATGGATCCACTTGTAAATGATAATGACACATTATATTAATAAAGCTTAAATAAAAATAAAAATGGCATAAGCTTACATCTTTTAGAAGAACAATTTCTACATAGGGTTATACATGTTGGATTTTCGATTATAAATATTCATTAGAAAGCTAAAACGATTTCCTACATAATGATATTTTATTTATAATTTTTAGACATTAAATAAGTTATTTTATTTATGACACAATGATGATGCAGTAATTACTATAATAGTGAAAAATGAAAATAATTGATATTATAAATACCCAAATAAATATAATATGAAACTTTTAATGAATTAAAATAATTTTATAGGATAATATGATATATTAGGATTGATTTAATTGACTTATTTCGATGTAATCAATCTGTTATGAGTTTCACAAAAATCAACTATTGAATAGTGTCAAAATTGACATAAAAGAGTTCTTAAAACAAATATTATATTATTAATTGATATTAAATTCCTAAAAATCTAAGGTTCGGCCAAGAAACTTATATCATGATAGGTTCATCATTAAAGGACCACTTGGGGGTCGCTTGTATGTATATGGTAAGTTTATTAACCATATAATATAAAAATACAAAGAGACATTGTAAAAGTGAAACTAATTAACTTAGAGTTAATACTTAAAGATAAGGTTAATATAAGTACCCAAACCTGTCTAAATTCTATTGGTTGAGTTGTTTTCGACCCATCACCACCTTAACCTTTGAATAGTCAACTTTGGAGCCATTGGAAACCGAATATGAATTTATTATAAACTAATATCTCTAGCTTTTCCAAAGGTTCCCCTCACCCCTCTTATAAAAGGGAACTCCTCCTTCTCATTTCTTCACACCTCTAAAGCCTTTTGGTTCGGCCAAACTCTGCCCAAATACTCTCCCAAAATCCCTCAATACAACCTAGAGGCATTAGTTTGATCAGAAAGCCAACCTAAGGATCCCTTTTGATCAAATCAAAAGGAAGAACCCGAAGAAGAGGTAATGATTTCACCACCCTTCTCCAAGTTCATTTCTTCTTCCACTTCCTCTTTCTTTGTTCTTACCATTCTAAAATAATAACTCCAGTATCTTACATATACTGTGATGTTATTATAAATATGGTACAACCATATTCAGTATTCTATCCACCCTTTGAATAACATGTCACCATACGTGCGTACGCACGGCTTACCGTCTCCAAGTCGTGGTGTAATTGTTATTAAATATATTATTATTTGGATGGTTATAATAATGATGTGTAACTCATGTAAATAATAAATATAACATGTTAATGATTCTGTATATATGATATACCATCCATTTATATATTATTTTAATATCAAAAGAATGATATTGTCGCTCGTGCGTACGTACGGACTACCGTCTCCACGAACGCGATGAGATTCATTCTCCATCGTATCCATTCAAGTATAATTATCATTTGATGATTTAAAAATGATGTTTAAGGACTTGATATCATTCTGATTATGAATAAGATATAATCTATCCATTACAAACATGTCTTACGTAACCAAACATTTAAGAAGAAAGAATCGATTATCACCCGAAACGACAATAATACTAAGATATTATTATCAAATCAATATTAAAAGATAATATATGATATCATATTAATGTATATGATTCTTGTATAATTTAGTAACAATTATTTCACTATTATACAGGAGGTTAACCTACCCCAACCAAGGAAAAGTACAAGGTAAGGGTTATTTCACAATCTCTTCATTATCCGAGGTTGTATTATACGTAATAATCTACTGGGATCTCTTTATCATCCACATCCATGTTTCTTCGAAATGTATTTCAAAACATTTTTACTATTTACAAGAATATGGGTTAAAGTAATTTATACCCTTGTTTGAATTTTTATAAGAGGTTTATAAAGGAATCTTTCCATCGTTTTCCAAACAAGGTGATTTTAAACCTTTTCGACAAAATTAAGGTAAGAATGTTCTTTTAACTTATACGGCGGCTGCGGCTATTTACCGCCGTTATAAAATTTTAAAATATTCCCTTACAATCTTACAAGGATATTTTCAAAGTAAATGTTTTATTTTATAATTATGTGACTTTTAAATTATTTCAAAATGAATATTTTAAGAATTTTGGAAGGGAACTCTTTATCAAAATCAGAATTTTAAATGTTTTAAAGATTTATCTTTCTCACTATTTTTAATTAATGTCCATGTCTTCAAAATGGTTTTTAAGGATTTATTTATATGGACATGAATGTTTTTAAAATGTTAATTCCTTTCAAAAGTTTCAAAGTGGTATGGGACACTTTTATTTAAAATTCTCTTTTTAATTACTTCCTTTATAAATGTGTGACTTTTAAATGATTTCAAAAAAAGAGATATTTCTCTCAAATAGTTTTGATTTCATCTATGTCAACATCCTTTTATGGATTTTACTCTTATTTGAAGTTGATTTATTATGATACAAAACATCTATATTGTATTGAAGGTTTTGTGATATGTTTGACTGTGGACGTGCTATTTTTATACCATTCATAGTTTATGGTGAAATTATTGACATTTCGTATTCTAGTTTTAATACGAATGTTTATGTAATGTTTAAACCTTTTCATATGGGAATGCATTGGACTTAATAAGTGACGGGTGGAGCCCGCTATAGCTCCTCGATGCATCGGTAGGTCTCATGAGACAAACTAGTGTCTTGGCACAAGGCCTTGACAAAATCTTATTTGTAGTCTTGGCACGAGGCCTTGGCTATGTGGTTATGATAGTCTGGCATTATGCATTCCAACATTATGAAAGTGGTTATTGATATTGCATGTGATTATTCGATTAGTAGAATATCCATGTGAATAAGTAAATGGCATTATTTCATTTTACTTTTGCCATACTATGTTGAAGTTCAATTTTAAAAGGCTTTTGTTTTAGTAATTCATTGCCTTAAATGTTTATGCTTATTTTGAATGTTCCGCTATATTGTTATCCTTACTGGGCATTTGAGCTCACCCCTTTTCTATGTTTTATTTTTCCCAGGTAGTGAAGAAGTAAATTATGAATGACTTCCAGGGATATTATGAGGGGTTAATAGTGTGGATATGAAGACTTTGTTGTTGTAGTAGTTTTTCACTTTGAAATTTAATGTAAAACTTTATGATTATATCTAGTGTTTCCAAGGCTACTAAACCAATCGGTCTTTCGAGATTTGATCTTTCTTGTGATCATGCCAATGTTACGAAGTAATGCACCGACTCTGGGTAGCTGGGGTCGGGGCGTTACAGTTGGTATCAGAGGAAGTTTAGTACAAACCTTGGAAGCTAGATTTAGATAAACTCTGATTAGAGCACGTAGACCTAAGATGATCTTTGAGGATTAGTATAGAAGAACTTCCTAGAATTTTGGTATTGTAGAGATTTTGTGAGTTTTCCGAGCAATACATCCCTGTCTGGATACGAGCAGGTAGAGGCGGCTCTGGCACAGATGTACCTAGGGGTAAAACCCGAAAACACTGCTTTGAGCTAGACTCGAACGGGAACTGGTGCACGACAACGGGCCTTGCTGCACTCTTGGTTACGACACTCCCGGGGGATATGCTTAGGATAACTCTCATTTTCTTTACAAATCATTTTGAAGGGATTATGAGTATATACTTCCTCAAAGAAAACATTCTTATGATTATGGATTATATCCATAAATAGTTCAATTTATGTTAAGTGTTTTATAAGTATGGGATTATGTATTTTGATTCATAAACTGATCTAGTTTATGCCATTGTTTAGAAATGGCACCCAGTAGAAGGAATGAGAACTCCAGAAATGCACATGATCCAAAGAGAAGGAATGATCATATCTTTCATGGTCTTAAGCTAGAATTGATAAGAGAAATAGTCTCCCATGTATTATCATCATATGAAGAAATAATATCATGTGTTGATAAGATAAGTAAAGAGTTTACTGAGTCCTATGGCTTTGAAGGGAAGCAAGAGAAGAAAAGGATGGAAGAGAGAAAAATGGATAAAGGGAAGAGGGAAAAGAAGAATTTTCCCATATGTGGTAACTGTGGGAAGAAACACCCTGGAACTTGCCTGAAAGGAATGGGAGTTTGTTATAAGTGTGGAGGAAAAGGGCACAAAGTACGTGACTGCAAGGGTGAGAAAATGGTTTCAAATGTACAATGATTCATTTGCAAGGAGTTTGGACACTACGCGAACCTATGCCCCAGTCATCAGACTATGCCGCAAATGATGTTATTGGATAATAATCAAGTTATGATACTACCACAGATGAAGAGGAATGATTAGAGTTCTTCTGTTGATTATGTAAATTGAGTGTTGTATCAACAATGTACTTGTTATAATAATTTTGGAGTATATAAGGATTGTACTGCAGTACTATTTCATTAAGGACTTGAGATTGTGTGGAACAAAGAAAAGTGACTCAATAGAAGGTTAAATTTTTGGAAAATATATGGTTGAGAGAATGATAAACTATAATATAGTTCTGATACCGAGGTAGTGATTTTGGAATAATACACAATTGTTTTGGATAAATTATATTGGATATTCTTGGAACTGATTAATAATTTGTATATTCCATCATTGTTGGGGTTTAAAACATTTTTGGATTGATGAAGTATATCCAGCATTCTATATGGAATAAGGGAGAATGATTGTAATCAATAAGGAATATGGTAATTCAGGATGTTTCAGTGTACTAAAAGAATACATGATGAAGGTATTCACATGCTATTACGGGGTAAAAAGGATCTACATTATGTTTACCTTCCTTATAAATGTTGGACTGTAAGTTTGGACAGAAGTATTTTGGATAGTTCTAGTCTGGATTATTTTGGATTGCCATAAAAGGACAACCCGGAGGTCCGGCGGCAACCCGTCGCGTCCGGCAAGGCTGCGAGACTTGAACCCGCAATCGAAGGGCGACAAGGGTGTATCACCTACCACTGGCCCATGAGATGTCCTGGATTAAATAATTTAGTTTTTATTAAAAGATCTTGTAGATGAATTATAAATTCTATTATTTTGGAACCCTAGTAAATATAATTTTTTTTTACGTTCTATTATCTTTTAGAGTGAAAGATGAGTTTGTGGTAGAAATTTATTAATATATAAAACTCTAATTATAAAGTTAGTATATCTTCTTATGATCTTAGCCAATCTCATAAATAAATTCCACAACATTCAGAAAAGGAACTTAGAACAAAAATGTTGTCCTAGATGGTACCTTAAATCATCACTAATTTATGGCTTTGGGATTGTTGGCCTTTTCATAGCCATGTTCTCTACCACTCTCCATCAGATAATTGATGGTTAGATTTCTCCTCCATATCCATATTTTCCTACATGGAACCCTAGTATGTGTTATTTTCGGTAATCTTCATACTTTCCACTCTTTATTTTAAATAGAGGCCTCATTAATTCATTTTTCGATGTGGGATTTCAACTAAGATATTTTGAAACGTCAAAAATGTGTTATTCTAATACCCTATATTTTGTTGAACCGATGGTACTTCAAATCATCATAGATTGATGAGTTTAAGGACCTAAATTTTATACTTGTTTGTGATTGATGACCTCAATCACTACCTATAAATATTTACGTTTTTCCTCTAATTATATGTCTCTAATTGCCACCAATGTTCTCCTAATCGAGATCATAATTTGGTGGTGACCCTTTAATTTCTCTTTTCCTCATATTAAGACTAAATTTTAGTAACCCAATTTCCGATGTGGGTTTTCCCACAAATATATTTTCTACTTTCAACCTTTTATTTTCGAAGAACAATTTCAAATTGCGAGGACGCAATTTATTGAAGGAGGGGAGAATGTAACACCCCAAGATTTCATAGTGTGTTATTTCTTCAAAATAATTCAATAACTTTCACTACATGCAACACCAAGTTCAAGCACACCATGACTTACCAAAAAAGCCGTTCAAAAGAGGTTATGAATAGTATTAGATAAATTTTAATGTTTATATAATCCTTATAATTTTAGAATCCATATTATGAGTTTCTTAGATATAATGCAAGAACAAATTCATTTTCAGTATTGCACTTTTATAAACTTTAATAGTGAACCCTTTTTAAATACTATATTTTAAACTTTTTGACTAAATGGGGACATCAAAAATTTAAAATGAAACATCCCAAGCTTCTACGGTACGCTTCTCTTTGAATAATGTGATAGCGTGTGTTGTACGCAACACCGAGTTCTAACAACCAATTAAACTAGCCGTTATGAATAGTAATAACTACTTTTTGAAATTATATATATTTTATATTTCAAAATGGACTTCATTTTTGGATTCAGAATATCAAAATTAGCCTAGGGTGAAATTTTGGTACTTTTCGGATAACTTTTATATTTTGATGAATAGTGAAAATTACTAAATTTTAATTAAAAACAACTTTTTTAATCAAAATAATTAATATTGATAAATTATGAATTTGAGTGGTTTTAAAGTATATTTAGAATATATTTTTACCATTTAATATAATGTTGGTCGTTGGACATAATTTTACAATTAAACCGAACATAAACAAGTGTCAATCTTTTGATAGTTATTATCTCTTAAAAACACGCTTTTTGTTTTGACAGCGGGAATTAATTTTAAATTAATTTCTGCCACTTCTGTGTTTTGAATTTAGGAAAATGGATTCCATATTTGGAATCAGGATGTTCAAATTGTGTAAATAGGTGACTTTTATTTTTAGACATTTTGAATAATTACTGCGGTAAATATTTATTTTTACCATGGTTAAGGGTAAATCCGGTAAATAAGGGTTAAAAAATAATATTATAATAATACTAAATTACCCTAAAACGTGTCTTAACCCTATTGGTTGATACATGGTCGACCATGGGAATCTTTTTGTCAATTTGGGGACCCCATGGATCCACTTGTAAATGATAATGACACATTATATTAATAAAGCTTAAATAAAAATAAAAATGGCATAAGCTTACATCTTTTAGAAGAACAATTTTTACATAGGGTTATACATGTTGGATTTTCGATTATGAATATTCATTAGAAATCTAAAAAGATTTCCTACATAATGATATTTTATTTATAATTTTTAGACATTAAATAAGTTATTTTATTTATGACACAATGATGATGCAGTAATTACTATAATAGTGAAAAATGAAAATAATTGATATTATAAATACCAAAATAAATATAATATGAAACTTTTAATGAATTAAAATAATTTTATAGGATAATATGATATATTAGGATTGATTTAATTGACTTATTTCGAAGTAATCAATCTGTTATGAGTTTCACAAAAATCAACTATTGAATAGTGTCAAAATTGACATAAAAGAGTTCTTAAAACAAATATTATATTATTAATTGATATTAAATTCCTAAAAATCTAAGGTTCGGCCAATAAACTTATATCATGATAGTTTCATCATTAAAGGACCACTTGGGGGTCGCTTGTATGTATATGGTAAGTTTATTAACCATATAATATAAAAATACAAAGAGACATTGTAAAAGTGAAACTAATTAACTTAGAGTTAATACTTAAAGATAAGGTTAATATAAGTACCCAAACCTGTCTAAATTCTATTGGTTGAGTTTTTTTCGACCCATCACCACCTTAACCTTTGAATAGTCAACTTTGGAGCCATTGGAAACCGAATATGAATTTATTATAAACTAATATCTCTAGCTTTTCCAAAGGTGCCCCTCACCCCTCTTATAAAAGGGCACTCCTCCTTCTCATTTCTTCACACCTCTAAAGCCTTTTGGTTCGGCCAAACTCTGCCCAAATACTCTCCCAACATCCCTCAATACAACCTAGAGGCCTTAGTTTGATCAGAAAGCCAACCTAAGGATCCATTTTGATCAAATCAAAAGGAAGAACCCGAAGAAGAGGTAATGATTTCACCACCCTTCTCCAAGTTCATTTCTTCTTCCACTTCCTCTTTCTTTGTTCTTACCATTCTAAAATAATAACACCAGTATCTTACATATACTGTGATGTTATTATAAATATGGTACAACCATATTCAGTATTCTATCCACCCTTTGAATAACATGTCACCATACGTGCGTACGTACGGCTTACCGTCTCCACGTCGTGGTGTAATTGTTATTAAATATATTATTATTTGGATGGGTATAATAATGATGTTTAACTCATGTAAATAATAAATATAACATGTTAATGATTCTGTATATATGATATACCATCCATTTATATATTATTTTAATATCAAAAGAATGATATTGTCGCTCGTGCGTACGTACGGACTACCGTCTCCACGAACGCGATGAGATTCATTCTCCATCGTATCCATTCAAGTATAATTATCATTTGATGATTTAAAAATGATGTTTAAGGACTTGATATCATTCTGATTATGAATAAGATATAATCTATCCATTACAAACATGTCTTACGTAACCAAACATTTAAGAAGAACGAATCGATTATCACCCGAAACGACAATAATACTAAGATATTATTATCAAATCAATATTAAAAGATCATATATGATATCATATTAATGTATATGATTCTTGTATAATTTAGTAACAATTATTTCACTATTATACATGAGGTTAACCTACCCCAACCAAGGAAAAGTACAAGGTAAGGGTTATTTCACAATCTCTTCATTATCCGAGGTTGTATTATACATAACAATCTACTGGGATCTCTTTATCATCCACATCCATGTTTCTTCGAAATGTATTTCAAAACATTTTTACTATTTACAAGAATATGGGTTAAAGTAATTTATACCCTTGTTTGAATTTTTATAAGAGGTTTATAAAGGAATCTTTCCATCGTTTTCCAAACAAGGTGATTTTTAACCTTTTCGACAAAATTAAGGTAAGAATGTTCTTTTAACTTATACGGCGGCTGCGGCTATTTACCGCCGTTATAAAATTTTAAAATATTCCCTTACAATCTTACAAGGATATTTTCAATGTAAATGTTTTATTTTATAATTATGTGACTTTTAAATTATTTCAAAATGAATATTTTAAGAATTTTGGAAGGGAACTCTTTATCAAAATCAGAATTTTAAATGTTTTAAAGATTTATCTTTCTAACTATTTTTAATTAATGTCCATGTATTCAAAATGGTTTTTAAGGATTTATTTATATGGAAATTAATGTTTTTAAAATGTTAATTCCTTTCAAAAGTTTCAAAGTGGTATGGGACACTTTTATTTAAAATTCTCTTTTTAATTACTTACTTTATAAATGTGTGACTTTTAAATGATTTCAAAAAAAGAGATATTTCTCTCAAATAGTTTTGATTTCATCTATGTCAACATCCTTTTATGGATTTTACTCTTATTTGAAGTTGATTTATTATGATACAAAACTTCTATATTGTATTGAAGGTTTTGTGATATGTTTGACTGTGGACGTGCTATTTTTATACCATTCATAGTTTATGGTGAAATTATTGACATTTCGTATGCTAGTTTTAATACGAATGTTTATGTTATGTTTAAACCTTTTCATATGGGAATGCATTGGACTTAATAAGTGACGGGTGGAGCCCGCTATAGCTCCTCGATGCATCGGTAGGTCTCATGAGACAAACTAGTGTCTTGGCACAAGGCCTTGACAAAATCTTATTTGTAGTCTTGGCACGAGGCCTTGGCTATGTGGTTATGATAGTCTGGCATTATGCATTCCAACATTATGAAAGTGGTTATTGATATTGCATGTGATTATTCGATTAGTAGAATATCCATGTGAATAATTAAATGGCATTATTTCATTTTACTTTTGCCATACTATGTTGAAGTTCAATTTTAAAAGGCTTTTGTTTTAGTAATTCATTGCCTTAAATGTTTATGCTTATTTTGAATGTTCCGCTATATTGTTATCCTTACTGGGCATTTGAGCTCACCCCTTTTCTATGTTTTATTTTTCCCAGGTAGTGAAGAAGTAAATTATGAATGACTTCCAGGGATATTATGAGGGGTTAATAGTGTGGATATGAAGACTTTGTTGTTGTAGTAGTTTTTCACTTTGAAATGTAATGTAAAACTTTATGATTATATCTAGTGTTTCCAAGGCTACTAAACCAATCGGTATTTCGAGATTTGATCTTTCTTGTGATCATGCCAATGTTACGAAGTAATGCACCGACTCTGGGTAGCTGGGGTCAGGGCGTTACAGTGAATGCTTTGGCTGTGGGATGGAAGGGCACCTATCCAACTCTTTCAAGCATAAAAAATACACTACTAGGATAGTGGAAAGGAAATCTCTATTATACACTCAACACATTGTTCATTACAACAAGGAACCATGTAACATTGAAAACTAATGTCATAATCCTTGGGTTTTCAGAAGTAACCAATAACCTTCAAGGAAGAAAGGCTGAGCTTTTTCCATCCCTTTCACCGAAGTAAATCTTGAAAATTAAGTGGTGATAGGTATGCTAGTTATTCATTCATTTATATCGAAAATACATTTTGATTATAGTTCTACACATTCTATTATATCACAAAATATTATTAGGAAAATCCAAACACCACCACAAAGCATGGAAGTTGAGAATCCATTAAAAACAAAAATTAGGGAAATTATAGCATCATGTGAATATAACTCCTTTCATATCATAATTTTTTATTTGAACTTTCCAGTGAACCTGATCATTTTAACCACAGTGGAATTTTTTTCCATTATTGGTATGGTTTAGCATTCCCTATATAGTGCCAACATAAATTCCCGCAATAAGGAAATCACTCTCCATTTGGTGAATCGACCCCCCCCCCCCCCCGATTCTATACAAGTGCAAGGACGAGTATGCATATTCCTTAGCACAATCTTCTCAATAATGTATTTTACTAACCAATAGTCACATTTAAATCTTTCATATGGTTGAGTCTATGTAGTTGAACCATCCCTGAAGACTTGCCTATTGTGAGGGAATTCACTAAAGTGTTTCTCAAGGAATTTTCTAGCCCTCCTCCTTGAAGAGATATATAATTCCCGATTGATCTTATACATTGGGTGTTTCCAATATCCAAGAATCCATATATAATGGGTTTTTTGGAGCTCGAGGAGCTAAATAAATAAATACAATAGAATTCGGATAAAGGGTTGATACACCCATGTTCTTTCCCTTGTGGTGAACTAGTGCTCTTCGTCAAGCAGAAGGATGGGTCAATGTGCCTTTTCATTGATTATTATGAGCTCCCAAAAATCAAGATAAACAACATGTATCATTTTCCATTAATCGACGACTTTTTAAATCATCTATTTTTATCACAATACCTCTCTAAGGTGGATCTGCGGTCAAGATATTATCATGTAAGGGTGATGAAGAAGGATATCTACAAGACTACTTTTCATACAACATATGGCCACTATGAATTCTTAGTAATTCATTTAGGATTCACTAGTTCTCCCTAAATCATCATGCAATTGTTGAATAGTGTATTTATATATTACCTCAAAAAATTGTTGTATTATTTATAGACAAAATTATAATATACTCCAAAACGAAGGAGGATCATGAGGAACATTGGAGAACTGTGCTTGAGACCTTGCAAAGGGAGAAGCTCAATGAAATGTACAAAATATGTGAGTTCAATTTGAAGGAAGTCACATTATTTTGGAATATCATCACATGAAATGGGATATCATTGGTTCTTTCCCAAACAATAGAAATTGAGGGATGACTGAGGCATACATATGTGACAGATATCTATAGCTTCCTATGGTTAGATGGATATTATCGCTAGTCTGTGATAAATTTATCATGATTTTCAAACCCTCTTACCAAGATTTCTCAAACAGAAGTCAACTTTTTTTGGGATGATAAATGTGAAGAAATATTCATGGAGTTAAATAAGAGTCTTATCACTTCCCAGGTTCTCACACTACCCACAATGGAGAAAATATTGTAATCATAAGTGATGATTCAAAGAAGGTCTTGAGCTGTGTGTTTATGAAAAATAACAAAGTAATGTCATATGCCACAAGGCAGTTGAAAAATCATGAGA
The DNA here is from genome assembly GCA_963277665.1 of Viscum album. NCBI lineage: Eukaryota > Viridiplantae > Streptophyta > Magnoliopsida > Santalales > Viscaceae > Viscum > Viscum album. Next base: position 608,977,042 of record OY728133.1, on the reverse strand, counting down.
AAAACTATCCCACATAGGATCTGAAGTTGGAATCTATTTTCTTTGCATTGAAAATCTTGTAGTATTATCTATTTGGGGAGATGTGTGAAATACATACAGATCACAAAAGTCTTAAATACATATTCTTATAAAAAGTGATGAATATTAGACAATGAATATGGTTAGATATCATTAAGGATTTTGAATTCTTAATCCATTATCTCCATATGAAAGTGAAAAGGTTTGAGGATACTCTAAGTTAAAAAGATCCCACAACTCTACCATTAATGTGATTTGAAAAGGATCTAATATTCATAGATTTGATGAAGATGGACATGGAAATCATAAAGAAGGGATCATCATCAATCCTTCCACAAAGGATTTCTCAAAAGTATATTCTCTAATGGTTAAAGGATGAATACAAATATGATGTGGTTTAGAAAGATGTTGATGCTTTCATAAAATGGAAATCCTTGTATTTTATTGTTTATGAAGAATGAATTTTTATATTTGGGTCAATACTATGTGATCCATAAAATCCAGAGTTAAGGAAATAAATTCTGGATGATTCACACTGTTCAAATTTCCCTATTCACCTAGGAAACACAAAGATGTATTGAGATCTTTAAGAGGGCAATCAGCGGGATATCCTAGGGAAGGATATCGCAAAATACACATCGAAGTTCCTGCTATGATAGTATGTAAAGGATGAGAGGTAGAAGTCTAAGGAGAGGATGCATTCATTACCCATACAAACATAGAAATAGGAAAAATTCATCATGGACTTTGTCACCGGACATCCAAAGACATCTAATGGAAACAATTCTATCTTGGTTATTTTGGATTGTCCAACAGAGAACACACACTTCCTTGAAATTCAGGAATATTTCTCATTAGATAAAATGTAATGGATATAAATCCGAGAAGTGGTAAGGATGAATGGAGTACAACCATCGATTGAGTGCGATCGAGATCCAAGATTAACCCCTATGTTCTGGAAGATTATCCAATATGTTCTTAATGCATTATAAAACATCAACAGGGCCTATCACCCCCAAATTGATGGTCATTCTGAGTGAACTATCCAGACACTTGAGGATATTTTGATGAGTGTTGTTAGTGGACTTAAAAGGTGGATGGGGACAAAATTGACATTTGGTGGATTTCTCTTACAACAATAGATTCCAATCAAGCATCCAAATGGATCCTTATAAACCCATTTATGGGAAGTGGTCCAGAAATCTGGTGTAACATTCAAGATCCAGGTGCCGCCAAAGGTACCAAGAACCTGGATTGTCAGATAACATCATAGGAATTTTCCCAAACATGAGAGGATGTCGACTAGCAGTGAGGCACAATGTGTTTTAATGTAGAAACTATGCCCTAGTTAACAGATAATACACAGCGAAAAACAAATTTTAATAAATAGTTGAATTAGTAATACCATACAATAGAAATAAACAGCGTAAGACTGATTGTAAATCCCATGGAATCCACAATGTATATATATGATTCATGGAATATATATATAAGAAAACAACCTAACAAGTCACAATTCTGGAAAGAAATAAAAAAACCACTGTACAAAAAAAAATTTAATCTCCAGCAGCATCGCAAGACTCATCTTGGTCGCATGCTCTCCAGTTCCTACAACAATCAAGTACATAATGAAGAAGAGTGTTTTCCCTTATCTATACCTACAACAATATAATCAGTTTGGGTGAAAATCATGAACCATATAGGTTGTGAGATTAATCCCAATAGGCAACCACAAAAATATCTATTCCTAACTATAAATGAATATATATAGAAGGAAATATTCCAAAATGATGCAATAAATAGGAATGTACTCAAAAGTAACAAATCATACTGTTTTAAATTACATTCATTTACATTTATCAATCAATATGTTGAAATGTATAAACCTTGTGATATAGCCTAAGATCTGTATACCCAATGAAATTAACAATATAAATGTCTTAGAAACCCATCTATGAAAAACAAATATGATTGATTCCATGTTTGTAATTTTTTTTGGTAGGCTTGTCATAATAATTCAATTATCCAATAATGACCCTTTTGGATTGTTCCCATAGTTTATGACCCTTGTCTTAACAAAAAAACAATTCATTTGATAACTGACCTATGGGAAGCTCTCACGGTCTAACCACATTGTTCTAACTTAGCACTAATCATTTACAAGAGACCACATGGGAAGCTCTCACTATCAATACCTCTAGATCAACATTGTGTTAACAAATTATAAATTACCACCTATGTAGATCCCATGGTCTAGAACGACAAGTATATTACCACATATAAGTTCTCACAATCAATTCCACTAGGTCAACATAACAGTAAAACATACATAAATAACCCTACATTTGGAATCTCTCACAATCGAATTAACATTGTTTATTATTCCACAATTTATACCATCAGAATATCATATAATCAGTAACTCCTTCCTAATAAAACAAGGCATGGAAAACAAGGCAAGCCAAATAAGATTTCTAGACCAAACTGCCATAAATAATTTTTCAAGGGAAATTCACACACAGGATGACCCATAAACAAGGTATCTGACCTTATGCATATGAATCTAACCATAATCAATCAATAAATCCATAATAGGTAATAAATAGGGTTTAATTTCAAAACACATAATATCCCAAACGTGGGTATAAAACACTTTAACACATATTATCCAAATCCAAACAAAAAAGGCACAAAACACCTACATTGATGTATCAAAATAATTATAGTTTATCCTCATCCATTTGATCATCCTGGATCTCCGTAGAAATAAAAATAGGATAAACTGCCAACCTTGAATAACTTATGAGATATAAAGAAATAAGAAGAATGTATCCATGGGTTTTGAGAAATCATAGGTGGGATTCCAACGCACCAAATGACATCTCAATTGGTGCTCAGATGGAGAATTAGGAGGAGTTAAAAGTTCATCAGTCATTCTGATGCCCTCCTTTATGAAACATATGGAGAAGAATATGTTTTTAAACCTAATATGTGACCCCAATCTTATATATCAATTAAAAAGAATACTACACACCGTATTCATCACACACCCATGTAATTGGACCTTAAAGGACTAGTATGAGGATTACTTAGAAACTGGGTACACGGTGTATACACATAAGTATACAGTGTTTACATAGAATATCTCCATTTCATTATTTTTCCTAAAAAACAACCCATAATCACGATCCATTCATAAAATTATCATCTAGGTTCTTAAAAAGTCCCCCCATAAATCTATTCATCCCTAAATTTCCCTTCCAAGGGTAGTGAAGAGGAAACGAAAATAGCTATAGTCACTATTATCATTCATCAGCCTCCCTCTCATGTGTCTCATCTTGTACTCACATGTGCTACTATATCACCCATACCAAAGGAATAGACCGGCGAAGTACAACCTTTGTGTTGCGATTCACAATCCAAATATGGTTTTCCTCGAAGGATGTTTCCATCTCCAACTCAACCTCCTTGGGTTGAAAAACAGGAGACGAGTCTAAAAAGTAACTCTATAGCTGAGAAACATGAATGAATTCAATCATAGCCCAGTACCTCTGATGTAAATGCAACTGATTAGAAATTGTCCTGACTCTCTCCAAATCCTCAAATGACCGGACGTATCTCGATGAAATCTTCCCCTATCTCCTAATCATATCATGTCCCAACCTTAGTGTGACATGTAAGAAAACCCGATATATGTCTTCAAACTCTAGAGGTCATCTCCATTGATTAACATAATATTTCTGAAGATATTGTGTATTATACACCCTCTCCAAAATCCACAATACCTTTTCAGTGGTCTCCTGGACAAGATGGGGTCCCAACATAGCTTCCTAATTGGCCTCTTACCAATATAGGGGTGATCCTCATGACCTAACGTACAATGTTTCATAAGGTGAAATATGAATCATTTCAAGAAAACTATTATTCTAGTAAAAATACCCTAGGGGTATGTGTCTCTCCCAAGATCATGCGAATTCCAAAACACATGATAGAAGCATGTACTCTAATACATGAATCATGTTCTCAGACTGGACATCTTTCAGGGGATGGTAACATGTACTTAGAAGTACATGTGTACCTAAATCCCTCTGTACTCCCTTCCAGACAAGATAAGTAAATATGTAATCCCTATATAAAATTATATAGTATGGAACTCTGTGAAAAATTACAATCTCTCAGATGTAGAACTTTTTAATATCATAAGAACTGAAGGTTTCCATGATCAACAGGATATGTGAAATATTCATGAGTCTTTCAAAAATAACACATACAACATCATTTACTCTAGGATAACATGGTAAAAAATTCTTGGAATCCACCACAACATCATTACATATCCACTCGGGAATGGGTAACTATAGTAATAGACTTTCTGGTTGCTGATGCTCTGCCTTGACCTGCATATAGGTGAAACATCACATAAAAAATCCTACTTCAACCATCTTCACTCTTGACTACTAATAATAATGATTTTGATCTCGATTAATCTTCATGACACTTGGATGAACTACGCTTAAATAGACATGAAAATTTCACAACTCCACATGTATGTTTTCTAACACCCATACACACCCATGGAAATGAAAAACCACATCGTCACCTAGGGTCCATCCAAAAGTAGGGTCCTATCCTACCACATTGTCCCTTAGGACTAGGCCTTTAGAATATGAAAACATCCTCATTCACACTCGACCTAGTAGTGTAAATTTAAAATCTATAGAAGAAATAAATGTATTCCCCACTTTGTCATGCACCACTATTTGCCTCTGAAACTACCTGTATCTGAGTCATCCTCCTTAATGCATCAACCACTTAGTTTTCTTTCCCAAGAATGTTGTCCATATCAATTTTAAGAGAATGATGGTACTCCACCAACCTTCACTATCTAAAATTCATATCTTGATGAGTAAAGATGTACTTTGTGATTTTTTCTCAATGTATACCAGAAAAATGATCTTCTAAAAGATAATGTCTTTATCAACATAAAGGAGGAACAACTACAGCTAACATGAGATCATTCATTAGAAAATTCCTTCAATGTGGTCTCAACTATGGGGACCTATATGCAATGACTCCTTCCCCATATATATTCACTGATCCTAGCCCGATACCTGATGCATCAAAGTAAATGGTGTAACAATTGCCTAGATCTGGTAAAATTAGGATCTGTGCTGAAGTCAAACACCCTTTTAGCTCCTAAAATTTTTAATCACAAAAATTTGTCCACAGTTATTTCATGCCAATCTCAGTTAGGCCTGTCATTGACACTGCTAACCATGAATTATCTTGAATAAAGAAACTATATTAACGATCCATCCCCCGAAAACTCTGTACCTCAAATAAATTCTATGGATGCTTCCAGAAAACTATTTCTCTCACCTTTTCTGGGTGTAATGATACACTTGTATCATAGATAACATGACCCATGAAATGAATCTGGTCCATCCAAAAGTGGCATTTTGAAATCATTACATATAAATTATTCTATAACAGTGTACTCAATACAATATCAAGATGGATGATAGGGACTTATTGAGTTTGTTAGTACACCAAGATATCATCCACATAGACTACCACAAATTAATCATAGTAAGGATGGAACACTCAGTTCACCAATTCCCTGAATACAATCAGCACTTTCATGAGACCAAACAACATAAATAAATACTTGTAGAGACCATACCTGCTTGGAAATAATGTAAGGTGGATATCTGATGGTCTAACACACAACCAATGATAACCGGATCTCAAGTTAATCTTCAAGAACACCCAGGATCCTCAAAGATGATCAATTTACTCAATAAGTCATATCAGTTCCTAACCATCAACAAGTTTATCTTCGGATTATCCACACAATGTCTGAGGGTACCATCCACCTTCTTCCCTAAAAGGATAGGTGAACCCCAAGGAGAAGTATGGGGTTTTATGAATCCATTAGCCTAAAATTCCTCCAACAGCTTTTTGAGCTCCTCTAACTCTAGTGTGGGCATCTTATTTGGAATAATAGACATTGGTGCCCCTCTTGATACTATATTAATGGAGAAATATACCCCTATCCCTTTATGTAAACCTAAAGAGTTATCTGGAAACACATATCTAAAACACTCCACCACTGGAAGAAAATCATTCTATGATGCCCCCTAGTCAATCGGATATTAACTAGAAATATGGACTATAATTCCTCACATCCCTAGATGCTCGGGTCCTGCTCTACTTTCCTGGACATCCCATTCTCCATTGTGGTTAAAAAGACTCACCCTCTTGTGATTTGAAACTCACCCAATGGATATATAAGTAAAAAAATTCTTGAAATGAGACCATCGAGTACTTTCTAATAATTAAATATAAACATGTCATCTCTTAGATATATAGATCCCTTAAAAAGTGAAACCCACCAACCACAAGTAGGGACTCCTCGCACTAATGTAAAATAGACATCCTTGTACATAATATATAGTATAATGTCATAAAATCATAAAAAGTAACGGTAGAAAGCCCAATGCTCTCCATAATGGATACATATATGAAACTATGGGAACCCCCTGCATCAAAAAGAATAGTAGCTAAAATAAATGCAACTAGAATCATAACACTAACCCTTGAGGGTATGGGATCCTTATCTTTCAAGGCCTATTCTATCATAAATGTATGGCCTGTAATATGGCCCTGTGACCCTACCTGACTACCTTGAAGTGATCCACCCTATTGTCCCTGATAACCTAACATTTGGCTACCACAAAATCAACCACATCCTCATCTAAAACGACATGATGAACTCCAGTTCTCTGACTGTTGAGGATCTTTTGGTCCTTCTCATAAATGAGGTTTCATAATATATACTTTCTCACTCACATCAGGTGAGAACATCCTGTAAAAATAATGAATGTGTCCCGCCATTCCACAAGATCATCACTAGACTGTTTCCCTAAGGCAATGTGGTCTTGTATGACAACTCCTTCCACAATTGTAGCACAAAACATGGATACCTGATGTAACATCACATGAAATATCCCTACGCCGTTTTGTTACTATAACTCAAACTAGTTTCTACCTAAGATAGACAAATTCCCTAGCTCACATCTCTTAACTCCCTTAGAATGCGATCGATAATCAACACCATATTTACTATACCAGTCACAAAAGTCGACCTGAAAACATTCACCTATGAATGGATGTCGTACCTAAGACCATCTTAAAATTTCCTAGAATATGATAACTTGTCACCAACCAAAAAACGTGTTAAGTGATAAATCTATGTGAAGGGAGAAGAGTAATCATTCACTAAAATAGCGCCCTAATCTAAATTCATAAACTCCTAGGCTTGGTTGGAAAACTCGTGGTAGATGTAATCATTAAAGGTCATCTGAAACTCTTGTGAGGATATATCCTGATGATGTCCTACATGTGAGATAACATCTAACCATATCATGATGGAATCATGTAGCTTGTAAGTCACGAGTTTCACCCATCTCTAAAGATCTGTCTCTAGATGCTTAGAGATATAAAAAATTCCCTCTAACCATGACTCTGTATCCTGAGGTCCTCCATCCTGTGAGAAAGTAGTAGGATGCAGCTGATGGAACATCCATGTCAACTCTTTCAATGTTTGGGTAGGATGTGCTGATCCATGATAAGTCTACAAAATCCACATAAAGACTTCATGGAACCGTGCATCAACACCTATTTCTGATATAACTGTTGGTTCCAAGACAAGCATGATGGGAAGATATGTTTATAGTCCCAGATCAACCATTTCATGGGTCTAAACATTTCCATGCACCCAACGTACAAATGGAGGACATCTTGGTGGAATTAATATTTATGGTCAAATATACACATTACTTCAAGATTATCAAGGAATGAAACATAGAAGTGAATGAATGGAAACTAATAAATAAATCATTTCTGTTTTACAGAATAGGTTTACATGACGTGTAGAACCACTACATGGAGTCTTCCATTATTCCTTAACAGTGGCATGTACCTCTACCAACCTAGTAGTGTAACAACCCATACATATGGTTTGTTCCTCATGAGACATGGTGTGTACGTGAATATCCCCTCGTACCCAGGTTCTTCTATAGGTATTGTACTATACTTTTATTCTGGTGTAACACTATATGTTATTTTCATCCTAGACAAGATGTGTACCACAGAGGTTTCATCCACCTGTGTCATTAGTTACATAGAAAGATACACGGTTGATCACTACATTGCGTGTAAAACCTCTGTTTCATCCACCTAGGTTATTAGTCACGCGGCAGAATACATTGTGTTTTACAACACGACATGTACTCCTAGAACACATAGTGTTATACCAACATTAGTCAACCTTGTGCCTCTATTAACACAGTCAGTCACACAGTCAAAAAATATAGGTCATGTACATATGGTACACGGAGTGTAAATAATAAAACTCATTATTCTATAATATAATTACACATGGAATGTGTTCATAACTTCACACATCATGTTGTCTTGGATTCTAGATAGTAAGACTCTGAAACTTATCTGGAACCCTCAAAAACATAAAATTGGTCCAAGGCATGCCACGTTCTGATATGTGAGAGGCCATGCTCTCCAAAAATCGATGTTTTATAGTCATATTCATGTCATATTAATATAATTCAATTATTGTTCAAATATGATCCACCAAAGTTCGATCCAAGATGGCCTATAACACATTAGGGAACAAATCTTGATGTGCATCCAAATGAAACAATATATCCTCCTCTAACCTATCAATGTAGTAATTATTTATATCATGAAATCTATCAATATAGTATTCATATCATGCATGATATCAATCTCAAAAACATGCAATTAGTAATGCATCCTAAACGGCATGGCAAGAATGCATGACATATGATATCTGGAATGTGCCTATATGATGCATGAGATTGAATACCCTCATCTCATCTGGTTTAAATAGATATATAACCACAATGATATCAATAATAAAAGCACAAAACAACTTAATCAACCATCTATGCAATAAAATCAACAGTACCAATTAAAAACTAGAAAAATAGAAATATTCAAGGTAAATTGGATTTTCCCAATACATAGATTAGATACTTCGTGGAACATATTACTAAAAACTACCTATTTATTCCTATCCTTTTAAATTAAATACATATTGTAATGTAATATATAATAGAGCTCATTATATACCACATTGCAATGTCCCAGATCCGGGTGCCGCCTAAAGGTTCCCCGAACCGGGATTGTCACATAACCTCAAGCACATTTCCCTAAATCCATTAGGCTACCAACTGGAAGCCAGGTCCAATGTGATATAATGGGGAAACTATTATATCATTGGAAGAGTATACACACTGGAAAAACAAAATTCAATTTTTTAATACTATAAAATAGAAATAAACATTGGAAGAATAAAATTAAATCCAACAGAAGCTAGAATGAATATATTTGTTGTCTGACATATGTATCTAAGAAAATATCTAAACAAGTCACAATTCTGGAATAACAGTACATAAATCAATGTAAAAAATAAACAACAATCTACACCATCATCACAATACAAATATTGGTCCCATTCTATACATCTTCTAAAATAATCAAGTACATGATGAGGATGGGTGCATTCCTACATCTATACCTAAATCCATATAATCTGTTTTGGTGAAATGCATAGCACAAATAGGTTGTGAGACGAATTCAAATAGGTAACCACCAAATGATATATGCCTAAAATTTAGTGAATATAAATATCAGGAAATATGCAGAAATGATGAAATAAAGTTGGATGTACTCAAAATTAACCAATCCTATAGTTCTAAATTACATTCATTTACATTTATTATTTAATCCGATGAAACATATAAACGTTGGTATGAAGACAATGATCTATATCCCCTGTGAAAGTAATGAAACAGATGTATCAAAATATAATCTAAAGAAAAACATTAAGATCGATTCCAAGCTTGTTATTTGTCTTAGAAGACTATTCACAATAATTCAATTGTTCAATAACGTACTTTTCCAAAATTTATCACAGTCTAATACCCTTGTATTATCATAACAACAATTCATTTAATAAAGACCCCCTTCATCTCTAACAGTCCACCCCTTTGGTCTAAATTATCATTAATCATTTACAAACAACCACTTTGGCAGCTCTCATAGTCAATATCCCTTGGTCAACATATCATCAATATATTATAAACAACCACATGTTAATATCTCAAAATCCAAACCTCCAGGTCGATGACTACCTGGAATCTCTCACAGTCAATACCTCAAGGACAATAGAATAATAAATCAAACATAAATGACCCTACCTCAATAATTTATCACCGTCAAATTCTCCTTGGTCAAACTTCTACAATTCATATCACATGCATATCATATAATCACTAACTCCATCCTAACAAAACAAGGAATAGTAAACAAGGAAAGACTAACATGCATTCTAGACCAAACAACCATAAACAATTAATAAAGGGAAATACACCCACAAGGTGTCCAATAAAAAACTTATCTAACCTTCTGCATATGAAACTATCCTTTTTAAATAAACCAAACCAAAATTGGTAATAAATAGGGTTTAATTCCAAATAAAAATACCCCAACCATGTGTATACATCAATTTTAGCATTTATAATACTTATACAAACAACAAAAGGAACAAACCACCTTCCTTGGTGTCTCACGATTGATATATTTGAATGACTCTCTATAAATTGGCCTACATCACAATAGATATACAAAAAGTTGAAACAAACTCAACCTTGAATAACTCGTGAGACATAAATAATCAACAAAAAAGGCATTATGTGTATTCATAACACACTTATAGGATTCCAATGCACATAACAATGTCTCAATTAGAAAGTAAACTGCATGGAATTTTCATTAAATGCACACACCTTTTAGTATCCTTATCCATCCACTACTAAATTGGTCTTCTAGGTGATCACTAGACCAAGTACTCTGCCATTAAATGGACATTACGCAGCTGTACAATGCAACCGAGTACATGATGTGTATTCATAATTACATGGAATGTACTTAGAAAATCTCTATTTCATAATTTTTCTAAAAAACAACACGAGAAAAATATCCTTTCCTGAAATGAAGATCCGAGTACTTAAAATCAACATGTTAGGATGATGTTGGTGAACAAAAACATCTAGGTCTAGAAATGTTCAAAAAAAATTTGGAGAACGTTTAGACTATATAGCAGCCGATCAAAGTTCCCCAAAGTCAGAAAAAGTTATATGTTAACAATAGTCCATGAGACCAAGAGATTGATGTTGGAGGCATGGTATTCCTCCACATATCTTCATGTAAAAGAGTTATGAGATTAGGGAAGAAGTGAAGACTTACTCCAAGGTACATTGGAATTTTGAGATCCTTCTTCATATCAGAGTAGTGGTATATCGACTAACACTACCACCAAACCTATCTCATGTACATGATGTATTCCATGTATAACTATTGAGTAAGTAAATACATGAATCATCAAATTTACTCAATCTAATTGTTTTACTATTAGAGAATGACCATTCATATGATGAAAACATGATGAAGATCTTAGATCATAGAAAAAAATATCTATAAAAAAAGGTGTTTCCCCTCGTCAAAGTGTTGTGGAGAAACAAAAATATTGATGAAGTGACGTATGGACCAAAGGATGTGATAAGGAAAAGTTACCCATGTCAATTTTATTTTGAGGAATGAAAATTTAGAGGGTGAATTTTATAAAGGGGGAAAGTTGAAATGTCCCAAACGATTATGAGTAAAATTATCCTTCTTTTAATTTAATGTATTATGGATAAACAAAAAAAATGCAATCCTTTTTCATTATATAAAATTGGATTTAAATTACTGTTATGTATCTCTACCATTGATAATATATCTGTCGAAAAATGATCACATGACTAGTATAAGTATAGGGTTTTATAAAAACCATTTGGAAAAGAAAAAGGAAGTGATGGACTCACCCAGTAGGATCTTATCCTATAAATATCTTTCATTAGATCTTCCGAGGGAGATATCATTTTGTTGACTTTTCATTAGACCAACGCCAAGTCGATTTACAGAATGTTATGCTTGAGAGAAACCGTTACGAGATAATTTCGTACTCATCGAGATCACGGTACAAAAAATGTTCACTAAACACCCCCATGAAATCCCCACTATCACACACCTTACCATATAGGTGTATGCTGGTCTAATAAATGGTCATTTAATAATACCATTCAAATATGATTATGTGCATTAATTTTTTGTAGAATAATGAATATTCTTTGACTCTATTATTGTCTATTCGTAAATGATTTTTATTGAAACAATAGTATTTGATGGTTAATATTCAAATTGAATTAAGAAATACATTTTGATGAATTAATGGATTATTTAATTAAATAATATATTAATAAATATTTATTAATAAATTTATTTTTTTAAATATAAATTATTTTAAAATTATTATGAAGTTAGAATTAATTTTTATTAATGTTTGAAAACTATTTTTCTCAAAATCATCACATTGCATTAAATGTGGATTTTTATGTTAAACGTGGAAATTCATATATTTAAGAAATTATTTAGATTAAATGAAAATTATTTTTGGAACCAGGACATCAAAATTATCCAATAGTTATTTTTTAATTATTTTTTGAGACAGTTGAAATTTTGGGTAAAAATTAAATACAGTATAAATACATAATGAGTTGTATGGAATCACAATAACCCAATAGTTATGTAATAAAATACTATAAAAGGTATATTTAGAAAAATATATTTTTTTACTTTAAAATAATTTTATTTTAGGTTTATTAGATTTATTTTATAAAGCCATAGTGAATCTTTGGTGAAATATAATATATTTTTAGATTTTTTATTAATTTCATTGAACGTGTGACTCATGTCGGCATAAATAATTGAAATATTTTAATATATTTAGACCTTATACTAATAAATTCTTCTATACAGCTTCTCATTTAATTAAACCATTAGAAAAACATGGTATGGTTTGTACTTTTTAATATCTTAGTGTGTAGTGTCCAAAACCAAAATAATATAGAAATCCCCTACCTTTCCGATATAATCCCACCCATGAACCCATTACTCTTCATAAAAACACCTTGAAACGCATCTAAACATAGATATATACTACATATATTTCTCCAAAGGCCCCCCCAAGTTCTTATGAATCCCCTCTTAAGCCATTGGGAACATACATTCATGTAAGGGATTTCCTTCCCTCCATTTTCTTCAAGAACCTCTTTTATGTCATGCATTTAAATTTCCATTTTCTTAATATGGTATATATTATTAAATACCTCCTTAATATCCATTTTATGTATAAATGATGGGATCTTTCTTTTACCCCCATTAATCCTCCTATAATCCTTTAAACCAACCTCTTACTATGCTGAGATTCCGTAAGGGATTTCTCTATTCTCATTTCTATTTAACTATTTTATTTTATTTTATGCATCTATATTTCCTTAAACATGTTAGGATACTACGTTCCATGATACCCATACATTACATCACATGATTAAATGTTTATTGACCCCTTTATCTCTTATTAACCAAATTTATGAATTTCCACATGACACTGTTATGCTGCCAAAATTACACCATGATTTCCCATGTTAGAATTATCATGTAGTGAATACCATACTCATTACTCTATCAAGGGTATTCAACATTATAAAAATAGAACTATAGAATAGAGATTTAAATTTCAAAATTATACATTCCTTTATAATGGAATAAATGATTATTTTTAAGGAATCCTTGTTATATGATCTATGTGGCACACTTAAGCATGAGATTGAAATAATTATGAAGGGTGCACCTTCATAGAACTATATTTCATTGGGTAATGTTTAGTAACACGATAAATCATGTTGGGATAGTATTTAAAAAAAATTATAGGAATTTTTTCTACCATGTTGGGATATGGGTTTACCTGATTCTTTTATGTTAATGAAGTGGTGTTTTAATTTTTTTTCCACATTTCAATGTTATTATAATAAATCTATATTATGATTTTGTGATTATATTTATCTTATTATCCCATAGTATTCCAATTTATTAATGTGTATTGTATTCTTCATTTCATTCCATAGTTACTTCCATAGTGGGATTTATTTCTCACCCTTTTCTTTTGCATAACCATAGGTTATATTATTCAGTGTTAAGTTTGAAGTCATTTTGTGGACATGGAAAAAAAATTCAATAAATAAGTGTATTTTTTCTTTATGTTCTTATGTAATATTCCTAATTTCTGATGACACTAGACCTCTAAATATTATAGGTTGTATTAAGTGAAAATATATGTGATACATAATATGTAAACATATAATAAATTGAATGGTTGTTATACAATTTTTTAGATAAGTAGTCATACATTATAGGGAATATTGGAATTCTCAACGATAATAAAATATGTATTTCATTTTTCAATTTTAATTACAATTTCTAATATTTATATAATTTACCAAGAATACTAAACTATTTTCCCTTCGGGATGCGATTCAATTTATATTATGCCAATGTAATAAAGTAAACACTGCATCTGGGATTCTAGGAATGGTGTTCTATACCACTGACCACATAGCATGAGTGATAGTTATTAGGGGGAGAAACCCCATGTGATTTAGGGGAGTGGAGAGAAATATTTTTTTAACTCCAGTATTTTCTTATAGATAGAACTCTATTAATATAGTTTTTTTACATTAACTAAAACAAAGGAGTATAATATTAATAAATTATACCATAATATCACTAACGTTATCATGGAATAATAACTACAATCCCTCTTTCACTATTAATAATAACATGATAAAACTCATTAATGCAATGGTGATGGAAAAAAATATGAACATTAGTTCTATAGAAATAACTAGATAAAAATAGGTTCAAAAAGTATATGTGGTTAATGACCTTTTTATTATTTGAAAATATTAATTATTTGAGGAAAATACCATAAACTATCTAAAAAAGTAAAAAATCCCTGATGAAGGCCAAAAAACCATTAGAAAATTCAATGGTGGAAGAAATATGAAGTGGTGGAGGAGGAAGAATGATTTATGATGGCCGACGTTTTAAAATATGATGGATCTTTAAATCTCAATATTGAGGTAACTACTAATAAAAATATAGGATCCATATTAGTATATAATAAAGAGTAAAATATATCTAATGTATTAGTGGTATTGTATAGGGAGTATTATGAAATTCTCAGAGAATACAAACCTCAAACACCAAAAAAGGAGAAAGTGATGCAGAAATACAAAAATATTCCCAGAAATTAGATATATAGAATAGGGTATAAAAGGTATTGGGGGTGGAGGATATATAAAAATTTGTTTTAATTTATAAAGTATAAGAACATTATACTCTAGAAAAGGAGGACTAGGTCACAAAAATTTCATGATATGTTACATTTTACAATAAGTGAATGCAAAGGAAGTAGTTTTGGAAGGTGATCCCATAACGATTTATGAAAAATTCATGAATGAATAAACACCAACCCCATTAAAATATGAAAAACCTTATTAAAACACAAAAACCTATAAATTAATTAAAAAATGATGGAATAATGGTGAAAGAGAGCTATAAAATTTGGTCAGTTGTCAAATTACTTATTCTTTAGTTAGAATTTTATAAAAACTACTGTCCACCATAATGTTTCATATAGAAATCATATAACAATATGATAATAATAAATCAAAATGAATATAATTATAAATTAATTTTTCAACTAGAGTGAGTATACATTTTTCATTCTCTAATTATGTGTTGGAGATGTAATTTCTGAATTAAATGCCTTAAACAATGTGATACCAAGAGGAATCCTGAGTTTTTAATGCTTTCATACGAATTAAATAAGTTTTTATTTTAGTATTTATCTTAGTGTTCCATGTTGAATAACTTATAGTTTTTATCATTAATGGAATATAATTTTAATTTACTTTATTATTTTTATTTTTTTACGTCTGAAAAATGAATGAGTTATAGAGAAAATAAGGATAAAAACTAGTATAAGATATACCCAATATAGTAAATGAACATAAATGAAATCAACTCATTCCAAGGATCAAGGACATGAAAGTTATTTATATAGTGTATAATTTTTTTATTTCACATTTATTATGTAATTATTGTTTCACACATACATTCTAAATCTTTAGCACCCTCCTCACCTAGGTTAAAAATTGTGTACAATTTCTAGTTTTTGCGTGTAGTAGGAATCCTTTTATACCCATCATAATGATCTTAACTACTTTTAGAGACCTAGGATATAACATCGTAAATGTTATATATATAAAATTATTTAAATTTTTTGGATTCATCGTGTTTATAAATGAAAAATATATAGATGTAAATTTATGAAAATAATATTGTTATTGTAATTTTGTGTTTTTTAAAATTTAATTCAAATGTTATTTCTTTCATTAATACAGATTCTTTGAAGTTTTAATTTACTATTCTAATTTATAATATTAATTCAATGATTTGATTTCCCATAATATTTTTGTTCAAATTCCTATGTGGTATCTAAGAAATTTTTAAATAATATTTATTATTTTATATTTCATAAGATAACCCAGGACATGCATAACTAATTTAACATTATTTTCATTCTTATAAAATCATGATAATTTTTAACTATATTAACATTATTGATGCCATCATTTAAAAATAGTTTTCCTATCTGATCTTTTTAGTTGTCTTGTATTTTAACCTTTTTCAATCACTTATAAACCATGTAATACATTGATTGGAAGCCACATTACAATCCCATTAATATTTCCTTCCCTTGTTACATAATATATCATAATGACCATTTTCTCTAAATTATTGAGAGGGATTTTTGTTTTTCATGGTAACATTGGGTTAGTGTTCCATGAATGAGTGCATGAAATTTTTTTTGGTAATATGATGAGAGGGGTTCAGAAACCCAAAATCAATGTACATAAATTATGGTCAATAAATTCTTGAAAAATATAAAGATATGAAAGAACAAAATAAATATTTCAAGTAACAAAAATAATGGGGAACCAAATACATTTATTAATGTCCATGAATGATTGAATAATTTGGTAAAAGTGGGAATTATAGGATAATTTTTTCTATTTTATATATGTTTATTGAGAATGAATTTATCAAATTGAGCTATTTATTTAATATCATTGATTGTGATTTAATAAATTCCCTTCCTATTGAAGAATCTAAATTAAATTTTCGAATCTAATCCCTAAAAAAATTTCCTTACAAAAATATGAACCGAAATGAATATTTCTCATGTTTTCTTAATTAACCTATATGTAGAGATTAAAATCCTATGAATTGAATTTTGATAATTGATATTGATTAAAAAAATTGTATAATCTGATCTTGAGTGATGAATAAAATGAATTTCCAATTTGGTAAATCAGTGTTGACATGAATATTATTTTATGGTTAAACAATGTGTGATAAATAGTGGAATTTTTTTAAACTAAGAGTCTTATTTGAGGCATTATTAAAACAATTTGAGTTGGGTTTGATTTCTTATTTTTAAATTTTTTACAATAAATTTACTTTTAAGGTCATGAAAATTTGAAAAATCTCGTTATACATATATTTATTTTTTATAAAATGGATGTTGATATTTTCCTTGGGAATAAGAAAATGATCAAGAGTGGGGGAGTTTTGTGAGTCTAAATAATTTATATTTTTCATCATTTATTTATGTATTTTTTTTTTTAATAATCTCATTTATTTTTTATTTATTCAATTTGTGATAGTAAAACAGTTATTAGGGGATTTAGAGAGGCTTTATGTATTTTAAAAATGAATTATTGACATCAATAAGATTATAGAAAATGAAAAGTATGAAGAGGAATAAGAAGAAAAATATATTTTATACGTCAATCTAGAAACCACTTGCGATACATCCACTATGAGGCAATCAAATTCTATACTACTGGTGTTGGTGAGGATGAAATGAGGTGGTGTGGAGGTCTAGTGAGGGTTGATTATATGTAATTGGAAAAATTCCAACAGGATCACCATATATAGGTAAGTAGTTAGTTGGGGACCAATATGGGAAGGGACATATTCTTAACTTCTGTTTTTTCCATCTCTTATCAATTGTAATAAAGCTCACTCTTCATGATTAAAATTCTAAGGTGGGATGCATACGTGTTCGAACCATTAATATTAATGAAACATGAGATTATAAACTATGATATGATATAGTTATATTAATGTACATTACTACTAAAAATAGGCTGTGTTATTTCATTCATTATAAAAAATCATACTATGACATGGAATCACCATGAATTAGAATAGATATCAATCATGTCTACAGTGATGGAATACTAATTTACCCATATTGTTCATCATTTAATTACTAACCATAATAATGGTGATATGAAAAATATTAATAATAGGATTAACTGTTTCAACATGGATGTGTAAATAGATAGTGTTTAATCTTTCATGAAATCCCACTTCTCTAAGTTCAACACCTAGAGATATTATGATATACTTATTTTCAAATATATTTTTCAATACCTTGTGACACATGAATCCCAGAGCCCAAATGAACCAAAATGTAGTATACCATTATAAAATAGGCATTATATTAGTTGTATGAATATAAATAATAAAATTGAAAAAATTATAATGGTTTTAGATAAAATAAATATAATTTTAATAAAACCTTTATAAACTTTTTAAAAAATAGTTTTTCTTTTAAATAAGATTTATTTCTTTTATTGAGAAAATTATATTATTTTTTCCCCACTTATATAAAATTTATTTTGAAAAATGAACATAATTTTATAAATAATCCTTAAAAAATTATCTTATAGTAATTTTTTATAATTTTCTCTAAATATTTTTTTTTTGAATAAAGAAAAATAATTATTTTCATTAAAAAAATTATTTTTTCAAACCATTTTTATTTCTACATTTTGGTTTAAAATTAATTGAAGTTGAAATTAGATCAATTATATTAATATTAATCCAATATAATTTATTTAAATAAATTTTATGTATTTGATATAGAGAAAATATTTATACTAAAGAAAACTTTTTCTTAAAAAAATCTCTTCCCATCACGTTAGAAGTACTATGTAAAAATTAAATTCTACCACTTCTATGAATTAAATTTTTTTAAAATGGATTAAATATTTTTAATCATAATAACTTGTATCAACTTAATTTTTTATCATAATTAATAGTAAAGACAACACAAATAGGTTGTGACGATTAAGGGAAAACATGTTTATTGGAAGGTAAATATAAATAAATAAGAGATACAATAAACTAAAACTTGTATAAAATATATATTATTTTCATATTTGGACACTATATCATCTAATATTCTATAATTGTCCATTTTGGAGCCATTTTTGTGTGAATAAAACATTAATATATTTTATTTATTTTATAAATTTCAAGAGTGTCATCTCCCACACATATAAATGGACACACCCTATTGTATAGACCCAAGTTTGATATACATAAAAATTACATTTATATTGAGGAATACTTAATAAATTAAAAAAATAAACATCTAATGGATTTATTAGTTTATTTTCATGTGAAATATGTAAAATAATCTTCTAACCTGGTGAAAATTCATCAACATCTCTGATAAAGATCTTCTCCTTTTTGTTTTCATTCCTAAAAACTTTCTTTATATCCTACAGAAAAGAAAACATACAATGTTTGAGCTTAAAATATCAACAAGGGTAATCATGGTTAACAAAAAACAAACCTTAAAATTTATAATGTAAAAACATGAACACAATGTTTAAATATCAAAATCATCAGTCATGAAATAAATCAGGGTAGTATATAATACATAGATAATAATAGAACATTAACCATTATTAAGTACCATTGACATAAAACATGGAATTATGGAAAATAAATCAGAACATAATATGATTTCCATTGTATCCACGGAATTTCTTCTAAAACCATCATAGTTAAAAAAGTCCATTACTAAATGATATTTACATGTCATTCCATTCATGTATTATTGAAAATGATTTACATGCCATTATAGCCCAGCATTATTGAACTCAGTTTAATTATTATTCCATTCATGTATATCTCATGAGATATAAATATTTACCCAATGCAATGGATGAAGATAATGGTCTTACCCGTCTCATAATGAAATCATTCTCACATGTTCCACAAAACCTTAACCACCCACTATATCATAAACCAAAGAACAAAAAATGGGTTTCATAAAAATCATTTCATCATTACATAATCCATAACATATAAATGGATTTCAAACAAATAATTACATCAAAAAAATCAAATCAAATTAATAATAGTGATATAAACCTATCCTTGTGTCATCTTAGAGGGAAAATAATTTTGATAGAAAAACATGTCTTTAATTCCTGAGGCAAATTTTCTTTCTTCTACAATAATGTTTTCTATTCTCAAAATCCAATGGAATATTAAGAAGAAAACAATTTAGTTGAAAATAAAATTGAAAACATGTATAATAATATTCATGGAAATAATGTGTTTTGAAGATGTATTAATCTATTCACGCCTTAGAAGTTTTAAAAAGCATTATCCTCATTCTTTTAGCAGAAATTGTCAAAAAGTACCCCATATCAAAAAATTCCAATATATTCCTTTCATACGATTTAATAAAAAATATCAAATGGGTAATATTGAATTTAAAATTTTTTAGAATAATAATAATTTCATTACATATTTCGAAAACATGGATGTGGATGATAAATATATGTTAGTAAATAATTACATATAAAAAATTCCGGATAATATTGAGATTTGAAAATTAACCATTACCTTATGTTTTATTTCTTCCATTGTGTCAAAAAGTCCATTGTACATGGTTTAAACATATTATTAACATATAATTTAACCATAATTTTATTTATGATATCATATATGATTCAATTATGACTTTATATTACACGTTTATTTATTAATTACAATTTAAAGAAACGTTTTGGGTAATAGTCGTTTTATTTATCATATACGTTTTGATTTTTTATTTAATATATTATTTCATATTTAATTATTTAATTACTTCCATAATGTAATAAATTATTTAAATATCATAACTATTTAATATATAAATATATATAATAGATTGATTAATGAAATTGTATACACCGTTCATGGATACGGTTGGTCGTGCACACTTCGGAATGTTGTATCTATTTCCATATTGAATTGAATGGAAGCAAGTAAATGATTTATACATATATATTAAGTAGCATTATTGTGTCATATATTTAATTATTATTTATTATATATACCTTAAAATCATTCATGAATGGTTAACGTGGATAATGAATCAAATCACTTCGTGAAGACGGTGGGTCGTTTATATGCACGAGCGATGGTATCATTCACATAATTTTAAAATAATATGGAATTGAATAGTATATTAATTATACTAAAACATTATCATGTAAACATTATTATTTAAATCCATTATAATCTTCAATATAACCATACAAATTAAGTATTATTGAATAACAATTACACTATGGTGTGGAGACTATAAGTCGTACGTATGCACACATGGTGATATTGTTATTTGTAGGATGGATAAAAAAAAGTTATAAGGTTGTTCTGTAATTATAATAACATGTAAGAAGGTACGACAAAATTTAGTGGTTACTTTTTTATGGAAGAAACATAAGAATAGTAAATATAAGATGAAACTAATTTTGAAAAAGGTGATAAAACGATTACCTCATTTTTGGGTATTTCCTTTTGGTATTTCCAAATGGATTCTTTAAGATGGATTTCTTCACAATGGGTGGCCTCTATGATAAATTAAGGTATGTTTGAAGGATATTTGGTTTTTTTATGATACAAAGGGCTTTGGAGCTGTGATTAAAAGATACGGATAAATGAGAATTTATAAGAGAGGGAGGGGAACCTTAGGAAATTATTGAAATAATAATTTATTATAAATTCATTTTTAGTTTACACTTCAACCAAACTATTTAATTTATAATATAAGAGGAGTATGGATATAAATTCTTTCAATAAATAAAATTTATACATGCTTTTATTTTATTTTAAACCAAATAATTTTGATTTATCCTTAATATATTTTATTTTAGTTGGGGTAAAAATTATCTAAAAATTAAATGGTTATACATATTTACTTATGTGTTGTAAAATTTACGTAATTGGATATTGTTGGAAAATTTAAAAGATATATTATTCACTTTGTAATTTATAAATATTTTTTTATTTTTAAATAATTTAACAATATGTTATTTTTATAAAATATCAATAGTGTAAATTTTAACACTATTATTTTATTCGAATTCAAAAAAATATACATATAAGATAAATTCCAAATAGAATATTTAATACACTCTTAACATATAATAGTAACCTATAAATTTCTATGAGAAAATTAATTTTTTCACAAGATTCTTATTTTAATATTTCTAATACCATTTATTTGATATTTCTATCAATAATATAATGTCTACATAACAATTGGGTCATCATTAATGGTAATTATTTAGTATTTAAAATTTTTAAATAAATCCACATGATTTAGATATTTTCATTATATTTCGGTAGACTATTTATTTTTGATGTTTTATATATTTTATTACTACATTAAAATTATTATACTTATAAGATATATGAGAGTGACATGTTGTCACTTTCTTTTGTTTAATTATAATTACATCAAATTCATAGAAAAAATTAAATAAAATTAATAAATAATTACCCATATCTGATATTTGTAGAATTTTATTCATTCATTATAATTTCAGTAGCTGGTAGGGTAATTTTATTGATTTTATTGTATTGTTTGTTACCCTAATTTACATGATTTATCTTTAACTGTGGTAAATAAAAATTATAATTGCTAATATTTATAATATCAAAAAAAAAATAAAATTAAAAAATTAAAATAATTTGGACCCATAAATTCAAAATATGGAATCCATTTGTTCTAAATTCAAAACATATATGTTATATTAATTAATTTAGAATTACATCTCATTGCCAAAACTATAAGATGGGTTATTAAGATATAAAAACAATCAAATGATTGTCATTAATTTATGTCCAATTTTATTGTGAAATTAACTAAAATGACGAAAATTGGATTAAATGATAAAAATATAAACCAATTACACATTAAAACAAATTAAAAATATAATCTAACTATATAAATAAATTATATAAAAAGGCAGTTTTGAATTAAGATGCCGTATTTTTCACCATTCAATAAAATTTTTATTTTATTATAAAAAATACCACAAATTCATCCAAGGTAAATTTTTATCTCTATATTACAAATAAGAATATTATTTTGTCAAATAGAATATATTAATTTGTTAAAAAGTATACTAAAAATAAGCGAGGTATCAAAAAGAGGCAAAACTGTATTTTTTTTAAAATACTTCTTTTATCCGAAAAAATGAATTTTCTTTTATATCATGTTCTATAAAATACATTAGATAAATTTTAATGTTATATAAAATTTAAAATGTGGTTTACACAATTCTTAACAACTATTTTATATCCCATTAAATAATAATATATTAATAATATATCATTGTATCATGAAACTAAGTAATGAATTCAACCCAAGCTATCGAGGGAAGTTGCTCTTGCATGTAATGAATGACATGTTAGTGTTGCATCTACTGAAAGCTTAATTTTGTGTTTTGTATAACATAATTCAAAAATAATTCATTTTTATGTTGAACAAAAACTATACTCAGTGTTTTGTGAAAATAATTATTTCCAAATAACATGAAATTTATTATAACACATGCCATGTATAGTGGTGCATATACTACAAGGTAATACAGTGTTGAGTATAGCAAAACATTATATCGGTGTAGCGTATAACACAATATATAAAATACATTATAAATAAATTATATCATAAAATCTTGGTGTGTGACATTATACCACCCTTAAAATGAATTTCCCCATCAAAATTCATTGAGGGTATAAATGGTTTACAACATAAAAGTTTATTTCATAGAATCCAAAATTATCAAAAGGAATAATAAATCATAATTTTAAAAAAGGAATGTTAGAAACATAACGATTAACCTAATTAACTCATCACTAGGTTTCCACATTGGAGAACATAGGTGGATTGTGAAAATATGGATGTGGAAGAAATATCTAACGATCAAGTTATGATGGATAGTGGTAGAGAACAAATATTAGGGAAAGTTAAAATCCAGAAGTCTATAAATTGGTGATGATCTATGTTACCATTTGATTTTTGAGATAAAAATATATTAGGATAAAATTTTTGGTTTTTATTATTATTTTCCTAATGTTTAATAACATGATATGAAATACTGACATGATTTTGGTACTATCTCATCGTTGTTCATGACCTGAACAATTTCCACTTCATCTGTTATTTAAGGAAAAGAAGTCTAATATTTCATTCTTTTAGTGACAGAAGATCATGATATTAAATGTTATGTATTTCTATCTTTCTAACAAAAATTGTTAGCATATATAATCTAATATTCATAAGTCCACATATAGGGAGATAATTTATTAATCTAAAAAACATCAAATGAAATATAACTTATTCTAACCATAAATGGATAACATTACAATACTTCAAAATACTAAAAATATAAATCATTAGAAAGAGGTGAACTAAATTTACATAACATTAATCCCCCATATCTCATAAGTTAGTTATTTTTTGTCATATTCCAATCACGTGAATACCATAATCATGTATTCTCTTGAAACCTAGTAATAAAAAGAATTACTATTGAAACTTATTGAAAAAATTCAATCTATAAAAATTTACACTTTCCTCAAACTAAAAATACCCAAAAATACCTACAATAAAATCATGATATCACATTGTCCTTATATAAATCATGAGGTCATTAATATTATCAAACATCTTATTATCTCCTTATCCATTCATTATGTGAATATCATATGGTTTACAAGAATATTTCAATCACATTTCATGGTTACTAGTGCCATATAATTATGAAAAACCACAATGGACCAATACATGGATCTTCTAGTATTATATAATACTATAAAAGAGTTTCTACAATAGTATTTTATAATTCCATTACCTAAACACATAATTTTTCCACCACTTCCTTATGATACTCATCATCACCAATAGTGATTGAATGCGATTTACCTTTTTCTTTTTCCTGAAGAGTTTGTTGTAATATTTTTTCATCTATAACCCTTGGATTATGGAATTGGTTAGTATAAGTCCTCATTTCCTTACACTTGTATCATCAAAGTTTGGGAGGTGCGTTCTTTTTAGTCTTTTCTCTATTCATGTCATTACAATCCTTTTTCACAATTCTTTGGCACTCAACTACGCATTAAACTTATTTTACATAGTTAAAACTTTTTCTAGTCCCTTGAAGACAATATCCACAATGATTCTTTCCACACATTGAGCATAAAAAACATTTATCTTCTTTTCACCATGGTTTTTAGATTTTCCATTTAGTTTCATCATTCGTTTCTTTTCAAAACCCTGAGATTGATATATTACCCCAACATCTATTTTTACCTTGATATCACAATGTACAATATATTAATATCTACTAAAGACTCTTATAGCTAATTCCATTTGAAAACTTGGTTTTATGTCACTAAATAATCGATCAACTTTACATTTAGGTTAGATAATAAAGCAACAATCATATCATGCAAGTCATGTAATATTTTCCTTGTATTTACAAATGGATTAATCATCATTTTGATTAAGATAGTGGAGATAATTTTCCATATTTGATCAATAAATAATATGAATGTACTTATTAGAGAATAAGTCCTTGAACTCATCCCATTCCATGGATTCAATTTCATCTTCCTACATTTTATTCTTGATTAGAGTCCACCACTGGTCTGCTTCACTTCTAAACAATAAGCATAAAAAAATAAATTTTTCATATTCAAAATAGAGAAGGATGGAAGATATAATATCAATGAAACATATCCATTTTTCAGCAACAAGTGTATCAGAAGAGATAATACAAGATGGTGGATATTACCTCATGAAGGACTCAACAGAGTGTTATTACCCTCTCTACTAATTTGTATGTTCAAAATGAATCTATTCTTGTGTAATTATAAAAACATGATTTTGAATTCCATATTTTATAACATTTGGTTGTTTAGGAGGATAATCATTGCATTTCCTAGTGCATTGATCTATAAAACGGTTCCTTATGGTTCCATCCATTGTCTAAAACTGAAAAATAATAGCGGGAGTGGCAAAAATCATACTTGGAAAACAACATAATCAAGGCGAGTAATTTCTATCTCTATCATCTTAGGATTAATCCTTGTTTATTCATGATCATAACCATAATTCTCGGGTTGTATCCTATAGTTAGACATACCCTTAGGGACATCCATATATATACCTGAAAAATATCTCTAGGGATCTCACTAAATTTTTCATATACTAATTTCCAAAGGTTAACTAAACCTTCACTCTGATACCAACTGTAAGGACCTAAGCATAACATACATGGGAATTATATTTATTTTGTGGAAAACCTAATACATTAATAAAATTTAAACCCAAATAACATATTAGTTTAGTTTCATTGTAATCTTGGAACATAATCATCTAACATGGTGAAATGTATTAGAAACTTCAAATAAATATTATCCCATATTTTTTTTCCAACCTAAAACCATTTTCAAATCTTCATGAAAAGAAAAAATAAAAATGGTGAGATCAAATACCCAGTAAGGGTCAATATGGAGAACATAAAACATACCAAAAAAATAAGAATCTAAAAACATGAACATAAATTTTTAAATATAAAAATATAGAGTCATGAAATAAATCTTTTCGGTACGTAAGGCATATATCATAATGGAAAATTAACTATGATAAAATAACAATGGAAAAAAATATGGAATTATGGAAAAAAATAATCACATAATATTATTTCCATAGTGTCTAAGTAATTTCATCCATGAAAATCATAGTGGATAATGTTTATTACTGAATCGAGTTTACTTTTTGTTCCATCCATGTTTTTGGAAATCAGATTTACTTGTCATTCAAGCCATGTATTACTGAACAAAATTTATTTTTCATTTCTATCATGTATATCTCATGAAATATAAATATTTAACAAATTAATTAGAGGGAGATATATGTCCCACTCATTTTATAATTAAATCATTCTCACATGTTCTACAAAACATAAACCATTCACCATATCATTACCCAAGGAACCAAAAAATGGGATTCTTTAATATCCTTCAATCATAACATAATCCTTACAATATAAATGGATTTTATATAAATTATTCCATCAAAAAAAATAAATGTAATAATATAGATCTAAACACAAATGTATGTTATCATAGAGGGAAAATATTTTTTATAAAACAGATGTGCATAATTCTTTAGGAAAAATTCCTTTCTTCAACAAAACACTTGAATTCCCAAAATTCAGTGAAATTTTAAACGAAAATAATTTAGTTAAAAATAATATTGAAATCTTATAGAGTAATCTTCATGGAAATAAGTTATTTTTAAGACGTAAAAATAAATTCATGCTATATAAGATGAAAAATCATTCACCTCGTACTTTTACTAAAAAAGTCAAAAAGTACCTCTTATCAAAAAATGCTAAAACATTCCTATCAAACTGTTTTATAAAAATATACCAATGGGTAAAATTTACTTTATATAATTTTATAATTATATAAATAATAATTCTTATTTTGGAAACATATATATGGATGAAAAATATATCCATGTAAATAATTTTGTATAAACAATCTGATATAATAAAGAGCTTGAATATTTAACCCTTACCTTACGTCTAATTTCATACGCATGTGTCTGAATTTATTGTATCGTGGTTTTAAAACAATAATTAACTTGTAATATAACCTGAATAATATCTATGGTATAATATATGATTCACTTGGGACATTATATTCCGATTTTATTTATTAATTCCATTTTAAATCAACATTTTGGGTAATAATATTTTTACTTATCTAATGAATTTTGACATGTTATTCTTGATATTATTAATTATATCATGATTTAAATACTTTAAAAATGTAAAACATGTTTTATATATCCTAAATATTTAGTATATAAATGTATATAAAATATAGATAAATGAAATGCAATACACCATTAATAGAGATAGTAGATGGTACGTATCCATAAACGATGTTTCCGTTTCATTATTTTATTGAATGGAAGTTAGTAAATGATATATATATTTATATATACATTGAATTTATTATTTCATATATATTTTTATTATTTAGTATATATACTTTACAATCACTCTCGAATGTTTGACATGGATAATGAATCTAACCGCATTGTAGAGACTATAGGTCGAATGTACACACGACTGACGATATCATTTATATAAAGGTTAAATGGTATGTAATTAGAGATTATATTAATTATAAATAAAAATTATAATGTTATATTCATTACTTGCATCTATTATACTCATATATATACCTATCAAAATTAATTATTGTTGAATAACAATTATACCATGATGTGGAGATGCTAAGTCGTTTTTACACACATGTTGTGATATTGTTATTCATAGGATGGATAAAATGAGGTATATTTTTTTCAAATATTTATAATAACATCTCATAATGTATATGATATTGGAGTTTTTACTTTATTATAGAACAATATACAAATAGGAAGTAGAAAAACAAAAAATTTGAAAGAGGTTATTAAACAATTACATCTTTTCGGGTATCTCCTTTTGGTATACACAAAAGGACTCATTAAGATGGCTTTCAACCTGAAAGGTGGTCTCTAAAATTAATTGAGGGATGTTGGTAAGATATTTATCTAGGGTTGTATGAGACAAAGTGCTTTGAAGGTGTGATTAAATGAAAAAGGGATGTGTCTTTTTATAATAGAAGGGAGGGGCACCTTTGGAATGTCTTGAGATAATAATTTATTATAAATTCATTTATGGATTATAATGATCCAATAATAATTTATTTCAATGATACATTAAGTATGGTTACAAATTCTCTCCACAAATAAAATATACAGTTGTTTAGATTTTATATTAAAACTTATTATTTAGATTTGTCCTTATTTAATCTATTTAACTTTATATTTTGTAATAATATTCTAAATATTAAATTATAATAAATAATAACCTTTGTGTTTTCAATTATAAATAACTGGATACTATATGAAATTATATACCATATAATTTTTACCTAGTATATTTTGAATATTATTTTGATTTTTAATTTATTTAAAAATATGTAATTTTTATAAAATATCATTACTGTCAATTTTGGCACTATTCTTTTATTTGAATTTAAATTAAATTCAACAATAAGATAAATTTGAACGATAATATTAAATTAACTCATAACATTTCATATTAAACTATAAATTTGGGGATCACATTAATTTAGTCATATGATATTTATTTTAATATTTTCAAAACCATTTATTTGATATTACTATCAATAAAATAATTTCTACATCACTATTGTATCATAACTAATGGTAACTATTTACTCTAAAAAAATTATAAAAAAATTCACATGATATAAATAATTTCATTATATGTATAGATAATAATTTTTTTTAGTTTTATTATGATTATATCTATATTTAAAATATTATACTTATAAGTTATATGTGTGTGACTTGTTGTAACATTATTTTGTTTCAATTATAATCACATCACATTCATAGAAAAAAGTAAATTAAATGAATAAATTCTGAATCTCAGGAGATATTTTTTGAATTTAATTCATAAAATATTATTTGAAAAGGTTTTAGGGTAATTATATTTTCTTTATCATATTGTTTGTTACCCTGATATACCTGATTTACCTAAAACTATGGTAAATAAAAATCACCATAGTTATGATTCACAGTATCCAAAAAAATACAAGTAACCTTTTAAAGTAATTTGGACCCAATTTGTAGAAATATGGAATTAATTTTTAAATATTCAAAACATATAAGTTTCCTTATTTAATCGAAAATTATTTCGTGTTGTTAAAACCAGAAAGTGAGTTTTTAATAATTTAAAACTATCAACAGATTGAAATGTGTTTATGTACAATTTAATTGTGAAATTACTTAAAATGACCAAAATTGGATTAAATTATAATAATATAATCCAATTACACTTTAAAACCAATTAAAAACATAATCTAACTATATAAAAAAATTAGATGAAAAGGCAGTTTTGAATAAAAATGTGGTATTTTAAATATTTATTAAAATATTAATTTTTTCAAAAAAATAACAAAAATTCAACCAAAGAAAATTTTAATGTCCCTCATAAAAATAAAAAGCTTATTTTGTTAAATATAATATATAAATATTTAAAAACTTGATTTAAAATGGTTGCGCCATCAAAAGATGGAAAAACTGCATTTTTTTAAAAATATTTCTTTTCTCTGAAATAATAAATCTGTTCTTATATAATGTTCTATAAATTACATAAGAAGAATTATAATGTTATATAAAATTTAAAATTTGGATAATACTATTAATAACGACTATTTTATCTCATTAAATAATAATATATTAATGATATATCATTGTTTAGTGAAACTCGGTCTTGCGTACCACACATGCTATTGAATAATGTCACTCTTACATGTAACACGGGACATGTCAGTGCTAGGTCTATTAAAATATTCCCAATTTGTTCCATATAACTTAATCTAAACATATTTCTTCTATACATTGAATAAAAACTATAGTCAGTGTTGCTTGAAAATAATTCAATCAAAAGAACATGAAATTTAATATAACACAATCCAAGTATAGTGTTGCATATATTTCTAACTAATACGTTGTTTCATATAGTTCAAGATAATCCTGGTGTACCGTATAATAGAAGACATCAAATAAATTAAAAAGAATCTATCTCATAAAATCACAGTGTGTCACACATATAATCTCATATATACACTTCAATTGGATTTTTTATGTCCAAAACCTACCCAAATACCTTCCATAAATTAATCCCCATGAACTGAAGTCTTTGGTCTGATCATAAAACCATAATAGGTAGGTTTTATATATAATCCTAAATAGGATATCAGAAATTGATGTATAGTGCTATATCACACTCTTTCATTTTATTTCTTCTTCTATATCATATAAATATTCATAAAACCAAATGAAATTATAAAAAAAAATATTAAAAATAAAAATATGTTATTATGATAAATTTATAACTTATACCCATCTTATATTCCATTAAATGGAAAATTAAATCTTCGATCATGTGTTTGGTGGACTACCGCCTGGTGAACGAATGTAATTCATTTACCATCACTTCTATTCATAGATATATGTAATAATTTATTTAATTTTTATATATAATATTTTATTAAAATCTATAAATTTTGACTTATAATATAAAATATAACTTCTTACCTTCCAATCTATTTGGAAATGATAGCATATTTCATAAGTATATGTGGGCTACAACCTTGATGAAGTGATGTTATTTGATTTCATTTTATTTTGATTTCAGGGGTAATAATGATATATTTAATAAATATATATGATATATATGATATAATAATGATTGAATTTTTTTTTACTATTTATAATTCTTTTTTCCATCTTTCAGAAAATTGAAACAACGTTCATGTGTTCGTTGGTTTTACTGTCTCCATGAGGGGTGTAATTAATTTTTCTAACTATATTTTTATGTATGAATATAAATATTATATATTGAAAATATATGATATTTATATCAATATTAAAATTCAAAGGGTTATTTACTCATTAGAAATTTACCGAAACTACTGAACCAAAACATACATGAAAAAATGTAATTTTCAATCCGAACAGTTGTTTTACTAAAAAATTAGTAACAAATAGGTTATAAAAGGTTATAGGTAAATAATATATGGTTTGATATATATTGTAATTTTTCAATAGATTTATAATAAATATATATTTATTATATAAGAGTATTGAAAATATATGAAATAATAGAAACCTGAGGTCAGGGTTTATTGTCTCAAATTGTCTTCTCTATGATATTTGTTATGTTATGAACCTATATTATTTTTATGAGATTGAAGTAAAAAAAATTTATATGTAACAACATGAATCCAATTTTTTAATAATATTTGATGTCTCTTTAATTATTATTCTTTTATGGGTTATATGATTCAAATGTTATCAACGTGGTAAGAGATTTATTTTTTAATCCCATTTTATTGAAGATTATGTATACTTCAATTTATATTAACAAAATTATATGTTAATTATATATTAAATGAATATAATGTTATTATAACGTTGTTATTTATTGATATAATATGTTTCCAATCATTTTACTATTTTTATAAAATCATGATACTAAAAGAATGTTTTTAAGGAAAATCGACATTATCTATCTCTTCAGTCTAAAATATTTTTTCTTTCATATCAATGTTTCCTAGAAAATATTCTATAAGATGTTTTTAATATTATTTTATTTTTTGAAGGTAATTATTAACCATGATTTCATTTTTACATAATTTTTTAATAGTATACTTCTTTTCATTTTCTAAATTAGTTACTTTTTTATTTTTTTACAAGTGTAAAAGGAATTGTTTTAGCTTATACTGCGTGAATGCAATTTCTTAATGCCATGATCACATATTGTTCTAAATATTTTGTTACATGTTTGGAAGTTTTTTTAGAAAAAAATTCACTAATTCTTTTTAAATATTTATATTTTAGATAAATGATCTAGAAAATAAAACTTAATTATCCACAGGAAATGTTGCAAGTGATAATTTTATGGAATAATTCATTTATGATGGAAAAATTTGGTATTAATTAAATTTATAATGGTGATATGATTCAATTATTAAATCTGTATTATTTATCTAGATAGTTTATTTAGATGATGTAATTATGTTTGTCAAACTCATTCATTTTCGATTGGTAATACTACTATGAAATGGTAAAAAAGTTATGAATCCCATTTCTTTTACAAAGGGTATACTATGATGAAATGTTTATGAAAAATCTTTCACTTTCATAGGTTATGATATGATGGATGTTTTATAATCTCATGGAACACATATGTATTATTTTCATTATGTGTTGGGTGGGCCCTAAATTATATCTATCCCTATAATTCATTGTATAAATATGGGTATTACACGTAATAAACATGAATAGAATGGGGATTGAGCCCAATTCGGTAATGAATTATTTATACTATGATAATCATGGAAGTGAACCATTACTACTATGATGGAACGAAGAGTGAACTCAATCAATTATGATAGCCTCTTAATTTATCCTTGAATACTAACTAAATGATTTTATATTCCTATGTGTATTCCAAAAACTTATATATTATGACAATTTTATGATCACATGGGTTATGTTAATTGGTTACTTTATTAACTATTTCTTATTAACATCCATGAATGACTCTATGAATCACTATTATGATCTTTGATATACAAAAGTATTGGTTTTAAATTTTTATGATCATATTAATATCACACCCTCAAACTCATGTTATGTTTAAGTGATCCTAGAAATATTCCCTATTTTACCAAATTAAGATTTTAAGCTAACCCTTTCTTATGTTTCATTTCTCTAGGCTATGTAGAATTATAATAATTTCGATATGAATAATAAGGGTTATAGTTATGAGGAAATTAGGGAGATATTATTTCATTCACTTTCGAACTATTTGTTCATGTATCCATTTTTAAAGATACTAGACCTTTATTATTTATGAATATATAAATACGTTATATAATTAATATTCATCTAATAAGTTGCAATATAAATAAATGAAAAGTATGCATCCTTTTATTTGGTATTTGATAATTTTTTGTTTACATTTGTGAACCTTCACAATAAACTTTTACTGAGAATCTATAGAATAATACTATCTATATGAGCGAATACAAATTTCAATTAATGAAATGAATGGTGTTTTCCTAGAAAAAAAACTATTTATAGATACTAAAATTGTACATTGTTTATGAATATATGAATCTATGGGTAATAACCACGATTAGTGTTGGTTGAGTAAATATTGTCAATCATTCTGGTGCATACTGAGTACGCCCTTACTGCACAGCGGATATGACACTCTAGTAGGATTTTCATGGAAAATAAGATTTTATTTATAACCTTACATGAAGGATTTGAATAGATAATGATCATGAATGACCTAGTTAAAATATAATGATTGAATGACTTAAATGAATGTATCAATATTTATAAATCCAATGAATGATTTTTCTTGTTTGATCACATTGATCAAAAATGTTTCATTGTCCGGTTAATGATTTTGGTTTCACTTGGAGATTGAAGATAAAATTATAACATTTTGGTTTTATTGAAAAATATTGTTTCTACCTATTTAATCTTTGTAATATAAATTCCTGTATATAATTAAAATTATTAGGGAATTTCAATTAATATTATAAATTATTTTATGTTTAATTAGCATTGAAAACCCTTAAAGGTACGAAGATCACATCTCATGTCCATGATCTTTCATTGGTTGAAGTTTGTGAGAATGTGTTTCTTTCAAATAATATTATTCTCACTCTATAATAAATTGATGTTATCATAGGAATTTATTTTATTTCCGTACATAAATCCAAAAAAAATTTGGGGATGGAAAGTCACATTTTATATTACAAAGAATGATATGATCATCTATTACTGTGACAATAAATAATATTTTCTGATGGAAATCACAGCCATTGCATGGGGATTTATTCCAATTCAATAGGGGTTTCTATCTTTGATGATTTTGGAGAAAATAATTATATATTATATGGATATTATTGTATATTTTTTTAATTTTTTCCCTAAAATATTCCTATTATTCCACTGAATAATAATGTTGAGTTCTCAATATAACTCATACATGGTGATACACCTATTTTAGATATTCTATCTAGGATGGATTTGATTAAGAGTTTTAATTAAAGACATAACTCTATAAGAATCTTGATAAGAGATTCATTTGGTTAACTGAATCACCTAATGGACAACCTATTCATTTCTTAGAAGAAATATAGGACAATTCATCTCTTAATTGATTATAGAGAACCTAGAAATCTCACTGTCAAGAATAATTATCATCTACATTATATTAATGGCTTGTTTGATCAAATTAATGGAGCTCAATACTATTCTAGGATATATATTCATTCTGTATATAAATAATTAAGGTTCATGATGGAGGATATACCCCCTAAAATATTTTGTACAATGAATCAACATACTAAAAATATTTTGATTCCATTTGTTTTTACTAATTCCATTCTATCATTATGTATTTAATAAATACAATATTTATAGATGACCTTGATCATTTTTTTGTAATCTTTACATATGATATTACTATCTATTCAATGTGAAACTTAGATCATGTGGATCTCTTGTGGATTGAACTAAATACCTTAAGGAAGAATTTTTTATATTAAAAACATAACATATGTGAATTATTTCTGTAGAATGTTTTATTTTGGGTCATATAATCTCAAAAAATGGTATAAATATTGATCCATTAAAGATATAAATTATTGAACATTAGTCCAAGAAAAAATGGTGACTGAGATCCATAGATTTCACGGTTTTGCTGGATATTATTGATTCTTTGTGAAACAATTCTCACAAATTTCTTATCCACTCAAAATGTTATCTCTAAAGGGAGATAATATTCCATGGATAAATGAATTTGAGAAATATTTTAAAGAATTAATGAGATGGTTTGTTCATACACCTATTTTTACTCTACACTACATTGAATAAGTATTTCTAATCAACAATAATGCATAAATGAAGATACGAGGATATTCCCGCACACAACACGCTCGATTCTGGGAGGGTCAACTCCATGAGCCAAGAGGGTCGATACATCAACTATCACGAAGTCCATAGTTGATGTATCACTATGTTCCTTCCCATCAATAAGAACTCAACGTGATAGACGGTGCGTCAATTAGACGCCCGGTCTAAGAGATAATGTCTTTTTCGTTACAGGGGCCTAGTTATAAATACCCTTATTTCTAACCCAGCTAATATACATAGTCATCCAACCCTCGAGTGTAGTAAGCCAAAAGAACCGTCTCACCAAGAGGAATTCATCGTATTTGACAGCACGTCATTCAGACGTCTGGTCCTTAAGTTATGAGTGTTTCCACTCCAAGGGCCCGGTTGGTTCTGGGTTCGAACCAACTCGACTACACTGAAACTTTGCCGAAACCTCGAGTGTAATAAACCGAAATAACCGAATCAATCCAAGGACCAATAAACAGAAGTCATTGCATTGATCGAAGGTCCATAGCCCATGATATGGGTGTTTGAAAAGACATGGTCCGAAAATAGGGGGTCTGGGCCCGGTCCGACCCATCCCAATACCCCTGGGTCGGCCCGAACTGGGTCGACCCGACCCAGGTTTGGGTCCGGCCCTGCTGGCATGGCAGGCCCAGCCCGTGCGGCCTATGGCTCGGCTCAGAAGCTGGCCGCAGCTCTGCACTGGACAAGGGGGGCGCAAGGGGCGGGCCCCTCATTTCTGGAAATGGCGAACCTAGTGGGGTCCGCCGTAGATGTTGGTCGGGGGATTTACACCACCCTGGTCTCCTGGTAATGGCTAGACTTTATGGCGGGCTGGTTGAGGCACCACTGGACCCTTCAGGCTCCCACCTCCTGGAGACGCCGACGGCCGTTTGTCTGGCCGCCCCTGCCTGGTCTGCCATGACCTAAGACTGCGGCTTGTCTCACTAGCGCGGTGCAACAGCACTGCCCACCACCGTCGTGGCCCACTCCGTCCATGGTCCTCTTCATTATCGCGTACTACAATGGCACCGCGCCGCCTTCGCCTCAACCATCAACGAGAATAAGAGAAGATGGGGAGGGGAATCAGTCATGTTTGTGTGGTCCGATCTGCTACTGTTACAATGATAACATTCGGCCAATTCTTGAACAGCGTAGTACGATGATTAAACTTGAAGAAAATAATTAACCCCTACCTCAACAACCGATGTCTTTCGCCAGGCGTCGCAGAAGACGGCGTCGCGAGGTGAGGTTTTGAAGATGGAGTTGGCATGCGGCTAAGGAGGAAACAGAGTCTCCACACTAGTTGTAGAGAAAAGAAGTAAAGGCACGTCGTCTCTCTTTGTGGTGATGACATTCTTCGTCGAAGAGCAGACGATCTTCATGGGAGGATGAAGTTCTTCAAAAAAACTAAATTTCTCCCCAAATCCTCCTCACACAACCATTCTCCCCAAAAATAAAATAATCACCCCCTTATTTTAATTTTCTTTTTTCCGTGCATTTCAAAAACATAAAATTCAAACACATAGTTAAATTAATTGAAGAGGATTAATCAATTAATTTAGCACGTGTTGGCATGAATTAAAGTGTGAGAGAAGGAGTTACTTAATTAAGATCAAGGGTTAGCTGACATTAAACACAATGAGTTTAATGGGAGCTTTTAGGGGGTTTTAGGGAATGTGATGGGTTGGGGCTCGTGTGGGCCCCATATCACATTTATCCTCAAGTGGTTAGTGAGGATACTAGTGGGTCCCACCCTAACTCCCCCATGTAGGATAAATCCACCTTAGTTAGAAATAAAATTTTACTACAATTTTATTCATTATTTATTTAAACCACTTTTTTTTGACAACTCCTCCCAAGAAAACACATCATCGGTAATGGTCTGCCTAAGAAATTAATGGCACTGCAGTTTCATCAGTGCCCTCAGATTTCATTTTTGAGTACCTGTTCAAAAGATAGAAAAACCTGCTTATTCGTTTACTGAATGTACCTGAGCTAATCTTCGGAAATTTCTTTCGGGCACACCGGGCCTCGGAATTAGGTGTCGTCGGAAACTACGCACTGGTAAAATCCCAATGAATATAAGAAAAAATTTTCCTTGAAATTTACAGGCCTTTAAATACCAAATTAAATTATCGTAAAACCCTTATTATCATTATGTGTGTTCTATAGTAATAAAATACCATTATTTTGATAATTTAAGTCCCACATAAAAGGAATAACTTCAAGAAAGAGGCAATGTCCCCTCATCTTTTTATTTAGTTTTCCCATTTCAATTTCCTACAAACCTTTTATTTTTGTCTCCAAAACATCATAAATAAATTTAAAAAATGATAAAATGATCATGATAATTTTAATTTATTATAAAAATTTATATATAATATAAGAACAAATTACATATCTCGCATATCCTCTTTAGAAAATGTCTGTTTAACGATTGGTTATCAAACCTCGACTACATTTCCAAAAATCTACTTATAAAAAAATTCCAGTTCATTATAAAAAAAATTATAATATATAAATTTGTAAATATTTTTATTTATAATATTATGGATTCATTCGTAATAATTTTTATATAACAATAAAGTAAGATCATTAAATTGAATTAAGACAAGATATTTTATGGAAAGTATAATAATAATACATTTCACCTTAAATTATTTGAACTAATAAATATAATCCCATTATTTTAATTTATGAAGAGTTAAAAATGAATATTATTTACTTCTCGTTCCATGTTTTAATGAACCTATGATTATTATAACAGAGGCAAAAAAGAGATGAAATAAATTTTTATTTAAGCTAATGGGATTCTCAAACCCAAATTGTTTTTTGTGTTATCTCCTCTTTCAAATTATTATTTGTATGAATATTGCTCAAATATCCTTAAAATTTTCTTTTACTTATTGTTTAACTTTTTTTATAGGTATGTACGTGTTTCTACCTTGATAAAATTATTTCTAATAAAAATTTATTGATTTTTTTTCAAATTTACTTTATTTTAAAAACACCACTTTAACTCATCTTGAGTTTCTTCCTATCAACTAAAGAATAATGATGTTTTATGTCAAAATATGACTTCTCCTATTCAATCATGAAGCCAAAATGATATTCATGTATGTATTATTTATGGAACCTTTATGTACCTCATTCCATTCTCGGAATTTATTTCATGACTATGATTATTATATGATCCCATACCTTGTGGCATGCATGGTTATGAGCTTTTTATGAAATTGGTGGGTATAGAATTATATATCCCTCTAATTAAATGTCTAATTTCATACAACTCTCAATATTATATGTATTAATCATAAAAAAGATGGAATCATTGTTCATAATTGTAATGTTATGATTTATGCACACGTGTTATGAATAAACATGATACTATATTTATTCACAACCATGTTTGGTATTTGAATACCATGTTATTTTGTTACATTATTATGATTATTTCACATTCCATGACTTTTTCAAATGATTCCATCATGATTATATATATGATACTATATATATTATATGATAAATATTATTATTCACTCCCATCTACTATTGATTTTGGTCACTTATTCCTTCTATGATATCTCGACCCTCAATGAAATTTTTGCTCACTCCATTCCTTATTTTATATAATTAAGCGATTATATATACCCATAATAATGTGATAGATTTTAGGAGGGTAAATAAGATGTATTTAAATAAGTTCCATATTC
Organism: Viscum album; assembly: GCA_963277665.1. NCBI lineage: Eukaryota > Viridiplantae > Streptophyta > Magnoliopsida > Santalales > Viscaceae > Viscum > Viscum album. Next base: position 608,937,469 of record OY728133.1, on the reverse strand, counting down.
CATTATGTACAAATTATGTATGAACCTGATTTTCAAGAGATATTAGAACATTGGAAAATAGAATGTATTACTATTTTGTTATTTATATAAAAAATATATAATAATTTTTAAGAAAAATTTTTAGTTATATAGTTTGCATCAGATCATAATATAGTTAATTATAAAATTATGATTTGAAAAAAATAGCGAAAAACCTTCACGTAAGACTATGATTAATGTGAAATATTGTAAAATTTTATTAATTTATATTAGCATATTATTTATAAGAAGTAAAATACATATTTGGTTGATACTAGTGGATATGGGTCTTACATAGATGTACCTAGGTGTAATAATACAAAAAGGGTGGATTGGGTATTATAGCAATTGTAACCCGATGTATGAAAAAGATGCCTTGATTCACTCATAGTTAGAAAATCCCAAGGGGTATGATTTATTTAATAGAAAATTCTACATAAAAAATTAGGAAGGTAATATAGTTGAATAAAATCATTATTTTAAGGATAAAAAATTATTAAATAAGATGATCCTAGAATTTTCATTTAAGAGAAAGGATAAATATTGGGATTCTATAAGATAAAAAAATTATATTTAATTTTAACCTGAGAATATATTATTAAATTAGGAATTGTTGGAATAGGTTTTATTGAACCAATTTTTATTTTGTAAAATGGTTGGAACTAGGAGAACCCATACAATAACCCGCAAGAGAGATAACACAATGATTATTTGAAATGCATTCCCAATGAAATTAGAGGGGGAGTTAAACCCTTATTGGTGATTCTTATATAACTGTCCCAGACTCTGATCGTTAACTTGAACCATGCAAAATATGTGACATAACCTAGTAGGAAAAAACTAGACATCAATTCCATTTGGAAGAAACAACCATTAATATTTATAATGGTCCACCTGAAACCATCTGTTTGTACATCAATCAGAAAATCATATTCATTTATTATGTCACATGCTAAATGGATTGTCTGTGTTAACTCACAGATGAATTGTTGTAGTACAAACTGGCTCACTGCTCCAATTGAACATTGTACAACTGTTCCGTTATCATTGAAGAACACTACTATTTCTGGCATCCATGGTAAATGCACAGGTTTTTTCAATTATTCCAGCCCATATTCAGAGTGAGATTGATTTATATGAGTATGTTGATCATGATACTTTAATCAGGAAGCCATCCATAACTGGAACTTTTTCCAGTTGTGATTCATACTTACTGCAATGTGGGGTGACAATCAGAATTCCTTCTTGGGTGATGGGTGCAAGAAAATCCTTCCTTCTACTAGATAATTCTCTCTTAATCTGGCGCATATGGAAACAGAGGCTACCTTTGCAGTCTGCACTCCCACGGACATGTTTGAGTATCATTCCTGCATGTTACTTATATTTAGCTTCTGATGAAACTGTTGAACACATATTTATACAATTTTATTTTGCTGCATGTTTCTGGAATTACCTGGAAGGAATCTTCCATGTTGATTTAAATCTTTTCTCAGTTGGTAGTTTGTTTACCTCTGTGATGTAGGTAGAATGCAGTGAGCAGGTAAAATCCCTGCTCTGTGTGGCTGTCATTTTTGTTATCTCATATTTATGGAAAGCTCAGAACAACATTGCTTTCAATAAGGGCAGGTCATCTAACAAGGAGGGTATTCTTGCAATTCACCGAAGCATTAAACGTACTTCAGTGACTCAAACAGGTATAATTAATAATGATATGTCATATTTTATGTTGTTATGAACTCTTTGTGTAAGTGGCAGGGAAAGAAATCCCAGGTTGATGTAGTATATTAGATGGATTCCACCAATAATTGACTGGCTCAAGGTCAATGTTGACGGGGCGTCCTCTGGTGCGCCAGGATTATCTAAATGTGGTGGGGTGTTTAGAACCTACATAGGCTTCGTCAAAGGGTGCATCTTCCACTACATTGTCAATGGATATGCTATTGAGGATGAGCTATGGGAAATGGTTAAGGAGATAAGGTACCCTGATCATTATGGTTAGATAAAGCTTTGTGTAGAGTCGGACTCTTCTGTTGCCGTGAAAATTCATAATGAGCGATCCAGGAATGTTCCTTGGAAGATGCTCCCTACAAGGATAAGTGCTCTAAAATCTACTGAATCTTTATCCCTATAGGTGTATCATGTGTACAGAGAAGCAAATCAAGTGGCGGATGCACTCTCTAAAAGAGAAATCATGGAGACGAGTTCGAGCTAGTTCTTTGTGCTTCCTAAATATTGCGGTGATCTTGAAATAAATGATAGAAGTGGAACTGTGTACTCAAGGTTGTGTAATGTCACTCCTTTGTGAGCTGCTTTATACTTTGTACTGTTTACATTTTTTTTTATATAGCATTTATGGGAGAAGGTCTCCTCCTGGCTCTCAGACTTTCTGGCTATTTATAATATTTTTAATCTACTAATTATGTAATAATCGGTAAACTCAATTGAAATGATCTTTCTTCTGCTCTACTATACTATGAAGTATATGGTTACTCTACACATCAATCATTTAGTTATAGAGGCTGATAAATAGTGGGTGTTTATAAAGGACTCAAATATGATAGATCAAATAGAATAAATGGTGTGGGATGATTTTAAAAAATTATTTCATAAAAATTATTTACCTTCAAATCATAAAAATGATAGAGAGAAATCCTAGATATTAATAAAAAAGAGATTGACTTTTTCACATTTTAAGAAACAAATTCACATTCCTTAAAATAAATGACTCATGTTTTATTATGAACAATGATAGTAAAACATATATCTTCTTTAGTGGTTCAAACCCATACCTATTAAAGGATATAGATATCATAGACATTTGGAATTATGAAAAATTTGATAGATATGATATGAATGTAGAAATAGATGTTGTAGAATGATCCCATAGTCATGGAGATAAGAATATAATTATGTAATATCATACTAGTGGATAAAATGATAATTTTTAAATACGAACCAACCACCCACATAATAGAGATATGTGAAGAATCATCATGGGAATTTCAAAATGGTATAAGGAAATGCATGTAGGTTGTAATTCCCCCAAACTCATTATTGTTAAATGGACATTAATAAGTAGGCCAAAATGACGGAGGAATGGAAATAACCTTCCAATGATCTACTAATAGTTTATTTCATCAACAACAAAGAGAAACATGACAATTTAAGCGAGTTCACTAAACCCCATATCATTGAGGGTAATCAAAATCATTAACCACCAATTTTGAAGGATCATGTGATCACTTATACCATCACCCCAGCATGGGTGGAACATTAAAATGATGTCATATAAATTACATTTCTTATTGAACCAATAATGTAAAAATCTTTATTTTATTATAAATCCAAAAATTTATTTACATTCAATAACATTTCTAAAATAGTTGAACCAAAACATTGATACCTTAAAGTAGAGATAAATATAAAAACATATAGTGGAGAGATCATTACATACCATGTGTTAGACTCTTCTCCTTTTAGAATATGTTGTAATATTCTTATAGTTTATTTAAAATATTTCCAATAGTGAATTTTGTTGCTATAATAGGAACTTATTGGGTCTTATTATATAGATATCACATCAAATATTGACAAATGGAAATGTCATTCTTTATTATAAACCATCACATGATCCTATACATATTCAAATAAATCATAAATTATATTTAGAAAATTCCTCAGTGATATGGGTGATGATGCCCAATGAAGAATCAAACCATTCCCATGTTCTAATGTCTATGTAAATCATCAAAATTGATAAATTTAAATTTTTAGTGGAAAACACTACTATATTTATTAAAGTGTTATGTGGACTTACCCTAAACAATGAGGTAGAGTTTTAAATAGTGTTTATACCCAGATCTGCACCTATCTCCAAATTTCATTATAGGATGGCCTTATTATAAATAGAGGATTTAAAGAAGTAGCTACAGAATATTTATAAAAAGGGTTCATATACCATATTAAATCACCTTGGGATAATTTGATGATCTATTTTATGAAAAACAGATGAATCAATATGGGTTTTTATCAATTAAAAGAAGATCAACAATATCACCTTAACAAAACGTATCCCCTTACAGGGATTGATTATTTCTTCAAAATTAATGATATCAGTACTTCTCAATGGTGGATATTAATTCTATATATTATTAGGTGAAGTTAAAAATGAATATATTCATAATATAGTATTATATAGAAGGTAAAAACATCAATGTTCATAGTGATTCCAGTAGAACATACTAATTCCCCTAAAATAATCATGGGTTTGATGAAATGAGTCTTTAAATAATACATTCAAAAAGTTAGGGAAGAATTTACTAATGAAATTATCATCTACTGCATGATAAAGGATGACCATGAAGAGAATCTAAGGATTGTGCTGGTAATATTAAGAAAGTAGAAAATCTATGATAAGATTAGAATGTATGTTTTCTAAATGAATAAATTCATATTCCTAGGACATGTGATCACAATTGAGGGAATTTTTGTAGAACACTCAATGAAAAATGAAATTTAAGAATGTCTTAGAGCATCAAGTGTAATAGAAATTTCTATATTTCTTATATTATCTAGGTACTACGGATGATTTCTAAGACACTTTTCATGATTGGATGTCCCACTAACTAAGTTCACACAAAAATGGGTAAGGATTGTTTGGATATAATAATATGAGGAATTATTCAAGGAGCCCAATAAGAGGCTAATCATTATTCATAGACTCATAATAATATCAAGTAAAAAGGGTTTTTAATATACATCGATTATTCAATGAAAATATTTGGTTGTTTACTCATACATAATAAAAATGTTATAGCATATGCCTCATAATAGATTAAAATTCATCAAAAAACTACCCAATTAATGATATGGACTTATATATTGTGATATTCATTTTGAATATTTATAACCACTACGTATATGTTGAGAAGTGTTATGTATATATATAGATTATAATATTATATTGTATATATTCACACATAAATAGTTCAACATGTGTCAATGAATATGGTCATAGTTGATCAAATACTATGATTTCAATATTCACTACCATTCTAGAATGTTCTATAAGGTTATTGAAGCTCTTGAAAGAAAAGAACCTAGTACACTATCCTTGATGAAGATTGAGAAACACCCTGTCTTCATCGATAAGAAAAGGATGGATCTGGAAATCCTAAAGATAGGTAATACATCACACAAATTTTAAATTATTTTCGAACATTCTATGTAATAGAATATAAAGGATCCATAAAGGTATAATTGAGATCTTCAAAATAAGGAGGAATAATTAATATAATGTAATCTCCATGAGTTCAAAATTGATGAAGATGTCTTCATTTGATTTGTAACTATACTTTTTCAATATTTAACACCTGAGAAAAATAATTATCAATTGGATAATACTTATGCATCATCTTTATCCATCAATCTTGGAAGCTCAAAAATGTATTATGATCATGGAGATCACTTCTAATGGGAAAACATGAAGAAGTAGATTGCTGAGTACATCTTAAAGTGAATGGTACATCAAAAAGTTAAACCAAATTGACAGATTTCCAAGGGGATGATTCAACAAATTCCCACAACCACATAAATATAGAATAAAATCAAAATGGACTTTTTCACTGGTCTCCTAGAGACATATAATGGAAGACATGTTATATGGGATGTGGTGCATTAACTCACCAATACATCCACTACATCAACAATTATGAATACTTATCTCTTGAATTATAGTCCAAAATATATGTATAGGATGTACTGATGTTGTACGAGGAACTGATTTTGATTATTTTTCTTGACAATCCAAGGTTTACCTATAAATTATGGATAATTATTCAACGTGCTATGAATATTTAGTAGAATTTCAGTATGATCAAGCATTCCCAAACTAATAGAAAAAATTAATGGAATATACAGACACATGAGGATATATTGAAATATTTATTAAGGAAATTTAATAGAGGATATGATCCATATATCCTATTGTTTGAGTTCTCATATAACAATAGTTTCAACTTGAGTATTCCTATTACCCTATATAATTATCTATATGAGATGTGATGTAAAAATCATATATGTTTGGAGGAATATAGATAATGAATTATAAAAAGACTTGATATTTTAAATAAATTACATTTAAGGTTCAAAAAATCTTACATTATTTAAAATCCACCCACAGTTAAAAAAAGAGCTATGATGACAACCATCGAAGGGACATAGAGTTGGAAGTTATAGAAAATATTTTCCTTCAAATATCATTAATAAAGAGAGTCATGTATTATGAAAAGAAATGAATTTTTAATTTTTGACAGCTCATATATTTAATAATAAAAAAAATGCTTAATTATGTTTCTAAATTGTTTACTTTGTTATGTTAGCATTTGACATCATAAAATAGACTGGAAGAATTATTTAAGGATGACTCTCCATTAGCCTAACTCATCACTATAGAAAACTCACCACTATAGGCTCACCATTCCAATGTAATTTCTCGAAGTATTCATGAGTATAATACATATTATATATTTCACTAAGTATGTTTCACAGATCCTTACATACCACTCCTGACTTACCTCAAATTTTGAGTCACTGTTCTAAAGATACCATCATCCTGAAATTTCCAAGAATAAGTCACTGTTAGCTTTTACTCACTGTTGAATTAGTCTACCTCGAGAGTGATAATCAAAGTGTCACTGCTCAAAAGTATCATTGTTACATTTTCTTTTTTCATTTTAAATTGAATATTTCAAATGGTCATATTTTCAGAACATAGTGCAATTGATTATTTTAATGACCTTTTTCTGGCCATTTGCAGAAAACATTTATACTGATGTTAGACCACAATACAAGGGACAAGGTAACATACCAAGATTGAAAACACTATTTATGATATTTAATATAAATATGAAAATTGAATCTTTAAAAATACAAGGAACAAAATAGAACAATATGTTTGTGGTGATAGATTAGATTGAACAAGACCCAACAAGCGAGCCAAACAATATAATCCTCGTTTCATGTGTGGGAGCATATACAAAAATAATTTTAGTAATACATGAGTAAGAATATTACAATATACATGGATCATCCATACACCACAATAAATAAGTTTATATGATACTCTATTTTACAAAAAACATCTGACAAATGAATCTGTCTTCATTTAAGGCTACAGTCAATGGGACATTAAGCTGCAATTCATATGACAGAAAGAAAAACATTCCATAATACTATGTTATTATCTGTTAGTGTTTGTTATTTATTTACATTTCATGAAGTGTTGATTTCATGTTTTATAAACCCACACTAAATCCAATGAAACACATGAATATGCATAGACATCTTCATGACATATCATTTTACACATTGTATTTCCACAAGTAGCATTGGAAGATGACCCTCTATGGCCTGTCACATTTTTCACAGCCATGAAAACTATGGAAGAGGTCTCTATGGCCTAGGAAACACTATGTGTACTATTATATACCTCGATAAGTTGTTGATGAAGTTTATATCTATAATCGTATGGGTGTAAGGTGATCACCAAGTGGAGAGGACTAAGTCTCAGGTTGATACAGAACATCTTGTTGTCATTTCTGCTTTACCTTTTAATGTAATATTTTAACTGAATTATATATATCAAAATTGAAATCATTTATTTCACTTTGATAATTAATCATAGATTATTTTTGTATTATAATTTTATTGTGTAATTTTTTTTCAAAAGTTAAAATAAAATTTCATATTATTACAAAGGATAACTAATCACTATTTGAGAAATCATTTAAAATATCAAGTACTTTTAAATTATGATACTTTGATTAACTAGGATATATCATATTCTTATTTTTGGATTTTTATTAAATACATTTTTAAAATAAATTATAATTCAAGACTCAATTCACCTCTTCTTGATTCTCATCTCTGACTTACTATTGGTATCAAATGTTCTTAAAATCTTTTCAAACACTATTTAACTGTGATAATAGTTGTGTGATAAAGATCATAAAATTCATGATAATTATATATTTTTAGTTCATTATATTTATTTTATAGTATTTTAAAATTTAATATATAAGGAAATGTGTTTCTACTAACATAACTCTATATTTCAATGGTATAAATTAGGCACAATGGAACGTATAAATGAAAATACATATTGAAAGTATGGGTTCTGAAAACTTTTCGACCATAATAAATAAGTATAAAATTCATAATACTTCGATAAATACATGGGATTATGAAACTATGTCTTCTTATAACTATAATTTCAAATTCAAGAATTGCTTATATTGCACCATAAGAGATGATGATATTAACAAAATTTATACATGTAAAACTGCCTATAGGATATGGGATACTGTAGATATCTCACATGGAGGAACTAAAAATGTTTAATAAATTAGGCTTAACAATTTACCCTTCAATCATGATAATTTAAAGATAATTCATGATGAGACTATATCTATAATGTATCTTAGTTTCAATGCTATTGTGAATATAATGAGCTCACTATGACAGATAGTCACTATAAAAGAACAGATCATGCAACTCATGAAATGTCTAACAAAAAGATAGAGGATGAAATCATTATCAATTAGGGAATTTTCTGACATAGATACACTTCCATTAAGGGATGTAATAATAATATTGATTATGTATGAGGAAGCTAATGGTTAATCGATAATATGATGATGAACCTATGAGAATATATGTTTCTTTGAAAACACTGTATCCAAGAAAAAATAATAGAAGAAATTTCAAGTTCAAGATAATAGTTCATGTGAGGAAGATTCATCAGCTGATAGTGATGAAGAAATGGCTTAGATATCTAGAAGAATTATGAAGTTTTATATAATAAAGAAGAATTCCAACATTAAAAGAAAATATGACAATCATGGGATGTGGAAAAAGGATTTCTAGAAAGATAGTAATTCAAAAGACTTCATATGTAATGAATGTAAGAGAAAAGGACATGTGAAAGATGACTATACAAAATATGAAGTAAAATAAGATATATGATAGTAAGGATCAAAAGTACTAGAAGGTTATGAAATCTAACTGGGGTGATTCTGAGGACACCTCGAGTGACTCTGATTTATCTCACGATGAAAAAGATGATAAAGCCAACATAATATTTATGAAAAATATATACTATGTAACTTATGTATCTCTTAAACATAGTTCTCATTACTATAGAGATGATGTTTAAAATGATATTCATGAGATCAAGAATAAATAATAATTGTTTGATCATTGAATCATTATTTAGGATACTTTTAATAAGACATGAGATAAATATAAATCACTTAAAAAATATAAATAACTTAATATTTATATTAAATCTAAAATTAATATATAAATGTAGAAAACGTTAATTTTCTTAATGAAAATATTGAATATAAGATATCTAATAAACATTTAAATAAAGGTACTTAAATTTTATTGATATGTAAAATATTTTAACACATATTAATGGAGAAAAAAATATCTAAAATACACTACAGGTATTTGATACCAAACCATATAGAAGGGAATAATTAAAAACACATATATTCCAATATCCTAGAAATAATCTAGTAGTTCTCATTTTGGATAGTTCATTAACACATCTAGTTCTGAGAATCATTTTGTACAATATTTTTCTATAGGTCCTAGAAGTTTTTATTTTTCTATTAATTTACAAACTACTTACATAAAACCCATTAAGAATGTGTGGGTTCATAAATCATTGATTATTGATATTTCTAATGCCAATGAATTCGGGGTACCAAAATCATTTCTTGTCAATTATATTCTACTTGAATGATAATTGAAAAGTTCATATAAAAACTTGTCATACATGGATTGTGGTAGTTCAAGAAATATGGCTAGGGAATACTCAAATTTCAAAAATATTAATAAGGTAGACAGTGGACATGTTTCCTTGGGTGAGAATTCAAAAGGAAATATTATTGGTCTTGGATAAATTGAAAACACCAATTCAATTCTGATTTCTAATGTACTTTTTATTGAAGATTTATAATATAATCTTCTTATCCTTCTCAATTATGTGATGATGATTTCCATTTCAAATTTGAAAAAAATGATTCTATTGTTTTTTACTCAAAAAATGATTTGATTTTCACTGCATGTAGATATGAGAATATTTATGCTGTTAATCTATATTTTTTACATTCAGAGAATGTTTCTTACTTATGTTACTTTTATAGAGAATATTGTCTTTGGTATAATAGAATAGTCTATTGTAACATTCACTTATTTATAATGATTATTATAAAAGGGTTATTCTGGGGTTTACCCAAACTTGTGTTACCAAAAAATAATGTTTGTAATCCTTGTTAAAAGGGAAAACATCACAAGTTTTCTTTCCTGCCAGTGAAATAGGTCTTAACATATCAAACTCTCAAGTCAGTTCACATGGGCATGTTAGGACTATATAGAGATTGATGTTTAAATGGGACAAACTGTGTGTTTGTAATTGTATATGATGTTTCTAGATATATCTAGGTTTTCTTTTTATCTCACATATTTGAATATATTTACTCTTTTACCAAGAATACAAGATCAATAGAAAGTATATGTTTTCATAAAATGATTACTTTTATAAATGACCTTGTCCTTGAGTTCGGAAATCAATATTTCAAATAATCCGTCTCAAAAAATGGCTTTAATAACAACCTCTATGTTTCTAGGAATTCTTTTTAGAATTGAGATATATAAAAAAAATTAACCCTTTAAGAGATTTCATGGACTATACTCAATTAATTTGACTTTCCCATATATTTGTTGGCTGAGACTATAAGTACAAATTTCTATGTAATCAAAAGAGTATTAATCCATCATATCTTGAAGAAAACTCATCCTTAACTAATGAATAACTATAATACTAAGTGTAAATACATTAGTGTTTTTAGTTGCAATGTATTTATTCTTAATAATATAAATAATCATGGAATGTTTTCCTCAAAATGAGAGGAAGGAATTTTCATAGGTTATTCAGTTTCTAGAAAATCCTATATAGTCTTTAATAACAAAACCAAATGGGTGGAAGAATATGTATGTGTCAAATTTGATGAAACATATCAACATTAACCTAATAAATCATTAGAAAATTGTGAGTATGATCTATAAAATATGGAATTGAATTCAAAATCATAAGAATTTTTTGTCAAATAAGTAGCAAAATCACCCATTTTTGGAAAAATTCAAATCATTGAACATGAAGAACATGAATAATTATAATAACTAGAGGAAACCATTCCATTTTTTCCAGAGGTATTATAACTCATAATAATCAGCCTTTAGATTATATATTTTGATATGTAGACAAAGGTTCCCAAATCAATGTTTCACTAAGAAATCGGCTTGAACATCTAGTCTTTTTGTGACAGCTTGAACAAATGAATATCAATGAATAAATCATTAATGAATTCTGGGAATTGTATATGTATGAAGAGATAAATTAGTTTGAATGAAATAATGTGTGAAATTTTTTTATATACTTAATTAAACCTTAATTATAGGTACTAAATCGGTGTTTATAAATAAGGTTGTTCAACCTGGATCTATAGTAAGGAATAATGATAGATTAGTTGAATAAGGTTATAGTGAAAAATAAGCCATTGAGTATGATGATACATTTTCACCTGTAGCCTAATTTGAATCCATTATAATCCTACTATGTTTTTCATCAAACATAAATTTCAAACAATATCAAATGGATGTTAAAAGTGCATTATTGAATGTTTATATAGTTGAGGATGTTTTTATTGAACAACAACATAGTTTTTAAAATCTCCATTCTTTAAATCATGTTTTCTAATTAATGAATTAATTATAGGGTTTAAGATATTCTCACAGATCATTGTTTAATAAGATCAACTCTTTTCTGATATCAAATGGTTTTACAAATGGTATACATAACCTTACCCTTTTAATCACAAAACATCCATGAATGTTTTTGTTTTTAAAATATGTGTAGATTATATTATTTCTGATCTTATAAAAATATCATATGTTCTGATTTTATAAAAATGATACAATTTGAGTTTGAAATGCATTTAATGGGAGAACATGAATTCATTCTTTAATTTCAAATTTTTCATAAAATTAAGGAATTATTTTAAATAATGTAAATATACACAATTTATTTTAAAATGGGTTCCACTAGATAACTCTAAATGTAGTGATACTCACATGAGTACCACATTTATGTTGGAACATGATGAGGTTAGGAAACCAGTGGATCAAACCAATTATAAAGGTATGATTAAATGTCTTTTATACTTGATTATTGGCTGACATGAAAATATTTTTAGTATGTGCATGTGTGGTAATTTATATGAAAAACCAAATGAGTAACACTTAATTGCTATTTTTTTAAATACCTCAAATATACTACCAATTTAAGATGATTATATACTAGTGGAAAAGAATTTGATTTAGTTAGTTATTATTATACAGATTTTGGTTGATGAAATTTAGATAGAAAAATCACATCTGGAACGTGTCAATTTTTGGGTAAGTCATGTATATCAAGTTATAGTATGGAGAAAAATTGTTGTACATTATCTAATTTCAAATCTAAATACATAGTTTTTGGTAGTTTATATGCTCAAATTTTGAGGATGAAATATGCATTAATATAGTATGGATATTAGTTTCTTTATATCTCTATAAATTTCAACAATACAAGTGATATTGAAAGTCCTAAAAATATATTATATCATTCTTAAACAAAACATATTGATGTAGGACGACACTTTTTATGAGATCATTACCACAAAGTTGATATTACTATGGAATACATTGGAAAGAAAATTAGCTTGCGGATATTTTTACTATGGCTTTGAATTATGTGAGAATGAGTTATACCAAATAGAAATTATGGATGATTAATTTTAATTAAGTAAAACTCTATTGAAGACTCTCCATTGTTGTCTCCCCGTTGATGTTTCACTGTTGAAGATTCGGTGTTGTTCTGTCACCATTGATGTATCACTATTGAAGATACACCATAATTGTCTCACCAATGATGTCTCACTATTGAAGACTCACTATCATTTTCTTGCTATGGAGTGTATCACCGTCGATTTGTCACACTATTATTTTTTTCTTTAAAAAGTTAATTTTTCTATGTTTTTTATTTAAATTATTGCTATTTTATTTATTAAATATGTTTCAAATATTTGTTTATGGGATCCATAAATTATTAAATACAATCGTTTATTATTTTATAGTGCATATCGACCTTTAAAACCTAATTTTTATCCTCATTATTTCCACTATTAACTTCGAATGTTCCCTAGATGTTCTTAATGGTAATAGTGATGTGACCCTGCTAATGAAATATAGAAAACAATTTTACTTTCATAGATGAATAAGATTGTACTATGTCAAAACAATAAAAATAATTTGAATCCCAAACTCACAAACTGAGTCATTATAGTATAAAAGGATATCATTGTAGATTGGCTTCAATCAAGTAAGTCCCTTGTGTAAAGAGTATTAAAAGAGAAAGGATTGGTAGAGTGGTTTTTTGAATAATAAGTGATCGATATATCTGAATCTAGTGTTAGTTTTTTATCAATATTTTTTGGTTTAGTTTTACTAATGAAGTATATTTTGTGATAAGAACCATAATAAATAAACACAGATTTTTCTTTTCCTCGAGTCTCTGGTCGTCATGTTTAAGAGTGACCCATGAGGGTATCTATGAAGATCATCAGGGAAGTCCCCCAAGTACTAGTGATGTTTTATATTCCAAAAATGATCTAATAGATCTAACTAGAAATGGAACTTCTATAAAACTTGTCACATCTGAGTTTGATGGTGAAATCAAGAAGCATTTTATGTTTATTTAATATATTCATTCCCAATAAAAGGTAATTTTTTCACTTTTAAATTTTAGGATGTGTATTTTTTGTACCTAATGATGAAATTATATAAAATCAACATATGAAAGTTCATCATTCATTATATGTTTTAAATGATTAAAACTAATTCAAGATCCACTTATTTGTTTTATTCAATGTTCATTTCTGCAATGTAAAAGGCTAAATTAATAGTTTGAGAAAATTAAAAGTGTATTATAGACTATGGTGGTTTTTCATTACCAATTTTATATTAAATATAATGAAAATAAGATGGAATCCATGAAAAACACAATGGATATAAGATAATGAAATGATTTTGGTGATTTTCAACCGTAATAATCATCCCACTCAATCAAAGGATATAACAATTCCCATTATGGAACTAGATGAAGTAATGGAATACTTATATGTATTTGTTGAAGTTTATTCCTCTATAAATATAGAATAAAATCTATCTAAAGAGAATGAAGTAGTCTGGGTATTCCTAAGGAGCATGAAGAACCATCACATGAATCTCATGGGCCTTCATTGGCTCTCCCATTGAGGGAAACCATTATCAAGGAATATGAAGATGATGAGACTAAAGAGGAATACATTAGTAATAAAAGTGGATTTGAAACATTAGATAATAGTTTTGAAAAATCTGGTGATTAATGTAAAAATAATAGTGATGAAAATAGATAATACGTTGATTATGGTGATGAATATGTGGAAATGAAAAAAGATAATAATAAAGATCAGGAAGACACTAGTAAAAATGTAGGAGCTAAGGAAGAAAAGGAAACTAACGGTGGTAGATCAGATCATCTAGATCATGATGGAGATGATGAAACAATTTTTTCTCTACATGTCACAGATAAAGGTGAATTAATTGAAAAGATAATGAAATATGTTGTTGAAATAGAGGAATGACAAAACATCGATGACAAAGTGGATGGAAATATTGGTATTCTAGTAATAGTGTTAGTTGATAATCAAATGGTAACATCTCTTAAGGGGGAGAAAAACACCAATTTTGATAGAGTTTAAGCACCAAACCATTTTAATACAACTTATATAGATTAATAGTACAAATTACATATATTATATTTGTCCTATTTTGGGTTTTTCAATCCCAAATGAACTTCAAGGATCATTAATTAAAGAAATTAATCTATAAAAAAAATTACCTAATGCCAATATTTGTTATGACTCATACCCTTTACACTGATCCGATAACATCAAATTATATAAGTTAGGAGGAGTTGTAATCCTTTAGGATTAAACCGTTATTTGGTTTTTTATATAATATGATATCACATCCGGAACCTATGGAAAATATTAGTGAAATAGATGTTGCCCAAATTCTATAGAAAATATTTTGGAAAATTACAACCATGATTCTTCATAAAATTATTGATATAAGAACATAAAATAAGATGATAAGTTATTTATTAGAAACACTCAAATATTTTTTTAATGAAATGGAATCTAATTATAAATAATATTTAAGTGGTATTATGAAAAGTATTATAGATACTTCCTATTAGTCTTATCTTTATTATATAACTCCTTTTATAGTGTTTGAAGTTGGGTTGTTTTGATTTTTAGTTTCGGATGACCTAAAGGGTGCATTAACCTCTTTAGATCCACTTTTTGATGAATTTAATGTTGAGTTTCCATGATAGATTTTAAGAGAATAGTTAAATACTATGATGGGTGGTTCAGATCATGGGATCTTGAGAAAAAGTCAACACAATAGTGATCATGTACACTCCATGGTAAAAATTATTCCAAAAGAGTCCATTACTCTTATAAAGATATAACAAATAAAGTATATTTATAAATTATAAGAGTTTACACAAATCCTCAATTGGATAGTAATATAATGTAGATAAAGTAAAACCTCAAGATACCGACAGCCAGAAAATCCTTCAGGGAGCATGTTAACCAACATAAATAACATACACCAGCTCTTCAGTCCTTTATGGAAAATAAATATGACTTCACCATGGATATAGAAAAAGGAGGCCAGATAATTATGGACATTATTAATCTTATAATGCTTTTTCTTCATATTAAGACCACATCCATTTTATCTCCAGATTCCTATAGCATTCCTTAAACATGTCTTTGAATCACTACAAGACTTGGCTACCCTTTAACTCATCCACAATATCACTCTTCCTTTGTAATGAATTCTTTTTTACCATTACCTACTCAACTTAATCCTTTTACCATGACACATACCAAGCAGCTACATCACTTTTGGCTTGTATTATATAGAGAGTTATCATTATACAATACATAAGCTTCTCTTACTATTCCTACATCTATACTTAGGCCTTCAACATATGCTCCCATTTCTTATGATAAAGGGAAAGAACCTCTAAATCCTACAATTGAGAAGCCATGATTTTAATATTTTTTGTTTTTGATATGGATGTAACTCAACCATTTTTGTTAATATATCAATTACTTTGGCCTCCGACATCTTCTTTAGATCTTTTTTTTTTACATTTTTTATAATTCAAAAATGGGTAGAAGAGTGTTATGGAATATAATCTTTGACGCATATAATTTTTTTTATTTTCACTCTCTTTCTATGCTACAATATTATTTGATACATATTAAGTTATTCAGTATAATATACTTAGATTTAATGGTTTCATTGTTCTTCCATATTATGTATAAATTAATGAACCTTACTTGCATGATTTGTGATCATTAAAAAAGGGGAGAATATATAACTCTCATGGTTCTAATAATCATAAATCATCATTTATTATGTTTCTAATGAGTTTAATATGTTATGTTATCATTTTGAATTATAAAACAGATTAGAATAATTTTTTATGGATGAATAACTCTTAGACTAACTAATTTATATGGATGAATCACCGTTATCCTGACTCACTACTATGTAACTGTCACCACTCTTGACGCAACATTCTGGTGTCACCACTCCAAGGAGTCAACATTAAAATTATTTTTCAGAATGTACTAAGTATAATTCATCGCTCTTGACATGTCCCTATGTCTGAGTCACCATTCCAAAGAATCCCTCAACTTGAAACTTCCAAGAATAAGTCACCACCAAATTTTAGTCACTATTGAATCAACTTATTTCTCTAGAGACTATAATAATTCACCCCACTAAAGTATCACCATTAAATTTCCTTATTCATTTTCAATTAAATATTTCTAATGGTCACATTTCAGGAACATAGTGCTACTGATTATTATAATGACCTTTTTCCATCATTTTTCATACAAAATATAAATGGATGTCAGACCATAGTAGAAGGTATGAGGTACCAGACCACGATCAAGAATTTCTTTATGCTGATGAAAATAAAGCAACAAACTAAATATCTAAACAATAGGGAACAAAAAGGAATAATATGTGCAAGGTGATGGATGAAATTAAATATGGCATAACAAGAGTACTAAACAAAAGAAGCTATTTTTCATGCATGCGATTTTATACTTTAAAAAACCAATGAACACACAAAAAAAAGATTAATGTACACTTGGATCATTCATACAACATAATATAAAAGCTTCTTCAATACATTATTTTACAATGTAATTATGATAAACCACTCAATATTCATTTCAAGATACCTTAATGGAGTCACTATGATATAACACATATCACACAGATCCACACTATGCCTTATACTACTTTATCTACTATTTTTGTTTGATTTTTTACATTATGAGTAGTATGTGATTTCTTGTTTTATAAACACAATAAATCATTTGAAAAACTAGATGATACATAGATATATTCAAAAATTTTAATTTTACACCATGAATTCTCATATATAGTAGTGGAAGAGGTCACTTCGTGGCCCATCACATTTTTACAACCATGAAAATTGTTGAAGAGGTCTTTGTGGCCTGGAAAAAAACTGTTTGTTCTATTATATACCTCGATCCAGGTTTAAAAGCATGTTTATTTCTATAATTTTCTATGTGGTATGTGATCAAACGGTGGAGAGAAATAAGTCTCATCTTGAGAATAAAATTCTTGTTGTTATTTTTTCTATTCATTTTAAAGTTATATTTTCACTAAATTATATATTTGAAATCTAAAAAAAATTATATTTCATTGATATTAAATCTTATATAGTGTTTTTATTAGAATCCGATTTATTAAATTGATTTTAAAAGATAAAATAGTTTTTAATTTTATTTCAACTGAGAAAAAATAACTATTTGTGAAATATTTTATAACATCAACTATTTTATAAATCTGCTACATTTGATAACTGGGATATATTTTATTTGGATTTTGGGATTTGGCTTCAATTTTTAATTGAAATTGTTATTAGGGACTCAATTAAACCCCTATTGAGTCTTCTCTCAATAAAATATTATCCATTTCTATATTTTTACATTTTTACATCCTTAATCTCATATGAGTAGTTTCCCATTAGCTATCACTTCAACAGAACATGTCTCATGTTCATAATGATTTCCATGTATCTCTTCTAAAGGAGTGTATACCAGATCCATCCCATGTATTGAATTTTAAGGTGGTACAAATAGATAATGACCAAACTGATAATGATAATCCAATGAATATTTTATACCATAGTGAAAAATTTCTATGTGGCAATACAAATCACCTTGTAAAATTATGGTGGAAAACCAAGAATAAGAAAAGAAATCATTAAACCCAAAGGAAACAATGAATCGTAAGTAACCACATTTATTATCTACTAAGAATATTAGTTTAAATTTCAATTATAAATGGGGGATAATATAATGAAATTGAAATTATAAATGATATTTTTTCTTTAATAAATTTATTTTATTTTATATCGTATCGTATTATAAACCGAAAACATAAATAAAATCCAAAAACCTATTATTTCATAAAAATAGGATATTAAATTAATCAACAACTAATCCCTTAAAAATGAACACAATTACAATGTAAATAGTATTAAAATAAAAATTTATAATGTGGATATTTTGATTATCCTTATCTACTATAATTACTGCTCCCAAAAAAAATAATGTGGAAAATAAATAAAATAATAGTAAACAAATCAATATTTTTGAAAATAAAAGTGTAAACCCTTGGGAGGGATCATATTGAATGATCTAAGAAGGAATTAAGAGTTTTATATAGGATATAAAAAGACTATTAAAAATGAAATGTGTCAATTGGATTATTAATGTGACCATTAAGAATAGTAACATGACCATTAGTTTTAGTAACCCGACTGTTTGGAATAGCTTGACTAATAGAATATTAATTTGAGCACAAAATGATAAAATGTAGCATAGATAATATTTATCATGAGTAATATAATAAAATATGAAATTTTCATTGTAATAAAATAAATACCATGAATAAAAACAATAGGAAATTACAATGATTTTATTTAATAAATTACATTTTATTTTATTTCAAAAAAATATTAATTTTTATATTGAAATATAAAAAATAAATATGTTATAAATTTATTTTGTAAAATGATTTTTTTTGGAATCACAACGTTGAAATTGTATAAGTATTATTTTTTGTAATTTTTTTAATACACCATTTTTTATGGAATAATAAGGGTACAGTTTTTTCATAACTGATATGTTTTAAATGACACCATTCATAATGTAATAAATAGATAATGATATATATTATATTTTTCTCAATAAAAAAAACTATTAATAATATAATTAATTGATGAAATTAAATTTCAAAATTTAAATAGTTTTTTCCAAATTCTAAAATTTTAAATTGTCCCTTTAAATAATATTTTTTAATTTTTTTCTAATTCATTGGATTAAAATAATAAAATATAATAATAAATTGTTTTATAGTCTGTAAATCATGTTTTTATTTAAATATATTACATATTGTTAATAATTTTCTTATGTTAAATTTTACCATGTAAATTATTTTTTTTTGAATATTTAATCTTAAAAACACTACTCTACTCAAGTATAAATTCCCATATCCATCCCCTTGGAAAACCCATCCAATTTCACTTACCAAATCCAAATATCTACCCAATTACCATCTCCTTATCCCCTCATCATCATTATGAATATTCTAGAATAACCAAAATCTAGAAATTCAAAAATTTGAGGGTAGTAGAAATGTATTAACTCTAATAAAGATGTAACATCATCTCATATTTTTATTTAGTTTTCCTTTATTAATTTCATATCATACATGTATTTTATAATAAAAAAATCATTTAAAAAATTAAATATTATTTAAATTTTTTTTTGAAAAATTTAATATCCAATTAATATTTTATTAATAATATAAACACAAATTACATTTCTCTCTCCTTCTCTTTGAAAAATGCCTCGGTAACAGTTGGTTAACAGCCAATTAGGATAATTCTAACTCTCTATTTATAAAAAACATTATGGATGATTATAATAAATTATCAATAATAAATAAATTTATAAACACATGTATTTATACTATTATAGATTTAATCTTAATAATTAATTAATATTAATATTACAATATCATTAAATTGAAACAAGATAATTTATATTAATGAAAATTTGGTATCAAAATATTACACATTTAATTATGGAAAATAACAAATATAATACAAATATAATAATTGATAAATGTTGAGAAAAATGAATATAATTAAATATTGGTTCCATGTTTTAGTAAATTTAATTTTAGTATAAAAAATATGGAAAAGAGATTATATAAATCAACATACGTATTATGCATGAACATGAGGATTTATTTTTTCACAATTATAATGGTATGATTTATGAACATTTTTTTAGAATGAAAATTATTATATATTTATTCATAATAGAGTTCTATATTTTTCTACTATGTTATGATATTTCATTATTATGTTTATGCCTCATTCCACTATATTTTCAAATGAATCCCCCTTTCCTATAATGATTATTTCGGGCTTATGATATGATGATAATGGTTATGATGAACCATTTACTCTTTAATCAGGTATCTAACTCCTTATATGTTATCTCTACACTTTATAATTATTTATCTCACCTCTTTATTGATGTATATCATCATCTGATTACATGTACTAAGGAGAACATGATATATTTTCGGAGGATAAAGAAGAAGGATTTAATTTATTTTTATATATAACTATGTACATGTGATGTAAGAAACTAATGTTACAAAGATAATATATCTTTAGATCCTATTATGTTTTAATATTATGTTATATATCTATAAAATCATGTTATAGTTATGTATGAAAAATTTGGTTATCTACATCTTCCATTAAAAAATAATTTAAATAATGATTTAGATATTGGTAAATATTAGTAAATTTGGAAACTATCATTAGTTTATTCAATTATAGTTTTCTTCTACCCAATATTAAAGATAGTAAATACATTCATAATCACTATATATATTATATAATGATATTATTCATCGATATCATGTATCATTCACCGAGATTTTATTAATATGAGTTAGTTTTTCTCATATTATATGATATATTGGTTAAATAAAAAAACATCCATGGTGAGTCCTATAAATAATTCATATGTAATCCTATTAACGTGACTCATTTATTTGTCAATAGAATACTATATATACTTCATAAAACAAATTCTATGTATCACTTTTATAAATACCGAATTAAATTTAGTTATATTGAACCTAATTTTGAATTTAAAAATATATGTGCTCTTACATGGACAAAGAATACTCTTATATATATCCATATGGATCTTCATACACAATATATAGGTCTCTTAACCTATTCCTTTTTTGAAGAAACATATTCTAATACATACAATTACAGACCATAATAATTAAAAATCATTGTCAATTTATAGTATGTAATCTGTAAAAAAATCTAAAAAACACCAATGATCCTAATAACAGAATTCCCTAAATATGATTTATCTTTATTTTTAATGTTATTGACCTTAATTATTTTTTTATAATAAGGAATATTTTAACTAAATAATTATATTTTAGTCTATAGAATTTTTATTGTAACTTTTATACATCTAAAACACCAATTGGATCTTTAAAATCAGTCATTTGAATCATAAACACTTTCCCAATCATATTTCAAATAATGAAATAAACATTTAATATGCATCTATTGAATCTCATAAATATTAATTTTTATTATGGAATGAAATTTTTTATTTAGATTTATTATAGATACTAGTGTTAAGGCCACTACATTGTTAATACCTTTATTTTTTAATCATTTTAAACTAAGATATAATTAATGGTAGAAACACTTCATTTAATATGAAATTTATCATAGAAATTACACTTACACCCTATGATTATTACGTATTATAGTGCATTAATTATGCTTAAATTTTTACATGGGAATGTAGAGTCATGTTCAGTTTTCATGACCTCTAATTATTTCTCATAATTGGAAACATTTGTAAATTACTGATAAAAATAGGTTCGTATTTTTTAAACTCTACTCCATTATCATTTCAAATAATAAATACATATCTTTTAATATCTCAAAAAATGATTTTTATTTTTGGGGTTTGGGAAACATACAATTTTTTTTGTTTCTATAAAAATGTGGGATACCAACTCATTTTTTACCTCAAGAAGTATTCATGTTTTATTACTTTGATAACATTATATTTAATTTATTTCCTGTTATTTTCATTATAAATTTATTACTTCTCAAGGAATATTCCTCATAATGACAAAAATTTATGTTCATTGATTTATTATAAATGCAATAACTCATTTTTGTATTTATATATAAAAAATTATCTTTTCAAACTATACAATATAATATTATCAGGAAAGATAAATCATTATGATTACAATTCTATATCTCATATATTTATATCATTAATTCCTTGGGTGGAATATGGTTAAGTATGAAAGTATGTTGTAAAATACAATAACCCTAAAAATATATAGAAATGTTGTATTGAATCATCACCAATGAAAATATTATTGAGAAGGTAATATTTCACATTTAAGATACATCATTATAATGATTTGTACATAAAAATTTAGTTTTAAAAAATTATAAAATTATATTATATATCCTTACACATATGAATTAATTGATTCATACCTCAATAAAACCAATGTGTCTTTGTAAATTTTATAGATTATTTATTAATTTATTTTAAACAAATTGATTATTTCAAATATTTCATTCCTATTCATTATAATAAATATATTAACATACAAAATAAATATATTTGTATGTTTCAATTTATTTATAACCCCCACCTTTTTATAATCATTATCTTATATACGTCACTATGTATTTAGTAAATTATCGCTTTTTATGATTCCACAAATTGTAAATTGTCATTTTTTAATAAATAATTATCATGTATTATATTTTTCACAATAAATTGATATAAACAATCCATCTCTATAGAGTCCTTGAATTTTTTTCTCATTTAAATGGGCATGTTTACAATGAAAATTTCAATTGATATTTAAAACATTCACTTTAGAATTATTATTTTTAATATTATACCAAAGAGCATACATATCTAAAATATATAAATCCTTAACAAAATTTTAATTTCATAATGCTATTCATTCATGAATATAGGATTAATCGTATTAATGAATATTAAATAATATCATTTATTATCTAAATAAGAATATGAAATCAAATTTTTTTTCATGGTTGAGACATAGAATTTTTTTTTCCAATTCTATAACTAAAACAATAGGTATGAATAAATCATATATTCTTACCTCTAATGTGGAAATACTTTATACCTTGCTAACATCTAGATTTAATTATAACATAGTCAATTATAATATATTTATGAGACATTGGTCATTATTATTAATGTAATATTTGAAACCCATAATTAATTCTAAAGATTCAGAATTATTAAATTTTATTTTTATATAACTAAATGTTTTACAACCATTTTATATTAACCTTATATTTGAAATTTATTTTCAAAATACACTTTTAGTCTATAATGAATCTCAAAAAAATATTTGTTCAATGTCATTATTAAAGTAATTACATGAAAATAGTATGTATATTGATTTTAAAAATATTAATAAAATTTATGAAATATTTAATTGTATAATCAAATGTGTTGATTTTCATTATTAATTGGATTTTAATGGGTTAGAAATATTAGGGTTAAAATTTCATAAGAATAAGGATTTATTATATAAGTTGAGTGATATTTTACAAAGGTAGTACAATTATTTACACTATTAATAAGCTTTTTATGACTACTCATAAAATGTTTCGTTAGAGTTATTGAATAATTCCAAAGTAGTTTTATGGAAAAATGATTTCATGTGTTTCACTTGTGCATCAAATTTTTTGAGGTATAGAGGTTGGCATTATTAGTTTCATGGTTTGTTAGATTGTGCAACCTAACCATACATGCATAATTAAGTTAAACAATTTAAAATAAAACATTTTGAAAGTTTTATAAATTTAAATATTCATATATAAAACAATATTGGATGAATCTCTTAGATTAATTGGATGATTTTGATGGTTTTTTCTTTTTATTCATCATTGGATTGAATTGATGAATCGAAATCAGATCCCATGTAAGATGTAGATTGAATTTATATCTCTATTGAATTCTCACTTTAATACATATAGATTTGGGTTTATGGAGATTATTTATGTAGATTTTGGGTATTAAATCTTTATACTTTCATGAACATAATAGTGATTTTATGATTTACATAATTAGAGTGATTGTGGATCAAGGATTTACTGAATCTTAATTACTATACATCTTGGTAGGTGGCATTGATACATTCTATGAGAATATACAATCAATTCTATATTTTCAATTTATACTTAGTAAAATATAATTTAAATTTTATAACATTCTTGAACTTCAGAATTTATCAAAAGGATTGATATTTATGTTAAATGGGGTTTCCTAGATTTAGGAATTACTATATTCATCAATTTATTTAATATAAAATGTGAATTTTTCAATTGAAATTGATTTTATTTTTAAATTTGGTATGAATGAATTATTTTCCTTTTTTGGAAAACATTTATGAAAATGAATATTTGATGGGAAATTGGTTTCAGTTACAATTTGTTTAATAAGGGTTATATTTTCAAAATTTATTTTATTTGGTTTACATATAAATTTTAGAACTATTTATATTTTTGTGGAAATTATTTTTTAGACCATTTTTAAAATCTCCAGGATTCATTATTGTTAATAATGGGACTTAAAAACAATCACTAAAGTGAGAATCTATTGGGATAATTGTAGTCATATTTCTTCTACAATTATTTTCATGTTAAAGATAATGTTTTTGGGTTTGAAATGTTAATGAGTGATGACTTAGTATACAAACAATGTTCAATTGAATGATTGTTCAATTTTAGAATTAAATGTAATATCTCATGTCATGTAACTAGCTATCATTTTATTTGAATGATAATTCTCTAAATTTTCTTTATAATAGGAAAATTTTCATATGATAAGAATAGTTCAATGATGAATTGATTAAATTATAGGTTTCTAATAACATTTATAGATATGGGATGTTTCCAATGAAATATGGAAAAATAGAGAGTTTTTATAATAGGTTGTTTTTGGGACCATACCTCTTTTATAAATATATTTTTTTATAAGAAATATTGTTTTGGAAATTCATGTATGTGAATATTTTTTAAATATTGGTCTTGGAAATGAAATGATAAATAAATATTTTTGTTCTAATAATATATTTCATTTTTCATCAATGG
The DNA here is from genome assembly GCA_963277665.1 of Viscum album. NCBI lineage: Eukaryota > Viridiplantae > Streptophyta > Magnoliopsida > Santalales > Viscaceae > Viscum > Viscum album. The sequence goes on along the minus strand of OY728133.1, from coordinate 608,911,884 downwards.
TTTTCATGGCATTTTTTTAATAGATATTATTTATAAACTGAATGTATTTATGGGGAAAAATCCACTAAATTTAAAAACAACCACTATATTTGTATATTGGTGTACATGTAACAATGATTTATTGTTATGTAGACCAAGGTAAAACATTATTAATCATTAGTGTCCAGTCATGGATCCTCCTCTGTTTTATTGTATGAGGAGTTTATGTCTTAGGTTTTTAGTGAATTTATCTTTTATTTCAACATTTGTTCGTTTATGTTCTTTGTAATATATTTTTTTCCATTATTAATTTTAAATTTAAAGAAAATTACTTAAAAAAAATTTCAAACCATCACGTGATATTTTAATTATTAGTGAAAATAATTAGCAAAATCAATTATATAAATCTCCGTCACTAGTTTCTATCCTATATAAATTAGTGAACCTAAATTATCCCTTATGTAAATATAGATTGAAAATTAGGTTTTCAGTATCCGGTTTGGATCATTACACTGCAACTATAAAATAAGATACATATCAAGTTAGTATCATGTTTTACTATGTACCTATTAAATAATATTATTTAATATACTCTTATTAATATTTATCCCAATTATATTACATCAATTAATAATATGGGATCTATATTTTAATTGGTTTTGGATTATCCTTATAATTTATCCAACCACATAGCTCTTTAGGTAAAATAACATGTCAATTAAATCATATATAACACTTAGATAGTTGAGTGGATAAAAAATTATTCAGATTTCGTTAATAAAATTTATTAACATCATTCATGTGGGGATTTGATTGTTAGGGCCACCAAAAAAATATAACCCAATGATTAAATTATATATAAGAATTTAACAATTAAGTTCAATCATATTTTTCTCACTTTATAGAAGATATTCTATGATCACCCTATATTTATTAGATATGTGAGTACCTACCCAAATGGAAAAACGCTTTTATTAAAGAATGAAATGGAGTTATAAGAGTCAGGAAGATGAAATTTTTTAAAAATCATTTTGAAATAGGAGAGTAATCTCATTTGCGAGATAATAAGGGAAATCCAAACCATTAGTATCAAATACCTTGTCTGTAATACCATCCAACAAGTATTTCTCTTCATAACAAACATGTGTAATAATATAGAACATTATTTAAAGAAACTATTTGTAGTTAATCCATGATTTTGTGAGCTTCCATGATAGGGGTTTATGTCTATTTCTTACTGTCTTAACATGAAGGGTAGATTCATATTCAAACCATGTTTTTTTTCAACAACTTCTCATGTAAATGTTAACTACATTAATGAGAGAAAACATTTCTGCTTATATGGAAGTATAAAGAGCACCATATACATAAATGCATCTATAAATTCTAGAATTGGAGTTCTTGTAGACTGACCCAAAACCTGTATGTCTAATACTTCCCCTGGATATCCCATCTATATTATAGTTGAGCCAATCTGTGAATGGTGAAATATATATCACCTCTAGCATTCCATGAATTTGAGACGATTTAGATATATAACCAATTAATATTAACACCATATGGTCATCCACTGAATTATTAATGAAACCAAGGTGCAATGAGTTTGTAGTTCTTATTGTTGTTTCAATCTACAGTTGGGAATCTTGTATATTTAGACAATCATTGTGTTGCATTGCATCATTAAATATCTTAAATAGTAGATGAAATATTTCAACACATGAAACCTAGAATAGACAGATGACATTATTTGATAATAATGAATTAAAACATTCTTGTAGAGAGGCATGAATATAGGTAGTCCATGGAATGAAAACATCAATCACGTTGAGAACAGTGTTTTATAATGTTGTGTTTGTGTAACATCTTGGGAGGATATGTTTAATTTCCTCTCTATGTTGAATAATAGTCATTTAAAAAACATTACTTTAGAAGGGTTCTAAATGTTAATATTTTAAAGTATATATATACATTTTCATTTAATATATATATCCCATGAATTAACTATATATATATACATGATTATTGTAATGTCCCAAACCCATATTCAACCAATGGGTGCCCTAATCGTATTTGGCCACATGGACTCATGTGTGTCTCCACAAATGCCAGTGGCTTCCGACTAGAAGTAAGTTCCTAGGGTGCTTCTATCAGATGACCATGTCCTCGTAACTAGATTTTAGAACAATGCATATACAATAAAAGATATGTGGCAGGTTCTTTAAATAAACCAATATATAGTTTTACAACTTGAAGAGTTATAAATAAACTATATCATAATGGAATCTCATATAAAAATTGTGATCTTTCATGTGAGGTTTCTTCAAAACATCCAAAATAGGTATACATGGAATTAATACAATACAAGTGTCCAAAATCATAAAGGCCAGAAGATATCCCAACCAGCATCATGAGCCTTAGCTTGGTCATATGCTCCCTTACTCCTACTCATTTATCAAGAAACTATAGCTTTGAACTTTTCCATATCCATATTGGAAATAAAATATTCTTCTCAAGTACCCCTCAATGGTTCAAACAGGGTGTTAGATACAATACAAGTAGGCAACCACCCAATGGTCAATTTCCATCCTGTTAGTGAATATATAATAATAACAGTATGCCGAATTTAATATAATATGAAAAGGATGTACATAAAGTAAAAAAACCATAATGGTCTTGGTTCTCATGTATACCCATCCTCTACTAACTAATTCAGTATAAACCAGATTTCTCTATATAAATAATCATTCATATAAAATTTTGTTAGAAAAATAATTTAATTAATCTATCTCACATGATTAAAGAGTCTTGACACATATCACATAGAACAACATCCCGCATAATGATATATAACAAAGAAGTTCCTAACCCGTACATCAATAAAGTGTAAGTCAGTAACTGAATCCAATAATGTAATTTGGATAAGCTAACTCCTCATATATTTCATTTCATTCATTAAATAAACAATGAACAAAATATAGTCACTGTCATTCTATATTTTAAATCTAGGTATCGATCTAGGAAATAAAAAAAGTAATAACTTTAAATGACCATACTATGAATTCCTTATTAGAGTTTTGGTATCACTCTAGGTAAAGTATAACATCATTTCAACTCGAGCCTATCCTTAGCGGTCCACTAAGGTAGCCCAAGTATCACCCATGGAATATATGATCAACATCTATTTGATTATTTACTTGGAAATCTATAAAATTTCTATATATCACTTGGTTGTATAATAGTCATCCCCCATTTAATTTATCATGGGAATTCCACTAGGAATTCCATGTGTTAAGTTATTGTAATCATGGTAGTAGCCAATTGAGTCCATCCATGGTCTTCGTATATCAACCCATGTGTCACCTGAGGCAATAATTAATCATTCATTTTATATAATTTAATTATCTCTAGGTCATCACTGAAAAAATTCCATTTAATCCTCACCTAAAAAGGTGGATCAAGGAATAGGAAAATCATTTAAGTCTTATCCTCTTTATTATCTCACATGGGAATAACAATATAATAAGTAGATCAAGCATAAAAATGTAATCTCAAGGAAAAAACATAGGGACTTGTTTATCCATTCCCTCTATTTAATCAATTTAATTACAATTATATCCACAAGTTCAATTTATCAATTATTATCCCATGGTATGGGGTAAATAGAGTTCTTAAAGGGATCTAATTCATATCCCTCTGATGGTGTCCCATTTAATTAATCAACATACCCAAGTTGTGGCTCCAAATCAAGTTTCATAACCCTTAATCAATTTTCAATTGGTCTCATCAATTTCATATGTCATGCCAATAAATTTTAAATCAAGGATTAAAATTCAATTCAAGGGAATAACTTCAATAATTGGGTATATTACAGAATGAAATATATATAAACACTCTATCGTTAATTTGAAATAATGATACCACCAACTTGTGGTAAATAGTGGAGTGGTCATCTAGTATCAGCTCTTAATTCAGCTCAGATCCGGAGAAAATTGAAGAATGGATGAGGAAACTAGAATTAGATAATATTATCATAAACCTAAATAGTGTAACTTTTATCAATATTAATGAGTAATGAAAAAAATGTGATGTACATCTTACAGATATGGACATGAGGCTTCCGATGTATCTTGATTCTGTGTTTTGATGGATGAGATCCAATGATTCCTAGATTATGCTTCAAGGTGGCCTCTTAAATATATAGGTTACTGTGAAGAGGAAGAATGAATAATTAAGTGGAAATAATAGATCAATTAATGTAGAATTTTAAATTCACCAAATTATCGAGCCTCATGGTTTGACCGCACTGTTGACCAAAATGTGCACCCACTACTGTAGGAAGGAAATATTTCTCAATTAGTGTGAACAGTTTTACTAGATATGTATAAACCATGCAAAACTTCTCTATCAAAACACTATAGTTTTTTTAGGGCTGTGAACCTCCATTCAATCAGTTTTTCCAACCCTTTAATATTATCTGTCTCTCGGGCCAGGAATCACATTGTTAGACAAGCCTCGAGCCTACCCCACATAGTTTCTACTAACTATGTGACAAGCCTTTTTCTCCCCAAAAGCTGAGTATCATGTTTTGAACAAACTCAAGAGACCACCAATACCTCTATAACGTCAACTTGAATTCACATTAGTCTATATTATGGGATTTAATCCATGAATTTATGTAAATTAAATGATTCCATACCTCGATAATGAAATAGGTTCTAACAAACTTTTCCACTTGAATAAAATCATCCCTGAATTTCCCTCTCATGGGCGATGAAGATTCACCTATAAAAAACTATAGCCACTATTCTTGTATATCAGTCTCCCACTCCCAAGTAATATCATGTACCTGGTTGTACTTCCATAACACTCATTCTAATTTAACTGATTGTCCTCATAGAACCTTCATGCTATGATCTACAATATGAATATGGTGATATTTGACATATGAATCAACCTATAACTCAACGTACTCGGGATGAAAAGTATGATACATGTTTGAATGGTAAAAACATAGTTGAGATATATTGAAATTGTCATGCATGGATCTATACCAATGAGGTAAATACCACTGGTAGGATACCATCCAAACTCTCTCCTAAATCTCGAATGACCCAACTTATCATGGTTAAATTTTACCCCGTCACCTCATCCTCTTTTTTCTCAGACTAGAGGAAACATGTAAAAATACATGATCCTAGATCTCTAACTCTATAGGTCATCTGTGGTAATCAATGTATGATTTCTTCTAATACTGTGAAATAACAATCAATTTCTAAATCAACTATACCTTCATTGTGTTCTCTTGAATGAGATGAGGTCCAAACATAGTTTCCTCTGATACCACTAACCAACATAGTGTTGATCATCATGGAATACCATTGAAATCCTCATAAGGAACAATCGTAATAGTATCTTGAATGATATTATTGTAGGTTAACTCAACCAGGGGTATGTGACTTCCCCAAGAGCCCTTAAAATATTTGACAGATGTTTTTAGAATTTCCTCAAGCACTTGTATCATGTTTTATGAGTTTCCCTTTTTTTGGGTGGTATTCTATGCTCAGAACCCCTGGTGTACCCAATTCCCTATGAAACCCTTTAAAAAAATTGTAAAGTAAACCAGGTTACCCTATCTAAAATGATAGTATGTGTAACATCATGAAGTCATATTATAACATGGATATACAACATCCCATGATCATAAACACAGTAGGTCTCTATAATAATTAGAAAAGCAGGGATCTTTGTGACCCTATTAAAATCCACCCATACGACATCATTGCCTCATGGATATCTCAGTAACATGGTCACAAAATCAATCGCAATGTTAACCTAATTCCACTCAAGACTGGTTAACTATTTTAAAATTCAATATGATAACTGGTGTTCCACATTCACATAATGGCAGAAAGAAAATATCATAAAAAACCCAGATATAGATCTTTTCATACCTAACTATCAATATTGGTGAGGTAAATCCTAAAACATCTCGGTGGTGTTGGGATGCACTGCCTAATATAAAGCATGAAAGTATCACATATTATACTAACACATATATTCTAAAACCTATACCAGAACATTTATATTCATAATTTCAGGTTTCCCTACATTCCAAATAGGAGGAGGGTCCTCACCCGCTGCACTCTCTCATAAAACTATCCCCGGAAAATATTTTAGGTGCTTCAACCTCACTGTCTATATAAGTGTAGAGGTAATAGTTAAGGATGAAATAAATGTTTTTCCATTACAATTAGGCATCTATAAGTGTACATAAATGAAAATATCCATAAGCTGACACATTCTACCATCCTACTAAACTACAAATATCTATTTCTTCCTTCTTAGTGCATCATTCTCAATATTACCATTCCCCGAAATGTAAATAAACATGACGTTAAAATACTATAGGTATTCTACCCACCTTCACTACCTCAAGTTCACAACATAGTGTGTAAATATTTAAATTAGTTTACTATGGTCTTTAATAACCATAAAATGATCTCTAACTAAGTAATGTCAAAAAAATGCAAATCATGAACTAATGTATCAATCTCAAGATCTTGCATCAAGTAGTTACTCTCATGTGGCCTCAAATTATGAGACCCATATGGTATAAATCTATCACCCTAAATAATAACTGATCCTAGATCGATACTTGATGCATCATAAAAAATAGTGTAACTTCTACATGGATAAAGAGAAATCAGTATTGAGGCTAATGTGAGTCTCCCATTTAGTTCCTAAAAGGTTTAATAACATGAATATAACCATAAAAACATGAACCATTGTTTATTAAATCCCATAAGCAGTGCTTCTAGGATTAAGAATTAAATTATGAAATGCTTGTAATAACTAAATAGACCCTAGAAACCCTGTATCTCAAAAAAATCTTGGGATTCTCTTAGGCAACTACAAATCGTTCCATATTTAAGTAAATTGATACTGTTGTATCTAAGGTAATGTGACATAGGAAGTGAAATTAAACTATACAGAAGTGGATCATTGTACAATTATCATATAACATATGATCTCTTAGTATATCCAGTACAATATCAAGATGTTATGCATTTTCATATTGATTTTGATAATACACCATGATATCATCCATGAATACCACAACAAAGGATCCATATAAGGATGGAATACATGGTTAATAAATTCCATGAAATTGATGTAACATTAATGAGACCTAAAAAACCCAATCAAATACTCATATAGACTATATCTACTAGAAAACAATTTGTGTGTGGTATATATGATGGTCTAAAATACACAGGATTATAACCCGATCTAAAATAAATCTTCAAGAAAACCTGATCTCATTGGATATGAAAAAAATATTCACATATCCGTGGAAGGGGATACCAGTTCTTAGATTTTAGTTAGTTAAATTTATGGTACTCCACACATAGCCTAACGGTATTATCTAATTTTTTAAAGGACAAGAAAACCACATAGAAAAGTATTGGGTCAGATAAACCCTTTTACCTGCAAATCCACTAGCTGGATCTTGATATTCTAGATATTTGTATTATCCATTCTATGAGGAGGAATAGATACTGGGGAAAATCCCAGAAGTATCTCAATATAGAGATATACTTCTCACACTAGAGGTCATCTGGAAATGATTTTTGGGAAAACTTCCCGAAAACGAACAACTACTAGTGGAAAATCTATCTTAAATATTCATAAATCATCCAGATATAAACTCATAACATGAAATATAATCTTGTCTTTCACATAATTCTCAGGTCCAGCTCGACTCTCTTGAACATCCCATTAACCATTTTGAATAAACTCTCTACACTATGGTGATGTGAAGGTTACCCTTTAACAATATAAATCAATGAATCAAGAATGGGAACCGACAAGTCCATCTTTGAATGATATCAAAACCATTCATATTAATGAAAAAGGAGGTCCCATATGAAGTGACACCCTCCAATAACAAGGGGGAACTCCCTAAAATAAAATAAATCATATTCTCTAATCCATAATTGGGTATCAAGTATCATAACACAATTAAAACACTAAATGATGGGTACCAGGATTTCCACAATGTGTGGAGATATAATGCTATTAGAAACACCTATATAAAAAAAAGAAGAAGATAATGTATAGGCTACTAAACTAGTACCTATCAGAGTATATGTTCTTGGATCCTTCTCCTCGAGTGTAGTTTTCAAGACATAAATATTGCATGATCCGAAACCATGTGATATATCCTGGATACACTAAAGAGATCTACTCTACTGTCAATACACATCTGTGGTCTGACTACCACAACCACCACCTTGGCCTGATTAGATTTTTGTAATCTAGAACCCTTCATTATTAGATTTTTTTACCCTACTCTTAAGAATATATTTGGTGGATAACCACACACACTGAGTATTATAGTAAAAGTTCTAAGAAAGAGTACTAGATGTCCCATCATTCCACAACATCGTCACTCTACTGGGTCTCTCATGCATGAAGGTCTCGTATTCCCTATTATTCAACATTGGTGGAACCTCACCAAGCTACCTAAGTATGCATTCTGGCTACTTATATCACCATGTGAAATCTCTAAACGATGATTCTTATTAAAGTCAATGTCGTACAAAATCTAGGTGCATGGCAGCCCATAGCTCTCACTATTTCCTCTCTCAGGTTCCACTCTATGATTTGTTCATGATCCAATATTCTATAAATATTAGTTAGCTGAAATTAATTTATCTATGATCAGATTTCATACCTAAAACCATCCAAAAATTTTCGAACAATAAATAACTCATTACCCATCAGAAAAGGTTTGAAATCCTAGATATCTATTAAATGAGAAGATTAATTCGGGACTGATAGAAAACCTAACATTTAGATAATGAACTCTCCTGATATATCGGACTTCAACAAATAGGGATAAAATTAATAGTATAAATTCATTTGAAAATCCCTCCAATCCATATCCTGGTGATGATTCATCTATGTAACAACATTCCTCAATTTCATGGTAGAATCACACAAAATATATGTAGTGATATTTATCCTGGTCTATAGAGGTGTCTTGAGATACTAATAAATATCTATCATGGACTCCATCCACTACTCTATAACTTATTTTCCTCTATCCCCTAAAACCATGGGCATGTGCTAATACTGGAACAGAAAATTAAACTCATCCATAGACTGGTATGTTCAAAGTGCTTCCTAATGTTTCTTCATTAAATGCATAAATCCTTCACAGAACTGTTCATCAACACATATGCCCAATAAAATCATTACTTCATTACATGGTGCTACTAGATGATCTAATGGTATCTCATGTCCCACCACCTTTGGGTCATTATTTCCACTGCCCTCCTGGTGTGCAATTGGGGTACATCATTGCGGAATACATCTACATATTCCAAGTGCATAGAGCCGGTCTTGAACAATATCAATGTTAACATCAAATATTTTAGAATTTGATATTGGATAGGTACAATCTTTACTACATAAAAAAACAACCCTCTTATTTCTCCTTGAGTTTGGTTTGGGATATGAATAGATCATTAATAAATGATATATTACCCACTTTCCACTACTAAGGTTAGGTATGGGATAATATCTCTACTGCACTCAAATTCAGTTTCAATTTTTATCTCATATTCAATTCCATTATATCATAATTCATTTTAAATGATCAAACCAAATGGTTCACCATATTTTGATAGATAAGTGTCCATACTCATCATGAACCTAAATATGGTACCCAAATGATTCACACACTAAAACATTCAAGTCCATTATACTCATAGCCTATGACTCAACATCCCACAATTAGATTCCTACGGTGTCTTAGATATACTAATTAGGATAACACTGGTCAGTTTTGAACATGTACTCTATGTACCGACCATGTTCCCTGATTCCCAATATTAAATAACTATCACATAGTATTTATATCAATCATAGAACATATCTAAAAATAACGAACTCAAGAAATTAATCATATTTGAAATGGTATAATGCATACAATGTTAATTATAATGGGTGAATAAAATTATTCAAGGGATGGAAGACACAAACCACATCATGTTGAAACAATATATAACCTCGAATCACATTAATACTAACATCATAATTTATTTTAATCATACAATATTAGATTCAATTGAATTTTAATGTTTAGAGCCATCAAATACCAATTTTATTTCATGGGAAATTGAGTTTTTACTATATGTGGGATAGATATACCGCAGAATAACTCATTACCAAATTCCATTTATTTATTATACCAGTTTATTTTCTTGAAACAACGTACTATAAGTGAAATATATAAATCTGTTACAACATTTTAATGTCTCAAGATTAGATTCCACGGAATGGTACCCAGATCTGAGTTGCCCACCTGGCCTCAATGCACCTCCCAAAACTCAAAAGGCTATTGTTTAGAAGTTAGGTCCTTGGGTGTGTTCATGGTGAGACTATGCAATTATCCCCAGAGTCTTTCATGTTAGATATAAAATAATATAGTGTTTTAAAAATTAGTAAATCAATCAGGAAATAGATGTACAACATGAAGAGGTAGAAGTAAAAATACCACAATGGAATCTCATATAAAAAGGATTGATGGTACATTTAATGATTCAAAAAAACATAAAAAATAGGTATACATGGAATTAGTATAATAGAAGCTTCAATAACAAACAGGGAAAAAATATTACATTGCTAGAATCATTAGCATAATCTCAGTCTTCTGCTCTCCTACTATTAAGAAGCAATAAATAACCTCTAGCATTAAACTTTCCCTTATCTATACCTAAAATCATATATTCTACTCGGGTACCAATTAGTGGCACGAATGGGATATGAGATACAACAATAGTAGGAAACCACCAAATGTTATAATGTCATCTAGTCATTTGATATATAAAAATAACCGTGAGTAGGAAGCAATAGAATATGTAAAGGAAGTACTGAATGTAAATAGTCAGTCCTATATCATTTTATAAAAAAAATCTTCTAATTTATCAGCCTCATGTGATTAATAAATATTTAAACCTATCACATATCCTAGAATCTCTAGTAAAGATATATAGAAATGAATTTTTTAATGAGGCTATCAATAAAGTGTATGTCACTGACTAAATCCAAGATCATTCTTTGTCTTGACAACTGAGTCATATAAGTCATTCCTTCATTATATAAATAAAGAACCTGAGCCCATTCTTTGAATTCCTTATTTGAAATACAAGTATCTCTCCAGGCATAAAATAAACCAATAACCTCAGAAGATCATCTTTGGCATTCCTCATTGGAGTCTTGTTGTCACTCTAGTTATTGTATGACACCATTTACACTAGAGTCCATCAATTTTGGTCCCCTATGGGAGCCAAATTATCACCCATGGTGTACATGACCAACATTCCATTGAGTCCTTCCTTGAAAATCAATTAGGAGTCCAACTATCACTTAGAAGTATAAAAATCATCCCCTGAAGGGTCAATCATTGGATGTTTACTAGGGATTCCATGTGTCACTCAGGCATATTCAAGGTGGACTTAAACTGAGTTTGTATATGAACATTAGTTTCACCGAAGGAATTGATTAATAATTTATCCAATATCATTTAATTATGTCAAGTTCATCACTTATAAAATTTCATTTAAAACTCACCTCAAAAGGTGGATCAAGAAATGAGATAAGCTTAGAAGTCTTATATTCTTTATTATATCACATGGGCATACCAATATAAGAAGAAACACATGAATAAACAATAAATTTCATGGCAAATATATATGTACATTGGAATCAATGACATATTATTAATAAATTCTATTATAATCCAGTCCACAACTTCAATTTATCATTTAACATCCACTAAAAAAGGGTAAATGACACACCTAAAGGGATCTAATTCTTATGACAACCATGGTGGTCTATTTAATTAATCACAAACACAATATAAGGTTATAATACAAGGTTCATAACCCTAAACTAATTTCCATCTACTCTCATTAATTGAATAGGTCACACAAATAAATTTAGATCAATGATTAAACTCATATTCAAGAGTTTCGCTCTAATAATTGGACACACAAAATAATGAAATATATATAAACAATAAAAATTTAAAGGAAATTTTTAATACCACCTGTTTTAGGTCTGTAGTGGAGTTCTCATCTAGTATTAACTCCTAATTCAACTCAGATCTACTGAAAATCATAGAACAGACGATGAACCTGAAATTAGGGAATATTAGCTTTCACCTAAATAGTGTAGTCAAAACCAAGAAGAATGAGTAACAACGTAAAATGAATGTACATATTACCAAGATGGATCTGATGATTCTAATGAATCTTGAATCTTGCCTCAGACAGAAGATATACCTCAATTCCTAGTCAAGGATTCAAGGCGGGCTCTCAAATTGTGAGGTTTATATGCAGATGAAGACCAAAGAATTATGTTGGAATATTAGATTAATTAAAGTTAATTTATTAAATTCACCCAAATTACAGGGCCACATGATTTATCCACATGGTATTCAAAACCATGGAGTGACTGTGCACAGACTGATATAGGAAGACGCACTTTTTATGGTTAGTGTGAATGATTTGACTAACCGAGTGAAAACCGTGAAAAAATACTTTCTCAAATACTCTATAATTTGTATACGTCAACTATCCTCAAATCTCATGGTATATACAATTGATAAATCTCATCCCATTATCCACCCAATAATTATACAGTTAGTCAGACTGTGTGGACTACCCCGCACGGTTTCTACTTACCATACACCATGAAATTTTCTCCCCAAAATCTATGTTCTGGGATCTGAAAACCCCCCAAACACCCATGATACCTCCATAACCTCAAAGAGAATTCACATTATTCCATATTAAATAATTTAAACCAAGAATTTATTGAAATTAAAAGATTTAACAACTCAATAAAGAATAGGGGTCTTACAATTATAATGATTTATTCCATGTGTTCCGTTGTTTAAACTATATTAATATGTTTTAGTTATGTTATTATGTTACACATATAGGACTAATAATTTCTGTTATCAACCCATAAGGAAAATAGTAACTAAGTTTTTAATATATATTTATTTTATTCAAATTAATGATATACATGAAACACTTTCTCATGTTATGTATAAAATCATATGAAATTTAAATCTTATTCAAGAGCACATGTGGTGTGATAAGGAATTGTATCAAATTTTTAAGCATATATCTACATACCCAAGGCTAATGTAAGTCTATCCAAAATTCTCAAAATTCAACACTCATTAATACAAGGGAATATTAATTTAAATATTATTTAAAATAAAAATATATGAAAATAATCATGATAAATCCCCATGTTATAATTATAATAAACAAATGACAAATTGTGGGTTACCTTACATTAAATATTATATTATTACAAGCATGATAATCTTTAAATGAATAGTATATTTTATGTAAATATAAATTTAATCACATTAAATTAATGAGTGAAACAATATAATATAAAATATGATAAATATCAATACAAAATAGAACATTAAATAAGTTAATGAATAATTAATATATTCATCATGAATTATTCCTTATATGAATATTTTATATAACTAATTTAAGAATCATATATTACAATTAAAATGTGAATGATGTGAATATTTCATATTTTAAATACCAGTATAAATAATTTATATTTTCCTTATTTTATAATTTATAAATACCTTATAGATTATTTAATTATTTCCCAAAATATATATTTTAAAGAAATAACTATATCAGTAATGGTGATATCTTCATATTATTTTCTATGATAAAGGATATTATATACCACACCTCAGTGTTAATCATTATTACATAACACTACCCCAAATATCATAGATTGAATTATCTCAATATTGATTATAATGATTTATATATTTACCAATGTCAGTGTCTAGTAACATAGTTTTGTGGACACAATATATTTCATGAATGGTGATACATTCATATTACTTCTAGTGATAAAAAAATCATTATATTGAACTATAACATTCATAAACATATTTTTATATTTATAGAGTCTTACAACACTCTTTAGTTCATGGGACCTCATCATATCACCACCGTTGATAACTCATATTTTTGTGCATGGTTTTAATGATTAATGATGTTTATTAGACCACATCATATGAAAGAAAATGATAATAATATATATCAATGTATGGTATCAACTATTCCTTTTTTTTGTAAAATTTTTATAATTTCAATGATTTTTTATCCTTCCCAAAATTTTGAAATGGTAGTATTGACATGATTTAACATGGCCAAAATTTTCTAAATTTAGTAGAAATATGAAACTTGTTTTTATAGATCAAATAAAAAAATTATTCAATAATTTAAAAAGAAATATAAATAAATTAAATACCTATTGTACAATTAAATTCAACTAATGTAGTTTATGTTTACCAATTTGTAGAGACAAATAGTTTTTGATATAAAAGGGTATCCAATTGAAATGGAATATCCAAAATCTATTCAAAGGACCTTATTTCATTTTTATATTTTCTCCCTAATTATTAAAATAGAAAAAATGTATCATTATCAATTCATATCACAAACCACATTTACTATAAATAATTAATTTAACTAGCTTTATTGACATTTTTCATTAATATATTAGCTTATTTAAGATTCAGTGTTTCAAAAATTCTTAGCTAACCCTTTTCCACGTATATATATTATATATTTATATTGTTTGATTCATTTAATATAAGATATCATTAAACAGTATAACTATAAATACCCTTACAAAGTCCTCTCAAAATTACATATTTTTCTACAAATTTTACGATTTCATCCCCAACATAGTTTAACTTCACTATGACTAAATTGATGTTTTACATACCTCAGGAACACCTTTATATTTCATAAATTCTATAAACTAGTGGTGATGGTTTAATGAAATTTTGTGGGGAGACAATACCATCAATATTTAAAAAATCATACATCACAATGACAATATTTTTAATCATAAACATAACAGTAAGGAAATATCCTAAATATTTTATCCTTACCTAAGTTCCAACAATTGTTAATTACGTACCACATGATATTACTAGTTGAACTACTATAGTGTCAAAAAAATCATAAAAATATAAAAAAAGGTCCTCCCTTGGAATATTATATACTACAAATTCAAATAATAAAAAAATATAAACATCCATAGAAAAGGACCTAATTCCTCGCCCAGTCCCATCTCCTAACACCAACCATAACCCACTGCACAACTATAAATAGAAATATTCCCTTTTAAAACACTTGTATCATGAAACATGAAATCATTTCATATACTTGAGTTCATAAAAAAGTTGTAAGTAAACATCAATAGTCCACCACCAATGGTGTCCATAAAAAAGACCATTTTATATAAGTACATATTGAGATGACATGGAATGTATAATAATAACAAGTAAATAAATAAATACTCATTATCTATTTATGTTTCTTCATGACATTCACAATAAACCATACACGGTTCTTTCAATATTGGTGTCGACTCTAAACAAGTCACATATCAAATCTAGGGACATTCATGATATCTTCCTATTATATCATCCCATAAAATCATATACCCTAGTTGGTAGTACACATATCTATAGAGCCAAGCATGGTATGGTTGGATGTACACCCAAATCATCTTACTATTGAAACCCTGGTTGGTGTTACACCAAAAAAATATAACTATCCAATATCTTGTTTTCATTATATCTATGAATTATTAAAACCCACCCTGGATGGCATTAGAACCAACCTATATATCAATTATTTTTATGGTTTCAATTACACCTGATCCTCGTTTCATGTATATACATGGAAATAATTATACCCAACTCACATATCAGGTACGTCCATTGTTAAAATTACACCCAACCAATATAAAAATTTTTTTCAGTTAGAATTATATATAAAATTCTTCAATTATATATCTAGTGAGAATTACAACTAACCTTACTTTAAACAAAACCACATCTTAGAAATACATCCAACCTTTTATCAACATCATAACCATTTAACAATGCAATCATATATAGAAACATAATATAGATCAATTTCTTCAATATAATCGATATTACTAAAAAAAGGAAATAAACACATGTATGTCTGAAGGATTATCATGGGTTTTTGTAATCTACCAAAAATAGTACACACATTACATGTGGCAAATTATTCTCTCCCATAGACACTTCGAAATCACAATTTCATCACAGGATACCTCTATTTTAGCCTTGCATTGTTAAAGTCTTTATTATCAAGAATTATTCTAGGAAAACTACTCGAGGTCCACCCAGCCATAATATAGTCATGGACTCCCTTAAGGGATCCCATATTAATTTGGAGACACGCATAGTTTAGAAAAACCCCCATATTCGATAATTATTATAAATACTAATCTAATAAGGACCATTCATGGTCAAAATAATCGTTTCCCCCATTCAAATAAATAATTTAAATGATTTAAATAGAAATTATAGTCAAATGTTCATGGTTTTACAAATAAAATATGATATAAATTATAGAAATATTCATAAAATCGGAAATTTTAGATACCCCTTATTTGGGTGTAGAAAAAATTTCCAACTTAATACCACTAAATTAAATAGTATTAATCAGTAGAAATATTAAAACCTCTAAAAAATCTAAATAATGTCATTACCATTTGTAAAAAATCTGATCATTATGGATAAGAAAGAAAATATCCATTGTACTAACCCATGAAACTCCTAGGGTGAGATGAAACATTAATCTACACATGAAAATATAATAACCCCATAAAAATTGGAGAATTGAGGGTGATAGGTGAGGGACATATGGATGGATGAAAATTATGGATAAGGGTTTTTATTGTGTTTTATTAATATTATCTTTTACATAAATTAAAAAAAAATTAAAATTCAATTTTTTTCCCATTGGTAACTTGATAGGCCTCCATCAAGATAGTTTCTAGGGGAATTACCCACCTTATTTCCCTCACAAAATACCCCCCCAACATAGTGGTCTATTAGTTATTTGGTACGACACTACTGGTTTCCCATTACTGTAATTATAAAATAAACAAACCCCTTAACCTTGGATGACATCCAAAAATGGACCCTTCAGCACCAAATAAACCATCCAATACTCAAAATTAACTAAAATACAAACGATTAGGAGAATATTGAAATGATTTTATACCTCATGAATTGGTGGGTGTTATAATTAAAATACTCACATATATAAGACCATAGTTTACAGTTTTAATGTATTAATTAATATAACATATACATTAATAACACATAATAAAATCAATATTTTTTCATTGATTAAATATTAATTTCATCTAAAAAAAGTTTATAATCATGTATCTAGTTTTATTCTTGTATGAAAACCATAAAATTTATTTTTACAATTTAATAGTTAATACCCTTATATAATAATTTTCTTATCATTCATTAACATGGAATGGTCATATATGTATAATTAAATCTTTAAAAAATATAGACAAATCATGAGACCAGAAAACGCATGAGAAATCCAATTTTTTAGTATGGTTCATATAAAATTCATAAGAAGGTATATTAAACTGATATATGATCATATGAACACACATATGCATGACCAAATAGTATAATCATCATAATAAATTCTTTAGACATCATATTTATATAAAAATGACCATACCCTAACTTATCTCATAAAAATCCTACCTAGTCAATTCGAACAAAAAACACATTATGAAAAATTCTTACTGATTAATAATAATATAATTTCTCTAGTGAATAACATCAATACCAAATATGTTATGGGATTATCTTATTTTTGGACTACCCATAACCATATATAATATACAAGAACAATAAAATGTAAAAAACATATATGATCTTTTATTTAAATCCATTATCATAATCACAAGGTGAGAAATTGTAACACAATTGAATGAAAATAAAACAAATTGAATCCGTTAACCAACTATGCATTGAGAGAAAATTGAAATAGAAATATATAATAATGATTAATAAAGGAATTAAAAGAATTTAATTATGATGAAATTATTCTTATATATTTTAATATATATATTTAAGATAAATATAAATACAATGATTAGGTATTAGTATGGAAAAAGATTACGAAAATCCATAATTCTATCAAAGAATATTATATAAAAATATTGATCTATAATAATGATTTATGATTTGTTATACATTTCCATAAATTATAATGAAATTCTTATCCAATTTCATAGAATTATTCTTATAAATTTAATACATATATTGAATTTATACATGAAGTTTCACAATCATGTATTTATAGGATATTCTCAATTTTATTGTTAAGGTAGTTCAAAAAATTAATTTTATGGAATTTCGTATCATCAATTATCATGAAATAAAAGTTAAATATGAAATAAATAATATTTAGTTATAATATCCTTATTCACGTTACTTTTTATTATTGTTAAAATTCAAATAACAATATATTATTAAATAAATTAATGAGTTTAGAAATTTTATACATACATTGTTTAAGATGTATTTAAGTATGTGACTCTATTATAGTGGAGATACAAAGATGAGTTAAATATATACATATATAAATATATTATTACACTATGTGGAGTGATTTCTCACCCAAGATATTTTATTTATATTAAAATATTAAATCGATTCTAAAGGAATTATTAATATTACTTGTCGATGTTTAGTCATCCAAAAATTATAAATGTTTATGTCAGTAAACAACCTCTTGGGAAAATAATTATTACTCCATGTGGATTGAATATAATGGTTAATAAATTTAAATACTATATACATAAGAAGAATGTTGATGAATGTATGTCACATGGAATACCCAAAAGAAATTATATTTCTCATGGTGCTGCATAGTGGCTGACAAGGATCATCTAACATGAGGTGCCTTTTACTGTGGTTCAATTTATTTATCGAATTCACCTATTCTGTCTCTTTTTTTGGTTTTTTATTATTTAAAAAAATGAAATTCAATTCAATAATTTTAAATTTATACTAATTTTTAAGTCTAAATAGATTTAATTGAAGAGGATATGATTGTGTATTGGGGTTTAGTCAGGAATTCAATCATTATTATCATTTATATGTTTGATTCTAGTTTGATAACTCAAACATGAAATATCATGTTTAAATCACTATTATTTTACAGAATAGAAATAGAATTATCCACTTGTTATTGGGGGTCATCACCCAATTAGGGAAATTCACCTTTCCCCAGCATACTACTCCATGCTATCACAAATTTAGAATACATTTTAAGAGAAATTCAAGAACACCTTAACCCCCCCCCCCCCAGACAAGCCTCCAGGTCAACCACTCATTTTTGAGAGAAGGAGATCACAATGGTGGGGGATTGGGAGACAGAGAGAGGGTATAGGGATAAAAGAAGAATAAATAATTTATAATTATTGTTAAAATTATAATAATAACATTTTTAATTAGTAATATTATTATGATAATTATGAAAATAGTTTTTAATGAAAGAGAGGGAGAAAATAAAATAGATTTAAAATAAGAATGTGATAATTATAAAAGCAATAATAATAATAATAATAGTATTTAAATTAAAAATAATGATAATAATACTTCTAATAGTAATTTTATGCTAGAGAGCGGCCTCTTCCCCTTCCCCTACGGGTCTAGGGTTTTCACTTTTTCCCCATTCCTTCCCCCTCTCAGCTGGGATCTTCTTGCAGTGGTATGGATTCATCTTGTTGGGGGCATTGTCACTTGTGCGCTGTCACTGTCTCTTGGTGGTGATTTAGCTACCAGATTAGCATTGTCTCAGTGATATGTTGGGGTTGGCATGCTTTTTTTGGGGGGGGATTCATTGCTTCTGCAGAGGTGGTGGTTCATAGTGGTTCCTCAAAGGATGGCTTGAAGTGGTACCATTTTTGAGAAATGGTCCACATCTCTTAATATCAGTGGGACATCAGTGTTTGGTTCTTCGATTCTTGTCATTTATTTGAAGGTCAGGACCGATTTTCCCGTTATGGTGCTCGACATTATGGGTGGTGCTTTGACGGTCTCTACAGGCGTGCGGCTCGGCCAGATCAATCATTCTACGAGGGGGGGGGGGTTCCTTCACAAATCCTATGAGTTTTGACATACTGTTTATTCATTCATTCAGTTATCTTCTTTTCTTGATGGTTCTGGATTTCTGGATGGATCTGGTTTGTGGTTGTTCTGGTTCAACATCATTGTCACTTCATTGAACTCTTTATCATGGTGGGACTTCTGCCGGAACCTGGTAACCGTTTATTGATGTTTTGATCAGAGCAGATCCCTGCACAGAGCAACATTTGTGGTTCAAGAATACCCAGAATCCCAAATTGGTGGCATTACCTTAGTGTGGGGTAGGTTCATCCAGCCCTAGGTGTCAATGGTTTGATCTTGTGTTATTTGAAATATCTTATGGTCTTCTGTGGCTACGGTGGTGGGAGTGTCATGAGTATGTCATCAGGGTTGGACCAGGATGGTGGATGTTTGGGGTACAATGATTTAGTATTTTTGGAATGGCGGAAGGTTTTGTGAGACCTATTGGTTCGGTGTTGCACCTAGACTAGACCACATGGAGCAGGCACCAGAGGAGGATCTAGAGCTTTATGTTCATCGTTGCTGTGCTATATGGATTTGGATGTTTGAGATGGTATGGTGAAATCCATCAGATCGGTCTTGTGCTATGACACATGACACTTTCTTGCAGTTCATCCTTGCACTGCTGAAGAGCTTTTCATGATCATTTGCTGGGGAGGGGTTGCTACATTCAGTTAGTTTGGGTTATCTCACGTAACCTTCTGGTTGTGAATGTATTATGATGATGATGTCTGTTCAGGATCCCCCCCATCTTCCCATAAAAGAAGGATTGTTTTGATTTATAAAAAATGAATGACATTGGGCCATTGAATGGATAATAATACTTCTAATAAAAAATTATAATAGAGACAAAACGAATTATAGGATGGATGGAGAAACACAAATGTTTGGATTAAGAAATCTAAAATTCAAATTACAATTTAAAATAAAAAATAATATAAAATTAGAATAAAAATAATGATTAAATGATTTGGGAATGATAGGTTTCATTATAGTCCATGCCCCGGTGGGATCTCTATATGGTTGTGAGAGTCGAGTTGATGAATTGGGTAGGAGGTGAGAGCCTCCTATTATTTGTAGAAATTGTCCTACATAATTTTTCATATGTTTTACCCATTAAATGTACGATTAATGCATATGCTCTCTTGTGAAAGGTGTTGGTAAATAGATTCTCCATTCACCCTCCAAATTTATCTCATTGTGAAACTGGTTTCAGGAGTTATGGATTTTTGATTGAGTTCTACTTTTTCTGGATGAGGGTTCCATGAAGCTTCCTCCAAAAGTATAACATCCAAAGACAATCTTCATGGAATCAATACTCACTAAAATTATTTTTATAGGATCACATATGTTTCCTAGTGTTGTCCCATGTTAAATAACCTCAGTTGAAGGAGTTTACTCCAAGATATTGTTTTATTACGATGGTGGGTTCCACGTAGTCCCCCAGAAAAAATCATCAATTTCATTGATTTTTTAAGGCCTCTAGATGCCTTAACCAGCAAATTCTCTCGAATAAAATGATGGGGGAA
The DNA here is from genome assembly GCA_963277665.1 of Viscum album. Lineage (NCBI taxonomy): Eukaryota > Viridiplantae > Streptophyta > Magnoliopsida > Santalales > Viscaceae > Viscum > Viscum album. Next base: position 608,890,263 of record OY728133.1, on the reverse strand, counting down.
ATAAAATAATTATTATAAAAAATAATCATTGAATTTGAAATTATATTTTTTAATTATTGAATAAAATAGCCTTGATGTAAGAATCAGTCAAAAATCGAGAATTCTGCACTTTTCACAATTTAGACCATTTTATTCTCTAATTTAAAATACAAATTAAATTAATAAAACATTTTATTGCATGAGGATTATAATTTAAAAAAATTAAAAAGTACTCATTATTTTATTAAAAATATACACATAAATATTTTCTGTCAGATACCCCAACACTTAAACCATGCTTTTCCTCAAATATAAAATCTAATCATGGAAATCAAAGGAAACCAATGTTACCATTTATTGAATTTCAATGAAATAAAATCTAAAAAAATTTTAATGAGTAGTAAAAAATTAAAAAATCTTCATAAAATGTCAATTGAATTTCCAATTTTCAATGAAAAAAATTATTCACATATTTTAGTTTTCACCATTGATAATTGATGGAACTTATACTTTTATTCATTCATGATACTTGATTCAATTTTATAAAACATTCCAAGTCATGATTTACCTCACTTTTGATTATTTTTTTCACATAAATAATGATTCAATTCATGTAGATTTATGATCATATCATGATAGAATGCTCTTTATCCATATGCTTGTAAATGAACTACTTTCTCAACATAGTAAAGACAAAAGACAAATAAAATCATGAGGACTTGAAATAAATTTTAAACTGAGTCTGATGCTTAAGGTTGGTAGGATTTTATTCTTTAAAAATAAAGGGTCAATGAGGAGGATCATATAATTTGACTAATGAATGATATTAAAATGTGTAATGAAATTATCCCAATCAATGTAGCAACAGCCACTTCCTAAAAACTCAAAGTAATGTCATGATCAAACTATGCATAATGAAATATTTTGTCACCCTTTTGAATATTTATTTATTTTTTACTTTTTGTTATTTTTAGAATGTTATGATTAGATCTAACCTCACACCATCACCTAATCACATTCTATGAGAAGATAGTCAGTCCTAAAAATGATGATTTCCAGTTCTCCAAAATCATAACCCGGTTTTCTCTTTTTTGGTTCTTTTTATCAAAATTCTACATTTTTTTAATTCATGAGGGAAAAACAATAGAGAATAATTAATTATTATAAAACCTTTTACAATTCCCAAAATAATAACCCCACATTTCATCCTTACAATGTATATCATACCGTTCACCAAGATTCCCTTTACCCCCACACTTAAACATTATAATATCAAACAAATACTAATAAGAGTGTAGGAATGGATAAAAGTGGATCGAAACATGTCTCACCACTATAAAAGTCATTCATGGTTTCTATGGGAATAAATAAGTATTTTTGTAAATGTGGATGTCTATGGATAATTATATTTTCAAGGGATGCCTTGATATTTTTAAATATGTTTCTAAATAGTCATAGATTTGAAAAGTTTCAATACAAGTTCTAGTCGGTTACATGTTCCAAGATCACTAAAAAATATGATCAAAAATAAATAAGAAGTACATGTTCTATAAAATAATCTTGGTAATGATACCAAAAATTCGTGAAAATCACTCAATATATGATTAACAATAACAAATACCTTCACATGAATTTTAGAAATTCAATGCGTGAATGATGGTTAGGAAATTTTATTTATATGAATCAATTAATTCCTTTAAATAATGGGTCATTGTTTCAATATCTATGCTTCATATTTAAAAATTATATTCTCCATTTCAATCATATAATCTTGTAAACATTTAAATCTAAGACATGACATTAATGGGTTCTTGAGAATCTCATGTCTCCTAGAGATGGAAAGTAAAACACAATTCATGTGTGGGAATTAAATTTTATCTTTGAAGCTCAAAACATGTTGTGGACATGAGTATATGGAGTTTAAAAGATAAAACACTAAATGATAACTCCATTTTTTCTTGAAACATAGTCCTTTCCCTTCACTGTCTGGGGCTGCCTTCTACCATTGTGAACCTATAAAATAAAGAAACTCAATTAATCATAAGGATCATGTCATTTAAACTAAAAAAAGATAGATGGAGTGGGGTGAATTCTATAAGACATCTAATAAAATAAATTGACATCTATATTTCTTGATAGAAATTAAATATAAATCATCATATAGTCCCCCAAGTGGGCACTAAATATTGATTTCCACCGGAGAGAAGTACCTGCTATTATCCAAAGTTTGACAGAGGATGATGGTTCTTTGATTTGAACCACCACATATGAATTTTCCTAGCTTCTGCTTCATCCTTGTTCTTGATGAATAATCCATTGATAGAGTACACAATATCCCCCCTTCACAATTAGGTATTGATTTCATGGTGGGGGTAAGATGATGTATGAATCTTCCTCATTCTTGGTTGCTACTTTTGAAATCTCTTCTTCTTTGTCCACCAGTTACTCAATGTATGTTACATAAAAAGAAAAGTCAATGGTATAGTCAAAGTGTAATTCTATTTAAATTAATTTAAATCATGATGTGTCAAGATCAAATTCATCCTTATCAATGAAATCTACTTTTTTGATGGTTTATTAGGGAAATATTCTATCATCTCTTCATGAACTTCCTTTAAAAAATATTTAACATGTCCTGAGAGATCAATATGTTCCTCAGTAGGTGCACATATAGCTTCATCATATTCCTCAAAGGAATAGAAAAGATTTTCTGAATTTGTAAAATAAAAAGAATATGGAGTGATTTATAATTCTATATCTATTATATTAGAAGAGATAGATTATGACAAGTGAAAAAATCCATGGATTGGTTAAAATTAAATCAATTACTCAGTGGTAAGTGCCTCTATGTGTAGAATATATGAGTATGGATGTAGGTAGTCAAGATCCTCCATATTGACTTAAAATTCCACCACTTGGGTGGTTTTTTGATTCTATGATTCTATATCTTATTCATTGTATTGTATGGGAGATTAGTAAATTCCTCACAAGTAATCAAGAAATCATCCAATTTCTGTTAAACTCCCACTTGTATATCATCAGGTATGTCTTTGACCTTTTACACCTCATGTTCCTACTCCGTCCCAGGGTTGGGTTTCTCCATTAATGCACGAAAATAATCAAACATGATTTCAGTTTTTCTTGTCAGTTTTTCAATTCTTTCTCTATGTTCTTGCACCTAATATCTATTATACCCTTCATATTCTTATTCTTGTTGTTGGTGAACCTTTGAGTAAATTTTACATTCATAATATTCTGAATTTTAATTCATCATTGAAATCTTTTTTTTGAAGAAAATAAATTTATATAATATTTGAAAATGGAAAAAGTTAAGAACTCTAGATTGCATACCTGATAACAATGTTAGTTTTGATTCATGCATATCATGAGTCATGGACAAAAGAAATTATATTTTTTCTAGTGCAGCACAGTGGCTGACTAGGGTCATCTCTCTAAAGGATCCTTTTAAGGTGGTTTAATTACATTATATAATTCACCTAATCTCTCTCATTTTGGGTTTTTATTATTCAAAATGATGAAATGTAATGAAATAATTCATGATTTAAACTAAGAAATAAGTCTAAACACAAAGAATTTAAGACGAAAGGACTTGGTTTTGGGGTCCTGTTAGATATTCAATCATTAATCTCCTTTATATTTTTTATTTTAGTTTGATAACTCAAACATGAATTTTCATGTTTGAATAACTATTCATTTCCATAATAGAAATATATTGAGCTGAATGTCATTGGGGACAGTCACCCAGTTATGGGAATTCACCTCTCCCTTGAATAATACTCAATTCTATCAAAAATGTGGAAACAATAATAAGGGAAATTCAAGAACACATTGACCTCTTTCTGGGTCAAGCCTCGAGGTTAGCCTCTCATTTCTATGAGTAAGTGATCACTATGGTGGATGTATTTATTTGAAAGAGATAGAGAGAAGAGAGAGGGAGAGAGTAAGAGTAAATAATTTATAATTTTTTGAAATTAATTATAATAATATTACTAATTATTATTAATATTATTTTAATTATGAAAATAGTTTTTGAAAGAGGAGAGGGATGAAATAAAATAACTTTAAAATAAAAATGTGATAATTATAATAAGGATAATAACAATGATTTTAATAATAAAAAAAATATTAATAATAACAATGATGATAATAATACTTCTAATTAAAATAAGTTAAGTGAGAAAAAAATAAAATTGTGGGATGGATGTATAAACAAAATTGCAGGGATTAAGAAACATTAAGTACAAATTACAATTGAAAATAAAAATAAAATCTAATTAAAATAGAAAATAAAGAATAAATTAGGGGGAAGAGAGGTTGCAACATAGAATATTCCCCAGTGGGATCCCTCTAGGATTGTGGGTGTCAGGTTGATGCTTTGGGAAAGAAGAGAGAGCCTCATTTTATAGGTAGAATTCATCCTCCGCATGTTGTCGCATGTTTTATGCATTAACTGGATGATTCACACATGGACCCCTTCAAAAAAATTGTTAAAAAATGTATTGGTCGTTCACTCTCAGCATTTGAGCACATTTGGCCATTGGATTCATGATTTATGAATTTTTTATTGAGTGTTACTTTTTTGGATGATGTTTCCGTGGAGATTTATCCAAAATTATAACATCTAATGACTACCATAATGACATAAAAACTCTATAAATATAATTTTAGAGTCATGCCTGTAACATACCAAGTAAGTAATGAATAATAGATATTTTTTATCTATGTCTATTAAAGAATTAGATAGTGTTTTAGATGCTTAAAATGAAAATAAATCCAATCTTAAGCATGAAATACACTAATATTTTTAAAAGATTGTTTTACTGCCTTTTGATGGAAAACCCTATTTAAATCTATCTTTTGAAAATTTTATAAGCTATTTTTTTCAAAATAAACTTATTATTTATGATTGGGACATCAAAATTTACTTTTTGTGAATTTTTGGTATTTTTCTGACAATGTTCATTTTTTAATGAATAGTGAACAATACTGCATTTTACATCAAAACTTCTTTTTTAATCTAATCTATTTATATGATTAGATTATATTTTTAATTGATTTTAAAGTGAAATTAGAATATATTTTTACCATTTAATCCAATTGTGGTCATTAGGATTAATTTCACTTTGGAATTGGGCATAAACTAATGCCAATCTTTTCATAGATATTGTTTCAAAAAAACCGGCTATTTGTTTTGACAACAGGAATTATTTTTAAATGAATTATTGAGATTTCTGTGTTTGGAATTTGGTAAAATATATTACTTATTTGGAATCATAAGGTCCAAATTATGTAATCAAGACTCTTTTGTTTTTGGACATTATGAATAGTAACAACGGTAATTATCTTTAATTATCTTGATTAATGAGTAATCGGGTAGTTAAGGATAATAAAATAATATCATAATAATACAAAATGACACCAACATGTGTCCTAATTCTTCTGCTTGTCTCATGGCCGACCATGGGATGCCTTGTGCCAAACATGGGGACCCCATGGAATCACTTTTGTGAAAAGTGAATTGTTATCTTTTTATTTTTTTAAAGAAAGTAGATATAACAAGAACGTATCACCTGATTAAAACATTTTTAATTTTTTTTACATAGATTATATTTTAGACTATAAATATACATTGGAAATATAACAAGATTTCCTAAATCATATTATTTTTTTAATAATTTTTAGACTTATAAATTAAATTATTTAGGACATCATGATGATGCAGCGATTACCTCATTAATAAAGGATTTAAATAAAATGAAATGATAATGTAAAACCTATGAACTAAACATGTTCAAAACCTATTGGATGGGTGGATTTAGAACCCTTATCACCTTAACCTCGAATTAAATCAATGTGGTACCTTTTTAATTTGAAAATCATTTTCAAATTAAGTAACATTTCTTTACTTTCCAAGAGTGCCCCTCCTCTCCTCTTATAAAAGGCCCCCACCTCTACCTCCTTACCCACACTCCCAAAGCCTTTGGCTCGGCCAAACCCTGCCCATTTTGTCTCTCCACATCCCTCTCTTACTCCTTGAAGCCTCACTTTGGGAAGTAGTCTTCCCAAGGAAGCCTTTGAGCTCAAACCAATGGGAGTTACCCGATTTTAAGGTAATGTCTTCACTTGAGTCCTTTTGTTTTATTTTGCTTCTCCAACCCCCTAAAATATTTTTATTCATTTCTTCTATAACAAATCCAGTATATTAAATATACTATGATGTTTTTATAAGAAGTATTTGAGCTACACTTACACACACCTACATCTAATGGTTAAAGGACATACTCTTTCCGTGGATGGTAAATTTATGCCTCCCGAAACGATGATTGTTCAACATTCTTTTAACACCATAAAAGGTGGCCATTAAGATGTCACTATATTTATATATGATATATAATATGTTTATGTTTTCCTTAAGCATTTGTATTTTTCATTTTGGGCATACCTTTATGGTTTCCATTATGGGTAAACGTGATATCTTCATTTAAGGATGTGCAGACTATCGCCCCCTCAAAGTGATTTGATTCGTTAAATACCATATGTGGGACGTATAAAAGATGGAGATATGATATTATATATGATATTATACTGGAATTATAATATACCTTTATATCATTATGATTCCATTCTATAAAATACAAAATAGAAATGAAAGTAGCATTCATGCGTACGTACGGCTTACTGTTTCCATGAACGGTACATTTCATTTCTTACCTTTAAATGATTATGTAATATTATAAGTGAATTTATATACTGGATATAATGGATACATGAAAAAATTGTAATTATAAAGTGCATATTTTGACTCAAGTACCAATGATCGTTAAAACGACCGTTATTAACTAAAATAATTACATAATTTTCATGACATGGTAATAAGTGATATAAAAGGAATAATGTACTTGAAAAAGGTTCATAAGAAAGTAGAAAGTAACTCAAGTTTATTATTCAGGATATTAAAGAATGGCCGAGTCAAGTCGGACCCGAGGTATGGGTCTTCGTCTCAATCTCCTTTCATTGATGAATATTTTTTTTATACACAACCTTATCTTATATGGGGTATATACCCCTTTGACTTTTATGTTTATTAAAAAGGAATATTTTTTATACGAATCATTTACTAAACGAAAAAAGGGAATGTTTTTGTCATACGTATGCGGCGACACCGACTTCTCCGCCACCGTGACCATTATTTGAGTTTCAGATTCCTCTACAAGCCATACATTTTTTAAAAGAAAAATAAATACCATGTTTTAATTTTCTTTTATTTTGGTATTGGAAATGGTTTTAATAATGTTTTTATATCAATGTTTTGTATTGATATCTTGTGATTGAAAGGTGGACATTTTATGTTTCCTTTATGCATGTTTTATGTGATACGATTATGTTGAGGTTCTTGGGCATTATTATGAAGACGGGTGGTTCTGTGATAAAATAAGTGCAGGTGAGCCCGATATAGCTCTCCAATGCATTGGGTAACTTGAAGGAGTGACACGTTAAGGTTTCTCCGAAGAGATTTAGGGAATATATTGTGATGGGTATTCCATACATAACGAAGAGGGTTACTCCCTATGTAAGAATGTTATGGATGCCTCAAGTTACCTTTATGTCTTATGATTTCTATGATTTATTCATGATTTGATGTGGTATGTTAAAGCTCCTATCTTTTGTGGGTAAAGTATGATTTCATTCTTATGTATATATGAACTTTTGTTTCCTTTCCATATTTTTATAACCTATACTGAGCTTTTTATGCTCATCCCAAGTTTTTTTGAAATGTTTTTCACAGGTCAAGGGAAAGGTACATGATATGATGATAGTGTCCAGGAAGTGTCAAGAATGAATCCATGTTTTATTTTAAATATGTTTCTGTTGATGGGAAAAATGAATACTATCTTTATGTAACCACTTTGTTTATATGTGGAATGTAATTCATGTTTTATGATCTAATTCTCTAAAACTATAATCCCGAAAAGATCCTCAATGTGTAATCTTGTAATAACTCAAGATTAAGTAAGGTTTAAGGCTGGGGCCTTATAGTTGGTATTAGAGGTCGGTTTAGATAACTTTAGGAGTTAGAATTCTCTTAAATGATTATCCAAAAATATTTTTTTATGGTCAAATTGAAGTGATATAGCATTTGAAGATTACCATGTTGCTTCATCTAAGACATGTTTGTTTATAATGGTTTTCCGCAGAGGAAACAGGGAAGCAGTGCTAGGAAGGCATAAAGAAAGAAATAACCATCCGAATCAGCATCCTGAGAAGGTCAGAATTGGAACTGAATAGTTTGTTGCAGTAATGGTGCAGTTGACTCAAGAGATAAATGGTGGTGGTATCCATGCACGTGATCATCCAGATCAACCGTAGAGGAACATGTCATGGTGGAACATTTCATGAGGAAACATCCCCCATCATTCAGTGGATCATATGACCCTATGTTAGCTAAAGGGTTGATTAAAGCACTGGAGAAAATTTTCGATGTCATGGGGTGTTCAGACAATCAAAAGGTTAGTCTTGCTATTTATCGTTTGGAGGGTGAAGTAGATCAGTGCTGGTCGATGGTTAAAAATATCAGGGACACCGATGAGATTGATTCTCTTGACTGGGATGAATTCAAAGGTATTTTTCTTGAGAAGTATTTTCCTAAGGCTATTCGACTTAGGATGGAATAGCAATTCTTGGAATTGAGGCAAGGGGAAGACTCAGTGGCTACCTATGAAGAAAGGTTCACTCGATTGGCAAGGTATGCTCCAAATTTTATCTCAGACCTTTATAGTAAAATAAATCGTTTTTACTCAGTATTAAAGCCAAAATATCGAATGGCATTAGCTTCTCATGAGTTTAAAAGTTATGAAAATCTTGTTCGATTTTCTGAGAAGGTGTAAATGGAGTTTTCCGATGATCAAGTGTTCTATAACAACCAACAGAAGAAGAGACCGAGGTGGCAGAAGAAAGGGAATAATTCTTCAAAAAAGTCTGATGGTAAGAAATCTAAGTTTCCAGTTTGTGATAAATGTGGAAAAAGGCATGCTAGGGAATGTCTTCTGAATTCTTGAAAGTGCTACCGATGTTGTAAGATGGGACATAAGGCTCGTGATTGCACTGAAAAAGATCAAGGTGAAGGTAAGACCAAATTTGATTTACAGTTAGTGAAATGTTTTATGTTCAATGAGATGGGTCACTATGAAAATGAGTGTCCAACAAAGATCTTGAGTGATGGGAAGCAGTTAGACTACAAGCAGAAAGGGGTGGTGAAATCCTTTGCAACTATTTCAGCAGATGTTGGGCCATCAAATGAAGTTGTATCAGGTACTTTGTTTGTTTTTTCAGATTATGCCAATGTGTTGTTTGATTCCGGGTCTACATATTCATTCATCTCAGAAAACATTTCTAGTAAAATGGTAATACGATCTCAAGAAATGACTCCTGAACTCTTGGTAAAAAAACCTGGGGGAAATGTTGAGGCAAAAAGAATTTATAAGAATCCTCCTATCCTTATCTGTTGAAAGAACCTACTTGGAAACCTTATTGTTTTACCTCTAGTAGAGTTTGATGTTATCCTGGGTATGGATTGGCTCTCTATTTACCGTGCTAAGATTGAATGTAGAGCTAAAGAAGTTTATTTTTAGAAAGAATTTTAGTTTGTGTACAAGAATGAACCCTTACTGTTGATAACTTATCAAGAGGCCAAAAAACTTCTAAAATATGGAAATGAATGTTACCTTGCACACATCTTTGAAAACAAAGGAACTGTTCAGATTAATGATGTGCCAGTGGTAAATGAGTATCTTGATGTTTTTTCTAATGAGTTTCCTAGAATAATACCAGATCGAGAATTTGGGTTTACTATTGACTTAGTTCCGGATGCTAAGCCAATTTCAAAACCCCCTTATCGAATGGCTGAAATTGAACTTTTAGAGTTGAAGGAGTAATTGTATGATTTATTAAAGAAAGGTTTCATTTGACTTAGAACATCACCATGGGGTGCTCCTATTTTATTTGTTAAAAAGAAATATGGTTCAATGTGACATTGAATTGATTATATAGCCTTGAATAAGATCACTGTTAAGAACAACTATCATTTTCCTCATATCGATGATTTGTTTGATCAGCTCCAAGGAGCTCAGTATTTTTCAAAGGTTGACTTGAGATCGGGGTACCATCAGCTGAAGGTAAAGGAATAAGATGTTCCTAAGACCGTGTTCCGTAGAAGATATGGCCATTATGAATTTTTAGTAATTCCTTTTGGGCTAACCAATGCACCTGCTGTATTCATGAACATAATGAATAGAATTTTGCATGAGTTCTTGGATAAGTTTGTTATGGTTTTCATTGATGATATTTTGGTGTTTTCTAAAATTAATGAGGAGCATGGAAGACATTTAAGGGTTATTTTTCAAACCTTAAAAGAAAAGAAATTGTATGGGAAATTCAGCAAGTGTGAGTTTTGGTTGTAACAAATTTCTTTCCTTGGTCACATTGTTTCTAAAGATGGGATAACCGTTGATCCTGCAAAAAACAAAGGTTGTTGAAGAATGGCCAAGACCCACAAATGTAACTAAGATTCGTAGCTTCCTTGGTTTGGAAGGCTATTAACGAAGGTTTGTTAGAAATTTTTCACGGTTATCTAGTTCAATGACTAAGCTAACTCAAAAGGGTGTTATGTTTATCTAGACAAAAGAATGTGATGATTGTTTTCAGGAGTTGAAAAGAGGATTGGTGAATGCTCCAGTTTTGGCACATCCTTCCAGGAATGGTGAGTTTGTTATATACAGTGATGTTTCATTGAAAGGACTTGGTTGCGTCCTAATGCAGAATGATCAGGTAATTGCTTATTCTTCATGACAGTTGAAAACTCAATAGGTAAATTACCCTACACATGATTTGGAATTAGCTGCTGTTGTTTTCGATTTATAAATTTGGTGGCATCATTTTTATGGAGTAAAGTGTGAAATATATACTGATCACAAAATTTTAAAGTATATATTCACTCAGAATGAGTTAAACATGAGACAGAGGAGATGGCTGGAATTAATCAAGGCTTATGATTGTACAATTCATTACCATCTGGGAAAAGAAAATAAAGTGGCTGATGCTTTGAGTCGAAAAAGTAATGCTTCATTAGCAATGTTGCGTTTGGAACGTGATCCTTTGGTTAAGGATTTGATGAAATTTGGCATAGAAGTTGTTGGTGTAGGAAGTTCTTCTATTTTTTTGCAGGTATCAGTGAGATCATCTCTATCAGATAGAATCAAGAAAGCACAAAAGCAAGACAGTGAGTTGCAGAAAAAAGTAGAGCTAGTTCTGAAAGGTAAGTAGCCTGAATTAAACAATGATAATGATTTCTTTTTTATATTTGGGAAGAGATTTTGTGTGCCTTGTGATTCACAGTTGAAGAGAGAGTTGTTATGTGAAGATCATAGTTCTCCGTTTTCAGTTCATCCTAACAGTACTAAGATGTACAGAGATCTGTGGGGGTATTACTGGTGGGATGGAATGAAAAGTGATATTTTATGATTTTACTGTGAAGTGTTTGACTTGTCAACAGGTTAAAGAAGAGAAGAAGTTACCGAAAGGGATGCTTCAGCCTCTACCAGTGCCAGAGTGGAAATGGGAGAATATATCCGTGGACTTTGTTGTGGGATTACCGAAGACATCTCGAGGTAATAATGCAATCTGGGTTATTGTTGATTGCTTGACTAAATCTGCTCATTTCCTTGCTATACGAGATATTATTTCCCTAGATCAACTTTCCCATTTGTACCTTAAATAGATAGTCAGGTTGAATGGAGTTCCTCTCTCCATTGTATCTGATTGTGATCCCAGGATCACTTCTAACTTTTGGAAAGGCCTTTAGAAGTCATTGGGTACTAAATTAAATTTCAGTACAACATTTCATCCTCAATCAGATGGGCAGTCAGAATGAAAAATTCAGTCCTTGGAGGATATGCTACGAGCTAGTTCGATGGATTATTAGGGAAGTTGGGATCAACATCTTTCATTGGTTGAATTTTAATATAATAACAGTTTTCATTCCAGTATACAGATGGCACCATTTGAGGCGTTATATGGGAAGCGGTGTCGAACTCCAGCTTTATGGAATGAAGTCGGTGAAAATAAGTTGATGGGACCACAATTGGTAGAAGAGATGGCAGAAAAAGATTAGCTGATTCAGAAACACATGAGAACAGCTCAGAGTAGGCCGAAGAGTTATGCAGACAACAGGAGGAAGGAACTAACTTTTGAGGTAGGTGATCATGATTTTCTCAAAGTCTCACTATGGAAAAGTGTGATGCGATTTGGTAAGAAAGGAATGATGAGTCCAAGGTTCATTAGACCATATGAAATTCTGGAGAGAGTTGGATCAGTTGCATACCAGGTGGCTTTACCTCCGAGTTTATCTCAGGTACACAATGTTTTTCACGTTTCGATGTTGAGGAAGTATATGCCAGATCCATCTCAGGTTTTGAGTCCAGAGGTAGTTCAGCTGGAAGAGAACCTATCATATGAGGAACAACCGGTCCAGATTCTTGACCACATGGAGCAAGTGTTACAGAATATGGTGATTAATCAGGTAAAGGTTTTGTGGAAAAACCACATGATGGAAGAGGCAACATGGAAATCTGAAAATGCAATGAGGGATAAGTACCGCCATTTATTCGTTAAGTAAATAAATTTCGGGGATGCAATTTTCTAAAGGGTGGAAGGATGTAACATCCCAAGTAAGTAATGAATAATATATATTTTTTATCTATGTCTATTAATGAATTAGATAGTGTTTTGGAGGCTTAAAATGAAAATAAATCCAATCTTAAGCATGGAATGCACTAATATTTTTAAAAGATTGTTTTATTACCTTTTGATGGAAAACCAATTTTAAATCTATATTTTGACAATTTTATAAGAAAGTTTTGTCAAAATAAACTTATTATTTATTATTGGGACATCAAAATTTAATTTCTGTGAATTTTTGGTATTTTTCTGACAATATTCATTTTTTAATGAATAGTGACAAATACTGTATTTTACATCAAAACTGCTTTTTAATATAATTTATTTATATGATTAGATTATCTTTTGAATTGGTTTTAAAGTTAAATTAGAATATATTTTTACAATTTAATCCAATGGTGGTAATTAGGATTAATTTCACTTTGGAATTGGGCATAAACTAATGCCAAACTTTTCATAGATATTGTTTCAAAAAAACCCGCTATTTGTTTTGACAAAAGGAATTATTTTTAAATCAATTATTGAAATTTCGGTGTTTGGAATTTGGTAAAATGGATTACATATTTGGAAACATAAGGTCCAAATTATGTAATCAATAATCTTTTATTTTTGGACATTATGAATAGTAACAACGGCAATTATCTTTAATTATCTTGATTAATGAGTAATCTGGTAGTTAAGGATAATAAAATAATATCATAATAATAAAAATTGATACCAAAATGTGTCCTAATTCTACTGGTTGTCTCATGGACGACCATAGGATGCCGTGTGCCAAACTTGGGGACCCCATGGAATCACTTTGGTGGAAAGTGACTTGTTATCTTTTTATTTTTTTAATAAAAGTAAATATAACAAGAATGTATCACCTGATTAAATTTTTTTAATTTTGTCTACATAGATGATATTTTAGACAATAAATATTCATTGGAAATCCAAAATTATTTCCTACATCATAGTATTTGTTTCATAATTTTTAGACTCTAAATAAATTAAATTATTTATGACATCATGATGATGCAGTGATTACATCATTAATAATGGATTTAAATAAAATGAAATGATAATGTAAAATATATGACCTAAACATGTCCAAAACATATGGTATGGGTGGATTTAGAACCCTTATCACCTTACCCTAGAAGTATATCAATGTGGGACCTTTTGAATCTGAAAATCATTTTCAAATAAAGTAACACTTCTTTACATTCCAAGAGTGCCCCTCCTCTCCTCTTATAAAAGGCCCCCACCTTTACCTCCTTACCCACACTACCAAAGCCTTTGGCTTGGCCAAACACTACCCATGTTGTCTCTCCACATCCCTCTCTTACTCCTTGAATCCTTACTTTTGGTAGAAGTCTTCCCAAGGAAGCCTTTGAGCTCAAACCAAAGGGAGTTACCCAATTTTAAGGTAATGTGTTCACTTGAGTCCTTTTTTTTTGCTTCTACAACCCCATAAACTCTTTTTATTCATTTATTTTTTAACAACTCCAGTATCTTAAATATACTAGGATTTTGTTATAAGAAGGATTAGAGCTACACTTACACACACCTACATCTAATGGTTAAAGGACATACTGTTTCCGTGGATGGTGAATTTATGCCTCCCGAAACGATGATTGTTCAACATTCTTTTAACACCTTCAAAGGTGGCCATTAAGATGTAACTATAATTATATATGATATATAATATGTTTATGTTTTCCTTAAGCTTCTGTATTTTTTATTTTGGGCCTACCTTTATGGTTTCCATTATTAGTAAACGCGATATCTTAAATTAAGGAAGTGCGGACAACCTCCCCCTCAAAATGATTTGATTCGTTAAATACCATATGTGGGACGTATAATGGATGGAGTTATGATATTATATATAATATTATACTGGAATTATAATATACATTTATATCATTATGATTCCATTCTATAAAATATGAAATAGAAATGAAAGTAGAGTTCATGCGTACGTACGACTTACCGTCTCCATGAACGGTGCATTTCATTTAATACCTCTAAATGATTATGTAATATTATAAATGCATGTATATACTGGATATAATGGATACATGAACAACATGTAATTATAAAGAACATATATTGACTCAAGTTCCAATGATCGTTAAAATGACCATTATTAACTAAAATAATTACATAGTGTTCATGACATGGTAATAAGTGATATAAAAGGAATAATGAACTTGAAAAAGGTTCTTAAGAAAGTAGAAATTAACTCAAGTTTATTATTCAGGATATTAAAGAACGACCGAGTCAAGTCGGACCCGAGGTATGGAACTTCGTCTCAATCTTCTTTCTTTGAGGCATATTTTGTTTTATACACAACCTTCTTTTATATGGGGTATAAACCCCTTTGACTTTTATGTTTATTCAAAAGGAATATTTTTTATACGAAGCATTTACTAAATGAAAAAAGGGAATGATTTTGTCGTACGTATGTAGAAACAACGACTTCTCCGCCACCGTGACAATTATTTGAGTTTCGGCTTCCTCTACAAGACATACATATTTTTTAAAAGAAAAATAAATACCATGTTTTTATTTTCATTTATTTTGGTATTGAAAATGGTTTTCATAATGTTTTTATATCAATGTGTTGTATTTTTATCTTGTTATTGAATGGTGGAAATGTTATGTTTCCTTTATACATGTTTTATGTGATACGATTATGTTGAGGTTCTTGGGCATTATTATGAAGACGGGTGGATCCGTGATAAACTAAGGGCAGGTGAGCCTGATATATCTCTCCAATGCATTGGGTAATGCGATGGAGTGAAACGTTAAGGTTTCTCCGAAGAGATTTAGGGAATATACTGTGATTGGTATTCAAAACGTTACCAAGAGGGTTACTCCCTACGTAAGAATGTTATGAATACCTCAAGTTACCTTTATGTCTTATGATTTCTATGATTTATTCATGATTTGATGTGGTATGTTAAAGTGTCGTTGTTTTATAGGTAAAGTATGATTTCATTCATATGTATATATGAACTTATGTTTCCTTTCCATATTTTTATAACCCATACTGAGATTTTTATGCTTATCCCAAGTTTTTTTGAAATGTTTTTCATAGGTCAAGGGAAAGGTACATGATATGATGATAGTGTCCAGGAAGTGTCAAGAATGAATCCATGTTTTATTTTAAATATGTTTCCGTTGATGGGAAAAATGAATACTATCTTTATGTAACCACTTTTTTTATATGTGGAATGTAATTCATGTTTTATGATCTAATTCTTTAAACTCTAAACCCAAAAAGATCCTCAATGTGTAATCTTGTAATAACTCAAGATTAAGTAAGGTTTAAGACTGGGGCCTTATAATTCCTATCTGTACTAATGTTATCCTAGGTGTGATAACCTCATTGTAAGGTTTTTAGGCCGATATTTGGTTCAGTTATGGTGGTGGTCTCCACATAGTCTTCCTAAAACAATATTCAACTTCATTATTTCTTTGAGGGATCTAGATGTTTGAATCAACACCTAGTCCAAAAGAAAATGTTTACAGAATTAAAAGAGTATTATAACAAAAAATAATCCTTAATTTTTGAATTATATTCTTTATGAAATGACAGAAATCCCCTTGATGTAAAAATCATTCAAAAATCTAGATTTTAGCACTTTTCACAATTTATACCATTTTCATTTTATAATTAAAAATTAAAATTATTTTAATAAACATTTAAATACATAGGGTTAATCATTAAAAAAATTAATAAATCCACATTATTTGATTAAAAATATGGACATAAATTTTCTCTTTCACATTTCCATCCCAAAAGTGCCTTATAAAATTTTAGATAAATAATAGATAATAAAAAGTTGGTGTAGATAATAGAAAACTAAATTAAACTTTAAATTTTCTTCTAATATAGTTTTTATGTTTATCTCTCCCATTTAAAAGGAAATTTCTAATGATTAAACCCCATTATTATGTGTTATATAATTTTGAATGTTATTTAATCATTGCTTAAATAAAAATATAAATAAAATGATATAACTAAAATAAAACGGGGAATCATACCTTTATCAACCTTTATATCAATGACTTTGATGAATTGTTACATTGTAAAATGACATTAGTGGGTTATTAAAAATATAAAGGGTAAAATTATGAGAGTGTAAGGGTATAAAAAAATAGATAAATTATTTATTTTATGTAATTGTATTATAATAATGTACCAAATTCTAATTTATATATATTTCTATGGTCAATATATTAATTCAAGTATATAAATATTTGTAAAATATTGGAATTAAAATCTTAGTAATAACATATTATCATATTCACTATAATCAACACATATAACTATCTATATATTTATACCTTATAATCCTTATCACTTTTTAATACATAATGCACCATTTTTATGTTTTTTATTTAATATTTACATAAACAATGCTTAAGAATACAAATAACTAAAATTTTATGTAATTATTTTTTTATTTATAGAATTATTATTATTAATATTTATTACCCATTTACATAATTATCAATTTTATTTCAAAAATATTTAAATTCTTTTACAAATCCTATCATTAAAAATTAAATTATGATTTATCAAAATTTTAAAATAGAATTCATAATAAAAGAACCAATAAAATCATTATTATTAAATTATCAATTATATAACTCATTATGTAATATGGTAATGTATTAAATTTCCTAATTAAGCCATAATAATTACTATTTTGAAAATATATATCTTGTTATATCATATTTTAAAATATTTTAGAATTTATATGTTAATTTCATAATTTACAATATAAATTTTAAAACTTACACAATTATATAACATTTTTGTTCTAATTTAAATTGTAAAATAAATTAATATATCATTTATTGATATATAATAGATTGTAATTTATTTGATATAGGTAATCAATGCATGTAATATATGTTACTCTCATTGGATTTCAGGATTGTTACGATTTAATATAATCCTGAAAATGTTTATTTTATATCTTTCATGCTGTTTGGGGTTTTAGGATGCCATAGGAGTAAGTTTGGGAAGAATGGGAAAGACATTTTTATTTCATGATGATACAAGTATCCATTCATATAATTAAGGAATCCTTCACATCATTAATTTTTTTGTAACAAATCTAAGAGTTTCAATCTCATATCATTCACACCTTGAATAGTTCACCCTCTCTATGAATGAATTCCTCAATTGTTTTAAAAACCATGTATCCATGCCTTTGCACCTTGTAACACCCTATAGGATCCACTAATCTTCCTACAAATTTTTCTTAGGGTTTTTCATATGATGATATTTTATATTATGTTTAAGCTACATCCTCCTCCTTTCTTTACTATTTGGAGTTTCATTTATCATGGTGGTTCACATTTGGTGATTCTAATTTCATTTATGCCCTAAATACATATTTATTATAGTTTATAATTTTTTCTCATTTCTTATTACACTTAAATATAATTTTGGGGATGAATTTAGGGATTTGACTTGTTGAGAATTTTTTATGTGGTCATTTAGATTGTATTGGAATTTTTTACCCTATTGTAGGATGTCACTTACCATTTTGTTTAGGTTAAATATTGTTATTTGAATAAATTATGTGGTGGGTGTGTTTGTAGACCTATGAAACTTATTCCAAAAGTTATATAGTGACTAGTTAGGACTATATTGATTTGGTAGAATCTTTTTAAGGGATTTTATATGATTTTAATCAACTTAACATGGCTATTGAATTGTTTTTCAGGTGAGATAGTGGTTGTCTACTTGGGAAAATAGACCTTGAGGGAGATATTTATGCTCAATTTTTAGAATTTGTGGATGGGATAGATGTTTTAAGTGAACAGATGATGTTTCCCCTTAATTATGATTACTATTTTTGAAAAATAGGTAATATTCCTACATATTGATTTTACCTCCCTAGAATACTCAAGAAGGATCCATGGGATGATTTGACCTCCCAATATCACATGGTATGGGTCAGGGAGTTTATCAGTCTATAGCATAATTTATAGGAATGGGAAAGGGTGATAAAATTATATGTTGAATCTAATATACTATATTTCCAGCTTGGAACAGAAGTAGTTAGGTTTTCGGTTTGTGGAGATCTGGTTAGCACATGTTGGCTTGGTGGTTTTTGTGTTTAATTTTGAATTAATTTCTTATTGATGAATCCACATTTATACATTTACTTCACTTGTGATAATATCCCATTGGTATTAACCTAATTATTTTATTCTCACAACCAATACTTGTATCTTGGTGCATGTTTAAATTTAAAGATTAGGTATCCACTTATGGGAAAGGGCCATGACATAGATTTTTTATTTAAGTATTTGTGGACTGGGATAGATATGATATTGGGATATATGTTGGGTTATTTTGAATTTGATCATATTTCATGATATTTTTTTATTTTTTATTTTGTATATTTATCCACTGTATATGGGGATCCTAATTTACTACTATATGACTTTTTATGCTATTATGTTATTTCAAGGGATGATGATGATATTTTATCCACTTACGGTTCTATTTCTATTTGTTTTCTTCCTCTCTCATACTGACTTAATTTTATGATATATAATGATGGACATCTAATAAGGAGGTCATAGACTCTCCATGGTGTTGTTTAGGCCCTCACCACTAATCAGAAGCCTCTTCTATATAGCGTGGAATATATGATTCCTTGTGGTGATCCTCAGAACGAACATGGTGATTTGAATTAGGGAGTCACTTTTTAGTTCAAATTTCAATTAGATTAAACTTTATCATAAAAATTTATATATAAATTTTATGTAAATAAATACAAAACCACATGAAATTTTTCTTATCAAAAGGTAAATACCTCAACAAATTTTAAAAAGTAAACACAATTTGGAAAGTGAAAACATATATGTTATCATTAATGTAATAAAAGTTTTATAAGTCATAATTTTCATTTTCATGTATATAAATATTTCTAAATTTCCAATAATCAAATAAACTAGTGTAATTATTAACTTTATTTATCTATAATCCATTTTTAAACTATGTTCACGGTTAAGGAATTATAATTCTTCATAGATATCTAGATATTTGTTATTATTTTTATTTATTCTGGATCACAATTCATAAAAACTTTATGCATATGTGTTGCTCTTTTTTATTAATGTTTATCATAAAAAAATCGCCCATATAGTATTAGAAATAAAAATAAGTATAGAGAATATATCCTTGCCAATAATTACCTTTTTACACCATTTTTTAGTTATGTCATAAAAGGTAATTATTTCATGTTATAGGTTAAAATATAAGCCACCAATTTATTTTTTTCAATATTTTTTATTTCTAATTTCATTCAAATACATTAGTATTCATTATATTAGGTTAAAATTGAAGTTAAATTATTATTTCATATCATTCAAATAATTTTTTTTATTTTCATTTTCAATTAATATTTTTAGAAATGAATATTATTATATATTACTGTAAAATCAAAATTAATTACTCAATTCATGGTTTATATTTCAACATCATTTATACCATATCAAAAAAAATTAATTTAATTATGATCATTATATTTTAATTTTTAATAATAAAAAATGTGTTCCCCATGTAAATTTTATCCTAGGACATTGATAATAAGAAAATTAATCTTATATGTTTAAGTACCCATATTCTATACTAAATTAATATTTTATCAATTATTGATTAAAATATAAAATTGTATTAAAATTTATTTAATTAAAATTTATAGAGAAAAGAGATAAATATAAGAGTTAAAATAATAATTCATTAGTTTTTCATAGTCTTTAGTTTATAAATTATATTTTTGGTAAACCATTTAATACATACTAATTATAACATTTTATATCGTATAACATAGTTTAAAATATAAAAAACCTTGAATTTATAAAAATCTAGATATATGTATTATTTATTTGGATGATATATATATCAGTTTAAATATAATTAATTATATAAAATAAAAATAATATAAAAATAGTTTTAAGGAAACTAAAAAATGGAAAATGAAATGTATCCTAAATGAACTAATTCCTTGTGGGAAATAGAATATTTTATATAAAACATTAAATTTATATTGGTAATGAAATTAACCATGTATAAAATAATATATGAAATATTCCAAATATGTTCTATAGTTAGATATTAAACGACGAGATACATGATTTAAAAAAAGAAATAAATTCTCTTTAGAATATTAGAATCAACAAGGAGAGTCTCATTTTTTCATTAGATCAAAAATCTATTCCCCTTAATCTTATTTTCAAATGATTCACTCCTACTCTCCTATAAATAATAAGTATTTTTTATTTCTTATATTAAATTATAATGAATTTTGTCACTAAATGAGGGTTGTTGGTGTACATATTGTAAATATTCCCTAAATATAATATAAAGCACATTATGTTTTTTGTTATATCATATAATATGATATATTTTTAATTTAAGGTATAATATATGGGAATGAAATATATCATAATGTATTTTTGTCATAATATTTCTACAACTTGTCATATGTTATGACTTCATTATACCCTAGTGTACTAGATATTATCACATGACACATAAAACACTTTATGATTGATAATGGAATTAAAAAGCTAAGATTTAACATTTGCAAATCTTCCACTAATGACAGTAATTATCAAAAATGTTTCATATGATGAAACATAAGGGGAAATCATTTGGATGAATTTTATAAGTATTGTAACTAGATTCATTAATCTAATTTTTTGTTACAATTGATAAAAATCTAGGGATGGATATCCCAAGTGATATATAAAAGAGGAAATAAGAAAGAGATCAATGTTCTGATTCATTACCAATGGTTCCTAGTAAATTCATGAATCACTCTTTCTAATCATATCTTAACTACAAATACATATATGCATAATGCTTTCATGAGAATGATCCCACCCAAGAATGTATTTATTTGGTTTACAGATGGATACACCATTAATGGATTCTATGGTCTGCCTCTCAAGGCTATTTATAATTTTTTTGATGATATTAATAGTGGATCCTTAGTTAATGGTACACAAAATTCATTATTTTTTATCCATAGTTTTAGTTTCAATGCATGGTGATCTTGGGTTTTAAAATTTTTAGTTAATTTTGTTTCATTGAACAGCTATTGATCAATCTATAGAATCTATTCAATGGTTTTCAATATTTATCATTTTTCATGAAAATATATATCATATTATAAATGAATAAATCTTGTTAGCTATACTAGATATCATATGAAATAATATAGAGATTATTTTAAAAATGGATATCATAATCAATATCATTAAATATGAGTTATGTTTTGAATTTTGGTCTATCTTATGATAGTTTATATAATAATTTGTGATTTATTCAAATTTTATGATCTGTGATATCATAATATACACTTAGAAAAATAATTTGATTTTGATATGTTGTAACATATGATATAGGGTATCATATTGTTATATATATATATATGATATTTGTTATAAAAATAGTGTATTTTATTTCCATTATGATATAGTTTCTATCAAAATAAATGACTAAAAGGTGTTGAATGTTTACTACAACACACAATGTAAGATGATGTTTTGATGACTGATCATAATTTATGATAAGTATTCCACAACCTAGGATATATAGTAACAATAAGGTTCAATTTACAAAACTATATAATCCATCATAGCTCATAACATGTATATCGTAAGTTATGCCTTATTTTTTTTTAAATTGGTCACTTGTTATGATATGGATTATATTTTAAAATACAACATATATAGAAAATTTACTTTTACCTATTTTTTTCATTTATGATGTAATTTATATTGTCTATAATATGATTCTAAATCATGAAAAATGGTATTTTTGAATATTTAATTAATTCATAATTAATCAATTATAAAATAATTATAATTAATAGATCACTTTTTAAGAAACATTTAACCAATAAATATTCCATACTATTAATTATAAATATTAATTACCTTCTAATATTACATGGAATGATTTCTAATTTTGATATAAAGTGTTTATATATGAATTATGAGTGTCATTTATATAGTGTTTATAAATCCTAAAACGAGATTGAATAAAAAATTCTATATTTTATATTATGATTTGTTCATAATATCAAATTTGAACCATTCAAATTAATGGAAATATTTAATAAATTATTTAAACCATATCAAAATGAATTTAATATGGTTAAATTTTGATTAATCTTAATTGTGTGATATTCTATGTCTCTACATAATATATGAATAGTTTTTATATATAATTCTTATATTTCAAATATCATTTGTTTAATGTATAATCCATATAATAGGATATTATGAATGATTTTATGTTTGATGGTAATATAATTTATTTATATTTATTTGATTATGGAATCTTCATAATTAATGTATATTTTTAAGAGCTTATAATATTATGATGTATGAATTTTTCAAATATTTTTATATCATGTTTAGATATATTATTTCTTCATTTATTTATTTTATTTAATATTTTATTAAATAATATAAATAAAATATTATGAATGGATATATGAATTAGTTTTAATAGATAAACATATTAGAAAATTTTTCATACATACATATAAGGAGTTAAATGCTTTGTATGCTAAGTGATTTGGTTTTCTTATAACATGAAATTTAATTGTACTTGGTTATAAGTTATTATTATATAGTTTATTATAGATTGTAAATATTAGTTTTTAAAATTATAATGGAAGTTATATACCTCTTTAATAAAGTATCCTTATGTAGTGGGATTTTGTTTTGAACTAATCACTCTCTTGAAGACTTATGCCTTATCATGAAAAGTATATGTTCCGTATCTATCACTCCAAGCTTACACATGTAGGGATTATTGATTTGATATGATCAAAAAAAATTATATGAAATTTTTTCATGTACCTTATGCATTATATGAATTTAGATATGTATGAGAATAGTTGGATTTTAATTTTGGTTAGTAATATATGTTTTTGGTTGTGTAATGATTAACAGATCCATATGTTTTATTTATGATGTGATGATATTGAAATTGATTTCCTTAAATAAGAACGATTGAATAGATAATATGAATTTATCCTTATGTGTTTTGGCATCATAAATAAAATTATTATGCTACTTCCATAATAAATGAAAACATTTTTCAATGAGTCAATACTACTATATATATAAATGATGAAAAAATCAAACTTGTGTGTTTTTTGAAGAGATTATTAGTACATTCTGGAAACCTTATATGTTATTATTGTTGAATTTTTCGTATTTTACATGATATATGATAATTATGTTTAAAGAATAATGTTCATTTTCTATAATATTACTTATGAAGAGATATTAATGATTGAGATGTTATGTGAAGACCATACAGTATTATTTTATGTCAAATAGTGGTTTTATATTTTCTTGGGAATAGTTATAGATAAAAAATAATTATAGAAGTATTTGCGAGCATCACCTATTTGGATTATATTTGTGTTATTAGATAATTCATTTTATAATTTTACTAAGTTTTGGTTATAAAATGTGAAAACAATTACCATCCAAGGGAGCTATGTGAACTAAAAGTAATTGTACATCTCAAGCTTGTCCAAAAAAAATGGCAAGAATGTATAAAGGTGAGGTTGAGTGTGGACACATTGTAGAGACCCGAAGCCTAACATACATGAACATTACATTACTTTTGCGGAATACTTAATACATAACAAAAATATACACACAAGGATCGTAATAGTTTAGTGTCTTTGGAAACTCGGAACGTAATCTTCTAATCCGGGTGAAAGATCTTCAAAATCTCCCACAAAGATCTTCCTTTTTTTTACCTAAAACCTTTCTTTATATCCTGGGGAAAAGAAAACATAAAAGGGTGAGCTCAAATGCTCATTAAGGGTAAACAAAAGAAATATCAATCACATAATTTTCATAAGAACATAACATTTTTGGAAATCTTAACCTGCAAAAGAGAGCATAATTTCATAACATGGGATAAATCATAGTAGTGAAAATGAAACCCTTACTTAAAACATTACTCATTGTGGCATACACACATAATCATAGAGAATCATTTCTTGTTAGTCAAGACTCATTGCCAAGACTATCTTAGTGGATAAAGTCCCTTTCTGAATCGAGTAATCCTCGTTTCAGTCCTGTTTCACTGAACCGGTATAACCTACCATTCCAGCCATGTCTATCTCATGAGATATGAAATCTTTACCCAATGCATTGGAGGGAGATATAGGTCCCACCCATCTCTTAATGAATCCTTTCTTATGTGTGCCACAAAATCATAAATCATACATCATTGCACAACCCATGTAATAAAAATGGGATTCTTAAACAACATGACATCATAAAACCATTCATATAAGATAAAGGAATTCATAAACATAATTCCATCACAACATAGTCAAATCAATGTAAAAATATGGATAGAAACAGAACCCTTTATTATCTTATATGGAAAATAATTTTGATAAAACACTTGAATTGAATTCTTGAGGAAAATATCCTTTCTTCTTCAAAATCAATTTCTTTTCACAAAACATCATGCAATTTTAAAAGAAAGAGATTTTATTGAAAATAGTCATGAAATCTTTTAGAGGAAGCTTCATGAAAATAAGGCTTTACAAAACAGTATAAATCCGTTCGTGCCGTATAAGTTAAAAAAAAAATTCTTCGTACTTTTGTCGGAAAAGTCAAAAAGTACCTCGTACGAAAAACGAAAAAAGATTCCTTTCATATCTTTTACAAAAAACTCACTGAAGGGTAAAAATGGATTTAAAAAATTGTAGTTGGATTGAAATAATATTACATATTGATGAAACATGGATGTGGATGATAAAATACACCCCAGTAAATACCAAAGTATAAACAATCTCGGATAAAAATGAGATTGTGATATTTCCCTTACCTTAGGTCCGATTTGCTTCGTATGTGTCCGAACCTCCTGTATAATGATTTAAATAATGTCATTGACTTATTATAGAATCATATTCATTGTTATGATATCATATATGGTTCACTTATGACATTATATTACCCGTTCTTTTGTAAATTCCATGTTAAAGAAGCGTTTTGGGTAAAATCGTTTCATTTATCGTAGGTGTTTTGACTTGTTGTTCTTGACATCATTATTACTTATATCATGATTTACATACTTCCAGAATATAAAATATGACTTATATATCATATATATTCAGTATATATATATATAATAGGTAGATAAATAAAATGAAAAACATCGTTCATGGAGACGGTAGTCCGTACGTACGCATGAACGCTGTTTTCCTTTCCTTATTGTCTTGAAATGGAAGTAAGTAGATGACATACATATGTATATATATACATAAATCCAGTAGATTTATAATTTCATATATTTCATTATTATTTCTTATATATACATATAATCATTCTTAAATGGTTAACATGGAGAATGAATCTCATCGCGTCGTGGAGACGGTAGTCCGTACGTACGCACGAGCGATGATATCATTTCTATAAATATTGAATTGAATTGGAGTGGATTATACAATATATCAGAATCAAGATGATGTTGTAATAACTATGTATAGTTATTCTTTACACCATTATACCCATCCATGTAAGGTGGTGGTGGAAAATAGATTACACCACGGCGTGGAGACGGTATTCCGTACGTACGCACGCGCGGTGATTTCTTTTTCCGTAGGATGGATAGATGGTGAAATAGGTTTGTTTCATAATTATAATAACATATCAGTATATGAGTGATACTGATGTTATTACTTCATAATGAAAAAACCTAAGAAGAAGAAGTGGAAGAAGAAATAAAGATGAAAGAATTGGTAACGGTAATTACCTCTTCTTTGAAGTGCCTCTTTGAGACCTCCTCTTAGGGCACTAAAATTGGTCTTTGAGGAAGACCAGAACCTCTAGGATTTTTCTAGGGAAGTGGAGAGGATAAATTGGCAGGGGTTGGCCGAGCTTGAGAGCTCAAATTGGTGTGAGGAGGAGGGGGAGGAGGTGTCCTTTTATAGGGGAGGAGAGGGGCACCTTAGGAATTCTTAAAAATATTAATTTATAATAAATCTAACCCCACTTAAAAACCTCCACAAATGACTCATATTCGAAGCTTAGATGAGATAGGGTTGTAATCTCATCAACCAATCAAATTTAGACATGTTTGGATCTTATTTTAAACCTTATCAATTAGATTTAACTCTAAGTTAAATAATTTGACTTTTACCGTGTCTTTTTGTTTTCTTTCACTATATGGTTAATACACTTACTATAACATGCCAAACGAACCCCAAATTGTTTATTATTAATATATATGTCCTTATCTAAGTCATTTGGCCGAACCTTAGATTTTTAGGAATAAAATAACAATTAATAATATAATATTTGATTTAAAAACTATTTTGTGTCAATTTTGACACTATTTGATATATGATTTTTGTGAAAGTCATAACAGAATTAAATGTTCGAACCAAGTTGATTAAATCAACATTAATATATCATAGTAACCTATAAAATTAGTGGAATTCCTAAAAATTCTCAAATTACATTTATTTTGGTGTTTATAACATCAATTATGTCAATATTTCATAAATAAGATAATTACTGCATCATCTTTGTGTCATAAATTAATTAAATTATTTGATGTCTAAAATTTACAAATAAAATACCATCATTTAGGAAATCTTTTTAGATTTCTAATGAATATTTATAGTCGAATTTATCTTATGTATAACCCCATATTAAAAATGATTTACTTATTAAACTTTGATTTCAACTATTTTAACCCTTCTTTAAATAAATTAATAATAAATGTCCTAATCTAATCCAAGTGGGCCTAAATGGTCATATTTTATTCCTAAGTTTGTTTTTGGTCGAATTACACTTGTCCAATAGAATTAGGACATGTGTTAGGGTAATATTAATATCATATTTACCCTTAGTTACCTTATTTACTATTAACCGTGTAAAAAAAAGTAAAAAGTTACTATTCACCAAAAAATTATTTTCATCTCATTGAACCACATTTTAGTCCTTGATATTAACCGTGTCTCTCGGATTTTCGAAATTCCATTCACAGAAGCGGTAAAATTAAGTTTTATGCAAAAATTCAGTTTTTAACCTACCACTTAGTAGTTTCACTATTCATCAAAAATTGATGTTTTTCAGAACAATGCCAAAATTTCATCCCAAGCTATATTTCATATTCCGAATTCAAAAATGAAGTCTATTTTACCAAATTCATAACATAAAAGTTGAATTAATTAATTTTATAATTAAATCCCGCTGTTAAAACAAATAGCGTGTTTTTAAGAAACAATATCTATCAAAAGATTGACACTTGTTTATGTCTAGTTTAAATGTGAAATTACATCCAATGACCAACATTGTATTAAATTGTAAAAATATATTCTAAATATAATTTAAAACCACTCAAATTAAAGATTTATCACTATTAATTATTTCGATTAAAAAAGTTGTTTTTAATTATAATTTAGTAATTTTCACTATTCATCAGAATATGAAAGTTATCCGAAAAGTACCAAAATTTCACCTTAGGCTAAATTCGATACTCCGAATCCAAAAATAAAGTTCATTTTGAAAAATAAGATTTACTGGATTTCAAAAAGTGGTTATTACTATTCATAACGGCTAGTTTTAATAATATTTTTATAGCATATCGTTGTTTAGTGAAACTCGGTATTGCGTACTACACACGCTACCGAGGAAGGTCGCGATTGCATGTAATGCAAGTCAAGTCAAGGATGTGTGTTGTGCAAGCTCCTTTTGGTGTAGCGTACAACACAAGACATTAATAAAATTAAAAAGAATATTTTTTTATAAAATCTTGGGCTGTTACAATCTACCCCCCTTAAAATGAATTTCGCCCTCGAAATTCGTCGGGGTTATAAATGGTTTACTATTCGAAATTTTCTTTAATAGAAACCCACATCGTAAAAAAGGAATACCAAAACTTGGCTTTAAAAACTAAAGTATGAAATGTAACGATTACCCATATAAACTAATCACTGGGTTTCCACATAGGTGAAAATATGGATATGGAAGAGAAATCTAACCATCATGTTCTGATGGAAAGTGGTAGAGAACATGGCTATGGAAAAGCCAGCTATCACAAATCCATAAATTTGTGACGATCTAAGGTACCATTTGATTAATCAGGTATAAGAGAACTAGGACAACATTTTTGGTTTTCAAGATCATTTCCCTAAAGTTAAAGAATTTGAATTAGAATAAATACTTACTTTATTTTGGTACAATCTCACTGTTGTTCGTGCCTTTAACAATTTCCACTTCATCTCTTAAATAAATGAAGTTGAATTTGTTATTCGTGAAGTGTTAGCAGATCATGTGATAGAATGACGGGTCATTTCATCTGTCTCAAAAGGTTAGCAAAATTTATATACATAAGTCGATCTATAGTGGGATTAATCATATATGGTTCCTAAAATGGGCTTATACTTCATATATCATACTGCTTAATATAATAACACTAGTTTCTACTAAACAGGGACTTCCTGTAGGCTAGTGGTAGGCGATAAAGGCCAGTCGCACTTCGGTTGTGGGTTCGATTCCCACAGCCTTGTCCGAAGCGATGGGTTGTCGCCCGTCCTGCAGGTTGTCCTTTTTATAAAACTATATTACTATAACATCCCATCAATAATATCGAAAAAACTTCTATCCTTAAACAATACTAACTTATGTCCAACATAATCCATTCCAATCTTTAGGCTTATACATAATACTGCAGTCCACTCTCATAATATAGTAACAACGATTACCAGAGATTTAATACTGTCGTTGATCCCCACATATCACAAGATATGTCTTGTTGGTCACATTCCAAACATTCAAAGTCCTTAATCGTGTATTCTCTTGAATACCTTAGTGAAAACATGAGTGCAGTTAAAAGTTAACACTTTCCACATACCAAAATCCTCAAAATTCTATATACTCAAACCATGATATCACTTAGTCCTTATATCAATCATGAGCTCATGAATACTGTTAAACATTTCATTTTCTCATTTTCCCTTCATTATGCGCATAATATCTCAATCACTTTGAATACCACATTAGACCAATACATAAATATTCCAATATTCCAAGATACAACATTATTTTGGAATCCCATTACATAAACACTTAATCATTCCACCACATCGTTGTCATATTCAACATTTCCAATAGTGATCGCATGTGACTTACCTTTGTCCTTTGCCTTAAGCGGTTGCTCATGTCGATCATCACTAACCCTTGGATTAGGGCAATTATTAGCATAATGCCCCATTTCCTTGCACTTGAAGCATTGAAGTGTTGCCGGTGCGTTCTCTATAGTGTTTGCTTTATCATTAGAAACCCTTTTTCCATTACTTCGACACTCAGCTGCTCGATGACCTTCTTTTCCACACTTAAAACATTTTCTAGTCCCTTTTAGACAATCTCCACCATGCTTCTTTCCACACTTTGTGCATAAGGAAACATTCATCTTCTTTTCACCATTATTCTGAGATTTCTCCTTGAACTCCATCTTTCGTTTCTTGTCAAAACCATGAGATGGATATGTAACACCAACTTCCATTTCTACCTTGATAGCACAACGCACAATTTCTTCATAGCTACTGAAGTCTTTTATAGCTAATGCCCTTCGAAGACTTGGTTTTAAGCCACAGAAAAATCGATCAACTTTACTTTCAGGTTGGATGATAATTCCAGAAGCATACCTTGCAAGTCTTGTAAAATTTGCTTCATAGGTACCAACAGATTCATCGTCCCTTTGCTTCAGTTCAAGAAATTCTTTCTCCATCTTTGTTCGAAGAATACGAGGGAAGTACTTACTGAAAAACAAGTTCTTGAACTCATCCCATTCCATGGACTCAATTTCATCTCTTGGCCTCGTATTCTTGATAAGATTCCACCATTGATCAGCTTCACCTTCCAAACGATATACTGCTAAGATGACTTTATCATGTTCAGAACATTGAAGAACTGAAAATATCTTTTCAGTAGTACTGATCCATTGTTCAGCCACAAGTGTATCAGAAGACCCACTGAAAGAAGGTGGTCGTTGCCTCATGAAGGACTCAATAGAATATTGTTCCCTTCTCTGCTCATTTGGAAGTCCAGAATGATTCATAGCTTGTGTAAGTATAGCAATAAGATTTTGCACTCCATCTCCCATAACATTTGTTTGTTCAGGAGGGCAATCATTGCATTGTCCATTGCATTGATCAACACGGTTCCTTCGGGTTCTAGCCATCGTCTAAAACCCAAAAAGAATAGTGTGAGAGGAAAAAATCATGCTAGGGAAAACAACATAATAAAGGGGGAGTACCTTCAATATCCAACATCTTAGGTTTAATTCTATGATTGTTAGCGTAATTCTATTACTATAACCTATACATATACTTATCCCTAGGGACATCCCTAGACATACCTTAGAAATATCTCTAGGGATCTCACTAACGTTTTCGCATCCTAGTTTCCAAAGGTTGACTAAACCTTTCCTCTGATACCAACTGTAGAGACCCGAAGCCTAGCATACATGAACATTACATTACTTTTGCGGAATACTTAATACATAACAAAAATATACACACAAGGATCGTAATAGTTTAGTGTCTTTGGAAACTCGGAACGTAATCTTCTAATCCTGGTGAAAGATCTTCAAAATCTCCCACAAAGATCTTCCTTTTTTTTTACCTAAAACCTTTCTTTATATCCTGGGGAAAAGAAAACATAAAAGGGTGAGCTCAAATGCTCAGTAAGGGTAAACAAAAGAAATATCAATCACATAATTTTCATAAGAACATAACATTTTTGGAAATCTTAACCTGCAAAAGAGAGCATAATTTCATAACATGGGATAAGTCATAGTAGTGAAAATGAAACCCTTACTTAAAACATTACTCATTGTGGCATACACACATAATCATAGAGAATCATTTCTTGTTAGTCAAGACTCATTGCCAAGACTATCTTAGTGGACAAAGTCCCTTTCTGAATCGAGTAATCCTCGTTTCAGTCCTGTTTCACTGAACCGGTATAACCTACCATTCCAGCCATGTCTATCTCATGAGATATGAAATCTTTACCCAATGCATTGGAGGGAGATATAGGTCCCACCCATCTCTTAATGAATCCTTTCTTATGTGTGCCACAAAATCATAAATCATACATCATTGCATAACCCATGTAATAAAAATGGGATTCTTAAACAACATGACATCATAAAACCATTCATATAAGATAAAGGAATTCATAAACATAATTCCATCACAACATAGTCAAATCAATGTAAAAATATGGATAGAAACAGAACCCTTTATTATCTTATATGGAAAATAATTTTGATAAAACACTTGAATTGAATTCTTGAGGAAAATATCCTTTCTTCTTCAAAATCAATTTCTTTTCACAAAACATCATGCAATTTTAAAAGAAATAGATTTTATTGAAAATAGTCATGAAATCTTTTAGAGGAAGCTTCATGAAAATAAGGCTTTACAAAACAGTATAAATCCGTTCGTGCCGTATAAGTTAAAAAAAACATTCTTCGTACTTTTGTCGGAAAAGTCAAAAAGTACCTCGTACGAAAAACGAAAAAAGATTCCTTTCATATCTTTTACTAAAAACTCACCGAAGGGTAAAAATGGATTTAAACAATTGTAGTTGGATTGAAATAATATTACATATTGATGAAACATGGATGTGGATGATAAAATACACCCCAGTAAATACCAAAGTATAAACAATCTCGGATAAAAATGAGATTGTGATATTTCCCTTACCTTAGGTCCGATTTGCTTCGTATGTGTCCGAACCTCCTGTATAATGATTTAAATAATGTCATTGACTTATTATAGAATCATATTCATTGTTATGATATCATATATGGTTCACTTATGACATTATATTACCCGTTCTTTTGTAAATTCCATGTTAAAGAAGCGTTTTGGGTAAAATCGTTTCATTTATCGTAGGTGTTTTGACTTGTTGTTCTTGACATCATTATTACTTATATCATGATTTACTTACTTCCAGAATATAAAATATGATTTATATATCATATATATTCAGTATATATATATATATATATAATAGGTAGATAAATAAAATGAAAAACACCGTTCATGGAGACGGTAGTCCGTACGTACGCATGAACGCTGTTTTCCTTTCCTTATTGTCTTGAAATGGAAGTAAGTAGATGACATACATATGTATATATATACATAAATCCAGTAGCTTTATAATTTCATATATTTCATTATTATTTCTTATATATACATTATAATCATTCTTAAATGGTTAACATGGAGAATGAATCTCATCGCGTCGTGGAGACGGTAGTCCGTACGTACGCACGAGCGATGATATCATTTCTATAAATATTGAATTGAATTGGAGTGGATTATACAATATATCAGAATCAAGATGATGTTGTAATAACTATGTATAGTTATTCTTTACACCATTATACCCATCCATGTAAGGTGGTGGTGGAAAATAGATTACACCACGGCGTGGAGACGGTATTCCGTACGTACGCACGCGCGGTGATTTCTTTTTCCGTAGGATGGATAGATGGTGAAATAGGTTTGTTTCATACTTATAATAACATATCAATATATGAGTGATACTGATGTTATTACTTCATAATGAAACAACCTAAGAAGAAGAAGTGGAAGAAGAAATAAAGATGAAAGAATTGGTAACGGTAATTACCTCTTCTTTGAAGTGCCTCTTTGAGACCTCCTCTTAGGGCACTAAAATTGGTCTTTGAGGAAGACCAGAACCTCTAGGATGTTGCTAGGGAAGTGGAGAGGATAAATTGGCAGGGGTTGGCCGAGCTTGAGAGCTCAAATTGGTGTGAGGAGGAGGGGGAGGAGGTGTCCTTTTATAGGGGAGGAGAGGGGCACCTTAGGAATTCTTAAAAATATTAATTTATAATAAATCTAACCCCACTTAAAAACCTCCAAAAATGACTCATATTCGAAGATTAGATGAGATAGGGTTGTAATCTCATCAACCAATCAAATTTAGACATGTTTGGATCTTATTTTAAACCTTATCAATTAGATTTAACTCTAAGTTAAATAATTTGACTTTTACCGTGTCTTTTTGTTTTCTTTCACTATATGGTTAATACACTTACTATAACATGCCAAAAGAACCCCAAATTGTTTATTATTAATATATATATCCTATCTAAGTCATTTGGCCGAACCTTAGATTTTTAGGAATAAAATAACAATTAATAATATAATATTTGATTTAAAAACTATTTTGTGTCAATTTTGACACTATTTGATATATGATTTTTGTGAAAGTCATAACAGAATTAAATGTTCGAACCAAGTTGATTACATCAACATTAATATATCATAGTAACCTATAAAATTAGTGGAATTCCTAAAAATTCTCAAATTACATTTATTTTGGTGTTTATAACATCAATTATGTCAATATTTCATAAATAAGATAATTACTGCATCATCTTTGTGTCATAAATTAATTAAATTATTTGATGTCTAAAATTTACAAATAAAATACCATCATTTAGGAAATCTTTTTAGATTTCTAATGAATATTTATAGTCGAATTTATCTTATGTAAACCCCATATTAAAAATGATTTACTTATTAAACTTTGATTTTAACTATTTTAACCCTTCTTTAAATAAATTAATAATAAATGTCCTAATCTAATCCAAGTGGGCCTAAATGGTCATATTTTATTCCTAAGTTTTTTTTGGTCGAATTACACTTGTCCAATAGAATTAGGACATGTGTTAGGGTAATATTAATATCATATTTACCCTTAGTTACCTTATTTACTATTAACCGTGTAAAAAAAAAGTAAAAAGTTACTATTCACCAAAAAATTATTTTCATCTCATTGAACCACATTTTAGTCCATGATATTAACCGTGTCTCTCGGATTTTCGAAATTCCATTCACAGAAGCGGTAAAATTAAGTTTTATGCAAAAATTCAGTTTTTAACCTACCACTTAGTAGTTTCACTATTCATCAAAAATTGATGTTTTTCAGAACAATGCCAAAATTTCATCCCAAGCTATATTTCATGTTCCGAATTCAAAAATGAAGTCTATTTTACCAAATTCATAACATAAAAGTTGCATTAATTAATTTTATAATTAAATCCCGCTGTTAAAACAAATAGCGTGTTTTTAAGAAACAATATCTATCAAAAGATTGACACTTGTTTATGTCTAGTTTAAATGTGAAATTACATCCAATGACCAACATTGTATTAAATTGTAAAAATATATTCTAAATATACTTTAAAACCACTCAAATTAAAGATTTATCACTATTAATTATTTCGATTAAAAAAGTTGTTTTTAATTATAATTTAGTAATTTTCACTATTCATCAGAATATGAAAGTTATCCGAAAAGTACCAAAATTTCACCTTAGGCTAAATTCGATACTCCGAATCCAAAAATAAAGTTCATTTTGAAAAATAAGATTTACTGGATTTCAAAAAGTGGTTATTACTATTCATAACGGGTAGTTTTAATAATATTTTTATAGCATATCGTTGTTTAGTGAAACTCGGTATTGCGTACTACACACGCTATCGAGGAAGGTCGCGATTGCGTGTAATGCAAGTCAAGTCAAGGATGTGTGTTGTGCAAGCTCCTTTTGGTGTAGCGTACAACACAAGACATTAATAAAATTAAAAAGAATATTTTTTTTATAAAATCTTGGGCTGTTACACACATAGTGCTTGGAGAATAAATGATGTTGAACAGTAGGTTAGTGATGAATAGTATCTTATGTAAAAGACATCACTGGAGACCATAGGTGAGAATTGACACTAGTGGGATGATATTGACATTTGAGGACTATATATTGAGTAATTATGATATGTTCTTCCATGAACATATTTGATGTGGGTCTTAGTTTTTGTGTACTATACAATTTTATTACACAGAATGTGCTTGTTATAAATGATTTCATGATCATGTGTTTTATTTTAGAATGAAATCATAGGTTTGAGTATTATTGAAACATCAACCACCATTGGGTTCTATATCTGGGTATTTATATAAAAAATAATTGGATTAAATTGGTCATTCTAGAATAGAATTGAGGATATTGATGAGTTATTTTATAATTGTACAAGATTTTTGTTGGAGGTTATCGTGATGTAATAATAAATTACTATAATTAATGTTACCATGAAAAATCAATTGACCAAAGAAATGAAATGACCAATCTCTAATGGACTGACCATGAATTTCACATGATAATATGATAAAAAATTATTTCCTCATGGTATTTTGAATCAACCATGTGTAATATTAGTGGTTATATCCAATATCATGAAGAAAATATGATCAACTACATGAATAAACAAAGACCTACCATGAGAATCATTATGGTAGCCCAACCTACTATGTGATAAATGACCACATAAAGAATAGAACGAATTTGAATTGTTAGATGAGATGTTATGAATATGGAAACTGATTGATCATGAGGTCCCAAGGGGTTTATGTACATACCACTAGAATAAGAATAAGAGGAGGAATGTTGAGAATAAATATCCAATATACATGAATACAATAGTATTCAAAACATCAATGCATGTTTTGAGTTGGTTGAGAAACATCAGGTGTTTGATGGTACCGGATAACTGAACTTATTTGAATTAATATTAATATTTATAAATGTAATATGATTCATGATATGAATTATCCTAGAGAAAACTATGATAAATAATGGAATAGATTCCTCAACATTATGATAGTTTAGAATCCATTTTAATGAGTGGTTTACATGTGAGAACATTTTTTTAAAGGCTAACAATGTAAGGTTAATCCAAATAGATTTTGGGTATGGGTTACAAAATGGAACACTATGTAATGATGAGCCCAATTATATTCATATCACTTAAATATAAAATTGGATCCATGATGTCTTAGTAAGGGTAAATGTATTACCACATAATGGTATTCTATTTTTTCATAGCTCAAAATAAAGGTAATAATAATAACTACAAAGGGTATACATCAACAAAATAATGAATATCAATGATGTTATCTTCATTATGTTACCATTATATTGAATTTTTATAAGGATTGATTTGTTACTCTCATGATGTGTGTTATTATCAACTCTTCTATAATATTAGCACGATAGATTTGTCATTATATAAATATGTGATGATAAGAAAAGAGAACTCATGTAGATATGAAACATGAATTTTATTTGGGAACAAAAATAGATACATGGTCAAAAGTTTTATATGAATTTTCAGGAATTCAATTTCAAGTTCCAATATATTTAAATGATTATTTTTATAACAGTATTAGTAGAGATTATGAGGATGATATAATTCCAATATGACATGGAGTTGTAAATCTGGGAATTAAAGAGATTTAATATAATATGAGTTGTAAATGAATATATTTGGAGGAAAATTCAAGGTGTTAAATTTATTGAAATATTAATATGGAAACCTTAATATGTATTTTCATGAAATGACTTCACAACTGAGCATCATAAACAAGGATTTCAAGAGAATTAGATTTTTGAATACTATAAAAAATATGATGAATTTATATTTAAAATATTTTATATATGAATATATATATATATAGGAAATTAAAATATTTTACAATGATTAAAACCTTTGATGAATAATAAATTTTATATATTTTCAATCTAGTTGAAGAGGGAGTTTTGATCACACTGGGATTCACAATTTCATTTTCACCCACCCAATACTATGCTAAACTAGTTTTGTATAGAAAATTATAAAAATAATAAAAAAAATTACAATTCAGGTTTGATTCAATTATTTTTCATTTATTACTATTAAAAATGTAAATGATACTTGTTTTTATAATTTCATTAAGGGTTAAGGTGATTTGGAGGGCCCATGATGATGCCCTAGAAAAATGGGCCAAATTGTGTAGGATCAATGCAAACTAGTGGAATCATCTGCTTATTTATGATAAACTGTGCATCCTAATAGAATGAAATTTTTTGGTACTGTCATAAATTAAATGGGATACATTTCATATGAATAAATCCAAAGCTATTTCACTCATCTAGTGGACCATCCAAACTGATCGGTCCAACACACCGAATCATCACGAAGTCAAAAGTGGAGGGAGGTTATCTGTCAGTATCTCGTGCTGTGATTGTTCAAATGGAGAAACAATTAGGTGGATATATTCAAAAGGTGGAGATACAGCATTTTAATTTTTTTTTTAAAGTGAGAAAGACTTTATGTATATCTAAAACCATGATCCAAGTGGTTTCGTGAAATCCAGATGCTCAACACCACCTTCCAACTATCCTATAAAATGGATCCTTTGGTTCCCCATTTAATAGTTCAGACTATGAGTGAATTACTTATAATTTGTAGTTCCATAGTAATCCTCTCATAATCCTAGATATTCTGGGGTCCCCTATCCTCATATGGGGATCAATAATGAATAAGGCATTCCATCTGATCATCTGCCTCCTCCCGATGTCAAGATAAACAATGGGTGTTCATTATGAGGGAGCTACAAACATGTCAATGGTGTTCCGACACATATATTAACTTCTGGTTTTGAATAATTTTTGTGTTTAAATATTTTATTCCATGTACCTTACATGATTTCATATTTTAATTCTTATTTTGATATATGCGAATGTTATGCTCTTAATTTCTTACTAATTGGTGTGAGGTTTTGAGTGCATTCCTTGTGTTGTTCCAATATTAAAGCAGCAGAATCCTTTTCATACCCACAATATTGAGATTTCAATATGATTTTGATTATCTTATTCCATGAATAAGTTTTGGACATTGGCAATAAGATTTTCATGTCAAGGATTGCTTCTTTAAGCATTGAAATCAAAGCATAGGAATTATACAAGATTCAAATTAATTTCAACCAAAGAATTAATCCAACCCTAAATGAATCTATATGAACAATGAACATGGAATGTGTGTAGTGAAATAACAATGAAAACTTTCTCTCATAATTTTCAAAGCACCACCGTAATCTATCAACTATTAAACTCATTAAGTTATTTTATTTTCTTTAAGCTATTTTTAAAATCACCCCCTTTTTTGTAATTTTTATTGAAATTACATACTCTAAATCTATAAATGATCCTTCAGATATGACCTATGGTATGTACAATATTATAAATAAATCTTAAAATAATAATCAATTTGATGTTTTAATGACTATATAGTCAAGAGCCCAAATGTTTTACCACCTGAATATTTACATAGTATCAAAGAATGATAAGACCAATACATTTAAAAGTTCCAATGTAGAGAAAATGAATAAGGTAGGTTGGTAGTGAGGTTATCGTAATTTCCCATCTTATGAATTGAAACTCACTAAATAGATAATATCCATTGTCATTCTAAATCAGGGAAATACTGAGCGAATAAGAAGGAAAATGTGTGTGATGTTTTTTTTGTTAATATTCTAGTAGTTGATAAAATTTTCATAGTTTGGTAAGGTATTTTAGTTGAAATTTGATACTTATTTAAGAATAAATATTATTATTTTTTCATCTATCTCATTGGTTGGATGTGAGAATTTTGGAGAAACAATTCTAAGGTTTAATAAGTATAAATAGAATGACTATGTCAAAATAATTGAATAATTCTATACTTAAATAGAAAGGTATATGAAAAATGACCCTCTATAATGTATCACATATTTTTGTGGGTGTATTATAGGTCAATAGGTAAAAAATAACATCTTGAAATTAATGCTGATATAATTGAGAGAAATTTAGCTATGAAGTGCTAAGGATTCTAAATTCTAAAACTACTCATAAAGTGAAAGTAATAACCAGTTTCACTTTTAAATGAAAAAACTTTACAAGCTAATGATTATTTTTAAAGTATTTTTTATGATAATGTAAGAAAAAACTCATTACATATGATGTAATTTAAGCATTGAAAAATTTGTATAAAACCTAATTTAATATAAAATATACTCCTGCATAACCAATGAATTGTTTTATATTAAATGAATTACTTATTTTTTCAATCTTATTCTCCTTGTTTTTTAAGTAAATCCATTCTTAGTATAAATACTAGTGTATTTGGGATGCTTTTGGGGACTTTAGTTAGTATTGGAAATCTATACAGCAAAAATTTAATGTAGTACACCATGACATACATAATCATGCCGAAGAGGATTATTCTACACTATGGTGGGTATGACTGCATCATAGTTGTGTTATAGACCTAATTCCATACTATAGGAAATGAAGAAATGTCATGGAGATGGCGTTTGGTTGTAGTTGTTTCACAGACTTTTTCATGGATGGTTATTCATGGTGGATACCTCATGGTGGATTTAACCATGTTAGGTCAATTAAAATGGTTTTCATAATATATTTTCATTGATAGAGTTATGGATTTCAAATCCCAGTTTTAGATTATTTTAGTGAATGAAAATTTGAATTTTAAATGAGGATCAATTGTTTCTTAATGTGTTTTAATCCAATGTTAATGTGCCTATTTATACCTATAATTATTTAGGTTTAAATATAAACTTAAAGAGTATCATGTGCTATAGATATAACACCACATTATAGACTTTAAACCCATGTCATAGTCCTTGTATTTACACTGCATCATGTGGTAACACAACCTGATCCACTAATGAAGTATCTCTTTATATGTCATGGAATTTCATTTCCACACTGTAACCAAACTTCTTATGCTATAAAACTTTATTATATATCTCCTCTATGTAATTATAAAAGGCCATGCACCATGCTGGTTCACACTATATATCACAGTCTCTTGTTCTACTCTATAGTGAATTTCTCTAGAACACAATCATGTTGAATTACCCTTCCTTGAAAAGTAAAGACCAATAAATTTCTAAATATATTCCATCCTCCATTATTGGACCAATCATGAGTATTCCATTTTATAATGATCAAATATAGTTAATATTTCTATAATCCCTTTGTATTGTTACTTGACATTCTCTGGAACACATAACATGTCGGTCTGGATAGGGGCCCTTGGCATGTGATCATGTTCTTATTGTTGTGTGAACATCGTTAGGTTTTCAACACATCCAATGGAACTTGACATTGATATCAATGACTTAATGTAGGATGTTCCTTGGAAATTGGGATATTCTTTGCATACGTTTCCATATTTTAATTTATATATTTAAATATTTGATATCATTCATAATTTTTATTGCATATTTGTGTGTATCTTCCATGAGACCTATTGGGATTTGTTATTCTATGAGTGTTACTAGAGTAGATTATTGAAAATATTGATTTTGATCACATGATATTATGTGTGATGATGTATAATCATTATTACATGTTATGATTTCCATGTATGATTTAACTAGTATGTGTGTTACTTAATCTTGGTTGTTTTTGTTGGTACTTAATATTGGTGAAATGTGGTGACATTTTTCTAACTTATATGGGAAGTGTGTGAATTTCAAAAATGGTGATGATGGACCTAATCACAGGGTGGAGGTACAAGGTATACATGGGGAAAATGTTGAGGATATACTGAATATAGCCTATAATATGCCATGTATCATTACCTTAAGGTAGGATAATGTATTTTAGGACAATGTTATTCTCAACAAGTGGATTCTAGGCTGCATGGACTAAACAATAAATAGAGAAAATCAGGTTTTATGTTCATATAACTCTATGAGGATGTCATTTAGTTACTAGTTTCATTAATATTAACATATTTAGCGAGTATTTCATTACAGATCTGAATCAGGTATAGCCATGGGTTTGTAGAGGCTTAATTAGAACATGAACACTCAGTTCTAGATTGTATATTTATAGTCTTAGAATTTTATTATTTTTATAGAATTAAATTATTATAAATTATCATAGTGGGATAAGGATTCAATTGGGTGTCCAACCGAGTCTTACATGCTCACCGTACTCAAGAATTTTGTCCTTCGTTTATATTTCATGAGGGATCTGATAACGGGAATGGTCCCTATGGTGGACAGTTGAGAATTGGATGATGGTTATATTAGTGTGCTAGGAAGGAACCCAAAAGTCCCCACAACTATTTTATTTACTTATCTTCTTTTAGTACACTAGGATATCTTACTGCATTGTGATATTCTTCATTTACATAATATGTATGCACTTTATTTAGTTTTTTCACATTTAAGATAACTATTTATTATATTGTTTATTGTTATATTATTTATCGTATGACATGATTTTTAGGCCGATGTTTTGTTTTAGTTGTATTTTTTATCATACAAGAATAAGTTTTTTATGTTGAAGAAAAAATGTATGTGGAGAAGGTGATGGAAGTATTTATTGATAAAGGGTGTGTGTGTGTGTGTGATGTTTTCAATCTAATCTAGAACCATCAAAATGAGAATCATATATTGATCATATTCATGAGAATTATATGTTATAGATCGAAATAAGAAAATATGATCCATTTGATTGGGATGATAATAAAAAAATTATGTTTCTAGAAATTGTATCGAGTCTAGTTTGAACGATTTAATCCTAATGAGAAGTCAGAGAGTAATTAGAGTCATTATTAGAAATAATTGGCCTTATATAATCAACCTCAGTAGATTCTGTGTGAGACCAAAATTTATAAAATTAATATAGATTCCATGAATATAATATGATGATTCTTTTCCATTTTTTATATTATAAAATCAATAAGTTGGTAGATAACTTGTGGTCCAATACTTATTATGTAAAGGGGAGAAAAATTTATGCTAATAATATTGAGGATCATATTTGAATAAAGATGTTATAGGAAGTGTGGGAATTTATAATACTTCTCAATGTGAGTTATATGGTACTACTAACAATTATAAAAGTTCTCAACATACATGAGAATTTTTGGATACAAGATGAATTTTTTATAATAAGGTAGTGGTCGAATTCAAATATAACTTGTTTTAGGTCATTAGTGTAAGATCAATAAAAACAGATTTGTTTGATGTCAGGATGTTTTTTTATTGAAATTTGATAAAATGATGATGGTGGTTTTTAGTTAGACTAATAATACAAATAATTTAAATCTTTAGAGAAATTAGTTGTCATGTATCACAACTATAAAAGTGAAGTTTCTAAACTAAAAAAATTTTGATACTTGTCCATCTTACATGGTGTGCCACTGATCATCATATGAAAAATTTATTTCATTGGGGAATTTCTAGGACCAATGAAAAAGGTAAAATAAATATTATGTTTTTTGAGACTGATTCATGAAATTCAATTACGGATTATCTTGATGAAGATCAACAATATAATCAACCACTTTCATCAAGGTGAATATTTGGTTGTTTATCAACTGGGTCAAGAAAAAAACACTCTAATAAGGTTTCATTTGGGTTATGTGTCATCAGACTGACACTAATAGCTATCTGTTAGGGGAAAATAGAACTTTATTATTATGATTCATACTAACACTGATAAAATCATCAAATCTAGGAACATCAGTGTGAAGAAAAAAAGAAAAAAAATTATTTCAATCAGATGGAAAATTTTTGTCAAGGGGAGACTAAAGTTTGTTGATTGCATGAATCATAATGAGAAGAAATATGTTTTTTTCTAAAATGGTGAGGAGAAAAAATGAAGAATATTATTTTCATATCATAATGGAAAAATTATAATTGGAATGATGTTTGCAAATAAATTATGAAGTAGAGATAAAGTTGTGAGAAGCTTCGATAAGGATCAAGAAGAAACGAGAAGAGTTGAGAAGCACCAACGTATTACAAAATTGAAACGAAATTTAAAAGAAATTGAATTTTTGGTAAATTTTTTCATGAATGAAATTTTTTTAAAATCCCACCTAAAAATTATTTTCATCACCTATAGTAATATGTACACTCAATGGATCAAAATATTATTCAAGAGTGAAGAAGAGAGAATGTAGAGTGAAAATGGTTATAGAGGGAATGATTTTACAGATTTAGAATTCTTATAAACTTTTTCTAGAAAGAATAATAAGAAGAATATATTATTTATTTGATTACTTTATTGGGATAGATGATCATATCGGGAATTCATACTTTGATTCCCAAACTAAGGAACATGCAGTTGGGAATTGGTTCAATGGTAATTTGGATGATTTATATTTTCAAACTGAAAAATTGAACTGGGGAATTGTACTGGGATATTTAAATGAGTGTGATTAAAAATTCTAGGAATTTTTTACCTACTATTGGGAGAGAATGTGATGAATTATTTTTGAATAACATATTTGTGAAAGTTGAAAAAAAATAATAGTGACATGTTTTTTAAATTGTTACAAAAATTTATGTTAAATCATTTCATTTTAATTGAATGACACAAACTTTTAAAATAAAAATAGTGCTATATGTGTGTAATAAAATATCCTGCTCATTATTTTCCACAAAAAAGGATTGTTTTCCAGTGAATTTTATGGTATTATATTGTTTCCAAACCATACGAAGGATATTTCTATTCTTATATAATAGTGAACCCTGTAAATTCTTCTATCCTTATAGATGTGTTATTTATTTTTTTTTATAAAAAGTGATGAATCATTAATAGGA
The DNA here is from genome assembly GCA_963277665.1 of Viscum album. Taxonomy (NCBI): domain Eukaryota; kingdom Viridiplantae; phylum Streptophyta; class Magnoliopsida; order Santalales; family Viscaceae; genus Viscum; species Viscum album. The sequence continues at coordinate 608,845,957 of OY728133.1, read as the reverse complement.
GTAAAGTGTTCTTTCAAAAATAAGTATAATTACATCAAAAAATATCAATAATTCACCCCCTCCTCAACACAATGATACATGATATTTACTGGGAACTTACAAGGATAATCAGAGGGAAGTCTCTCTCGGTTTTATCTTTTTTGAAGTGTTTGAATAAGAAGATATTTGGAAGCATCTTTATTATGTTAACACTAAGGGTATTATGATCATAAATGATTCTAAATATCATATCAAGAATAATAGAATGTTTCCATATCTTATTTCCTTGGGGTGTGTTGTTTTGAAAGATACTAAAAATGGGTTTCCACCCTATGTTGAGAATGATCCTTATACAACTACTAATAAAGAGAATCTTGAGAATGATGGATGTCATAAAAAATATTTACTCAAAACAATTTATAATAGTTATTTTCATTTATTATAGAGTGTTTCAACTACAAAAGGTGTCTAGGATAAGCTGAAAATTTTATATGAAGGTAATACAAAAGTAAAGAATTAAAAAGTTTCAAATTTGGAAATTAATGTATGATGATATCTAGATGGGTGTGTATGAATATATTTATGAAGTATTCCTATGGTAAATTACATTGTTATCACTATAATATGTTTTCGATAAATTTTATAAGATTCTACTATTCTTGAAAATATATTAAGAATTTTTCCTAACAAGTTTCATGGCAATGTTTCCTCATGGGAAGATAGAGATATAGAATAATTTTCTTTGGATTGTTTTTTATATTAGTATAATAACTTATGAAATGAGAAAAGAATGTTTTTTGTAGGAAAAAGGATTACATTTAAATTTCATTCAGATTTGTCAACAATGAAATGTCTAAGAATGTTTTGATAAAAAATGATGGATATTCTGATTCTTAAAGTGTGGTTTGTAATATTCCTGATGAAATTTTATAATTGTTTTCTAAAAATGTGAAAATAGGTATAAGAAAGTATATTGGGAAAAATAATTGAATTTTTTGGATTTGGATCCATTGGGAACTTTATTTAAAATTTTCCTCAAAGTGATGACGAATAATAATATGATGATGATGAAACTGATGAAGAAGAAAGTATTGAATAATAAATAAGGCTAAGAAGAGGTTGGAAGAAATATTGTGATAAAAAAAAATTATACTCCATGTAGAAAGATAATAATCTCTATAAATAAAAAAGGAGAATCATTTTGTCTTATAATAACAATAGAAAAATACTTACAATTTTTTTACATATAACTCACTCATTACAAAATTCAATGTGGAACGTTTTTCTTGTAGTGAAACAAGTTATTATAAAGAGGGAGAAACTCGATTAGAATTACATCTGAAAGAATATTTGAAAAAATTCCTAATAAATATTGGTTGATAAGAGAATGAAAATTTTAATTTGAAAAAATAATATTCTTTAAATAAATGAAGAATTTTTTCATGAGGATATTCTTAAGCTACTAGTATATACTAATTATATAAATAAACATTGTTATAATTAATATAATCCTAATTATCATCTGAATTTTATGTTGAATGAAAAATAAGAATATTTGGATTTTTTCCTTCAAAAAAGTTTTTAAAAGCTGAAGAGTGGGTTAAAAGTTTAAAAAAATATATCTATGATGGTAGTGAATACTAAGGAAATGGTAAAATGATTAAGGATTAAAATCAACCTTAAAAGGTTGATAAGAGATTTTAAATTGTTTTTAATAATAAGAAATATGGAATGTTTATGTATTTGGGCAAATAAAAAAACTAGAGAAGATATAAATTTCTAAAAATAACGAGCCTTAAAAAGTTTCAATTACTTTTAGGTTCAATAAGGATTGAAACTAATCTGAGTTAACGAATAATAACTTCATTGATATTAAAATGTTTTTTGGTCAATAATTTTATGATGTGAAAGCTAATAATGTTTTAGAGAAACATGTCAACAATTTGAGATAGTATTAATTATATAGATGGAAATACTCCTTTTATTGGTATTTATATTAGTGTGGTGGATTTGGGAATACAAATAACATGTGTTGGTTTAACCAACAACACTAAAAAAATTCCAAAAGTAATATAATTAAGTGTTTTTAGGGGAGTTAATCCAATGAATGGAAGAAATCTTAGAAAGGTATTTTGAAACCTATGAAAAATATGCATACTGAGTATGAAAATAAAGAGTGCTTAGTTATTTTTCTAGAACAAGTTGTAATTTCTATAAAGATAGAATAATTAAAAAATTATTTTTATCAATGGGGAAAAATGTTTTTGTAAATGAGCACAAAGTTGATAAAAAATAACAACACATATTGTTATTAGGAAACAGAAAATATGCAAGTGCATTTGGAATGATGGGTTTGTTACTAATAGTTTTTTGGTTATATTTCCTACCCCAAAAAAAAGATTACATTGAGAAGATGTTACAAACTAACTTTAAAAAAGATGTTACCAATGTTGAGAATAATTTTATAGCCTCAATGTAAGATTCTATAGATGAGTAGATTGTTATTACAAAATAGGAGAAGGATGAACCAAAAACCCTATCTAATTAAAAATCCAAGAAATAGAAGAAAATGTAAAGAATGGGAGAGGAATCATAGATCTATTGGTGCTTCTAAGAAACAAATGGTATTCCAACTTATTCCCAAAATTATTTTATATTTTTATTAACATTTAGGGAATTGATGGAGTCGAAATAAGAAAGCTGATGTTGATGATTCTCTTAATATTCTTGAAAATGAAAGTAATGAGGATGAAAAATATGAGTTTTTGGAATGTAGTGTGTGTTCAGCTAAACATTCTGATTTGTACATTGATATGGGTTAATGTTACTTTTATCCTATAAAAATCATTCTAAAATTTCCATAGAAAATAAAATGTATAAATAAATATTAAAATATTTAAAATTAATGTGGTGTTTAGGAAAATATAGAAAACATTAATTATAGACTGTTTTTTCTACAATAGGTTCTCCTATATAGACATAGAGTCGTTTAGTTAATGGACCTATTTTAAGAAACTCTTATGATATTTATGATCCCCTGAATAAGAATTATATGATTTTGAAATGAAAAGTTACAACCCTTCAAATGATATAATTTTTTAATAAGGGGGAATATTATCATGATAGACCAAGTTAATTTTATTGTTAATAACTGTGTGAGAGAAGTAATCATGAGAGATAAGAAATAGGGGGAGAAAAAAATAAATTAGGAGAAAAATGAATCAAAAAATAAAACAGTTTGTATTGTTTTAATGTTCTTAAAGATGTTATTGGAAAAAAACAAAAAGGGGATATTGTTAGGACAAATTTGTGTTTTGGTTTTATTTTTGGTCAATATATGAATATGTTTATTATAATTAATAAGGAAAATATTTTGATAAAATGATAGAAATTATAATTGAAGAAGGGTGTGTGTGTGTGAAGTTTTCAATTTGATCGAGAAAAATTGACATATGAATCATATCTAAACCATCAGCATGGGAATCAGATCTATCACATTGGCACGGGTCAATACAACCCCTCAGAAAGGGATGCTGATAGAATGTTAGAATCTATTATAAATTTTTTTCATTTTGGAATGAATGTTTTCATCATAATGATAAGTCATAGACTATAGGGAATCAATTTCAGGTAAAATATGCCTCATTAAATTGGCCTCAAATGATGTTGAGTGAGACCAAAATGTTATAAAGTTATAGAACCTCAAAATATAAAATCTGATGATGATTTTCTATTTTTAAATTCCCTTAAACCATAGGTCCTCTAGTAACTTTTGATGTAACCCCAATTAAAGAAAGGGGAAGAAAAAGTGCTACAAATCATATATAAGATTATATTGGAAGAAATAAGTTACTTGAATTGTGGGATGTTATAATACTTTCCAATTTGACTTATACAATGCTAAATATGATCCTAAAAGTTCTAAAAAGTATTTAGAAGTCATGAAGAAACCTAATGCTTCTAGAAAAAGGAAGTGGTTGAATTTGAAGCTTTTTGGTATTAGTTTTTTAGTTTGAGATCACATGAAATAGATTTTTTTGAAGACTATATGTGTTGTTTGAAACATGAGAAAATGAAGATGATCATTTCCATTTAGCCCAATAATCCAAATGATTTAAATATTTAGAGAAATTAGTTTATGTGTATTATAATATTAAAATTTAAGAAGTTGTTAACGTCAAAACTACTGATACTAGTTTATCAAATGCGGTGTGCCACCAATCATCAAAGGATGAATTACAGTCATGAGGAATTAGTGGGGGCAATTAAAAAAGAAAAAGTATAATTTTTTTTGGGAATGATGTATTAATGTAGGAGACTAATCATATTGATTATGATCACCTGAATAGTTAATCATTTTCCAGAAGTTGATTTTATGATTTTTTATCGTGTAGTTTATGAGAAAATAATACACATATATGCTTTCATTCGAGTTAAGATTCATCAGAATAACACTGACACTGATCCATCAGAGGAATATAGAGGAGATCTATCTAACATAGACTAACAAAGATTACATCATTGGATACGGATTCGTCAGTGTGAAGAAAAGAAGCATAGAGAAATCGTTTCAAGAAACCACAAATATGTTTCAAGGGCATGAAAAAATATTTTTGATTGTGATAATCATAATGAGAAATGATATGTTTGTATTTAAAACGGTTTGAATAATTGCGATGAATAAAAAACATCATCCACTATAATGGAAAAATTATAATCATAATGATGTATTTAAATACATTCTATAGCCTATATAACGTTTTGCAAAGATTTCAAAAGGTTTAAGAAAAACAAAAAGAGGTTATGAGAACTAAATAAGTCAAATATGAACCTAAACTTTTAGGGAAATTGATGTTTATGAAAAAAAATAAGAGGGAAATGTTTTTAAAATCCTTCATAAACATTATTTTGATCACCTATAAATAGTGGGTGTATATGTTACATTCAGTTGATCAAAGTACCATTCACATGTAAAGAAGATAAAACAAGGAGAACTTAATGTATTTAGAGAGAAGGTGTTTTTAGATTGAGCATTCCAATGTAAATTTCCAAAATAGATGAAGAAGAATATCATATTAACATGATTATCGTAATGGGATGGATCATTAATCTCAGAATTTTTACTAATATTTTCACACTGAGGAATAAGTATTTCATAATTGGTTTAGTGGTATTCTGGATGATTTATATTATTAGATAGAGAAATGAGACTGGGTAATTATATTGGGAAATCGGACTGAGTAACATTTTTATGTATAGTAATTTCATACATTCTTCTTAGTAATATAGTTTCGAATTATTATTAAAGAACAAATTTCTAAATGTTAACAAATATGAATAGTAACATGATTCATAACTTGTTACAAAAAATTTTATTACATAATTTCATGCTACTTTTATAAAACATAATATTTTAATGAACTTTGTGATACATGAGTTTAAAGACCTATCCTACGCATTATATTTCACACAAAAGGATGGTTTTTTGTGTACTGTGTAGTATTGGATTGTTTCCAATCCATGAAAAAGATATAAATAGTCTAGTTGGGTATTGAACCTTTTAAATTCTTCTATTCTTGTGGATGTGTGAATGTTTTTGTGAAATTGATAAAACTTTACCCAGATGCGATGGTTGTTTAATAAAGAAGGAAACTTAAAATAAAAGGATATCCCATATTCACCTCCTCATTATATCACTGATACTTGATCTGTATTGGTCACTAAAAATGATATTGTGAGTATAGTCTCCCACCTGATAGACTCTAATACATGATGATAGTTGGAATACACCTATGTAGGGGAATGAGTTAATGAGGTTATCTAGAAACTAGATTTATCTCAGCAGTTTGCGTTAGGGTATTAAAAAATAGCATGAGAGCATCAGGACTCAATAAATTCTTTCTTTTTTCCCTTGATTTTAGTGCAGGGTAGACCAGATATAGGAAAGTTGGACCTCAGGTAGGGGCACTATTACAATGCATAAACAACACTTTATAGTGGACCTTTTAGATTCCATAAATATTGTATGTTATGTTTTTCTATTATTATTGATTATATTCACATTGATTGATGAAATTGGTTTTGATATGTGATTTTTGAGATTTGGAGTTTTTTCGTGCATCATAACAAGACATGAATGATCACATGAAACACACACACACACACACACACACACACTTATTTTTGTCCTGCATAGTATCTCTTTAACTAAATTCCAGGGTTTTTTATCTGTTTAGGATAGTTTCTCTTATGTGATGAATTTTTGATGTCATATTCTTATAATATATTTTTATTCACATTAATTAGTTGATCTGATCATGATTTTATGTTAATATATATATATATATATATAAGATAACTCTTATTGACATGTAGGGACATAGATTATACATAGTGATTCGAGGGGTATACATCGGGTTGTGGGTGTACCCCTCGTAAAAAGCTTGTGTGTTCCCATAATCTGGATATGATCAACTTATGTGTCTAATTTACCTTCAATTCTAGAATATTCCTTCTCATAGACATTTAGTCGGAATACCAGATAAATAGGATAGTCTAGAAAAAGTTCCCACAACTACCCTAGTGGCCAAGTAATGGTTTATTACCAACTGTCACTTAGATAAATGGTTGACACTACCTTGGACTTCAATCTCCAATAACCTCTGGTATTTTAGGTTATAGATGAACCACATGATGTAGAGGGTTGTTTGGGAATCATTGATAGAATCATCAACTTCATATAGATGTCATAGATAAGAAGGTAAATCTCCCATTGTTCCTGATATTGGGAACCTCCTAACATTGGTGTGAATTTTCTATCAGATGATACAATGTTAGGGTCCCACCTGGATGTTTTTCAAGGTTTTATGTTTGAGGGAGTTATTCCTTGACACAATACAACATGACCAATAATATGAATTAATTGAACTATACCAACGATCCATGATTGTATTGGTGTACTCCATATTTATTACCAAGATTCTGTTCTTCAAATATCTTTTGGTTGGTTATGTGGCACAAAAAATTATGAAATTAAAAATTATACTTCAACATGAACATATATAGAAGATTTAGAGCCTCAAAATTTATTATAACCTGAGGATAGTACCCTAACCATAGAGAAAATTCTAGAGGATATATGAATAGATGGAATTTTTCTACCCTTTACTACTAAGATGGAAGGACCCCTTAAAAATGACCTTATTACCTCTTCCAATGGAATGAATTGGAATTCTTGACACACACAGTAGTGAAGTGGCCTGAAAGTGAAATATAGATAAGAATTTTTGGTTCTATCTTGACGTGACCCACAATTTATCAATTTTGGGATGATCAGATACTACATTCTAGTGTACACAGCACCACCAAGCCAATACAAGTGATATAGAAATATATGAAACCTATAGTATTTTTTTCAAATCCTCGAGTAGGAGGTGAAGACAACCATGACCAGGGAACAAGAGATCCAACCTGGGTTCTAAGAAATGTACTCATAATGGATATACACATGAAGGATAGATCCATTGGGCATATGAATTGTTGTGTGTATACTTTGGGCTAGGATCTTGTAGATGATGGAGAGGGTCCATCAACCATTCTAGGCATGGTGTTGATCACGTCCAACTTATCTAATTCCTTTTTAGAAAATAGTGGTTCCCATTCTTTTATGTATACTCATTTAGTTTCTAAACAAGACCTACTAGTCATGCTATCCTATGAATTAATCACCCTTGATACACTATCGATAACTAAACTGAATCATCATTAGTGATTCCCATAGTTTACAATAATTAATTTTTTATTCAAAACATATATGAGATTTCAGGATTCTATCGATGACGACCTTCGATGTGATCCTTGCAAGAGATTGGTATATTAGAGTCTGATCTCATATATTTTTTATTAGAGTCATGTGTTTTTTCACTTCAGAAAAGCTATAGATGTTCATGATGAACCGATAGTGGAATCATGGAGCATGAAAAGGTGGAATGAACTTGAGTCATCTCCGAATGATCACAACATTGATGGTGGTATTGGATATTTTACTTGGATCGGAGACAACCCCATCAATAATCCCTCTAGTCAGGTATCTCTTTTAAAACATCTCCCTGGACAACTTTATAGAAATCCCTCCTAATAGAGGTGTTAACATTGAGTTATATCTCTTACTGAGTGAAAATCCAAATTCATTACCCCTATATCAAATGGAATCGTCCAAAATAAAATAGAAAAAGGTATAATTGGATGATTTGGAGTGTAATGGATTTATGAAGACATTTACATCTCTATGGGGTGCATCCATGTGGTTCTACAAGAAGAGAGATGGTAGAATTTGATACTACATTTATTATAAGATGCTCATCTCAGTGATAGTGATGAAATGATATTCATTTACTAGGATATTAAATCTATTAAAATATTTATGAGGAGAAAATTTTGTCTCCATGATAAATAATTGATCATGATTTCACCAGTTGTGTGTGAGAGGGGAGAAAAATATAAAGTCAATATTTTAGATTTGGTATGTGCTATAAGATTACCATGTGATGTCATTCAGGCTAATTAATGTGCCAAAAATGTTTATATCCCTCATGAAAAAAATATTCCACCCATAATTTTAATCGTTCATCATAGTATTCATCATGAAAATACACATCTACTATCCAACTCTAATGAAACATGATAGGCACAAATATATTGCCTAATGTATACTTTTAGAAGACTAGCATTATGCCATGTTGTTGAAGAATGATTTCTAGATTCAATATGAGAAGTTCATTGGACATGTAATGATTGACACATGTATATATATGGACCAAGAGAAATTTGATGCACATATGTTCTGGATACATCCTTGAATCATTTTCAAGACTACCACATTCTTGGACTTGTTATGATATTTGTAAATGTTAATAGATAATTTATACCTACTATATACACACATTAAAATGTTAAAAATTTAATGAAAAAAATTATATTCGTCAAACTAATATGAAGTTTCATTCCTTATGATAAAGAGAAGTTTATTGATATCTCTAGTACCGACACTCCAAGATCCTAGTATTGTTTATTTAATGTACTATCATGAAATATTCATTAGTATTATAGTATATATATATATAAGGTATTATCATTTGGATCCCTGCATCTATAACCCAATGGGAGAAACATCCCTATACATGATCTGGATGTAGTGGTCATGGTCTATTCTAGGAATGGTTAGAGATATAATCTCTTTATAGATATGTATTATGTTTATATATATCATAAGAGCTTTCAAAATATCTTCACATTGTATGACCTATAAATAAGAATGATGTACTATGTTGAGTATTTGGAGATTTTTAAACCTAAAATAGAATATGCAACTGGGAAGGGTAACTACATTATGAATTCTATTATCCTTAATATCTATAAAGACAAGGAGGTTAGCGAGAATCCATCAGTGATTTAGCGGTTCATGATGATCTCTTTGGATGAATAGAGAAATTATGTAGTCTGAGATCATGATTATATGAAATTTAACCCATTATTGACCACACTCTCACTTTTGGTTTATGTGAATATTTTTTACGATTCATACCCAATGTTATGTGTTATTAGATAAAATATGACTAGTGGTGACTCAATACTATAATGGTTGATGTATAATTACTATGTGATCTTGGAACATGGGAGATTATTAGTCCATACGTCTATTGGAGTGGTTTTTATAAGAGATTATCATACATCTATATAGGTAGTACATCCTTGGGAGACTAATATTTATTAGGACTTCATTTGTTATTTATAGTTCCCAAGTTTGAAGAGGAATTTTTTTATTTTCAAATCACAATTTATTACCTATCAAAGGGTGATGCCCAATCACTAACCACCTTTTGGGTGGCTTTAGAAACATTCAATACCCAAGTGGAACATGAAGGATTTCATGCTAGAATTTTTTATTGGGTAACCTAGTACCCTGAGGATTCATGACACAGTCTGGGTGGTTATTGATTGATTGATGAATTTTCTCACTTTTTATCGATCACGGTGATACACTCAATGGAGGATATGTGATTTATCTACATATATTAGATAATTTGATTTAATGGTGTTTTACTGGTCATTTTTGAGATAATTATTCACATTTAACATCATGATTTTTGGAATATCCTACAAATTTCCCTAGGGACTTAGTTGAGGTTGGCCACAACATACAATCCTCAAACAAATGGAAAATCTGATCAAACCACAAACATATAGGGTAATATTTTTATATCTTTAATCTTGAAATTTATTGGTTCAAGGGATGATCACCTTCCCTTGGTTGAGTTCACATATATAAATATTTTCTTGGATTCATTTAAATGGTATCTTAAATGGCACTTAATAGAATGGAGTTTCATTTATTTATCTTATTCATGAGTTGGATGATCTATAGGTTGTACGCCCAAATATGGTTCAATATACCCCATAGTGGGAGAATATTCATTATAATAGGATGATAAAAATTCTATGTAGACATTAATATTATGCAGATCATAGGAGGAGACACTTGGAATTCTCTAAAAGTTTTCGGTTTTTCTTGATAGTGGATGTTGACACTTTGAGATCACTATATAGATTGTGTAGTGGCATACCATCTATATATTCCTTCTCATTATCTAGGCATTTACAATGTATTCCAGTATTATAGATCTTGAGGATCAAACATGAATTTATGTATGTTATTATAGAGACCCAAAGCTTGACGAACATGGACATTACATTACTTTTGTGGAATAATTAATACATGACAAAAATAGATGCCCAAAGACCATATTAGTTTAGTGTCTTTGGAAACTCGGAACGTAATCTTCTAATCATGGTGACAGATCTTCAAAGTCTCCCATAAAGATCTTCCCCTTTTGGTTTTCTTACCTCAAAATTTTATTTATATCCTGGTGAAAAGAAAACATAAAAAGGGTGATCTCAAATGCTCAGTAAGGGTAAACATATAGAACGCAAAACAATCCATAAACATTTGAATGCAAAAACATGAACATAAAATCTAAACATCAAAATCAAAATCGAAGACATAAATCATGGAAGTATGTAATGCCTATATCATAATGGAAGATCGATCATGATAAAATATCATGGGAACAAAACATGAAATTTTGGAAAACCATTAAGCACATGATATGTTTTCCATAGTAGCCAAGGCATTACTGCCAAGACCATCTTAGTGGACAAAGTCCCTTTCTGAATCGAGTTCACTCCTCATTCCAGTCCTGTATCACTGAACTAGATTAAATTACTATTCCAGTCATTTCTATCTCATGAGATATAAATCTCTACCCAATGCATTGGAAGGAGATATACGTCCCAACCATCTCATAATGAAATCATTCATTTGTGTGCCACAAATTCATAAATCATACATCATAGCATAACCAATGTAATAGAATGGGATTATTAAACATCATGTCGTCATAACATAATCCATATAAAAATTTGATATCATTTCATCATAAGAAAAATAAAACCATGTAAATAATGGAAACATTATACTTTAAAAATAAACATGTTAAATAATGTCATTTTAGAGGGAAAATAGTTTTGATAAAACACTTGAAATGAATTATTGAAGAAAATAAGATTTCTTCTTCCAAATAATTTTATTTTCACAAAATTCCATGAAATTTTAGAAGAAAAGGGTTTTTTTGAAAATAATCATGCAATGTTGTAGAGGAAGATTCATGAAAATGAGGCATCATGACACTGTAAAAATCCGTTCACGCCATATAAGTTAAAAATAACATTTTCATCGCACTTTTGTTGGAAAATCTGAAAAGTTCCTTGTGTGGTAAAAAAAAGTAAGATTCCTTTCATAAAATGTGGTAAAATTAAATGATGGGTAAAAAGGGAATTAAACATACCTGAAAACATTTTTAGAAATCTTGGACATTGATGATAACAAAAACCCTAGTAAATACTTATGAATAAACAATCTCGGATAACAATGAGATTGGAAATGTTATCCCTTACCTTAGGTCTGATATGCTTCATACATATCCGAACCTCATGTATAATAATTTAAATAATGTAATTGAATTTTTAAATAATCATATTAATTGTTATGATATCATATATGGTTCACTTATGACTTTATATTACCAGTTCTTTGGTAAATTCCTTGTTAAAGCAGCGTTTTGGGTAAAATCATTTTATTTATCGTACATGTTTGGACTTGTTGTTAATGATATTATTATTACTTATATCACAATTTAATTACTTCCATAATGTAAATTATGATTTATATATCATATAAATTCAGTATATATATATATTTATATAATAGATATATAAATGAAATGAAATACACCGTTCATGGAGACGGTAGGCCGTACGTACGCATGAACGCTGTTTTCTTTTCCTTATTGACTTGAATAGAAGTATGTAGATGACATATATATAAATATATATAAATCTAGTAGCTTTATCATTTCATATATTTCGTTATTATTCATTATATATACTTTATAATCTTTCGTGAGTTTTTATCATGGACAATGAATCTCATCGCGTTGTGGAGACGGTAATCCGTACGTATGCACGAGCGATGATATTGTTCCCATAATTATTGAATGGAATTGGAGTGGATAGAATAATATCTCATAATCATTATGACGTTATAATAATCATATATTGTTATTCCTTACACTATTATACCCATCCAAGTAAGGTGGTGGTGGGAAAACTATTTACACCATGGTGTGGAGACGGTATTCCGTACGTACGCACGCACGGTGATTTCATAATACATAGCATGGATAGAAGGTGAAATATGGTTGTTTCATATATATATTAACATATCAGTATATGATTGATACTGATTTTATTACTTCATAATGAAACAATGAAAGAATAAGAAGTAGAAGAAGAAATAAAGTTCAATGAATCAGTAACGGACATTACCTCTTCTTTGAAGCGCCTCTTCATAACCTCCACTTAGGGCATTAAAGATGGTATTTTCAGAATAAAAGGACCTCTAGGATGTTTCTAGAAAATTGGAGAAGAGAAATTGGTAGGGGTTGGCCGAGATTCAATGTTCAAAAGGGTGTGAGGAGGAGAGGGAGGAGGTGCCTTTTTATAAGGGAGGAGAGGGGCACATTAGAAAAAACATAAAATATTATTTTATAATAAACTCATATATTGTTTTTAATAGCTCAAAACTGATTTTTTTAGAATCTAAGGTTGGGATGGGTCACAATCCTCTCAACCAGTATATTTTAGACAAGTTTAGGTTGCTATTTTTACCTTATCATTTAGATTTAACTCTATGTTAAATAGTTTAACTTTTATCGTGTCTTCTTGTTTTCTTACACTATATGGTTAATAAACATACTATAAAAATCCAAACGAATGCCAAGGGGTTCATTATTAATATGTGTAACTTTATCTAAGTCATTTGACTGAATCACAGATTTTTAGTATTAAAATAACAATTAACAATATAATATGGGTTTTAAAAACTACTTTATATCAATTTTGACACTATTTGGTAATTGAATTTTTTGAAAATCATACCATCTTGATTAGTTAGAAAAAAATTAATTAAATCAATAATAAAATGTCATATTAACCTATAAAATTAGTTTAATTCATAAAATATCTCAAATTACATTTATTTGGGTATTTATAACATCAATTATGTTAATATTTCATTAATAAAGTAATTACTGCATCATCATTGTGTCATAAATAAATTAATTTATTTAATGTCTAAAAATTATAAATAAATTTCCATTAAGTATTACATATTTTTATTTTTCTAATGAATATTTATAGTCGAATTTATCTTATGTATAATCCTATATTAAAAATGATTTAGTTATTAAACATTGATTTTTACTATTTTTACCCTTCTTTGAATAAATTAATAATAAATGTCCTAATCTAATCCAAGTGGACCTAAAGGGTAATATTTTATTTGTAAGGTTGTTTTCGGTCAAACTACACTTATCCAATAGAATGAGGACATGTTTTACGGTAATAATAATATCATTTTTACCCTTAATTACCCTATTTACTTTTAACCGTGGTAAATAAAAGTAAAATGTTACTATTCACCAAAAATTATTTTTATCTTATTGAAAACATTTTACTCATTGATATTAACCATGTCTCTTGGATTTTTGAAATTCCACTCACATAAGTGGTAAAATTATATTTTATTCAATTTTCAAATCCTTCTATGAGGTGGGTAAAAGACGGTGTAAAGTTCAATAAAAATTTTATGTATCAAAACTTTTTATAAAAGGAATCAAATGAATTACATTGAACTTATATAGTTATTATGTATAATATTGACCTAAAATAAATTTATATAAAATAAATAATTATTTAACTAAAAATTCTGTATTTAAATAGTAACCCATTGTTTTCACTATTCATCAAAAATTGAAAGTTTTCAGAAAAATACAAAAAATTTACCCTAGTCTAATTTCGATATTCCGAATCCAAAAATAAAGTACATTTTGAAAGATAATATTTATAAAATCTAAAAAGTGGGTATTAATATTCATAACGGCTAGTTTATATAATATTTTAATAACATATCACTGTTTAGTGAAACTCGGTATTACGTACAACACACATTATCGTGGAAGGTCGCGATTGCGTGTAAGCAAGCCAAGTATGGGTCGCGGGTACTGAAAGTTTCATTTTTTGTTGTGTATAATATAATCCAACCATATTTCATTTATACATTAAATATATATATATGTATACACTCAATGTTGCATAGAATAACTTCTAACAAACGAACATGAAATTTTCTGTAACGTGATCCAAGAATAGTGTTTCATATGCTGCAAGATAAAACGGTGTTGCATATAGTACAAGATAATCTTGGAGTAGTGTATAATATATGACATCAATGAAATTAAAAAGAATATTTTTCATAAAATCTCAGGGTGTTACACTCTATTTCCCTTAAAATGAATTTTGCCCTTGAAATTCGACGGGGTTATAAATGGTTTACTACTTAAAAGTTTCTTTCGTAGAAACCTACATAGTAAAAAGGGATACCAAAACATAACTTTAAAATCTAAATTATAAAACATAATATTTAACCAAATTAACTAATCATTGGGTTTGCTCATTGGAGAACATAGGTGAAAATATGGATATAGAAGAGAAATCCGACCATCATGTTCTGATGGAGAGTGGTAGAGAACATGGCTATGAAAAATCAAACAATCACAAAGCCCTAAATTTGTTATGATCTAAGGAACCATTTGATTCATCAGATTTAAGAGAATTAGGACAACATTTTTGGTTTTGATGATCATTTCCCTAAAGTTGAGGAATTTGAATTATAAGAAATACTTACTTTATTTCGGTATAATCTCACCATTGTTCACGCCTTGAAAAATTTCAAAACAATATCTTAAAGAAATAATGTTGAATTTTTTATTCGTGAGGTGTTAGAAAATCATGTGATAGAATTATGGGTCGTTCCATATGTCTCAAACAAAAGGATAGAAAAAGTTATCAAATATACATAAGTCCATCTATGGTGATGTTAATCGTATATGATTCCAAAAAATGGACTTATACTACATCTATCATACTGCTTAATAAAAATAGTTTCCACTAACCAGGACTTCCAATAGGCCATGGTTGGTGATAATGGCTTGTCTCACTTTGCTTGTGGGTTTGATTCTCATAGCCTTGTCTGACGCGATGGGTTGTCACCCATCCTGCAGGTTGTCCTTTTTATTAAACTACATTATTATAACATCCCATAAATAATATTGAAAAGAGTTCATGTCTTAAACGATACTGACTTATGTCCAACATAATCCATTACAATCTTTAGGCTTATCCAAAATACTCTTGTCCAAGCTCATAGTATAAATAAAACAATTACTAGAAATGTCATCTCCCGAGCATGTGAATACCATCATTTATCACCCATATATCATATGATATATATTTTTGGTAAAATTAAAAACATGTGAATACCTTAATCATGCATTCTATCGAAAAATGAATACCCATTGAACCATAGTGAAAACATGAATGTTGTCAAAAGATAACTCTTTATACATACCAAAATCCCAAAAATTCTATCTAATCAAACCTTAATATCACTTAGTCCTTATATTAGTAATGAGCTCATTAATATTATAAAACAATTTATTTTCTCATTAACCCTTCATTATGCTCATATATTCTGATTTCCAAAATATTTGAATCAATTTTCATTGTTACTGGTACCATATTCTTACCTCAATGTACAAATACACAGATATTTCAATATACTATAAAAGTATCTCAACAACATTATTATTTAATTCCAATACATAAGTCCTTCAATCCATAATCTTTAATGATTGGCATGGAATAGTTCCTTCCTCAATTTAGAAGAAACTTCTTAGGTCAGGGCATTGAGTTCGGTAATTCCCATGTTCTTCACAGAGAAGACATTCGACTCAATAACAGTATGTCACTCTATGTGTAATGACAAGAATCTGGAGCCACAAAATTGATGCTCCGTACCCAGTTCTCCACATGACCTCAAGCGCGTTTCCCCAAATGCCAGAGGCTTCCGACTAGCATCGAGGGCCTTGGTGAGTCGGTGGGGAAACTATTCCCTCATTTGGTAAAGTATGCAGTGGGAGAATAAGCATAAATAATATTGGAAGTAGTAAATAGCATGAAATAACTGAACTGAAATTGAAAGAAATGTCTGATATCATAATAATGATGTAGTACGGTACATGTATCTATAGAAAGTAGTAAACAAAACAACGTGCTAAAATACAACTGAAACCAAATTAATAAATGTAAACAGAAACTCCAGCAGCATCACGGACCAAAGCCCAGTCCCATGCTCTCCAACTCCAACCAGCAATCAAGTACCTGAGGTAGAAGGGACACAATCCCAACTGTCAGTGAGTGATATATCAAAATTAAAGGTAAATAATTCAGTAAACAATTATACCAATTATCATTCACATTCATTTAATTACACAACCAGGTAAAACCAGCAATGATTTCTAGTCCATGATAAGCAAATAAAACAGCAGGTATCTAAAAAGTCTACCTAAACAGAAGCAGTACAAAACCCAAGCTTGTTCTTTGGCTTGGTGGACTCATCAAAACCAACCATCAAAATTCACACTGACTCTCTCAGTGGCTTAAACTAGCAGACCCCTATAGTCTAGTAAAAAAACAAGGCACAGACACTATGGGAAGCTCTTACGTCAATTCCCCTATAGTCTTGCAACGATAGCTATAGAATCTCTAAGGAAGCACTTACATCTAATTCCTCATGTGGTCTCGATGCGTGGGAAAACTAAGAACACTCTTTGGAAGAAAAAATTCTGATTCCTGTAGGTCCTGCGTACGATATTAAAACCAACAAACCCTCTAGGGAAGAACTTAATCGTCTATTCCCTCTTTGATCTCCCACACCAGGTTCTCACATCCCTGAGCAATCCAGTCATGCTTAATTGACTGTTAGCAGCCCTATGTATGTTGAACAACTAATTGGCTAATAGGTACCATACATAAAAAGAATTTAAACAGCAGGAAACACATACAATCAGTGATAACAAGTAAACTAACAATTGCAATAGGGTTGCCTCACATGAAATGGTGTCAGACGGCGATCAACAGCCAAACAAGGTGAGAAACACCAATGGGGTGATCCTAAAACATGCAAACAAGCATAAATTAGCAGCGATTCATCATAATCTAACAAAAAATCTAGGGCAGATAACAATAGGATCAAAATCATAAACCCGGGATACCAGATACATGGGTACCCGACACTTTTGCAACCCAAACTCAAAGAACTTCAACGTAGGGAAACAACCCACCTACCTTGATCTTCGGAGATCGATATACTAGATCCCCGACCCGTGAATCATCCTAGAATGGAGTAGATATGAAAAAACGTCTAAATCGATCAACCTCAGTTAACTTACACGAGATGATGAATCAGGAAACGAGGCTAAAGAAGAACCAAGAACTCACCGCTACGATTCCTCTGCAATTGAATGATTTTGATTCGAACAACTGGTGACGGATCAGTGCCTCAGAGAGGAAACAACCTCCTCGGACGTTCTGGATAGAATTAGGCGGAGAAGAAGATGTTTTTTGTCATTAGGCGCGACCCCAGGTCGATTAATGGAATAAAAAAAAGTACACTGCGTGTACTCTTAATGTACACGACGTGTAGTTGGTTTTTTCGCACTCCACCAAAATCGGCCTCCACGTCACCCCTACACACCATTTGTATGGCCCGGTATCAGCCAACACACAGCTTCGAGTGGCCGAGGAGTACACGTCGTGCACTCATAAAGTACACGGCGTGTACACTAAAAATTTACAAATTCTTTATTTTTCCATTAAAATCCAGTAAAAGAGATCTGTACCTGAAACTGAACCTCCAGGTTCTTACAAACTTCCCCCTCAATGAAATTCCTCACTGAATTTCCCTAGAAAGGCGTAAAAGAAGAACCCTCGAACAACTCTGGCCACTGTGATCGCATATCATCCTCCCTCTCCCATGTCTCGTCTTGTATACGGCCGTGCTGCCATAGCACCTGTACTAGAGGAACAGACTGGCCACAAAGTACTTTTTCACTATGATCAACAATCCTAATAGGATGCTCCTCAAAATATGCATCCTGCTCCAACTCAACCTCCTCGGGTTGAAAAACTTGAGGCGAGTCTGAGAAATACCGTCGAAGCTGAGAAACATGAAAGACGTCGTGTTTAGCCTGGTATCTATGAGGTAACTACTACTTGTATGAAAACAGCCCGACTCTCTCCAGAACCTCAAACGGCCCGACGTATCTCAGTAAAAGATTACCCTATCTCCAAATCCTCTTATGTCCGAACCTCGGTGCAACACGCAGGAAAACCTGGTCCCTGACCTCGAACTCCAGAGGTCGTCTCCGCTGATCCGTATAAGACTTTTGCCGAGACTGTGTTGCCGCCATCCTCTTCTGAATCAACTCTATCTGTTCTGAGGTCTCTTGAACAAGACAAGGTCCCAGCAAAGCTGCCTCTCCTACCTCTAGCCAGAATAAAGGTGATCGACATGACCTACCCTACAAAGCCTTGTAAGGTTCCATCTGAATAGTCACATGAAAACTGTTGTTGTAGGAAAACTCCCCCAAAGGAATATTCATCTCCCAAGAACCGAAAAAGTCTAGAATGTAATCTCGGAGCATATCCTTAAGCCCCTGGATTGTACGCTCGGACTGGCCGTCAGTCTGGGGATGGTATGATGTACTCAAAAGTACCTGTGTACCCAACGCCCTCTGTAGCCCCTAGCAGAAGTACGAAGTAAAACGTGCATCCAGGTCTGAAACAATGGATTGTTTAACTCCATTCAGATGTACAATGTCTCGGATGTACAACCATCCCAGCTCATCAACACTGAAGGTCTCCTTGATCGGTAAGAAGTGTGCAACCTTCTTGAGCCTTTCCACTACGACCCAAACCACATCATTTCCTCGCGGTGATCTCGGTAAACCTATCATGATGTCCATCGCGACATCATTACATTTCCACTCAAGAATGGGTAACTGTTGCAAGAGCCCTGTTGGTCGCTGATGTTCTACCTTCACCTGCTGATAGGTGGAACACCGCATAACAAAACCAACCACATCCTTCTTCATACCTGGCGACCAATACTGACGGTGCAAGTCTCAATACATTTTGGTGACACAAGGATGAACTTCCCAAGCCGACACATGAAACTCCCGCATCAGCTCTTCACGTATGTCTGCTGAAACCCATACGCAGCCATGAAAACGTAGCACCTCATCATCCCCCACAGTCCACCCTAGAGTAGGGTCTCCAGCGGACACACCCTCCCGTAAGTCTAGGCCTTCAGGTTCTGATAGATTCTTCATTCGAACTCGATCAAAAAGGGTAGAGGTAATAGTTAAAAAAGAAATAACTGTCTGACCTTGTCCATCATGCACCTCCAAATGCATCTCAGTGAACAAAGACATGAGTTTCCACTCACTGCTGGCCTTTTGAACTACCTACAACTGAGTCCTCCTGCTAAGTGCGTCTACCACAGCATTGTCTTTCCCAGGTGTATAAGCAATCTCTAAGTCGAAAGATTGTAGGTATTCGAACCACCTCCACTGTCTCAGATTCATTTCATGATACGTGAAGATATACTTGAGGCTCTTGTGGTCAGTATATACCACGAAATGCTCTCCCATGAGATAGTGACTCCAAAATCGCAAAGAATGAACAATAGCAGCCAACTCCAAGTCATGTGTAGGATAGTTCTTCTCATATGGCCTCAACTGCCAAGATCTGTACGTGATAACACGTATTCCTTCATAAGCACTACTCTAAGACCGATGCCAGATGCATCACAGAAAACTGTATAACTCTTTCCCGGCTCTGGCATAACTAGAATTGGTGATGAATTCAATCTCCCTTTCATCTCCTAGAATGCTGAGTCACAGGCTTCTGACAAAACAAACGTCACCCCCTTCTTAGTCAAGCCCATCAACAGTGATGCTAAGTGTGACATTTCCTGTATAAACCGCCTGTAGTAACCATCCAGTCCCAAGAAACTACATACCTCAAAGACGTTCTTCGGCTGCTCCCAGGAAACTACTACTCTCACCTTCTCTGGGTCTACTGATACTCCAGTCTCTGCGATGACATGACCCAAGAAGTGTATCTCATCCATCCAAAAGTGGCACTTTGAGAGTTTAGCATAGAGCCAATTCTCCCTTAGTGTACTCAAAACGATCTCATGATGGGTTTCATGGTCGTGTCGAGTGTGAGAGTACACCATGATATCATCCACGAAGACCACGATGAAAGAATCCAAGTAAGGATGGAAAAATCGGTTCATCAGTGCCATGAAAACTGCTGGTGCGTTCGTAAGGCCGAACGGTATAACTGTATACTTTTACAGACCATACCTTCTTCAGAAAGCTTTGAGAGGTATGTCAGATGGTCTGACCCGCAACTGATGATAGCCTGATCTCAAGTCGATCTTCGAGAACACCCTAGTTCCTCGAAGCTGATCAAAAAGATCATCAATCCTCAGCAAGGGATATTGGTTCTTAACCGTCAATTGGTTCAACTTCCGATAATCCACACAACTCCATAAGGTACCATCCGCCTTCTTCGCAAACAACACAGGTAAATTCCAAGGGTATGTACTGGGTTGGATGAAACCCTTAACCTGCAACTCCTCCAACTGCTTCTTGAGCTCTTGAAACTCAGGCGTAGCCATCATATAAGGTGGTATGGATACAGGTGTGGCTCTTGGAACAAACTCAATCAAGAAGTCTACCTCACGCTCCGGAGGAAAACCCGAAAAGTCTTCTGGAAAGACATCTGGAAAGAGAACAACCATTGAAGGAAAATACATCTAAGAGGTCCCCTGATCATCCAGATATAAACTAGAAATCGGGGTCGTAACTCTGCCCAACCCATGATGCTCTGGTCCAGCTCCACTTGCCTGGACATCCAATTCGCTGTTGTTAAGAAAAGACCCGCCCTCTAGTGACATGAAACTCACCCTGTGATGAGAACAGTCGACAATGTCCTGAAAAGGAACTAGCTAGTCCGTTCTGAGAATGACATCCTAACCTGTCATCTACAGGACATAAATATCCCACACGAAGTGACACCCACCAACCTCAAGGGGGGAACTCCTTGCACTGACGCATATTATAAGTTCTATGTCCCAAAGGATTGTCCAGTGCCAAGGTATCCTCAGAAGTAAGGACAGTGAGTTTAAGGCTCTCCACAGTGTGCACCTAAATAAAGCTATGAGAAGCTACAGTATCAAAATGTGCAGAAGATAAAATTGAGGCAACTAGGATCGTACCTCAAACTATGGAAGGTCCAGGATCCTGCTTCTGATAAATCTGCTCTACTACAAACATCTGGACAGTACCGCGGCCCTGTATAGCAGCCTGATATCCCTGAGCTGATCCCCCTTGAGCCTAACCACTGTGTTTGCAGCCTCTACCCTAGCCTGAATGACCTGAAGAACTCCACCCCCCAGTCTACTGCGGAACTGGTAATCCTACTCTTGAATGTGGGGTAGAAATAGATCCTCCTTCACTAGCTGGTGGAAGAAGAACCCTACAAAAACACTACAGGTGACCCATCTTGCTGCAAGCTCGACACTCCAATAAATCCATGGGGCACTGAGGCTTTTTATGCCTTCCATTTCCGCACTGATAGCACACCACCAGGTTTCCAGAAGGAAGATCGCGTCTACCAGAAGATACACCTCCCTTCCTTGAGTCACCTCGAGTAGACTCTCGGTGGTGCTTCCTGCTGTCAGTAAGAAATGACTCAGCCTTAGATGTTGAACCGCCCTGGTCAACATCTCCAATCTCCCTCAGATTTCTTTCAGTGATCAGTGCCTGGTTTAATATCAGAGTAATAGAAGTCAACTAGAAAATGTTCACCTATGATCAGATCTCTGGATTGAGGCCATCCTCAAACTTCCTCGCCAAAAACAGCTCGTCATTTCCCAGTTTGGGAGTGATATGATGTAACTTAGTGAAGCGGGAGGAATACTCCATAACCGAATGAGTACCCTGCTGTACGTTCATGAACTCCCTGGCCCTGTCAGTCCTCAGCGTCGCTGGATAGAAGTAGTCATAAAACGTACACTGGAATTCGTCCCAAGACATAGTCCGATGGTGCCCTGCCTGTGAGACTACATCCCACCATCTCTTGGTCGAATCTCGCAGCATGTGGGTCTCGAGATTCAGCCTTATGTCTAGGGGTGTCTCCAGATGCTCGAAGATGAAAAAGAATGGTTTCTAGCCATGAATCTACAACCTGAGGTCCTCCATCCCCTGTGAAAGTGGGGGGATGATGTTGCTGGAAGACTCGCGTCAGGTCTCCCATAGACTGGGCAGGATGTTGAGCTCCCTGGAAGGTCAGCATGATCCTCATGAAACCCTCTCTGAACTGAGTGTTGGCACCAGTGTCTGGAATCACTGCGGGTGCCAGGTCCGGAACGACCAGCGGAACTACAGGTAGTCCCTGGTCTTCCGTATCAGGCGTACGGTCACTGCCTGGTTCCTGGAATGAAACGGGAGGACATCTTAGTTCCATAACCTTGAAAGGTCAAAAGAACACTCCAGATTTAGGATCAACAAGAACAGAAAACATTAGAGTACAAAACAGGAACAAAAGAGAGAAACACTTAAATTAAAAAAACTGAACTACACTGTGTGTATTTTAACTACACGGCGTGTTTGTCAAAGCCATTTACATGGCATGAAATTCTGCCACCATTGGTCGTGTATAACTCCAGACTATAGGGCATGTTGTCCCAAAACACAGCGTGTAATTGGACTCCACTCCCCTGCCTGAGTCTCTTTGCAGGGCTATCCTACACGGTCCTCCTAAATCTAGACTTCATGGCGTGTGCACTAAGGACGCGGCGTGTACAAGCCAGGCTTCGACGGCCCGTGGAGCAGGTTACATGGCCGGCCACACGGCTAACCCCTTACACGGTGTGTTCTGAACAAACACGGCGTGTATCAGAGAAGATAACACCGACCCGTGTTGTTCGTGACAGGGCTGGGTACCTAGAAGAAACTACACGGCGTGTTCTTATAACACACGACGTGTACTACACGAGTTTCCACGGCCCGTGTTGTTAGTGACACGGCTGAGTACACTATTAACTACTACACGACGTGTACTTATAGTACACGGTGTGTCCCCAAAGATTCTCCGACACCCCGTGTTTTTGTTTACACAGATAGTAACAGAGTTTAAAAATTACACGGCATGTATGATTAAAGTACACACCGTGTATTCTGGGTTTTTCTAAGCAGTAGCTCTGAAACTGCTTTGAATGCTAGAAACACTGAAAACAACCTTCTATGTGCCATATTCTGATCCATGGGGGCCCATAATCCCTGTGAATCAAAGCTAGGCATCATAATAGTGCATACAACAAGTAAACAGCATAACAACAAAGATCCGCCAAATTTCGATCCTTGAAGGCCCATAACACCTCCCAGACTAGAGCTGGGCTCCCATGCTAAACATGCTGTAAAGGAAGTAATACTCTATCAGCACAAAAAGTATTTATATCATAGAAACTACCACAACGGCATGCATAATCTGTCACAGAATCTATCACAACAACATGTAATTCTAATTCACCCTATATGGCATTGTAAAATTCATGACAAGTGATTTCCTACCCCATGCATATATGATGCATGAGATGGCACACCCTCATCTCATAGGGTCACAACCAAATAGAACCATAATCATATAAACTGTAACAACACAAAACAAGTGATTCACCCAATGGTGAAATATAATAAACTGTAACATTTGCAAACACTGAAAATTGTAATCATGAGGTAGTGTAGCTTTTCCCTATACACTGGTTAATTACTCCCGTGCTTAGTTATGTACTAACTACCCATTTCTTCATATCCCTGTCTATGGTCGCATAACAGTAAGGCAATATAATAGAAGAAAACTCCTTTGATACCACTTTGTAACGACCCGAATCTGGAACCACACAATTGATGCTCCATACCCGGTTCTCCACATGACCTCAAGCGCGTTTCCCCAAATGCCAGAGGCTTCCGACTAGCAGCAAGGGCCTTGGTGAGTCAGTGGGGAAACTATTCCCTCATTTGGTAAAGTATGCAGCGGGAGAATAAGCGTAAATAATATTGGAAGCAGTAAATAGCATGCAATAACTGAACTGAAATTGAAAGCAATGTCTAATATCATAATAATGATGCAGTATGGTACATGTATCTATGGAAAGCAATAATAAAAACAACGTGCTGAAATGCAACTAATACAAAATTACTAAATGTAAACAGCAACTTCAGAAGCATCGCAGACCAAAGCCCGGTCCCATGCTCTCCAGCTCCAACCAGCAATCAAGTACCTGAGGTAGAAGGGCCACAATCCCTACCTATACCTGCAACCATATAATCTGTTTGGACCAATAAAGCAGGACCCAAATAGGGTGTGAGACTAATCCCAGTAGGAAACCACCAAATGATTGGTTCCCTACTGTCAGTGAGTGATATATCAAAAGTAAAGGTTAATAATGCAGTAAACAATTCTACCAATTATCATTCACATTCATTTAATTACACAACCTAGGAAATCCAGCAACGTTTTCTAGTCCTTGATAAGCAAGTAACATAGCAGGTATCTAAAAAGACTACCTAAACACAAGCAGTACAAAACCCAAGCATGTTCTTTGGCTTGGTGGACTCATCACAACCTACCATAAAAATTCACACTGGCTCTCTGGGTGGCTTAAACTAGTAGACCCCTATAGTCCAGCAAACTAACAAGGCATAGACACCCTTGGAAGCTCTTACATTAATTCCCCTATGGTCTTGCAATGATAGCTACAGACTCTCTGAGGAAGCACTTACGTCTAATTCCTCTTGTAGTCTCGATGCGTGGGTAAACTAAAAACACTCTTGGGAATCACAAATTCCTATTCTCGTAGGTCCTACATACGAAATTAAAACCAACAGACCCTCTAGGGAAGCACTTAATCATCAATTCCCTCTTTGTTCTCCCACACTAGGTTCTCACATCCCTGAGCAGTTTAGTCATGCCTAATCAACTGTTAGCAGACATAAGTAAGTTAATGAACTACTTGGATAATATCTACCATACATAAATAGAATTTAAATAGCAGGAAACACATACAATCAGTGATACTATGTAAACTAACAATTGTAATAGGGTTGCCTCACATGCAATGGTGCAAGACAACGATAAACATCCAAACATTGGGAGAAACACTCGTGGGGTGATCCTCAAACATGCAAACAAGCATAAATTAGCAGCAATTCATCATAAGCTAACAAGAAATCTAGGGAAGATAACAATAGGGTCAAAATCCTAAACCCAGGATACCCGATACATGGGCACCTAACACTTTTGCAACCAAAACTCAATGAACATCAACGTATGGAAACAAAACACCTACCTCGATCCTCGGCGATCGATATACTAGAACCCCGGCCCGTGAATCATCTTAGAACATAGTAGAACTGCCAAAAAGTCTAAAACGTTCAACCTCAGATAACTTACACAAGAGGAGGAATCAGGAAATGAGGCTAAAGAAGAACCAAGAACTCACCGTTGTGATTCCTCTACAACCGAAAAAGTTTGATTTGGACAACCGGTGACAGATTGGTGGATCCGAGAAGAAAAGGCCTCCTCGGACGTTCTAGATAGAATTAGGCCGAGAAGAAGATATTTTTCGTCATTAGGTGTGACCCTGGGTCGATTAATGAAATAATAAAAATTACACGTCGTGTACTCTTAAAGTACATGGCATGTAGTGTTTTTTTTGCGTACTCTGCCAAAATCAGCCTCCACGTCACCCCTACACACCGTTTGTATGGCCCGGTCTCAGCCAACACATGGTTTCGAGTGGCTGAGGAGTACACGGTGTGTACTCTAAATGTACATGGCGTGTACTCTGAAAATTTCCAGATTCATTATTTTTCCTTAAAAAGCCCATAAAAGAGATATGTACCTGAAACCGAAGCTCCCGGTTCTTACACTATGAACCTTTTCTCCACATAGATTACATCTTCCCCTCCATTTGAGGTATTCCTCAAGGTTCCTCTTCTCTTCTTTAGAAATCTCAATCTTCTTTTCTCTATGCTCCTCACTTTGAGAACATGCATAAAATTCCATCTTCCTCTTATCTGATGACATAGGAATACAACTAAAGTTCACCTTGTTAATCATATATCTAGATGAATGATCTGGAAAAATCACAATATCTTTCTCTCCAGGTGTTACATAATTTTATTGATTATAGTCACCAATTTTTACATTGGAATTAATGTTAATTGAATTCTTTCTCGTTCCCTCCATTGACTAAGACCAGAAACCATAGTGTAAGAATCATTTAAAATAACAAGGATCCACATAATCATAAAAAGTCACTTATGGGATTTGTAACATATCAAAAATTAATTTATCCATGACACCTTAGGTTCATCCTAGGATATTTATGATTGTCAACATAATTATAGGACTCTAACATATACGTATACTTAACCTTAAGGACATCCCTAAACATACCTTAGAAATATCTCTATGGATTTCACTATAGTTTTCGCATCCTAGATTCCAAATGTTAACTAAAACTTCACTCTGATACCAATTGTAGAGACCCAAAGTTTTATGTACATGGACATTAAATTACTTTTTTGAACTACTTAATACATGACAAAAACAGACACCCAAAGACCGTATTAGTTTAGTGTCTTGGGAAACTCAGAACGTAATCTTCTAATCATGGTGAATGATCTTAAACATCTCCCATAAAGATCATCCCCTTTTGGTTTTATTACCTAAAACCTTTCTTTATATCCTAGGGAAAATAAAACATAAAAATGGTGAACTCAAATGCTCATTAAGGGTAAACATAGAGAACATAAAACAATCCATAAACATTTGAATGCAAAAAATGAACATAAAATCTAGACATCAAAATCTTAAGCAACGACATAAATCATGGAAGTACATCAGGCATATATCATACAGAGTCATCAATCATGATAAAATAGCATGTGAATAAAACATGTAATTGTTGAAAACCATTAGTTACATGATATGATCTCCATAGTATCCTAGGCATTGTTGTCAAGACCATCTTAGTGGACAAAGTCCCTTTCTGAATTGAGTTCACTCCTCGTTCTAGTCCCGTATCACTGAACTGGATTATCTTACCATTCCAGCTAAGTCTATCTCATGAGATATAAATCTTTACCCAATGCATTGGAGGGAGATATAGGTCCCACCCATCTCATAATGAAATCATTCGTTCGTGTGCCACAAAATCATAAATCAAACATCATAGCATAAACCATGTAATATAATGTGATTTTTAAACATCATTCCATCATAAAATAATACATATAAAAAATTGGATATCATTTCATTATAAGAAAAATCATACCATGTATATAATGGAGACATTATACTTTAAACATACACATATTAAATAATGTCATTTTAGATGAAAAATAGTTTTGATAAATCACTTGAAATGAAATCTTGAGGAAAATATCCATTCTTCTTCAAAATAATTTTCTTTTCACAAAATTCCATGAAATTTTAAAAGAAAATCGTTTTGTTGAAAATAATCATGAAATCTTGTATAGGAATCTTCATGAAAATGAGGCGTTTTGAAACTGTAAAAATTAGTTCATGCTGTATAAGTTAAAAATAACATTCTCCTCTTACTTTTGTCGGAAAAGTGAAAAAGTTACTCGTGTGGTAAACAAAAGTAAGATTCCTTTCATAACATGTGGTAAAATTCAACAATGGGTAAAAAGGACATTAAACATACATGAAAACATTTTTATAAAACATGGAAATTGATGATAACAAAAACTCCTGTAAATACTTACAAATAAACAATCTCAGATAAAAATGAGATTGGAAATGTTATCCCTTAACATAGGTCTGATATGCTTCGTACGTATCTGAACCTCATGTATAATGATTTAAATAATTTCAATGACTTATAAAAGAATAATATTAATTTTTATGATATCATATATGGTTCACTTATGACTTTTTATTACCCGTTCTTTTGTAAATTCAATGTTAAAGCGTCATTTTGGGTAAAATCATTTTATTTATCGTACGTGTTTGGAATTATTGTTCATGATATTATTATTACTTATATCCTTATTTAATTACTTCCAAAATGTAAATAATTATTTATATATCATATATATTCAGTATATATATATAATAGATAGATAAATGAAATAAAATACACTGTTCGTGGAGACGGTAGGCAATATGTACGCATGAACGCTGTTTTCTTTTCCTTATTGACTTGAATGGAAGTATGTAGATGACATATATATAAATATACATAAATACAGTATCTATATCATGTAATATATGTCTTTTTTATTCCTTATATATACATTATAATCATTTTCAGTGGTTATCATGGAGAATGAATCTCATCGCGTCGTGGAGACGGTAATCCGTACGTACGCATGAGCGATGATATTGTTCCCATAATTATTGAATTGAATTGGAGTGGATGATATAATATCTAAGAATCTTTATGATATTATAATAATAATATATAGTTATTCTTTACACCATTATAGCCTTCCAGGTATGGTGGTGGTAGAAAAAATGATTACACCACGACGTGGAGACGGCATTTCGTACGTACGCATGCGCGGTGATTTCACATTCCATAGGATGGAATGAAGGTGAAATATGCGTGTTTCATATTTATAATAACATATCATTATATTAGTGATACTTATGTTATTACTTCATAATTAAACAACTAATGAAGAGGAAGTAGAAGAAGAAATAAAGTTGAAATAATCGGTAATAAACATTACCTCTTTTTTGAAGCGCCTCTTCTTAACCTTCTCGTAGGAGACTAAAGATGGACATTGAATAATAACAGGACCTCTAAGATGTTTCTAGGGAAGTGTAGAATAGAAATTTTCCAGTTTTGGCCGAGCTTCAAGGCTCAAAAGTGTGTGACGAGGAGATGGAGGAGGTGCCCTTTTATAAAGGAGGAGAGGGGCACTTCAGGAAAAACTTAAAGTATTAATTTATAATAAAGTCATATATGGTTTTTAATATCTCCAAACCGATTTATTTCTAATAGAAGGAAGGTATGGGTCGAAATAATCTCAACCAATATATTTTAGACAAGTTTATGTTACTATTTTTACTTTATCATTTAGATTTAACTCTTAGATAAATAATTTAACTTTTACCGTGTCTTCTTGTTTTGTTACACTATATGGTTAATAAACATACTATAACATTCCAAAAAAACCCCAAGTGGTTCATTATTAATATATATAACCTTATATAAGTCATTTTGCCGATCCTTATATTTTTAGTAATAAAATAACAATTCATAATACAATATTTGTTTTAAAAACTATTTTCTGTCAATTTTGATGCTATTTGGTAATTGATATTTGTGAAAATCATAACAGCATGATTAGAACGAAAAAAGATAATTAAATAAATACTGACTTGTAATATTAACGTATAAATAATTATTAATTCATAAAAAGTCTCAAATTACATTTATTTGGGTACTTATAACATCAATTATGTTAATATTTCATTAATAATGTAATTATTATATCATCATTGTGTCATAAATAAATAACATTATTTAATGTCCAAAAATTTTAAATAAAATACCATTATGTAGTAAATATTTTTATCTTTCTAATTAAAATGTATAGTCGAATTTATCATATGTATAACCCTATATTAAAAATGATTTAGTTATTAAACATTGATTTTAACTATTTTTCCCTTCTTTAAATAAATTAATAATAAATGTCCTAATCTAATCCAAGTGGACCTAAAGGGTAATATTTTTTCCCTAAGGTTGTTTTTGGTCTAGATAAAATTATCCAATAGAATTAGAACATGTTTTAGGGTAATAATAATATCATTTTTACCCTTAATTACCCTATTTACTTTTAACCGTGGTAAATAAAAGTAAAAAGTTACTATTCAGAAAAAAAATAATTTTTTTCATATTGAACCACATTTTACTCCTTGATATTAACTATTTCTCTCAGAATTTTTGAAATTCCACTCACAGAAGCAGTGAAATTATGTTTTATGTAAATTTTCAAATTCTCATAAGAGGTGGGTAAAAGACGGTGAAAAGTTCAATAAATTTTTTATATATCTAAAATTATTATAAAATGTCTCCAATGAATTACGTTTAACATATATAGGTATTATGTATCAATTTTGACCTAAAATAAATTTAAATAAAATAAATAATTATTTAAATTAAAATCCGGGTTTTAAATAGTAACCTAGTGTTTTCACTATTCATGAAAAATTGAAAGTTTTTAGAAAAATACAAAAAATTCACCCTAGGCTAATTTCGGTATTCTCAAAGCCAAAATTAAATTCCAATTTGAATGTTAAAATTTATAAAATCTAAAAAAGTTTGTATTACTATTTATAACGGCTAGTTTATACAATATTTTAATAACATATCGTTGTTTTGTGAAACTCGGTATTGCGTACAACTCACGCTATCGTGGAAGGTCTTGATTGCGTGTAACACAATCCAAGTCGGGGTTGCATATAGTGCAAGGTTCATTTGTTGTTCTGTGTAATAAAATACAACCATATTTCATTTATACATTGAATTTATATATACACTCAATGTTTCATAGAATAACTTCTATCAAACAAACAAGAAATTTTTTATAACACGATCCAAGAATAGTGTTGTGTATACCAAAAGCTAATACGGTGTTTCATATAGTACAAGATAATATTGGTGTAGTGTATAATATAAGATATCAAAGAAATTAAAAAGAATATTTTTCATAAAATCTCGGGGGTTACAGTTATCGATTTCGAGGAAGTTGATAAAAAGCCTAATATATTATACAAGGAGCATATAACATGGATTATAAATTAGAGTGAGAAATTTATTTGAGGGAATATAGTACCAAATTTCAATATTTGGTGGTAGAATGGGATGATCCAATAAGAATCTTGGGAGTGAGAGGATGATATTTGAACTTGGTGGCATGAGCTGTTGTAGCAAGAACCATAGAGAATCTTCTAGAGGATGAGAAGTATTTAGAGGAAGATAATTGTTAAACCCAAAAACGGTTATACATTTATTGAAAGCCAAATTTTAATACATTTATTCTTCTTGTTTTTTATTTTATCCATTCTTTGGATAAATCATGATGGATTTGTGAGGATTTTGGAAGATTGATTTTGTTTTGGAGAAGTCTACCACCAAAACAAGAGGTACGACTTCACAATGCATAGGTCCAAAAAAAAGATGATTCTGTTATGTCATGGTGGGTTTGGATACATATTAGGGGTGTTATAGACTCAATTACACACTATAGGGAAAGGGGAAATTCCATAGTGATGGCGGATGGTGGAAATTATGCTTTAATCCCACTTTCGGTGTCAAGGAGCCTCATGTTCAGGCCATAATCATACCCCATATACCGTATAAGTAACATCTAGAGCCACTCGGTGTTTTGGTGTTAGGAATTCCACCATGGTGTTTCTCACACTATATCATATCTTCTATTCATATTCCGTGGTATGGGTTTCTAGTACACCTCTATCTTGGAGACCCCTGGATTTCTATAGATGTTCCCCCACCTTTCTGGGACACAGATTGAGGATTCCCTTTTAAAATGATCAACCTAATTTAATTTTGATATTATATTATTTACTCTTTCATAATTTACATTCCTTATAACCCCAAACTTGTAATCTTGGAATTGGTTATATGATCCCTTGGTGTGCGCTTGTGTTCCGGTTGGTGTGAAAACAGAGTTCAGTTATCAACACCATTGACGTACCTTGACGTAGATAAAAAAAGCATGAGGTAGGAATTTATCTACCTCATGGGATACCAATTAAAAATATTTCTATAATTTAATATATGTATTGTAATATTTTATACTATGCTTGATTGTGATCTCATGTGGGTTTTTCATTATCTCATGATACTTGGGGTGATTTTTGATTCCTAGAGGGATATTAGAGTAGATTGTTTGTTAGATTGATAGTGATAACATGTCATTATGAGTTCTTCTACATAAATTGAATATTTATATTTTTTCCTTATATGATTCAGTATATATGTGTTCTATCATGACTTGGTGGTGGTTGTTGTTACTTGAGAGATGTGTAACATTGTGACATGTTTATCTCATAGAGTTGGACTGTATTGACATTCAACAATGGGGGATACGGACCTGATAACGGGGTGTAGGTACGATGTATCCATGTTGAAAATTTTTAGGATGCAATTGATGTAATATTGAAATTATAATTAATAACCTCTGAGGTATCCTAATAAAATTCAATATAGAGTTATTCTAGACTAGTGGAAATCAGGAAGCATGACTTACTCAATGGCTAGAAGACTTTAGTTTTCTTGTTTATGAAACTCTGTGAGGATTTCATACTAGTAATAGTTTAGTTACAACAAACATATTCTATTATTCATCATACATAGAGAGAAAGAATGTATATAAAGGGTTTATAGTTTCCATGTAAGGGAAAAAACTCTCACTTTTGTATTGCATGTTGATGACATTATGATTTTATTATTTTTATGGAATGAACTTGTTATAAATGAGAAATGTAGGTTAAGGAAAAAATTGTTGTATCCTGTTTAGTTTCATAATCATACCCGACTCAATAATATTATTATACCTATACATTTCATGAGGGATCCAGTGAAGGTAATGGGATTGATAATGGAATGTGAAGTAGTGGAGTGTGCAGACAGTAGTAGTCTGGGATTTAATCTGGAGGACCCCTCAATTTTTTATTTTATTAACTTCTTGTAATATTCTAGATTGGAATTCCCCAATGAGAAATGTATTATTTATATGACATGTATTCCATTTATTTATTTTCCATATGTTTACTTTGATTATTTATTATATTATTTGTTTATTTAATATTGATCCATTGACATGATAATAAGGGAATTTTCCCCCATTGATGGAATTAAACCCTTTCTTCTAGTTGGTACCCTCTTTTGTATATGGAGGTTTGCAAGAGGCCTTATAGAAATCAGCTCAGACATATTTTTTTGTATCCAGGCATCAAAAATCAGAATGTGGTAAAAAAGAATACTTATTACCATTATAATAATTAATAAAAAATAATGAATCTCGACTTAAAAATTTAAAGAGTGGTTGTAAGATTTACTAGGATGATTAGATAATAAAAATTAAACAATCCTCCTAAAAGGTCTAGATTTTAAAATGTTACAAAAAAACATGGAAGAATTAAAATAGGGAACTTCACAAAATTATGAGAATATATGTACAAAAAAATATTCACAGGATAATAGATCCATAAAATGCATGACATCTTATATATAAGAATCATTCTCCCAATAATTCGAAAATACAACCCATATCTCTCTAAATTCAACTAATATAAATTTTTTTGGAGAGTTAAAAGGAAAAAATAAAAGTATTCTAAAAAATTGGAAGAAAAAAATGCTAATATCTTCAACAATATTTCAATGAACTATGTGAATATGAAAAACATTAATCCTAAAATAGATCATAAATGTTTTGGCTTCCAAGAAAAAATTTTCAAGGCCTATAATCTAAAAAATCTGGACATACAACACCTAAAATTTAATTTACATGACACTAGGGGAACTATTTTTGTTACCATTGAATTTTTTTAGATGTCTATTTGGGAATAATTTTTTATTTGAAAAAATTTAATAATCCTTGAAGAAATAGAATAAACATTTATAATAATCATAGTGAAAAAATAGTAATCACAAGAATATATATAATCTTATCATAAATAATATATTTAGATACCTTGATGATTTCTAATATAGTTTAAATATAAAAATTATT
This sequence comes from Viscum album, assembly GCA_963277665.1. Lineage (NCBI taxonomy): Eukaryota > Viridiplantae > Streptophyta > Magnoliopsida > Santalales > Viscaceae > Viscum > Viscum album. The sequence continues at coordinate 608,811,527 of OY728133.1, read as the reverse complement.
TATTATCATTAATTCTAGAACAATCCTATCAGTTATCACTCTTATAATGGATAAGATAATGAACCTGGAATGTGTGAAATGTAGGTGAGGAAAGAAAGTATATCATCCTTGAGAATTTATTCATTTAATGAAGGAGTTGAACAAACTTATCTAAATAAGAAATTTTATAAATATTAAATGTATGACATACCTATTGGTTATTGAAAATATTCTATTATTAAAAAATTGGAAACATAATGAATAATTGTAATATGACATAAAATACATTACTTAAGGGATCTATCTTAAAACAAAAGATGAAATAATATAGGAAAGATATAACCTGATTGGCTTGTAGGTTGAAACATATTATGAAGATGATGAATGTTTTCAAAAATGGGAACCTAAATGTGGATTATATTGTTTTTTGATGGTGCAATAATTCTGGTCAAACTGTTTTCAAATGCATGACATAGACCCTCAACAAGAAGAGTTTATGAAATCAAATAAAAAACCAACGATTTTGAGTTCAAAAAAATGTTTCAAAAAAGGTTAAATACACTCCCAAAGATAGATAAGAGAATGATGTAAATGATATATTTATCTTATGGATTAAAAAATTGAATCAACTAAGAAATTAATGAATGATGAAATTAATAACACTACTATAGTTGCTAAAGTTAATAATCATTTTCAAAATAAGAAAAATAAGAGAAATAAAATTTATATCCATGCTTATATGTGAGTTTTATGTCTAAAAATTAAAATAAATTAAAATCATAAAAATGTCTTGAAACATAAGAAATTACTAGATCAGAGTTTTGGGGATGTGATCAAAGTCTCATTTCCACGATTAATATTAAATAACAATAGAAAAAATCCATCAATATACCATTATTTTATTTAAATTCTAACATCAATAGAATACAAGGTAGTAAAATAAATACAGTGTTGGAGGAGGTTGGAATGGATATATAGTATGAAAGTATACTCATCATGGATTATTATAACTACCATGACTATGAAAATGTGAGTGCGTCCCTTTAAGAGGTATAATCATTAACGATATACTACCAAATGGTATTTTATATAAATTTTCAACTACAATAATCATGATAAATTAGTGGTTTAGGTACTTTAGTCACACTGTAATTCACTTATCTTCATTTTATAAAATGAATTTTATAGGAAGTATACTGGTGGATGTGGGAAAGTATATTTAATTATCTTTCAATTGAAATATCCAGATGTGTTTGTTGAGATGTGTTTATGATTCATTATTTTATGGATACATACATATCTATAGCTCCTCTATTCATAAAATTTGAGAATACTGTATTATGTTCAGAATTTTAATAGAAAACATCAATGTTTATTTTATGATATCTTGTTTTATACATTGAGTTAGCCCAAATAGACTGAGATTGATTAAATAATAGTTCATTGTTAATACTTCCAAGACATTACATCCTTATCTCAAAAATTGAAAATTTTGTAATTATTATTTTTAGAGGAATATGAAGTGGTATTAGAGGTGCAACCCAACAAGGCCCTTTAAATTTATTTTCAATAATGAAGGTTTAAATAGAATTTTCATGCGCACATATTAAATTAAAAGGTATTAAGGGTATTTACAATAAATATAAATGGGGAGATTAAAGTTCCTAGGTTGGAATTGTATTTTTTAAAATAAATATGATTTCATTGATTACAATAAGGTTCATATATATATATATATATATTGTGAATTAATAAGATGTTTAAGTTACTACCATATGAAATTGAAATATTTTTTATATACTTTCGACCTATATATGATGTAATGAATAAATAAAGAAGTATAATTGATTCTTGTAGATATTATTAATAGATATAGTAAAATTTATATCTGAGGATTTCAAAATTGTTTTTATTGATCATGATATGTGATATTGAGTTTTGAAGACTATACCACATTTTCTACAACATGTTTTTTGGATTATTTATTTAATAATGATAAGTTATGAGAAGTATATGAAATATTTTATTTTATCAAAAGATTATTTAAAATATTATTGGGAAGAGTTATATATAAAAATAAATATAAGAGAGATTTTGGAGACTTCTTATTTTTTATTCATGACATATTACATATTTTACTTTTTTATTTTTTTAAGTGTTATAATCAAATGATCCAACCATTATCATCTATGGGATCCCAATAAATTGAAATGGAGTTTTGTAACTCATCCTTAGCCAAAAATGGATGTATGAATGTCAATAGGTCTAGTTATTCATGTATTACTGACACAAAGTGTTTGCTTGTTAGTTTACAGGGTGTCTTCAATAGATAGCCTCTCACATATTAGACATAATAGGAAACCAAATGAGAGAATAGACACTAGCGGGGAATTATTGAGGTGTGTTTAATACATGTTATGCGATTAAATGGGGTTATTCTATTTCCACCTTCAAAATGGGAGTCATCTAATTATTACTTTACATTTTTTCATGTGTGGAACTTATAAGTTATAAATGACATCTTGAGCATGAACACTGGATTAAAATGACATCACATGATTAATTTTTTTGTATCCTTCCACTACTATAGGGTTCTATATGTAATGATTTAAAATCAAAATTTGTTGATTAAATCAATAATTTTAAAAAAGTAACGATGTGTGTTCAGTATTTTTGAAATAATCGTAGATAATATCCATCAAAGGATACAATGAAGATGAAATACATGAGTATTATTTAAGCTACTGTGAAAATTAAATTGAATGTATGAAGTGGATGAATCGTTCTCTAATGGATCGAACCCATGTTTTATATGGAAGGATGATTGAATTCAACGTCCACAAAATAGTTTTAATTGATTATGAGTATTATTAGTGAAAATATATAATGACATGGAGAAAACAATACTGATTGCACATAAAAATCAAGACCTATCATTATTATGTTCACATTAGACGGACCTACCATGAAATAAGAGACCACATTTATAATAGAGAAACCATGTAGTGTTAGTTGAGATTTGTCAACCATATAAGCTATTTGAATGGAGGAATATTATGATTTTAAGACCAACCATAAGAAGAAGAATCTTATGAAGATAGATCTGTCCTTCATGCATTTGATGGTCTTGAGAAATTCCATATAAGATTTTAGTAGATAAATCTATGTCATGGGTATGATTATGAGAATTAACCATAATTTAGTGAATTAACATGATAGTAAGATAATGTACTATGATTAATTATCATAAATAACATGGATCATTCTATCGATATGATAAAAATAGGTTACATACAATGGTGATATTTTAGGGGAAATTTTAATGGGTTTTTTGCATGTTACGTCATGTATCAAATATATAATGTTGATGCTATGTGAATATAAACATGAGACATGATGCGTAAGGGTAATAATATTTCACCCTATATAAGGGTGATCCAATGGAACAACTTCTCCAGAAAAGGAAAGACTAAAATTAAGATATATTCAGAAGGGTAAATATATAACTATGTAAGGGTCCTATAAGTTTAAAAAACATTACAAAAAGATAATAATTTGAACTCTTAATGGTCGATAACATTGTAAGGCTATAGGTTAGTAACATTAGTGTCATTATTTTAACCTTTCATTAAAAGTACGTTACGGTTATCTTGTTATTCACATGTCTTTTTGGGTCAACCATTATACGATTCTAGAGTAATGGTGTTGAAATATTATAATGTGTGGTGATAAAAAATTTAATCGCATATAGATATTGGAATTATTGATTTTTTGGGAACTATATTTGTAGATACTGTTAAAATGTGACCATATATTTTTAGTAATAGAAACAAAAAATTTAGGAAATTGAAATAAAAAAATTTATAACAGGATCAGTTGAGATGATAAGGATGAAATAATTAAAATATTGTCACGACACGCCTTCACCAAAAGGAGGGAAGGGTCAGCAGATTTCCAGGACCTTCCATCTTTATGTCGAAGGATAGATAATGACAGAATTGTATCAGAGATGATGGTTGAATTATAGGATGGAGTATGGAGTTAACCAAAATGAGGATTGCATGGGATGGTGGGGAAACATTGTTGGGTGACCTTAGTGCGTGAATTAGGCGAGAGAAGACAGGCTAGGACGTGGGATTTTAGGGCCCCCCGTGATCCGATGCAAAGATTCTGGACCTACCAAATGACCAAGTGAGGCCATTCTGATTGTAGGGTAGAGACCCTAGTAAATGTACATGCATCATAATGACTTGTGTTCTCAAGTTTCTAGGGTATCTTGGGAATTAAGAATTAATAAAAAGTTTAAGAACTTTTAAGAACAATATTCTGCAATACATGGGCTTAGGCATTTCTAGTTTACCTTACAGCTATATCACGTGGGATACAACCATGTTTATTTCGAGAGATTGAGGCCCCGGAGACTACCTTGGACGATCGGAAGAGAGCTGATCGAGTGGAAGAGGATGACCAGTGGTAGAGGACACTTCAGGCCTTCCTGCGACAGACCCTCGAGATGTATGAGGGAAGCACCTCTGATATGAAGATGGAGGGCTAGCTAGAGGATCTAGTGATAGACTTCGGCATGATCCGGGCTCCGACTGAGTACTGGGTTCTTATGTCCGTCAGCTAGATGCGGGGAGCTGCACGACAGTGGTGGACGCTTTACCTAGGGGAGAGGAGAGAGGCTGATGTGGCATGGGCTGATTTCGAGAGGGGGTTCGGGGTGGAATTCCTCTTTTCGACGATGAAGGAGGAAAAGAGACAGGAGCTACTCTCCCTCTAGCAATGGATTATGTGAGTGAGGGAGCTAGGAATCAAGTTCAAGGACCTCCTACATTTTTCTTCGGACCACTTTCCCAATGAGGAGTCTTGGGAAAGACGTTTGGAGGAGGATCTGTAACCCTCCCTCCACTGTGATGTTACACCCATTACCATGTCGACATACTTGGAGGTCCAGAAGAAGGTATAAGTGGTGGAGAGGATGCATGCTCTAGGAAGTGTGTCACTAGAGGGGATCCAACTGGGACCATTTAAGGGGAAGGCCGTCAGTACCAGGCCTCCAGTATCAGGACCCTCTAGGTTCCAACCAGCAGGGAGTAGGCCGTAGCATTTTCAGTTTCAATCCCCTGGTACTCGCCCTTTTCCTTCGGGCTCGAGACCACAGTGCTTCGTCTGTGGGATCCATGGACATCTCCAGAGTCAGTGCCTGGACCGGGTACCGTACGGTGGTGGCGGACAACCCCAGCACCCGCCCTAGTAGTAGCTTCCATCCAGGCCTTTCCAGCAGCAGCAACAGGGACAGCGAGCTCCCGCTCCTTCGAGGGCAGACGTAGGAGGAGGATGCTGACCTCAGGGCGCACCTTATGGACCTCGACCGGGGCGTGGTCAGGGAGGTGGCTAACAGCCGAGGGAAGAAGAGCTGAGCATGGATAGCTACATGCTGCATAGGCAGTAGTTCCAGCAGGTGTGGAGGTTGTTCGAGGTACAATCAGTTTGTTCAGTACCCTTGATTTTTCCATGTTTGATACTGGAGCTTCTCACTCGTTTGTTGTACCCAGTCTAACCCATGCTTTGCGTCAAGATGTTAAGAGACTTCAAGTTCCCATGGTGCTAAGTACACTAGTAGGAGGTCATATAGACTTTTTATTTGTTTTTTGAGTATGCAGACTGATGATAGGGCCACATCAGTCGGTTAGGGATCTTCTTCCGCTACAGATACAGCCATATGATGTCATCCTAGGCATCGACTGGCTATTCTCTGTGTGTGTCTTCATCGACTTCTTCCGAGGAAGGGTTGTGTTCTCAGACTTGGGTGGCCGGCGTGTTACCTTCACCGTTGAGCAGAGCAGTCAGAAGGGCAGCGGGCAAGATAAACCCCTCCCCTCCTTGTTAGCTGAGCTGTCAGTAGAGTTAGTAGATGCTGAAATGGTGGAGTTACCAGAGATCGTCCATGAGTCTATGGACGTCTTTCCTAAGGTGGTGATGACTCTTCCCCCTCGACGTGATATTGAGTTCTGTATAGACATGCAGCCTGATTCTCATTCGATTTTGATGGCTTCTTACCGGATGGAACCTTCATAGCTACGGGAGTTGTAGATTCAGATTGACGATCTGAAGAAGAGGGGTTATGTTCGACAAAGTGCATCACCATGGGGTGCTCCAGTCTTGTTTGTAAAGAAGGCAGATGGTGGTATCAGGTTGTGCATAGACTACCTGAGGCTAAATCAGGTAACAATCAAGAATCGCTACCCTCTTCCAAGGATAGACGACCTTCTCGACTAACTGAAAGGGGCAAGAAGGTTCTCGAAGATCGAACTGTGGTCTGGGTATCACTAGTTGAGGGTAAAGGAGAATGACATCTTGAAGACGGCCTTTAGGTGTAGATATGGACACTTCGAGTTCGTATTCATGCCTTTCGGTGTTACGAACACCCCAGCTGTGTTCATGGGGCTTATGAACTCCATATTCTGGAAGTATCTTGATCGTTTCGTAGTCGTGTTCATCGACGACATCCTGATCTAGTCATGATTAGAGGAGGACCATCCAGAGCACATGAGGATGGTTTTGGAGGTCCTGTGACAGCACCATCTCTATGAGAAGTTTTTGAAATGCAAGTTCTAGGCGTGAGAAGTGCACTTCCTCGGGCACGTGGTGTCTGAGCAGGGGGTAGCGGGGGACCCATCAATGGTTGAGGAAATTGTTTCTGGGGAATCAACCAAGAATGTGGAAGTGGTTCGTAGTTTCCTTAGACTATAAGGTTACTACCAGAGGTTCGTACCCAACTTCTCTCGAGTTAGGTAACCATTGACAGCCTTGACCAAGAAGGACCAGGTCTTTTTGTGGAGTGAGCAGTGCGAGGAACCCTTCAGATATCTAAAGGAGAAGTTGGTTAGGGCCCCAGTGTCGAGATTACCAGAAGAAGGGGTGCCCTATGAGGTGCTTTGTGATGCTTCAAAAAGGGCCTGGGATGTGTGTTGATGCAGTGACAAGGGGTGATCTCTTTTGGGTCTAGGAAGCTACGCCCTCATGAGTGTAATTATGCCACCCACGACATGGAGCATGCAGTGTTCGTTTTTGCACTGATGTTATGGAGGCAATACCTCATCAGAGTACACTTTTTGGTCTTCACAGATCACAAAATCTTGAGGTATATATTCTCCTAGCAGGACCTAAAATTGTGGTAGCGAAGGTGGATGGAGTTCCTCCAGGATTAAGTCTTCGATATCTCCTAAACATCCGGGAAGGGGAATGTAGTGGCCGATTCCTTGAGTAGGAGGACACAAAAGGATGTGGTCTGAGAGTCGGCAGACAACTGGAAGGCAATGGAGGAGTTGGCTGCCTTACACCTGGATGCGAGGATGGATAGTGGTAGAGGCTACCTGTATCAGATGATAGTACAGTCTTCTCTGTTGCAGCAAGTGGAGGAGTCTCGGGAGAACCAGATTGCGAAGTGATGCATGACCGAGTTGACCAGGGCAATGCTACGGAAGGATGGACAGAGGATGTTCAGAACAAGATTCTTTTACAGGGAAGATTGTTTGTTCCAGAAGTGATGCAAGGCAAGGTTCTTAGTGAGTTCCACAAATCACCCCTGGAGGTACACCCATTAGTTTCCAAGATGTACCAAGGACGGATGAAACAGTTTTGGTGGCCCGTAGTTAAGTGAGCAGTGGAAGAGTTTGTGGCCAAGTGCTTAGTGTGTTAGTAAGTGAAGGCTGAACATCAAGTTCTAGGTGGCCTACTGTAGTCTCTAGATGTCCCTGAGTGGAAGTGGGATGAAATCTCGATGGATTTCATTACGGGAATAACCAAGGTCCAATGGGGATACGACGCCATCTGGGTGGTAGTGGACCAGTTGACGAAATCGGCTCACTTTCGAGCGATCAGGGAGTTGAGTGCAGTGGATGCTTTGGGACGAAGGTATGTGGATGAGGTGGTGTGATTTCAGGGAGTTCTAAGGTCTATATTCCCGGATAGGGATGCACAGTTTACCCCATGAGTCTGGAGAGGATTGCTGCATGCTTTTGGCACCCAACTGCATCTTAGCACTGCTTTCCATTTCCAGACAGATGGACAGACATAGAGCACCATCCAGACTTTGGAGGATATGCTGCGGGCATGTGTTCTGGACTCAGGAGGATCATGGGTGTGACACTTTCCTCTGGTAGTTTTTTCCTACAATAATATATATCACTCTACCATTGGTATGGCCCCATTTGAATCCTTATACGGGAGGCCATGCCGCTCACCATTGTGTTGGACCGAAGTCAGAGAGGTGGGCATCCTTGGCCCGGAGGTGGTTCAGAGCACGACGGAGAATGTTCAGCTTATACATGGGCGGATGAAGGTGGTCCAGGGCCGACATAAGTCATATGCAGATATCGGGTGGAGACCCTTGGAGTTTGATGTTGGAGACCACGTGTTATTGAAGGTATCCCCTCGACGGGGACAACGGAGGTTTGACAAGGGGTGTAAGATTTCTCCCAGGTTCATTGGGCCCTTCAAAGTGTTACAGTGGGTCGGTGAAGTGGATTATCAGCTAGCATTACCACTACCACTATTGAGGATACATGATGTCTTCCATGTGTCCCAACTCCATCGTAATGTGCACGGCGATTCACACATCCTCAGCTGGGGAGAGATGGACATCGAAGATGACGTGACTTTTTTGGAGAGACCAGTGATGATCCAGGATCTCAAGGATAAGGTTATTCATGGGTGAACTATTCCCTTGGTTCGTGTGTTATGGTGACAAGTTGGTCTTGAGGAGAGTATGTGGGAGAGGGAAGCACAAATGTGTGCCCAGTACCTAGAGTTGTTTTGAGTTTTGTATTGTTTGGTTTATAGCTGTTGTGGTGGAACGTTTTACCATGTTGGCTACGAAATAATTGTTTTCTTTCCTCTGAATGTGTGTAAAAAACCTTGTCTATAGGGAGGAGAGAACTTGACCCCTAATCAAGACGCATTAAGGTGGATGCGATTAAACCCATGCGGGTGAGTCAGTGCCGCCCAGAGCGGATAATATATTGACATGGGGGAGGAGACTCTCCAACCCAGAGGCCTGGGCAGTTTTGCATGGTATGTTTCTTGGTTCTTGACTATAAAGTGTTCTTAGTTAACAATGAGGTTCACTCCTTAGAGGTATCTTTCGAGGTGGTTGTTCGGACCCTCTCTTTCCATCTGGATTGTTTTGATTCTTGAGGACGATAATCGTTAAAGAGGAATCTGATGTAATGGCCTGGGTTTTTGGGGTCCATTACTTTGTGAAAATATCATGTTCGGTTTTCTGGTTTGGGAATCTCAGTGAAGATCAGCATATCAGTAGGACTATTGGTAGAAGGCCTACCGGTAGCTAGGTCTACCGGTAGCCGCATCCAATCGGTAGCTCTGTCTACCGGTAGCTCGGTCTACCCATACCTGAAGCTTACCGGCAGCTCTCGGCTACCCGTGGCTGTCAGCCAATGGTATCTCTCAGCTACAGGTGGCTCTCGCCTACCCCCACGGGGTCTTTACAGTAGCGCTCCTTTTTGCACGAATTGGGGTTTAAACCCTATTTTGACACATTAAGAATGTTTTAAATCCCGGTAACGCCCATAAATTTTTTAATTAAATATTTAATTAATTAAACTGCTGTGGTTGTTGGTTTAAACCACCCGACCATTAATGATGTGTGTGGGGTGTCTCAACCGCGTGGTCAACCCTCGACCCCGCTCATTATGCAGTTTCGCGTCCTTATCTCAACCATCCCTGACCTTTATAAACCAAAAAGGGTTCTCCCTATGTTTCTTTTCTCGATCACCCTGTGCAAGGAGTACCCTTCATTCAGACAAGTAGCTTTTCGTTCGGACGAGCCGCATCGCTATCTGTGAAGTTCCACGCCCGAGCTTAGTGTCGATCATTGATAACAAGTAGGGAATTTTTCCTTCGTCTATTCCTTTTTTGTATCATGCGGGGTGGGCATGATTTAGATTCTGTAGAATTGGATGAACCAGACTTAAATAGAGATAATGAACAGATTCTATAAAGAACGAAGGGGGGTTGTGATCGATGATGCTTCTATGTTTTATGATCATCCATAATTTTATTATTTCTGAATTATGCGGGCTTACGCCTACTAAAAATCTTTTCCATTGGTGTTCTTTCTCTGTGCACTAATGAACACCTTGTGATGTTGTAAATGGATTGTTTTGTAGTTTTGAACTCCTGTTGTGAAAAGTGAATCAGTTAATTACTTACATTCGGCTAAGAAAATTGAAAGAATGAGGATCAACTCCCTTCTGTGATAACCCCGGTTAAAGCACATGAAAATTGTAATCATGGTGTGTGTTAAATCTTATAAATCCGAAAATACCGGCGTGGTCCTGCTTTTCTTAGTGGTAGTGGATTGATTGTTCTTCCTTCACGGGTTGTTCTCATGGTGATATGGGTGGAGATGGGATCCCCTATTATAATACTCTCGGTGGTTGTGGAAATTGGGGATGGGATCTCATGTGTTATGCCTTTAGTGGTTGTGAATTTTAAGACCGAGTGTTTACCTTGTTTATATCACGAATTGGGGTGGGATCATCTGTTAATGAGAAACCCTTTTTTTCTCCTGGATATTGGGCATCGGGAAGTATCTTAGGGTTATCCTTGGTTGATGTGGCTTTACAAGAGAACTGGGTGTGGGTGTTATGGTTGATTCTTGACTTTTTTGCTTTCTTGGACTTGTGCCTATGCTTACTAGTTTCCAAGTAGGTGCAGAAACTTATTTAAACGTTATTATTGATCATGTAAACCAGGATGGGGAAAATGGGTTTTGGATTGATGTGGGTTGTGACTTGGACATGGTACTGTTTGTGTTCTTTAGACAGGCTGACGAAAAACCTAAACATTGGGTGAGTGCTTATTACTTATACTTATACTTGTAGTTTTTTGTTTCTTATTCTCACCCCACCCATGTTGAGAACTTAGTGCTGAACACCCCCTTTTCATGGGGGGTGGGTGTTTTCCCAACACTATCATTAGTGGCTGGTTATTAGCTCCTTTTTTTCTCCCTTTCCCGGATAGTCCAATTATATTCGAGCAGGCTGTGAGGGCATGAGGTCCATTATTAGCCCAAGAACCTTCGGGCGGGGTTGTGTAGTGGTTATGGCCCAGGTGTGTGCGGGCAAGTAGTTTCCCATGTATCTTCGGGATGAGGCCCAGGTGTCTTCAGGCGTGGTAGTGGATCTTCTAGCCCATGTGTCTTCGGCTTTGGTAGTGGTTGTTTTGTCCTAGGTGTCTGCAGTCGTGGTTACGTGTGACAGTTGTGGCCTAGGTGTGTGCGGGCAGGGTTTGGCAGTGGGAATGCGTGAGGTTGTGTCCCAGGTGTGTGTGGGCAGGTGTGGAAGTGGGACTGCGGTGAGAATGGCGTGATTGGTTCGATGCGTGGGATGTCTTCAATAACCATTGGGAAAGTGGTGCGGGGTACCCAAACATTGATGTTCTCTTATTATATATATTACATGACTTGCGTTATTTGGGGAGTGTGCCTTGGTGAGGCTTTGGTGGATAGTTTACCTTGTTAGGTGTTTGGTTTACTATTTTTCTCACACAAATTTAGTATGTTCCCCCACTTGTGCACGAGAGTCTTCAGTTTTCCCTACTGAGTGTACTTATATTCTCACCCTATGAATATAAAACTGCTTTCAGGTTTCCAGGAGGAATTTGGGGATCACGTGGGACTATACTAGCTCGGACCCTTGGGACAGTTGGAGTTGCTATTTTTCCTTCTTTGGTACTTTACACTTGTTGTCACTTTGTACATTGTGGTTTTTACTTTTGTAACATGCATTTGGAATGGTTCTTGTCTTTACTTTTACTTTTTTCTTTTTGGTGTTGTTGGGATTTACCGTCTTATCTCCAATCCTATTAATAGAAAAAGGGTAATGCCTTCCATTTAGTGTGTTATTATATACCCTTGGTGCTAGTCTCCACTCTAGAACCTATTGAAGGTGGGTCTCGGGGGTCATTATCTCTTCTTCAACTTAATGAAGGAAGGTCATAGAAATCTGCTAACCCTTCCCTCCTTTTGGTGAAGGCGGGTCATGAAAAATATCATATGGAGTATTGAAGAAGAGTCTTTAAGAGATATTTCATACTATCTGTTTTAAGTTACTATATTTTTTTGTTAATTGAAATTTAAAAAATAATAGGAATATTATTATTGAAACATAAATATTTATTTATAATAAATGATTCAAGAGATGATAATTATCTAATGATATTATAGGATAATATTTTTTTAATATATTATTAAAATAATATTCACTGTATATTCAGGATATATTATCTAATAAAATATATATATATATACTCATGTATGAGATGAAAATAATTTAGAATGAATAATCCCTTTAATGTTGGTTAAATTATAATGATATTCCATCCAATCAATGGAAATTTTTTTACTACTACCACCTAAATATTTTCATAGTATCAATAAAGGGAAACACAATTGAATTTTTTATTTCATGTGTAGTGAAAATGGATAAGGGAGGTAGTGATTGATGTTGTTGTTATTTTAAATCCAATGTATTGATACTCATAGAAGAGAGAGGATCCACTTTGATTCAGAATTTTAGTGTAAATAATTGTGAAACTTGTACAATGTGGGTAATGATTTGATGATCATATTCAACCAATTGAAGAATTATTAATTAGTTATTAAATAAGTCAAATATAATAGGTAGAAAATGTACAAATATCACCATTGAAGAAATGGGGGTACAAATATAAAAAATACCTTATATTCATAATTAATTTTTGTTCCAATATTATAGGACTATAATACAAAATCACATACTTCTTTTGTCTCTAATTGATAACTTTTGATCACGTTAAAATTAAGTGATAACAAAATACATTACTCCAAAATATTTTAGCATGATAAGGATTAGGTTTTATTGGATGGAGATTAAACTTGTGAAAACCTCATGGGTTGTTGTTATATTTTATACATGCATTTAATAATGAGGTATAAATTTAGAATTCCTAAAATATCCATATCTCTTAATCATAATATAGTTTCAAGTTAACAAGAGGGGCTACTCTGATTAAAATGTAAAACATAGTAAAATTTGGTTATTATTGATTACCCACCACCACATTCTTAGTGATCCAATATGAACTCCTAGGCACTATAGAAAATGTTAATTTATTGGGAATAATATGGATTCTAGTAAAAATCAATATAATCATTCACACTTGTAAATGATAATATATGAGAAAATATAGTGTATTTAAATCATCATTAAAATACTTACTCAATGATTCCATCCAATTAAAAAATTAATGATCTCGATCATTTAGTATCGGTGACCCTAACTATTAGGTTAAAATTAATTATATTGTCCAAAGATCCTAGCTAATGATATGTTTCTATCCATTTGGTTCCCGATTTTTCTTTATCTTCTTTGGGTGACCATTTCCTAGGAAACTATACCATTCAGGATATTAGAGGAATACATTTTAGTGAATCTATATGACGCACTAATGTAATGATTTATCTACTAAAATATAAGGGATTAATAAATGATATGATTCAAATTATTCCTAGAAAATTTATTCATGACTTATTTAAATGTTTGAAAAATTTATTTAATTATTAAATATGGATCTTGTCCCACTAATGGATATGATAGATTCAAAAAATGATTCAATATTTTAGCAGGATAATTTTTAATAAAATTAATTTTTAATTGAATGTAAAAACTGATAAAAAAGTAATAAATTCTTTTAAAATACAAAAATATAATAATAATAATTATAATAAACCTTGATATAAAATCTTGTAAATGAAAATATTAATGTAGGATTCATCTTAGACTAGTACAAAACAAGATAATTTTTCATAAATTACAAAAAATTATAGGGGTTAGAGTAACCCCTTCCTAATCATCCTATAATTTAATTTTCTCAATAAGTAGATCTATGAAATTTTAATAAGAATAAAATTATATTGTTATGGTATAAATAGGATTAGATGAAATAATTCATTAATCTTAACTCATATATTCAATATAATTGAACATGTTAATGACATAGATAGATTACTGGTTTTCATTAAGGGTTGTTCCTGATATAGAATTCATTACCTAATCATACTTGGAAATATTCTAATAAATCTAATGAGTTTAATAAATACTAATCCTATTTTATTAAATTGATTATTATTGACGAACTAGGTCAGGTAATTCCTAAAAATCGGTTTTATATTGTCTGTATAAATGGAAATATGTTTAAATAAAAAGAATTAAAACTAGTTAGAAAGTAAAATATGTTTTATTCAAAAATATATTATTATTGTATGTAAATCCAAAAGGTCATTTCAAGAAGGAAATTATTTTGATATGATGGAATCGACATGGTTATCTAACAGGGTTTGAAAAGCTTCATGGAAAATGCATGTCATTTATCAATGTTATTGTAATCAATATATTTATTTGGAAAGGTATATGATACTATACATATATTTTAAAAAGGTTATTATATTTAATAGTTTAATATGATGTAAAGATAGTATGTATCTTATTAGTTTTTATTATAATGTTGAAATAAAGGATTACTAAATAATAAATTTGAATGCAAATTAATATATCAGGGTCACATGGATATAAATAATGTATTTCAATTTTAATCATATTTTTCATTTTTGATAATAGATTTTGTTTACTAATTAATATATTTTAAAACATATATGAGATTATTTATATGGTTTATGGATAATCAAAATCCACAGCATATTTTTGAATAAGAAAAGGAAAAAATTATAATTGTTAAGGATAAAAGAGTATGTCCATCTGTTATTTAAAATATGAGGAATATGCTCCCACCACCCATCAGTTGAATATTTTATAATATAAAATATTATTTCAAAAACATTACCCAAAAAATGAAATATTGTATTTGATAAAACAAGAATAGTATTTTTCATATATAAAATGTAAATGTAATAAATGTTATCTCATAACTCAAAGGACTTTCTGTATCTTATAATGATGATTTAGAAATAATAAGGTCTCTAGGAGGCTGGTGGATATATATTTGTGTTTAGATAATTTAAATTTTTACAAATTAAGGTTTAATAAAATTTAAAATGTAATGTGAAACAAAATTAGACATCCCAAAAATCAATAGGATGTGTTGAAAAAGAAAAGTTTAAATAGTTACATTTTTTATCCAAACTAATCACAATGAAAAAAAATTGTGGAAAAATTTATTTGAATTTTTATGATGAAAACCCCAAAAATAGATAGATAATTGAAGTTATTGAAAAAATAATATTGAATTTTGTTATGTTATAAGTATTTAATACTATATTAAATAGTTGGGAATTAGTAATAAGATTATACATTTCACCATTATTCATACAACCTTACTTTATAGATGTTACACAATAAATGATTTTTGTGGGTGGACTATGGTTGATAGTAACGTTGAGGTTACTTGATTAAAAAACATAAATAACACATCATTTTTATGAATAATAAATATATTTGACAATTATAAACACCTTAGGACTATAAAGGATTATTCTATTTCGAGGCTAGATACATAATAAACATATTTATTATAAAATATTGAATATCTCCCCATTATTTCTTTAAAACTAGCACTTTTCTTATACATATCATACTTAAAACTTATCATCAAGTCATGGGGGGAAAGTAAAAATAATAAATGGTGATCTTAGAGGCATTATAAAGGTTAACTAGAGATATATCAATCAAAATATCATAAGTTGATAATAGGAGTAGGATAACATCATCAATTTCATGTTCTCAACATGAATGATTAATACCCCAAAAATGAGTGACCATAAACTCCAAATTAAATTCATACCCAAAATAAAAATTAATAATGGTGAAAAATAAGTAATCCTAATTCAACAGTATTAACATAGGCATGTGGCATCATAAGAATAGAAAATCCTAACATTGTGAAAAAATCTATACAAAATAATTTCCACAAATAATAATTTGACAATCCAAATAAATGATCAAACTCATGCATTTAAATGTGAACATAACCATTCACAATCATTACCATGAATAATATAATGATAATAGCTTAAATAAACCATATTCATTCATCAAAATGGGAAAAAATATATTCAAAATCATTCCACTATTATCATCATCAACTCACTATATATCAATAAATGAATAACCCATGTATTGGATGGATATAATAGACTCAACCATCATATAATGAAAACTATACTTATTTATTCCAAATGATCATTAAACATTCATTTTATTATCATACAATCATATCATAACCTGTAGAATGGAAATTAGTTTCATAAAATTTTTGTTAAATCATCATGATCATAAGAAATATAGAGACAGATAGTGAATTACACCATAATATAATAACCCTAGTAAATCACACAAATTCTTAAAGGATATCAGCATAGATGAAAAATACAACTAAAAATATTCAAAATTTGCATTAAAACATGATAAAAATATTACACTATTTTAATAAATTAGTATCAAAAAATTCCATGAATTTTAAAAAATGGTTATCCTTAAAAATAACCATTTAAACTTCTAAATTAATATTTTAAAAAATAATTGTATTTATTGTCGTAAAATCATTCCATTTATTATGTGATAATAGAGAACATTCATTTTACACTTTTTCAAAAGTCATAAACAACTTATTTATGAAACTATTCATTAAAAAAATTTCATATAAAATTTTGTAAAGAAATTTAAATGAATTTAAATTTTCCAATATAAAATATTCAAAATATATTTAAAAACATTCATAAAAAAATTTAAAGAGAATGGACAAGGACTATAATTTTCATCACCCAAAGAATAAATTAGTACATATTTTCATTATAGTTATTTCATAATTAATTTTTGGAAAATAATATTATATAATGGAAATAAAAGATAAAAAAATAATCATAAAAAAAGAAAATATATTTTATTTATAGAATATTATCTATAAAATTTTCCACAAATTAAATTTAGAGTATACAATTCTAAATTTTAAATGAGATTGTTATATAAATCCCTTACCACTATGGTTTATTTTGAATCCTCACTTCGATAAAATAAATAAACTCATATTAAACAATAAATAAAATTAATATAAATATAATAATTTCATATCTCATAAAATTTTATGTATATACACCACAGGAATAAACAATTTTTTAATATGGATTTTTTCTCACAAAAATTAAAGCAGGCTGAGAAACCCTTACCTCATGTACTATTTTTCATTATATAAATTTGAATTTCATATACTATATATATATATATATTTATTTATTAAATATATTAAATATCCATATTTAGAAATAAACTAATTTTTATCATTCATTTATATTTTTTTATTGTATTTTGATTAATAATTTTCTTATTAAAATTAATATTCGGGTGAAAACTATGTAATTTTCCATGCATGTTTCGATTCGATGGTTATGGTACCTGCACTTAGTTCGTGGTTTTTTTATATTTGTAATATTAATCATGAAATTATTATCATATTTATTGATCATATACAATTTTATAAACATTCATATAAATCAATGATGAAAAATGAATTGTATCACTTAGTGGAGACGGTAGTTTGTATATGCGAACAAGTGATGTTTCCAGTTATCAATGGATTGATTGAAAGAGAGGTAAATAGTAACTCACATTTAAAATTTAATTATTAGATCATAAATATCATATGTAATTATTAAATAAATTATTATTACAATTAATTTAATGGACAAATGAAAATGAATCACATGGCTTCATGGTGGTCATAGTCCACATTGCACGAGGGTGATGTTATCATTTCCCAACGGAAGGGAATTTGTGATGGTAGATAAGATATTATCATTTAATAAGAATAATTATTTAATAAATATGACATATAAAAATTAAATCCATCATAATAAACCACCATTAAATATTTTGACAAAAAATAAATCATATGTTTACGTGGAGGTTGTATTCCACATGTACACATGAGGGATACATTCAATTAACTTTCGAAGTAATGGAGGTGAGAAATGGTTTTAACTTATTCAACATAACATCTCATTATATTTAATATACTTAAATTTTAATATTTTTATAGATAAAATAAATTTATAGGAAGTGGAATAAGAAATAAACTTTTAAGGATTCAGGTAATATAATTACCACTTCTTAGAGAGACCTCCATTTTCATTCAAATTCAGTATTCTTAGGATGGTTATGGGAGACAAAAATAAGATCTACCAAAAAAATAAAGAATATATAAATTTATTATAGTATTTATTGTCTGTTATATAAGGCTCAAACTTTGTGAATAAATGAAGAGAAGATGATCCATTTTTTATGTGAGGGAGAGGACACACTTGGAATTACTTGAAGAAAGAAATAATATGTATATAATAATAATTTACTTTGAAAAAACGGAACACAATAATATATTATACTAAGTTATATGGTAATAATAAAATCATATAATAACATTTATACATGTTTTTGATACATTTTTTTCTTTTCCCCTAGTTAAACCACTTTAAACCTATTTTAACCTTAAACACGATAACATAAATTTTTAACCTGAGAAATAATAATATGAAAAAATATATGGGGTAATATAACTAAATATGGAAATTATTTTCCCGAATTTAGAATCAATTTTTTCAAATTAAATTTCATTGTGTTGAATAAATTATTCAAAATGCATGAAAAGTAGTTTTTAAGAAAGTGCATGATTTAAGTGTAAAAAACATTTTACATTGAAATGAAGTAAAAAATATGGTTTCCAATTTTGTTGGATATTTAATAAAAAATGAATGAATTTTACCTTTTTATCATTTTTATATTTAATATAAAATTATATCCACACAATTAAATGCAATGATCTAGAAATGGGTTTTAATTTAATAAAACATATTTTAATTCTAAAAGAGATAAAATTATCTTCAAAAGAATCCATTAAAAAATTATTTTACACCAAACAAAATTTGTGTAAAACCACAAGTAAAATTTGATAAATTAATGAGTTTTAGATATTTTAATGTCATGCCCCTTTACTTTTAGCCAAATGTTACTCATTTTACTATTACCTTGGTGATAAATCCTTACCCTGGTTAAAATTCATAATAATAATATTAATTAGAATATATTAAATTATATTAATTATTCTAGTCACAAATATTAAAGCAATTTTATAAAACATAATATTATAATCATATAGAAATTCATTTTAAAATAAGTGTGCAGAACACAATGAAAATAGTTTTTGGAATAAATAAATTTTAAGCATAAAAATAAACATATACCAAAATCATGTAGTATTTTGATTAATATTTAATTAATTATTGTAATGGTAATTAATTTTCTAATTTTATTTTGATATAAAATTTAAATCCTCATTTTATTTTTACATTAATTTGTTTAGTGAAAATAAATGAAAGTTTTAAAAAATTCAATATTTTCCTATATTCTTTTAAAAATAAATCATTTTAAAAAAATATCCATAATTTATACTAAGGAAATATTGATGTGGTGAATTTAAAAATCCAAATTTCTAAAATATAATTTCCAAATACGGTATAAATAAATTAAAATATCTGAGCACAAAATTTTGTAAACCCCATTTGATAAGAAAACTTGTTTGTAAAGAATAAAATGAATTTACTTAATATTGTGTACTTATATATTAAGAATTATTAATTATATTTTTTGGGTTATAAAATATTTTTATCTATATTATAATGTGTTTAATCCTATTCATTCAATTAAAAATAAATTCATGATTATAATATTCAATAGTTTTCTTTAATCTTGTTTTTTCACATTAACTAAGTAATTGAATATTTAAAATTTATTTAAAGATCAATATATTTACTATATTAGGTTGTTGAACTATACCTATTAAATAATTTTTATCCTATCAATTTTAATTATTACTTATTGTAATTAATTTATGATGATATATTAATGAAAATTGGTCTACATTCTATCATGATAATAAATTACTATGTCACTTCGAAAAAACATATGATTTCCTACTAAAATATTTCTAAAACCAAATATGTATCATTTGTAAGAATAGTGAGTTTCTAAAAAATAACTTGATTGTGGGGTTATATATTTCACATAATAATTTATAAATTTATTTTCTTCTTAATTTATTTAAAGAAATAATGAATCATAATGGTAACGAATACAATATAAAATACTTACTTGACCATTTTCAATATTATAAGTGTAATTTTATCCATTGATTATTCTTAAAAAAGTTTTCTATCCCTAATTTATCTCATATTCCATATATATATATAATAGTGATAAATTATTTTGTCAGAAGAAATAAAATTAACTTTTAACAGATTATAGGATCCAAAAAATAATGACAACTCAATCCTCTCGTCTCTATATATTTCCCAAAAATTAAATGGCAAGCACAAGTTATCCAATATTAATAAATCTTGATACACATATCAACAAACTATCCATAATGACACCCATTGTTAAACACAAATTATTATATTAATAACTGACCTTCATATTCTTTATAATGTTCTGGAATAACATAAAAACCAAAATATTAGACTGAATTGATCACATATTCATCCATGATCAACTTAATAATGAAGTCTAGTAATATAAATTATTCCTAAGATTATATAACAAAAATGTATATTCTCTAATAATATACTCCCTAAAATATGAAAATTATTTCTATAAATATCATTAATTATAAATGATTGAAAAAAAAACATAAATGATTCCAAGACTTATGGCCGCATAAACAATATATTTTACTATATCATTATCTATTAGTTATTTATCCCAACTAAAAATTATTTTCTCATAATCAGGCACATATAAAGTTTATATATCTTTAAATCATGTGGTTTCATAAAATAAAACCTTACTAATAAATAAATATTATAAGTTATTGGTACCATTAAACAAATGTTTGTAAAAAATCAATTATGTCTACAAATAAAGATTTCTTACATGTTTCATGATTATTATTGATAAAATATCATTTATAAAACAATTATACAACATAATTCTGAAATATAAAAACATAAATAGTTAAATCATTCCAATTCAACAATTAAAGACCATAGGTACTTACTTTTTCTATGAGTCAACCCCTGGACTAGGGAATTGACTTCAATAATTACAAAGTTCCCCATATGTAATACATTGAAGTAGAAATGTTACCTCTATATATAATTCATTTCCCTTCATCGAACTCTCCATTTTTACTCACCAGTGAATTTACATTTGCTGTTCTTTTACACACATAAGAAATCTTATCATCCAATTGATAAATTTCATTGGGTTTTTATTCCCACATACATGACATGCATGAAGATGAATATTATTCCTTCTAAGGTCATCATCAACAGAACTACCTTAAACTCCATTTTCTATTTTTATATGATTTAGTAATGTTTCCTTTTTTTAGGTTTTTAATAATATATCAATATAATAGGTTAGTTATAATCACAATATTTCTTGTTCCATCATCCATTTAATTTGGTTTCTCATGAGTAATTACTTCTATTATTTATCACATTTTTCATTAAAATGATTCCACTTTGTTCAATTCATTTACTATAACCCAATAAAGACATTATGATAAATAATAATCATGTTGAATAATCTTATATTATAAAAAAATAATTAATTGTTAGTATAAATTAGCACACAATAAATTAAAACTATGACAAATTTACTGTATCCTTTGTCATTCAAGGTCATTATCTATTCAAATACATAATAACTATTGATAAAAAAACATGAATTGACACAACTATATCCCCCAAAAGTGGATATACTTGTGTTTTATCATAGGCTCACTCATCATGAATCATTTATGACATAATTAATACTAAACTCACTTCTTTTTAGAGTAATTACATATCATTTTGTTTGTGCCTCTACTATATCCACTTTCAACTATCATGAGAGAGATGTAATTCGTTGGACAACTGTACGACAATTTATTTAGGAAAAAATTAAGATATTATTCTAGACATCAACTTATCCATAATATTAATGGTTTCTAACACTTATATCCAAAATAACTAAACCCTATTATGATAAAAACTAATGAAATTGAAGAATAGAGAACATAAATATTATTTCATTGTTAGTGAATAATCAATTCATATAACAAATGTACATACCTGATTACAATAATATATTAGTGTCCTTTAAGACTAGATACATAATCAACATACTTATTAAAATATATTCAACATATCCCAAAAAATTTATCACAAAAAGGTCACTTCTTAGACATATCATACATAAAACCATTCTTCATATACCTTAGAAATTGAAACATAAGAAAGGGGGATATCATATTTATAATAAGGGTAAACAAGAAAGAAAACGGTAATAATATTATAAGATGATCATAGGGGTATGATAACATAATTATGTGAATGTTATTTACATAAAAAAGTCATATATAAAAATACCATAAAATAAAAAATCATTTCATATCCAAATAGATGATTAATAGGGATGTCAAATTAGTAACCATTATGCCTGATTCATAACATAGTTATGTGGAATCATAAGAACAAGAAATCATAATATTGTAAACATAGATATTCACTATCATGTGCACTAAAAATCATGTGATAATATATATAATTTATCATATCCACACATTAAAAAGTGAAAATATCCATTCATAACAGTTTCAATGAATAATTATATAAGTATATAGATAGATGTAATTATACTAACACATAAAAATATGAATAAAGATATTCACAATCATATCCATTCTTATCAATATCATCATCTAATGTGACACCAATAAAAAATTACACATTACATTGGATGGAATTTATGGTCCTAATTATAAAATAATGAAGACCATAAATATTTTTACCATAGGATTATAATAAATTTATCATATAATTATATCATCATATCAAAATCTATTGAAATAAAACATGTCACATAAAATTATCCTTAAATCATAATCGTCATAAGGAATATTGAGAAATAAATTAGATTATATCATAAGATCATATACATAGTGAATCATATAATTCCATCGAATATATTGACAAAGATAAATAATAACATTAAAAGAACATTAAAATTTTTATTTGAAAGAATTTGAAAAATAACCTTTGCTGTTGAAAACATCTCCATAAAAAATTCAATGGAAATTAGAAAATTTATATTATTTGAAAGTAACCATTGAAAATTATATATAATATAGAAAAATTAATAGTCAATATAGTGGGAAAATCAACTCATACCATATATGTTAAATGAAAACATTCTTTTCAAACATATAAAAAATGTTAAAAAATGACTTGTTTAGAAAATATTACATTAAAATGATTCCTTTTAGAAACAAATGAGTAATGTAAAAGGAAAATAAAATTTAAATTTTAGAAAAAAATTCAATTATAGGTAAATACTTCCAAAAAAATTTGGAATAGAATTTTCATTGAATAAAATGTTCATTAACCAAAGAGGAAATATGAATTGATTTATATTTAAAACATTTTCATTTTCATATAAAATAACAATGGGTGGAGAATAGTACTAATACATATTAATTAGAGGAATAAATGGAGGTGAATAAAATATTTGGGTCTTAAGGTATAAGATACATATAATTTTCCTATGTGTAGTAGTGAAAATCCCCAAAAAATAAATTATAAAATAAATAACGTTCCAAATTTTCTAAATTTTGAATCATCACCACATGAAATAAATTACAAAAAATAAAACTATAAATTCCACTAATATAAATATATTAGTGATATATTATATATAATTTAATGTATATACACCCCAATAAAGATATAACTAGTAAATATGGGATATATCTCAAAGAAATGACAGTATGACCAGAAACCCATCCTTCAAGCCCCGTATACATTGTATGAATTGAAATATCATATCTAATAAATATTAAATTATTATAATTATATTTTGTATCCATATTAATAAATAAATTACTATTTATAATACCATTATAATTTCCAATTGTATTTTTATTATCAAATTATTCATTAAAATGAATATTTTAGTGAAATTTCTCGGTTTTCAATGCATGTTTTTGTTTAATGTACCAAGTACATGCATATTTGTCATGGTTTTATCATATACATAGTATTAATAATTAATTTAGTATCATATTTATTCATCATATACAATTTTATAATAATTTATATAAATAGTTGATAAAAAAATAATTATATCACTTCATGGAGACAATAGTCCATACATACACACGAGTGATGCTGCCACATTTCAATGAATATAATGAATGAAACAAAAATATCAATTAAAATTTATATAATAATAATAATATTCTAAATTTAATATATAATCATTAAATATACCTTCATTACCAACTATGTAATGTGGAAATGGAAAATGAATAACATCACTTCGTGCTGGTGTAATCTGGAAGTACAAATGAGTGATGTTATCATTTTCCAACTGATGGGAAGGTAAAAAGGTAGATTAGTTTTTACAATTATATAATAATTACATTTTCCTATTTATCATATATAAACATTAAATCCAACATAATAACTAATAATGAATAATGGAAAGGTAAAATGAAACATATTTCTATGTATAGGTTGTAGCCTGAAAATATTCACGAGCGATACTTTTATATACCTTTCGATTGAAATGAGTTGAAAAATGGATTTCAAAAGAAACAAATATCATCTTATAATATTAATGATTCTGGATTAATCATGTTTGTATAGATACAAAATATTTAATGGTTATAGAAGAAGAAATAAACTTTGAACGAGTCGGGAAAGATGATTGTATCTTCTTTGAGAGACCTCCTTTTTTCTACAACATAAGCCTTCTTAGGATAGTCCTAGGTGAAGAAAAGAAGATCTAAGATGATGATAAGGAATCTATAAAATCACTATGTTTTGTATGTTCCAATAAATAGCACTAAAAATTGGTTTATAATAGGGGAATGTATGTAATCATTTATAGGTGAGGCAAAAGACACACTGAGAATTGTATACAAGATTAAATAATATATATATCATAAACATTAAATGTGCAACCAAGGAACCTAAAATTATAATATATGATCTTATATTATTTAAAAAACTCAACCACTGACATTTAGATAATTTTTGGATACATTTTAATCCTTTTATCCTAGTAGTCCCACTTTAAACATATTTTAACTATGAATGTGATAACTATTATTTTACCATGATAACATAATTTTATGAAGAATAATAAAAGGGAAATTGAATTTTTTTTATAAATATGGATTATAGATTTTCAATTAACTTTTTATTACATTTAATTTATATAGGTGGTATAAGTTACCAAAATTCATGAAATATTTTTAGAGAAATACCAAATTTAAGAGTAAAAATTATATACAAACCTAAAATGAAGTAAAGAATTTGGTTGAAATGATTTTTTGGATATTTAATAAATAAATATATTTATATATTTTTTTCTTTAAAAAAAATATCACCATATAATCATAGTAACAAATGATAAGATGAAATAATAAATTTTAATTTAAATAAAATATAACATATATTAAAAAATGGAATGATCAGGTTCCCTAATTGAAAATAATGTTATGTAATAAATTATATAAATCCATAAAAAATATTTTCTTCCAAAAAACCACCTAAATATAAGATAAAATAATGTTTTATAAAGATTTAAAAAAAATTCACCCTACTTTTACTCATGTTTTACCAATTTTACCATTAATGAGGTGAGAAATCATTATTATTGTGACAGTTATTCATGGATAAAAGTTTAGGTAATCCAATTAAATTATATAAATCATGATGATTCATGATTTGAAATCCATTTTTATAGAAATATTTTCGATATGTAATAGAATGTAATTTTAAAATAAGTATGAAAAATTACATTAAGCCCTTTTTTAGAAAAATGAATTTAATAAAAAAATGAACATTTAAAAAATGTATAATGTTAATTTTTATGTATTTAATTATTATATTTCCCATTAAATTATAATTATGTTATATTATTAAAAAATTTAAAACAAAACAATACTTTTAAATCACATTATTTAATGAAAATAAAAGATTGTTTTATAAAAATTGTTATTTTCTCTATGAATTTAAAAACTAATATTATTATAAAAATTACAAAAAAAGGTACTCTAAAATAATATTGATATAATTATTATAAAATGGTTTTAAATTACTCTAGTAAATTTTTTAAATATGAAATAAATTAATTATAATGTCCGAGCACAAAATTCAATAAAACCCATTTTTTTAAAAAAGAAATATTTTAAAGTATAAAATGAAAATACAAATTATTGATGGAATATTTATCGTGAATTAATAAATAAATATGATTTCAGTAAAATAATTATATATATATATTTTTTATAATGTGGTTAATCCTATTCAAACCTAAAAATTTAATGGCCAGGAAAAAAACATTTCACAGTTTGTTTTATGTATGGTCTCTCATGTCAAGAAAGATATTGAAAAATTATAATTTATTTAAAGAGAAATATATTCTTAAATATTGGGGTTTTACAAACATGAATATATATCAGAAATTATATAGAGATGTAATGAGTTTATGAAAACCCTATAGTTGTATAAAACATGACTCTTATTAAGTAATCTATCATATATGATATGATTAGATGTATGATTTTGTATGGATTTATAAATATTGATAAAAAGAGATTAATAATATAAAATATAAATCCCTTTAAAAAAGGTATTATCGAATTTTTTCATTCATTCACATTGGATTCAAAATTTATATATAGTGCAATGATTGATAGCCTCTCAATTAATAATATTGAGTTATCCCTAATCAATGTTCATCAAAGATTAATATAGGTTGTGATGAAATGTCATTGTTAATATGAGTATGGTTTTTTATAGATATACAAAATATTCTTATAAGGCACAAATAAAGGTTTTTCACTAGTTCACCCCCAAAGCATACCACATAGCATGTCATACACAATATATTTGATATACAATGGATCTTTGTTTCATATTTGGATATCATCAATACATAAGGTTATCTGGATACCCGTTAGGAGAAACTTCAAACATCGATAAATTTCATATGAAGTCGTTATTTATTAGATAATTAGTGAGTGTTTAGGTATATTATTGAAACTTTCATCTAATATTGATTAAAAAATATTGTGTTTTTAATGTTCTATGCTGAGTATAACAATCATTCCCCTTTATTATGATATACAAATAGATTTTGTGGTTGTACCTATATAATACTTGTTATGATTTTATTTATTGTATGAGGTCCATGTTTTGTGCTCACTTATAAGGGTGCATTATAAGAGATGTATTCCTTGAACATGTTAGTCTATTCTCAATTAATTGAAACATATTAGAGGTAATATATGATTGAAAAATTTTGATTTTGTTTCTTGATGAATTAAAAAATGTATCATAAGAAAAATCATTCTTTCATATGACATAATTGGACAACATAAGTATAGAGATACAGTTTTTTGATAGAGATCCTACAGATTTTGTTTATATCGTTAGTAACTCTAATGGTTTTCTATAGTCATGTCATTCATTAAATTTATTGATTTACAAATTCATATTTTTATTCAATAGAAAAATGGCTCACAAGGTCACACCTTTTGGTTTAGTTAATGGGCTTCAGTCATAAAAAAATATGATAACTTTTATAAATTGGTTTTAGAGTTTACACAAAAATGGGCTTTGGATATATGTTTACAAGGTATTGTATATGCTTTAATACATGGTAAATTTTATGATATTCTTCCAAATAAAATTAGAATATCTCAAATTATTTTTTCATACTATATCACTAGGCGTTTTTATTGTAAAATATAATGTGAAATTGAACTAATAATTGGAGGCTTTAGTGATATTGGGATATTTTTTTGAAATATTCCTTAAAGACTATATAATTTAATTTAAGATTTTGGTTTTATCATTTTATTTGAAATATTTATATCTTGTGATTTGTAATAAGGTAAAAAAGAATATTTTCTGACTTATTAAAAGGAATATTCTAAATCATGATTATCATTATGAATTCATGGCTTATCATATTGTATAATATGGATGTATAATGCATTATATCATATTATAAAACACAAAAATCACTATATGATTGAGAATAGAATTCAAATGTTATGTGTTAATGTTTCATAATCCTCAACTAATAGATATTATTATAAATTTTTTTCATATGTTTAAATGTATCGGGAATTCCACTGGTCACATGTTTCAATTGTTTAAAAACATGATTTACTCAAATATTTTATTAAATATGAGTAAAATACAAACATGGTTAACTATATAACAATATAATGGAGAAAATTAACCATGATTGTAAGGTATTTGATCTTTACCCATGATTATTAATGAATTTTTTAATACCCCTTCCTTATTATTTTTTAGATATTGATAGATACCTTGATGAGGGTCAACCTAGTTGTTGAGGACTCAACTCGTGAATCCAAGTGACCCGAGATCAAATCTTGGTCGATGAATTTTTTTTGTTACTATATTTGTACTGTATTGATCACTATAGTATGTACTATTCGGCACTAAAGCAGTGGAATCTATTCATATGTATGGGATTTTGGGCCACCAGGTTGGACCTCAGGTCCTTCAAGGACTTTGGGCCACCAATGATCTTTGGGAAAGTCAGGATTTCAGGCTACCTCAAGGCCTTCTGAACACCATAAGGCCTTCTGTGTAGCTCCAGCCCTTAAAACCACATGATAATGCAGATTTAATAGACTTATTTCAAGGAATAAGGTTCCAGATGAGGATTCAAAGCAGGAACATTCATTAGAGGTGAATTAACTAGACACGGAAGAATGAGAGGGTATAGTATTTCCATCGGTACCTAGACTGTGTATCTCTACATAGGACATATAATAATACAGATTTTCCACAGGACCTTCCTTCGTGAAAATCCACTGTTGAGGTGTTCTAGGAGATGTCAGTAAATAATTTCAATAGTTTTCCAATCTTAATAGCTTTTCCATTGGCTTGTCAATGTGTCGGCATGTCTGTGTGTTGGTATTTCAGTGCATCGTCATTTTAGTGGGTCAGCAATGGTGAGTCCGGGGCATCAGCATCGGTGAGTCAGGGCATCATGGTCTTTGAGTCAAGGGCATCAGTATGGGTGATTTTTGGGTGTCGACATCGATGAGTTAGGGACATATGCATCAGTGAGTTATGGGGGTCGACATCGATGATCTAGGGGCGTCAGTATCAGTGAGCCATTGGTGTCGAAGTATATAGGTCAGGGTGTTGGTAGGTTGTTGTGTCAGTAGGTCATGGTGTTAGTAGCTCAACATCGATAGCTCAGTGTTTGTAGATCTGTGTCAGGGACTCTCCAATCGGTGAATCATTTTTAATTTTCCCTAGTTTTTCCATTTTCTCCTTTTTTATATGTTTTTCTCTATTTGAATTAAATCTATAAACTCAATACATTCTTCTAGTCTATCTCCATGGATCTTGAGGGGAATTATTAAATCTCAATTAATTACAACATGTGGAACCACCAAGCCACATGGTCATACCATGATGTAACATTTATATACTTTTAAATGGTCACCCAAATTATAGGATTTGGCATCTTCTTAAGATAATATCTTCTCTTTCTTCATCCTTTTCATTTCTATTCGTACATCGAGAGACTTCCTCCCAAGACGAGTCGTGCACTGGTGCTAGATCCCTTCCCGCACTTCCTTGAATTTCTTCCTGCTGGTCACATCATCCACTGTTCATGGTTCAAGAAGGAACTTTTATATTTGATCATCCATGTAGGAATTTTCAGTTTCTTCACTTTAATTCTGCATTATGTGGGGTGGGTATATTAATGGTCCCATGTGAGGAGTGACAATATACTCTTCATTGAAATAGAATTAATCATAAATTTAATATGATCAAAAGATAACAAATTAAGATAAAAATATGGGAAAGGAGTGGTTTTATGTAGTTTTATATTTTATTTTGTTATATATTGTTCTGTTATGGGTGTTTTGGTTGTACAACTTCTGAAATTCATGACTGTTAGTGGCCGTTTCTTGGGAAATGATGGTGTTTTTTGTGATATCTTGATATATAGATATAACATGAAAAATGAATAATTTTTAACACTCGGTTAAATAAATGGATTCCCCAAGATTAACCCTAAATTTTGATCACCCCAGGTATATTAAAATGGAAATTAAAGAACCCAAAGCGGTTAAATTTTACTACACTTGGTTTGATTTTTGTGGTTATGTGTTGTATGTTCTGGTATGGGTTATGTGGGCTTGGTATGTGTGGTGGTTCAAGGGGGTGTGTAGGTGTCTCAATCTGAGAGATTGATTGATTGTGAAAATGATAATATTTTATGTAGTGGGATTCTCATTTTTATGATGGCGG
Organism: Viscum album; assembly: GCA_963277665.1. Taxonomy (NCBI): domain Eukaryota; kingdom Viridiplantae; phylum Streptophyta; class Magnoliopsida; order Santalales; family Viscaceae; genus Viscum; species Viscum album. The sequence goes on along the minus strand of OY728133.1, from coordinate 608,781,115 downwards.
TTTAGTCTGAGAGATTGATTGATTGTAGAATGGATGAACATGTAGGCAGCTAAAATTCCTTAATGTTGTGTTGTGGTTGTGATGTGAAATCGACTAGTGAGACTAAACTGTGGATTTATTTTGGTAGAGGGGCCACATAGCTGGGTTGTGAGAGAAAGAATTTTTGGTAACAATTTAAATAATTGTAGTTTATATTAGTTTAAAGGGTATGTGAAGATGGACCACAAATCTAAATTTGTGTGGTTGTATAGTGGGAATGAAGTTGTGTTTCGTTCATTGTTTGGCATGGTTACAGTTTTAAGATTCCCAGTAGTGTTAGAATAATTTAAATTGAATCCAAAATAATAATAAGTGAAAACCGAACAAGAAGGGGTTTGGATTATTCATTATCAGTGGTTGTTTTGTGGTTGTGTATATTGGGGTAGCAGCAAAAGCTGTGCTGGTGTTGGCTTGTTGTCTGTTCATGTGAAACCCATAGGTTGGGACTACGTGTTTGTTTACACACATATATATATATATATATATTTTATTTCCTTGTGTTTTCTATAAAAACCCCACCCTTGTCGAGCACTATGTGCAAAACACCTCTATTTCATGGTAGAGGGTGTCTTTTCCAACATCTTGATGGTAGGATGGATGGATGGTTACCAATTTTTCTTCCTCGCACCCTCTTCTAGATCTTGCCACTCAGGCGTTTTCGAGAAGCCTATAATGCATTGTGGATTACTATAGTCCAAGAATCTTTGAGAGAGGATTTTTAGGCTGAGGAGATTAGTTTTTTGTGGGGTAGGTATGTTTTACCAATTATCTTTGGGATGAGGTCCAGGATACTTCTGGCATAGTGTGTGGTGGTTGAGGCCCAAGTGTTATCTGTCATGAAGCTGGTTGTTGTCACCCCTTTGTCTACGGGCATGGTTGTGTGTGGTTTGAGGGTCTTGTGTTTACAGGAAGATTTTAGTAGTGGGACTGCATGTGAGAAGAGTGGTAGGATCAAGACACTAGATCATTAGGAATGGGCAGTTAACCGGTGGTAATGTGGTGCAGGGTACCCAGATTTCAATGACATTATACTATTACATTACTTAACTTGTGTTTCTTCGGTGAGTGTTCCTTTGTGAGGTTGGACTAGATAGTATTCCATGTTATGTTCTTGTTGTTATACTGCTTTCTCACAATGTAATTAGTATGTTCCCTCACTTGTGAATTAGTAGTATTAGTTCCCCAACTATGTATACATGTATTCTCACCCTAGGCATCTAAAACTGTTTCCAGGTTTCGAGGAGGACATTGAGGACCTTGTTTGACATTACTAGCTTGAGCGTTAGGATATTTTCTGTTTCTACATAGTTTCCTTTCTTTTGGGAATTTATTTGGGAGTTTGTTCTTCCTTGGTAGCAGTTTTACTTTTGAACTTACATGTGGGAATGTATTGTTGGATTTACTATTATCTTTAGTCCTTGGTGTTGCTGGTATTTACCACCTTATTTCCCAATCTTTTTCCAAAAAAGGGTAATTCCATTTATTTTTGTGAGATCCTATACCCTTGGTGCTAGTATCCTCTCCAGGTCCTACTAAAGGCAGGACTCTGGGGTCATTATCTACCATTCCTCTTGCGTAATGAAGTACATGGAACTTCTCTATCCCTTCCCTCTTCTTGAGTAAGGTGGGTCATGCAAGAATTGTATCAAATGTGGTGTTTGAGAGGTAGTATGATGTTTGGGGTTAGGTACAATGATAATTTCATGCGGTGGTAGGTTAACAATGTTATGAAATATTAGTACGTGAAATATTCTAGGGGAGTCCTACTGGGACTCAATATTTTATGTCCCCATGTGATCTGATGCAAGGACCCTGGATCTACTTAATGACTGGGTGAGGCTACACTTATTGTAGGGTACATAACCTAGGAATCATACATGAATAGTAATTACTTGTGTTCTTGTGTGTCTTGGGTGTTTTGGGAATTAAAAAATATTCATTCAAAAATATAAAATAAATTTCAACACTACTCATGCTTGAGAGTTTATTATTTTCTTTTTCATCTATAGCACCCAGACGTCATCCATGAGTGGTACAAGCTATTGAGGCCCAGTATATTGATATGGTTGACCAAAAGAGGGCTGATTAAGATGAAGAGGAAGACTCTTGGTTGGAGACTGTTTGTGCCTTCTAGTGGGATTCTCTGGGAAAATACAATGGCAGCGTTTGGTACATAGAGACAGAGAGCTGGCTCAAGGAGTGGGTGATCCCTTTTAGCTTGATCTAGGAACCGATAGAGTACTGAGTTCTTATTGAAGTGATCTAGATGCATGTATTGGTGCGTCATTGGTGAATTCATTACCTCATAGAGATGAAGGAAACTATGATTTCGTGGATTGAATTTGGGAAGGAGTTCCAGGAATAATTCATTTCTTCCACGTTGAAGGATAAAAAGAGGCTGGATTTGCTCTCTCTCTATGAAGGGAGTTTGACGGTGTGGGAACTAGGGATCACGTTCCAAGATCTCCTTTATTTTTCTTCGGACCTCATTCTGGATGAATAGTCACAAGAAAGATGCTTGGAAGAGGCACTATGAAATTATCTTCATTATGATGTTACTCAGTTTAATCTACTAACATACATGGAGGTTCCAAAGAAGGCTGAAGTTGTGGAGAGGATGAACATGTTGGGAGGTGTTCCACAAGAGGAGATCGTTCTGAGTTTGTCATAGTGGAAGGCCATCAGCAGCAGGCCCCCAATGTTAGCGCCTTCATGGTTTTTTTCAATGAGGAGTATGCCTCAGCAGTTTCTATTCTGATATCTTGGTCCTCACGCTTTCCCTAGGGACCTATGATCATGATTCCTTATCTATTGAACAAATGGGAATCTTTAGAATAATTACCGTGTCTGAGTGTAGTACAGTGGGGGTGGATAGGTTCAACACCCACCTCAGTATAAATAGTTTCTAGCCAAGACCTTCTAGAAGATAGGGAAGAAAGCTTCAACTCCACCGAGGGTGAATGGTGCCAGAGGAGGATGGAATCAAGGTTCTCTTAGGTACCATGACCATGGCATGGTCAAGGTGGCAGTTGACAGCCTAGGGGTATAGGGGTTAGTCGTGGGTCGTTGCACTCCAAAAAGGTAGTAGTTCTAGTGGGGCCAGTAGTTTTTTGAGGTAAAATTAGACTATTTATTACACTTTCATGTTCCTTGTTTGATTTAGGAGCTTTTTACTCATTTTTTTCACCCATTCTAGCCCATTAATTGGGTGATGATGTAGATATATTTTTTATTCCCTTCGAGTTGAAAATTCAAGTTGGTGTTTAGACTAACATGTTTGATGTTTTTCGATATTGTATATGATACTGGGGCCACATTAGTCTAGTGGGAATCTACTTATACTAAATATGAAAGCATACAATGTTATCCTAGGCCTCAACTAATTATTTTCAATGCCTGATATTATCAAATGCTTCCAAAGAAAGGTCATTTTATAAGATATGGGTGGCCAATGTGTATAATTATATGGCGGGAAAAGCTACCAAGAGTGAAGATGCTGTGTGGAGACCCTTAATTCATTATTAGCATGTCTGTTGGTGGAATCAAGAGACTCAGATATGGTGGAATTTCTAGAGATTGTCAATAATTTGTTGGAAATCTTCCCCGATTAGAATGTGACTCTACCCCCCCTCAACTTGTTCTTGAGTTAGAGATAGACTTACAACCTGATGCTCATCCGATTTTAATGGCTCAGTATAATATGGTTCCTTATGAGTTGTGTGGGTTGATGATTCAGGTTGGTAACCTTATAAATAAGTGTTTTATCCGACCACATGTGTCGCTATGGGGTGCTCTAGTCTTTTTTGAAAAGAAGGAAAACAATGGTCTCATGTTGTGCAAAGACTACCAGCCAATGAATCAGGTGACTGTCAAAAACATTTACCCCCTCATGGGGATTGATGTCCTTTTTGAACCATTTAAGAGAGTATTTTGGTTTGTTAAGATCAACGTGTTGTCTGGATATCTCCAGTTGAGGGTGAAGGAGGGTGACATTCAGAAGACTGGTTTAAGGTGTAGGTATTGGAACTTGGATCTCAAGGTCACGTCATTCCACATTACGAATGCAACAACTATGTTCATGGGACTCATGAAATCTATTCTCCAAGAGTATTTGGACTAGTTCATGGTATTTTAAATCAATGACATCTTGATCTACTCATGGTTAGAGGAGGATCACACTGAGAATCTACCGAAAATTTTGGAGGTCCTCTAATACCTACAACTCTACGAAATAATTTCCAAGGGAATGTTCTAGACAAGAGAGGATCACTTCCTTAGACATTTTGTGTCCCAACAAATAATAGAAGTGTACTTATCAAAGGTTGAATAGTTTTTTTACTAGGTAACACCCAAGAATTTGGCTTAATATTATAGTTTCCATGGTCTAGAAGGATTCTACTATATGATTTTTCTCTAATTATCTCATGATTTGACACTACTAACGACTTTGACTTGGAGAGAGAAGGTCTTCATTTGGAGTGAACCATTCCAGAAAAATTTTAGTTATATGAAGGGGAAGGAAGTTAGGTCCCTAGTGCTAAGGATTATAGAAATAGGGGATATGTTCGGGTAGTTCTGTGATGCTTTTGGTCTAGGTTTGGGGTGGGTAATTATTTAGAAATAGGGAGTGATCTTATATTGGTCTAGGTAGTTATTTCCTCATGAACATAAAAATGCCTCCCATGAGTTGGAACATGCAGTGGTCAGGTTTTCACTAAAGATGTGGTGGCATTACCACATTGGGTACCACATCATAGTCCTCACGGATCACAAGAGCTTAAGGTATGTCTTCTCCCAGCGAGAACTAAACATGTGACAGTTGAGGTGGCAGGAGTTACTTCATGACTACGACTTCGAAATCTCCAACACCTTAGGAACGAGAAACATGGTGGCCATTTCCTTTAGTAGGAAGTTATAGAATGATGTAGTTTTGGAGTCCATAGATTCATGTGAAGAATTTGAGTAGTTGATATATTTAAATCTAGGCTTGTGAGTGGAGGATGATAGAGGCTATCTATTTCAGATGTATGTACAGTCATCCAAGGTATGGTAGGTGGAGGAGTCTCGGTGGGGAGATTCAGAGGATAAAATGATGCACGATCACGTTATCCAGTGTGATGCTCTAGAGGGATGGTCAAAGGATAGTCAAAATTGGATGTTGTTCTGTGAGAAGCTATTTTTCCAGTGGCGATGTGCGAGGTAGTTCTTGGTGAGTTCCATTACTCACCCTTGGTGGAACATCCAACTATATCCAATATATACCAAGGTTAGAGAGGTTAGTTTTTTTTTCCCTGAGTGAAGTGGGTAGTAGCAGAGTTTGTTTCAATCGGCCTAGTGTGTCAGTAGGTGAAGGATAAACACCATGTTCTCAGTGATCTGTTGCAGAACATCGACATTCATTGGTGGATGTAGGATGAAGTTTCGATGGATTTTGTCATGGGACAACCCAGTGATGAGGTAAGATGTGATGAAATCTGGGTAGATAAAGATTGATTGATGAATTTATATCAATTCATTGTAATTAAAGAGATGATCACATTTGATGACTTAGCACAGAGGTATGTGGGTGAAGTAGTATGGCTGCACAGAGTTCAAAATCCATCATTTTGAATAGGGATATATTCATTATTTCACTATTATGGAAGAAATTACAACATGATTTTCACACCCCAACTATGCCTTAGCACCACTTTCCACCTTCAGATGGATGGACAGACAAAGAGGACCATCCAGACATTAGAGGATATGATGTGATCATGTGTTTTTGACATTAGAGGATTTTGGGTATGAAAAATTCCCTTGGTGGAGTGTTTATAAAATAAAATCAATTACCCTACCATTGGAATGGAAACGTTTGATGCCTTGTATGGAAGACAGTTTGGTTCACCAGTGTACTGGATAGAGGTTGGGGAGGCATGTGTTCTTGGCCCAAATGTGGTATAGAGCACGCCAACGAAGGTTAATCTTGTGCGTGAAAGGATAAATGTAGCTCACGACTGAAAAAAGACGTATGATGATCATAGGAGGATACCCTTGTTGTTTGAGGTTCAATGACCACATGTTCTTAAACATATCCCCTCGGCATGGAAAAGAGTGGTTTATAATTGGACGAAAGCCTTATCCGAGGTTCATCGGAGCTTTCTAGGTGTTGGGGTGAGTGGGTGAGGTGGAATATCATCTGGAGTTTCCACTTCAGTTGGAAAGGATACATGTTGTCTTTCATGTCTCTCAGCTCTATTGGGATCTACACAATGTCTCACACATCCTAGGCTCTGGAGAGTTTGATATCGAGGAATAAGTGAAATTCCTGGAGTGGCTAATTATAATCCATGATTGTAAGGAGAAGGTGTTTCATGGATGAACCATTCCATTGGTTCTGTGTGTTAGGGAGCCATGGTGGCGTCAAGGATAGTTCCTAGGAACCAGAGGCATAGATGTCGTCCCAGAAATATAAAGACCCATAAATTTGAAGGAATTTTTTTTCATAAATTCTTTGTAATTTTACGAGTACGTAGTTTCTGACAGAACCTTATTTCGATTCCCGGTGTACCTGAAATAATTTTAGGAATTTATGCTTGGGTAAGTTTAGTGAACGAATGAGCGAGTTTTTCTATTTTATGAACTGGTTCTTGGAATTGAAATTTGAGGGCACTGATGAACTCATAGCACCAGTATTTCTAAAGGGGACCTTTACTGTAGTTGGGTTTTATAAGGGTTGGAATTTAATAATTGGGGATTTAGAATAATATAAATTAAATTTGTAGTACAAAATTTTATTTATATCTATGTTAGTTATATCCTACAAAGGGGAGTTAAGTGTGGGACTCACAACCACCTAACTTCCCATCTGTGGATATTTGTGATGTGGGGTCCACACGAGCCCCAACCTTTTATCTTCCCTAAACTCCTTTAAACCACCTTTATTTAATTCTATGACAACTCTCCTTATTGAATGAGAACTATTCCTCTATTTCTCTCATTATTATTTGCCAACACACCTTAATTAATGAAGTCAACCTCTTCAATTAATTAATTAAGTGATTTGAATTTTGAATTTCAAGTGTTAATAAAATAATAACCATAACTATTATTTAATTTTGGCACACGTTGTGTTTGGAGGATATTTGAGAGATCTCTTGTGTAACAGAAGAAGAGAGTTGTTCATTCACTGAAGAACTCCATCCTTTCATGAAGAACGATGCCTCTTCAACGAAGAATTCTGACTCCATGAAGAGAGAAGACATGCCTTACTTCCTCTTCTCCACAACAAGTGAGGAGATGCCACTTCCTCCACGGACTCACACCGATGTCGTCTACGAATCCTCTCCCCACGACGCCGACTACCACACACCTTAATTAGACGTAGGGGGTTTATATACAATTTTAGTTTATTAAAATTGTTCTTGTTCTTCGTTGAATTTTCTGAAACATGTTCGGACAAAAATTACCACCTAACATGGAGGGAGCAAGCCCAACACACATAGCCCGACGACCCTCTGTAGTTTCTTTTATTTGTGATTGATACTATGATGGAAAAAGCTGTTGACAAATAGAGGTTGTGGAAAACGAAGGCACCTGATGAGTGAGGAGGAACTACAGCCCACAACCACGGGGTGCTTGACGAATGAAGAACCGGCCGGCTAAACCTGGCTAGGCCAAATGAGGACAATGACACCAAAAGGGGCACTGCATTGTGGAAGACCGTAGCACGCATTCTGCGGGCCGCTTTGGCGGGAGAAACGGCCGGCCCGTCGGCTGACCAGGCGGAAGAGAGCCGCGACTCTAGTAGGTTTCCGTGCTAGAAAAAATGCAGCCCGCCCATGTGGGCCGCTTGCACCAAGATGGCCAGTCAGCTTCGGTCGGCCGGTTAGGGAGGGCGATGCATCTTGGCACTGCCGGTTCAGGTATCAGGGGAGCCGCCCCCTCCCCCCCTCGGACCGCTCTGCCAGCCGGCGGAGCCGCAGGCCCCGCCCTGCTGGGCCGGGCCACACCACCTCGGGCCGAGTTGCGCTTTTCTTTAGGCTGGTCCAATACCCATGCCGGGTCGGATCCCCCAAAAACAGAGTTCACCCGACCTATCGGCCCACAAGGCATAACGTGTCGGGCCCGTTTTCACTTAATTGTGAACAAATCGAAGATCGCACGTCTGTTCGACGCGCCGTCTATGACACTATGACCCTTACGACGAGACGGTCCTTTTGAGATACTCTATGTGAGTTTTGGATGACTTTGGGGAAACAACTGATTTAGAAACGAGTGTATTTTTAACCAGGCCCCTGTAACAGAAAATCAATATCTCTCAGACTGGGAATCTTATTGATGTGCCGTCTGTCGCGTTGAGTTCCTATTGATGAGACAGCACATTGGGATACATCAAATCTAGAATTTTTCATAGTATATGTATCGAACCCCCTTGGCTTGCGGTGCAGACCCCCCCCCCCCAGAATCGATCGTGCTATATGCGGGGACCCTAGAGCTGGCTGCGACTACGACGACTATCGTGTTGGGATCCTCCGTGGGTTTGACGACGATGACCATTGTACATATATCCTCTATGGGTTTGGCAGTGATGACGACTGTACTTGGATCCTATGTGGGTTCGGTAGTGACGACTATTGTACTTGGATCCTCCTTCTGTTCACCAGCAGTGACGACTGTTCATGGATCCTCTATGGGTTTGGCAGCGATGACTCTGTTCTTGGATCCTACACGGGTTCGGAAGAGGAGATGATTTAGAGGCTACATATAATCATCTCCAACCATCTTCATGAGTATTATACCTTTCAATCATTATCATTGACGGGATTGACTTCATTCCTGTGTGGATTGGGTTGTTCTTGGGCTCAAGAGTTGGAGCCGAACTGGAATTGATGAATTAGTTATATGAATGTGGATATTACTATGTAGAGTCTGTTGATACATTAGGATTATATCTTCATTTGGGGTTTCTCCTTTGTGGATTCTGGGAGACCTTCGGGGTTCTCAAGGTCTCTACTGATTATCGTGTACTCACACCATCACGTAATATGCCCCCCACTATGTTGTGTTGGATGCAGATGATGGACAATACTGATTGAGGTGGAGCCTTGTGAAGCTTCATGGTACCCGGAGGTGGACCACGTAGTGGGACGTACAACGGGTGGACGGCTAGACCTTAGTAGATGAAGATACCATATGTTCCCACCCTTCAGGTGGGATATCCGGAGGACGAATCAGTGGTTTCTATTTTTCCTTACTTCTATTGTACTTTCTTTTCAGTTGTATTGTACTTTTAGTTGGGTTTGTATGATGGCCCATTTATTTTACATCTGTTACGTTTGTACTCAGTTTTACTTAGTGCTTACTTCACATGAGTACTCTTTTGAGTTTTTATAATTTTATAATGGCAATGCCTTCCTTTTTAGTGGGATTTACGCCTTTGGTTCTAGTTTCCAGTTCCTAGGCTATGGAAGGCGGCCTTGGGGTAGTCACGGCATGGGCCCTGAGGATGGTTCGTGACAAATTGGTATCATAGGAGTCAGTTCTACCACAAAACTCAGGACATAGATCATTATTTTTTATGAAGAAATTGTGTTAAGAGTATTGAGTGTAGTTATCAGTCCATGGAGTCCAGTGTAGGTGGGAGGCTGACATATCCATACACTAGGACCCTAAATTCTGAGTTCTGACTCAATGCATGAAAACATTTATTGCATTTGTGTTTCAAAAGTTTTCTTTGTGATTACTTTGTGTCTGCTTACCAGGTATACTGTTTGACTGTGGAAAACCAGTTTTCTTTTTTGGATGGCCCCACAAAGGTAGCCAGCTTGTGTTCTCAACTACATACAAGAAGGTAGCCAACCGAGCGATGAGGTCTCAGTAAAGGGATCTATCACAACAGAGGCACCAACGGTACCACTACACCTGAGGCACCGACCCTACCATCCCTATAAGCAGAGGTTGCACGCTGACTGAGCATGTTTCACAAGTTTCAGCGACAGAGGCCGTCAAGGTTTCCTAGAGAGATGGACCCTCAGGCAGTTGAGGATTGGCTAGAGGTTGTCGCTAGAGTCATCAGATTAGTAGGGAGACCAGCCAATCTTATGGTGATACTTGATGAGCGTCTCCTGTACGCAGCAGCAGGTAGATGGTGGATCCTGATGCTCCAGGTGCATGACAAGGAATATCTACTTTGGGCGGACTTCAAGAGTCTCTTCTGCTTGGAGTTTTCTCCATCCACCCTTCGTGTGGTGCTGATTTAAGACTTACTTCATTTATGGCAGGGCGTGATGAAAGTATCTCATTACTCTGTGAGATTTAACAACCTCTCACACTACTCTATAGACATGGTACGAGACCCGTTCGACTGGGCCAGGACCTTTGAGCAAGGACTGAGGCATGATATCAGGGTTTCGATGATCTCCCTCGGCATTCCAATGCAGGTAGGAGTGCTGGAGCGAGCCCTTGTTGTGGATAGATTTTTTGCTGAGTTGACGCCAGCAGTGAGACCCACTGTAGGGCGACACAAAGTGGAGGCTTTTGCATCCAGAAGTAGAAAGATGTCGCAGAGGTCTAAGTGGACCAGGCCATCATGTGTGTGACCCTAGGATACCATTTTGGAGGTGTGGGGAATAGGAAACAGAGCCAGCCATTCAAGGGGTAGGCAGTGCTATGCATGTGGTGGACAAGGTCACATGGATCGGGACTCCCCAACCCACGATGCGAACGAGCAGAAAACAGTAGAGGGACCTCCCAGGAAGAGGCAGAGGTTCGACTGTGGTGGTCCGCTAGGAGCAGGCAGACGAGGCAGAGGAGCTGGCTGAGCTGCGGGTGATGGATGACGCTTTGGGGATCTACCACCTCCACCACCGCGAGGACCACCCCGACAATAGGGAGTTGGAAAACAAGGGTAGGCTTAGCTCTAGGTAGTCGAGGCAGATGACCATGACGCACCTGAGATTATTGGAGATACTATTTGTGTCCACTCTATCCATGCTGCAGTTCATATAGACACAGGAGTGATTCATTCTTTTATTTACACTTCCCTTGTTCAGAGCTCGGAGATTTCGATGGAGTCGTTGGCTCGATCCTTACTGCTAGAGACTCCTACAGGTGAAAAATCAATGAATACGCATTAGTGACGACAGTGTGATCTTACGTTGGGAGGTGAGAGCATCAGCTGGGATCTTCTTGTAGCAGCGTCAAGGCCTTACGACGTCATCTTGGGTATGGACCGGTTGTCTACAGTCCATACTCATATTGACTGCATTTGGCGCAAAGTGTGGTGTGTCCACACGGTTGGGACCAGGTTCACCTTCACCGGTGAGAAGGGATCCTTTTTAGTGCATTATGGACTTATGCAGTGGAGAGGGAAGCTGATCACACATCAGTTTGGTAGTCTCATCCTAGAATCAGTTGATGTGTGGAGTCTATGTTTTCTTATTGTGGTGGATCAGTATGAAAACTTTTTTCCTAACGACATTCCAGGAATACCTCCTCGCAGAGAGGTATAATTATACATTGACCTATACCCTGGGAAAACAACGATATCTACACCATCATGTCAGATGGCTCCCGCTGAGCTTCGTGAGCTGCGGGTACAACAGGAGGACTTATAGGGAAATGGATTCATCCAACCCAGCATTTCACCCCGGGCTTCTCTGATTATATTCTCCAAGAAGGGGGATGGGATCCTACAACTATGTGTCGACTACCGTCACCTGAAACACATGACCGTAAAGAACAAGTACCCACTTCCGAGTATTGACGACCTATTTGATCAGCTCAATGGAGCATGATGGTTCTCAATGATTGACCTCAGGTCAGGCTATCTTCAGCTCAGAGTTCTAGACTAGGATGTGATGAAGATAGCCTTTAGGTGTTGGTATGGCCACTACGAGTTCTTGGTAATGCCCTTCGACATAACCAACACTCCAGCTGTGTTCATGGGTCTGAGGAACAAGATCTTCTAGCCTTACCTCAATCGTTTTGTCGTAGTCTTCATCGATGAGATACTGATTTACTCGACTACTGAGGAGGAGCATTCCTACCACATGGGGGTTTTACTAGAAACACTCTGAGTACACCAGCTTTATGGTATGCTCTAGAAGTGCCAGTTTTTGAATCAAGAGGTTCATTTCTTGGGACACGTCATCTCAGAGGATGGGGTTGGGGTAGACCCAGTGATGATCGAGGCAGTTCTTGCTTGGGAGCCACCCAAGAGCGTGACAGAGGTGCATAATTTCCTGGGCCTGGCTGGATACTATCGGAGATATGTGCCATACTTCTCCAGAGTTGTAACACAGCTTTCAGCTTTAACGAAGAAGGGGAACCCTTCATGCGGTAGATAGACGCCTGCAGAGTTTTTGGGAGCTGATACAGAGATTAACCAGTGCGCCCATCTTGAAGCTTCTAGAGGAGGGCGTATAGTACGTAGTTTACTGCAACATGTTAGGAAACAGAATCAGGTGTGTCCTAATGTAGGAGCGAGTAGTGGTCACTTACGGTTCATGATAGTTGATACATCACGTGAAGAACTACGTTACCCATGACCCAGAGTTAGAAGTAGTGGTCTCCGCCTTGAAGATGTCGCGACACTATCTTATGGGCTAGTGATTTACAGTCTACTTTGACCAGCAGTGTCTCAAGTACATATTCTCACAGAAGGACCTGCACTTGAGATAGTTTCATTGGGTTATGTTCCTACAGGACTATGACTATGAGATAGTATATACTCTTGGGAAGGGGAACATTACGGATAATGCGCTCAGCAGGAGATCAGGCATTCAGCTACTAGGAGAGGCAATAGAGTACCTAGCAGCTTTGTAGATATCCTTTGTGGATAGAGATGGAGCAGCCTTTCTTCAGTCTCTCATTGTCACTCCTCCACTCCATCAGTGAGTCAGAGAGACACAGTGTGGGGACGTTGACTGTGAGACGTGACGTGCTCAGATATCCATAGGGCAGGCACCTGATGGGTTTTCTGAAGGAGGGGAGCACTTTGTCCTATTCAGGGGATGTACAATGGTAATAGTTTCATTATAGGATGAAGTTATGAGGGAGTTTCACACTTCCCCACTAGTAGTACATCATGGAGTGGCGAAGATGTACCAGGATCTCAGATGACAACACCGGTGTTTTGTAATGAATTAGGATGTAGCAGAGTTCGTTTCACGATGCCTCACTTGTCAGTAAGTGATGGTGGAGAACCAGGTACTAGAAGGCTCAGTACATCCCTTAGAGGTCCCAGTGTGGAAGTGGGATGGGATATCCATGGATATCTTGATGGGGATTCCATGTACATCCAGGGGGAATGACTCTATTTGGGTGATCGTATACTGACTCACCAAGTTGGCACATTTCCTACCAATCAGATAACAGGGATCAGTAGAGATCTTGAGACACCTCTATGTTCAAGAGATCGCATGGCTTCATGGTGTGCCATAGACTATTGTATCTGATAGAGATGCTCTCTATACTTCCCAGCTTTGGATGGGGTTGCAAGAGGCCTTTGGGACACAGCTGCGCCTGAGCACCGCCTTTCATTCATAGGTAGATGGACAGACTAAGAGGACCATACAGAAACTCAAGGAAAGGCACCTTGCATGTGTCCTTGACTTTGTTCATAGCTAGGAGGATCACCTACCCTTGGTGGATTTTGCGAACAACAATATTTACCACTCCACCATCAGGATGGGAAAAAACGAGGCACTGTATGACTGACCTTCCAGATCACCTCTATGCTGGAGTGACCCAGGGCAGTTAGGACTGGTTGGACCAGAGATGGTTCAGGCTAAGATGGAGAAGGTTTAGATCATCTAGAAGCAGATAAAGACTGCACAGAGATGACAGAAGTCCAATGTGGATAAGATATGAAGACCACTGGAGTTTGGGGATGGCTACCATGTTCCCCTATGGGTCTCACCTCGACAAGGTATATGGAGATTTGGTCGGGGTGGCATGTTGTCTCCACGATTCATCGGACCTTTCCAGGACCTCAGCATAGTATGTGAGGTGGCTTACCGCCTGGCCCTTCCACCATAGTTGCACAGGATGCATGACGTCTTCTACGTATCTCTGCTGAAGAGATACGTTCAAGACCCTTCCTACATCAACGATCACGGGGAGCTAAAAATCGATGATGGGGAGACGTTTGCGAAGGTCCTAGTGGAGATCAAGGATCGACAGGAGTGAGTCCTACGTGGACTGTCAATTCCTATGGTGCTCATTTTCTTGAAGCACAAGAACCTCCCGGAGAGCACATGGGAGTGGGAGGCTCAGATGCATTTTCAGTACCATCATTTGTTTCCCTAGTCTTTGTTGTAGCATTACGGGGATTTAAATCCCTGAGGAGGGGGTAATGTAAAGAACTGTAAATTTCATGGTTGTTTTTTTCATAAATTCTTTGGAATTTTACAAGTACACAGTTTCTAACAGAACCTGATTCTGAGGCCCGGTGTGCCCGAAATAATTTTATAATGTTATGCTCGGGTATGTTCAGTGAACGAAAAAGTGGGTTTTTCTATCCGTTGAACCAATGCTCAGAATTTAAATCTGAGGACACCGATGAACTCACACCACTAGTATTCACTTAAGGGGACCTTTACCATAGTTGTGTTTGATTTAGGATGAATTTTAATAATTGGGGATTTAGAATAAAATAACTAGAATTGGTAGTACACAATTTTATTTATATCTGTGGTAGATATATCATACAATGGGGAGTAAAGGGTGGGACCCACAACCACCTAACTTCCCATTTGTGGATATTTGTGGGATATGGGCCACATGATCCCCAACCTTTCATCTTCCCTAAACTCCCTTAAACCGAATTTATTTAATTCTTTGACAACTCCCCTTGTTGAATGATAACTCTTCCTTTTTCTCTCTATATTTACTATTTTCCGACACACATTTATAAATGAATTCAACATCTTCAATTAATTAATTATGTGATTCAAATTTTGGATTTCAAGTGTTAATAAAATAATATCCATAGCTATTATTTTAATTTTGAACACTTTGTGTTAGGAGGGTATTTTAGAGAGCTCTTTTGTAAAAGAAGAAGAGTGTTCCTATTTCGTTGAAGAACACCATCCTTCCATGAAGAACGACGCCTCTTCGACGAAGAATGCTGACTCCACGAAGAGAGACGATGTTCCTTACTTCGTCTTCTCTGCAAAAAGCGAGTAGACACTGCTTTCTCCTCAGACGCACACCGACGTCATCTATGAATCCTCTCCCCATGACACCGACTACTTCAAACAATAATTCGAGGTAGGGGGATTATATACAATTTTAGTTGATTAAAATTGTTCTTGTTCTTTGTTGAATTTTTTGAAACATGTTTGGCCAACTGTTACCACCTAACATGGAGGGCGCGGTCCAAATGCACATTGCCCGACGACCCTCTATCGTTTCATTTTTTTGAAATTGATACCATGTCGGAAAAAAGTGGTGATGAATATAGGATGTGGAAAACAATGGCACCAGGCACGTGACGAGGAACCACGACCCTCAACCGCAGGACACTCGACCGACGAAGAACCGAGTGACTATAACCGGCTGATCCAAAGGAAGACTGTAGCCCCACATGGGGCGCCGCACTGTGGGAGACTGTGGCCGACATTCCGTGAGCATCTTCGGCGGGAGAATAGGCAGGCCCATCGGCCGGCTGGTTGAAGGAGAGTCGCGACCCCATGAAGACACAGTGCCAAACGAACTGTGGCCTTTCTATGTGGGCAGCTTTCACCAAGAAGGCCAGCAGTCTTCAGCCGTCCAATTAGGGAGGTCGGCGCTTCTTGGCACCGCCGGTTTGGGCAGCAGCCCCCCCCCATCTCGGACCACTCGGCCTCGGGGCCGAGATGCTCTTCCAGCCGTCCGATCCGTGACCAGTTGGGTCGTGCCCCTCGGTCCATTCTGCAGTTTTATTTGGGCTGGTCCGACACCCATACCAGGTTGGACCCACCAAAATAGAGTTAACCTGACCCGTCGGCCCACTAGTCTAAACGAGCGAGGCCCGTTTTCACTTAATGGTGAATAACTCGAAGACCGCACATCTGATCGATGTGCCGTCTGCGGAACTGGGACCCTTACATTGAGTCGGTCCTTTTACGATACTCTAAGTGAGTTTTGAACAACTTTGGGGAAACAGCTGGGTTAGAAAAGAGCGTATTTTTAACCGGCCCCTAGAACAAAAAAGCCAATATCTCTCAGACCGGGCGTCCGATTGACACGATGTCTGTCGCATTGAGTTACTATTGACGAGACGGAACGTTTGGATACATCTACTCCGGAGTTTGTGATAGTTGATTTATTTACCCCCCTTGGCTTGAGAAGCAGACCCTCCCGGAATCGAGTGTGCTATGTGCAGGAACCGTAGAGCTGGATGCAACTACGACGACTACCGTGCTGGGATCCTCTGTGGTTTCGATGACTATGAACACTGTACATGGATCCTCCATGAGTTCAGCAGTGATGACGACTGTACTTGGATCCTTCGTGGGTTCAGTAGCGGTTACGACTATACTTGGATCCTCTGTGGGTTTGGTAGCAATGACTTTTGTACTAGGATCCTATGTGGGTTCGGCAGAGGAGATGATTCAGAGGCTACATCTAATAATCCACACACCTATTCATGAGTAGTATACCTGTTTGAGTTGAGTTTTTACTTTCAATCATTATCATTGATGTGATTGACTTCTTTCCTATGTGGACTAGGTTGTTCTTGGGCTCGAGAGTTGGAGCCGAACTAGAATTGATGAATTAGTAATATGTATGGGAATATACCTAAGTAGAGTCAGTTAATACTTTGTGATTGTATCTTTCCTTTGTGTTTTATACTTTGTGGATTCTGGGAGAATTTCGGGGGGTCTCGGGGTCTCCACTAAGTATCGTATACTCACCCCTACACGGGCTATGCCCGCACTACGTTATGTTGGATATAGACGACAGACAGTACTGATCAAGGTGCAGGCTTGTGGACCTGGATGGTACCCAAAGGTGGACCACATGTTGGGATGTACATGGGGAAGACGGCCAGACCCGAGGAGCTAAGGAGACCATCTATACCCACCCTTCAAGTGGGATATCTAGTGGAAAACTTTGTGGTTACTGTTTTTCATTAATTATATTTTACATTCTATTCAGTTGTATTGTACTTTCAGTTGTGTTTGTATACTGGCCCATTTACTTTTCAGCACTTACTTTTGTACTCAGGTTTATATAGTGCATACTTCACTGGCGTACTCTAGTGTGTTGGTTTACTTTTATAAAGGAAATGCCTTCCATTTTACCAAGATTTACACATTTGGTTCTAGTCACCAGCCCCTGGCCTATGGAAGGAAGGCTTGGGGTAGTCACGGCACGAGCCCTGAGAACTGGTCGTGACAGGTACCCAGATCTATTCTATGTTTTGATCATTTTTCTCTATTCCTTGTTTATGATGTTATGTTTGACCATACTTGCTGTATGATAATTCATTTTCCTTGTTCTTTGATTTTGTGCCAAAATTCATTAATATGTGGAGTTTAAAATTGAATCCTTTATCAAGACACATTAATGAGGATGTGAATTAACCTGTTTGGTCATGTCAGTGCCACTGAAAGTGTATATTCTCTTCACAAGGGATATAATCTCCCTGATCCATGTGTCTGGAAAGTGTGAATGTGGTTGTTTGTGTGTTTTCATGGGTCAATGGAGCCTTAGTTTATCACTATTTGTTCATGATATATATTTCTAAGTGATTTTCTTGGATATTGATTTTTTCTATCAGACTGTAGAACAACACATGGTTGTTTACTCTTGATATGTATCTTAAGGCATGTATGTTCATAGCACTATTTATTATGGGATAGTTTTGAAATTCATGGGGATGAGAATAGTTTGAGAGGTATCTGATGTAATAATCCTAATTTTCTCTAGGCCCTTACAATGTGAAAATTTTGTGTTGAGGTGTTCGGGGAGATTTTGGTGTCTCATTTGAAGAGTATTCCTCGTTTTCTAGTTTTTCAACCATCATGTCAGTGCATTGGCATGTCACTGCATTGGAATGTTAGCACATAGATATGTAAATACTTTGGAATCAGTGAGATGGTGGTGTCAGAATCGGTGATGCAGGGGCATTAGCATCAATGAGTTAGGGTCTTCAGCATCAGTGTGTCCGGGGTGTCAGCATTAGTGAGTTAGGGGTGACCCCATCAGTGAGTTAGCGACACTAACATCGGTGATTCAGAGGTCTCGACATAGGTGAGTTAGGGGTGTCCGTATTGGTGTGTCAAGGGCATCATCCTCGGTGAGTCAGGATCATAGAAATCAATGATTCAAGGGTATTTGTGTCAGTAGGTCAGGGCGTTAGTAGGTCATTGTGTCGGTAGGTCATGGCATTGGTAGCTCAACGTCGGTATCTCAATGTTGGTAGCACAGCATTGGTGACACTCCCATCGATGAATCATTTCCAATTTTTTCTAATTTTTTCAGTTTCTACCCTATTAAGATCTTTTCAATGCTTTATGTAAATCAATCAAATCACAGTCGTCCATTGTTCTATCTCCACCATTTCTGTGGGGAATTATTAAATCACAATTAATTACAACATGTGAAACCACCAAGCCATGTGGTTAATCCACAATCCAACATTTAAGTACTTCAACATGGTCTGCCAGATTTTAAGCCTATATTATCTCTTTCTTATTCTATTTCATTTCTCTTGGGGTGCCTACTGACTTTTTTCCAAGATGAGTCGTGATCCAATAGTGGACCCCTTACCGCTTAGCCTTGTTGTTCTTTCTACACATCGCGAAATCATTTATTCTTAGCATAGGAAGGAACATTGATCACTATTCATCCAAGTAGGGTTTTTGCTTCTATGTAATTGTGCGTCTTACGGGGTTGGTATATTAGTGGTTCCTTATGAAGAACGTTGAGATACACTTCATGGAACTATAGGAAAACAAGAATTTAATATGATTAAAAGATAACTCAGGTAAATAAAATAAGCGGTAGGGTTTGGATTTATGTAGTCACCTATTTTATTTAGTTATCATGGGTTCTCTTATGGGGGTTGTGGCTAAATAAATTCTGGAAATCATGACCGTTGGTGGTATTTTCTTGTGAACTGGTGATGTTTCGTTGTTTTTTTATATACTGATATAACATGATAACAAAATAATCACATACACTCAGTTAAATAAATGGATTCCCTTGGATCAAACATTTTGTGTGATCACCCGTGACATATTCAAGTGTAAATTAGAGAACCCATGTTAGTAAAATTTGAATACAATTTGTTTTATGGTTGTGGTTATGTGTTGTATGTTCTAGTCTAGGTTCTTTGGGATTGGTATGTGGGGTTGTACAAGTGGTGTGTTGGTGTCTCAGTCTGAGAGATTTATTGATTGAAAAATGAAAAAACTTGTAGGGTGTGGGACTATCCTTTCTGTGTTGGTGTCTCAGTCTGAGAGATTGATTAATTATGGAATAGAGGAACTTATAGAAAACTGAACAACCTTTATGTTCTATTGTGGTCGCGAAGCGACATCTAGGAGTGGGAATGCCTTGGGGATTCCTTTGAGAATCGGGATATATGTATGGGATATGAGAGAAGGAATGGTATGTATCACATTACAGAATGATAGTAGATATTAGTTGAATAGGGATGTGTAGTGGGACTGCATGTCTAGTTTTCTATGGTTGTGAAGTGGGACTATAGTTGGGTTTGGTTTGTTTCTAGTCAAGGTTATGGTATATAGTTTCCGAATACTGTTTAAATAATTTAAGGTAAATTCCCTTAAATAAATAAATGTAAACTAAAGAAGAATGGTGGTGGGTTTATGATTTTGTACTGGTTGTGGTGTGGTTGTGCATGTAGGGGAAGTAGTAGAAGCAGTTCTGGTGCGAGCTTGTTTTCTGTTTGTGTGAAACATGAAGGTTGGGGTTTAGTGTTTCGTTAAATATATGTATATATTTTTGTTCCTTGTGATTTCTATGCACACCCAAACCTTGATGAGAACAATGCTATAAACACCTCCATTTCATGAGGGAGGGTGTCTTTCTAAACATTCCAGTGGGATGATGGATTTCTAGTTACAAATTTCATTTTGTTACACCCTCTTATAGATCATTCCACTCACGTGTATCTGGGAAAGCTGTAATGAATTTAGGATTACCATATTCCACTATTATTGAGGCAATGGATTTTTTTCGATGATTGAATTGGGTGTTTGTGGGATAGGTATGTTTTCCCAATTATCTCCAAGATGAGGCCCAGGTGTCCTCAGTCGTAGTGTAGGGTTGTTAAGGCATTGGTGTCTTCGAGCTTGGTAGTGGTTGTTGTGGCCAGTTTTCTATAGGTGTGGTTGTGTGTGATTTGAGGCTCTGTTGTGTGCATGTAGATTATATATCTGGTACTGTGTGTGGGAAGAGTGGCAGTGTCATTACATTATATCATTAGGAATGATCTATAAACCAGTGGGAAAGTGGTGCGGGGTACCCAAATGCAAATGTGCTAATACTATTACGTTACATTACTAGAATTACATGGGCGATTGTGCCTTAGTGAGGTTTGGATGGTTAGTATTCCTAGATAAGTGCTTGAGGTTATACAATTTTCTCACAAGGGAATTAGTATGTTCCCTCACATGTGCACGAGTAGGTTTAGTTTTCCTACTAATTACACCTGTATGCTCACCCTAGACATGTAAAATTGTTTCCTTGTTTCTAGGAGGACTTTGAGGACCGTGCAAGACCTTACTAGCTCAGGCATTGAGAGAGTAGTTGTTGCTGCTTAGTTTCCTTTCTTGGGGTATATTATTTCGGTGATTGGTCTTACATTTTATCAGTTTTACATTTGAACATGTACGTGGTAATGGATTCTTGGATTTAATTTTATCTTTAGTCCATGTTGTTGTTGGGATTTACCATAATATTTCCTGATCGTATTCCATGAAAATGGAAATTCCTTCCATTTGTGTGAGATTCTATACACATTGTGTTGGTTGCCACTCTGAGGCCAAATGAAGGTAGGACTCATGGGTCATTATCCCTCCTTCATCTTGAGGAATAATGGGCATAGAACTTTTTCGTCCCTTCCCTCATCTTGAAGAATGTTGGTTGTGAGAGGACATCTAACTGACCAACCATGTGATGGTGGAGAGCTGATATCAAAACATTTTCTTGGGAGGTAGAGTTCTTGGTTTTCATGTTTGGGTATATTTCCTAAGACCAACGGTTCATGTAATATCACTTAATCCTTCGAGCCTTTTAAGGGTTCTACATCATCACTTTAAAGATGTATTATAAAAAATCCATAAAAATTAATGGGCTTTGGTCAATTCATAAAGAATAGATAAAATCATAAAATGATTTTAAGGAGAATTCCACCTAAATGTTGGGTGATTTGATAAATTCATTGATATACCAAGGAATAAAGAGTTTGTTTACTACCTCTCAAAGATATTTACCAAATGAATGTTTAAAGATAGTAGTAGAAGCTTATTTGTTCAAGGTACATGATGTTATTCACTATGGTGTATACATGGTTTTAATTTCCATGCATGTTGATATTGGGATTTGAGGATTCTAATGCCAATGTATTGGTTGTAAAAGTGTTATTTTATCATTGTAGAAACTTTATTACCTTCACATAATTCTCTATATTCTATCTCAGAGTGGGGATACGAGATGTAGTAATATGGGAAAAGGGGTAATATATGTAAATATACCAAAATGATTACCATATCATCAAGACCAGAATATGTTATATTTTTTTATGTCATGGTAATGATATGGTGGAATCAATGGTGGATCATTCAAGGATATCATTAATGAAATACAAATTTTTCCCACATTCTAAATAAGATATAACTTGAATATATTTTGAGAACATTATTAGTACTTCCACTTCATTTGTAAAAATTAATCACGGTCACCAACATGGTTTCTTGGGGAATAATAAACAAATAAACTTGGAATATTATTCTTTGTAAGTTGTAACATGAAATGGAAGAACACATAACATAAACATGGATTATGTTACATATAAATAATAAATTAAAACCATGAATCCATAATCAATCTAAATCTAAGGGAAGGATATTTCCATAATAATAAATGAAAACAGAGATAATAATAATCATTGATATCATACTGATGAAATGAATAATATCAAACATTTAAAACTTGTTATTAACCACATGTCCTTAGATAATTTTTTGTCATTAGGAGAAAATTAAAGAAATTTTCTTATTATGGGAAGCAGAGTACACCAAAACATAAATTTTTTGGTCTTATGAGACATGTTGATACATCAAGCAACAATATAATGGCAGGCCTCACCCATGAGATGTTGAAGTCCAATGCATTCACCATAAGAGTCATTATAACATTTTATACCATTTACAGAGGAAACTCTTTCTAAATAAAACATATCTATCCACATATTGAGAAATATAGATATCAAATTCTTCCCCATTTATTAGAATATTGTCGATGTATATGAAAATATACAATAATAAACAATGATTTTGTCAGGTATCATCAATGTAATATAAAGTAACCATATCAGCAAAATATTAGGGAGAGGGTAAATAAAATATTTTAGGACATCAATAGAATATTGTAAATAAATTTAAAAAATTTCATTCATATTAGACAATGGAAATAACAGGAAAAGTCCTTCATCATGATTTATTAAGAGAGTGTGAATATTCCAAAAATATACCCTAGGGTTTTCATTCAAGTTGTATAGTCTTAGGCCTAATAATAATGTATTAGGGTTATGATTATTTTGATTCCCAACCAACCCTTTTAGGGGTAATTAAACTGTTGTACATCCATTCCACAATCCTGTTCAATTTCTAGTATCTAGATTGAGACGTATTTTCAAGTAAATTTCATACATTTGTAACTTACTAAAACATAGGATGATATTTACACCATGGAAGAGGTAACTCATGAATCCAAAGAATAAGAGATAGAAATAACACTACAAGAATTTTAAATAACTTAATTTTTTCCAGTAACATCGGAAAAATACTTCCATATAAATTCATATAGAACACAATGTAAAAGAATAGGTGATTAAAGCATGATTCATAAAGAATGAAAATTGAGATGAAAAAACCATACTTATGGATTAGGTATTAATTTAATCATAAATTTATATAATAGAGGGCTTAAAATTGATCTTAAAATACCATGAATAAATTCATTTCATGAAATAACATCATAAACTGTCATTATATGAACTATGTAATAAAAATTAGGTGCATAAAACAAAATATTTCACAACGTGGAGAATTTAAAATGGAACACCCTTACCTATTTTCCTAACTTCAAAGAATATAATTTATCCTAATATATTATAAATATATATATATTATTATCTTAATTCATATCCTTACCCACAACCATTTTCATTCATACTCTTCATAAATAGAGATTATTTCCATGGATTATTTTGATTTTACACATAAGTGTTTATAGATTTGATCATTTATACTAGTTTAATTGTATAAGTCTCCATATTCAATATTATTCAAATTTTAATTATTACTATGAAATTATTAATACAATTATGGATGGTCAATAATATTTTAATAGGATATATATTCATTTATTTAGTGGTTTTGACCTTATCCTTGAAGATATAGTCTATAATATGCATGTTTTGGTGATTTTTGATGAACATAAAAGATTTCATTTATTGATGAATTCGATACTGATATAAAATTTAATGAACATAAAAATAAAAATAATCTAAACATTTATATCAAATTATACCAGTACAAAATTTCTCATAGTCATCGATTACATAATAGTAAAGTATTTTTTTTGTAGGCGGTTAAACTGACCCAAACATGAACCTAGCATTATTTGTGGATGATTATGTGATTGTTTAGTTTAAAATAATTACAAAAGATAATAAATATCTTAGTTATGTTTTATTAGTTTTATATATCAAAATTATAAGATATTATAAGTGTAATTAATGTATTTTAAAACATTATGAAAATTAAATAAAAGATTTTCCTCATAATAAAATTATTTTAAACAACTAAACTAATAGTGACTTTCTTATTAGTCATATGATTAATATGTTCTTAATTTTTTCAAAAAATAACTTCAATAAAATCATAAAAATAAAATTTATCCCTTAATACTATTTTTATAACCATCCTTGTATGTCAGTGAAGGAAAATGAAACATATAATGTTTGGGAGGAAATAGTCTACACAACACATGAACAATGGTTTAGTTATTATTAATGGATGGTGTATATGAATAAACAATTATAAAAACATCAATATGAAAAAATTAATGTATATAAATTATAATAATATCATATTATTATTATGTATAGATTAATTTAAAAGAACATAACTATTAATAAAACTAAGTAATTGATAACACTCACATCATGGAAATTATATTTCCTTAGATGCACCATTGAATTTGAAGTGATTAGTCTAACTATAAGTGAAAAAGGAATTATTTTCAGGGGATATGGTTCTAGGGAGTGAAAATGGAATATTTTAAATGCGAAATTCTAATGTATGGTGTGTCTTGAAGAAATGAAAATGTTCCACGTTTATATCTGAATTGAATGGTAGTTTGAGGAATAAAATTTATTATTTCAATAATCTAATGGAACTATTGAAGGATAAATGGATCAAAAATGAAAAAAATGTAAAGGGGATATATGTAATGGTTTATGAGAAACTCAACCATTTATGTATATGATTATTTTAATGTTTTATAACAATTACAGTAGGCCAAACTAAATTTATCCCTTTTACATTCACCTTGATAATTAATTTCTATACATACTAATTAATTTTAATTAAAATTATTAAGACTAAAATTTTATCATAATTGATACATTAAATTTCCAATTTTAAAATCATTTTATCAAATAAAATTTCTGTTGGTGTGAAAATTTAATTTCAAATAAACACTCTTAATTTGGTAACAACCATTTTTAAGGAAATAATGTTTTTTTGATTTAAATTTATATTGAATATAAATAATTTTTTTATTAATTTTAATGAGATATATTGATTTATTATAAATTATATAAATATTATGAGTATTTAAACACATTAAAAAAAATTAAATCTCCCTTAAAAATACTTGATTCAATGAAAATACATAAAACATTTTTTATATTAAAATAACGTTTAAAATATTTCTAAAAATTCATTCCATATGATCACTAAGTTAAAATAATATATTAAAATTTGTGATATTATTAATTAAATTCATATTGTATTACTTATTTTTTTAATGTTTCTCAGTCATTCTTATATAATAGTAAATATATTAATAATATATGTTTCGTGTAAATGATAATTTTCAACTAAAAATAAACATTTTCCTAAAATGATCAAAATTTAATCCTATGTTAAACTCGATAGGATAGATTAAAAAATGAAATTATTTTGGTCTATTTCGAAATATAATATTAAAATTTAAAATAAATTCTTGAATAAAGGCTCTTTTAATGGTGCTGTTTTTTAATAGTTCATGATATGGTATTTACATGATACCGTAGAGTCTTGAGTGTTACTTTCCCCCACCCCTAAATAATCCCATATTTGAAGTTTCGGTATATATAAAATTTCTAATAGATGTGGATACTTCATCATAATAGCTTCTTCATTCTCCAATGTTTAATATTCATTTTTCTGATTTATCCAAAGCACTATAACCAAGTGTGTCTGATTCTATAGTAATTTATCTCTTGTGTAAATAATTTAATCATGATCCACATTATAATTGAAGTCAAGATTAAACTCTATTACCATATATTTTATCATGTGTGTTGGATACATTATATATTTTTTAATAATTAAATATGGAAGACATAAGGTAATTTAGAATAGTTTGGAAACATAGTCTATCAGTAGGACAAAACCCCAATTCATTTTCATATTTAGAATGGAATAATATATGTTGGGATTATATTTCCCTATCTACCAAATTGTAAAACATAATTTCATGGTAATACCTTCAAGAATAAAATATTTCTAACATGAAATTATATGTCTTTCCTTCAATTATCAACATAGATTTTATGCCTTTTTTGAGATTTGTTAATGTTATTCTAAATAATCCATACATTAATAGTCATACCCTCAACATGCATCAGGACAACCATCATTGTTTATCTAACTTCTTATTAGGTGTATGGAGTAAGAAACATCTTCCAATATAATGATTCATATGGTGCCCTATGAATGCTCTAATAAAAGCTATTATTGAATTAAAATTCCACCACAGGTAGACACTGATCCCATATACATTGGAAGTTAAGTGAACATGATATCAACATGACTTCACATGTGTAGATGGTTCGTTCAAACCACACATCCAAATAGAGAAGATATGTAGTGGTTAAATGTGTCTAGATGTTGAGATTCCTTTAAATAATCTTCTTGAATTTTGATGTGAACTATAATTTAGGGAAAAATAAAATGGATAAAGGATAGCCATGAAGCCTTCAAATTTCATTGATATAGATCTTGGAAAGTATCTCTTGGTATTGATATTTTTTTATTTATATGAAATTTGGGGAGTTAGTAATAATATTATTGATGAACTATATAGCTTCGTTCTTTCATGTATTAGTTTAGATTCTAATGAAAATTCCATTGTAACATTTCCATATTTCTATATAGATATACGAAGATGATTCACAACTCCCTTAGTATATTGGTTTTCAGACTTCACGTATTTCAATATTACAAAATGAGACACATAATATGAAATTTCACACTTCATACCATCCCACCATAAATTTTATCCTAAACCCATATAAATATTTTTTATATGAAGGTGTGTAGGAAAATTTGAGGTATATAATTCATCTATAAGTTCCCTTTCTAGACCTAGTTTCAATATAGCTTATAATCTCTTTAAAAAATCAATACTCTATATCTATAGACCAAGAATGTAAATTTCCCATCACCCATTACTGTAATATTATTTTTTTATCTTCACTTCTCCATATAAACACTTTTATATCCACTATAGTATGTATGTTCTAGATATTTCATGTAAAGGAAATAATGGTTCCCCTTTACTAGAAATCTGCATAATCATTTAAACTATATTTCTTTATATGGGATACATTATAATCCAAATAATCATAAGAAATCGATGGTCTCTCCTTATAAATTCATAAAACCCCTATTTTTACTTCTTATAGGGGTATTGTATCAATAAATCATAGTCCCTGAGTAGTTCCAAACAACTTCTTCACCTCATATTGATATCCTTATGATAGAAGATATACGTCAAAATCTTATGGTCTATATATATCTCTCATATTTCACTATAGAGGTAGTGTCTCCCATTATTCAAAGAAAAAATTATATCTTCTAGCTCAATTTGATAATTTGTATTGTTTTTATATAGATTTTTAGTTTCCTTGAATCATAGATAATAATGTTATCAGTCAATATAATGACATTTCCAATTCAATTTTTTGACAAATCATTATAAATTATAAAACCTTCCATACATGAATGTAGATTAAATACCAATTAATTAATTAATATCTTATTCAACTCAAGAAGTCCATACTTACCATGTGAATTTAACCCCTTTACATGTTTACATTGTTAACAGGTTCTTGAAATAGATAATATCATTTAAAAACCACTGATAATAACCTATTAAGACAAAGAAACCGAGTATATTTGTATGATATTCTGTGTAAGAAATTCCTTTATTACCTTAATCATTAAGGGGAAAATAGATATTCCATTTTTTTGGAAATATGTTCCAAAAATTAAACTTAATTAAGTGAAAATTCACACTCACTATACTTACCATAAAATATATATTATATGAGAGACTATATAATTTTTTATAGATGACCCTCATTCTCCCCAAATATCATAGAATATATCAAGACAACATACATGGATACCACCAAAATGGTTTCAAGATAATAATTGAATAATATACCTATAGGATCCATAATAATATTTGTTGAATTACTGACTCAAAAACTCATTACTGTAAATTTATAATGTCCATAGTTTACCGTAAATAAAATAATCAATATATGAACCTTTTCGTACATAACTGATGATAAATTGAACATAGAAAAATATTTTAAATGTATTGGGATTCTTTAATTTGATCAATTAAGTCATAAATGTATAGAAAATTATACTTATTATTTATATTTTTGGAGTTGTTCTCTTGGTAATATATACATAATATCCTATACCCATCATTATTTTTCATGAATGAAATATGGACTCCCTATAGTTAAACACTAGGGTTTATTAATCCCTTATCCATAAAAACTAACATTTATTCTATTAAATCCACCAAGTATTACGTTTCTAGTCTATAAGGAGTTTTAGATATAGATATTTCATTATCTATGAGTTTAATAGAGAGCTCAACTTCACACTTTTGTGGATGACTGTGTAAATATTCAATAAAAAAATCAATGAAATATTATACCATAATCAAATTCTCTATTCATAAGAAAAATTATATGTCTCTACTTAACACTTGATATTAATATTTACAAATAATTTAATTAAGAAGAAATACTAGTGGGATTTGGACATGATTTATATGATGTTGATTCTCCTTTAAAGACAAGATATTACACTTCAACATCCAAAATTATAATATATTTCACTTAAAAATATATTTTAATAGTATACATTGAAATAAAATCCATTAAACATATTAGTTAGATTTCAAAAAAGGTATAATAACCAAGTTTGAAAATAGGTAATTCCTATATATCATAATCTAAACATACAATAATATCTTTTTTTGGAATAATACTTCCACTTTGTGTCAAAATTGATAACTCTCATACTAGGGTTCTAGGGAGAGATCTAATGTTTTATGAAAAAAATAAGATATAAAAGATTTGGTAGATCAATAATAAAATAAAACATTATCTAACATTGTACAAATGATCAAATTACCTTCCAAAAATTCATTGGGGACTTCAATTCTCGTGGTGCTAACTACTTAAGCTTCTCTTTGATTACATAGACTTATGTCTGGAATATTCCCTTAATGATTGGGGAATTTTTTTTCCAAATCACTCTTATCCCTATATTTATATCATTGAAAATGATTAGATTATACCTTTACCATTAATTAGTGAGCTCGGTGAACTTTTTCTATACACTTGAATTTAAATCATGTTCCCTTATTATAGGTCCAATATTGTTTCTTCCCATAGTTATCACATGTGAGAAATATCTCCCTTCCTTTCTCCCCCTTGATGGCATTTTTCATCCCATGGTGCTCATCCAAAATCATTTTCTCCTAATTTCCTTAAAAATATATTTCATAGAGAAATATTTTCAACATTGATGGAATTTGAGACAATACTCACATAAAAAAAGCTATAAGATAAAACTACCCATCAAATAATTTGCTTTAACCCATCATATAAATAATAAATCCTGGTTTTTGGTCTATGTACATAGTCCAGAGCGCACCTAGATAATCTAATAAAGTTAAGATCACATTTAGAAACATTTTCAGACTCATTTTATCTATTGAAAAGGAATTACACTTCTATTTATACTATTATCCCATGAAGAATGTATTTTTCAAAGAATATATCCTAAAAAGACCCCTATTAAATGAAATTAGACTCATATTACTCTTTAGTTTTCCGAATTAGTGAGAACCATTGGTCCACATGTAAAGAACCACATTTATCAATCATAAATATCACATATTAATATACGAATATAAATTTTATAACATAAATAAACACAATATAATCCATTGGGTCTTGTTCCTTTTTATACATGGATACACGAACAACTGGTTTTTAAGTGAACTACATCATCTCCTATTTAGTTCTTCATAATAAAAACCCTTCATAGAAAAATTATACACAATTTATTTCTTCATAAACTGGGGAAATAAAACATGAGAAAGGGTGATATCAAGTGCTTTGTAATGGTAAAAATAGAATATATCAATGTTCAAATAATTACAACATGAGTATAATAGTATGATAACATGAGTTTAATATTTGAAAAACATACCCTGTGTTTAATAAATCATAAACATGAGTCATGGAATAAATTATTGGAGTTCATAAGACTTGAATCATAATGAAATAGAAAAACATGATCCATGAAAGCATAAAAGTTTCTTATGAAATAGATTTTTAGAATAAATATGTGAATATATAAAAATATTTTAATTCTAGACACCAATATATGAATAAAATTTTTTGTCTTGAAGAACCACACATGGACCTAACTCGGGATTTGGAAAACCACATGTTCAAACTATTTTTTAAGAATGGGATGACATCTCATGGACCCACTTTTTATATATTGGGATAACCTCCAAAGTACCCTCTTAGATTATATAACATTAATCCGTACCCAATTAATTAATATGATATACAGGTCTCACCCTTCAATGGTTTTAACATGATCAACATACTTGGTATAAGATATCCTCCAACCATGGTATAACATAACCAACATCACATAATGGAAAGATAAATACATGTTGAATAATATCATAAAACATTCATTAAATCATAATCCATGAAAATAAATGGGGTTTAATTACAAATCATCATATCATAACACATGAAAAATAATTGTGTTTCATATACATTTCATCATTTCATCATAGTATACCCGTTGAAAAAGGAACAGGTTTCCTAAAATTATTTCTTAATAAACATAAATAATATAGAGAACTAATATGGATAGTATGATTGGATCATATCCACAATAAATATTATGTTATATTAAAGGATTTTAACTTATATTGAAAATGATTTTGAAAGATCACATGGAAATGTTCTTGAGGAAAATTACATTCCTAATTTGAAAACACATATTTAAAATATATAAATAAACCAAATATTTAAAAAATCTTATCTTTGAAAATAACAATGTATGGCTTCAATTGAAACTTTAAATCATTGATCATTCATAATGGTGGGGTATAATATTATTTTTTATATGATAAAACAAATATTACTTACACATTTTTTATAAAAAAATCAAAAGAAACATTTTTGAAAATTTAAATGAAGAATAATTTTAATTTTTTTTTAAATTTTTTTAAAAATATTTAAAATTGTATTTAAATAATAATTGTAGAATTTTTTATTTTTAAACTTTTTTTAGAAATAATGGACATTGAAGAAAAATTGTTTTTGACCAAATATAGAAATAATATTTTTTACAATACAAACATTCATTTGGAATATGGAGTATATAAAAAGTGTAAAATGAAGGGATAAAATATAATTTCATGAAATAACTTAAGTAGAAAAAATTCACCAATTTATTGTGATATATATCATAATATATCCTCCTCAAAATCATAATCATAAAAAATCATGATAAATAATGATATTTTAATATAAAACCTTTACCACATTGGAAATTTTTGAATCACGAGACCCATAAAATATATAACATTATATGAGTATATAAATTTCAATAATTTCAAGAATATTCATCATTAAATAAATTCATAGGATGAATATACACCATAAAGAAGATACAAGTGTTTAATATGGCATGTGTCCCATAAAAATAAAAGCGAGACAAATATCAATTTTCACATTGGAAAATTTTAAATTATAGTTACCTTTAAAGACTAACATAAAACAAAACATTAAATACCATTAAAATATTTATATTAATGATATAATATTTTTAATGATCTGAATCTAAAAAACAAAAAAAGTGGTGAATATGATATATGTCTCCAAAAAAACAGAAACTAGAAAACCCTTAACTTAGGTTTTTATTTCTATCATACACATTAGAAGCTATTGTATAATAAATTTATGTTTATTAAAAATATATTAATTATAAATAATTATATGTATTATACAATATATGACTTACTTGTAACCTTTTTTATCCTATTCATTAATCTTTCTTTATTAAAATCAAAATTTTTTGTGAAACAATTTCATAGTTAAGCTATGCTTTAGTTAGGTAATTTCAAACATTATACTTTGATAATGGTTAAATTTTAACCATTAAATAAATTTAATCAATATTAATTATATTTTTATTTATTTTAATCCAATAAACATAGACATAAAAAATTATTTACACCATTTATGGGGACAATAGGATGCACATACGCATGAAAATTGATTCCATTTCCTAGAAAGATGAACATAATGAAAATTAAATATTAATTATCTTTTCTAGAAACCTTTTTGAATAGTAGGTATCATATTTATTCAATTACTATATCATTATTAACATCCAAGTATAAATAAAATGAAATACATATCATATTTTTTTGTGGAGGTGGTAGTCTATACAAACACAAAATTAAATTTATTGTTTCCCAAGAGATTGGAAGGTAAAAATGTATTTGTGAAATTTTAAATTCATGATTATAATAATATAATTAATATCATATATGGACATTTAATACATCACAATATCAAGCTATGAGAGCTTGTTATGGAAAAATAATATATCAGTTCTTGAGTTGGTATCCCGCCATACTCAAGAACTTGAGTTTCATTTGCCACTTGATAAAAGATGAGATGGATTTAGGTATTTACCTTAACAGAAAAAAATATAAGTATATAATAGATCATTAAGAAGTAATATCAGAAATTTTTAAATTTTTTTTAAATAATTAGAGGATGAAATAAAATCGAAACACATAGTTAAGGATTATGCCTCTTTTCAGAAAACTCTATTATGTTATCACAAAAATGTGACATGGTAGGGCATAATAGTCAACCTAATGTGTCTAGGATATCATTATAAAAGTAATGATTGTATTTTCCAGTTTATGGAATTTTTTATAGGAAGAAATATGGGGTTCCCTTTTATGAGTTGGGAGAGGAGACATTTGGAATTTTGGAGAAGAAAAAGTTGTACTGATGTTTTAGACCTTAAAAATCACTAAAAATGGGTAATTAACGAACCTTATAATGTATAAGGTCTATATATGGACATATAATGATACATAGATATATTAAATGGTCATTTTTCACATTAACATTTTATTTTAACACCTCGGTATGCCCGATTTAACCATAATTGTAGTAATAAATTGTTACTTTTTTTATTTATTTCAAAAAAAATATTTTGAACATATTATATAATCTTACTTTTATTATTATAAATATGGAATCCAATTTTAATAATTCAATTCAAAAAACAATAATATTTTAATGTAATATTAAACACACACAAACAATGAAAAAAATTTCCAAAGTTAAAATTTTCAGAAGTATAAGATGTTTTAATATAAAATTCAACATGAAGTTGATTAAAATGACATATATTGGATTAAAAATTATATTATTTAATTAAATTTTCTTTTTAACACATATTAAATTAAAATTTATCTTTTCATTTATTTAAATGATACTACAATTTTAAAAAAATCATAACATTTTTCAATTAATTGAAAAACTATTCTTTGTAGAAAATTATCAAAAAATTCCTCGCTGATAATTTTGACATGTATATTTGAAAGGTTAATTGTATTTTTTCAAATAAATTTTATAAATGTTTCAAAATTTATGTTAATTATTTTATTACAGAAATAAATAGAATCCTTTTTTGAGAACATAGTATTACTTGAAACATATGAATACTTTACTAACTAAGTACTTTTTATCAATATGATTTATTAACATAATAAAATTACATTTAAATTTTATAATGTTGTTATACATATTAATACCACGAATTATAACATATAATTTATAATATTCATATTTAATTAATAATATGAATAATATAATGTTGTTCATTAAAAATCATTGTTGTGTGTAACTCATGCTATAATATAAATTAAACATATTTTAAAAAATATTTCATAAAAATAAGATTATAATATTATACACTCCATATAACTAATTTCTCCCTCAAATTTTATCACATTAAGAAAAACAAATAAATATTATTATGCCTCATTGAATCCTTGGTATCCTATATAACTTATTAAAATTGGTTTTTCACCAATAAACATTAACCAGTTGAGTGGGATTGTTTCATAGAATTTTTTCTTTGTGATTTATAATATAAGTTATTTTCTATTCAAAGGAATGATAATTTTCTAGAAGTATGACCTCAAAATTCACTACATTTAAAGGATTAGGTATGTAAATCATCAAGAAAGATTTATGAACACACCATGAACTTGATATAGGTGAGGAGGAAGTTCCA
This sequence comes from Viscum album, assembly GCA_963277665.1. Taxonomy (NCBI): domain Eukaryota; kingdom Viridiplantae; phylum Streptophyta; class Magnoliopsida; order Santalales; family Viscaceae; genus Viscum; species Viscum album. Next base: position 608,746,904 of record OY728133.1, on the reverse strand, counting down.
TTATATAAGATACCAGCTTATTATGATCAAGAATTTTAATGTATTGATATATAATGGGATATGTTTTACATGATTTCAAAATATCATTACATATACCATTGAAAATTTCTAAAAAACACCTTATCCCCCAGTTCAAATTCTATACCACAACAATGATTTTCAGTATAAATTTTCTACTAAATTTATATTTCTTTTATGGGTTTCTGAATGGATCTGACCATCTCTAGTATTTATTATGATAGCTCTAGTCCTAATAGGATTATTTTTTCAAATTCATCCCAGTGTGATGTAGTTCTAAAATTCTTTCCACATATGTATTTATAAGGATCCATCTAAAATCTTGCGTGAAATATATTGTTGGATGAAAACTCAACCAATGGAAGGTGTTGATCCATCCACCTTATGAAATTAATATAATAAGATTTCAACTTATTAACTAAGGTTTTAATTTTTATAATATACAAACTATCTATATGAGGATGATATGAAGTACTGAAACCAAAATATGTATCAATATCTTGTTGAATACTTTTCTAGATCTTTAAGGTAAACCATAGATCCCAATAAAATACAATGAATTGTGATACTCCTAATAACCTTATCAATTCATTAATGTGTATCTATGAATGCTGATATGGAGAAATGTATTCAGTGATAGTGATGAAGTGTACCATTTTTTTAATGAAATTGAGAAATACCTATATAAAATTATTCCCTTCCAATGTTTTGGGGAGTCACTACTACAAAAACGGCCTATATCATTGCTCAAAATGGGATTTAAAAGTGCTAAAAAACTACTGTAAAGATAAGAGCTAATATAGCGGGGGCCCTTTTATCAATGCTTTGAAAGAAGCTGATAAACACCCTTTTTCAGTGATAAAAAAATTAATGATAAAAGACCCCTTTATCAGTGCTTTTTTAGCACTGATAAAAGGGACCATTATCAGACCTTTATAAAAAGCACTGATAAAGGTAAAAATAATTTAAAAAATAAAAAAGAGTTAGATTTTGCGAGGAGAGATTTTAATAGAACTTGACCCCCACCCCATTATCTGTGCAAGGAGGTCTCCTGCAAGCTGCCCTTTAGGCGCATCCTCACACGCACACGAGCCCCTTTGCTTCCACCCGAACTCGAACCCGCAACCTCCCCCTTTCACGGCTACACCTTTACCACAAAGCCATTTTGTTTTTTCTCTATTTAATGATATATCTATTTATTTATATATATAGTTATATTTATTCATATATTGATATATATTCATATAAATAAAAATATATTTATTCATATATTAGTATATATATATTCATTCGTATATATATATATATAGTTATAATTTTTTATCTGTATATTTATTTGTATATTAATATATACTTATAAGAATAGTTTTAATTACATTTATGAAATATGTTTTTTATGTGTGTTTATAATTAAATAAATAAATACATACATACATATATACAACACACACACAGAGAGACACACATATATTTGTGAACATATACATATATATGTGTTTGAAATGCCATAGAATGTTAAACTGACCATAAAATATAATCTAGAAGCATTTTTAAACATCAAACACGTCACATTGAATAAAATGAAACAATATTCAATATGATATGTGGTAAAGAGCTAATGAACATCTGGATCAGATGTTATACCCATTTGAATGTTAACAAATCGATGTATCCATACTAAAAAACGTAGAATTGGAGGTCTTTTGGGCCGTTCTTGCCCACAAAAATTGTGACTGAGGACATTCCATAGTCAACAACTCATAGAACTCGTCGCAGGATTCGATTTGATATGCTTTAGAGCTCAAACGGACACCCAAATCAAAAGTTATGGCAATTTGATGTTGAAGTTACATTTTCAACTTATTTTAGATCTTTTCTTAATTTTTTTTTGGTTTTTTGAGTTACAAATTGTTATTAAATGATTTTTAATTGACAATAATGAGAAAATTATGAATTAATAATATTTTTTTAAATATATTAAATCCATTTCACTAAATTTCTGATATTCTATATTTAATAGTCTATGTATTCGTATCTAAAACAAGTTTAAAAAATATATATTATATTTATATCAATATAAATATACTTATATAACAATAATTTATTTTTCATGATTTTTTTAAACATAAAATTTATCATGATAAATCTCCCCATTATCATTTCTACAAATAAAGCACTCATAAAGGGGGCCATTATCAGCACTTTTTCTAGCACTGATAAAAGAACCCCTTTATAAACACCTTTTTTAACGCTGATAAAGGCCCCCTTTATGGGCACTTTTTTAGCACTCATAAAGAGGTAGTTCTTCCCTTTACCATTTTTGAGGTTGTGAGTTTGAGGAAGAAATGCATGGTGATGCATTCCCATTCCAATTCTGATATGGCTAATGGTTTTAACACCACCTCTATAATTTAACACTCAACCATAATATGATAACATACCAAACACCAAGATATAATCTCTGAAATTTAACTCTTCTTGTTGTCCCACAAAAAATACTCTTTCATGTAGGATAGTTGTAGGGACTATACAATTGTCTAACATTGGTTGTGGGTTTAATCACCATGACCTTATTGGAAAAAATAAGGTGTTTCCTAGAATAAGGGTTATCGTTTATCCAAATAAATATTGATAAAATTCATAAATCATTCCCAAATTTCAATAACCCATAATTAACTCAACATAAAAAATAATATAAACCCTAATGGTTACCAATAACATTAATCATATGTATGAAAAATATAAAGGCATTCCTATTCAAATGATTTTTTCACTAAAAAATATAAAAAAATAAACAAATGGTTTTACTTCTATAAATGTCTCTCAAAATATCCTTAATCATGACAGAATCCATTTATATAAATCATAAAAATGGGTGTCTATAACATTTAACTTATAATCAACCTTATACTCATTGACCCATGATGGTATACGAAAATCATAATCCTATATTACATGGAGACATATATACATCCAAAACATAATCCATAAATTTATTACTTAAATATTCTCATATTATAGAAAAAAAATTTAATTGGGGTATTGAGTTAATACATACATTTATAGAATGTCAAATGTGATTAAATTATTTTGTAATCCAAATTGAGTGGGAAAATAAATTCTCAAAAGCACATCAAAATTCACAAAAGGATAAATAAAAATAATTTTATAGGGCTCATTAATGAAAAATACAATATGAAATGGAAAAAATTAGAGTGGAAGATAAGTGTGCCCCGATTTTCATGATTTACTTCAATTTTTGTGGTTACATAAGATTTCTCTTTTTCGTTTATCATTAGAGGATATTAAAGCTTGTTATTAACATTCAAATTTAGATTATGTAATTTATTCATATAACATTACTCGTGGAAAAAGAAACGGGTTTCATAATTTATTTCATTATAAACACAATCCATATAGCGATGGAATAAAGATAGTATCATTGGATCATATCCACATTAAATATTTAGTAACATTAATATGTTCCATAAATGATCGAAAATGATTTTGAAATATTACAAGGAACATTTTTTGATGAAAATTACTTTTCTACTTTGAAAATAAGTATTTAAAATCTATTTTTTTTTCAAATATTAAATTAAAAATTATATTTAAAATTAAACTAGAAAAATTCATAAATAAAATTAAAATAATTCTTTGGCCATGATGTATTAAAATATAATTCTTGTCATAGATATTAAAATTATGATTCTTTTAACATTTTCAATAAAATGTCAATAGATCCTTCTTTAGAAAAAGATTAGAATATTCCATTTAATCCTTTTTTAAAAGTAAATTTTGTGAAATAATAGAGTTAAAAAATCATTGGATAATAATGAAAACATTAATTAAAAAATTTTGGGAAAATATGGACATGTAATAAAATGTTTTTCAACCGAAAAAAGAAATAAATTAGATTTTTCCATATAAATATTATTTTTTAAATATTGAGTATATAAAGTGGGGGAAATGAAAATTAAAATAAAAAGTTAAATAAATAACCATATAATACAAAAAACCAAGGGGTTTTTATGAGATATGTCATAATATTTCATTTTAAGAAGCATAATCATAAGCAATCTTGTTAAAGAATGATATTATAACATAAAAGATTTAACACTCTCATAATGTTTGAATCATAATCCCCCTGAATGAAATAAACATATATAGATATATAAATACAAATTAATTTAATAATTATAATCATATAATACATTTATATGTATAATATGCATCATCTAAATTAAGAAATTTTTGAATATGACATGTTTCCAATAAAAATAATAGGGAGATAAAAATCCTTTACCACATTGGAAAATTTTGAATCGTAATCAACAGTAAATATTAAATTGAAATAGAAAACTAATTATAATTAAAATAAGGATATTAAGGATATAAAATTTCAAGGGGTTAATATATATTAAGGAAATGAAAAAGTAGTGAATACGAAATATTTCTCCCAATAATAAAAGGCAATGTAGAAATCCATTACCTAAGGTCTTGACATCCTTCCTAAAAATTAAAACCTAATCTATTATAAATATAAGTTAATAATAAATATATTTAAAAATTTTACTAATATGTATCATGTTGTATATGATTTACTTATATCCTTTAGACACCCATAAATTTACTATTTCTTGTTAAAATCACAGTTTCAAGTGATAAGAATTCATCTTTTATATATATTTTCATTTAGAAGTTTCATTACATTTACATTGAACATAGTTCCATTATAAAAATAATGGAAAAAATGATATAAATATAATCAATATTCATTAACTATGTATTTATATTCATCTATTAATGCTATAAAAAAATGAAATAAATTGTTCATAAAGACGACATGGTGTATGTTTGCATGAACATTGTATCCATTTCCATGATGGATAAAAAAAGAAAACTAAATATAAATCCTCATTAATAGAAAATTTCTTAAATCATATATATTAATTTAATCCACCCATATTTCCATCCATGTCAAAATAAAACAAAAAATGTTTCACATTGCTTTATAGAGGAAGTAGTCCATAGGTTCGTACAAGTGACATCATTGTTTCCCAAAACCATGGAAGGTATGAAGGTGGGTGTGATATAATAAATTAAAATCTATACTAAAATCCTCAATATCATATATAATCATTAAATACATTATTTTATCTAGTTGTTAGAGTATGTTATTAGAAGAAGATACATAGTTTTACAGGGCTGTAGTCTACCATACACACAATCAAAGTTTCATTTACCACTTGATAATAGAGAAGATTGATTTATTAAGATTAATTAAAGTCATGTAATATTGATATATGGTAGATAATTATGTATTCATATCATCATGGATGAATAATATTCAAATGAATTATAGAATTAAGTAAAATGAAAATGCATGGTAAAGGACTATACATCATATTCAGTGAAATAATTTAGGATTACACCTAAAGCCTTATTAATAGGTTTAATATTAATAATAAGGAACCTAATATGTGTAGATTTAAATAATTAATTTATTTATGATTTTACATTAAAAAATGGTTTTGGATGTGTGTAGTTGAGGGGAAAGTGGGTGCCATTTTATAAGTGGGGGAGAGGATACATTTATAATTATGGAAATGAAAAAGGTATTCACATGTATTAACAATAAAAAATGGGTCAATATTAATCCCAAGATGATATAATGTTGAAATATTTTGAAAAATGGTATTTTACAAGTCTCTAGGTCATTTCAACCCTCATATTTTTTGTTTAACCCCTAGGTAATCCTATTTAAACATTAAACACATTAATTAATATTTAATGTTTTTACTATTAATTTTGGACAAAAATTATGTTAACCTTATTATATAATATTTATAATTAATATTACAAATGTAGAATCCATTTTTCTAAATTCCATTAAAGTAATTTTGAAATTTTATTTTTCAATTAGACCCCCAGATGTGATGAAAAAGATGTTTTCTAAAGAGAAACATTTTATAAGTATAGAAAGTTTTAATATCAATATTCAATATCAAATTTATTAAAATAAAAAGAATATACTAAAGAAATATAATTGAATTAATTTTAATTTTAAAAACACATTAAAATAAAATAGTGATTACAAAATCTTTATGAAAATATAGTTTTTAATAAAAAAATGAATATTTTTAACTATTCATAAAAAAATAATGGTTTGCATAAAATGGTAAAAAAATAACCTAATGATACTTTTGACATTTATATTTTAAAAATACATTTCATTTTTAAATAAATGTTCTAGGATTTAATATTTACTTTTATTACTTGATAAAAAAATAATTTTTTTAAAGAAAATAGTATTTACATAAAATATAAAAAATTACTAAAAATGGTTTTCTTTTTATCATTATGATTTATTTATATAAAAACATTATATATATGTTTTATAATTTGTTTGATCCTATTGATAATGCTATATTTAATATATAGGTTATAACAGTAATGTTTATATAATAATATTAAAAGTGTATTATGGTTTATTAAAAGGTGGTGTTGTGTGTAAAACCAGCCATTAAATAAATTAAATGTATTCGACAAAAATTCAAAAAAACTCAAGGCGGGACAATGAATCATCCCTTTAATGATTGACACCAATGATTAATAGTTACTTTTAAATACATACCAAATAAATATATATCTTATCTATGACATGATCTATTATTCATCTTCCAATAGGTTAAAAGTTCCATTGAATGATTGAGTCAATTGTTTCTTGAGTTTATCCAACATAGCTACATTATGTTTTGGTTCAAGATCATTCTATATTCTAGTGAGTCAATTTGTAAATATATAGTTCAACTTCCCCAATATTCTTTTGATTTTATTTGCATCTGCTGCATATTTGATAACTTATTCAGTGGGAATATACATTCCTTGACAACTATTGAAGATATGGATCACATTACTCTCATTATTATATATCATTTTAGGATGTCATACACATAATTAGATCATGATATTGTATAATAAAATTTCTACTATGAATTCTAGAGTGTTAATGAGAAATATTAAATTATTCTTATAATAATTGATCTTCATTACATGGTTTATCAAAATCTAATCTAATTTGTTTCTACTAAACCTAATTTGAAATATACTATAAAACAATGGATTTCAAAAACATAAAGGGTTTTGTTACATTACATTATTGGTAAAAATTTCAGTACATCAGTAGGATCAACCATTTTAGTAGTCTTGGAAGACCAGATACCTAAAGTTACAAGGGCGGACAACGGAAGCTGATTGGCTATGAATTTAAAATTTTCATCTCTAGGATAACAAAACTTGTCGTATCTAATGATCTGATCCCTACTATGGTCCCAAGAATCTCATGAAAATTATATAGAGCATAAAAACTAATAGAATGTGTAACTTGTTCCAAACAAAATCACACACAATATAATCTCATCTTTGGTGACCATTTCTTAATTGATTATAAGTCAAACCACTCTAGATCATTAATACATGGTCCATGAATATATGTTTTCAATGTTAATCATAATCTGGGTTCTAGCATAATGATTTGATAAATCTTGCTGCGTCATGTTATCATAAAAATCCCCATCCTTCAATCCAGGAAGGCGATCTTGGATCGTAAGATCAATTAAAGAATTTTTCTACCTATAAATTAGAAGGAGAGGTAATATCCCAATTTTGAATGAATAAATATTACATGGAATGAGCATCTCCTCTAATATTTATAATGGATTCTCAAAAAACTCTAAAGGGGTTCCTAGATCACCTTATATTTAAGATTCACTATATTAGCAACCAATTAATAATTATGATGATATAAAGTGAATCATAAATATTATTGTTATATTATCACATACTATAATATATATTAAAAGTATGGGATGAAAAAACCTGATTCATTTTACTTAACTCATCAATCATGATAATATTAAATGAATCTGAAATATTAAAATAATATTCATTTGAATTAAATTATCCATCAAATTTAAAAAAAACAATTGTAACTAAATAAAATTAATAAATTCAACCCAATTATTTTTTACATGAATAACAATGAATTTATTTATTTGTTTCTGATCGATAAAAAATTGGCAACACTTAGACCATATGGTGGGTCCCACCATGTTTGATATATCTATTCACTAGAATAAAGAATATTTTTTAATACTCTATTGTGTGTGACCCTCTAAGATCTTATCTCAAAAATATTCAATAATATTCATATTCGAAGAGTAGAGTCATAAATACATAAAGTCCCCTAAAAAATTAAGGAATAGTCACAGAAATGAGAACCAACCCATGAAAAATCACTTTGTGATATAACCTATTTGTCCTTAGATATCTCATAAATAAGTACACACACATTCGCCATCATTTTTCTTGATTTATTATTTTTGGATCTATCCGGGAATAGTTTCCCTCAACTAACTTGGGAAAAGAATTTTGAACATACATCCATCCTCATAAATAATGACTGATATATTAATTTATAAACTCAGAAGTCTAAAATTATTTGTTTATCATTCAACTAATTTCATTCCACCAATGATTCATCAAACAGAAGATACCTCACGAGAATTTTTTTATCATGGTTTTTTCCTTTCATTAAAGTATGCAATAAAATAAAACACAATGATAATGATATCATGTCAAGAGACTAATACATATGTCCATCGATAAAAACAACCAATGACACCTAAAACAAGTGGTGTTCTTATTGGAGGCTCTTTCCTCATGATCACAAATACTAGATATCACCATGTGTGTACATAATAAGATGTAGTATCAATGCATAGGATCCCCTAATACATAATAGTAAAATATCATCAATTTCAAATCATTATGATGTATCTAGAACATAATAAATATATTTTAGATTAATTTAATATTATCTCAAGGTTCACATTATATCAGGGGATGTAGTATATCTTTTTGATATGATATTTAATCTATGGGAATTACTATTAAATATTGGATGCAGAAATGTCGACACTATAATGGTAATAGTATATCACACATAACTCATTGTATACATGATATTGTAATCGAAAATTACTATTTAGATTGGTCTAGGGAACACACAATTACAAAACTCCTACATATACTATATCCAACTTTCTAACCATATTTGTTACCTATCACATTATAAAATATAATGTTTCTACCGAGTTGAAAATTTAGTTTTTGGATCTGCCATGTCACCACCGCATGGCTAATCTTCTACATGTGACCTCACCTCCTTGAGTAAAAATTCTCATGAGATATTATCCCCATTAATTTTCCATTCTTCCATTTATATAACATGTAATATTTTCTTGTACTTTTCATAAAATTATCATAATGAAAAAAAAATTTAATTAATAGGTGGAATTCCAAGAACTATAAAAATATTGCATTTAATAACTATTTATTAGATTCCAAAAAATCATTAATGTAATATATATTTTTTAGAATGGATTAAAAGGGATTCAATGATATTATCTTTATAATTTCCATAGAATTACATCTATATTAGATCATATTAATCCAATGAATATGAGTTTGTGTCCTCACTAAACTATTTTCCCTTCTTCTCCACATACCAGGTACATATGTTTTGTACTCTCTCTTGTACTATTGGATAGTTCTGATTTAATCCCTTCTAGTTCTACTAGAAATAACTAATATTTACCTATCATAAAGTATACATTTTAAGTATCATATCTTATAAATATCATGACATAAATGATTAACCTATCACTAAATCACATGAAATCCAACTCAACATATCAATTATCAAAAACTTATAATGCAAGTCTTCTTGGAGAGATTTATTCCATGTCACAATGGTAAAAATTATCTCTCAAATTTTTCTAGCGTGTATTTTTCAACACCATGTCAATATATGTATGATTCAATAGGACTATGTAACCATTATATCTACCTCAGAAGATCTTGTTCCCTATTACATATTTTGTTACTTTATGTCAATATTTGTTGAATTTCATTAATGCTAGTATTAGATAACTAAAATAAATAGTGGTTTTCCATATATTAGGTAACAAATTTTTCTTGGAAAACAACTACCTCCCACTAACCTCTGGTAGACAAATTGTGTTGATTCATTCCAAATTAATATTATATATGATCTTGTTGATTAATATAATCCAAAACTAGATTTAATGTCTTGAATCCATTATTGTCATTATATGATGTCAGAATCCCCTTCTGGATGTTTTGTATTAACGTATTCCATGATAGATGATCTTGAGATCTGATGATCAATAAAATGATAGTATAAATTAACCATGATATGTAAAATTATAATGGATTTTAGAATGAGAATTTTTTGTTACCAGTCGATAATTATAGGTTCCATGATTATACCATTCATGTATTATGTCACATGAAAATCCACCACAACATTTAAAATAATAACCCCCCTATACATTTAAAAATGGAATTTATTATTGATTTTTAAATGATATTTTCTATTTTAGAATGTTCCCATATGTTGATTAATTTTCGGAATTATTATTCTTACTTAAAAATGTATCACCATCATCGATGAATATTTAAACCACCACCATGGTTTTAAAATTACTATTCAATATGTGTGTTTGGAATATTTATATTCCACATATATTGTGGAACTCATTCCAATGAAAACTATTTATGAATATTTAGCATTAACTAAACTAAATTAAATATTTCTCCCACTATCTCAAATATAGATGTAAACAAATTTTTAGAAATGTAGTATATAAATTTCTATATATTTTATATTATTTGTATTTGTTTAATATACATAGAACCATTTAGGAAAAATACTTCAAATTCACTCCTTGTTTTTCTTGATTCAATTTTTATTATATACTAACAATTTCATTGAATATAAACACATGTTCTTATGATAATGGATTCTATCATAATATAACTATTATGATATCTATTTTTCATGATAGTTTTCATATGATTATGAGTTATCACCATTATTTTAAATGTACATATTGAAATATAATAGATGATTCATCAAGTTTGAAATTGATACTCCATGCATCAGGAATCTGATGTATACAATGTATGTTTTGGAATTCATCCATGACACATTTTAGCATGTCCACGTAAACATGTAAGACTCATCATCGATCCTACTCATTAGCATCCCATTCATGATGGGGATTGTGTAATATGTGTTTAGTAATTACTTCATTAAACATTATAATGATCTATAAATCCATGGTCATGTTATTCTTCATTAGACAAGCCTAAAATATCAAAGACCTTTTGACCATATATAAATCATAATTTACATTCATATTCATTAATAATAATAGAATGTAATATTATGATGTATATTTACCACAAGCTTACCCTTGGAATAATTTTTTCTCTCTAGCCGTACTAATTCTGTAAGCTTTGTGTACTTATCTTTATTTATAATGGTTTCTTTTTCAAAACTAAATTTTTCAACAAAAAAATATATTTTTAGCACCACTATGTCGAAATATCATATTTGGTATATCCTTGATGTATAATTTTAGTTTTACTTGAAAACTAATTTTCTTTCCACAACATGGTATATAACTATTTGATTTTATATTCATCATGCATTTCCAATGATTCATGTATTAGTGGAATATGGTTGAGAATGAAACACTAAAAATTATTAATTCATGAACCTATGATAATGTCTATTACTGTCCAATTGTCACATGAGATAAACTTTTTGGTTATAATCAACAACTTGTTCAAATAAAATCAATTTCATGGCAATTAGAAGTTGTGTAATTCTAATTTAGTACATTGGAATCAGCATTTCTCATCCACTTGGAAAATACACCACACTTATTGTAATGTTTACATACATACATGGGTACTATATTTTTATACACATATGTTATAAACTAATTTTATTTAATTCACAATTAACATTATAAAAAATACTTATAATTGATGAATTTACATGAAAAATAAGTGATTACTTTCTACTTTAATTCATTTCATTATGATTAAACATCCATACATTTTTTTCATGATATGAAAAACAGATGGAATCATGTTTATATCCTCACTATTTTATGGGTGTTTTGAGGATTCATTTGGTGTTAATATTTCCATCGACCTTTTCTCCATTTCATTTATGTTATTCTCCATTAGAATTAATGATTATACATTCATTAATTTCTTAATTACATGTGATCCCTTACCAAATGTTTATGAATAATTTTCACTATAATTTTCATTTCGTAATATTAAAAAAACTAAAGTAAGTGGGTGAAAATGATATGAGTATCAGATCCATTGAAATATTATGATCCTTCTTTCAATTTAGAAATATTTAGTTTAATAATCACCCATTTATGACTCTTTGGACTTTCTCATCACAAGTTTCTCAAAGATGATACATCATGTGAAATAATATATTTTCTAATGTTGAAACCATAAATAACATCAAAAATTGGCAACAAAATTATTACATAATAATCCTATGCATCATACATGAGTCTCTTATAAGAAATTTTACACCCTCTCTTCCTGATGTGACTTAACATGTATTGGGGAAACCATTAACTAGAATTTTTTATATCATAGTATTGTGAGAAAAATGTGTACTACCTTTTAGAAACTCATGTTGGAAAAGACATTAACATTCTTACAATCATTATCTTAGTGTGAACTATGGTAATACAAGGAATTCTCTTAAAAAATAAAATCTACTAGATTTTATATTTATATTGATTTCCAATTTACACATTATTGATTAATTAATTAAATAATTAAATGTCTCCATCTATTTTATCAAATTCATGGAACCCTCTATACTATAATCAGAATTCTTTATTGATTGAGTATTCTAATGGAAAGGATCCTTGAACCTCACCTGAGAGTCTTCAAGATTTTCCTATGCCACTACTCAAAGAGTTAAAGGTAAGAATTTGAATGTCCAGACATATTAAATTGAGGTTCCTTGATCTTCTGAGGGATGTATCATCATCTAAAATCATAATTTTTTTTATAATGTCTAGCCTCTAATGTTGAAAAAAAGTTATCTAATTTTATGCTTCCAACATTAGTTAGGTAGACCCATCACTCATATAAGAACAACCAAGTAATAATATACACCCTCAAATTTGAATGGAATTCACTCCAAACACTCAGTTTTGTTAAAATTCAAATAATGAAAGGCATTTTTGAAACCTAAAATTTCATTGAATGTTTTCTGTATTTTTTTAGTGAATGTATTCTATTTATATTAAAATTGTTAATCTATGTAATCATTCTCAAAACTAAACATTAATAGAAAAACATTCATCATTTCATAATGAATTTTATAGTTTTTTAATTTTTTTCACTACTATCATTAAAATGAATAAACTAATAAATAAATGAACAATGCAAGTAAACTACCCAATTGTTATTGAACATAAAAAACTAGTTGATATATTTAAAATCATTGGACTAAACATTTCAGAGGGGTATCGTACTCGATTTTTAGACAGACTCATGTTGTGGAAAATCCTCTGTCTAGTGAGTCAAAATCTCATATGGAGTATCCCTTTATCTTGGTAGGGTATACATTGTACATAGTCTCCATTCCAAATAAAAATGTACTCACTAAAAGGAGATGGGAGCATATGGTGAACAATACAAAAAATAAATTTTGATACATAGACCCTTATACATATTGACCTAAAAGTTGAAGATGCATAAATTGTCCTAATTATTTTCAATCATTATTTGCAATTATAAATAATTAAATATATCATCCAGACATACACCTATCAGTCATGTTCTCAAGGATAGGTAATGAGTAAATATAAATGCACGATAAAATTAAATTACATGAAATTAAAGTATCAAAGTATTTAATTATATGAAATAAATTAATTATATTTAAATAATTTTAATATAATTGGTCTCATAATTAATTAAATTTTATTTGTAAAAGTTTAATTAATTAATTAATTCAATTTAATACCAAAATTATATTATTTTTTCTTTTTATGATATTAATATATTATAAATACAACTAAAAATTAACATTTTAATCAAAAAATAAAATTTAATTAATTTAATTTAAACACAAATACATAAGCAAATAAATAAATAAATATTTTTTTATTATATGAAATTAATCGGTCCTCAATACCCTGTAAATGGATGATGCTGATTAGGATGAACCTGCACAGGCCCATTATGGTATGATCCAACCCCTTTCATGGTGATCTTGGCTAGGTAGGTCTTTCAAGACCCATATTAGGTTGGGTATACTCACTCGGGTAATTTATGGGTTAATTTGGTCTGGAGGAAGATTAGTATCCACAAATCAGGGTACCTCTCAGTGTGATGGTGACTCAAACATCTTCATATTGGCTAGAAAATGCTAGATCTGGTTGGATCCAACTGGATTGGTCATGACGGTGGGTGGAATCACTGTATCAGATGACATAAGGGCGATTGAGATCTGGTTTTACTAGCACCCAATAACTTACTAGTCAATAGCATTGGGTCATTGTCCTTAGAGGTCATGATAGAGTGATAAGATGGTGAACATGGGGATGTGTGTTGAAAATTGGACATGGTGTGGTCGAGAGGGACGGATCTACTAGTCCCATGGGTGGTGAAGCCAAATCTCGACGACATGAGATAGATCCCTGGAGGGGTTTCATGATAGTGAACCAAGAATGGGGAGCATTCCACAGTGAGTGTTTTTTGGAAGGAGGGGGGGCAAAACCTCTAAGGGGCATGTGGTCGACACTCGTTTGGGGGAGGGGGAGGAGGGGACAAGGGTCCCAAACCGTTTTCTAATACATAATATAAATTTAATTATTTTTCATTGGATATCAATGTCCAACCAACTCAATTTTTTTATACTGAATGTATTTTCCCCATGTGATCTACTTTTTTTATTTGAGTAGAAAATCTACACCCGCCACAAATATTCCAAATCAGTTTTTATTCTAAAATCAAATTTGATTGTAAAAATTATAATAAAATTATAATAATTATATTTATTATGAAATTGTAATTATTATATATTATAATAATTACCACAACTATTCCATGTGGCACTAAAACCCCATAAAACACTATTTTACATAATGTGTTCTTACTAGAATAGTATGATTCACAATAATTTAAATCCACCAATGCATAAAAGATATAAAAAATATATATCTAAATCATATTCATTGAATTTTAATACCCATAAAATCATATACAGTCAATATTAAAATTTGGATTACCATAACTTGGTCGTTTGAAATCCGATAGACACAGTGTTGATTTTGATTGGATCAATGTTAAACTCTCTACTTAAATATAAATGAATATAATTTTTCCTTGGATCAAAAAATATATGTAACTTATATTGTACTAATTTATTGTACCATGGTGCATAATAGATACCAGCGGGTTGGGAATTTAAATATTTCAACATTGGAATAGACGAACATGTCGTTTCTAATGATCTGAGCACCGGTATGGTCATTAGGATCTTTTGTGAATTAAATTTAGAAAAAAATAAGTAAAATGTTTACCGCATTCCAAATATAATCACACATGATAGATGGTCATAAATGGTGGATGTTTCTTAAAGGATTTGAAGGTGAGCCCCTCTAGATCTCCCACAATCGCCCCATAAATCCCTGGGCTCTTCATTCATCGTAATATGGGTGAAATCACAGAGCTTGGATGAATCCTTTACCATCTTGTCAATCACCATGATCTTGTGCCTTCGATATGTGAAGTTGATCTTGCATTTTACACTTTATGGAATCATTTACTTTTCTGGGAATAAGAAGTAGATAAAATCTATCAATTATGAATTCCTTAATATTGAATGGAATTAGCCCCTCCTCAGCTATTTATAGTGAATACACTAAATAATCAGAAAGGGTTTCTAGGCCCTCGTATATTTAGTGTATTCTATATTAGAAATAAAATTATGAGAAACTAAAATATGTCATAAATTTTATTTATATTTTTTCACATACCATTAATATATATATAATATAATACGTGATAAAACAAAATTCATTTAAATCAACTTATCATTCTTGCTAAAATTAATCTTACCCGATGTATTATGATAATATTCATTCAAATAATATTATTCATTGTATTTATATAAATACTTGTAAATAATATTAACTTATAAACTCAACCAAATTATTATTTTCTTGAATAGAAATGAATTTATTTATTTATTGGAGATCGATAAATCATAGACCACTCTAAGACCCTGTGGTGGGTACCATCATGGCTGATATACCAATTCACCAAAATACAGAAGATTCTTGAATATTCTCTTGTGTGTGTCCCACTAGAACATTATCTCGATAGTTGTGAATAATATTCATAGTGTAAGAGCACATTTTCAAAACCCATCAAGGCCCCTAAAGGGATAAGGAGTATTCAAAGCAATGACTACCAACCTATCAACATGCTCTTTTTAATATAATCTCTTTTTATTTAGATAAATGATAAAGTGGGATGCACACTTTTGTCATCAACATTTCATGATTTATTATCTGTATTTCTATTTGAATAGATTTACACTCGACTACCTTGGCTAAGGACTTATGAAGGTTCTACCATCCTCATCAACAAGGAATTATATATTACGTCCCCAACTTTGAATAAAAAACATATCTTGATCATTCAACCAATGATGCACCACTAATGAATCACACAACATAAGATATGTCACCATGATTTCATTATCATGGGTTTTTTCATGAATAAAATTATGCCATCAAATGTAACACGTTGATATTAATATAAAGTCATGAGACCAATTCACATGTATAAAGATAGAAAAAATCAATAAAACTGGAAACATGTGGTGTTATTATTAGCAGTTATGTCCTCATGATCTAAACTACTAGAGATAACTTTGTAAGAACTTCATAAGAATAATTTTCAATGCTTATGAGTCCATAACACCTGATAGTCAAATATCATTTGTTTTCAATCAGTATTATGTATCTTGACCGTAAGAAATATATTTAAGATTAATATCATAGTAATTCTAGGTTCTCATTATTTCATGGTATCTTCTATAACCATTTCATACACAAATTAATCTATGGGAATTGCCATTAAATAGTACATGTAGATATGATTACAATATAATGGTATGATTAAATCATGAATTCGTCACTATATACATTATATTGAAATCTAAATGTATTATTTAGTTGGGTATAGAGATCCCATTATTAGAAAATACATACATACAATACACATGAACATATAACACACAATATGATCATATTGGAAGGACATTATTATCACTTTTATCATATCTATGAACTTTTCACATATTAATGCCCATAGATTCTTTGAGAATGGAAAAAATAATGGTGTAGTGTCGAGTAATATACAGTCAAATCATAAAAAACAAAAATATTGAATAATTGATATTCAAAGATTAAATTAACAACTTGAACTCATGATCAATTTAAATTGAGGGAATGTTATCACCCTGATAATAAATGAAAATAATGAAAACAATAATCATTTATCACCAACTTATGGAATACATAATGTTGGAAACAAGATATACAAGACTTTTTCCTAGACACTTTACTTGTCATCTAGTCCACAATTAAGACATTATCCCATTATGGGAAGAGGTATACACTAAAACGCAACATGTTTTGTCTCATGAGACCTATCAATACTTCAAGGGGATAAATAATTTTGAGCACCAACCATAACTTGTTTAGGTGAAATGAATTCACCATAAGAGTCATAAATATTTTTATTAGAGATCGCTAATTATGATATTTCTTAATAAAACACATATATTTATATATTTTTATATATTAAGATTTTATACATCCCCATTTTGTAGAATACTAGGTATTTTTATGAGAACATCGCTTAATCAACTTTCCAGTCATAGGGTATCATCAAATTAATCACAAGTACATTTATAAATTAATTAGAGTGGAGTGGGTACTTAAAGTATGAGAGTTTATCCATGGAAGATAGTAATTGGATTCGTCATATTGCATTGGTGGGAGACCATTGAAATAGTAGGAAAATTCATTTATCATCGACCATTAAGAGTGTTTGAATATTTCAAAAACAAAACTACCAAGAGTATATTTCAAAGTGTGTAGTCTAATGACCACTCATCGTACATTATGGTGATGATTGAGTCACTTCTCAACCAACCCTTTTATGGGGGTATTACCCCATGTTTAATCTAAAATGTATCAATATCCACTATTTAATATCCAAAGAGGGATGTATTTTCTCATAAATTAGAAACACTATTACATTATTAAAACATAGGATGAATTTTGCACCATAAGCAAGGTAAATATTGAATAAAAAAAATCGGAGATGGATAAAATATATTAATTTAAATTCCTTAAATTACATCAAAAACATCTAAAAATTATTAAATTTCTATTAATGCATCACACAAACAAAAATATGTTGTCAATTGTAAAATGAGTCCCAAATAATGAAAATTGAGATTAAAAACCCCACTTATGGATTGGGAAGTTATTCTAACATAAAATCATGAAATATTAGACATAAAATTGATCTTAATATAACATAAATAATTTATTTTATGATATAAATTCTCAAATAGGTATTATATAAACCACATTATTGAAATTAAGTGCATAATACAAAACATGTCTCAATGAGGGGAATTTGAGATGGAAAGCCATTAAAAATTGTCTGGAATTCAAAAAAATTACATTGGTCTCATATATAATAATTCTATTTATATTAATTAATTAATTAAAAACCTTAATCAAATCCACTTCAATTCATACTATTTATAAATAGTCATTACCTACATGATTGTTCTGATTTTCCACATCGGTTTTTACAGTTTTGAACATTTTTAATAGTTTTATAATAACAATGTATATATTCATTCTTATTCATAATTTCATTTTTAATCGTTCAGTATTGTTTTATTAGGGATGATTTATAATATTCTTGTGGTGTTTCAAAATCATTTAATGACTATTTTACACCTTATCCTTAAAGATAGAGTCGATAATAATTTTGATTTATAGATTTTTAATGAATGGAGGGTGTTTCTTTAATTGATGAATTAAATATTTATATAATATATCCAATATCAATAAATTATTACATAAAAATTTATTTTATATTATACTAGTAAAATGTTTCCCATAGTCATCCTTCATATAAATGTATATTATTTTGCAAATAGGTGGTTAAAACGACTCAGACACTAATCCTTGATGATTAGTTGACAATTATGAAGTGGTTTAGTTGTAATATCATTATACCAGGAGTGTAATGATAATATTTAGTGTTATTTATTTTGATAAATCATAATTATAAGGATTTTTAGGAATAAGTGATTGATATGAAAACATTACACAATTTGAATAAATGATTATCCTCTTAGTAGAATTATTTTTTACAATTAAATTAATTATGAATGTTTGTTAGTAATATAATTAATAGGATAATAAATTTATCACAAAATAACATTTATTATATCATATATATCATATTTACACATTAATATCATCCTAATATCTAACATTTTATTGTGGTTAAGGAAAAAAATCTTGTTTTGTCAGGGAGGTTGTAGTCCACAAAACAAAAAATAAATGATATTGTTTTACCTAATAGATGGGGTTTGTGAATAAATA
The DNA here is from genome assembly GCA_963277665.1 of Viscum album. Classification (NCBI taxonomy): domain Eukaryota; kingdom Viridiplantae; phylum Streptophyta; class Magnoliopsida; order Santalales; family Viscaceae; genus Viscum; species Viscum album. The sequence continues at coordinate 608,727,249 of OY728133.1, read as the reverse complement.
ATGATACTAACCTTAATATAATAACATTTAAATAATTAAATGATAATAATATCAACATATTAATGAGAATAGAAAATATTTTAAAGCATATAATTATGAATAAAATTAAGTAGGTGATAATACTTGCGTTGGGGACTTGATTTTCCCTTTTAAGTATACATTAATTTGAAGAGATAAGGATAAATATTAATGACTAGGGGATTAATTAAATATGATATGGATCTAATTAGAGAAAATTTTAAGGTTTTATATAATTAATTATAATGGTACATGTGTCTGAATTTAATAATATGTTCGCTTTATATAAGTGAAGGGATGTGTAATTTTCAGAATACCATTACATATTTAAAAAATTTAATGGATTTATTAAAGGATCAGGGGATAAAAATAGAAATATGTGTAGGGGAAAATTTTATGGGTCAAAAAGTATCATCCATTAAATTATAGGTACGTTTTATAAATTTTTTTTACTTTTACACTATATCAAACTCATTTTTAACCTTTTTAATTTTTTCCTTGGAAATAAATTTATAATATTAGTAATTAATTATAAATATATAATTTACGATTGAAATTTTAATCTAATTTTATATAAATATTTTTAAATTTTGAAATAATTTTATATTTTTTTTCTAATCATGTGAAAAGGTAATTTTTAAACAAATACACTTAATCACATAAAAACTACTTTTCGAGAAATTATATATTTAAGATTTAAATTTTTCATATGATGTAAAACTATTTTGGTTAATTATTTAATCAAATAAATGGATTTATAATATAAATAAATTTTATGAGTTTTTATGGAAATCCAAAACAAAGTATCCCTTTAAAATAAAACATTCAATTAAAAGAAAGAAAAGTTGTTTTTAAATTAAAGTATCATTTTAATTACTTCCAAAAATGTTTTTCATAGGTTTTATAAAAGTAAATAATATTTTATAGTGTATAATATTATCGATAAATTTATATATTATTATTTAAAGGGTTTTGAAACATCCCGGTTATTTATATCTCAGTGTTAATTCAAATTGAGTAAACATTTTATGAAAATAAATATTTTTTACTAAGAACTAACCATTTCTGAAAATCTAAAAAATCCTTACTAAGATAATTTAAATATTATTAATTAAAAAACGTTATTAGTTTATTAAATTTTAAATTATAAAATCTAACTTTTTATTAAATTATTGTATTAAGGCTTTTTAAAGGGATCATTTGTTAAATAGTTCTAGAAATTATATTTACCTACTATAGTAGAGCCTTAGTTTCACCTTATGAATCAAACAATAACATTTGAACCCATGTGAGACCTGATCAGGGTTAGAAACAAGAGATCATAACTATAATGTTACATGGATTTAGGGACTAATAATATAATATACTATTTTTATCATAGCTATAGATCCCATTAATTTTAGTTTTAATATTTATTTTTTATCATAATAAAAATATATAATGAGGTTATAGTGGTTTCAATAGCTTTTGGGGAATGTTTGGAGCTTTATTATTCTCATTTTGTATAAAATATACCAGACACATATATTTTTTACTCAATGTACCGAAGGATAAATGTTTTGGTTAAACTTTGTGGGATGCGACAGAGGTCTGTTGAGGGGAACACTGGTTGTTCACTATTTTCCAAAACTATTTTCCTAGCTCGCATGCTAAGGTCACATAGAATGTAATCCCACATGGTTGTAGAATGATTTGTACAAACTCTATTTCCTAAAAGAGTCCCTTTAAAAATGTCTTAAATTCCCAATTTATGCACTCCTCCTTTACAACACTCAAACCTATTTTCATTTTTCTTAAACATGTAGCAGCTCCTTTCATTGAGATTTCCCCTTGGCTCCCAATCTGGGAAGTGTATTTTTTCTTTTTATCAAACTGTTATTGTTTTTTCATCTATCATATTGGTTATCCAACAGTATCTACTTCAACCTATTACCTTCCATTGATGATTTATCTCTCCATATTTGGTTCTATTTGTAAGTGATCTAATATGTAAAATTTTCTGGGTATTTGTATTTTTTTCATTCATTCTAGACTAAGCCAAGAGTTGATATTGGATGAAATTTCGTCAAACTCTATAAAGTTGTTCTTATTTAACTTTCCCCCTGTTTTCGACATCAATATTTTTCATGTTGGTGTTGTATGAAATTTTTACCAAGGCATTACCTCTAAAATTTATTATCCTTAAATTAGTTTTCAAATTTGAAATCTGAAATCCCTAATAGATCTCCTTCCTATCATTAATATTCAATTATATCAACATGATCCACTCCTTGTTTGTTCTATGTATATGCCTATATGATGTATTTTCCTATCATAAACTAACACACCCTTTTGTATTTTTGTTTCATTATCCCCAAAGTGATTTAGTTAATTTTAATCGATGAATTATTACATTGTAATGAGGAATATATGTTTCACAAAAATTATTAATGTTCAATGAAATGATTATTATATAAAAACTCCTATAATAAATTTTAATTTTGAAATGAAATGGAAATGACATGAATCAAATAAAAATATGATACACTAGAATTATTTTCACATGGATATTGGATATTTATAAAAGTACGGTTCCAAGTAATACCATTCAAATTTTCCAAATTTAATGAGTGGTTAGACATGATCCAACCTTGGATTGTTGATAACATTCCTTAAGTACTATGAGGTTGTCACCACAACTCATTGAGACCGTTTCCAATGTAGACACCCACATAAGACTTTATTATATTAATTCATAGTAATTTAATGATTAATAAGATTACATTTTATGAACTAAATTCATATATGGAAATTATTAATCCATGGATACAATCCTTGGATTCATATTGAAATTCTTGGACATGTGATACGATATATTTTATCCTTAGGCTCCAGTAATTGTTCGTTCGGGATTTTCTATGCATTTGTTATATGGAATTGGTTCAAAACCATTGATGTATAATGATGAAGGTCTTCCCCTTGGATTACACTTAGACCTCTATACCGTGGGTGCACGATTAATTTATAAGATATAACTTAATCTTCAAAGGTCAAGGATATATTGGTTTCATCTTAGGTTCTATCTTCCTATTATTACTTCCTAGTTTTATAGGATGCTCCTTGTGTCCCATTTGATATATCATTTATATTTTAAAAACATGGATATATTCCTTACGACCGGACAATTTATTGGATACCCATTCAAATTAATGGGTCTTAGGCTGAAGTAATTATGGTCGGTTGAGAATCCCCAAACAATCCGATACCCACATGGTTATTATTTCACAAATATTTTTCCACTTGTTATTCTTATACCTTAATAATGTTAAATTTATATTAATGGATCAAAATTATTATTTGAACATTTTTTGGACTACTGATTATATCTCACACCTTGTTTAGGTCACCTATTTATACCTATACAATCATCATGGATGCAGGTAGGTATATAGTCATGTCCCTGATCATGAATGCTTTATTTTCTTATAGAGTGCATTATTAGAAGAATAGGACTGAGATTAGGATTGAAATTATATTAGAGATTGACCTTATGTTCATTTTTTTTCTTCTAATATACATGTACTCCTAGTGTTCCACTTTTTATGTATGTAGGTTCATTTTTTATAGCATCCTAAAATTGACATTGTTTTTTATATAGTGATAATTATTATTGATTCATATAATTATATTAAAAGTAAGGTTATCATTTTATATCTGTGGATATTCAATTTTATCCATTTCAACCATTATTTATACATTATAACAATGTATTCCACTCTGATCATGAGGGTATAATCTCCCAAATTTACTGCCTTAGGCCCTCATTATATTTTGTTAGCATCTGGGAAAGAAGGAGGCCCACATGGGGACATATGGCCAATCATATTTTCTTACTTATGAGTGAAATAGGATCATGGGATCCAAAAGTGGTATCAATGTTTTTTTTTCATTTTACCATAAAGTTTCGGCCTGATAGATAAAAGATTAGTTATGTGTCAAAATTAGGTAATAATTCTTTTCCCGGGATTAACAATCCCATGTACCAAGAAATATCCAAATTTAATCCGATGTTATTTGATGTTCTATATTATTCCGTTAACAATTTTACTAATTTCTATATTTTGTGGAACACATGTGTTTTGATTTCTATTACCATTTTGATTTTATCTTTACACTTGGCCAAATATGGATAAGAGGTAGTGTCTCATGAATTATTGTAGACACAAGATGATTGATACTTAATTAATTATTCCATGACATGATTACTTATTTCATGAATTACTTGTTGCATATTACTACTGCGTGGATAGTAAAATTCGATATTTTGATAATATTTCTTCCATGGGTAAAATAATTTGAGTAATTAAAGTAACTACATCAACATAAATGGTGTTTTAAAGGTTATCTTGAACATGGAATCAAAACTATCCAATTATAGTTTATTTTAGCCATGGAAAATTGGTCACATGAGCTCAAATATTATTTGGGTAAAATTATAAGGATTCAAATTTTATTTGAAATATTATTGGCGACACTATAATTTTGGAATAAAGATTCTTTTAATTAAACCATAATAAAATCTTGGTTGTAGTTACATTAAGTACCTATTAAATCTTATAATGAATGAAAATTTTATCTTACCAATATAAGGAGCATCTAACTAGACCATGATATAAATATATATGTATATACATATATATACGCTGACGAATGATTGAATTTAAAAATTGATTGTCGTTAAATGTATAATACAATTAAAACCAAAAGGGATATTTTATTTATAATTTTCAATTAACACTTCATAAACTGGAACCCCAATAATTATGACTTGAAACCCAAACAATAACCTAATCATAGATCACTGGTAGTTGGGATAGGGTGATTTGAGTAGTGATCCCTTATTTTCATCCTTGTTTAATGTAGAATTCCTTTCTTTTCTTATCAAATTCTAAGGTATGTTCATGAAAATTCAAGATATATTATTCCATGAAGGACTTGTGTTGAGTTCAAAAATAGTTGTTAAGACCATGATATTGAAGTTGTAGGACTTAATCATACATTATTTCCAACTACAACACCTCTAGTTATATCTAACCTGGTTTTTAGTCCCCAATTTTCAGAGGATTTTCTACGATCATGAAAACCATGCAGTGAGAATTATGAATTTCACCTTTTATGGAATATATGAAATTTGACTTCTAGAAGTAAAATCCACCTACTTTTATTAGGACAATGGCCCCACTAGATTGATACATGGATAGAGTAAAAGGTTCCCATTTTGATCATATGGAGATGCCTCTAAAAAGGAGGGTCGATGTTGCAACTTATATGATTCATGGTTATCCCATGTGTTGGTGGAATATTTTCATCTAATTAGTCCATATTATGATATTCTCTATATAGATTTCATCTATAATTATATGAATATATATTTATAGAGATTCTAAAGTTTATCTGATCTAAAAAATTTATAAACCTAGAGAAAGGATCCATGTTAATTTTTTATTATTCCGCTCGCTTGGTGAGCTTCAATGTTTTTCCTTCCTTTACCTGGTGAATGGATTTTTAAATAAAGGATCTTTGATGATGTTATTAGATATTCCCTCTATAATGAGATAAATTTATTCTATTTTAAAACTTTTTTACAGGATAGTGAATCTAGACATGGCCAATGAGTAAACTTTTAGGGAAGCTAATGTTATAGGGCATGATGGTTCCCCACCAAAATAGGGTAGTAGTGATTCCAGTGAAAGGAAACATCATTTGAAGGGTTGTTAATAGAGTATTGAAATACAATTTCTTCTACACAATTATTTCTGTGATATAACATCAATTCAGACATCATGGTCTCGTAAATCATCATTGAGACTATGACCCAATTAAGTGTTGAGATTATAGTATATTGTCCATTAATTAGAGGTTTTTTCATACCATTCCATATATTCGTAGTGGAAGATGATTTATACTAGCTAAAACATCCAATGTATGTTATGTATATATAATTAGGCCAAATGAATACTACAATTATGTCGTTTATCAGCGCTATAAAATTAGATTAATAGCGCTAAAAATAGCTGTTAATCGAGGCGAATATAAAGGGGTTCCCTTTTATTAGTGCTTTTAAAAATCACTAATAAATGTTGAAAAAATATTCCAAAAATAAAAACAAAAATAGGAAATTATGGGGGGATTTAATAGCGCTTGAATCCCTCCTTTAATAGTGCCCATCCCCCATGGTAGACAACGCATGCCCCAGGCCAGCTCCCCCCCAGCCCCACCCCCCTTTAACAGCGCTAGGCACCTAGCCCCAATCCCCTTTAATAGCTCTAGGTAATACCCCACACCTGTGTGTGCGACCTTCCACCCCCAGGATTCGATCTCAAGACCACTTTCATGCGCGACTAATCCTTTACCACTCCACTATATTTCTTTTCTTTTAATTTGTTAATATATCTATTTATATATATATATATAATTATATTTACTCAAATACTAATATATATGTATATTTAGTTATATTAATATATATCTGTATATTAATATATATATATATATATCCATATATTAATATATATATATATATATATATTATCATATATATATATATATAAATATATATTTAGTCATATTAATATATAAATATATATTTATTCATATTAACATATACATATATTTAATTATATTAATATAAATATATATATATCCATATATTAATAAATATTTATATCTATATATTTATATTTATAATTGTGAATCCAAAATTTATTTTCATATAAACATATATTAATATATATTTATAATATTAGTTTTAAATGCTTTTATAAAATATGTTTTCTTATGTGTGTTTTTATAAATAAATAAATACATACATACATACATATATACATATATACAACACAAACACATAGAGAGATATATATTACATGTATATATGTAGGTATAATTATACTTATTTATATATATTTGCAAATATTATATATTAATATGTATATACTAAAGTGCTAGAAATGGCGTCTCGAAAAACCTAACAAATCATAGAGTCACAGAAAAAGGAGTAACATGTGCTATGGGTGTCTGTTTCAACTCCATGAATATTCAATCTGAAGATCATGGTACGAAAAATGATAAAACAGGTGTCGGAGGCTGAACGGACACACATATCAAATGTTATGACCGTTTTAAGAAAAATTCGACAAGGGTCCGGACACAAAAACTGAGTTTTGGATGCCTTCTGTTATTGTTCATGGATTTTAGGGTCCCAAACAAGATTGGAACACTGTTCTAGTATTCCTACTCTGTAGATCACTTCACTTCCTTCAATTTTATATGTGGTAGATCTCAAATGGTCACCCGGAGCGAAAGTTTTGGCCGTTTGAAGTTGCACTTTTTTTAGAGAGCTATAACTTATTTATCATTCATTCCTATGATATTTTAAATGTTCCAACTAGACGTGTTCATCACTAGTTTAATGAGGATATATTTGACTACTCGTGGAATTCAAAATGACAAACAAAGTTGAATTTATTCCCATTTTAGTGAGTTTCTAGTTTCTTCAGTTTTTAGGCGATACGAGAGTTACAAAATTTCAAACGACAATAACATCTACTAGGAGTAACCATTTTGTCTCTAACACCTATCAAATAAAATCTAGAAAAGTTTTACACGCACCAGTGATCAAAAAAACACCTTCTAATGTTCAATGAGGTTCATCAAGGACCAAAAAATCTCTGAATGGTCATAAGTTTGGCTCCGGGGACCCGTTTTTCCATAACTTCTGCTCTAGGTGTCTGTTTTTCCTCAACCACATATCAAATCGAATATTACAACAGGACCTATACTACGGTGACCATTGTAACACCTTCTCATATTCTTAAAGGTATGAAAAGATCCTTAGTCCATACTGATGGCCATAATTTCTTCTCTGGGGTGTCCATTTTGGTTCTACTACATATCAAATCGATAAAAAACATAGTTGAAAAAATATTTATTATATTTATATCAAAATAAATATACATATATATCAATATGGTATTTTTTTAAATATACACATTTATCAGTTCTAGAAAAATTCATACTGATAAAACCCCCCTTTATCAACAGTGATAATGGGGGGCCCTTTATAAGTGCTAAAAAGCGATGCTAAATGTGACCCTTCATCAGCACTTTTTTTATCGCTGATAAAGCCCCACCCACCTCCTTTATCGGCACATTTTTAGCACTGATAAAGGTTTTCACTATGAAAAACTAGTTTTATGGTAGTGAATAATGGACTACCAATAGCCATACTGGCCAAGGAGGTGGATGGGTTATAGGAGACCAGACTCGGGATATGTAGCGTTTGTTGAGTTGACCCACAATAGTTAGTCATGTTGTTGCACAATGATATATATCAGAGTAGATATATAAAGTATACCTTATAACTATGGATAAGGTTTCCAGAGTATCTATAGTTTATGGTACAATAGTGGTAAATTATAGTTCAGTACCTTCCATTTTTAAAACATGATTTTCATATTCTTTAATATGTGTGGCTATCATAGAAAAAATAGTGCTCGAGATTTAGTATTTAGGTGGAGTGATGACTCTAGATACACCATTGGAAGTACGGTCAGAATGTGTACACCAATAAAAAGAGTTCTACATTGAGGTTAATTATTATCATTCTCTATGGTAAATCTACATCCTTAAGATGACAAAATTTTACATCATTATCAAGATGGATGAGTTGGTTCCATATATTACACAATTATATTCCTATCCCTAAAAGGTGTATTTAAAATTACACAGGGGTAGTACTTATATTCAAAAGGGGGAATGGGATATCTAGGTGGGTCGATGTAGACAAAAGTATCATGGGATTGGAAGAGTGACATCCAGATTTCTAGTCATCTTATGAGTGATTGTTAAATGTGATTCATAGCTTCCCTTTAGTAGGGGGCATATTAAAGGATGTATCGCCTAGTGAAATTTCTATACTACCTCTACGATAAATAGTAAGAGTTTACTATTGAGATAATTTTAGGGGTACTGATATTAATCCTTCTTTATAAGATAGATCCTATTGAACTTTTGGAACTCAAGAAGTAGTTACACGACCTATTAGGAAAAGGGATTATTTAAACAAATACTTCATATTGGGGTTCACCCATTCTTTCTTCTAATATTGAATATGAGACCCTCTTCTTATGGTTAAGAACTATTATCTCCAACCTTGTATATATGACCTCTTCTATTATCTCTGATGTGATCGTGATTTAATGAAGTTTGATTTAAGGTTAGGCTATCCCAAAGTATCATTTAGGCCTTAAAAAATACCCCATGTAGCATTTCAAAGTAATTATGACCATTATGTGTATCTTGTTATGTCATTCAGTTTGGTGAACACACCCACCATTTTCTTATTCTAATAAATTGGCATTTCCAACCATATTTGGATTATTTGTGTGATAATATTAATGAAAACATCTCAGTGTTCTCACATATATGACATGAACATCAAAAACATGTTGATATCATTTTAAGTACATTTTTGGAGCATCATATCTTTTCTAATATCACAAAATTTCACATTTGGTTTGATAAGATTAACTTCCATGGTAACATCATATTAGAATCAAGAGTATCTGTTGTTCTAGATAATCGTAGTTTTGTGGTCTCATGGGATCATCCCAATAAATTTTTTGGAATAACTATTTTTATTGTATTATATATTTATTATAGGATGTTAATTTAGGACTCTTCACACCTATAAGAATATATTACTTTATTTACTAAGAAGGGTATCAAATTTCTATAGTATAAATTATGTGGAAGTGCTTTTCTGTACATGAAATTAGGATTGAAATCAAGGTTGATCTCGATTATACTAGAGTTGGGAGAATATATACAATTTATTTTGGTGAATTTGGAATCGGTCTGGGAGACATTCAAATTTTGGGAGATCGAGTCTTAATTTATTAGTCTCAATAGTTGAGGCCTCTTGTGTCTATTTACCAAAAACATGATCTCAATATAGAATCTATAGTAGATGAATTTCATTTTTTGAGGAAATACTTGTTAGTATAATTCTTATTGTGGTAAATAGACCATAATAGCCTTAAATACATATTTACCCTATGTGAATTGAATATTAGAAATTGGATATGGATCTAATTCTATTAGTAATTTTACATTGAGTATTATTATATGTATATAATGAGAAATGTATTTACTGACCCTCTATGATGTAAGCCGCAAAACCAAGAATTTTAAGAGTCCAATGGTTAATGAATGTGGGTAGATATCTTTTCAGAGATGCAGTTATAGGTACATGAATGTCATGGACATGATGCTCTTATAGAATTAGGAGTTTCCCTATGACTTCTAGAAAGAGTTAAAATGATGCAAGTATAATACCTTCATGGAATTGTCAAAAGGGAAAAAATTTCATGTGGTGACCGACCTCTAGGTTAAATCATTGATGGGGATGAGATAATTCTAATTAATGGACAAGTATGGGTTCCTTAAGACTTGCAAGAAAAATTGATATGAGAATATCATGCTTCTATTGGAGTGGTACATCGTAGTATTATAACTATTTATCTTGACCAAAAACACTAGTATCGGTAGTCATGAATAAAGAGAGGGGAAAGTGGGTTTGCCAATATGTTTTCCACCTTCTAGTAGGTGAATTTTGAAGAATAGTGACAAGTAGGGATTTTACACATGTTCCCATTAGATAGTAAAAATGGGACAATTTCCCTATTGATTTTATGACTGTATTAATTAGATCCCCATGTGAAAATGATGTGGTATATTTGATTATTGATATGGTGACCATGTTTTCTCACTTTATACCTATCGATGAAACATTTTCTATGAAATTTATTGGGGGGATTTATGTATGAGAGATTATACAAATTCATGGATTCCAATGGAATATTGTATTGAAAAAATATTATCATTTTAATTATTTTTTCTACAAAGGGTAGTATAGGGTGTTAGATTCATAGGTACTTTTGAGTATATAAAATCACACTCAGACTAATTGGATGCCAGTATCAATTTAGGTGTTAGAGGACATGATTTTAGAATGATTCATTGACATTAGGAGGTCTTAGGAAAATAACATTATATTATCTGAGTTATTGAACAATTATAGGTTTAATGAAATGATATATATGGATTATTAAGATTACATATTTGGTAGGCCAAACCCTTAACCACAATACTAGTTAGAGGTCTGAGAGTTAGTGAAACTATGACCACACTTTATTTATGAGACATCCGATCAGGTACCACTCATTTGGAATCACATGGAATCAGGTCATTGTAGGCATAATTTTGATGCTCATAATCCAGAATAAATGTGGTGTTCAAGGTTAGGGATCAGGTCTTATTATATAATTAACATAGACTGGTTCATCGTTGAATTCATAAATACGGAAATCTAGAACATAGGTTAATTGAAATATTTTATATTTTGGAGGGGTTTTTCTAGAATCCTATCAGGTATAAATCCACGAATAACATCATTCTCATATCTCATCTTCACAAATATCTATCTGACCTATCTCATAACATTTATCCTAAGGATTTCCTTCTAGATATCGATGCTTCTTATTAGAATTATGATATCCATATCATTTAACAATGAAAATTATGTAAGAGGCATGGTAGTTATTTTATTCTTGATGATATTGTAGCATTATCACATACAGGATGAGACCGTGAAAAGAGTTCCCAATTTACAATCTCATTATTTTGTTTTATTCTTAGATGATGATTTACCACCCTTATGAGGGAAAGTAAGGGATGATTTTTCTTTTGTGTGGGGGGGGGGGAGTTGTAAGATCCTGGTTTTCTATAGAGGTTTATATCCCTTAAATTTATGTTTCATTTTTCTATTTCATCCTTATAAAAATTCTAAATGATGGCATAGAGGTTTCAAGATCACATGAGGAATGTTCGGATCGTGGATATCTTGATTTAGGATAAAAAGAGACTAGGAACACAATTTTTTTAAACTGTGCACCTACGTCTGCATGGATTGGTTAAACCATGAATAATGCTATTACGGGACTGTAGAGGGTCACCCAGGTTTCATCGGTTATTCCAAAACCATTCACACAGCCTTCATGATTTGTGTCACACAGGCAGTAAGCATGTACGGTAGGTGCACAGTTTGGCCGAACTGTGCATCCAAACCAAGATTCTAATTAAAATGGAATGAAACTCACATGTTACCCATATTGAATTATAAAAATTACAACATTTACCTTTTCCCTCAAATATTTAGTGCCTCCTTCCATTTAGTGATCCCCTTGGCTCCCAAGATTGGAATTAAATCTTCGCCATCAAATGGACTCAGATCAGAGCATTGTCTTTTATGTTGGAGAGACATAAATATGTTATTGAATCCATTACCTTCCATTCTTAATTTATATCTACATATTCAACACTCTCTCCAAGAGAGATAATATGACCTATTTTCAGGGTATTTTTCTAATTCATCTTTTTATTCCATTCTAGACATTATCATAAGCTGATACTCTGTGAGGTTTTATCATCATTCATTTGGTAGGTGGTATATAACATTCAATCAAGTCTTTTCATCTAAATTTTTCACATTTATGCATCATAATGGTTTTACAGACTCATTTTCTAAAAAATTAATCTGTATTAAATTAGTTTTCCAACAAAAAATTTAAATTCTATATTAGACCCCATTATATTGTTGGAGGTCAATGATATCAATGTGAGACACCCCATGGGTGTTCTATATATATTCATATATGAATTATTTAAATCTTACAAACCAAGATACACTTTATTGTATTTGTTTTATCATCCACCAATGGATTTAATTAATTTAAATACATTAAATATTACATTTTCTTGGGAAAAGTATGTTTCTCCTAGCTTGTTAAAAATAAAATGAATTGATTAATGGTATGAGACCTCTTATAGAAGATTGTGTTATTTTTTGGACCTGGATTCCACTTAACGGGTGCCCCGAGCATGGTGGGACACATGGCCGCAAGCGAATCTTCTCGAAAGCAAGAGGTTCCCAACTAACAGCAAGTACCTAGGGAGTGTTTGTGGGAAGATTATTCCCACATAAGAATACTGTATCACAACGGAAGGAATATAAAGGAATAATAAACAGAGGAAGAAATATAATTTATATAACTAAAAAACAGAAGCAAACTAACTTAATATATAATATGGAATAATAATAACAATATAAACTAGAACAATGATGATGTAATGTCATGTCACTAGAAACATAGAAAAATATATACAATACATAAGAAATAACATGTTATAAAAGATAAAAAACAAGGGATACTGTAATAATACTGATATCCTACTCAGCCATCTACTATCAAGATCTATCCTATCAGAACCCGATCAAGTGTTGGTAGTTGTAGGCTTCCCTTTATTAATACCTGCAAAAATGTAATCTAATTCGAGTAACAAACATTTCCCGAATAGGTTATGAGATATATCTTAGTGGGAAACCACCAACAGATTCCATAACATCTATTCCGTGTAATGAAATATACCACCGTCAATGCATGCATATATAAAGTAAAGAAAAAAACAATGTAACTAAATACACATGTACCTACTTCATCCCTTGGATGGTTCCAGAACATGTAACCAATTCATTATTTATGTAATTACCATTTAATGTTAATAGGTTACATTAGTAATAGCCACAAATGAAATCACCTTGTGATAGTATAAGTTTTAAAGGTCCCTAGACATAACAAGGAAACCTAACACGATATCCGGTGAGGTATTTCTAGGATAAAAACCAAGGTAACATAAATCCCTCGAAACGCTAACCCAGTAGTATCTGAGTATAGATAAGGGGTAAGAGTGTAATCCAAGGAGTATAATCTAAGGTATTCCACAATATGATGCCTACTGAGTCCAAGGTGATCATCCAAGTTAAAACTGGGCTAAGAAAGGACATTGACCTATGGGATTTCACCATGGAAGAAACTAGACATTGTTGGATCAAAGGAGTGTATCCAATGTATACTGTAATGATAAATAGTACCCAATGGTATTTTATCATGAATCCGAGGAATAGAAATGAACTGGAGTCTAGGTGGTATCAACCTAAGGAAAATGCATCCTTGAATCTAAGTGGGGATCCCTAAACCCAAGGTATTCTCCTATCAGAAGCCAAGGTGAGATCATGTCAATACATTACTATTTGATATTTTAATCATGTAATAATTCATTTGGTTCATGTGATGATTTCCATTAGTTTGGATAGGTCAAGTAGAGTTTAAACCATTATTATTGGTCCAAGACTTGTCATCCATTGTTGTGGATAGTCCAAGTAGCATTGCAACCATTTAATCAGGTCTTAATTAATCATTAAGGAATAAACAATTAAAGGGGTTCACTCTATTAAATTCCATTAACATTGAAATAGGTGTTATTAATGTGTAACCTTAATTCAACACATTTTTAAGTCCATGATATATTGTTATTATATTTTACATTTCACATTTCACATTTAATAAATCATTTGGAAGCACTTACCTTAGGCAGTTCTAGTGGTGAGAATACATTGTACATGTCATCATGAAATTCACATTAATAACATGACTTTTATTATAAGAAGTTTCACCTTTATAAATTTCAAGAAAATTCACACTCAAACGGTGGTTCAATTGTGTCAAAACACTGGAAAAAACAATGGAATAACCTTTGACATGAGGCTGATTGAGTTGTGGTTGTAACCACTAACAACTAATCATATATTTAGAAATAGCATAACCATATGATTCTAAAATGTAAAACCATGGAAGGAAAATTTAAAAAAGAGTTTCCAACAAAATTAGTTGGCACCACATGAACATTCCAAAGACAAAAAAATTTATGGGAAAAGTTATAGACCACCCACATAAGGTTTTTATGATCCTTCTCCTCTGGTATCGACCCTTGTTTTTCCTTGGATTGAAGTAGATCTAAGAAAAGGCAAAAAAACACCCACAAGGAGATATCTAGATCAAGAGTGAAAGGGAAGACGAAAGGCTAAAGAGGACTCAAGTACTTTCTTTTGTGCATCTAGGGTGATAAATGAATGCGTGATCATATGTTGGATGAAGGATATCTTTTGATTCAATTTATAGATCTTCAAAAATCCCCAAAATGAGAGATAATTAGGTTAATCATGAAAAAACTATGATTAGGGAGGAAGAGGTGACTTAATAGATCATTAATTGAAAACTATAAAATTTATCCAAAAAACCCCGCTCATGGTTTTTCAATACAGTTTGTCAAACCATGATAAATCTATGTTGGATAGCTCTGCCTGAACGGTTTGGTCTGCACCGTTATTCAAACCACACACAACCCACACACGGAGACTAGGGAAAATGGGGGACTGACACGGTTATGATGCATGTCCATGCACTAACCATGAAATGTTTCTCCACCTAAAAAACCATTGTCGGCATGGTTTTCAATACCGTGCGGAATTCCTTCACAGTTTTCTCTAAACTGTGTGCAAGGCCATTTTTCTCAAAATAGATGGGTTCTGGGCTCCGAACAAGCCATGAAAACCCTTGGTACCTTAACTAACTCATTAGTAATCTATATTAAGTCCAAAGTTAAGATTTAGACTGAAAAAAATGATCCATACCTGAGTGAAAATTGGGTTCATAGAGTCTTCCGCCTTAAAAGAACTCTCCACCGAGTTCTTCTTCCAAAGGTAAATGAACACTATCTGAAAACAACTTTCTCCATTGGGCATGAATTTTGGATTCCCTCTCAGAAGTCTCATCATGTACTTTGATGTTCTACAATATCACATGTATAGGAGAGATAGACATTCTTCAAAGAACATTTGTGCTTAGGAAAACAATGTCTAATAGATACTCCTCATAGGTAGCATCAGTAACTAACTGAACCTCCTTAGGATCAAATTTATGAGATGGGTCAGCATGATATTGGTAAAGGTATGAGATTTGAATGAAATCATCCATGGTAGGGTACCTCTGAGATAGTAGTAGCTGATATGCTACCAGTTTGACTCTCTAGAGAATCTCAAACTACCCAACGAAATGAGGTGACATTTTTCCTTACATTATTAACTGTATATGATCTATCATAGGTGATACCGAAAGGAAATAATTATACCCAACCTCGACCTCATTAGGTTATCTAAAGATATTTTAATAATATTTTTTTCTAGAACCAAACCACTAGGATTGGAAAACTGTCTACTCTTCAACTTATGTAGGTGTTAAGAGGCAACTGTAAAAGCTGAGAGGTAAGATATCTCATGAAAATCAAGAAACTCTAAGTGATGTTTGGATTTAGGTCCATCCACATCCATTTACCACCAGTTTCCTCTACGGTCTGCATTTGAGTTTTCAGACTCAATGCATCAGTGACCACATTTCCCTTTTCAAGCATATAGAAAATCTCACAATCGAAGAATTGTTGATATTTGTCCCTTCTCCACTATCTGTTGTTCATGTCACTCGTAGAAAATATGTACCAGAAGATTTTGTGATCTCACTACACCATAATGATCTCACCCAATAGATAGTGTCTTCAGTAATGTATGTCATGGAAAAATGATATTATTTTGAGGTCACAGTTTGGGTAATTTCTCTCATGATGCCACAACTATTGATATTTTTACACAATTTCATTGTCTCCCTACATCAACATTGCTCATAGGACTATTCTTAATGCATCGTAAAAGATGATATAAACATTACCATGCTTGGGAAGAATCAAAATCACTGCCGAGAGATGCCTCCCTTTGAGCTTATTAATGGCTTTCTCGTAGGATTTTCATCATAGGAACTTAACACCCATCCTTTTAAGTATTGTAAGAGATGAATGAAGATGTGATAAGTCTTTTATGAAATGCTTGTAATACACATCCATCCACAAGAAACTTTTTATATCAAAAAATTTATTGGGATGCTTTCACGAAATAGAAGGACTAACCATTTCAAGATAAAAAAACTCATGATTCTGATATAATATAGACCAATAAGTAGATTATGATTATCCATAAGTAACATTTAGAAATATTGGCATAAAGATAATGTTATCTCAGTGTACTCAGTACAATCTCATTGGGATTGTCATGTTCGTTACGAGTGCGAGAATACACCAAGATGTTTTCCACAAAGACCAAGGAAAAGGAGACCAAATAGGGGTGGAAACCCCTATTAATAAAATCAATAAAAATAGCAGTTGTGTTCATAAGAAATAATGGAATAAAAAGATACTCATATAGACCATGCCTAGTACAGAATGTTTTATGAGGTATGTCTGATAGTTCGAATCACACCTGAAGATAACATGATCTCAGGTCAATCATAGAGAACACCTTCCCTATTCAGAGATGGTCAAAGATATCATCTATTTGAGGAAGTGGATAATAATTCCTGAGCATAAGATGGTTCAAAATTCTATAATCTATGCAGAGACGAATAGTTACATCCGCCTTCTTAGAGAAAAGCACGGGTGAACCCCATGATGATGTACTTAGCCGTTTAAAGCCTTTGGACTCTAGGTCCTCTATCTGCTGCTTGATCGCTTAAACCTTTGTAAGTACCATCCAGTATAGTGGAATGGAAAATGGAACTTCTCTCGGAATAAGATAAATTGTAAAATCTACCTATCTCTTTGGATAAAATTCAGAAAAGTCATCCAGAAGGGCGTCCATGAAAGGATCAACTACTAGAGGGAAATCAGTTTGAGGAAAACCCTGATCCTCCATGAAAAGATTTGAAATCTTGGCAGTCACTCCAACTCGCCCATGAATCTTCAGTCCAGATCTCCCATCCAAGAAATCCCACTCACCTTTGAAAAGATAACTACTGCCTTCTGGTGATGTAAAAGTGACCCTTGGGTGATAGTAGTCTACAAATGTATGAATGTGGATTATGTTGTCCATCTAGAGAATGAAATCAACGGTTGTAATCTCAAGAACAATGTGATTCCACAAGAAAGGGTAAGTGTCATCCTCCAAGGGACAAACCCTGTACTTGTGTATTCCCTCTGTCTGTATTCCCAATGGTGTGTCGAGGGTCATTACACCACAGTGCTATTGTATCTCTAGTATGATAATTTCTATGATCAATACATAAATAAAAGAGTTTGAATCATATATACCAAACAATGCTAATAAAATATTACACGATACTATAATAATTCCTAGTTATATAGATGTTCCCACAACGTGATCCTCAGGTATCAGTTATAAATAATGAAACTAACTTGATCCACCACCCTGTGCGACAAATGGACTAAAATGATCATGACTGCATTGCTGGTGCTACTTGTGATCAGGGATTAGACTACCATGAGGACAAACTCCTCCTCACCCTAAACATATAGTTTTATTTCAACTCCCACTTGATGTGGCACAAAAGAACTCTATCTTTAAGGTGAATATACCATATATACTTTTCCACTCAAAGCAAGAGGAAATGTCCTATAAATGAGTTGAAGATCAGCCACACGTCCCCAAGATTTACAATCTATAGGGTCTCTATCACATCGAGGATTTTTATTCTTGGGTCATCCACAATGATGACACACCATAAATCTATCAAAATAGATACTATGGGTGCCACATCACGATCAAAAAACCTCAAGGGAATGTTTCATGCCCCTTGAAGAGCTATTGGTCTTCCCGGACACTGGTCCTTTTAACCCAATACTTGTTCCATCCCTCGGGTTATTCTTAGTGATAAGGGACTGATCAACTACTGTAGAAAATGTTGGCAGGTGAAATACATTAACTAGATTTCATATGGAATACCAAATCCCATCCTCAAAATGACTACCACACAAAAGATCATCACCAACTAATACCATTGCAAAGAACTGTAAATCAGTGAACCGTCTTGAATACCCAATAATTGACCATGAAACCTTCTTGATATGCATGAACTCTCTGGATATATCATCCCTTAGTTCCAGAAGAATGTACTGAACATAGAATGTAGTCTGGAAGTCAACCCATAACATTACATGATGACGACTGGCCTGGGTAACCACATCCCACCACTGCTTTACTGAATCCCTAAGAATGTATGTAGAAAACATGACTCTATGCTCTGGAGGTGGTTCTAGATGCTCAAATATCGACAACATGACCTCTATCCTAGACTCAACATCATGATAATCACTATCCCCTAAAAAAGTAAGAAGATGATGTTGCTAGAACTCGTAGGTCATATCAGCCATCATAGGTGCAACACCTGGATCGCCATGCATGGACTGAATCAATCATAATAAACTATCATGTAATTGAGAATCAGTGCTCATATTAGGTACAATAGTCGGTTCCATAGGTGACACTCTAAGAAGTAAGACTGGAAGATCAGGTCCCACCATATCTGGAGCATGGTCGTCAACACCCTCCTAGCGAAAAACACAAGGACATCATGGAATAATTGTTCTACAAATCCCAACAACATGCCTCAAGAAAAGAATAAAAGCATAAAATTGAATCACTAGTGAAAACTGAATGTAAGAAAACTCACTACCCAAGGTATACTACCCTAACTATCTGCCTAAAAGGCTAGAAATTGGTATTTCTTCTAGTTTAAGTATCATTTCATTTTTCAGTTAATTCCCAAGTTCACTCTGTACCTTTCATAAACAAGTAAACATAGGATAATGATGTGTATCCAATTAATTTTACATTTGAGGATCCTCATTATAATGGATATAAATTTAAGCTAAATTAGTTCCCATAAATGTATCACCACAAACAACACCCATTTATTTATAGTATAATGGCTTGAATCAGTTAATTACTCATCCCAACCCTTGAGGTCCCATACACCTCATGAATTGAGACAGGAAGTCACTCAATTTCAACCAAGAGTAATACATGTACAAGAATATATCACAATCTCACTCAATGATCACAAGCATATCAAGCAATAAAAATTAGTAAAATGATCCAATATTTCATGGAAATATGCGTGACATGTGAATTCAAGGTGCCTATATTAATTCATGTATGAATCGTCCTTGCACTCATATCATCATCCAAGGATGAAAAAAGTCTTAAAATATAAAATTATCAACAACACCACATAGCATGTGCGTCACCCAATAGTGAAATAATAGCAAATGTAATAGGAAAAACCAAAATAACAATTATAATTCAGGAAACTTGGTTTTTACCCTGAATATGGGTTCATGACACCCAATAATGACATATGGTAAAGTCCAAAGCATTAATATTCTCTAAAATATAGTCTGCAAATAGTCATGAACTAAAAGAAACCACATTTGATACCTCTTTGTGTCATCCTAAACCTGAATGTCACTTAACGGGTGCCCCATGACTGGTGGGACACATGGCCTCAAGCACATATTCCCAAACTATAGAGACTACCGACTAGAGGCGAGGGCTTGCGGTGTGTTTATTGAATATCTATTCGCTAATTAGCATATTATAGCACATCAGAAGGAAAATAAAGGAATAGTAAACAGTTGAAGAAATATAAATGATATAAATAATCAGTGGAAGAAAACTAACACAATAGATAAATGAGAATAATAATAATTGTATCAACTGAAATAATGATGTTGTAATGACATGTCACTAGAAAACTAAAAAACATGGATACAACAAACATGAAATAACATGTTCCACAAAGTTAAAGAATACATGGACTAATACAAGAATCTAGAGATCTTTCCCGGTCATCTGATATCACGCTCAATCATGTCAACATATAATAAATTGTTGGAAGTTGCCTGCCTCCATTTTTCAATAACTGCAACCATGTAATCTACTTCGGGTGCCAAACAGTTCTTGGAGAGGGTGTGAGAAAAATATCTGTGGGCCACCACCAATGGTGTTTATAACATATGGCTCATGTAATGTAATATAGTAGTGTGCATATATGCATATATAAAATAATAAAAACAATACAAAGTATCTAAATACCCAGGTACAAAATTCATCCCTTGGCTATTGTTTGAACATATAACTCATTCAATAATTATTTAATTACCATTTAATGTTAATAAGTCAAATGAGGCATATCCATCAATTACATCACCTCATGATAGTATAAGTAGTGAAGTTTCTAAGATGTAATAAGGAAACATTACACAATATCCAGCGAGGGAGTTCCATGGTAATGACCATGTTAATTTAAATATCATGTAATGCTAACCCAATAATTTCATATTCTAGATAATGGGTAATGGTGTTAATCAATGTGCGTAATCCTAGTCATTCCACGATAATATTTCGAATGAGTCCAACATGATCGAACAAGGAAAAATAGGGATAAGTAAGGAAATGTCCCTACGGTCTTTCACCATGGCACCTACTAGTCAAATCTGGATCCAAGGAGTGTATCTGAGGTATCAAGTAATACTTAATAGGACCAAATAGTAGTATACTAGGAATACAAAGAATAGAAAAGAATCATTGTATATGGGGGTACTAACATAAGAAAATCACATCATTGAATCGAAATGGGGCTCCCGAAAACCAAGGTATTCTCCACTCAAAATCCAAGGAGAGGTCATGTTAGTCCATTCAAATATGATATTTTAATCCTGTGATAATTCATTTTTCTCATGTATTTCCTTTAATTATTGTGGATTGGTTATTTATATTTTAAACCAATATTGCAGGTCAAAGTGATGTCATCCATTAGTGTGGATCGACTAAGTAGCATTGGAACCATTTAATCAAGTCTTAATTAACCATTAAGGCATAGAAAATTAGAGAGGGTCACTCTATTACCATCCATTAACATTGAAAGGGGTTATATGAAAATTTAACCATAATTCAACTCATTTGTTAAGTCCAAGGTATATACTTAGTAAACCTTCTATTTTATATTTCACATTTACTAAATCATTTGAATGCACTTACCTCAGGTGGGTCAAGTGGTGAGCATACATGGTACATGCCATCATGAAATTCTCTTTAATAACTATCCATTTATTATAAAAATTCTCAACATTAGAAAGGTCATGAAAAGGTACAACTGAACCATGGGACAATTTTTTCAAAACACTAAAAACACAGTTATGGCATAACCTTCAACATGAGGTGGATTGAGTTGTGGGTGTAACCACTAACAACTAATCACATATTTGGAACGATAATAACCATACCCTTCTAATTAGTATAACCATGCCATGTAAATTTATGAAATGGTTTCCTATATAATTGGTGGGCCCCATACAAACATTAAAAAAACAATAACATTAGGTAATAGTTATATACCACCCCTTTATGGTAGTATGAAACTTCTCCTCCTGTATCAGCTCTTGGAATGCCTCGGATCAGAGTAGATCAATGATAATGTGGTAAAATGACACATGGAGATATCTTGATCAAGAGTGAAAGAGAAGAAGAACATATAAAGTGGACTCAGGTACTTACTATTGATCATCAAATGTGACGAATGGAAGATCGATTAGATGTTAGATGAAGGAGATATCTTGATACCAATTTTAGAACATCAAAAATCCCCAAAATGAGATAGAATTAGGTTAAACCTTCAGAAACTCGGATTAGGGAGGAAGTTGTGACATAATATTTCATTAATGAAAAAATAGAAATTTATCTAGAAAAAAATAACCCATGCATGGTTTGTCCACATGGTTTTTCAAACCATGTGAAAACCATACGGGACGACTCTACCTTAAGGGTTTGGTCTGCACAGTTTGTCAAACAGTTTGCAACCCTTTCACTAATACATAGGAAAAAGGGGGTTCTCGCATGGTTTGGGAGGACTACTGTGTGCCAACCATGTGATGTGTCTCTATCTGAAAAAATGGTCTATATTATTTTCCATACTGTGATAAATTATTGTATGGTTTTCTATAAACCATATGTAAGGGATGTTTTCTCTGAAAAGATGAGGTCTGGGATACGATAAATCTCTAGACACCATAGGAACATTTAATAACTCATTTGGAATCAATATAAAGTCCAACGTAAATATTTTTACTGAAAATTAAAGGACCCATAACGAAGTGAAAAACTGGTTTCTTCCATGTTTTTATTTAAAAAGGAAAAAATGAAATTAATTAATAAGATATGATACACAATAATGATTTTAAAATATCATTTAATTATTTATAAATATAAGGTTCCTATTACTACTGTAAAACATTTTCATATATAAGGAGTGGTTAGACTTGATTGATCATTGGTTTTCTACGTGATTTAATAGATAAAACATAGGAAACCACCTTGATTAATTAAACCAGATTTCAAGGATGATATTCACATTGAAATTAAGCCACTTTTAATAGTATGTGAATTCCTTGACATAGTACTGATGATTCACTCACTTTATATTTATAAATAATAATTCCATCGATTCCATCCTTGGATTTAGCTTTATGTCCTTGGATACACAACACGTTTGATTTTAGCATTCATATCGAATCATTCATATCCTAGGATTTACTATGGATATGAACCATTGACTCAGTTTTAGACTTTTCTATTGTAATTATATGGGTGTGTTCCTTAGATTACACATCTAACTATATAACTAGGCTACATGGTAATTTTCAATAATTTTTCTTGACCTTATAATGTCAATGATTCCTTACTTTGAAATTGGATCCAGTCATCCTATTATCACTAAATGGATTCCATTGTTACACATTGGGTCCCTTTTGATAATTTTTTTATAATTTTACACCTAGGTTATATTCCATAGAACCTGACTATTTACTAGTCACCTATTGAAATTCATTTAGATTACGTTGAATCATGTATGGTTAGTCAAGAATACCTTGTGGATTTGAGCCCTATATAGTTATTAATTCATGCATTTTAGTCCTCTATTTTTTATTAAACCGAAACACTGTTACATTTATTTTCCTAGACTAAACATGTTAATTACGTTCATTCTACTTATGTTATATAGATGTTTATCTTTCATCCTTTTAGGATATTCATTATTCCTCATTTTTATTTAATTTTTTAAATTTAATTCTTTGTTATACTATAATAATGAGAGTATAGTCTCCCCAATGATCAAAATTGGACCCTCACTACTATTCAGTTTCCTTGGTCACTTGAGGACTTAGGTTTGAGGCCATATTGAAATTCATTTTTGGTTACATAAGAGTGAACTAGACCTGGGGACTCACAAATAAGGATCATATTTATGTTACATTATATAATTTTATCCTCTATGGTTGCTGGATAAAGTAGAATGATTAGGCATCATGATAGATATATCCTCATGAGAATAAATGTTATGGTGATTACACAAGGATATAAATCAATGATATGGTTATAAATCAAATCGAATATGGAAATGTGAGGAAATTGATGGGGCCTACACTGTATCAAATTCTCATATATAGATGAGAATGGTGATTAAATTGAGTGATATTCAATTGATATGTTTATGACTCACAAGGAGTATTTCCATGAAAGTAATATACTTGGGCTTATACTAGAATAGATTCCTAGTATAGTTTACACCAATCCCACTCAGACTCGTGTGGATTAGGGATCCATGTGTGTGTGATTTCAAGGCTCTAATATGTGAAAATTTAGATATTGGAATATCTATGATTTTTGAAATTAGAGATATGTGGTATTAGATTCCCTGAGGGATATTGATATGTGAATGTAAAATAAGTAGTTAATACTGGATAATGGTATTGGGATAGAACATCAAAAATGAATAATATTTATCATCTATAAATAGGAAATAGATTCATCATGTAATGTCCCTGCACAAACAGCCACCCGAACACTGCTAAATGGGAAACGTGTTACTGATCTTAGGCACACCTCTGCAAAAAAAGGTTGATGAATATCATAGAGGGTGTAAACAGGTATTGTGGGGAGGCTATAAACTCTACGAGGAAAATAACGTAATAGCCATAGTATAATAATAAAACCTGCTGTAGTAACAAAGACTCAGTAGACATGAACCAGACCCACATAGAAGGAGCAAGAAAAATAAGATAAATAGTGGAAGTGATAAATAAACAGAAGTAATGGAATGTAAATAGAACATCATAATAAAAATCTGTTGTAACTACTAAACAAAAAAAATCATGTTTCCACAATAAGTCATACATATAAATAAACCATATCCCCCCATGGATATCCAACAGTAACTACAAAATAAAGTAAATCTATAGATATAATAATGAAATAAAAATAACGTAAACCCCAGCTAGGCATGACCTCAAGGTCTATTGAATCTTTATAAAACAGCTAATACGATCCAGATTTTGAAGATTATATATTTCCTACATGAAAATATATAATTTCTACACGCATCCCAAAGTAACTTTGTAGGGTGTGAGACAAATATCAACAGGATACCACCCAATGGTGTGTACCTAGTATAGGTGTTTAAGAATGCATGCATCTATATAGAAATTAAACAGTACGATTCACAATGTAAACACAACCTCCACTAGTGCACAATAGCCGCCATGGATTGTCACATGCTCCAGCCAACACTGAAATCTCAATTATGTAACTCGACACTATGTGCCTGATAATACTACATGTCTCATGTACTAACATTCTAAAGGTACACCCACATAATAGTAACCTGACACCATGTGCCTCTTAACAGTTAGTGTCTCAAGTAATGACGTACCATAGGCATCCCCAATCAATCCGGAGGCTCCTCACATACCAAGAGAATGTAACCTCATCCCATGGACCCCTAAAACTCATGTCTCAAATAAATTAATCACGAAGGAATTCCCAAACAGTATTGAAGGCTCCTCACATCCAACATGGCTTCCATAGCAAGCACCCACAAACCATAATCACCTAACTGCAACTACGAGGGTCTCTATCCATAAGAGTAGTCAAAACCACCTCATCACAGAGACATATTTGTGAACATGACCTAAATCACAGGTTATTGGAAATCACCAAATATATAACCATAACCACAACATCTCTAATACATCATGTCACTGCAACCACGTTGCTCATGTTTGATGTCCTTTTCATCCCAGTATCATAGGTCATTCCCAACCTATAAGTCACACTGCCTCAATCCCACATCCATGACCCCCAATGCCAAGGTCAAAACCACCCAAAACAATCTAGTCCAGGCCCAAGCTGTGATCAAAATCATGTAAGAATATTTTTTCCATTCCCATCACAACCAAAAGGATCCAATATATGAAATATCAAGAACCACATATATATAATCAAAATAATCACTTTAAACAGGGAAAAAATTTATATAGTTGAATTTCAATATCCATGTGTCGTCCCATAACAGGACTGAGGTATTGAAATCCTATAATAAACAAAATTATTCTTAATTAGTTTAAAATCAGCATTTTAATCAAATAGTTGAATTATAACCCTTTTGTAACCCACAATAAAATTCCCCAAATGAGAAATAAACAATCACATGGCCTCTCTCAAGAATAACATGGTAAGTTAATGCCCAATGACATCCCATTAGGTATACGATCAACTTAATATAAGGAAACAAGTGTCTCACTCAATACCTGACATTGAGCTAAAAATCTGCAACCCTCAAATGACCATGAAAACACAAAACATGGTATTCACCACCTAATATTGGGTCATAGATGTAGGCACATCCTATATAAATCTATAATTCAAAGACTATCTTCATAGATCTATGTGTCCATCGAATCCTATTAAATCTACACAGATGGAAAAATCAAAGGTTGAGGCACAATAATAATAATGGAATAGGATGTGCGGGTTTAGCCTTCTAGATGTGGTAATGTAGTCAACTATGGATTGGAAAATGGACTATGAATGATGAATCTAGGAGAAGAAGTGTTCTTGGGCTCTCGGAGCGTCAGAGTCTAAAAACATGGAAGAATAATATGTTTTCAGAAGCATGATGTGGCACTCTCCTATATAAATGAATAAAAATTAATGTACATGACATGTATCAAAAACGACACTCAATGTAGTAGCATTTCTATACTCCGAATTATGCAGGATGTTGGGTCATCGCATGGTTTATACACGTTCCAAGGGTCAACAAAAAACTAAGACTCACCCGGTACGCGGATTATAAAATACATGTTTGGTTAAGGAACACCACATACTGTGTGGTTGATTATTTTTACACAGTCACCACATGACATGTACTAAGTCAGCAAGCAGTCACCAAAAGCCTAACATACACATGGTGTGTACTATGGAGTACATGGACTGTAACCTAGAAATTCACCAGATCTAAGCTGTTTCCGCAATTTTATAAAAAACTTGCTCAAAATTGAAAAAAAATTAACCCATGCCTTAATGTAAGAACATAGTTCATAAAAACTCCATCTTCAGAAATTCATCCCTGAATTTCCCTTCCAAGGGTGGTGGAGAACACTCTAGAAAATCATGGCCCAGAAATCAAATCAATCAAATGTACAATGAATTATTTATGGACTAATGGTCATCCTATGATGTATCGTCACCCCTAAACTGTCTTAGGTTATCTATGTCATTCCCGACACCCAAACGTACCCTACAATGCATTGGTTTCCACCATTATGAGATCATGCATCCCATAGATGCTCAAAACAAAACATGGTTCCCTACACCTCAAATAACCCACATCCTCGATGAAAAGATTCTCATGAAACCTCAAGTATTCTACCCCCTTGATGCTCCTAATGCTACACGTCTCATATATAATACATGCAATGATACACTAATTTCATAGAACCTCATTTCTATATATATATATATATATATATATATATATATTCACACACCCAAAATGGTTACAATCCCACTTAGCAACATCTAGTCAGTAAACATAAATCTTGTGCACCTTGTGAAAAAAAACAGACATGCCTTCATAGGAAATTCAAAAAAGAAACAAGAAAATCACTACCATACATGTGGGGTGCCTCTGACCACCACCAGCTCACCAGCTTGCTCATCCTTTGGACGCTCCACTGTGTGCACCCATCATGATGAATGTCTACCTGATGCCTAACCATCTTGCTGTGATACACTAGTCATTGGCCACAGACCCCTTAGTTGGATCTCTTTGTATCTTCCACATCCTCTGTGTGTTGTTGAGCCTCTTCTAACATCACCTTGTACCGATCCTGAATCAACCCCGAATGCCACTATTTGTCCTGGTCCTTGACATCCCATAGTATGAGAAGGCTTCCTAAAAAAACTCTATAAATTTATTTCCTTTCAACATGCTTAGCACTCCTTTAGAGGCATATCACACTGAGTTTAGACATGCCTTGATTACCCACATTGAATGAAACCCACTAATAAACTGGAAGATGGTGGTCTAGCTGAGTAATTGGCCTGATTTTCTTTCTAAAACACATCCATACATCACTTCCTACTATCTAAACAATAACCTGAAGCCATTTACCTACTCAAACGGGACCTATCTATCATGTTTCCTCTAATTATGAGCACATGATTCACTGCCTCATAGAATGAGGCCAACTGTGAGATGTTTACCCTCACCGTAATGGTATGTCGTAAGCCATCATCCATCCACCTCAACCTCATGGTGTCATCACTTACCATACCGGGTGTAATGTGACACAACTCAGGGAAGGTAGCTTCATAGTCCATGACAGACATGTCAACCTGCTAGAGGATCCAAAACACCCAAGCTCTCTCTACCCTTAGTTTATCTGGTAAAAAGTTCTTGAAAAATCTTTCCATGAAGTCTTTCCCTGCAAATCCATTGTTTTTGTGAGCCTAAACCTTAAAATCAAACTAGAAGATTTTCCATTCCTCTTAGAATGTACGTTTCTAGCTTGACACTCTACCATGGAGGCATCTCAAGCAACTCCAAGATCATATGCAATCTCTCTATCTAGTTTTCATCATTGTGAGGACTTCCCTCACCCTAAAAAAGAGGCTAGTGATGTGACTAGAAATTCCATGTTAGATATTACATAGAGAGTCGTATACCCTATATGCCTCTTTCAATCCTCTGCGAGACACGTACAAGACTAGATCGAAGCTTCTCGCAGAGCCCTGACCCGTGCGCTACTAAACCCAGCTACTGCTCAGCCTGCACGAGATCCTGAACCTGATCCTTTCCCTACGACTATACCTACAGATCATGTTCTCCCTATCCCTTAGGTGTCTGAACCTGATCGTGCTCATGCAGCACTGAACCATCACCATCCTGATGTTCCATCGATCCATCTAGGAGGAACTCATTGAATTCAATAAATGTTCAGACAACCAAAATACATAACAATATATATATATATATATAACAGATAAGTAAAGAAGTAAAGAGAAAGCACATAATATATACCCTTACTCTCCCCCATCACAACCATGTCCAATGGAATCCTGACCCCATTACCTCCTTACCCTCCATCAAGAGAGCTATGTATCAAATGTACCTTGGGCCATGGTTGTCCCGAAAACCACCGTTTCCTAAAAATGATGACAGAATTGCCCAATCTGGATAGCTACAGTTCCTCAAACTGACGTCTAGCATGCCCAATCCTGGTGATCAACATCACCTCAGTCATTGTACCAACCTGATCATATATGAGCCAAACCCAAATAAAATTCCACTTGTAATTTTACAAAATTTAAATCATGGCATATTTTATTGCCATAAACAAGATATTCTACAAGGAATTTTACCTTTCACATTTGAAAATCGTCTATAGAATGAAAATTGATATTATTCACATGGTATTATCACTTCACAATGAATATGTTTGGTTGTGAAATTGAAATACCCTAAAAATGTGACCATTAAAAGCATGTCAATCACGCCTTCACACACTGGTCCAAGGTTCAATTCTTTCTTACCGCACCGGGTCAATGATCACATATCACAACAAATAATATCACACATCTAGTAATCCACCAAGGTAGAAATAATATAAATAGTAATATGAGAAAAGGAATAATAGTAATTCCCACCCATGTTATCTTGGTACATCCCTTGTACCTGTGGCTACAGGCACCAATGCACAAGCCAGAAACCTAGTTCCAATGATATCATATCTCTAGTATAAAATTTCCCAAATAGTAATCCAGAAAAAATAAAAAGGCAGTCCTGATCTCATTAGTAGTTTGTCAAAAGCTCCAAGTATATCACTGTCAAGAAAAACTCCTCTAATACCACTTCAAAATGTTACAGACCAAACAGCAACCTGAATAGTGCTTAACGAGCTTGGTGTTACTTACCTTTGGTGCACCTCCCCAAATGTTGAAGGCTTCTGACTAGAAGTGTGGGTGTAAGCAGGTATAGTGGGAAGGCTATACCCTCTTTAATTAAACAATGATACTGGTCTATGTATAATAATAAAACCTATAGTGGAAATTAAGACTAAGTAGACTCGAACCATACCCACATAGCAGAATCAAAACAATATCAGATAAATATTAGAAGTGATAAATACATAGAATCAATAGAAAGTAAATATAATAGCATGCTCAACATGACTTGTAACTACAAAACAATCAAAGAATTAATCCAAAGAAAGACAAACATGTCAATAATCAATGGAGTCCATTGATAACCAAAAATATCAGTGAAATAAAGTAAGCATGTTGATACAGGAAATAAATAATCAAAAAGTAAACTACATCTAGGCATGACCTCAAGGTCCATAATATCTCTGTGTATCTGCTAATACAATACATCTTTTGAAGCTAATATGTTTCATGTAAATAAATCCATAAAGTCTACATGCATCCCGATGGGCTCATGTATGGTGTGAGATGAATCTCAGTAGGATTCCACCAAATGGTACGAACCAATTATTGTTATTTTAGCATGCCTGAATCAATTTGTAAATTAAAATGTATGATGATCACTGTAAACACAACCTTCATTGGTGTTCAGAAGTGACCATTGAGTGTCACTTGCTTCTACTGACGTCGAAATCTCAGTCACGTAACCCGGAACTATATGCCTCCTAACACCGCATGTCTCAAGTACTAACACTCTGATGAAATGACCAAATAATAGTATCTCAAAACCATGTTCTTCTGGAAACCTCATTTCTCAAGTACCAACATCTCTTAGAGACACCTAGAAAATCTGGAGGCTCCTCACCTTCCAAGGGAAAGTAACCAAGTCCCAGGGACCCCTGACACCTCTTGTATCAAGTACCGACATCCCAAAGACATGCCCAAATAGTAATTAAGGCTCCTAACTTTCCATGTGGCTTCCATGACAAGGAACCCCAAACCATAATCACCTAACCGAAACAATGGGGGGCTCTATCCACATGATCGGTCAAAACCACCCCATCATAGAGTCATCTATGTGCACACAACCTAAATCGTGGATGAGCTGTAATATCCAAATATATAACCCAGGCCCCAGCATCTCTGATATATTTGGTACCTATTACCATGTAGCGTAATTTTGATGGCCCTCTCATCCATGTATCCTGGGTCATGAAAAACCAGACAGTCACACTGTGTCATGACCCGTCCCAATGGGGCCTGTGCCACAACTCCCCAAGCACGCCTCCAATAGGCCAGGGGCTAGTGACTAGCACAGAGTTGGCTTGTCACTAACATGGAAGGCATTGCATATAATATTTTACACACACACACAAATATTCAAGCCCAAAAATATGAAATGTAAAAACTATTAAAAGTGGAAATTCATTCAAGCACTAAAAACCCAAGCAACGAAGTATGATAGGAAAGTAAAGTACAATAATGTAAAACCCTAGGCCAAAAGTACAAGCCCACCAAAAGTGTTTCTGTAACAAATTCCAACCTTTAAATAAAGGTACTAAGACTACAATCCTTAGCCGTAGGTACACACCTCGACCTATCTGATCCCACTGAGCACCATCCGGCCCTAGTCTGCCTAGAATCCTGTCAAAGACTCACTCGTCTACACAAGACATGACATGTGTAGGAAAAGCCTGTGAAGGGGTGAGTATAACAATACCTAGTAGGACACCCCAAAACCACAAAGGAATAAAACAAATGAAAATACCATAAAATGGTGATATAGTCATCTCTACATAGAATATGTCTACAGAACATATGACAAAATTATCCAGATATAATCATACATGATCAAACATTAAAAAACCACCACTAAGATCCGGCTCGAAGATTCCAATATGAACGTAACAAGGATAACACACTCCTTGGACTAAAGAGAGAGATACTAAGTACACATTCCAGGAGAACACATTCCACAAGAACTTGATAAAATGATGTTCAGATGATGATCACAACCAATAGCTATGAGGTGATTCCAACAAATCAGTCTGAACATATCCAATAAGAAGAGGATCGACGCCCAGGTAATATTGGTCATATCAATACCAAGTACTCTACCTAGGTTTTTAGGAATGAATAGCAGATCCGGCTCTAAGTCTCATAGAGGGTATTCCAACAACTATATTCAGGAACTCCTACTAAAGGGATCATACTCATGTACGTAGGAAATGATACTGGAAACCTTCAGGAGAAAGACCAGGGGGACGAACCCTAAGGAAACTAGTCCATGTCACGGAAGGAAACTTGCTGAAGCCATGTAAAACAGGTTACATGATGTGTAGTATGGTTACACACCATGTTCCTTGAATCCAAGTACTTCCCGTGTAAACGGACCATGTCACCCATCCAAGCTGTGTAAAACTCAACAACACGACGTGTAGAAGGATCACACAACGTGTTCCCAGACTCTGGGTACTACCCGTGTAAACAACTCGTGTCTGGAATCGAAGCCATGTAGGAATGAAAATGAAAGACATGTATGTAGAAGCACACATCATGTCTGTCAACTGGGAAACATCTGTCTACCATGGTCGTATGCCCGTACATAGTGTATGTCCGTGTCACCTGCCTGTGTACCACTACACGGGGGAATCCCACGTATTGGACCAGGTCTGGGCGGTGAAGGGTATAAACACCATGTCATTGGATGTATACCCAACCCATGTCTGTGTACTTTTGGAGTACACGCCAGGTGGCCCGCTAACGAACACACTCCGTGTAGCCATACTATATTCCGTGTAGTCAGGAAATTTCTAGAAGTGTCTTCTTCCTCCTCGGGCCTCATCCAGATCTACAGATCACGATTCAGTTGTTTGTTTGCTGCGAAACTCATGATTATGGGGTTCCCTATCGTTGTGATGCCGAATCTATGGGTATTGGACCTTCGATCGTCTCTAGAATCTGATTCTGTTCATCCATGCAGAAGTCATTCAAAGAATTACATCTTCGGATCTGCTTTGATCCATCCGTCGCCACCTCCATTTCACCTCCGTGGGGTTGTCCCAATGCTAGATCTTCATTTTTGGATCGTTGAGTTCCACAACGGATGCACAACGATCCATCTTTCATTCCTCCATGAAGAATGCGTAGAACACACACGAAGAACGTGAGTATTTGGGGAATAAAAACATCACAAATCGAGAGGGATGAACATCGATCTATGTTCGTGTCAATCAGGGTTCATCACCAATAGAAAGCTAAACGAAACAAAAAATAACTCATGAATCAAAATTCGCAAAAATCCCCGCAAAGCCCTCCCCTCAAATACGATCAATCCACGGGATAATATGTTCATGGATTAGTCCGCTTTTGTCATAGGAATCAAGGACAGGAAAGAATTCACAAAGAGATAAAATGCCCTACATGGATCTGCGGCATTCGTTGGAAAAGATCTGGTCTCCGCGTTGTCGTCGCCGGTGAAATTCGTTAAGAATGTCGTCGCCACATAGGGGGTTTCGTCCAGAGCGTTCTCGGAGCCTCCAAGGGAAACTTTAGGGTTATGAGATTTGTAACCATGATACCCTAAAAAATCTATATTTAAAAAGTTAAAAGGTTTTTCTAAAGCAAAAATTTAATAAAATATATTTTTAAATATTTTATTATAGTTACATCCAAAAACTAGATTTCCCCACCATCCTATGGCAGCCAATGTTAGTCCTCGCCTAATGTAAATCGCTATTCTAAACGTAATGGTGGCCTAGAATTTCTGATCTGAGCAGCCGTTTAGGAGTTATTTCACTTTTTCTGGAAAACCACATGCGCGTGTTATTTAATTATTTAATTAAATTCAAACATTTGTTCTGGGCTCACCGGGCCTCAGAACTGCGCACCGTCTCAAAGTCTGGTCTCGAAATATTTCCAATTTAATATTAGAAATAATACATGGAATAAATATGAGACATTACATTACACCCACCTTAGGTATTTTACGTCCCCGAAAATCCAAAACAAGGGCTACTCAAAAAAATGTTGGTACTGCACACGAATCTGAGCCTCCCACTCCCACGTGCTCTCATGGAGATTCCCATGCTTCCACTAGACACACACCAATGGAATAGCTCACCCACAAAGGTTCTTCTCTTTCCGATCCTCGATCTCTACTAGGTAATCATTAATGGTCGCTCCATCATTGATATCCACCTCTCCCCAATCAATAACGTGTGATGGATCATGCACGTACCTCTGCATCTGCGACACATGGAGGATGTTGTGTACTCGTTTCATCTGAGGAGGTAGAGACAAGTGGTACGCCACCTCGCCAACTTTACACAGAATTTGAAATGGGCCGATGAACCTCGAAGATAGCTTGCCACCTCAGCCAAATATCTGCAATCCCCTTCGAGGTGAGACGCGAAGGAACAAATTTTCTCCCTCCTCGAACTCCAAGGGCCTCCATCTTCGGTCGGAATAAAACTTTTACCAACTCTATGCATTCTTCATCTGCTCCTCGATGACATGTACCTTCTCTATAGTATCTCACACCATCTATGGGCCCATGAGTGTAACTCTCCTGGGTTAGTTTAACAAACTGGTGACATGCAAGTCCGTCCATACAAAGCCTCAAATGGTTCCATACCAATAGTCAAATTATAACTATTGTTATAAGAAAATTCCACCAGTGGTAGGTGATCCAACAAGCTATGATCGAAGTCAAGTATACAAGATCGTAGCATATCCTCCAAAACCTTGATGGTCCGCTCCACCTGACTATCAGTCTGAGGATGGAAGGTTGTGCTCAAGCGTAACTGAGTCCCAAAAGCCTCCTGCAATACCTTCCACAACCTATACGTGAAACGAGCATCACGATCTGAGATGATCGTGGATGGAACTCCATGATGTCGAAAAATCTCCTGCACGTAGAGGTGTCCCAAGATCTTTACCGATCTCTACTCTCGTATGGCTAGGAAGTGGGATTACTTGGTGAGTTGGTGAATGACCACCAATATAGAATCGTTTCCCCTGGACATATGGGGTAGTACAATCATGATTTCCACGTATATCCTATCCCACTTCCAATCGAGAACCTCAAGGGGATGAGTCAAATCTGCTGGAACCTGGTGCTCAGACTTTACTTGCTGACAAGTAAGGGACTGAGAAACAAACTCAGCCACACTCTTCATCACTCCTGGCCACCAGAACTAACGTCGGAGGTCCTGGTACATTATTTCCATGCCTGGATGGACTGTTAAATGAGATTTATGGAACTCCCTCAAAACCTCCTCCTACAACGTCACTAGTTCTAATGTGTGCCCTCTGAAAAGAACAACGCGATCCACACCTTTTGATTATCCATCTGCGTCATCGCATGCGTTTATGTGAGCACATAAAGTATCGCAGCTAGCATACCCAAGCTGCGCTTCCATGACTCACTATAAGAGTAAAGGGGTAACAACCATCAACTGAAGGTAAGATCCCTCATCTATATCCATGAAGGATAACTGAAAAGAGGCCAACATCCCCATCGACTCATCCAGAAACTACGAACAGGATCTCCTGCTAAGAGCATCTACCACAGCGTTAGCCTTTCCAGGAGTATAAATGCCCACAAAGTCGTAATCATGGAAGGACTCAAGCCATTGTCACTATCTCAAATTCATATCCTTCTAACAATAGATATATCTGAGAATCTTGTGATCAGAGTGGACGATAAAACGCTCGCCCATCATGTAGTTCCGCCACATCTTCAATGCGGAGACTACTGCTTCCAACTAAAGATCATTGGTCACATAGTTCTGCTTGTGTGGCCACAACTGATGTGAGCCATAGGCAATCACCACTTTCCTCTACATCTATACACAACCAAGCCCGGTTCCTGATGCATCGCAAAACACCACGTACTCAACACCCTCCTTTGGTAATCTCATGATCGGGGCGCTCGTCAGACTCTGTATCAACTGCTGAAAAGGATGCTGGCATCTCTCGGTCCACATGAAAGGCTTACCCTTTCAGGTCAAAGCTGTCATGGGTGCCGAAATTCTGGAGAAATCAAGAATGACTCTCTGATAGTATCTTTCCAACCCAAGGAAACTCCGCACCTCCGTCATGCTCTGGGGTGGCTCCCATGATAACAATGCCTCTACCTTGGCTGGGTCCACTGATACACCATCAGCTGAGATAATGTGTCCCAGAATGTGGACCTCCTATATCCAGAATTGACACTTTGATACTTTCACATACAACTGGTACTCTCAGAGTGTATCTAGAACCATCCTTAGGTGCCCCGCGTGCTCCTCCTCGAAGGCAGAGTACACCATGATATCATTGATGAAGACCACTATGAATCGGTCTAGATAGAGATGAATGATCCAGTTAATAATTCCCATAAACATTTTCGGGGGGTTCATCACATCAAAGGGCTTCACCATGTACTCATAGTGACCGTAGCGACATCTGAAAGGCGTCATCGGTATATCCTCATCCCTTACTCACAACTGGTGATAGCCTGATCGTAGATCAACCTTCATGAACTATTGTTCCCATCTTAACTGGTTGAAGTGGTCATCGGTCCTCGGTATTGGATACCGGTTCTTCACAGTCACCTAATTCAAGTTTCGATAATCCACACACAGCCTCAAGCTCCCCTATGCCATCTTGGACAACAAAACTAGGGCTACCCAGGGTGAAACAATGGGCCTCACGAAGCCTTTCCTCTGCAAGTCTTCCAAATGCAATCTTAACTCATG
Source organism: Viscum album (assembly GCA_963277665.1). Lineage (NCBI taxonomy): Eukaryota > Viridiplantae > Streptophyta > Magnoliopsida > Santalales > Viscaceae > Viscum > Viscum album. The sequence goes on along the minus strand of OY728133.1, from coordinate 608,690,331 downwards.
AAGCTCTGCAGAATCCATCCGATATGCTGATGCTGAAATCAGTGTCATCCCGGGATGCAACTCGATGTAGAAATCTATCTCCCAATTGGGAGGTAATCTAGGGATATCCTCTAGAAAGACATCCTCGTACTCAACCACTACTTCTAGAAACTGGAAACTCATAACATCTGGTGTTCCAAGGGATAGTCTAGCCATATAATGTGAAATTGGTTGTGCCTTCCTATGCACGAGTCCATCCTACGATGCATGGGTATCCTATTGACCAATTAAGGAGAACATTGTTCCATCCCTACAGACACACCACACCCTTCACCTAAAACAATCAATCTGGGTATGAACTGTGGATATCCAATCCATACCAAGAATGACATTGTAAGGCCTCAATGCTACAACCAAGAGGTCCCAACTGAAACTCTCACCTCCATTGGTCAGGTCACACTGTCTACAATGGTGTAGGATCTCTGAATCTTCTCCAGTCGGTGTTTCTAAGCGTAAGAGTCGAGTCAAAGGCTCAACGCGAATCTCAATGTCTCGAACTAGATAAGAAGCCAGAAAATAATGACTAACACATGTGTCTATCATTACGGCAACCAAAGTAGAAAATACACAGATTGTACCTCTAATCATTCTGGTAGCACCTAGGTCATAAGCCTCCACTTCCTGTAGTAATCCGTACCTCTGTCCACCAGCTCCCTGAGCCTGGGGTGGACCAACCTGGGGTGGTGGTGGTAAGATGTCAAACCACCGACCACCTACAGCTGCTCTCCCAGCTCCTCTACCATGTCTGCCGCCCCACAGATCTATATGATCCATACATTTCCTCTGCCTAGGTGGTCCATCCACTTCTCCCATGTCAGTAGTATGGAAGGTCAGACAATCTCGAGCGAGATGTCCCCTGCCATTACAAGAGTAGCATCACATCTCTTGAGGCTGGCTGGATGCACCCTCCAAACCCTGTACGATAGATCCTCTGTCCTGGGATCTCCTCTGAAAATATTTCCCATGCCTGGGTCCCTGACGTCGGCTCCCTGATGTCGAGGTCTCTACTGCAGCTTGCTCAATACTGACAACTACTGGTTGTCTCTGCTTTTCCCAGAAGCTCGCGACCACTAAAGCCCGCTCGAGCACCCCAGAATAAGTAGGAATTCTCTTAGGGATGATGCTAGCTTGGATTTATCTACACAAGCCCCGCCCAAAAGTCACAGCTCTGAAGTACTAATTCTTGACCATATCCATCGAGTACCATGAGAGGTTGGTAAACCTCAATGAATAGTTATCCACCGTCATGGTTCCCTACTGAAGCTAAAGAAGATCCTGTATAAGTACTACTCTCAGGATAACCAGTGAAACCTCCTCTCTGAATAGACGCTCAAACTCTGTCCATGGAAGAGTCGCCTCATCGTGGGTCTGGATAACCAAACTCCACCATCGTCCTGCCGATCCTGCAGAAGGCTTGCTGCCAGGATCACCATTTGTTCTGCTGGTTTCTTTACAAAACAGATGAATGTGGTCACTGCCTCAAGCTAGTCCTCTACAGCCTGAGGGTCAGGATCGCCTCGAAACCAGAGTGGTCTCTATCTCTGAATCTCGTGGAGTGTTCTCATTCTGTGCTACTCCTCTTCTGGTACAACAAGAACTAAACACTACTCCATAGGTGGTGGAATAACTAGAACACCACCTGATGGTAAAACAGGGGGATTTGGCCCCTGCATCGAAGCTTCATCACTGAGGGGGCCATCCTCATGATCGAGCTGCTGGAGCCTAGCGGGTGCACGTTACTGAGGCATACTATAAAGAAACAAGATGTATCTTAGTCAGTGAGAATATCTGGAGAGACGACTCAAGAAGGACATCGAAACCACCACCCATTTCTATATGATGCATGTACTATTACATTCCCCTAAAACTAGTGTTCTCGTCTTCTGAGTCTATAAACAAGTTATTAGAGTTCTGTTGTATGGATACATCGGTCGAACGCACCAACACCGGGGTCCCTAGCCTAAAAGCTGAACTCGAAACACTTAACATTGTTCCCCCAAACCAACTCACAGACATTCAGTCCAAAGGTAGAATTGACCACCTCTGATACCACTTACTGACGACCCATTCTAGTGGGGCCCATGCCAGAACTCCCCAAGACCGACTCCAATAAGCCATGGGATGGTGACTAGCACTGAGTAGGCTTGTCACTAACATGAGAGGCATTGCATATAAACTAGAACACAGACACACATATACAAGCCCAAAAAGATTAATATTAAACACTATTAAAAATGGAAATGCAAGCATGCACAAAAAACCCATCCAACAGAGTACGACAGGAAAGTAAAGTACATTATTGTAAAGCCCTGGGCCAAAATTATAGGCCCACTAAAAAAGTGTCTGTAACAAAGTCCAAACTATAATGAAAGGGATTGGGACTACAATTTGTAGCCATAGGAACACACCTCGGACTTTCTGATCTCACCGAGCACCATCCGGCCTTGGTTCGCCAAGAATCCTCTCAAAGGCTCGCTCGTGAGCACAAGACACGACACGTGGGGGCAAAGCTCGTGTAGAGTTGAGTATAACAATACCCAGTTGGACACCCTGAAACCACAAAATAATACACCACAAGAAAATACCACAAAGGAGTGATACCGTCATATCTACACAGTATATATCTATAGAACATATAACAAGAATATCCATATATACTCATACACGATTGACCATCGGGAAACAATCACTAAGATCTAGCTCAGAGATTCCACTAAGCACATATGAAGGAGAACACACTCATGGGTCTGAATAGAGAGATACAAAGTACTAATTCCGGGAGAATACACTCCATAAGAACTTGAGAAAATGATTTTCAGATGAGGATCACAACCAATTGTTATGGGGTGATTCAAACAACTCAGTCTGAACTAATATGCTAAGAAAAGGATCGGCACCTGGGCAATGTTTCTAACGTCGATACCAAGAACTCTACCTAGGGTTCTAGGAATGAATAGAGGATCTAGCTCCAAGTCTCACAGAGGGTATTCCAACAACTCTATTCAGGACGTCCTGCTGAAGGGATCATACTCTTGTACGTAGGGAATGATACCGGAAATATTCAGGTGAAAGACCAAGGGGACGAACCCTAAGGAAACCAGTCCATGTCATAAAAGGATACTGGCTCAAGCCATGTAAAATAGGTTACATAGTTTGTAGTATGGTTACAAGTAGTGTTCCTTGACTCCGGGTACTAACCATGTAAACAGACCATGTCACCCATCCAAGTTGTGTTAAACTCAACTACACGACATGTAGAAGAATCACACGCCGTGTTCCCTGACTCGGGGTACTGCCTATGCAAATGGCCCGTGTCTTGAATCGAAGTCCTGTAAGAATGCATATACAGGGCGTGTAAGTTTAAGCACACGCCGTGTCTTGTAAACTAAGAAACACCTGTGTACCCTGGCCATATGCCCGTAAACGGTGTCCATCTGTGTCGCCTACCCGTGTACCAGTACATGGGGGTATCCCGCGTATCTGGCCGGGTCGGGCTGGGAAAGGGTATACACATCGTGTCCTTGGTCGTGTACCCAACCTGTGTTCCTGTTCTTCCGGAGTACACGCCAGGTGGTCCACCAATGAACACACACTGTGTAGCCATACTACACGACATGTAGTTGGGAAACTTCTAGAAGCGTCGTCTTCCTCCTCACACCTCGGCCGGATCTCCGGATGACATTTATCTTGTCTGTTTGCTGCGAAACTCATGAATATGGGGAACCCCATCGTCATGATGCATAATCCTTGGGTTTCAGACCTTTGATCGGCTCCAAAATCTGATTCTGGTCATCTGTGCGAAAATCATTCGAAGAACAACATCTTCCGATCCACTTCGATTCGTCTGCCGCCACCGTCGTCGCACATCCCTGGGGTTTTCCCGATGCTAGATCTTCATTTTGGGAACATGGCATCGCACAATGGATGTGTTATGATCTATCATTCATACCTCCGCATAAGAACCCGTAGAACACACACAACGAACACAGGAATTTGGGGACGAAAAACACAACAATTCGAGAGTGACGAACCTCAATCGATGTTCGTGTCGATCTTGGGTCATCACCATTAGATGGTTGAATGAAACCAAAAATAACTCAAGTATCAAAATCCCCAAAATGACCACAAAATCCCATCCTGCAAATACGATCGATCCATGGGCTAATCTGTTCTTGGATTAGTCCGCATTCATCATAGGAATAAATAACGAGAAAGAATTCATAATGAGATCAAATACCCTACCTAGACCCGTGATGTTCGTTGGAGAAGATCCAGTCACCGTGTCATCATCGTCGGTGAAATTCATCAAGAATCTCGTCATCACATTGGGGGGTTCCTCTAGAGCTTTCCCAGAGCCTCTAGGGGAAATTTAGGGTTATGAGATTTGTAACCTTGATCCCCTACGAAATCTCTATTTAAAAAGATAAATGGGTTCGTTGTAGAAATAATTTAATAATATATTTTAATTAAATATTTAATTAAAGTTACGTCCAAAACCTAGATTTAACCACCAACCTGCGCCAGCCGAGGATAAGCCTTGCCTAAGGTAAAATCAGAATTCTAAATGCAACGGTTCCCTCATATATTTGATTCGAGAACCCGTTCAAGAGTTATTCCACTTTTTCTGGAAAACCACACCTGAATGTTATTTAATTATTCAATTAATTCCAAAATCTGTTCTGGTCTAACCGGGCCTCAGAACTGTATGCCATCTCAAAGCCTAGTCTCGGAATAATTCCCATATAATATTAAAAATAATTCATTGAAAAAATCTGGGACATTACATGATACCTCAATTTGACATCCATGTTTCCCAATCCCAGTTTCAAAACCCCCAGAGTAATTTGTCACAAGCCCAACCTATGATCAACCTCACATAAGAATATATGGGTCATTCCCAGCACATCCCAAATCATCCAACATATGAAATATCAATAATCATAGATATATAATGAAAATAATCATTTTAAAAACAACAAAACTCTTTATATAGTCGAATTTCACTAGCCATGTGTTGTCCCATACTAGAACAGAGGTATTACATGCCTCTAATAAACATAATGATGCTTAACCAGTTTAAACTCAGTCATTTAATAAAATGATTATATTAAAACCATTTTGGGACCCTAGGCCAAAATGTCCCAAATGGACAACGACCTCTAACCCAACCTTGCTCAGGCCTAACATGGAAAGGGAAATATTAATGACATCAAATAAGGCATACATTCAACTTAATTAAAGGATTAAAGGGTCTCTCTGAATACCTAACATTTATTTAAAAATCATCAAACCCCAAATAACCACAAGAACACAAAACAAGAAATACACCGCCTACCATAGACTTGTAGACATAGGAACAACCAATATCGAGATCCAATTCAAAGCTGATATTTTTAGATCTTGGTTTTTGTCAAATATCATCAATTATACTTAGATGGAAACTATAACATACATGGAAAAGGAATAAAGCACAGAATTGAATTTTTGGGTTTAGCCTTCCTAATGTGGTCCCACAACCACCAATTGATTAAAGAATTGACTTTTTATGGATAATATAAGAGAATAAGTGGTCTTGGCCTCTCGGAGCATCATAGTCTGAAAATGGGGAAGAAGAACATGTTTTCGTAAACGAGACCTGACACTAACCCATATACAAGAATAAAAAAAGTACACTTTGTCTATTAAGGAAAAAACACCATGTAGTATATTTTATTTACTCCTACTTACGTGGGTTTCCATGTCATCACACACCATAGATGCGTCAAACGGGTCAACACAAGTGTAGGACTCAGCCGGTAGATGGAAAGTAAAATACATGAGATGTTATAGATCACTACACGTTGTGTTGTGGATTATCTTTACACAGTCCCCATACAGAATGTACAAATTCAACATGTCATCAGTACATGCCTACCATTCATGTGGTGTGTAATAAAGAGTACATAGTGTGTCACCAAAATATTTTTCCAGGACATCCTAGTTTCCCCCATTCTCATAAAAACTAGTTCGAAATAGAATGAAAAAGAAACTTGTATCTTAATGTAATAACAGAGTTCTGACACATCATTATACATATGTTTTAAAGTTTAATATCATCAAGATGAACTTAACAATGTTGTTTAACATCATAAAATGAGGATGTATGGATATAGTGATCAATATTTGAAAGGGAGTCATATATATATTATTTATAATAAGAATAAATTTTCATATTGTAGATCTATCATTCCTTTTAATTTAACGTGATAAGTATTCTAACCATCCAGCTTAACATCAAATGTTTAGGAAGTTTATTTCCATTAGGGATATAGTAATGTAGATATTCTATGATACATGTAAGGTATTATACTCTCCATTGGTAATATAGAAACATTGAAAGATATGATTTGGAAAAATATATGATAGAACTATAATGATGGATTTAGGGCTTGATCATTGAAAGGGAATACAACACATCAAATTTACAATAGGACTTATAGTGTGTGTATTTCATAGAAGGATTGCATGGGGATTATCCTTGAGCTGGCTGATATAATTTCTTCATTGTCCACTAGTGGGAAAGGAAGGGTAATTTAACTCATATATAATATTACCCTCTGAGCTAGAAAAGTTATTGAACTAAACCAAAGTGGATTTACATAATATTTTTAATTGAATGAGATTGTACAGTTTACTATGGAATCCATTTATGGAATATAATTTTTCCTATATATAGAGGAAAATACACAACATTATAAGTCTAGGTCAAAATTTTATAGAAGGAGGACACATCTTATCTAAAAAAATTTAAATAATAAAATGAAGAGTGAGGGATCTTGAAATAATGTAAATAGAAAAGGGTCATGTGTTAATATAACTGTTTTTATGGTATGTTATCATGTGTTGTGATTGGATCACTAAAAGTACATTAGGTGATATCATGATCAATATGAACACACATGATCAAGAATCATGTGAATGGTTATAGAATCAAAACTTTTGGGAAGTATTTATGTGATTTATCATTGTTTTCCAATTGAAAAGTTTTTATCCTTTATTATTTATCAAAAAATTCTGAAATTGGATAATTTAATCCACATAACACTCGTTTCATGTATTCCTCCAAATTATTCTTATCATATCCTCCTTCCATTATCTTGTTCTTAATAGAAGCTATGGTTTTTAGAAACAACGCACTATAATATTTTTCCACATCACAATTTTGGTGAATTATGTGTGATCTAAGGTGGTGGGAGTCACCCTCATGAGTATATTATGAAATTGAATCATTTCATGACAGAGTAATCAACTATGGGTCTTCACTAATCGACAGTGGTTGTAAATGTCATCAGAATACCATGATAATAAATAACTATGAATCCATCCATAATTGATAACTTTTCTAATACTATTGGGAGATCATATTATATTTATAAAATCATATATATTGGGTGAATTGTGTAATATATAGAGACCATAAATATGGTTATCATCAATATACTCCATTAATCCCATTATGTGAAGATAGTGGGGTCAGGAGATCACATGGCAGAGAATTGGGAAATGTTCCTGGTCCTATTATGATATTATATAACCTGATCACTTGGCCACCAAGATTTCACTTGGATTGGGAATGGATTTTCATTCTTATAAGATCATATTTACCAAAATAGATCATATCCCTTATGTATTTTTCACATCTTCATTTTATTGATGTTCATCTAGCATGAATCAATAAACAATTCCCCTTAGAAGCGAAGTTAAAATTACTAAGGTGGGACTATGACATAAGGAAGTGGTCTCCCAATTGATTCATATTACATTTCTATTTAATATGAATATTTTTATTTAGAATGAGGGACTGTGTATTAGTGATCAACATCCATGGTTCATGCCTGTGACTAAATGATCAGAGCTATGCAAACATGTACTAAAAACTCTTCCTTCATAGGATCCCTTTGTGTAATCACTTTATTATGAATGAATAATGTAACTCCATTAACATGATAAATACTATAATTTCATATATAATTTTCATTTGATACTATATCCTTCATATGATCATGTTATCATCTAACAACTTTATGATCCTGCACCCACCTGATATGGTAGTGATTATGTGATCATGTGACCTAAATGTAGTCACATGATCATTGGACTTTATATAAGTCATTAAATAATCTAAACTTCATAATTCATGAAATATCATTCAATATAAACCACTTTATATTCCTAATCAATTTTTTTTGATGCAACTGATTTTGATATAGGAAGATGAGATGTTTTCAGCTCAATGGGTTTTGATGGTAAACAACATAGAGGCATGAAAATGTGAATTTATTCAATATACTCACAATCATCTTAAGAATATTATAAGGATGATATTTTTAATGTACCTACTATTTTAATGGATACCGGTTTATGGGTTACACATTTCAAATTATTCTATGATCTCACTACCTTCGGTTGGGATCATTCCTCCTTCGTAGATCATGAACTGTCATTACCCATTTTGAGTAAAAATATAATATATGGGCCATATCATTCATGAGGAGGACCATTCTGATGGGTATGTGCTGATACCTTTTCTAATGGATCATAAAGAAAATTGGGGTGACTTTGATCCTAATACAACTGAATATAGATTGATAATGAAGAAATATGTGAAAAATATGAAACATGGATGATTATAAAAATAGAAAAATTATACTAGGAGGGGCCTTTGTAACGTATTGGGGACATATATTATGGGTGCATCACAATAGAACCATATTTTACACATTATTTAATAATATATGTTTATATGAAGTTTTATGGGTTTCAAATATTTTTATTTATTGCATTAAAAATATTAGGGAGGGCCTTTCCCTTTAGTGGATCCTAAACACCAAACATATTTTAACTACTACATGATGAAGTCGATATAAGTGTTTGGGGTATTGAAAGGATCAATAGTACAGTAGTCAGGGGAGATATGTATGATTAATTTTTTTTATCATTCACTTGTATGGACTGATGTTGAAAAGAATCATCTTATTTCAAAGGTTCATCATAATTTGGTCCATAATATCCTTGATAATGATTCATATCCAAGGCCCTATATATCAGTTAAAAAATCGGTAAAATTATTTAGTCAGAAGTACCAGAATAAACCATTAGCTAAGAATACCAAGGCATGTGCATTGTGAAAATATCATGAGGTAGATGGTGCTTATTATCTAATGATTAATGAAGGCTAGTTCAACAGCTGGCGATGGATAGTCCCCTCCCAAGCTAATCTACTTGTTAAAATGGAGATCTTTTAACAATGTTCATTAGCAGCAACCTATTCCTTGTTCATAAGAATGGTTGGGTAAGGGTGACCACCTTTATGATATTGGTTCAGTTGGAAAGTAGAAGATGGATTTTCATGGTTATTTCTATTTTAGCCAAATTGTATCACCAAATTCACGATATATATAAGAAAGTACTTATATAGGATTTTGGTTCCCTTCACAGTCTTATAGACATATAATGGAGATCATTTCGATTCTTATGAATTTATTAACATGAAATCGATTTCTTGTTAGAAGTTTTGAACATTCCACTAGATTATTAGTGGGGTTAGTCCAAATTTTCCAAATAATAATGAGATATACAAAAAAAATTTAAATGATACGATCAATTTGTGTATATACTATATAGATCCTTAACATGTGACATTATTGAAAATGGAAATGATAATCTTTTGGCTCACACTAATCTGGTGGTTGTTTGTGAGGGTGTCTGATCATCTCAGACATGTGTAAAGGTCATATATGAATTTTAGGAACCATAAAAATTATGGATGATTTTTTTATGGGTCAATATGAAGTTCCCTTCTCCCCATAATGATATTTATTTAGAGATATTCCCTATGTTATCTCTCCATTTTCCGATCATGTTGACTAGGAAAATAAATCAGATATTTTTGACCATCCCCCCAATTGGTCTGGGTTTTGGTATCTTAAACACCTATGATGACACCTAGATCTAGGAGTATCTTTTTTATAAATTATTTTATATTGTATATAATATCATAGAGTTATAATAAATGGTTGGAGTGAGGACATAGTGGATCTGATAGAATTCACTAGGATAAGGTTTTGTAGAAAGTTGTCTTTTTTGAGACTAGTGGATCTATAATTTCTTTAAAATAATTATAAGAAATTAGAGCCAACTCCTTCATAATGTAGAGAATTAGTGGATATTTTAGTGGTTTGTGGAGTACCCATATGTGGTGGTTTTTCCAATGGGGTGCTTATGAGAAAAATACCAATGAACAATACCTACCTTATTTCCTAGTAAATTCATGGTAGGATATTCCATTAAATATAAAAAAATGAAATTATTATGGAAGAAAAATGTATTTCCTTGAAAACTAAAAGTTTTCCTTTTGATCAGAGGTAAAACTAGAGATTATCGGGAATGAAGCTTATAATGTTTTCATAAATCACCCTAAAAAATTCAAATTATTTCAAGAGTATTTGTAGACACTTCCAATGATCCTAATCCAAGTTTTAAAACAAATAAAATCCATTGACAACTACATTGGGAACATTGATATCCAATTTTACATTAGTTTCTAACATATTTTAAATTCTTTATCTCTTGTCAATTCTGATAAATATAAAAATCCTCCTTTCATAAAGGAGAAGTGTCCTAACACCACAGTATTGTATAAGGTAATATTTTATAGAGAATTTCATCTTTGTGATAATGGAATTTTTACAAAGTGGCCAAGATATTCTCCCCCTTCGTTCAAAATCTCATAGTTATTTTTCATACCCATTTAATAATAACCACTAAATCATATTTAAAATAGATATGAAATTCCTTGAAGACACACCCCCTTTGGAATATAGTATTATAAATTTATTTCCCACATAAATTTTTTAATTTAAATCCTTGTGTTGATATGATTTCACGTATTACCAAGTGAGATTTGATGGATAAAATCATTTCTCATCCTTGGTTTCTCAATCCACTCCCTTCCCATAGCCTTGGTATGAATATCTATAGTATAATATTTTTGAAAATGTATTCAAGTTTCATTACACCAATTATCACTATTGATTCAATGAAATGAAATAGGTTATCAATGTTATTTATCTAAAAAATTACACTGGGTAATTTGATAAATCAATATAACTATTATTATTACAAATAATATTTAATGGACTCTCAATATCTAAATTTATATTTTCCATTTTTACCTACATCTAATACATTTGTGTATATGAATTTGTAACTGAAATATATTCTTCTTAAGTTGTGACTAAGGACAATGACTTATGATTCTTTCCATCTGAACTCACTCATATATCACTATGAAATAACTATCCACCTGATGTGTAATTTCTCTCTATGAAACCACTTTCTCATACCACGTCAGTAATTACATAAACGTTCAATTCCTATTTGTTTCTGTTTAATAGGCCATGGTACAATATAATTTTAAAATATTTCAAAATTATTTTAGTATCCAATAGATGAAATATATTTCAAATGAATCTAAAATAAGAATTATATAATTTATATAATTATTATAATCCATATATATGTTAAAACATATTTCTATTCCTCTATAAAGTACATCTTAAACTATTCTAAAACATATTTATCTTTTGATTGAATGGTGTAATCTTCATTTTGAGTAATCTAAAATCCCCGAATGTAACTAATTTATCATAACATAGACATCTAAAAAATACTTTTAATTTTATTATAAAATTACATAGAAGATATATCTTTATTACTAAAAAATAATATCATTAACATGGAAAATGACTATAAGAGAACATATAGATTTTCCATTCAAAAAATATTTCTTTTAACCATTCCATTAACGAATTGAATTTGTTTAAATCTACAATCTAACATTGAATGCAATGTTGTGGGAGACTCTACTAATCAATTAAAATATTTTTTTATTCTACAAACCATTATTTCAACCCTATATCGAATAAATCCGTCAATCTTATTAAATAAAATATTATACTACAAGATCTCCATTCAATAATGTTGAGTTCAATTCCATCAAATACACATTTTATTTTTTCTGAGTAGTCACTATATGAAATATTTTGGTAGGTTCCAACCTGTCCATTACTACAAAAATTTTCTCTAAAAGCAATGCATTCTATATACAAATAACCTTTTCAAACTAGTTGGTCCTTATTTCTTGAAACCCCCCCTTTATTATTAAATTTCTTTCTAAGAAGCCACTTGGTACCAATAAGGTATTTTAAGTCATCACACAAGATCATTAGTAGAGTTTATCATAGTATAATCAAGTTCATATCTCAATGTTATAGTCTAATCATCATCATAAATTTCTCATCTACTGATTATAGATTATCATATGATATGAGAGTTGTTTGATCTTCCAAATTTAGCCTTCATCGCAATTGAACAAAAATCTCTTAACTGTCAATGATTCTACATGAATCAACACATTTATTCAATATTTGATGTCTCATGTTTTAATTCTTAGTAAAATCATATTAGTAAATGTATTTTAATTAATTTATTTTAAATGAAATATATAAGTTTATAGCTTCATATTAAAACTATTTTCTCAAAATCCATAATTTTTATACTTTGATATTTAAGGAATTTTGTCATTAGACACTTTATATTTTTTCTTATTCCCACTCACATTAACATCAAATAATTAAAACAATGTATGTATATTTTAATATATAGTTTTTACATACACTAATATTTCATATATATCCCATGAAAATTCCATCTTCATCATTATATTTAAATTTAACAATATTTTTGTTCTTTATCTTTATATAGAAATTATTTCAAAAAACAATGAAGTATCTAATAGTTGATTTTTTGTTTTTCCGTAGTTCTTATAGTTTCTTATGTTTCTCATTTTTCATAAAACATAAATTTTTTATGTTCATAGTAGTGTAAACATCTTCCTCCAAAAATCAATTAGATATTTTATACTCTTCTATAATTATTATTCTATTTAAATAATAATTCAATTTTTACTCTTAGTAATTCCTTTCTATTAAGTAGGGTTGGGTGAACTATATTGATTCATTATTCCAAGTTTTTAAATATTATTTTCAAATTAATTACATGAATACTCAATTGAATTTTAAAAAATTATCCTTTTTATGTAAACATCCCACTTATTCACAACCTTTCTTAAATATTAATTGAACATATCAATTTCATGTGATTTTTATCTAATGAAAATAACAGTTTTCATTGATATGTAATCATCATTGAATATAATAAAATAAAAATCACTAAGGGAACGATTTTGTTTAATATTCTTATAAAACATAGATTGAATTAACTCATGTGGCATTGTGTATGGAATTCATACACCCTTATTAATATATTATATTATTTTCATTTTGTATAATGATTCACATATAGAATATGTTTTTCTCATCAACTAATGTAGGCCTAAAAAATGTCATGATTTAAGATTCCAATAAAACTTATTTGGTAATGGTGGATAAGAATTTCAAGACATATATCTTTTTATCTTTTTGACTGATATAATGTGTATTCATTAGCTCACTAATTCAAATTATATTTACAATTACTCTTTAACCTTTTTGATAATGGTTCATTATTTTGAATTCACGGTGATATATATATTTTTTTGAAAAAACCCAATTCTATCATTATATAATTACATAACACTCAAAATATCTTGTCATAGAGAATAAATGTAGATAAAATCATCACATTCTAGGATTTGATATTCAATTTCAACATTTTAAAAAAATTTAGTTTTGAGTGAACTATCATTACCAGATGTTATACCTCAACCATTTTTTCATCAAAATAATTCAAAATTATTTTATCTTTAGTCATATTTGAGGAAAATCCAATGATAATAATCTGTGTATTTAAATTAATTTATTCCTTCAAAATAACTTCTTTAATGAGACAATGTTCATGTTAATTCACTATCTTAATATTAATTCCATTATCAATGTTAAAATTAAATCATAGTATATTTGTAAAACCATCCTCAACATAGTGATATTTTTTAGTTGAAATTTCAATAAATTTATTTCAAACATTTATACTTGTTATCCATAGATAGAATAGATCTAGTTTTTGAAACAACATTATTTCCTCGTATTCCTCGCTTGATTTTTTCAGAGTTACTCAACATGAGTTCATGCCTTATCAATGTTAAGGACATATTGTTTGAGCATGAATAAGACTTATGCCCATTTATTATACAAAACTAGTCATAAACGCTGAATCTAGGTATTCTATGATAAAATTATTTTTTCCCCATAATTTATTTATAATTTGATATATATTTATATATATTTTTTGATTGCAATTTTATTAAACTTAATGTTCTTTTTTACACACTTTCTACTTCCATTAAAGTGAAAGAGTGTTCCTCACTATTTTTACTAGTTTATACATGACCATATTTAGAATTTAACCGACACTATTACGATGAGTTTTTTTCAGATAAATAATATAAGGATTTAACTTATTATTTGTTGATTACCTTTTCATCTCTTATTGATAACATAGATTTAAAATTAACTAGTTTATTGAATTCGTCATACATATTCTTCAATGATTTTTCTAATTCAAGAAATCTTAATTTTGTTTTTCTATGATCTTATTCTTTAAACATGAGTTTCAATTAATGATATTTAATCATCATTACATTCTCAATGACATCCAGATTTAGAATATTGATTTCATCAATTTTCATAACTTCTTTCATGAAAATATCATCTATAGTGGCTGTTTTATTTTAATATTAATTTATTAAATGTATGGTTGTGTTCATGAATTTATTATATTTTTCATGAAAAACGCCTAGTTGTGATTTTCTTATGTGTTACATATAGGTTATATCACATTCATTTAAACCCCTTCTTAATGATTCCTCTTAATTCACCACTCGACCCTCAAAATTAATGAATTTATATGGATATTGAAATTATAATTGGTTACTTGAGGATATATCATCATATTCCACAATAATCCATATATCTATTATTTTTTATTCAAGGATACTTATTTCCACTTTCCCATAATTTGTTCACTTATTTTTAATTTTTACTCAAATAATTTTTTTCAAATTTGTATCCTTATTCATATGACATAAATTAGATACTCATATTATCTGTAAAGTTTATACAAAAGTATCCAATTAAACCACATTTAAAAAAATGTAAGGGAAACATTCTTTTATAATTCAACATACCTTTAATAAAAAAATTAGTGATTCGTCAAAAAATTATTTTTTAGTCTTTATATTTTTCTTCTTTATCATCAGTGTCTCTAAGGAATATTTCTTCTTCATATTGAATTTCAAGGTTTATTGCCTATTAAAATGTCATTTCTTATTTACATATCTTCTTAAGTGTTGGATCCTTTCTTATCACATATGAAATAAGATCATTATATAACTAGAAATGTATATAATAGGATCTAAATTCAATAATAGTTATCTTAGGATCAAAC
Organism: Viscum album; assembly: GCA_963277665.1. Taxonomy (NCBI): domain Eukaryota; kingdom Viridiplantae; phylum Streptophyta; class Magnoliopsida; order Santalales; family Viscaceae; genus Viscum; species Viscum album. The sequence goes on along the minus strand of OY728133.1, from coordinate 608,674,809 downwards.
ATGTCAATAAAAAACATCATAAATTTATAAACAAATTGTGAAATCCTCTAGTCTATTACCATATCCTATAATGTTTCTTGATATTTCATTTTATCATAGAAAATAGTTATGAATAGTTTCTTCTTCTCCCATTATTATATCATAAAATTTTATTCTCCATACTAAAATACTTTCCTCTATAACATTGAAACAGACTCATTATTTTATTTCCAATTTACCTTAGATTAATTTTGTAGTTTGAATCCCCATTAAATTATTATACACTTGTTTAACATAAACATTAAAGTGGAATTTTTTTATTTTCCATCAACATAATTATTTCACTTATGAGTATTATAAATAATAGAATCTCTTTTACTGGGATTAACTACCATAGTTATAGCACAAAGAAATTCCAACACAATTGATAAACGATTACAACACATTCTATTATTACAATAATTATATATTTTTATATTGAATTTAAAAACACCCCTATTGATTATATAATTGATATTTTTCATTCACTTATGATATAAAAATATTATAGTGGGAACATAATTTCTTTAATAATGGTTGTTGTGTCTCCAAAATAGATTTACCATTGAGTGGATAAATCGGCGTTGATGATATTTTATAATATATTTATCTTTCAAATGAACCTATAATACTAATTAACACATGATCCACTCAAATAATAAAATAAAACCTATATAAAATTATTGAAAACTAAAATAGGACTTTAATAAAGATATTTTTTTAAGGTTCAGTCCCAATGTTGGTACCTACTCTTTATTTTATCCACTTGTTTTCATGGTCCTTAGATTATACACTATAATTTTATGATCAATTATATGTGGGTAGGCCAAAGATCATATTATAGCCTTATGATTTCATGAATAGAAATAGAATCATGTTTTTTCTACAACATATTATTATTTTTAATGTGATATAAACAATTCATGTACGATAAATTGATAATCAAGGATTCTTCTACAACTATTTATGATCATCCTCATTGATCCTTAAAGAATATCAGAATACCATATTATCACCTCTTAATGTAATTAAACCTATTATATAATATGATAAAATTATATTAGATTGTATTTATTATAACATATAGTATATGTTTGATGATCTACATCTCAATCATTTACTTAAACATGAATCACTAAATATTTTAGGATTATAAAGTTTTCTACTTATGTAGGACCCTTATATTTTGGCTCTATTTACTCAAAATTATATATCATTATCCACATAACAATAGTCTCTCTCTTATAATGATCCTTTTAATAATTTTTTTAAATATTCAAATATTAATTTAATTCATAGAATTTAATTCAAGTTATTCATTGAGATAATATTTCATAATAAATTTTATAATGAGATCCTTTGAGAATTTCTTCAATCTGTTTTTTATGTGGAAATGTTCACACGGTCACCAAATATTATATTTTTTATTTTACTGTTTTCATAGTGTAATTCATAGTATACTTTTCTCAGATTTAATATAATAAAATAAAATTTTTAACTATCCCATTAGTAGTGATCACTATTTAAAAAATATCAAAAATATACACATTTTTTAATTTAGAAATGTTTTTATAAGACACATCTTGATTCCCCTAGATTATCTATGGTTGTATTCTACTTCATTCAACTAGATTATTAATGGTTTGAATAACACACTTGAATACTTAGACTCTTTAAGAATAATATTGAATCATATTATGATGTCTATAATATACATTAATATTTCTACGAGAAAACGGTAAAAATTTGGTCAAAAACATAATAAAATTTTCTTTTTACATTTATGAAGTACTATTAAAAAACAAAAAATTATAATGATCTAGAAAACTATATAAAGTTTGAATATAGATGTAATTAATATCTATATAAACATTAAAAAGATCAGACATGAACATTATAATGATCCCAAATTTTCTATATTCCTTATGAAGAATAAAATTTTCAAGGAATATAAATGAACATTAAAAATTATATAAAAATAATTATAAAATCCATACAATATTTTTATTGTAACACATAGAAGTAAAAATTATCTTCAAATAATAATATAATTTATTGTATTAATCTATGTTATTATAAAATCAATTAAAATATATTCAACACAATTTAAGAATAGCCTCATCCATTTGTAATAATCCTTATATAATGTTAACATAAAATAGAATCCTATAAAAATATATATGTCACTTCATGATCAATTTTTTGTAAAGGAAAAAACCATATGATCAATTATGGCATAGCTTCCTTGATTTAATATAGTTACATCAATTTAAAATGGGATAAAACACTATTAACTTACATCCAATAAGATATTCCCTCAAATTTACAAGATAAAATATTACTATAAAAATCTATTTTTCAGATTTCGAATAATTGAATTGTGATTCATTCAATAACTTTTGTTCAAAGTAAATTAAATATTTATTCCATTAAATAATCTAACCAGGAACATATCATATGATAAAGTAACTATAATCACAAATTATTTTAAATTATAGACTCTAATATGGTGTTGTGATAATAGGTACTGAGTTTATATTATTTTCTTATTTAATAAAATACAATATGACTTTTTCATTGATCTTGAACATGGACCCCATTTCAAAATTTTAGAATAATTTCGTTTAAATATTTGACAAATCCTTGATAAATATTCTATAAAATTCAATATGTACAAGTAGACTTATAATTATCATAAATATTTTTTTTTGAAATAAATGATTATATCACTTCAATTTTAGTCGTGTTCACTTATATTCAATCCCTTGAGATTCTATAGCCATGTACAATGCATTATTTCAACTTGAATTTTAATTTCTCCCAATTAAGTGAAATATTTGTCTCTTTACATGTAGTTATATCTTTTAATAGATTCTATAATATATCATAATATTTCATAACTATAGAAATTTATCCCTGAAAATAAAAAATTATTCTTAATACGATGTCTGCAAAATAAAAATCACACATCATTGAAAATTAGAAGCTTCTCTACATAAAAAATAGTATTTTATTGTATACATATATTTTATAAGGACATGTGAAGGCTATCCTCTCTTGATTAGTGGGATCAATGGGTATATAGTTTTATCCGAAATAATTGTGTAGTGAAAATTTTGGAGTTTCTTGTAATATTTTCATGAATATAATCAAATAATGGTTTGTGAAATTTTATTTCATTATTTCATTATTGTTTTTTCTATATTATATAGAAAATATCTTTCCATTTATATGTCTTGATTAGGTTTTATCATTATTATCATTTGTGGTTATAATACACCACCTTTCTTGGGAACTACATATATTGGACTTAACAATGAATTATCAGAAATGAGATTGGTGGTTTGGGTATTAAGAAATAAAATTATCCTAGACATAACCACTACTTGAATATTTTGATTGATTCTTATTTAACCATGTACAACTGGATTAACCTCATCATCTATTATTATTTTATTAATAAATATTGTTCTACTAATTCTAATAATATCAGATAATTTCTTTGAAATTTTAGTCTATGGAATTCTAAATATGTCAGGAAATATTTTTTCCTATTAAGCCTCCAATTTAGCTAAAATAGTGGCATGATGTGTCTCTTTTTCACATAAATCGGCATATTTATGCTTGGTGTAAAATACCATTAATCAGGTACTTTTTTATTTCTCTATAGAAGGATGAATAATAATTTTGTAATTATCTATATGGACTTGTTTCCATTCAAATACTTCCAATTCAGTTTTTTATTTTCTATTTAGTTTAGATTCAACTAAATACATGGTTTTATGTTCATAGTTTTATATGAATTCTCCAGTTAAGCATATTCATTCTCAAGATGGTTTTCTATCTCAACCATCTCCTCCAACTCATTGACATCTATTAAAAAATAATATTCAAAGTCATATGGATTCTTTAATGAAGAAAATTAGAATCTCAATGTCGCCTCCAACATTATAGGATATTTCTATCAGGGAACATTAATCAAGGAAACTAAAGTAGTTAATGATAGTATAATCACGATTATTGTTACCACATCATCATATTCCATATATAATAACAATAAATTAGCGGGAAGGTTTTTTTTCAAATATCACCATAGAAATCATTGATCGTTCCTGATGGGTTTGTTCATTATATATGATGTATTTCCAATGCCACAACTATTAGATTCATCTCTATAATAAAAATATATTCTTATACTACAATAAGATTCATATTGATATGTTCTAACAACACCATATGACATGTGAGTGTTTAGTTACCTTTAAATTTATATTAGATCTTAAATATTCTTTGATCAATAATATTTTTATGTATATTTATTTGAAAAAAATCATTTTATTCTTCTCTGAGAGACATAGTTAAAAAAATTTCAACCTTATTTTATCTAAAATGATATTCATTAAGAGTTTTTAATAATATTGCATCTTAGAATATGCATTATGAAATGGAATATCTACTCTCATATTTTTTAACATTTGAGTAAACCACATGCAATACTTTCCTTAATAGTTATATAACTCATTATTTCTTTTATGGAATAAATCATATGCTTTATAATACTTGAAATCATTATCATCTTGCATATAAATAACTCTCTCATCTTATATATCCCTTATTTTCTTCATTTTATTTGATAATTAAGCTTATTTTTTCTATTTTTGGATTTTATATTCATGTTATTATTATTTATTATCTTCTTTCATACTCATATATGAAATAAAATTAGGTTTTATAGGTTATTATTCATCTTTCTCATTTATAGGCTCATATATCATGGTTGTAATTTCTATTAATCCTTCTCTTGTTTTTATCTCAATGGTGATCGTAATTTTTTTAACATTTATTTATTATATTTTTTATGAAAAAATATTTACAGGTTATGGATACTTTTTTAGTTTCTCTATGTCAACTATCAATCATTGAAAATTTTAATTTTTTCTTAACATAATGTTATTCATATTCAATTGATTGCCTCTAATCTATCTTATTTCTAAATATATCTCATATATTAAAAAATTCATCTTGTTTTGATATAGGGTCCTGGTTTCCAAAATATTCTTCTTTATTTCTATCTTGATATCCTGATTTCTATTTCTTTATAAATTCGTATTGATCACCTCATTAATAGTTAGTTCCTCCATAGATTATAAATTAAGGTGATTCTTCCATCTTAGATTATTAGTGTTTTAAAATGGGCCTTTACTAACAGGATATCTTCTATAGTCTCCCACATAACTTGAATTATATGTTTTAGTATTATAATATTCTAGAGTTGAAAAGTAAAAAATCAAAAATTTCATATCATTGTGGATATAGATACAAAAATAATTACATTTCTGTCTTTATCATTATTTTTCTGGGTTCCATATCTATCATTTTTTTATTTCAAATAAGCTATTTATGAACTCCCATAATCTATTATTGTAAAATTATTAATAATAACTCATTTTATTATAATAACAATTATTATGAATTGGAAATATTCTTTTTATAAACATTCATTAATTCATTTTTTTATTTCAACATCGAGAACTCATTTTCTAGTGTCTACTAATATTTGTACCATTACATTATTAACATCATAAAAGAACTTGATACCTAAAGAGTGTGAATGTTTATTATGGGGGCACTGTTGGTAGAAATTTTTTAATCTTCCACATGCCTCAAAGAAATAATCTATATCATTATGAAAAAATGATATGATTTTGGTCTATATGGCCATAGTTTATTATGTAGGGTTGAATCTCCTTTGTTTTTATAAATCTACTATCATATATTGAATGACATGTATTATTACAATAGAAACCATTTCATTTATTTCCCATTAAGATAGTAGGAAAATAATCTTATCTTTAGATCATCTTTATATGCTATATTGAGTGAGAAGTACTAAACACTGGACATAAATTATATTATTAAAGTCAAAGTGTCATATGATGGTAATTTTTTAAATATAGGTAAGTATTGAAAATAATTTTATCCCCTCATAGCTCTTTCCATTTTTTTCTAGTGTGATGCATAATATTTTTTTAAAAAATATTTGAACTTTTATGTCCATAATTTTTAGTAGTCCTTGACCATTCTAGATAATATCCCTTCAGAAATGTTTTTATCATCTATTCTAATTTCTCATTGTCAGGTTGTATTCCCCGATTTCATAGATTTTCATAGATTTTATTATAAAGAAATTTATATTTATTTCAATAATTATATCTAGTATATGTATACTCAAATATATTCTTTATATACAACTACAATATCACACCATTGAATCTATAAAGAGTACAAAATATAGAATTAATGTAAATTATAAATTTGAAAGAATTATCTATATTGTTTAAGTATTATTTTTTTATTTTTTATGTATTTTAAATTTAAATGTTGAATTGGAACGATTTTCCCTGGTAACACTTCCAAATTTTCATCATGCTAAACTATATATTTGTAATTCCACTACATACTTTTATGTGCACATGATCATGTAGAAAATTTCCTAGGAGGAACCCAAGGTCATATCCATAAGGATGTCTACTTCAATTCTCTGATTAAATATATGTTTGCGACCATGTAAATAATGTTTTGATGTTTTTATTGGTTATAAATCTAATTAATAATCATCCCAAAATAGGTAATAGTGATAAAGAAAATGAAATGATTATATGATAAATGAGAAAAAGTGTTGTAAATAAAATGATAAAAATTTAACGGTAATGCAATATGTTTCATTTCGTAATATTAATTAATCATGAATTCATCATTTATTTAGCAGAACACCCCATCTTACTTTACTAATACTATCTCCAGTTAGTTTTATACTTCTTAGTGAAATTTCAGGTCACCATATGGTTTTTTATACTAACTAAAAAATGATAATTATTATCTAAAAGTATATGATAAGTGTGTTATATAGAATATTAGGAAACATCGGTGTTTTAGTGGTTTATATTCCTACACTAAGTGCACAATAATGTCTTTAAACTCTCATTCCATCACCATATATTCAATATTCATCTACTAGCCAATTATTTGAGAATATGTTTTTATATATAATAATGAAATACATAGAATTTGATCCATTAATTCCAAAGAAACTATCAATGACTACAATCCTCTCAAACTCTAATAGGTGGTTATCTACCCATCTGTAATAAAAATACAAAAACAGAATGAAGAAGAATAATTTTTTCTTATGATTTTTTGTCATTATTCCTCTAATGCTCGAAGATAAATCTGTGAAGACTTATTAGCCTTCATATTTTCCCATCATATATAAATATGATCGGGAATATACTATTATTTCCATTAACTGCAATCATTCCATAAGGATTGTGAAAATAAATATCCTTCCATATGTATGTAAATTGCATCATCGTTAGTGGATAACCACTCTCCTTTACAATGTGGGGTTTCTTCTCTCAATTTATAATCGAGAACCATAAATCAATTTGATCAAGGATTACCCAAATTGGAAATATATTTTTTAAAAATATTCTTTTGGTCCCCACTACTAGTTAATGTGATCCACATAAAATCTCATTTAATCATCAACCACAATTCTCAATCTCCCTTAATTATTTTATTTTTATGTTTTTGATTTTTTTAAATGATTTAGATCTAAAATATAACATCTTTTTTATTTTTAAAAATATATATTGAATTTCAAAAATTTATGAAATTTGATCCCAAAAATTATGTAGGAGTAAACATGGCATATGTTGAGGATTGTCATTATATTGTCCTAAAAATGTTTTCTCTGGATAGTGTGATCATGGATCTATTTTAATGTTTTGGTAATATGAATTGCTAATTAACATTGTGAATTAATGTATAAATATTATCATGGAGTGATTTTAGATGCATTGGTGTGGACACAACCTTATGATGTGATGTGAGTTGTGTTGGCTCGAAAAATATAACCTCAACCACATAACATTTAAAATTCTAAATAGTAGAGCATCATAACAAGAAGAGTGCTTCCATTATTTACTATATTTCATTTCACATAGGCTATGTTTAATATTAAAAATTTTATATATTTTTATTTATAATATATAATTGGAAACACTAGCATCTCATTTGTTTCCATTAAACTCATAATATTTTCATTTCAGATTCCATAGATTCTCAAGGTTCTCTATAGTATTAAATTGAAACATTGATTCCTTCATATATAATATTATGATACCATGTTAGAAACAAGGAATATCTGTGAGGGATCAAACATATGATATTTTCCCTCAATATAAAATTAGCACCAAATTATGATTCAGACAATGATTTTTCCATTTTCTGTTACTTATTCAATAACATGTTTCTTTAAATCCCAAAACATATATAACTAAATGATTAACCACAAAAATAAAAAGATTTAGAATATAGTATGAAGTATTGAAATTTTTTGGATGAGTGATATATATTAAGATTTTATTAAAAAACTACTAAATTCTATAATGTTATTACAAAAACATTAACAAAAACTATCATAAAAAATAAAAAATAAATTAAAAACTAGGAAAAATATTTTCAATAAACATATAATGTATATATTCACACCCCATATGAATAATGTTGTAAAAATATTAAATTATCACATTAGTTATTTTATTTTATCCTGAGTATAAAAATGAAGTTGATATTTTGAATGTACCTGTAGTCTAACATGTACCACTCTTCCACCCACCACTACCTCATCATATTCTTACATCAATATTACCATCTAGTTGTCTCAAATAATATTATTGAATCTATGATCTATAAAGTTGAGATAGTTATTTTATCTTATTATTTTATCAAGTTTTATAGATAATTATGATATTGATTAAGGATGAATAATTATAACAGTATTAATAATATGGATATAACTACTTTTAATGAAAAAAATTTATTAGGTATGAAACAAAAATTCTACCACGGAATTAATTTCTTTTTGTGGATGTTTTTGAGGAAACTAAGATCATATTTATATATAAAAAAGATGGTAAAATTGTAAAATTTACTACTAAAATGAACAATAATAATAATATAAATGATTTGAATTCTATTTTTTCTTATTCTTTATAAATTATTTTATAGAATATAAATAATGTGTAGTCTTTATATTAGTGAAATAAAATATTATAATAGATACAGACAAGAATTATATTTTATATGAGGCTCCATATATTTTGGTTTTTGTATACCTTGACTTCATTTTACTTTTAGTGTTATGATATTGAAAATAATAATTTTATGTTTTTTTATATTATATATTAGAGGTATAAGGAAATGAATTACTTTTTTATTAATTTTTCCCTAAGGAGAGGGTCTCGGAGTCGGACTACCCACTAACCAAGATAAATATTCATTATTAGATAGGTGAGGGTTTGGATATTTTTTTATTTTCACTTACTCATTTAGAATTTATTCATTTTTATTTATATTTTATAACCCCCTTTCAATGGATGTGGGGGAAACCTTACATGTCTTGTAGGCTTAGATATTACATGGCCCATAGGCTTAGGATATTACATGACCCGAATGTCTTAGGGAATTCAACGAGACTATCTACAAGGAAATGCCCCTCCCCAGCATCTGAATCATGATAATAACTTATCAATAACATATAACTATATGATTTTATATGAAAATGTTATCATACCTTATACATTTGATGCATCTAGATATGAATGAATATACATGGATATTTTTGGGTGAATAACACAAACTTGTGGGTTGTATAAATAATTACATATTAATTTGGTGTGAAAATTTTATTTCAGTGAATAGAATATGATTTTAATGAAATATATTTTTATAATGGTATATTCATAAAGGTATTAAATATCAAAAGATAAATAATATAATTTTGAATATAATTTATAAATAATTTTTATTATGTAATTAATACTTTTAAAAGGAAAACCCTTTATATAATAAGTATGGGATTCCTTAAAAAGTTATAATTGTTAAGAACTCAATAATATAACTAAGGAGGTAATGAAAAATTGGGCTTCCTCTATAAAATCATGTTTATAGAAAAAATATTATAATATGAACCAAATAGGAAGGTGCCTCATGTTTGGCATTTATTGTGGGTTACACTAGCTAGAAAACCCTAATATTTATGATTCTATAGGAATAGTGGTATGTATATAATTTAAATTCATTTGGATAAAGATGTTTATCCATAAAACTATAAAAAATAATATAATATATGATTGAAATGTTGTTTTTCTAAAAAGTAGATTCATGTTTTATTCACGTGCTCAAACTAGTAGAAGACATGATGAAATATGGATCATATCTCTCTAAATTGTAATGATGTTTGTGGTAATCATTTTATCTAGAATAATTTTAATAAATTTAATTGATTAAAATATTTATTACATGATAATATTCTAAATATATGTATCTATTATAAGTCATTGATATCTATAGGATATTCATATTGAGATCCATAGTATGTATGACTAATAAAACATTGAGTGATTGGTATCTAGGTCTGAGAAGTGTTCTCTATGGTATGCATTTTGAGCTTCTAAATTTTAATGTTATGGATATCAATTCCCCTAACTCAAACTCTTTGGTATTATATTATAGGTGTGGATTTAAAATTTATATTATGAAATAAAAACTCAGATATAAGAGGCAAGTGATAAAGGGTGAAGTGGATATTCTTGTTGGTAATGTAGTAAGAGTTTCTACATTAGAAGTTGACACTTATGATATTATTTTAAAAAGTTGATTATTATAATAATTAGAGAACTATTATAATCTTCCCACAATAAATTAGAATAGTATTTGTGTATCTTGTTTGGAAAATATGGTATTATCATTCAATATAAGGAAAAAGAGTTATTTTGTATATATGAATGATTTTTATGGATTTTTGAATACTGTAAATGGTTTACACATTGTAGATATGCAGAGTGAGGTTTATAATATTCAGAATAGGAAGGTTAGTGTTGATTCTAATCATACCTAACTATTCGATTGTATTCTTAGACATACAAACAAGAAAAAAAGTACAAAGAATTCATATTTATATATTACTGATTGTATTCAATTATAATTCATTTGAAAATTAATAATATTTTATTTTTGGAAGGATAACCATAAAAAACAATTAAGGAAAAAGGTAAATGGCATAGTAGAATCTTGAATCATTTACATGGTGATGTATATGGACCAATGTGTTTCTAATAAAATGATTGTTTTATGAGCATAATTGATATTGTTGAGGACATTATTCAGTACAGATATATTTTCTTAATGATATAAAAATATGAAATATTTTATAAATTCAATGTGTTTTATAACAATATGTAGAATTAATTAAGAAAGAGTATTAATATTATATAATAAAATCATGGTGGTAAATATTTGATCCATAATTTTATCGGAAGTATTATGAATTGTTAAATTTTCTCAAAAATCACTCTTTATAGACTAATATAATCGAATGGTGTGTCTAAGGTGAAAAATTAAACCATGTTATACATGGTTTGATTGATGATGAGTTAATATGACCTTCTTATTTTATTATATAGTTATGTTCTGGAAGTTATTGAATTTATAATAAATAATGTCATATAGAAAGTAGTCATAAAGAAACCATATGATATATGTACTTGTAAAAATCTCTTTAATAATTTAAATATGATTTAGGGATGAAAATTATTTTCCCAACAATGCAATTATAATAAGTTTGACTACAAATATAGAAAGGGATTATTTATTGATCATCCTAAGAAAACATTGTCATATTATTTATAAAATTCATCGGAATAATGTTTTTGAGAAAAAATAGTTTTTTCATTGAGAATGAATATAATATTTATGGAATAGTGTGAAGAAAATTGGACTGAGGGAAGTTCACGTCTAATAAATATTATGTTTCCATGAACATTGTGTTCATTTTTTAATAGATGGAAAAAATTAATGGTAAATAGTAATTAAAATCAATATGTTAATTATTAAATAATATAACTCATTTAAATTCATTAAATAAATAATTTATACCATACATGTAAAATTGAAATGAAAAATTAATAACATCACCTCGTGGGTGTGGTAGTCCACACATACGCACTATCAACATTAAAATTTAATAATGAATTGTATGATAAGATAATATATGTGATATTATAATTTCAAAAGTATAATTATTCCCTAAATATCATATATATATATATATTAAATCCATAATTATATCTTTCTGTGTGAGGTGGTGATAGAAAATTAATTATATCAGTTTTTGAGACGGTAGTCCGTCGTACACACGATCGATGATTTAATTTTATATTTGATGGAAGATGATATAGATATATGTTTTTATACTAAAAAATAGAATATTAGTATATGTAAGATGCAGATTTAATTATTTAATAATAGTTTAATAATATTTAATGGAGGTATAAGAAGAAATAAAATGAAAATACAATGCTAAGAACTATTTCTCTTCTTTTTAAAACCTCTTTATGTTTATACATAAATCCTTATAGGATGGTTGAATGATTATAAAAAAGTACTCTATGATATGTTAAGAGGAGTAATGAATTTATTTTTTCAGGTATTTGATTAACCGAACATATTTTTATGTGTGAATAAAATAAGAGAGTATGTTACCGTTTATAAGTTAGGGGAGGGGAACTTTTCGAATTTATAAAAATATGAAAATATGAGAAAAACATGCTCTAGGAAAATGCTTCCAAAAATATAGATATTTTAAAATAATGTAGAATATTATTGAAATCCAATCAAAAAAATTATAGGATTCAATGGGTTTTTAAACCTTATCTTTTGTTTAAACCCCTTAGTTAACTTATTTAATCGTTAACCATGATATTTCCTTTTTCACTCTTAAATTATTATAATTTTACATATATAGTATAGATTAGATAATAAATTGAAAAGTTATTACATTCTAGACCATAAATTATCCAACTTTTCCTATTTCAGTATTTTGATAATTTTTAAATAATTTTATAACATTTTATTTTCCTAAAATATTAATAATGTCATGTTTGAGACAATTTATATAAGTTGGATTCTAAGACACCAAAAAACATGGAAGTAGAATATATTATTTTAAAAAATTTCATATATGTCATATTAAACTAAAAAAATAGTGTAATATAATAAATCACTCAGATTATACTACTTTTTATATTTCTAAAACCATTTATTTTATTTATTTTATTATTTTAAGAAATAATGTGTTAGTGTTAAGTACACATTTAACAAAATTATATAGTTATTATAAATTGTAAATAAATTTTAATCTTTAAAATAATTTCATTATACAATTAATAACAGTTAATATTCATTCGTAACTTCATTTTATCCATTTCTAAACACATTATAGATATTTAAAAAAATAGAGTTACATTTTATCATTCTCTTTTCTAAAACTATTATATTTGTTAGTTTCATGGAAAAGTGCCACATAAAAAATTAAATATCAAGAATTAGTTGATAAGGGTCCAAATAATTATATCCAATAAAATTTACAAGGAAAAATTATTTTCATATCACTTAGATATACCCTTGGATAACCTGATTTACACCTTTACCCTTGTGATTTTTTTACTATTTTTACTACTCCTTAAGACCAAAAATTATGTTTCTATAATTAAGTAATATTCATTATTATGATTCCAAATATTTAATATATTTTAAAAACATCAATATCTACATGTTTGATGAATAAATTTTACAAGTATAATGCAAAGAGTGGGAAAATATGTTTTTTAGGAAAACACTTTTTTCAAGGAAACAATGAGTTTACCTTTTCTATATGAATAATAATCATCATTATATAAATTTAAAATAAAAAATATAATAATGTAATATTTAACATTGTTTTAAAATATTATTCATTAATTTTTATTTTAGTTAATTTATATTCATAAACATTATGCTCATAAAAATTGAAAAAATTCATATTTAAGCATAAAAAGGGATTTATGCCAAAATAATGAATATTATATTTATAATTAAATTAATTATATAATTATAATTAAATTAATTATATAATTATAATTAAAATGGACCATATGTTACATTAATATAAAATCAATAATATTTTACACTTCAAATAACATGAATTAATGAAAAAACCATCTTTTAAAAAAATCGATATTTTTAATTATTCACTAGAAAACCAATCGTTCCAAAAAAAACCAAAAAATTTACTATAATATTTTTTTTAAATTTAAATTTAAAAAACAATTAAATATATATATATATTTTAAATACTAAAAGTGGATAAAATTAATGTAACAACCCAAAATTTTACAAATAGATTTAATATAGAATGCTTGAAACACTAAGGCTCTAAAAAAAACCACATTGTTATAACCTAGTCAAGTAAAGATAATTTCGCAACTTCTGTGATTTGAATTTTGAAAAACTGACATACAGGGCTACGTTTAGTAAGATATTTAGAGTATGATAGGAAAACATAATTTTTTTGTGGAATAGTAACACCCATATGAATAGTAACATACCCGTTTGAATATTAATGAATAGTTAACCTTCCAAAAACTTATAAACACCACCCATTAATGTATAAATACAATTTAGACCTCATAAAAGTGAAAAACAATCATAGTATAATTACTGGTTTTTTTGTAAGTCATAAATACTTTAATTACAATAAGATGATTAATTTAAAATTTTAAAATGGAAATTTATTTTCATAAAATGACTTCATAAATTGTTACTTTATTATCTTATGGTTATAAGATAATATTATTGAATTCTGATTAATTTCCAAATTTGTTATAAAATAAGTTATAGTTTAAAAGTTGTTTTTTTGGAATAAATAATGATTTTATTTAAAAATTAAATAAAAAATATTTATAAAATTAAAATTACAAAATGGATTCAATTTATTAATTCTACACATAGAAAAATGTTTAGGGTAAAATTTTTTGTTTTTTCCAAAATATATGATTTTATGATGAATAGTGAAATATGGTAAAATACCGTATATGCTTATTATCAATTAAATACACTATTTATGACAACATGAGTGATTTAAGGAAAATAATTTCAAACTCACATGCATGTATCACTATTATGGGTCACATAAAACAACATTATTGGTTTTCTTGAAGGGAATAATAAAATAATGAAAAAAATATTCAAAATTCACTCCTCTCTTTAACTCTAACCCCCCCCCCCTCACTCCATATTGTCCTGACTCCTATAAGCCTTAAAGACCTGAAATCATCTACCCATATACCCTTCTATAGTCACTCCACAGAACCAAGAAGCTCTTGGTCTTTACAAAAGACCAAAACCCCTTCCCTTATGATGGTTATTTCTAGAGGTAAAGAACCTTACCTTTTCATTTAGTTTCATTTCAATTTATCATTTTTTTTGTTATCATATCCCCACCTCATCAATATAAATGACCATTATACTCTCTATTATCATCTATATAATGTAATTATATAATTTAATGGAAGAACCATCCTCAGTATTCATACTCTCTCCCTTTTATTTTATAAATGAAAACAACACCCAAGCATATCCAATTAATAACCTTGATGTCCGACAATGTTTGGTTCTTCAATTTATCCTTAATTATTATTCATGAAAATATTTTTATGGTTTAATGAGGCTATAATATATGTATTATAACCTAATTTGTATTTAGGAACTAGTATACCTACATATTATTAAATTGTATGTCCAAACTAATTCCTAATAATAAAAATACTGCTAAAATAATCTAAGTTAATTTCATTAATATTTCATCAAATAATTCAACCTCATTCCATGTAACAAAATGATATAAATGAAAATTAACACTTTTCTATTTTAATAAATAATATAAAATTTCAATTCATGATATTTACATCCATTTCACATGAACTCCATTACTTAAATACCAGTGAATTGATTATTAAAATCCTGAAAACAAACACTCTGGACGACGAAGTTCAATGTAACAACTTATCGATAAGGACATAAATGAAGTAAATATAATAATTATAAACTAAATAAATTTATAATAGGTTCTAAAATAAGGTACTAATAAGTATAATTTCATATTCCAGGACCTTATGTTCAAGAGAAGATCACATTCAGACTTAAGGTGAGGGGTTACTTTATATCCCTTACATTTTTGG
Organism: Viscum album; assembly: GCA_963277665.1. Taxonomy (NCBI): domain Eukaryota; kingdom Viridiplantae; phylum Streptophyta; class Magnoliopsida; order Santalales; family Viscaceae; genus Viscum; species Viscum album. The sequence goes on along the minus strand of OY728133.1, from coordinate 608,658,670 downwards.
GACATTATCCGTATTTACTAATAATACTTTTGTATGGTGTATAAATACTTTCCATTAATGTAACAAATCATTCATGTATTAATGTTTATGGTATTCAATTTATCATTTGAATATCATTAATTTTTGGGGCACACTAATCGATTGATTACAGTGTGATAAGGGTTTTCCATCAGAACCTCCAATTCATTCAAGTTACTTTTATAGTCTACATAACTCAATAAAATTATTTTGTATTATTTCTCACTCCTTATAAATTCTGAGTGAGATTTCTATATATTTTTACTAACCAGAATTTTTTTTATTTTCTGGAGAGTTACACATTTTAAAACGTACATTAAATATTATTTATAAATTACAAACCCGATTTAAGGGATCTTTTTGAATACATACCCATTTTCAAGTATACACCAGATTCTGTGTTAAGCCACCATTATTTTTATAAAAACACTCATTTTATCTTATAAATTTATCTTGGATCATTTCAGGATTTAAGAAAAAAAAGTCATTTTCACTTTATAATTTCCTTTAATAATTTCTTTATAACTCTCTAAAATGATTTTTAGGATATAAATCATTACAACCTGATTTCATGGAAGAAATAAATGAATTTTCAATATAACACTTCTTTCAAAAGAAAATGCATTTTTTCTCATCATACATTAACCATTATGAGATATATTCACAATTCACATATTATTTATTTCTTATGGGGTAAGTACTTACCTATGGTATATCATATCAAGAGTCTCCATATTCTCATGATATTATAAGGTATTTTGATTTGAATGTTTCAAGGTGGTATGGGACACTTTGTAATATTTAAGGATTTTTTCCTTAAGGATTTTTTAATGGTCTCATTTATAAGTATCCTCATCTATGTTGACATAATTTTTTTAATCTTTTACTTCATTGAGGTTTATCTACTATGGAATCATCCACTATTTTTAAATGAATGTTTTATAATTAGTTTGACTCAATATGTTCTTTATTAAAACCATTCACAATTTTACTATGAATGGTTATTTTTTATTACTAATGTTCAGAGAAGGCTATTTACATTTCATATGTTAGTTTGAATATAAAAATATATATTGCTTGTATTTATCCTCATTCACTAGAGGATTTCATTTGACATAGTTAGTGTCAGGTGGTGCCTACTATATCCCCCCTCGACATCAGTAGGTCTCATTAGACAAACTACGATCTTGGAATAAGGCCTTGACAGAATGATTATTTATTGTCATGGCATGAGCCCGGGATGGTATGGTTATGATGAACCGTATTATGCATTCCCTCATTTAAAATTTAGTATTTATGGATCATGTGGTTATTCAAATAGAATAATTCCCATGATTAGGGAATTATTTATTCAGCTCATATTCCTACTATAATGTGTTCACATTTTTGTCAAAGTCATATGTTTTTATTTATTGAACATGCCTAATGATTAGGGTTTTGATATCTTCTAGTATTTTCCTTACCCTAACTGAACATTTGAGCTCACCCTTTTAATTTGTTTTTACTTTCCCCAGTTAAGAAGAAGAGTAAATTTATTTAGTTTTCAAGGATTCAGTTTATTAGATTTTGTCATGTATCATATTTTGTTTCCTTTCATATATTAAAATTTGTTCCATGTATGTTTTTAGTTTTTTTAAGACTACTAAAATAATCGGTCTATTAGTATTTTATTCCTTGTAGTCATGCCAATCTATGAAAACAATTCACCAGATCCAAGCTTCTGGAGTCTATAAATGACAATTTATTATATTATTAGAACATAAAAAAGCTATAAAAATAATTATTTTAAGAAAATGTACTTTTGAAGAATAAAATGATTTTATTGACAATTTTCTTATTATTTAATGAGAATTAATCAATAAAATTGAACTTATTACAAATCATATATATGTTTTATATTTTATTTTTATCGTATTTATACCTATGAATTCAATGAATATGTTATATTGGTTATATTTAAATAATATATTTCATTGGTCATTTAAGCTTGGGGTTGCATGTTGAATATGCTATTGGAAAAAATATTTTTTCTTTAAAAACCATAAGGTGTTACATAAAATCCCCTTATATTATACTACATCAATGGTAATGTCACATGATGGTCACAATTGTCCCTTACATTCCCAATGATTGATAGGTGCCTTGATTATCATGACATGAGCCATCACCTCCACCCACAAGAATTTATTTAACCACATGATAATCGAGAAAATAATTTGATACACTAGTATAAAATATTATATTATCATTGCAATGTTCATAAGAGTGGTACCACACACATCGAGGGACATAGTTTCTCTATTGAGAAGTCCTAATCATCTCCCTATAATTTTTTTCTATTACTATAAAATAGTTATTTCGTCCTTTCTATTGTGCTGTATAGAAAATTGTGGGTTCTATTAGTCTCCGTGATTCATTTGATTATTGGGGTGAGAACTATTTTTATGAGACCGTCCTAATTGAACATAGTATATATGACTCTTTTTTAGCCGTATCATCCCACTGACTTCAAATATCTAATGAAATATTTCATGATATATCCATTTCATCCACATTTTTTTCAATATCATGGTTGTTAAAATGATAAATAGAGAGACACTAATGGTAAGCAAGTATATTTTTTTAATGTGGGGGATAAGAAACTGATCAGGTAGAATGATTTTATAATTCCATTCTACTCTATGATAAATCAATCAATATTTTCTATTCCTTGTACATCCTATGTACACTTCGATAAATGAAGGATCCCCCTCCATTAGTATTCCCTATAAGATACATCTCTACCACCAACACTATATTAACCATATTTTTATTTTTGATAATATTGAACATGATTCATTTTGAGTTAATAATATTTCATAGATATTCCAAAAAAACATTCACCTTCATAAAATTCACAATCATTTATCTTTATGATAAAGTAGAAATTATGTATGAATTCAGATGAATTGTTATTGACATTCAATCTTCCTTATTTTAGCTAGAAGAATCCTATCTTCTTTACTATCTGGGAGGTGCATGGATAATACATTTTAGTGAAAACTCCACAAAACTAACGGAAGTAACACCCTATTGTATTTTTTAATAGTTAATTCCCCCCATTGTAGTTCCAGGTCTTTGAGCTTGAACAACACCAGCATGAACTTCATATCATATAATGTTTTGTTGAAGTTGAATGTTATGTTCATCCAACCTATCTATAATTATACTAACTTAGGTCATGAATCATCCAAAAATATTGATGCATTCTACTTCAGGAATACTGAAAAGTGATTCACGTGGTGGTATTCCTCATCCTGAGGTTAATTTTCCATTGCATGGAATTATTATATAAAGCACTAACTTAATATCTTCTTTACATATGATTAATGTGTAACCACATTCTATATTACACCCTCTTATTTTTTTCTCATTTGCATCCTGGTAGAATTATGTTCAATAAATATATAAATAATTTATTATTTACAATTATATTTCTCTCTTATTTGGGGTACATTACACAATGATGTCTCAGTGGGAAGTCTCTTTACTAATGCACGATACAAAAGGCTCAACATTAAATATCGTGATGATGCGATGATGACATGATTATAAGTGTATCAGTACACTTTGTATATCCTTACCACCATTGTCAGTTTTTGTAAAATATATATATTTTATCTATCTATTTTATTTATTTATATAAAAAGTACTTATGGTCCATATTTTGAAATAACATAACCCTAGTATCTCATATATGGTGTCTTACTTGATTAAATTGGCATAATAAGCAAGGAAGTCGCATCCCGAAGGAGAGAATAGTTTTGTAGCATTTGAAAAATACACACAAAAATAAATATTATATTAAAAAATTAAAGGAATAAAACATACCAAATATATTGAAAGCATCCATAAATTCTTATATAATCCATAAAAGTCCTACATAATAATAATTTACACATATTGTGGAAAAGTAAAACATAAGAAAGGGGACATCTTAGATGATTAGTAAGGGTAAAAAATACAAAGGAAACTATCAAAAATAAACATAAACAATAGGTTGTGGTGAATAACTAAAAATAAATTACATTAGAAAATAATATTGAAAATAATATGGTAGGAATAAAAGATGAATAAATAATGTCAAATAAAAAATTACATGAAAATGAAACCTAACCAATGATATTCTACTCGTAGAATAATCATATGGATTATCAATTACGAGTATCATAATGCATGATTGAAAAATCTAAGACTCCATAAGAATACCATCCAAGAATCTTCTATGAAGTCCACATAAATGGTTAAGGCCTACTTCGAATCCCATTCTTGTTTCTCTCATGATACCTACTGATTCATCGAGGGGCAATAGTCATCCCTCCTGTCACCTACTATGTCCCATGAATTACTCATATATTTATTAATAAAATTAAAAAATATACCTTTAAATAAAAGTTTCTTATTCTACTTTTAAATTTTATATTCATAAAAGTAGTTGAAAATAACAAAATAAAATCATTTTTAAATTCTTGTGAGAATCACCCTTATTATTTGGAATGAATATTTCATCTGGAAAATAATTTTCATTTTTCATAAAAGCGTATTATAAAAGTGAATATCACATAAAAAAAGGAAGGAAAAAATTAAATTATATTTGAGGAATTAAATATGTACCCCTGAACTGAAAACATGGAAAAATAGTGTTTATGAATTATTAGAGATGAATCATTTTTTTGGGGTTTAAAGAAAATATTAAGGATTATTTAAATAAAAAAATTCATAATATTATATATATGACCATAAATGAACCAAGATAGTTTTTTATGATAAAATTAGTGATTTTAGAAAAATAATGGATTCAATAAATATATTACGTATTAGAAATGAAAATGGGAAATAAATTGGGGAATTCTCTTTAACTAAGCTTTCTAATCAGAAGGAATTTAGAAGGGAACCTTGTAAAAATGTATTTCCTATAAAAAATTGATGAACTAATATAGATATATGATTTTGTAATATATAAATAGATTTTATAATATTTATATAAAAATAATTAAAAATCAAATGGGGTAAATAGAGAGAAATCATAACCAAGATGAAAAAATGGTGGTTTTGGTAGAATCCCATACCATATGTCTGAAATTTTTCTTAACATTCCCATAATGTAATTGATAATTAAATTATATTTATTAATAACATAATTTACAACATATTATATATTTATTTTTAATTATTATTTTATTATGTTCATTTATGGTTTTTATGAGTTATAGGATTATATGTCATCATTTAGGGGTGTTTTAGACTTGGTTTTTAAGAACGATTTACTTTTGTATGCCTATGGAAGATATTGATAAATGAAATAGTTGTATGGAATTGAAATTAATTGTCATTATAATATTATTGAAGATAAAATGGTTATATAATTCAATTTTTTATTTTGTTTTAGTATAAATAAATAGATAATACATTCGTGATAATCATTTAGAGTATTTTTGAATTTTTTCGATCATCACAAAATTATTTTGTTTATTTAATTAATATTGTGTATATATTATAGTTCTACAACATTAGATATGATGTAATAGAAATATTTTAATCTTTTTTAACCATAAAAATGGTATTATGACCATCCTTTATGGTGTTATTAAAAAATTAAAATTTTTTGTCCACAAAGGTGATAAATCTTTACCACATTGATGATGTTTTCTTGTTTAAAATAAGGGTAAAAGAAGAAAAGGTATGGTGGTGGATTTTCCATTGAAAAAAAGAAAATAATAGTATATAAATTATACTAGAGTTATCATATCATGTTCGACAAGCGAGGTACGGTAAGGATGGGAAAATAAAATAAAATTAAAATAAATGTTAAAGAACGAAAGTGGGTTTTAGCCCATGAATTCATCTCATTGAAAGCATTTTTAATGAAATTTGACATGGTATTTTGGGTGAGACTAGAAAGAAAATAAATAGGGGGAATGGTTTGGTAGATGTGTTGGGTGGAAATTGGATAGGATTCAAGGCTTTGGTGGTGTGATAATTAGAGGTGGTGATGGGTGGTATTTATAATAGAGGAGGGTGTGGTTTTTTAATATTTTATTCATTTGATTATTGTTTTTTCTAATGAATATAAACTTTTTGAGAATTAACACTAAATATATTAACATAATTAAGGATATTTTGAGATTATGGGCTTATATCATCCATATATAATCTGTGACTCAAAAATAAATATATTTATAAAATATAGTAAATTACTGTATTTTACTAATCAGAAAAATTCATTTTTTTAGAAAAACAAAATAAATTAACTCTAAATATTTTATGATATTTAGAATTAAAAACTGAAATCTTTTTTATGGAAATAATTAACTAAATATGAGAAAATTAATTTTTAAATAAAATCATCTTTTATTTGTAAAATATAGATTTTAAATTTATAAATACATTTATAATATATTCAGAAATAAATTAAGGTCGCATAAAATCATCTTATAATAATATGATGAAAAATATATTAATTTATGAATCTATTTTTTAAATACAGTTTTTTCTTTTAAATAATTCTTTTAGTTGTAAAATTGGGAATAAATAATTATCTTTAACCAAAATACCAATACATAATTTATCATTTTCAGAACATTTATTTTATTATTCTTGGATAAAAATATATTATAATTTCAATTATAAGATAACTAAAATTTATTTATACTTTCATAGGTGATGTTATTGTTCAAATCATAAAATTAAAATTAATAAAATAAAAATGATATTTTTATAGAAATTGGTATTTTTCATTATACATCAATAAATAAATATTTTAAAAAAATGCTGAAACTTTACCCTAAACTAAAATTACACTTATGATTTTAAAAATAATATCATTTTTATATAATAGATTTTATAAAATTTTAAATATATAGTTTTCAAAATAAGAGCACCAATAAATCATGGTACAATTCCTTTCAGAAAGATATTTCCTTTTAGTGCATAAAATTGGAATAATTCTTATATTTTTCCTATAAAATCATTAGGATGAACGTAAAAACATTTTATTAAATAAATAACCAATAAATTAAATAATTTTTTTAATAATATTCATTCCCATTGATTTAATGGGTAGGTTATAAGGGTTATTTTAAAATAATGATATTTAATTATAAATTATTATTGATTTATGCTTGGTGCTCTATGAAACCTATGCAGTTGAAGAAATTAAATTTGAAAATGTACATTCCAAAAAATGTTGTGTTGTAACATGCACCTCTTCATCAATAAATTCTATCCTCGTAATATGAAAATGTACTACATAAATGAAAGGCTGATACTTTATGTTCTAAAGGATTGAATAACAACCGGGAGGGTTGAATAAGTTGTTTTACATTTTATAAGGTTCAATAATTTTCAAAACATAACCCCATGAAACATGTTATGATTTATTTTCATATCATATTTTGTAAAATCTCATACATGAAAAATTAGAAAGGTAAGAAAGTCACATAATATTTACATGGTTCTACCACAGTGTGAGAACCTACATCTTTCCATAGCCACTCTTATGTGTCTACAGAAATCTACAATTTATGAAGAATTGATTAAAACTGGGTCCATATACCATTAGACACCATAAATATCCCAATGGGAAAGATTATAATAACTCCTATTAGTGTATAATGAAATTTTATAGAACAGTTGAACCTAAAAGAAGAATAAATAAATTTTTAAAACTAATCCATAATTTCACTATCTAATTCCTCTATACGATTTGTATATATCTAATTTTCTTATTATAGTGATTCTAGATCTAAATCTCACAATTTGATGAGTATAGATAAGATTCTATGAATATGATGTGCTCAATGTGATTCTTCATTACTCAATCTGTATATCTCAAACTGTGTTCAAATGCACAATACAATGGACTCAATATGATGAACACATTAGCATTTTGAAATACTCAAAATTTGCTCACATTATCAATAATATCGTCTAAATATGACCATTCTCAATATAGTAAAAAAACATGCATCTGTGTAATCCTTCTCATTAGATCTCTTTTTGAAAATTAATTTCACTTGATTTATTCTGTGATCTGACTTTCTTTCTTGTATGAAAAATTGAAGATGAATGAATGATCTATGAAAGTATTTATAGGTTTTCCATGAATTAAAATAGAAAAACTTGTAATCTTTCCGCACTTTATCATATTTCCAAAACTCCGAAAATCAATAACAATTAAACATCAACTTTGAATTCTAAAAACTTTTTTATATTTATTTGAGATTTATGAAAATATGAATTTTGAGTTTCAACACTTCAACACTCCATAAAACATCTAGAATATTTTTTGAGTCTTCTTAATAATTAGGTCGTTATGATACCTTTTCCTTCTCAGCTAATTATGAATCTATTTCCTTCTCAGATCATTATGATTTCTATTTATTTCTCATCTCATTATGATTTCTCTTTCTTTCTCATCTCATTATGATTTATATTTCCTACTTAGCACATTACGATTTTGTTTCCTTCTCAGATCATTATGATTATTTTTTTCGTTATCAACTCATTATGATTTCTATTTCCTTCTTAGATCTTAATAATTTCTATTTTATCTTCAACTCATTATTATTGATGTTTCTTTTTCATCTCATTAAATTTTTTCCTTCTCATCTCTATCTTTTATAATCCTCATTATGATGGAATTCACATTATTATGGAATTCCCATTAATATAAAATATATGTACTATAACTCTTAAATTCATTAAAATATCTCCACCATTTCATCAAAAGAATTTATAATTAGAGTATTCCCAATTTATTATAACATTATTATCACTAATCCATCATCATATTTCGTTTACAAAGTATAACATTTTTTTTAGTCTTCACATAAAAATCTTATTTCAAAACTCGTATGATTCAAAATGTATTATTCACTCCATATCTTATTTCATTCTTTGATTATAAAAAATGAAAACTTATAACAAACAACACTTTATTCCTCTGATTCTTTTGGATCAAATGATCTAAACATGATATAGATGAATCTGATTCCTAGATTATAAATAAATTCATATAAAAAAAGTTGTTTGATATCAAATAAAAAAACATTGTTGAAACTATTTAACCATAGAGGTTCTTCAATCCCCCTATTAGAATTTGTTTAAAACCCCTGTTAACAACTTTGTCATATCTTGGAATTTTTTCACAACTCAGATTTTGTAAACAACACATTTTTTTGAAATTAAGACAAATATATCCTCTCTCAAAAGAGAGTTTCATGACACTATATGAGTAGTTTAAGTAATATTTTTGAATCAATTTTATCCCTCAGTGGAAAGAGAATTTTGTGTACATATAAATATAAACATTACTCACATTTATATTCTTCTCCCTCTATTTTCTTTCTCTCCACCATTTTATAATGACCAAAAATTCATATTCATAAAAGTAAGGTAAGTAAAATATTATTAAAAAATAATTTTTTTACATTCATTCTCTTTTTGTAAACAAAATCAAAAGAATAGTGTAGGTTTCTTCCTTATGAGGTTTAGGAAGTCATGGGATGAGGCTGAACATGCAGTTGCAGCCTCAGTTCCACAAACCATTAATTAAAAATTTATTTAGTAAAGATATATATATTATATGCTACTTTTTTGAAAGGTATTCCAAAAAAACATTAGTATAAACATTATCCTTTTTAAAGTGAAACATAATATTAATGTGTATATATTTTTAATAATGGAAATGGTTTTTATAAAGACCAACTGAACACTAATTATCACAAAGTTTCGTTAATAATATAGAAACATTTACATTCACATATTCTAGATAAACTTTTACCTGTAATATTTGAGTATAAGCCTGAATTAATGCAACATATTTAGATTCAGCTATTATCAATTATACTGAACTTTGTTTTATACTTTTCCAACTAACACAACATTAACCAAAGAGAAATTCTTCTCTTGAAGATAATTTTCTATCATTAAAATCTCCAGCCCAATCGGCTTTAGTATAACTATGTCACCTTATATCACTATTTATTTTTTTATAAGAAACCCCTATTAAGTTGTTCCTTTTTCATATATAAGAATTATTTTTTATGCCGAAATATGTTATTATTTTAAATTACTTTAATACCTGGTAAAAAAAGTCAAAAAGCATAAAAATATTAAGTCTTGAGGTCATAATGTGAAGTATACTTCTAATTAGCTTCCAAAATCCATTCTGATTCACATTTTGTTTTCTGAATTCATCATTACTCAAAATTGTTCTCAATTAAATAGGATTAAAATTATTTTTGGATTATCCCATCCTAAAATTTATTAATAATTACCTGGAATACATTTCATTAGATAAGAAAATTTAATTTTCTTTTTGTTGAAATTGTAATCCAAGGATGAATATTAATTCATCCAACATTTAAATTTCAAAATTCATATTCATTTCATCAAAAAAACATTTTAAAAAAATCTGCTCTCTCCCCAACAAAAATTATTTCATTTATATATAAAAAATTTAATTAGAGATCCAAAGTCAATATATTTTCCATATAAGTTTATATCAAATTTTTCTTTAGAACAGTTTAACTTTATGAAAATATTATCATATTCTAAATACCAAGAATGTAGAGCTGATTTTAGCTCATACAAGGCTTTATTCAGTTTTAAAACCTTTTTTTCCACATCATTAAGTTAAAAACCATAGGGATGTTCAATGTAAAATTATTTCTCAATCTAAAATTTAAGAAATATAGAATTAAATCAATATGATAAACATTGAAATTCAGATGATCATATACTGTAAGAAAAAACTAAATAGTTTCTAGTCTTATAATGGTGTAAAAGGTTTCATAAAAATACACAACGTCCACAAGTGCATATCCTTTAAAACGTTTTTTTTATTTCACTAAATGTTTCCATGATAATTTAATTTTTTTTCTATAAAACCACTTTGTTATTATAATATTTTTATTTAATAACTATTAAAAAAGTTCTCATGTTTCATTTTTCACAATCTGATACAAATATTCATCAATAGCGTATACCCATTCTTTTTGTTGAATAGATTTTGAAACTGAAACTAATTAATCTATTGAGATAAGGGAAGTTTGATATTCTAATATAATATTTTTTATGGTATTAACTATAGCCTTATTATTTCAGATAATGTTTCAAAATATAATATGTTTTTGAAATCTTGTAAATTTCATTTTTTATCCTACTAAATCTTCCTTATCAAATGATTCCCCTACATCTGGTTAAGGATATTTCAAATTACAACTACAATCTTTGGAAATATTTACTTATCCTCCCCAACATTATCAACAAAGTTTTATAATATGTTTTTATTTGAAACTACATTCACATCATATGAGTCTACAAAACTATATAAACATTTGTTCCAACATTTAAAATTTCTTATATTTGGATATAACCCATAAAAATTCCTTCCTCAAATTTCTGATCATTCATTCCCAAATATGGATTTATTATTTTATGTAAAAAATGGTTTTCAAAAAACATTTATGTTCATAAATGAATGTATTTTATGATACCACTTTTCATAAGGAGTCAACATAGATTTTTGTCCTAACCAACATATACTCTAAACATATACTATAGTACTAACATCATTTTTCCAAAATAAAATTGAAAGGTTGTATTCTGATAACATACTTCTTCCCATTTCTACCAATATTATATTTTTCCATTCTGCTACTCTTTTTTGTGGAGTATAGGGATCCCTATACTTATATTTGATTCAATTTTGTCTCACATAGTCCTCAAAATAATTTATTCTACATTTTTTACTATTATCTATTCACATAATCTTTATATAATCCCCCATTTCATTATCAACTAATTTTTTTAAAAACATTAAAATTTCCACAGCCTCTAAGTTATATTTCATAAAAAAATATGTTTTTCATCCAAGTGAAATCATAAATGTAAATGAAAAGTTATAAATATGATTTTGTTGATTGATGTCTCATCATCTCACATAGATCGAAATGAATATATTCAAGAGGTTAGTTATATTTAATCTCAATTATCTTATGAAATTATTTGGTAATATTACTTTTATTTCTAATAATTAAAACTTCTGCATATATTGTTTTCAATTATTAAATGATTAAAATTACATTAACATTATAAAGTTTTTCATAATTTCTTGTACAAGGTTTCTTAGTCTTTATTTTCATCGTTTGTTTTCATCTTCATCACTCAACTAAAAATTGTTGATGAATTATTTTATTCAAAAGAGATTCCTAATAATTAATTGTCCCTTTGAAATATGTTTTCCATATTTCACATTTTTTATGATAAAAAAATATTTTCAAAAAATATTTTTTTCCATCATCATAATGTTGGCTTACACAAATTTTGTTATGTATAATCCCATCAAACAAACAAAACTACTTTATATTTTATATTTTTTTTCCAGTGTAGTTGGTCAAATTCTGATATTTTTTAAGAGACCGTATTTCTTTTTAGAAACCTTCTTAAGTTTATTAACTTATTTCATCTATAATATACACAGTACATGGACCATATTTTCTTTTGAGTGAGTTTTATAATTTGTTTGATTTTATAGGTTTATCACATCCTTTCTCAATACAAGATTTCCTAAAACATTTTCCAAAACAGGAAATTTTAAAATAATTAGATAAAACATTATTTTTGGTAAGGGAAATTTTTATTTTATTCTATTATTGAGCTTTCTCATAAAATTTAAAATTCTCATTTATTACTTCTAATGAATTGTGGAATTTTTCACTCATCTTCCACAAGGTACATTCAGACTCATGAAATTTTTACTAAAACTTGTCAAATTATTGTTTCTTAGGTTCCAACTTCTTACTATGATCTTTAATAATAATTCCCTATTCAGTAATTCTAGGTTTGAAGCTTAAAATCTACTTGACGTATTCTTCCTCCTTCTTGATGAAATCATTTCTTGGATTAGAAACTACTTTAAAATAATTATTCATAACTCCAATTTCATTAATGAGAGTTTTATTTTCCTCAAGAAATGAAAAAAGTTCTATTACATTAAAAATATTCTCTTATTTTTAGGAATACTTGTCTCCATTATCATTTATGTTCCAATTATTCTTTCGAGGTTCCTCACCAGAATCATATCAATATTCTCCGACTACATTCTTGGGGAAATTAATAGAAAATTCTTCAATTCCACCACACTCAATACATTTGATAAGAAGATTACCTACATATTTTCCTCTTCTTCATTGATAATTATTTGATATAAGAGACATGATTTTTTTATTCAACTCATAGTCTTCTTTATCTTTTAACTCATAAGGATCAAATTCTTCAACATATAAGTTTCTTAGCATTCTTATTGCTTCCAAATCCAATTCTTCTTTCAAATTATATATAAAAATTGGAGATTTCCTCATTTTATAAGCAACAAGAAACTTATGATATTCATTAACATATAAGTCATTCTTATCTTCTGAAAACGTATTTTGTTAATCAAACCTGTCCAAAATACTTCTCATACATTTATTGACAATTTTATAATGCTATATCACATATCTTAATCTTCCGATATTGAAAAAATTTAATTTAATCTTATGAAGCATTCATCAATTGTTTCTTCATCTCCCATTCTGATATCATAATACATACTATGCTAGAATTATATTTTTTTTCTTTATTAAATATTATATTCCCTTCAAAAATAATTTCAATCTTGTCCCACATACATTTTGACATTTTTAGACCCATCAAACATTGATAAAAATTATATGATAAGAATGTGAGAATTGAAATTATATTCTTTCTTTCAACATCTATATTTACCTTATCAACAAATGTAATTATGGAAAAAAAATTAATTGGTGTAAACCCAATTGTATTAGCATCAACAACTTCTTGGAAAAGAGATAGAAGAAAAATAATAATCCTATTTGTCCATCTGTAAATTATTTTTCCATTAAATTATTTAATTCCTCTACTATTGACAGAATTGATACAATATATGATAAGGATTCCAGAAGGGAACATTTCCTCTGATACCAATTGATGTTATAAATAAAAACAACAACTTATAAGGGGGTTGAATTAGTTTTTTTACTTTTTATATGATCCAATTCATTTTAAAACATAATCCCTACATCATGTTAGAATTTAATTTATTTCATATTTCATAAAAACTCATGCATTAAAAGGTAGGAAAAAGATTTAATCACACAATATTAATAAGGGTTGGGCTCTGTGTGATAACCTATATCCTTTCCATAGCAACTTCTATGGGTATATCAAAATAAGCTATTTATTAATAAGTTAAAAAAATTATGCAAACATCTATTACACACCTTCTATATCCCTATTCGAGTGATTATACAAACTCACATCAGTTTTCAATATTTTCTTATCAAAAAATTGATACAAAAAAATAAAAAATAATTTTCTCAAACTGCTTCACAATTGCTCTGTCTAAATCATTATTCATATTTGGATGGATCTGATTCTCTCAATCTAATGATGTTTGATTTAATTCACTTAATATGATGGGTCTGGATCTAACTCTCTCAATATGATGAGGTTAATATGATTCTCCCTTACTCAATCTATACTTCTCAAACTCTTATTAAATTCTAAATATGATCTCCTCAATACAATCTTTATCAATATTGAAAAAATACAATCTTCAGTATGATCCTGCTCAGAAGATCTCTAGATGGAAATGAATTTCACATGATTTCTTCAGCACTTTGTCTTTTCCACTTGCTGGTAAATTTGATGATGAATGAATGAACTTATCAAGAATTTATAGGAGAATGAGAAAAAAAGGGGAAAATTTTAAAACATTCCCTACTTCCTAAGATGTGAAAAAATCCAAAAATTAGTCACATTTAAACTTCTACATTGACTTATTCAATCCTCATTATATTTCATCATGATTTATGAAAAATTGAATTTTAAATTTGATCTCTTCAAATATCCATAACACTTCTAAAAAATTAATTTTGAGTATTCTTCATAATCATATCATTATGAATCTATTTCATTCTTATCTCATAATGAATCTGTTTCCTTCTCATCTCATTATGATTTATATTTATTTCTTAGATAATTATGATACACGTTTCTTTCTCAAGTAATCACAATTTTTATTTCCTTCCATCTAAATATGATTATATTTCCTTCTTATCTCATTACGAATTTTTTTTCATTCTCATTTCATTATGATTTATGTGTTCTTATCAACACATTATTATTTTTATTTCCAATTCTTCTCATTATGTTTTTTGTTTTTTTTCCAGATCATTACGAATTATTTTTTCATTCTTAGGTAGGTCTGATGGAATCCTCATTAAAATGTAATTCCTATTGATTTTTAATTACCATGACCATTGAATTCCAATTATAATAGAATATCTAATATATAACTTTGAATTTATTTAAAACCTCTCAACCATTTCTTCAAAAAAGATTATTCTAAAAGTTTTCATGTTTATTGATACGTTTATGACCTGAAAAGAAATATATAATTTGGTTTATAACGAATGAAAACTTTTATCTCTTATATTAACAATATTATTTCAAAAATACTCATCAAAAAATGATTTCAACACTTTAAAAATTATTTATTTCTATAATAACGATAAATTAACTCTTATAGTAAAAAATATTTTCAACCTTAGTTTGTTTTTTATCCAATGATCTAAATATAATAAATATGGATCTGATTCATAGATTAAAAAAACATTCTTATAGGAAGAGGTTGGTTATCACCAAGAGCAAAAAAATTCTTAAATTTTTTTAACCAAAATGGTTCTTCAATATTTCAAAAAAAATTGGGAACCTACATCCAAAAAAAGTGTTAATAAAATATCCTCTTAATTTGAGGGAAAGGGTATAACAACACATAATTTACATACATTTTTAGTACTTCAAAATTGAAGTACACTTATTACAACATATAACAAAACCATGAAAGGACCGTATAGGTTTACTGTCTTTAGAAACTGGGAAACATAAACAACTTGTTCATAAAGCGTCTACACTGTCTCCCATTTATTCCATCATATCTGGAGTCCCTTTTGGCATATCCAACTTAATAACCTTCTTCCTGACCTGGGGGAAAGAAACCATAGAAAAGGGTGAGCTCAAATGATCAGTAAGGGTAAACAAAAGAAAAATCAATCACATCATATTCATAGGAACATAAAAATTTGAAATCATACCCTGCAAAAGATATCATAATTTCATAACATGGGATAAATCATGGTAGTGAAATGTAATCACAATAATCATAACATAAAACATGAAGCATTGTGGAATAAACACATAATCATATAGAATAATTTCTTATTAGTCAAGACTCATTTCCAAGACTATCATATTGGACAAAGTCCATTTCTGAACCGAGTTCATTCCTCATTTCAGTCCTGTTTCACTGAACTGGTTTAACCTGCTGTTCCAGCCATGTCTATCTCCTGAGATATAAAATCTTTACCCAATGCATTGGGGGAGATATAGGTCCCACCAATATCATAATGATACCATTCTTATGTGTTCCACAAAATCAAAAATCATACATCATTTCATAATCCATGTAATAATAATGGGAATCTTAAACATCATGCCATCATAACATAATCCATATAAGAAAAAAGGACAACATAAAAATAATCCCATCATAAAATAATCAAATAAATGTAAAAATATTGATATAAACAGAACCCTATATTATCTTATATGGAAAATAATTTTGATAAAACACTTGAACTCCATTCTCAAGAAAAATATCCTTTCTACTTCAAAAACATTTTTCCTCTATTAACATGTCATAAAATTTTAAACTAAAAGAATTTGATTAAAAATAAACTTTAAAACTTGTAAAATATGTTTCTTGGAAATAATTTTTTAAAAATACATTCATGCCGTATATGTTAAAAAAACATTCTTCTAATACTTTTGTCGGAAAATTCAAAAAGTACCTCGTACGAAATACAACAAAAGAATATTTTCATATCTTTTACTAAATACTCACTAAAGGGTAAAATTGGATTTAAACAATTGTAGAAGGATATAAATTTTAAATATTGAGGAAACATGGATGTGGATAATAAATATTCCACAGTAAATTCTGAAGTATAAACAATCTCGGATAAAAATTGAGATTATGAGATTTTGGCATACCTTAGGTCCGATTTGCTTATTAAGTGTCCTAACCTCATGTATAATGATTTAAATAATGTCATTGACTTATTCCATAACCATACTCATTGTTATGATATCATATATGGTCATATTCTTAGCTTCTTATTAGTAATATTTCATTGTTACTTGTTATTTGGGTGTTTATTGCTTTTTGTTCTTATGCTTGTTTTGTCGAATAAATTCCTATTCTTCTTTTTGGGTTATAGATACCTAATTTTCAGAATGGTATTAGTGTAAATTATATCATATTAATTCATTCAATTCATTCATATAATCTTTATGCAATAAAGATCATGTAGAATGAGTCACATCACATCGTGGAGACGGTATTCCGTACGTACGCACGAGCGATGATATCGTTCCCATGATCGTGAAATTGTAATGGAGTGTATGTATACTATTTCATAATCAATATCATTTTAAAAAAATAATTTATAGATATTATTTACACTATTATACCCATCCATGTAATGTGGTGGTGGAAAATAGATTACACCACGGCGTGGAGACGGTATTCCGTACGTACACATGCGTCGTGATTTCATTTTCCGTAGGATGGATATATGGTGAAATAGTGTTTCTTCATACTTATAATAACATATCAGTATATGAGTGATACTGATTTTATTACGTTATAATTAAACAACTAAATAATAAGAAGTGGAGGAATAAATAATGTTGAAAGAATCGGTAACAGACATTACCTCTTCTTTGAAGCGTCTCTTTGAGACCTCCTTTTAGGGCACTAAAATTGGACTTTGAAGATGACCAGGACCTCTTGGATGATTCTAGGGAAGTGGAGAAGATAATTTGGCAGGGTTTGGCTGAGCTTGAAGGCTCAAAGTGGTGTGAGGAAGAGAGGGAGGTGGTGCCCTTTTATAAGGGAGGAGAGGGGCACCTTTGGAAAAATGAAACATATTATTTTATTATAAAGTAATATTCAATTTTAAATACCTCTAAATTGATTTATTTCCAAGCTAAGGTGGGGATGGGTCTAAATCCTCTCATCCAATAAAATTTAGACCGGTTTAGGTTCCTATTTTAACCTTATCATTTAGATTTAACTTTAAGTTAAATAATTTTACTTTTACCCTGTCTTTTTGTGTTCTTACACTATAAGGTTAATAAACTTACTATAACAAGCCAAACTAACCCCTAGTTGTTTATTATTAATATATATCACCTTATATAAGTAATTTAGCCGAACCATAGTTATTTAGGAATAAAATAACAATTAATAAAATAATATTTGTTTTAAAAACTATTTTTTGTCAATTTTGACACTATTTAGTAATTGATTTTTGTGAAAATCATAACAGAATGATTTGATCGAAAAAAAGTTAATTAAATCAATACTAACATGTCATATTAACACATTAAAACTTGTGGAATTAATAAAAAGTCTCAAATTACATTTATTTTTGTATTTATAACATCAATTATGTCAATATTTCATTAATAAGATAATTACTGGATCATAATTGTGTCATAAATAAATTTAATTATTTTAAGTCTAAAAATTACAAATAAGATATCATTATGTAGGAAATATTTTTAGATTTCTAATGAATATTTATAGTCGAATTTATCTTATGTATAACCCTATATTAAAAATGATTTACTTATTAAACTTTGATTTTAACAATTTTAACCCTTCTTAAAATAAATTAATAATAAATGTCCTAATCTAATCCATGTGGGCTTAAATCGTCATATTTTTTTCCTAAGGTTGTTTTTGGTCGAATTAAACTTATCCAATAGAATTAGGACATGTGTTAGGGTAATAATAATATCATTTTTACCCTTAATTACCCTATTTACTTTTAACCGTGGTAGAAAAAGTAAAAAGTTACTATTCACCAAATATTATTTTCATCTCATTGAACCACATTTTACTTACTAACATCAACCATGTCTCTCAGATTTTTGAAATTCCACTCACAGAAGTGGTAAAATTATGGTTTATATAAATTTGCAAATTCTCCTAGGAGGTGGGTAAAAGACGGTCAAAAGTTCAATAAAATTTTATATATAATTTTAAAATGACTCCAATTAATTTAATTGAACATATATAGGTATTATGTATCAATTTTGACCTAAACTAAATTTAAATAAAATAAATAATTATTTAAATAAAAAGTCAGTTTTTAAATAGTAACCCAGTGTTTTCACTATTTATCAAAAATTGAAAGTTTTCAAAAAAATATCAAAATTTCACCCTAAGCTAATTTCTATATTCCGAATCCAAAAATGAAGTCCATTTTGAAAAATAAAATTTTCAAAATTTCAAAAATTGGTTATTACTATTCATAACGGCTAGTTTTAATAATATTTTAATAGCATATCGTTGTTTACTGAAACTCGGTATTGCATACGACGCAAGCTATCAAGGAAGGTCGTGATTGCGTGTAAAGCAAGCCAAGCTATTGTTGTGTGTAGTGAAATATTCCTTTGATTATTTATATAAAAACAAAATATTTCTCATAAAAGTCTCGGGTGTTACATTATACCCCCCTTAAAATGAATTTCACCCACAAAATTCATAACTTTGTTACAAAATGATGAGGATACCTCTCCCTCATCATATCATCAAGCTCCCATGTAGCTTCTTCTAATTGGTGGTTCCTCCATAAAACATTCACCAAGATAGTGGTCTTGTTCCATAGGACTTTTTCACTACAATCGAGAATCTCTATCGGATGTTCTTCATAAGAAAGATCTTGTTCTAGCGATACAACATCTGAGCTGAGTACATGTGAAGGATCAGGTATGTACTTTCTCAGGAGAGATACATGGAACACATCCTGAACATAAGAGAGATTCGGTGGAAACGCCAATCGGTAAGCAACCTTCCCAACACGATCCAGTATTTCAAAAGGACCAATATACCTAGGGCTCAACTTTTCCTTCTTTCCAATTCTCATTACTCTCTTCCAAGGAGATATTCGTAAGAACACTTTATCACCCACTTCACACATTATGTCTTTTCTTCTGTTGTCAGCATATCTTTTTTGTCGACTCTGAGCTGCTCTAATGTGTTATTGAATAGATCTGACCTTTTCTTCCATCTCATCAACAAGATCAGGTCTTAATAGCTTTCATTCCCCAACTTCATCTCAGCAAGTTGGAGTCCTGCATTTCATTATAGAGAGAGCTTCATAAGGAGCCATATGAATACTAGAGTGAAAGCTATTATTATAAGAAAATTACACCAAAGGTAGGTGTTTATCCCAACCACCTTTGAAATCCATAGATCAAGATCTCAACATATCTTCTAGAGTTTGAATTGTCCTCTCAGACTGACCGTCTGTCTGAGGATGATAAGTAGTGCTGAAACTCAACTTTGTATCCATATTATGCTGAAGACTTCACTAGAACATTGAGGTAAACCTCGGATCCCGATCAGATATAATAGAAAGTGGTACTCCGTGCAATCTAACCACTTTCTTCACATATATCATGGCAAGCTGATACAGAGGGAAATCCTCTCTAAAAGCAATGAAGTGTACAGACTTTGTAAGACGATCAACTATGACCCATATAGCATTATTGCCTTTGGATGTTTTAGGATGTCCTGTGACAAAGTCCATAGTTATGTTTTCCCATTTCCATTCGGGTATGGGTAATGGTTGTAACATTCATTTAGACTTCTTTCTCTCAGAATTAACTTGCTAACAAACCAAGCATCGAGAGACATATTCAGCAACATCTCTTTTCATGACATCCCACCAGACGTACTCTTTCAGGTCTCTATACATCTTCGTGCTACTAGGATAAATAGATAATGAAGAACTATGAGCCTCATCCAGCATCTCCTTATTTAATTCGAGGATGGGAGGAACACAAACCCAATTCCTGGACTTTATTATCCCATCACAACCATGGTTGAATTCAGGAACATTTCTCACCTTCATTTGTAACTATACATCTTCTTTATGTGCCTCTTTAATCTTCACATGTATAGATGGTTGAATATTCATTTAATAGAGATAAGATTTCTACCCTTCCATTATAATTCCAAGATCCATCCTTTGTAAATCCATAAATATTGGATATTTTGTGATCCTTATCATGGATAAACTGCCATGGTCTTGTCGACTTAATGCATTTTCCACCTTGTTTGCTTTCCCAGGGTGGTAATCGATTGAGCAGTCATAATCCTTAATCATCTCCAGCCATCTTCTTTGGCGCATATTCAGCTCCTTTTGTGTGAAAATATACTTTAAACTTTTATGATCAGTATAAATATCACACCTTTCTCCAAAAAGATAATGCATCCAAACCTTTAACACAATGATTACCGCAGCTAACTCCAAATCATGAGTTGGGTAATTTTTCTCATGTATTTTCAACTATTGTGAGGCATAAGCTATCACCATATCATTTTTCATAATAACACACCCCAATCCCTTCTTTGATGCATCACTGTAGATCACAAACCTTTCTCCACTACAAGGCAGTGTGAGCACAGCTGCACTGGATAACCTTCTTTTCAACTCTTTGAGATTCTCTTCACATTGCTCCATCCAAACAAACATAACTCCTTTCTGAGTCAACCTAGTGAGTGGATTAGATAATCGTGAAAAATCTTTCACAAAATTTCGATAATATCCAGCCAAACCACAAAAATTTCGGATCTCATTTACTGTTGTTGGTCTCGACAATCTTTTGATAACCTCTGTTTTTCTGGATCCATAGATATCCCCTCTTTTGAGATTATGTGACCCAAAAATGAAACTTTTTGAAGCCAAAATTCACACTTGTTAAATTTGGCATAATGCTTCTCCTTTATGAGGGTCTACAATATAATTCCCAAGTGATCTTCATGTTCTTCCTTTCTCTTTGAATAGACAAGAATATCGTCTATAAAGACTACCGCAAACTGATCAAGATAGTCTCTAAAGACTCTATTAATTAGATCCATGAAGATAGTAGGGGTGTTAGTAAGACCAAATGGCATCACTAAAAATTCATAGTGTCCATACCTTGTACGGAAATCAGTATTTTGTATATCCTCCCTTTTGACCCTTAATTGATGATACCCTGAACGAAGATCAATCTTGGAAAAGAATTGAGCTCTACATAGTTGGTCAAATAGGTCATCAATGTGTGCGACATGATATTTTTTCTTGATAGTGATCTTGTTATGTTCTCGATAATCAATTCAGAGTCTCATTGATCCATCTTTCTTCTTAACAAACAGAACAGGTGCTCCCCAAGGTGACGCACTAGGGCGTATGAACCCCTTATCAAGATTCCCTTGGAGTTGCTTCTTCAATTCCTGCAAATCAATTGGGGCCATTCTATAAGGTGTCTTTGAAATAGGTAAAGCACTCGGTATGAGTTCTATTGAAAAGTCAACTTCACGATTTGGTGGAAGACCCAGCAATTCCTCCAGAAAGACATCATCAAACTCCCGTACAATGGGAATATTGTTAATCGTGAGAGTCTCACCAACCATTTCAGATAAATAACCTTCATTTAGTGGAATCAAGACCCATAAGATGGAAGAAATTTCTACTATAAGGTTATGTTCATCCTTGCATCGATAGACGATCATAGATTGATCTGGAATATGAAATGTGACATCCCTTCTTTGGAAATTGATATGAGATCCATATATAGAAAGCCAATCCATTCCAAGAATCACATCAAATTCCAATATAGGAAGGATCACAAGATTTGAAGGAAGAACTTTCCCACAAACTTCAATCGTAGAAGAATTATAAACTTTTGATGCGACTGTTGTTCCATTAGGGGTTGTCTTAGCTAACTCAACATCTAATTGTTGAGGTAATACAGTGATACCCTTATAAAATTCATCAGAAATAAAAGAGTGGTTGGATCCAGAATCAAATAAAACATTTCCTACTTTAGAGTGGATAGTAAGTGTACATTTCACCCCTTCGTTATTGTACTCCACATCGCTGATAGAAATTTCATGTGACTTTCCTTTGTCTTTAGCCTTAAGTGTTTTTTGGCGTCGATCATCATCAACAACCCTTGGATTAGAGAAATTACTGGCATAACACCCCATCTCCTTACACTTGAAACATTGAAGTATAGGAGGTGCACTATGTGTAGCCTTTTCATTGTTCGCATCACTACACATCTTCTTCCAATCATTGCGGCATTGAAATGCCCGATGACCATCATTTCCACTTTTGAAACATTTACTTGTCCCTTTAAGACAACTCCCTCCATGTTTCCTTCCACACTATGAGCATAAGGGAAAACTCATCTTATTTTCAGTGTGCTCTTTAGATTTTTTTTAATTCCATTATCCTTTTCTTATCAAACCCATACAAATGATGGGTTACTCCAATCTCCATCTCCAATTTGAGAGCACATCGAAAGATTTCCTCATAGCTATTGAAGTCCGTTATGGCTATCGCCCTTCTAAGACTTGGTTTTAAGCCACTAAAGAATCTATCGATCTTACTCTCAGGTTGGGTAATAATACCAGAAGCGTACCTTGCATGTCTTGTAAAATATGCTTCATAGGTACCAACAGATTCATCAACCTTTTTCTTTAGTTCAAGAAACTCATTCTCCATATTTTTTGGGGAATATGAAGGGAGTACTTATTGAAAAATAAGTTCTTGAACTCGTCCCATTCCATGGAATCAATTTCATCTCTTTTCCTCGTATTCTTGATAAGATTCAACAATTGATCAGCATCACCTTCCAAACGATACACTACTAAGATGACTTTATAATGTTCAGAACATTGAAGAACTGAAAATATCTTTTCAATAGTACTAATCCATTGTTCAGTAACTAATGGATCAGTAGACCCACTGAATGAAGGTGGACGCTGCCTCATGAAGGATTCAATAGAATGTTGCCCCTTCCTTTGCTCGTTTGGAAGTACTGCATGATTCATAGCTTGAGAATGTCGTGTGAGCATGGCTATAAGATTTTTTATTCCAGCTCCAATAACGTTTGGTTTCTCAGGGGGACAATCATTGCATTTCCCGTCACATTCCACATTAATACCGTTCCTTCGGGTTCCAGCCATTTACTAAAACCAAGAATAATAGTGTGTGAAACACTAATTATAATAGGAAAAACACATAATCAAGAATAAAATTTCACACTTAAGGACTTATCATAGGTTATTCATGGCCATTTCTAAAACACTAATATTGTGTTCTATGCTGAGACTTATCCTTAAGGTTCTTACTAAGGCTTTTGCATCCTAGTTTCCAAAGGTTGACTATACCTTTCCTCTAATACCAACTATAACAACCTATACTTTACATACATTGTTATTACATCAAAATTTAATTACACTTATTACAACATATAACAAAACCCTAAAAGGACAATATAGGTATAGTGTCTTTAGAAACTGGGAAACATAAACAACTGGTTCATAAAGCGTCTACACTGTCTCCCATTTATATCAACATATCTATAGTCCCTTTTGGCATATCCTAATTAATAACCTTCTTCCTAAACTGGGGGAAAGAAAACATAGAAAAGGCTGAGATCAAATTCTCAGTAAGGGTAAACAAAATAAAAATCAATCACATCATATTCATAAGAACATAACAATTTGGAAATCTTACCCTGCAAAAGAGATCATAATTTCATAACATGGGATAAATCATGGTAGTGAAATGTAATCACAATAATCATAACTTAAAACATGAAGCTTTGTGGAATACACACATAATAATAGAAAATCATTTCTTATTAGTCAAGACTCATTTCCAAGACAATCTTAGTGGACAAAGTCCATTTCTGAACAGAGTTCATTCCTCGTTTCAGTCCTGTTTCACTGAACCTGTTTAACCTGCCGTTCTAGCCATATCTATCTCATGAGATATTAAATATTTACCCAATTCATTGGAGGGAGATATAGGTCCCACCCATCTCATAATTATACCATTCTTATGTGTGCCCCAAAATCAAAAATCATACATCATTTCATAACCCATGTAATAAAAATGGGAATCTTAAACATCATGCCATCATAACATAATCCATATAAGATAAAAGGGAATCATAAAAATATTTCCATCATAACATAATCAAATAAATGTAAAAATATGGATATAAATAGAACCCTATATTATCTTATATGGAAAATAATTTTGATAAAACACTTGAACACCATTCTCGAGGAAAATATCCTTTATACTTCAAAAACATTTTTCCTTTCTTAACATATCATACAATTTTAAACTAAAAGAAGTTTATTGAAAATAATCATGAAAACTTGTAAAGGAAGATTCTTGGAAATAATGTTTTAAAAATCCATTCATGCCGTATAAGTTAAAAAAACATTCTTCTCATACTTTTGTCGGAAAAGTCAAAAAGTACCTCGTACGAAATACGACAAAAGATTCATTTCATATCTTTTACTAAAAACTCACCAAAGGTTAAAATTTGATTTAAACAATTTTAAAAGGATATAAATATTACATATTGAAGAAACATGATTGTGGATGATAAATATTCCCCAATAAATTCTGAAGTATAAACAATCTCAGATAAAAATTAAGATTGCGAGATTTTCTCTTAACTTAGGTCCAATTTGCTTCATAAGTGTCCGAACCTCCTGTATAATGATTTAAATAATGTCATTGAATTAGTATAGAATCATAATCATTGTTATGATATCATATATGGACATATTCATAGCGTATTATTAGTAATATTTCATTGTTACTTTTTATTCGGGTGTTTATTGCTTTTTGTTCTTATGCATGTTTTGTCGAATAAATTATTATTCTTATTTTTGGGTTATAGATACCTCATTTCCAGAATGTTATTAGTGTAATATATATAATATTAATTCATTAAATTCATTTATATAATCATTAAGCAATGAAGGTCATATAGAACGAGCTGCATCACATCGTGGAGACGGTATTCCGTACATACGCACGAGCGATTATATCATTCCCATGATCACGAAATTGTAATGGAGTGTATGTATACTATTTAATAATAAATATCACTTTACAATAATAATTTATAGTTATTATTTACACCATTATACCCATCCAAGTAAGGTGGTGGTGGAAAAAAGATTACACCACGGCGTGGAGACGGTATTCTGTACGTACACACGCGCGGTGATTTCGTTTTCCGTAGGATGGATATATGGTGAAATAAGGTTGTTTCATACTTATAATAACATATCCATATATGAGTGATACTGATTTTATTACTTCATAATGAAACAACTCAAGAATAAGAATTGGAATAAGAAATAAAGTTGAAAGAATCGGTAACGGACATTACCTCTTCTTTGAAGCGCCTCTTTGAGACCTCCTTTTAGGGCACTAAAATTGGTCTTTGAAGAATACCAGAACCTCTAGGATATTTCTAGGGAAGTTTAGAATGGAATTTGGCAGGGTTAGGCCGATATTAATGGCTCAAAGTGGTGTGAGGAATAGTTGTAGGAGGTTCCCTTTTATAAGGGATGAGAGGGCACCTTTGGAAAAACTAAAAATATTATTTTATTATAAATTCATATTCGGTTTTAAATAGCTCCAACTTGATTTATTTTTAAGCTAAGGTGGGGATGGGTCGAAATAATCTCATCCAATAGAATATAGACATGTTTAGGTTCCTATTTTAACCTTATCATTTAGATTTAACTTTAAGTTAAATAATTTTACTTTTACCGTGTCTTTTTGTGTTCTTACACTATAAGGTTAATAAACTTAATATAACAAGCCAAAAGAACCCCAAGTTATTTATTATTAAAATATATAACCTTAACTATGTCATTTTTCTAAAACATAGATATTTAGGAATAAAATAACAATTAATAATATAATATTTGTTTTAAAAACTATTTTATGTCAAATTTGACAGTATTTAGTAATTGATTTTTGTGAAAATCATAACAGAATGATTAGTTCGAAAAAAAAGTTATATAAATCAATAATAACATGTCATATTAACCTAAAAATTAGTTCAATTCATAAAAATTCTCAAATTACATTTATTTGTGTATTTATAACATCAATTATGTCAATATATCATTAATAAGATAAATGTTGCATCATCATTTTGTCATAAATAAATTAAATTATTTGATGTCTAAAAATTAAAAATAAACTATCGTTATGTAGGAAATCTTTTTTTATTTCTAATTAATATTTATAGTCGAATTTAACTTATGTATAACCCTATATTAAAAATTATTTACTTATTAGACTTTGATTATTACTATTTTAGCACTTCATTAAATAAATTAATAATAAATGTCATAATCTATTCCAAGTGGGCCTAAACAGTCATATTTTATTCCTAAGGTTGTTTTTGGTCTAATTAAACTTATCCAATAGAATTAGGACATGTGTTAGGTTAATAATAGTATAATTTTTACCCTTAATTACCCTATTTACTTTTAACCATGGTAAAAAAAGTAAAAGGTTGCTATTCACCAAAAATTATTTTCATCTCATTGAACCAAATTTTACTTATTGACATCAACCGTGTCTCTTGGATGTTTGAAATTCCACTCACAGAAGTAGTACAATTATGTTTTATGTAAATTTGCATATTTTCCTAGGAGGTGGGTAAAAGACGGTCAAAAGTTCAATAAAATTTTTATATATTATTATAAAATGACTCCAATGAATTTCATTGAAAATATATAGGTATTATATATGAATTTTGACCTAAAATAAATTTAAATAAAATAAATAATTATTTAAATAAAAAGTCGATTTTTAAAAAGTAACCCAATGTTTTCACTATTCATTTAAAATTGAATGTTTTCAGTAAAATACCAATATTTCACCCTAGGCTAATTTCGATATTCCAAATCCAAAAATGAAGTCCATTTTGAAAAATAAAATTTACAAAATTTCAAAAATTGGTTATTACTATTCATAACAGCTAGTTTTAATAATATTTTAATAGCATATCGTTGTTTAGTGAAACTCGGTATTGCGTACGACGCACGCTACCAAGGAAGTTCGTGATTGCGTGTAAAGCAAGCCAATCTAGTATTGTGTGTAGATAAAGATTCCTTTGATGATTTATATAAAAACAAAATATTTCTCAAAAAATTCTCAGGTGTTACAAATGGAAATTTAGAGGTCCACACAAAACTAGGCATTCAATTAGGATAACACTATAGTGATGGGAAAATATAGATATAGATGAATAATATAACCACCATGTTTTAATGGGGAGTAATAAATAGCATGGTCATAAAACTTTTAACCTTAAAAAATACTGAAATATTTGAACTATTAAAATAAAATTGATTTCTCACAAAGAAAATTAAATAGATGATTTTTTTTTCTAAAAATATTTTTCCTAGATTTGAGGGATGCTTTTAATATTAATATAATCAACTGAGATAATAATATTACCAGATTAATTTCCATGTAATTATAAAAATATCATGTTTTGGATGTGCTTTGATCAATTTTTACTTCATCACATTAATCTATAAATTAATGATCAAGATGAATATTTCATTCTTGATTTAATTTTAATGAATCATATGGCCCTTAGGTCATTCCTTAGACCTTTAAATGTTTACTAGTAACAAAAATATTAGCATGTGTTATTAATGAAAACTAACATACAAAGTTTACCTTGACCCATTCTAGAAGTTATTAATTTTAAAACTCATCTAAAACATGTCTATCCACATTCAACCACAATAAATATAGAAGGAAGGCCATCAAATTCAAAATATAATTATAACATAGAATTACAAAAATAATGTCTCTATTAAGGCCATATACCAAATATATGAATACATTGATCACCATAATACCATATTGAAAACTTTCATGCTTCTAAATCATTAAGGAATAAGTACGGTAATACAATCCTTATATATCTCAAGATTCATAATTCATAAAACCAAAAGCACAAGTACAATATTTTTTCCTCTTCAACTATAGCAACAACATAAGATTTTCCGCGATCCCTTTGATGATATATATTTTCTTGATTCTTGGGATATTCTTTTTCCTAGTTACCACTTATTTTATAGTTTAAATATTTCAAATTTAAAGCTTCTTTATTTAATTTAAATTTGTGAACATGGTGACCATTCTTTCCGCACTTGTTACAAACACCTATTCAATCCAATAATGTAATAGGGTGTTTATCCCACAATTATCACATGGAAAAAAATACTGCCTTACCATCTTCCCTTTATCCATATTTTGACCATATTTTATCTTCTTCAATGTCTTACCATTGAATCAATAAGACATAGAGAAATCATTATTTATCTTGTTATAACATTATATTATTTCCTCATATAATGAGAATATTTGTGAGTACACTTCCATTTAAATGGATGGACTAAACCAATCGAGTAAATGATCATTATTAATCTTTTATTTATGTACATTTTATGTGGTTACCATTCATTCATGTAGGTTCAATTTCTATATAATTTCATACACTTGATTAGATCATAACAACATGAAACATAATGTACAATTGAAAAACTAGTGAAATAATAATCAAATATTGAGGAATTTATGTATAGATAATTTCATAATCAAAAATAGGGATTATATAGGTATATATTTACAATTAAATCTTTTATAGTGGTTTGTAAATAAAATATGAATTATCCTAAACATATATTCAAGGAGTGTGAAACCAGATCTATAGTAAGTCTTATTGCTGATTTAATCCCAATGAACCTTGTCAGAGTTGTTACCCCTAGGTACATCTATTCCAGAACCATGTCCACTTGAGTATTTAGACAACTATGTATTTCTAGGAAGACCCACTTAATCTGCACCTCACTAAAGTATTATAATGTTCTTCAATTATTATCCACAAATTCAATTATAGTGTTATGTTCCCAAATCTATGTTTTCTAAATATATTTTCCAAGGTTTCAACTAGAATTCCTCTAATACCTACTATAAATACCTTGACCCTAGTACCCTAGATCCAGTTTTTTACTATATTGCATTGGTATAATAATCCAGAAATTTACCTCACGATTGACCAGATCGTTTAGTATAATTTGAAAAATATATACCCACATAAGAATAACATAAAAACATGATAGAAAAAACAAATAAAATCAATTGTAATCATTCATAAAATCATTGATTATCCTTACAATTCATTCAAAATAAATATCATCACATCCTGGGAAAAAATAAAACATATGAAATAGGTGATCATAGATGGTCTGAAAGGGTAAATAATATAGGGTAAATGATTAAAAAAAATTCATGGTGAATGATTAAAAACACACACCATTAAAACATAATATTGAGTATAATTTGGAAAGACTAAAAGATAAATAAATAATTCTATATAAATTATCACATTAGAATGAAACTTTACATGTATATCATACTAGTCAAATAATCACATGGATTATGAATTAATAATATCATAATAAAGGAATACATAATGACTTTCATCATAAAATTACCATCAAGGCCTAAACCAATAATTCAACATAAATGGGTAATGTCCTATCCAAATCCCAGTCTAGTTTTTCTCATGTGACCTACCAATAAAACAAGGGGATAGAACATGCCCCACCAAACACTTACTAAGTCGAATACATTCTTCATATGTTGTATAATCGATTTTAAAAAATATAGCATTAAATAAAATCTTCACATTCCACTTTAAAATATTTTAATCATAAACATAGATGAAAATACTCTAATAAAATCGTGGATAAATTCCTGATTGAAATACCTGTTTACTTTTGAAAGAATATTTCCTTTGGAAAATGATATTTATTTGTACTAAATCAGTTTCTAAAAGAGACTATCAAGGAAACGAAAAGGAAAGAACAATAAAATTGTGTTTTAGGAATAAATTATGTTAAACTAAAGTTAAAACTTGTAAAAAGAGTGTCTATGAAACATTAGAGATGAAAAATTTTGGTGCGGTTTATAAAAAAATATTAAAGAGAATTAAAATTGAAAAGGAATAAATATTTTATATAAAACAGAAAATGAACCAAGATAGTTTTTTGTGAGAAAACTAATTACATTTGAAAAATAATGGGGGCTTAAAACAGATTATTGAGTACACATGAATATGGGAATGAAATTGGGAAATTCCTTTTAACGAGGCTTTCTAATCGAGAGGAATTGAGAAGGTACCTTGTAAAAAATGTATTTCTAAAAAAAATAATGATGAATTGATAAATATATGATTTTTAAAATTATAACGATAATTTATAAGAAATATATAAAAAATATAATGAATTACATTGGGTTAAAGAGAGAGAAAATGTAACCAGAAAAAAAAAATTGAGGTTTTGTTACAATTTCTTACTTTATGTCTGAATATGTTATGCACTTACATATAATTTCTTGTATAATGAAATTAGATTCATTAATATTTTAATTTAAAAGGTATTACACATTTATTTTTTTATTATAATTTTATGAAGTTTATTTATGATATTTTTGATGAGTTATAATATTAAATTTCATTGCTCAGGAGTGTTCTTTTCCTTGGTTTTCATGAACAGTTTACTTTTATACAAATTTGGAAGATCATATAAAAATAAAATAATTTCCAACAATAGAAATTATATGGTATTAATTATCTTATATAAAATTAAATATTTATATGATTAATATTTTTTTTATTTTGGGTGAGGATGAATCATTAAATAAGATGTTAGTGATAATCATTTTGATTTTTTGTGTGTTCTTATGATGAACACAAACTAGTTTTGTTTTATTGATTAATATTATGTATATATACTAGTTATATAACATTAGATAATATAAAATAAATATATTCTAATATCTTTTGACCATTAATTTTTTTTATGACAATCCTTGAAAGAGGAATTGAAAAATGATAACATGTCGTCCAAGAAAGCGGTAAATCAACTACTCACGAACAATGTTTTCATCATTAAATTAAAAAAGATTGAGAAGATACTTGATGGTGGATTATAAATATTCATAATATAATTCTAGTATTTTTATGTTATGGGAGTTATAAGGTAACATTGGATAGAGTAGGTGAGGGAAGGAAAGAAAATAAAATAAACAAAATGAAAATTAAAAGAAGGAAATGAGGGGTTTTCCTTCTTGAATTATTATCGTTATTTAGCTCTTTATGGAAATTTTAAATGGTATTTTCGGTGATAAAAGTAAGAAAAAAACAAGATTGAATGTTTTGGGTGAGGTATTGGGTAGAAATTGAGCTATCTTGAAGGATTTGGTGTAACACCCCAAGATTTCATAGTGTGTTATTTCTTCAAAATAATTCAATAACTTTCACTACATGCAACACCATGTTCATGCACACCATGACTTACCAAACAAGCCGTTCAAAAGAGGTTATGAATAGTATTAGATAAATTTTAATGTTTATATAATCCTTATAATTTTAGAATCCATATTATGAGTTTCTTAGATATAATGCAAGAACAAATTCATTTTCAGTATTGCACTTTTATCAACTTTAATAGTGAACCCTTTTTAAATACTATATTTTAAACTTTTTGACTAAATGGGGACATCAAAAATTTAAAATGAAACAACCCAAGCTTCCACGGTACGCTTTCTTTGAATAATACAGTAGCGTGTGTTGTACGCAACCTTTAGTTTTAACACACACCACAACCAATCAAACTAGCCGTTATGAATAGTAATACCTAATTTTTGAAATTATATATAGTTTATATTTAAAAATGGACTTCATTTTTGGATTCGGAATATCGAAATTATCCTAGGGTGAAATTTTGGTACTTTTCGGATAACTTTTATATTTTGATGAATAGTGAAAATTACTAAATTTTAATTAAAAACAACTTTTTTTAATCAAAATAATTAATAGTGATAAATTATGAATTTGAGTGGTTTTAAAGTATATTTAGAATATATTTTTACCATTTAATATAATGTTGGTCATTGGACATAATTTTACAATTAAACCGAACATAAATGAGTGTCAATCTTTTGATAGTTATTATCTCTTAAAAACACGCTTTTTGTTTTGACAGCGGGATTTAATTTTAAATTAATTTCTGCCACTTCTGTGTTTTGAATTTAGGAAAATGGATTCCATATTTGGAATCAGGATGTTAAAATTGTGTAAATAGGTAACTTTTATTTTTAGACATTTTGAATAATTACTGCGGTAAATATTTTATTTACCATGGTTAAGGGTAAATCCGGTAAATAAGGGTTAAAAAAAATAATATTATAATAATACTAAATTACCCTAAAACGTGTCTTAACCCTATTGGTTGATACATGGTCGACCATGGGAATCTTTGGGTCTATTTTGGGACCCCATGGATCCACTTGTAAGTGATAATGACACTTTATTTTAATTTAGTTAAAATGAATACAAAAATGACACAAGCATATATCTTTTAGAACACAAATTGTTACATAGGGTTATATATGTTGGATTTTAGATTATAAATATTCATTAGAAATCTGAAAAGATTTTCTACATAATGATATTTTATTTATAATTTTTAGACATTAAATAATTTATTTTATTTATGACACAATGATGATGCAGTAATTACTATAATAGTGAAAAATTAAAATAATTGATATTATAAACACCCAAATAAATATAATATGAAACTTTTAATGAATTAAACTAATTTTCTAGGATAATATGATATATTAGGATTGATTTAATTTACTTTGTTCGAAGTAATCAATCTGTTATGAGTTTCACAAAAATCAACTATTGAATAGTGTCAAAATTGACATAAAAGAGTTCTTAAAACAAATATTATATTATTAATTGATATTAAATTCCTAAAAATCTAAGGTTCGGCCAAGAGACTTATATTATGATAGGTTAATCATTAATGGACCACTTGGGGGTCGCTTGGATGTATATAGTAAGTTTATTAACCATATTATATAAAAATACAAAGAGACATTGTAAAAGTGAAACTAATTAACTTAGAGTTAATACTTAAAGATAAGGTTAATATAAGTACCCAAACCTGTCTAAATTCTATTGGATGAGTTGTTTTCGACCTATCCCCACCTCATCCTTTGAATAGTCAACTTTGGAGCCTTTGGAAACCGAATATGAATTTATTATAAATTAATATTTCTAGCTTTTCCAAAGGTGCCCCTCACCCCTCTTATAAAAGGGCACTCCTCCTTCTCATTTCCTCACACCTCTCAAGCCACTTGGCTCGTCCAAACTCTGCCCAACTAAGCTCCCCACATCCCTCTCCTCCTCCTTGAAGCTTCCCCTTAGGCAGAAAGCATTTCAAGAAGTCCTTTGGTTCCAACCAAAGTGAGTTACCTAAATTAAAGGTAACAATTTCTCTTAAAGTATTTTCATTTATTTTGCTTCTCCAACCCCCAAAATCTTTTTATTTCCTTTATTTTATAACAACACCAGTATCCTCAATATACTAGGATGTTGTTATAAGAAGGATTCAAACTACACATTCACACAACTCCATCTAATGGATGATGAACATAATGTTTCTGTGGATGGCAAACTAACGCCTCACGAAACGATGATTGTTCAAATACATCTTACCGCCTCTCATGGTGGCCATTAGGATGGCACTGTAATTAAATATGATATTAATGATATATATTTTATATATAAGCTTCTGTAATTCCATTTTATTTCATACCATTATTCGTTTCATGTTGTATATACATACGATAATTTCATTTGAGGAAGTGCGGACTACCGCCCCCTTAAAATGATATGACTCGTTCATACCACACATGGAACGTATAAAGGATGGTGTAAATGAACTTAAGTAACATATATAAAATATTATATTATACTGGAATAGTAATATACCTATGTATAATTTGGATTCGAATCTTTTAAAATAAAAATTAAATGGAAGTAGCGTTCGTGCGTACGTACGGACTACCGTCTCCACGAACGCGATGAGATTCATTCTCCATCGTATAATTTGATGATTTAAAAATTATGTTTAAGAACTTGATACCATTCTGGATATGAATAATATACATCCCATTAATAACGAATATGTCTCACATAACAAAGAATATAAAGTAAAATGAACCCGTTAACACCCGAAATGACGATAATTCTAAAATATTATTAACAAATCAATGATAAAAGATCATATATGATATCATATTAAAGTAAATGATTCTTTTATTATTCAATAACAATTATTTCACCATTATACAGGAGGTAAGCCTACCATCGACCAAGGAAAAAGTACAATGTAAGGATTTTCTAATCTCACTTTTAATTTCGTGAGAATTCTATTGTTCACCACATAATTATTGGATGTGGTGTATGTGTACTGCCCATGATTGTATTCATTGTGTAATATACTTTAATTTATGGGTACTTACATCATCATGGTATGATACTTCTTTCATGGGTGTATGTTTCGAAAGTTACCTAATCGATAAGGGAATTTGAGATTTCAATTTCCACTCATTTGGCTTTACACATATTTCATTGATTATATTACCCCAAGATTATGTGTGGAATCACTATTCATTTGATTATGTCATAATTTCCACTCCCCTTCCTTTGGATATAAGTTTGATTCACATAATCACTCCATTGGTAATTCTCAAGTCATTGATATGAATTTGATAAGAGTAATTTTAACTCATTCTCCATTTGTTGAGTTAAACATCCAATTCGTTGGTATTGTTTTTACAAGAATATGTGTTAATGTCATTTGATTGTTTTACACTGAATATCCAATCATATTTAGTGTATTTATATTTGTCACACATAATTATGTCATTGATTTATCCTTAACCTAAGGATACAACCTTTACAAGAGATTTCATCTCAATTTACATTCCATTGAGACTTCTTTGTTGATATACACCAAATCACTTTAATGTGGTGTATATAACGTACTTTGACATAGTATATCATGAATCCCTTTATTCTCATGATATTACAATGTTTTGATTACCACAATTATTTGTATTCAAGTGTCTCTTTTGGTTGGAATCTCTAACTAAAATACCATTTTTAAAATGATTTAAAGACTTATTCATCTAAATCTTTCTCATTAATGTCCATGTTTTTAAAAATGGTTTTAAGGATTTATTTATATGGACATTAAAGTTTACAAATTAAAACTCCTTTTAAAAAATTTCAAAGTGGTATGGGACACCTTGATTCAAAAATCTATTTTTAAATGGCTTCTTGACAAATAGTGTGACTTTTAAATGTTTTCAAGAAAAGGGGGATATTTCTCTCAAATAGTTTTGATGATTATTTTCATCTATGTCAACATCCTTCATTATTATTGATTGAGGTTAATGTGATACAATACAATCTTCCATATTGTATCGAATGAATTATGTTTGACTATGGATGTTCTATTTTTATACCATTCATGGTTTGTGGTTAAAGTATTGACAT
The DNA here is from genome assembly GCA_963277665.1 of Viscum album. Lineage (NCBI taxonomy): Eukaryota > Viridiplantae > Streptophyta > Magnoliopsida > Santalales > Viscaceae > Viscum > Viscum album. Next base: position 608,622,139 of record OY728133.1, on the reverse strand, counting down.
TTCGTATGCTAGTTTTAATACGAATGTTTATTTTATGCTTAAACCTATTCATATGAGGAATGCATTGGACTTAATAAGTGACGGGTGGAGCCCGCTATAGCTCCTCGATGCATCGGTAGGTCTCATGAGACAAACTAGTGTCTTGGCACAAGGCCTTGGCAAAATCTTATTTGTAGTCTTGGCACGAGGCCTTGGCTATGTGGTTATGATAGTCTGGCATTATGCATTCCATCATTATGAAAGTGGTTATTGATATTGCATGTGATCATTCGACTAGTAGAATATCCATGTGAGTAAGTAAATGACATTATTTCATTTTACCTTTTCCATTTTATGCTGAAGTTCAAGTTTAAAAGACTTTTGTTTTAGTTATAAATTGCCTTAAGTGTTTATGCTCATTTATGAAAGCTTCTGCTATAATGTTATCCTTACTGAGCATCCGAGCTCACCCCTTTCAATGTTTTATTTTTTTTTCCCAGGATTATGAAGGAGTAATTTATGAATGACCTGCAGGGATAGTATGAGGGGATATGAAGACAAGATGTTTTTTTATGATGTAATGTAAAAATTTATGGATGTATCTAGTTATTCCAAGGCTACTAAACTAATCGGTCTTTCGAGACTTGATCTTTCTCGTGATCATGCCAATGTTATGTAATTAATGCACCGACTCTAGGTAGCTGGGGTCGGGGCGTTACAGTTGGTATCAGAGGAAGTTTAGTACAAACCTTGGTAGCTAGATTTAGATAAACTCTGATTAGAGCACGTAGACCTAAGATGAACTTTGAGGATTAGTATAAAAAAAACTTCCTAGAATTTTGGTATTGTAAAGATTTTGTGAGTTTTCCGAGCAATACATCCCTGTCTGGATACGAGCAGGTAGAGGCAGCTCTGGCACAGATGTACCTAGGGATAAAACCCGAAAACACCTCTTTGAGCTAGACTCGAACGGGAACTGGTGCACGACAACGGGCCTTGCTGCACTCTTGGTTACGACACTCCCGGGGGATATGCTTAGGATAATTTACATTTTCTTTACAAACCGATTTAAGTAATATATACATAAGATGAGAGAAAATGACCTTGGTTAATCCTAATATGTTTCAAATTGAGAATATGGTGACATTTGAATCTCTAAATGATTTTACGACTACTATTACTCACACAATGCCTTCTGGTTTTAGTCAATGGCTGGATTCCAAGGAAGTCATAGTGACTTTGAGAATGATGTACAAGTTGGGAACAGTGGTGGCAATGAGCAACAAAATGGAATGTTGATAGGCGTGAAAGATATCGTCTTTATGCCAAATCAGTTTTCCAAAAATATGATCAACAACATATATATTAACCAACTCCCAGACTCAACAAGGAAGAGAAAGGTGATAAATGATAAGATCTCCAGCAATGGAGACCATGGAGAAAAGAAACCTCAATTTTCATCATGCAGGAATTGTGGAAAGAGACACCCAGGAAAGTGTCTCAATGGGATAACGAAATGTTTTACGTGCGGGAAGGAAGGACATAAAGTGAAGAATTGCCGAAGAAAAATGAAGAGTACTATGGAAGAAGATAAAAATGGTCCCAAGAGTCCATTTACAGTCATTTGTCGTAAATGTAGGGGACCTGGCCATTACCCGAGTGAATGTCCTATTTTATAGGATATTTTCTTGGTCAAAGAAGAAGCTATGTGGAAATAAATGGCTGGAGAAAAATTTAAAAAGTATTAGCACTCCTTGTTGATGGGTTTGCTTTGGAATAATTTTCTCTTGTATTTGTAACCCCGCAGTTTGCCATGTGAGAATGATATTTGAGGAAGAATTGGCTCTTCTCTTGTGGATATAGGTATAAATAACCATTTGGTTTTATATGATCATTGGGGTTTGAGAAAATGATAAGTTATTATAATTTGGGATGAAAATGCAAAGTATGATATAACATTTGTGGTTAAATTATGTTATTTTGAGGAATTTATCTCATTTTGGTAATATTATAAAATATAGTTTTTGAAAAAGGACAACACGTAGACCGTGTGACAACCCATCGCGTCGGACAAAGCCGTGGGAATCGAACCCACAACCAAAGTGCGATTGGGATTTATCGCCTACCACTGGACTACGTGAAGTCCCTGGTTAGTGTGACTATTTTTTTTTTGTTAAATGATTTTATTGATCAATAATAAGATGATTTGGGTTCTTATGTCTTATCAAATGAATACCCTTGGTATAGGAATATGATTTGGTGATTAAGTGATAAATGTTATTTTGGAAGATGTTCGTTTTGTTAGGAACACTATATGCCCAAGGAAAATAGAATACAATGAGGTTTCATTTGTAGAGTAATGGTGGATTTTTATCTACATGTTTATTGTTGATTTATAGTGATTTGGGTTATTTATGGAAATGATTAACCTATAACAGAGAATATGTGATGATTACTTTTAAGTATGTGACTTTAAGAGTATTTGATGTAATTTGGAGATACAATGTAACATGGGAGACTACATAATCAAATTCTTCTATGTTTTGGGTTTCAATATTAGTTTGGATTATATTAAAGGATTTTAAGGACAATTGGTTATTGAATGGTATCTATTTAACTTTGGGGTATTGTTGGTTTAATTTTAGAAATTAAGATTAGTGCATATTTATCTCAATGAATATCCTTTTGGGGGATCATTAGATCATTCAATAACCATTTTGGTTTTGATTAATATATGGTTTATCCTGCATGGATCATGTGATTCTATAGAAGTTTATTCTAGCTCTTCCAGTGTGACCAAGTCTTCTTGAATACTCATCGTTTAAAAAAAAAATTGAGTTAGTGGTGGAAATTTATTAAAGAATGAAAATCTACTTAAAATTTAAGTATATCTCATAATGTTCTTAGCCAATCTCATAAATAAAATCCCCAACATTAATAAAAGAAACATAGAACAAAAATGTTGTCCTAGATGGTACCTTAAATCATCACAAATTTATGGCTTTGGGATTTTTGGCCTTTTCATATCCATGTTCTCTACCACTCTCCATCAGATAATTGATGGTTAGATTTCTCCTCCATATCCATATTTTCCTTCATGGAACCCTAGTATGTGTTATTTTCGGTAATCTTCATACTTTCGACTCTTTATTTTAAATAGAGGCCTCGTTAATTCATTTTTCGATGTGGGATTTCAACTAAGATATTTTGAAACGTCAAAAAAGTGTTATCCTAATACCCTATGTTTTGTTGAACCGATGGTATTTCAAATCATCATAGATTGATGATTATAAGGACCTCAATTTTACACTTGTTTGTGATTGATGACCTCAATCACCACCTATAAATATTTACATTTTTCCTCCAATTATATGTCTCTAGTTGCCACCAATGTTCTCCTAATCGAGATCATAATTTGGTGGTGACCCTTTGATTTCTCTTTTTCTCATATTAAGACTAAATTTTAGTAACCCAATTTCCGATGTGGGTTTTCCCACAAATATATTATCTATTTTCAACCTTTTTTTTCGAATAACAATTTCAAATTGCGAGGACGCAATTTATTGAAGGAGGGGAGAATGTAACACCCCAAGATTTCATAGTGTGTTATATCTTCAAAATAATTCAATAACTTTCACTACATGCAACACCATGTTCAAGCACACCATGACTTACCAAACAAGCCGTTAAAAAGAGGTTATGAATAGTATTAGATAAATTTTAATGTTTATATAATCCTTATAATTTTAGAATCCATATTATGAGTTTCTTAGATATAATGCAAGAACAAATTCATTTTCAGTATTGCACTTTTATCAACTTTAATAGTGAACCCTTTTTAAATACTATATTTTAAACTTTTTGACTAAATGGGGACATCAAAAATTTAAAATGAAACATCCCAAGCTTCCACGGTACGCTTTCTTTGAATAATACAGTAGCGTGTGTTGTACGCAACCTTGAGTTTTAACACACATCACAACCAATCAAACTAGCCGTTATGAATAGTAATACCTAATTTTTGAAATTATATATATTTTATATTTAAAAATGGACTTCATTTTTGGATTCGGAATATCAAAATTATCCTAGGGTGAAATTTTGGTACTTTTCGGATAACTTTTATATTTTGATGAATAGTGAAAATTACTAAATTTTAATTAAAAACAACTTTTTTAATCAAAATAATTAATAGTGATAAATTATGAATTTGAGTGGTTTTAAAGTATATTTAGAATATATTTTTACCATTTAATATAATTTTGGTCATTGTACATAATTTTACAATTAAACCGAACATAAACGAGTGTCAATCTTTTGATAGTTATTATCTCTTAAAAACACGCTTTTTGTTTTGACAGCGGGATTTAATTTTAAATTAATTTCTGCCACTTCTGTGTTTTGAATATAGGAAAATGGATTCCATATTTGGAATCAGGATGTTAAAATTGTGTAAATAGGTAACTTTTATTTTTAGACATTTTGAATAATTACTGCGGTAAATATTTTATTTACCATGGTTAAGGATAAATCCGGTAAATAAGGGTTAAAAAAATAATATTATAATAATACTAAATTACCCTAAAACGTGTCTTAACCCTATTGGTTGATACATGGTCGACAATGGGAATCTTTGGGTCTATTTTGGGACCCCATGGATCCACTTGTAAGGGATAATGACACTTTATTTTAATTTAGTTAAAATGAATACAAAAATGACACAAGCATATATCCTTTAGAACAACAATTGTTAAATAGGGTTATTTATGTTGGATTTTAGATTACAAATATTCATTAGAAAGCTAAAAAGATTTTCTACATAATTATATTTTATTTGTAATTTTTAGACATTAAATAAGTTATTTTATTTATGACACAATGATGATGCAGTAATTACTATAATAGTGAAAAATTAAAATAATTGATATTATAAACACCCAAATAAATATAATATGAAACTTTTAATGAATTAAACTAATTTTCTAGGATAATATGATATATTAGGATTGATTTAATTGACTTTGTTCGAAGTAATCAATCTGTTATGAGTTTCACAAAAATCAACTATTGAATAGTGTCAAAATTGACAAAAAAGAGTTCTTAAAACAGATATTATATTATTAATTGATATTAAATTCCTAAAAATCTAAGGTTCGGCCAAGAGACTTATATTATGATAGTTTAATCATTAATGGACCACTTGGGGGTCTCTTGGATGTATATAGTAAGTTTATTAACCATATTATATAAAAATACAAAGAGACATTGTAAAAGTGAAACTAATTAACTTAGAGTTAATACTTAAAGATAAGGTTAATATAAGTACCCAAACCTGTCTAAATTCTATTGGATGAGTTGTTTTCGACCTATCCCCACCTCATCCTTTGAATAGTCAACTTTGGAGCCTTTGGAAACCGAATATGAATTTATTATAAATTAATATTTCTAGCTTTTCCAAAGGTGCCCCTCACCCCTCTTATAAAAGGGCACTCCTCCTTCTCATTTCCTCACACCTCTCAAGCCACTTGGCTCGTCCAAACTCTGCCCAAATAATCTCCCCACATCCCTCTCCTCCTCCTTGAAGCTTCCCCTAAGGCAGAAAGCATTTCAAGAAGTCCTTTGGTTCCAACCAAAGTGAGTTACCTAAATTAAAGGTAACAATTTCTCTTAAAGTATTTTCATTTATTTTGCTTCTCCAACCCCCAAAATCTTTTTATTTCCTTTATTTTATGACAACACCAGTATCCTCAATATACTAGGATATTGTTATAAGAAGGATTCAAACTACACATTCACACAACTACATCTAATGGATGATGAACATAATGTTTCTGTGGATGGCAAACTAACGCCTCACGAAACGATGATTGTTCAAATACATCTTACCGCCTCTCATGGTGGCCATTAGGATGGAACTATAATTAAATATGATATTAATGATATATATTTTATATATAAGCTTCTGTAATTCCATTTTATTTCATACCATTATTCGTTTCATGTTGTATATACATACGATAATTTCATTTGAGGAAGTGCGGACTACCGCCCCCTTAAAATGATATGACTCGTTCATACCACACATGGAACGTATAAAGGATGGTGTAAATGAACTTAAGTAACATATATAAAATATTATATTATACTGTAATAGTAATATACCTATGTATAATTTGGATTCGATTCTTTTAAAATAAAAATTAAATGGAAGTAGCGTTCGTGCGTACGTACGGACTACCGTCTCCACGAACGCGATGAGATTCATTCTCCATCGTATAATTTGATGATTTAAAAATTATGTTTAAGAACTTGATACCATTCTGGATATGAATAATATACATCCCATTAATAACGAATATGTCTCACATAACAAAGAATATAAAGTAAAATGAACCCGTTAACACCCGAAATGACGATAATTCTAAAATATTATTAACAAATCAATGATAAAAGATCATATATGATATCATATTAAAGTAAATGATTCTTTTATTATTCAATAACAATTATTTCACCATTATACAGGAGGTAAGCCTACCATCGACCAAGGAAAAAGTACAATGTAAGGATTTTCTAATCTCACTTTTAATTTCGTGAGAATTCTATTGTTCACCACTTAATTATTGGATGTGGTGTATGTGTACTGCCCATGATTGTATTCATTGTGTAATATACTTTAATTTATGGGTACTTACATCATCATGGTATGATACTTCTTTCATGGGTGTATGTTTCGAAAGTTACCTAATCGATAAGGGAATTTGAGATTTCAATTTCCACTCATTTGGCTTTACACATATTTCATTGATTATATTACCCCAAGATTATGTGTGGAATCACTATTCATTTGATTATGTCATAATTTCCACTCCCCTTCCTGTGGATATAATTTTGATGCACATAATCACTCCATTGGTAATTCTCAAGTCATTGATATGAATTTGATAAGAGTAATTTTAACTCATTCTCCATTTGTTGAGTTAAACATCCAATTCGTTGGTATTGTTTTTACAAGAATATGTGTGAATGTCCTTTGATTGTTTTACACTGAATATCCAATCATATTTAGTGTATTTATATTTGTCACACATAATTATGTCATTGATTTATCCTTAACCTAAGGATACAACCGTTACAAGAGATTTCATCTCAATTTACATTCCATTGAGACTTCTTTGTTGATATACACCAAATCACTTTTATGTGGTGTATATAACGTACTTTGACATAGTATATCATGAATCCCTTTATTCTCATGATATTACAATGTTTTGATTACCACAATTATTTGTATTCAAGTGTCTCTTTTGGTTGGAATCTCTAACTAAAATACCATTTTTAAAATGATTTAAAGACTTATTCATCTAAATCTTTCTCATTAATGTCCATGTTTTTAAAAATGGTTTTAAGGATTTATTTATATGGACATTAAAGTTTACAAATTAAAACTCCTTTTAAAAAATTTCAAAGTGGTATGGGACACTTTGATTCAAAAATCTATTTTTAAATGGCTTCTTGACAAATAGTGTGACTTTTAAATGTTTTCAAGAAAAGGGGGATATTTCTCTCAAATAGTTTTGATGATTATTTTCATCTATGTCAACATCCCTCATTATTATTGATTGAGGTTAATGTGATACAATACAATCTTCCATATTGTATCGAATGAATTATGTTTGACTATGGATGTTCTATTTTTATACCATTCATGGTTTGTGTTTAAAGTATTGACATTTCGTATGCTAGTTTTAATACGAATGTTTATTTTATGCTTAAACCTATTCATATGAGAAATGAATTGGGCTTAATAAGTGACGGGTGGAGCCCGCTATAGCTCCTCGATGCATCGGTAGGTCTCATGAGACAAACTAGTGTCTTGGCACAAGGCCTTGGAAAAATCTTATTTGTAGTCTTGGCACGAGGCCTTGGCTATGTGGTTATGATAGTCTGGCATTATGCATTCCATCATTATGAAAGTGGTTATTGATATTGCATGTGATCATTCGACTAGTAGAATATCCATGTGAGTAAGTAAATGGCATTATTTCATTTTACCTTTGCCATTTTATGCTGAAGTTCAAGTTTAAAAGGCTTTTGTTTTAGTTATAAATTGCCTTAAGTGTTTATGCTCATTTATGAAAGCTTCTTCTATAATGTTATCCTTACTGAGCATCCGAGCTCACCCCTTTCAATGTTTTATTTTTTTTTCCATGGATTATGAAGAAGTAATTTATGAATGACCTGCAGGGATAGTATGAGGGGATATGAAGACAAGATGTTTTTTTTATGATGTAATGTAAAAATTTATGGATGTATCTAGTTATTCCAAGGCTACTAAACTAATCGGTCTTTCGAGACTTGATCTTTCTCGTGATCATGCCAATGTTATGTAATTAATGCACCGACTCTGGGTAGCTGGGGTCGGGGCGTTACATTTGGTGTCATGAGGAGAAGAGATGGTAATTATATCAGAGGAGAGGGGTGTTTTTTGAATATTTTATTCACTTATTTTTTATATTTTTAAAATACTATGAATAGTTTAATCATTATTAATAAATATATGAATATAATACAATTTAGTTCAATATAATTTTCTTACATCAATCATATATCATTGATGACTAAACAATTCTTGAATTTGTTAAAAATGGCAAATTATTGCATTTCTCTTTTCAAAAAAAATTCATCTATTTTAGAAAAATAAAAAAAATCAAAATAAATATTTTTTTATGTTTATAATTAAAAAATTAACTCCATTTTATGGAAATAATTTTCTAAATTTAATGATTTTAATTTGTAAATAAACTCATCATTTATTCAAAAAGTACTAATTTTTAAATTATAACTAATTTTATAACACTTTCAAAAATTAAATTAGGTCTCATAAAATTATATTATAATAATATGACAAAATAAAATTAACTTATAAAAATATTTAATTAAAATAATTTGCCTTTTAAATAAATATTTTAGTTACAAAATTCTGAATAAATATTTATTTTTCACAAAAATATAGTACTCAATTTTTCATTTTCAAAAAAATTATTTAATTATTATATTATAAACAAATATTATATTTATATTTCTATGATAAATAAATTTTATTTATGATTTATTATCTGAATTTACTATTCAAATCATAAATAGGCTATTAATATAATTAAAATTATAGATTTAATGAAGTCATGATTTTTTATTTTTAACTAATAAATATATATTTTCAAAGAATAAAAAAATCAACCCTAAACTAATTTTTACATTCCAATTTCAAAAAAAAATATTTTAATCAATAAAATTTAAAAAAAATTCATTTTTTTAAAGTAAGTGATCCATTAATAGGCGGTAAAACTACCTTTAAAAAAATATAGCCTTTTAATACATAAAATTGGATTCATTTATATCTTATAACTATAAAATCATTCTAATTAATATAAAAATATATTAACAACTTTATAAATATATTATATAATGTGGTTAATGATATTCATTACCACTTATTTGGAGGCTAGGTTATAATGGTAATTTTAAAATAATGATATATAATTATATATCACTTTTTGTTTAATATTGGTGTTGTGTGAAACCTATGCTATTCCAGAAATTAAATATAAAATGTTACAAAACATAAGATCATATAGGGTTACATTTCCCCCTCCTTCAATAAATTATTTTCTAAAAATTTAAAATTATACTTCGAAAATAAAAGGTCGATACTTCAAAAAAAATTGGGAAACCTACATCAGAAATAGGGTTAACAAAATATCTTCATAATAAGAGGGAAATGGAATTGTAGTAGTTATCACAAAACAATGCATTTAAATAAGATAACACTAGTGAAAAGGGAAAATATGGACATAATAGAATAATAATACAATCAAGTTCTAATGAAGAGTGATAAATAACATGGTCATTAAAAATTTTACCATCAAAAATTAAAAAATTTGTGATTAGCTAGAAGATCATTGATTTCTATGAAAAAACATAAACACATAATTTGTTGTTCCAAATATGTTTCCAAGTGTTGGAGGATTTTTCTAAAATTCATATAAGACCTCGAAAAAGTAATCATAATTTATTAATTTCCATGTCATAAGTATAATATCATCTTTTAGTTATGATTTTATCTATTTTCACTCCATCCCTTACTGCTGGAAATTAATATCCAGTTGGATTTTTAATTTATTAAGAACATTAAATGAATCATATGGTCCCAAAGTCATTTCTTAGACCATTAAATGTTTTCTAGAACCTAGAAGGTTAAACATATATTATTAGTAAACAATAATTTTTATTGTTTAACATTATCCATTTCGAAAATAATTAATCATTGGAGTCATCTAAAACATGTCTGTCAATATTCAATGGAAACAAAATATAGACGGAAGGTCACTAAATTTCCTAAATCAAATTAACATAAAATTCCCCAAATGATGTCTCTCTTAATCCCATATACCAAATATATAAATTCCATAGTCACCTTAAATCCTTAATGAAAACAAACATGGTACCAAATATATAAACAAGATTTATTTCAGTACAATCCTTATATATCTCATAATTCCTAATTATTAAATCCTAAAAGAAAAAATACATTAATTATTCCTCTTCAAATGTAGTTACAACATATGCCTAACTATGATCCCATTAGTAATCTATATTTCATTGATTCTTTATATATTAATTTCCACAGTTACTCATCTCCTTATAATTTAAAAATTGTACATTTAAAGCTTATTACATCCCCATACGCTCATGAGCATTGTTACCTTTCTATAAACTCTTGTAACAGACTACCATTCCCTTTACGTAAGTAATTGATTGTTCTTCCCACAATTATCCTATGTGGGGAAATACTTTTTCAACATCTTGCCTTTATCTATCATTTTTAAAACATTCATCTTCTTATCTTTCAACACATTGAAGCCATAATACATGGATAATTATTTATATATCTTATTAGAAAATGATATTTTTTTTATATAATTAGAATATTTGGGAGACTAATTCCCATTGAAGGGATGTCTTAAACCCATTGAAGAAATTATCATTCTTGCTCTATGATTTTGTAAATTGATGTGGTTCTCATTCCATATTCTTGGAGCCATTTTTAAAAAATGTAATACACTATATTAGTTCATAAAATTATGAAAAAAAATGTATAATTCTAAAACTAGTGATATAAATAACATAATTTGAAAACTTTATATATAGCTAATATCATAATCATAAACAGTTTTTCTTTGAAGACATATTTTCTATTAAAATCATTATAATAGTTTTTAGATAATATTTTAATTATCCGATATATATCCCCCATGAGTTTCAAACCAGATGCACAGTAAGGCTCAGTGTCATGTACCGTGTACAACTGAGTCTTTCCCGACACACCTTATCAGAATTGTTACTCCTAGGTTAATCTATACCAGAACAACATCCACTTGTAGTATTCAGGGAGGGATGTTTTTATTGGAAGACCCCCATATTCTATACCTCACCAAAATTATATTATTTTATATATTGATTATCCTCAAAGTCTATTTAGGGTTATGCTACCCAATCTATTTTTTATAAATCTTTTTTTAAGGTTTCTACTAAATATACCTTGATTCCAACTATAAAGACCCCAATCCTAGTAGCTCAGACCCGGTGCCTTACATCATTACATCGGTATAGTAAACAAGGAAGTCACATCTCAATGGAAAAAATACTTTAGTAATAATTGAAAACAATATTCAAACATAAGTCATACATAACATATTTAAAGGAAAAACAACATATAAAATACATTTGAAACATCCATAAATTCCATGATTTTCTCTGTAATTCATATATAATAAAAATCATTGTATCCGGGAAAAAGTATGAAAATATATGGGTGAGATCTGATGCTCATTAAGGGTAAATAATATAGAGGAATATTTAAAAAATAAACACAAAAAATAATTCATGGTGAAAAAATAAAAACTAATTCCATAATAATATAATATTGTGTGTAATATTACAAGAATAAAAGTTGAATAAATAATTCCATATAAATAATCACATGACAATGAAACACTACCATGAAAATTATACTAGTCAAATAATCAAATAAATTATCAACTACTAATATCATAATGAGGTAATATATAACATTGGATATCAGAAACATACCATCAAGGCCACATATAATAATTCTATACAAACGGGTAAGGCCTCAACCAAAACCTGGTATAATTTGTGTAATGAGAACTACATATGTATCAAGGGCCTATAACGGGACATCCCTCTCACTTACTAAGTCCAATTAAGTACTCATATGTTGAATAATAGATTTTCAAATAAATTTATCTAAATAAAAGTGTCTCATTACATTTTTAAATATTTGAATCATAAAAACAGATTAACGTACTCTAATAAAATAATTGATTAATTCTTCAGAAACAATCTATTTTACTTTGGAAAGAAGATTTATTTTGTAATTTTTGGGCTATTTGTCAAAAAATAATATTTTAAATATGAGTATCATAGAAAATAAATGGTATATAAAATGAAATTATTTTTTATGAATAAAAGATATCCCAATGAAGTGAAAACATGTAAAAATAGTGTTTATGGAACATTTTAGTGTATTTTAAGGAAAATAATAAAGAGAATTTAAATCTAAAATATATAATATTCTAAAGAAACTATAAATAAAACAATAGTGTTTTTATGATAAAACTAGTGATGTTAAAAATATAATGGTGGGTTTAAAATAGATTTTGGTGTCCACATGAAAATCGGAATGAAATTGGGAATGTCTGTTTAATTAAGATTTCTAATTGCGAGGAATTGAGAATAGAACCTTGTAAAACATGTATTTACCATAAAAGAAAGATGAAAGGATTTGGATATATGAGTTTGGAACATATAAACATAATTTATAAGGATTATATAAAAATAATCAATAATAAAATTTGTGTAATGTTAAATAATGTGCATCCTGGATGAAAAATTAGAGGTTTTGATAGAATCCATTACCTTATATGAATAAATGTTATTAACAGGTGATTAATGACCTATATAATGATATTATATTAACTAATAATTTAATAATGAAACTATTAAATATGTATTTGTTTTTTATAATTTTATTAATTTAATTTATTATATTTTTGATGAGTTAGAAGATTAAATTTTGACGTTTGAGAGTTTTATTTTCCTTTGTTTTCATGGTCGATTTATATTTATATTTATGTAGAAGGTAATGTAACATGAATATTTTTTTTCCAGAATTTAAATTATATGATTTTAAACATGATATAGATATTAAAATTTTATATAATCCATTTGGTCATTTGGGGTTAGGATGATTCATTAGATAAGACATTAAGGAAAAGTATTTAAATTATTTTTGTAGTTTTTTTTATCATCACAAACTAGTTTTGTTTCATTAATTAATATTATTTATATATAAAATTTTTATAACATTAGATAAGATTTAATACATATATTATAATCTTCTTTAAACATAAATTTGTTTTATGAAAATCCTTTAAAGAGGAATTGAGAGAAGAAAACACATCATCCATGGTTGTGGTAAATGAACACCTCACAGATGATGTTGTCCACATTAAAAAAAAGTAAAAGTTCAATTGAAATGATGGTGGATTTTAATTTTACATAATAAAAATTCATTATATAATATTCACTATAGTAACAATTTCAATTTGGATAGGAGATGTGAGGGGAGGATTTGAAAATAAATTAAATTGAATGAAATTTAAAACGACGAAAGGAGGTTTTACCTCTTGAATTCTTCTCCTGGAAAACCTCCATAAGGAACATTGAAATAATATTTTGGATGAGACCCAAAATTACATATTATATGGTTATGTTTTGGAAAGGTATTTCTAATAAATTGGACAAGTTTTAGGGCTTTGATAGTAAGAGGAGAAAAAGTGTGGGGGGGATTTATAATTGATAGAGCGGTTTTTTGAATATTTTATTTATTGGTTTATTGTTATTGATAAAGAATATGAATAGTTTGATAATTATCCCTAAATATATTAAAATAATGAACTATATTTCAAAATTATGGTATCACATCATCCATACATCATCTATGACACAATAATTCATGTATTTAATGAATACTATAAATTACCGTATTTCAATATTCACAAAAAATTCAACTATTTTAGAATAATATAAAAAATAATTATAACCATTTTTATACATTTAGATTTATATAATGAACACCAATTTATAGAAATAATTTTCTAAATGTGATAAATTTAAATTTTTAATAAAATATTTATTTATTTCAAAAATTATAAATATAAAATTATAACGAAGTTTATAACACGTTAAGAAATTAATTAACGTCTCATAAAATTGTTTTAAAAGTATAAGATATAAATTAATTTATTTATAAATATATTTTATAAAACAAATTTTTCTTCTAAATAATTTTTTCAGTTATAAAACTGTGAGAAAACATTTATGTTTTCCAAAATTACCAATATTTAATTTATCATTTATAAAATATTTATTTACTTGTTCAATGATAAAAGTATATTATATTTTCATTCATAATATGCCTAAATTATATATATATATTTAGGGGTGAAGTTACTATTCCAATCATAAATATTTTATTAATATAATGAAAATAAAATTTTATAGAAATAATGATTTTTAATTATTCACTAGAAAATAATTTTTTTAGACAAATACAAAAAAATCACCCTAAACTAGTTTTGACATCCCACTTTTAAAAATTATTATTATTTTTTTAATTAAATTTATAAAAATATGAAAATATTATTTTAAAATTAGTGCACCATTAATAGGTGGTAAAATAATTTTAGAAAAATATAGCCTTTTAAAGAGTAAGGTTAGACTCATTTTTATCTGATGCCTATAAAATCATTCAGGTTAATAAAAAACAATTTCATTAAAATTATAATATATATTTTTCATAATTTGGTTAATACTATTCATTCACACTGAATTAAGAGCTCAAAAATAGTATTATTTTTTAAATAATGATATTTAATTGTATATCATTATTCATTTAAGCTTGGTGTTGTGTGAAAGCTATGTTATTGAAGAAATTAAATTAAAAAAGATACATACCATAAAATATTGTAGTATTACAATATCTTATAATATATAGAATAACAGACTAACAAATATATATGATTTATAACTACCTGACCGAAAATATTATCTTAGAAATCATCGTGGTGCCACTAACGTTATGTGACATTCCATGAATAGTAAAAGTTTGATATAAATATAGAGGGTTTAACAAGGATCTATGGGAATGTATCAATTTTTTTATTCAAACAAAAAACCACACTTAATTATATATAATAAAATCCCAAGATAAATATATAAATTATGTGTTAATAAAAGAAAAAAATAAAATTTTAACAAGTTAAATAATTAGAGTCACAACAGAAATAAAAATATAGAACCACTAAGACCCAAAAATAATGTAAAAACAAATAACTAAGGCAGAACCACTCCATAATCCTATAACATGATCAAATTCTATCTCTATATCAAATATCCTTGACAAATACAATAATAAACAATGCTATTGAAATATTAATCCTTTCCCTTATGTATATCATGGAAAACAACATCTATATATGCAACCATTAACATATACATAGGGGAGTTTAACATACTTTTTAGAAAATACCAGTTTAATTTTCCTTCGATAAACTAAAATATGAATTTGGTTTGCTCATATTTTTTATAAAATAGTGGTACACAATATCATATTAGTTAAAATAGTTTCAAAATTTATATAACAAACAATACGGATGAAAATAAAGAGTAATTTGAAAAAAAAAATATTTCCCATAGGAAGTAGAAATAGTTATTTTAAAACATGTGTCCTATCTATTATGTTTTCTCTCTCTCTCCCTCACCCCCACACTTAAAGACACACAAATAAAGGTATAATGAAACCTCTATTTCTCATGAGAGAAGATTCTTCCTTCACTACATCATTATTATTTAAAACTCATACCGCCATATTGGCTTTAAGACCGTGTCACTCCATATATTTTCTAGTGGACACAAGAATAGATAACATTTCTATGATAATTTCAAACATTAAAAATATAATTTTTGAGGAATATTATTTAATAAATTCCTCATCCACACTTTGAGAATCACCCACAACCCATATTTCATGAACTAACTAGTGATTTTATAAAACAATAGGGTTTGATTGTGATAGTTTAATTTTATAGAAAAAATAATATCATTTATAAATGAAATAACCTTTTCATTATAGTGAAAGTGTAATCATGTAATAAATATATAACTTGAAAAAGTTATTCATACATAATTGTCTCAGGATCACACATATCAAGATAGTTTATTTTATTCCTATAAAAATCACAAGATGTTTTGATCAAAACACATTTCATTTCACATATCATAACATAATAATCCAAATATAGTGTGGTAATCAAGAATAAATTATAATATCTTTATTATAAAGAAATAATAAATACCTTTCCTTTTATAAAATATAGAAAACACGATGATTCATCGAAAAAATTGTTAAAAATTCAAATATTTCCTAAAATCATCTATAGGAGGGTTGAGGATTAGGATCCAAAGTAAGAATCAAATGAATGAGTATTTTGGGGAAATTATTGGATTTAAAACTAATTTTTTGATTTAATAAATAATGTTTCATGGTTATGATTCATGATAAAGGAAAACCACATGCTAACCATGTGAATTCCCACTATCTATAATTTTTTATGTCACATGAATCAACCATATGGTATTCTTATATCGTGTGTTAACCATCTGACTACCTGATAACTCTCATATTTTCCTAATGAATTCTAAGAGAATTATAATTGTTTCCCTAACCCATTATCAAATCATAAAACCTATAAAATTATTTAAAACAGTACAAAACCATCCACAAAATTTTTGAAACCTATCCTAACCATTTCAGAAATTAAAATTTAGAAAAAAATATATAATTGACTCAAATGGGGGGGTTTTACACTACCTATACAATGTTAATAGGTTCCCTCATTAGTGAGTTTGGAGGATTCTATTAATGATCATCTATTTCATAAAAATATTTATATATTTCTTTTCTTCCTAAAATATCATTCATAATTCAAATAAAGGAACTAACACCGCTTCATTGTTTGGGAATATTTCTGATATGATAAGGGATCCTTTGACTAGTGGATCACCTATGGAGGTAGGTAATCCTTATTTTTTTTCTCATTTTATTGTCGTCAATCCATTCCTCATCAAAGAATAATATGGAGGTTATATCATTAGCATTCCAGTAGTAGTAGTAGTAGTCTATTTTTTTATTCAAAAAATGAATGACAAGGAAGACAACATCCTCTCAAGGGGGCCAGAAATGATGGAGCCCAAGGGCATCCCCCAGCACTATATATGCACATTCGGAAGGGAGGGAGGGAAGAGAATCGTAAATGATAAGGGGTGCGTCCTGCCTACCCAAGCGAGCAAGGGAGTCTGCCACAAAGTTGGTCTCCCTCCAACTGTGATGAATAAGCTTCCCTCATGAAGTTTCGATCTTGCATCTCTTGATGAGGTAAGTGAGATCCCAAGGAACCCCACTAGTCCCTTTTAAGTTCTTCTCAAGGAGTTCTGAGTCCGTCTCAATCTCAGACATTGTCAACTTACCACGTCTACACACCGTCAGACCAGAAGCAGGAGCATGGACCTCTTCACTCAGAGAGTTTCCCATGCCATAAAAAGCACTAATAGTGATGACAATCGAGCCTGAGGGATCACGCAGAACTCCTCCCCCCCCCCATAATGCCCCCCATGCATGATCCATCAATGTTGAACTTGAATCCCGTAGCCAGTGGGAACAATTTAACCCACTGGCCAGTCCCCTTTCTTGAAATACAGGGGCGGTTGAGCATGTTACTAACCATAGTTCACATCGAACCTCCTTTGATCTGAGAAGGAAGATCGAAATTAAGACCTTTGAGGCTATCCTAGAGGAACAACAACGACCTATTTTCTCTAATCCGAACATGATTTCAAGCCTCCCAAGGCACCCAACACGTAGCCACAATAATTATCATTCTAACCATTCGCTCCTGGAAAGAAGACCTTGATCCAGAAAACCAGAACTCCACGTATTCCTATAAATAATACTCTCCGTCATTTCTGCATGGATTATACGTTTACAGGGACCAAAGGTGGACCACCCAATGGCTATGGAAGAACAGATGCTTTGCCGATTCTGACATGTGGCAAATGCAACAGAAGTATCTAGAGGCCAAAGCAATGCCTCGATGCTGGATGTTATCCTCCATAGGTAACGCCATGTTCCTGATTCTCCAGAGTAATAAGATCATTCTAATAGGAATATAATTGCACCATAATGTTGGGACCCAAGCGTTGCTTGAGCTACTGGGATAAATGATACTCATGAAGCCTTGTGAGGTAAACCTACCCGAGCTGGTAGCCGTTAAGCAACACCTATCAGGTTCCACACTCATGACAATATTTTCGAACACATACATCTAATTAGCATTCAAAGAAGTACTGATCAAGTCGAACTACTCACATGCACTACTAACGGTGATGTTAGGAAAAGGATGGTGAGAGTCCCCAAAGGATTCCCTCGACCAGTTGGTGTCCCAAAAATTGATCCTCCCGGCACCGATGATCCATCTTACATGGTCTGACAATGTCTCAATAAAAGAAAACATGCACCTTGCCAGCCTCGTGGAGCTGTAGAGTCCCAGTGTTTCAAGCCACGGGTAGCGCGCTTTAAAAAACTCTGCCCACAACGAATCCCCGGTGATAATTTCCCAAGCAAGTCATGCCTGAAGGCTTTGAATGGTACCCTGGATATCGCGAAGACCAACTCCTCATGCCTCCACTGCTCTGGCCAGACGTTTCCAGGAGGCCCGGTGGTATCTTCCCTCCTCCATGGCGTCCCACATAAAAGTGTTAAGAGTTATTTCTATTCTCTCCACAGTCCCCTTTGGGGGATGAATCACGGAGAAAATGTTCATGGGAATGGACGTGAGAACACTGTTGATTAACATTATCCGGCCACCGAAGGAAAGCAACCTATTCTTCCAGTTATAGATTCTACCAAGAATCTGATCAAGGATTGCAGAGAAGTACACCTTCTTAATGTGACTAGAGTAAATCGGCACCCCGAGATAAGGGATGGGAAGTGGCCGCTTACAAATGCCCAGTATCCTTTGAATCTCCATGCTCTTTGGTACCGGGCATTTTTTTGTAAAGAAGAAGTGGGTTTTGGTAGAGTTAACACTCTGCCCGCTCAGTCTGTCGTAGGTGGATACGGAATCCATAAGGGCCTTCAACGACCTTTTCCTTCCATTGATAAAGATAATAATGTCATCCTAAAACATTAGATGTGAAATGTTAAAACTACTCCTTCTTCCTCAGAAAGGGAGGATGGGGCCTAAAACCATCCTATGGTTCATGTTCCTTGAGAGTGCATCCTGGGCGAGAACAAAAAGATATGGAGACATGGGGTTCCCTTGCCGAACACCACGAACAGTATTGAAGAAACCAAAACCTTATCCCATCAATACAATGGAGAAAAATGGTGAGGAATAGAATCTGAAGCAGATATAACAAAACTCCTCACTGAACCCAAACTTCTTCATGACCCGGATAATGATGTTTCATTCCGTCATGTCGTAAGGCTTGTTTATGTCTACTTGGAAGATGAATTTTGATCCAACATATTTTCTGTTAATGTCTTGCACCATTTCATTGGAGATTACCACCTCCCCTTGGATACTCCTTCCCTTGAATAAAAAGTGTTGCTCCAAAGAAACCAGGCGAAGAATAATCTTGTCGAGCCTTCTGACAAGAACGGAGGCCAATATTTTGTGAGCAACGTTGCAAAGTCATATTGTCCTTTACTGACTAACGAGGGTGGGATTTCTGATATTCGGAATGAGCACCAGTATGGAGGCCGAAATTCCCCTAATGATAGGGCCACCAGAAAAGAAGTCCTGGATCGACTCCACTACATGCTGGCCGACAATCTCCCAAGCAAAATTGAAAAATCTGGTCGGGAAGCCATTGGGTCCAAGCGCGCTGTCTTGAGGCATTCTCCTTACTGCAACATGGACCTCCTTGACCGAGGGGATGGAGGAAAGATCTCTATTTTCCATCTTATTAACCATAGAGTGGATTCGACTGAAGACGTCCTCAGTGATTTGGATCCCTCTTATGAAGGATGAAACATTCTCCCCTGTAAGGATGTTTTCAATGTAGTCTAGAGCAATCTTCCCCGCAGTGTTCACCTCCGATGTATAGCCCACATTCTCTATTCTTAGGTTAATCCATGAGCTTTTCCTCTCTCTAATGAAAGCATAAAAAAGGCACTGTTTCTATCTCCTTCCTTTAGTCATCTAACCCGCGACCTCTGTTTGAAATCTTTCTCCAGAGATAGGAGTCTCTCCACCAAGATGTTCTTCTTGTCACACAGAGCAACAAACAAATCCTCATCCCATGTGTTCTAGAGAGAATCCTCCAATCTGTCGACTTCCAACCAGAGACTATTGATACCCTACGCGACATCAGGTTTAGAACTCGCCCAGCTTTGCATGTTCAGTTTAAGGCAACTGAGGCGGTTCACCAGACCACCCCATGATCTAGAACTGACATCCTTAATCCAAGATGTCCTGATAACATTTGAAAAGGAGTCATTCCCATTCCATGCAGTTGAAGAGAAAAAAGGAGAGCAAGCGACCTCCTCTCTCCTGATATAAATCAAAAGCGGATTATGATCAGAGATCACCTGCTGGAGATGGGTGACTGAGGTCTTTGGAAAGATGTCAAACACTTGAATATTTGAGAGGCAATGGTCCAACCGACACCAAATGCGGTCTGCACCCTTACGGTTGTTGGACCAAGTGAACTTAGGGCCACATAACCCGAGGTCTAAAAGCCCATCACTACTCATGAACTCATTGAAATCAGACCTGCCACCAAGATTGAATCCAATGCCCCCCTTTTTCTCAGAGACGTCTGCGATGGAGTTGAAGTCGCCACCCACGAACCAAGAAAGGGACCCTGTTTTCAGTTTTTCCAGATGATGCCAAATCTCTCTCCTCTTGGAAACCACAGTGTCCGCATAAATGAATGAGAACACCAAATCGTGGCGAGCTGTGGAAATATTTGTGTTGATGCATTGTGAAGAGAGACTTAGAATCTCAACGGTAGCTTGGCTCCTCTAGACAATCCAGATATGGGAGTTCTCAGCACCGCCATGAAAAAAATTAGGAAAATCCATCTTCCTAGTAAGAGAAATACCTTTTCTATGTACTTGTTTGGGTTCAATAATCACCACAACATGAACATGAAAACTCCTGGCCTCAGAAACCAAGAAAGCACATTTTACTTGATCACCTCAGCCCCGTGCATTCCAGATGATAACGGGAATCTTTAGGGCTCTAAGAGAGGAGGGAAAAGAGAATAGAGCAGGCGCAAAATGGCCAGTATCCTTAGATTTAGATTGGGTGACAGGTCCTATGATCTCTGACTCGAGGAGCGTTGGCTTGGGAGAGAAGACCACCTTTCTAAGGAATAAGAATCCTCCTCCAATAGGGCTTTCCCTTTTACATTAACAACAACTTCAAAAAATGGACCCATGTCTCCCGGAGATGAGGAGGCCAGCAGACGCCGTTCCGGGGAGAGGCAAGAGTCCTCCAGCTCTCTCTTCAATCCGTACGAGGGATAATCCATCTTGGCCAGCCCCTCCACGTCCAGAGTGAGGTTACTCACCAGAGACTTCTGGAGATTCTCTGGTGTTAGATGAGTCGAGATGCAGAACGACGAAGAAGGGGGAGAGAGATACCTGGGAGGACTACCCAGAAGACCTAGGAGGAAGCCAGGATTGATCAATGATTTTCAATCCTGTATGGGGGGGATCTCGGTAATGGGATAGGGCGACCATGAAATCAGATCACGAGGCTTAGAAGGGGCCAAAAATTGGGCTGACACGGAAGACCATGCCCCCATGCAAACCTATTCTAGTGCATCGCACACACCGGTAGGATTCAAATTTGAAATCGTAACGGGCCGAACCGAAGACCCCTCTATCCTTCGACCGGGTGATGCTTGACCCGGACCCGCCTATGGATCTTGCCGGGATGAGCTAGCAGCGTCCGTCCTTCTCCTATAAGCCGAATCCGTGTGGCCATGCAGACCAAAAAGGACACAGAACTTCAAGGAATGATGATAGGTGACCCTTTGCCTCCTTGAAAACCCATCTCTATCCTGTAAAAGAATATTGGGGGATGTTTCTTGGCCTTGTCGAGTTCAACACAGATACGGGGATTGGCCGTCGACAAGAAGGACCGAGTCATGTCATCCATGTAGGGAAAGGAACCAAGAGAATTCCCCAGAGACTGCAAGATGGAGTGATTCTGGAAAGGGAGCGGAAGGCCTGGGAAGGAGGGACAAACCCCATCCGAAGTGGACTCACGTCCAAAGTGACAGTCCGAGGACCATCGCGAAAGGGAGAAGCGCCAGGAACCACACCTTCTGCTAGATCTTGAAAAATCCCTCACAAAATCATGTCCAGAACCGAAGTGAATGCTGAAGGCCACTCTGGAAAGCTCAGAGACTGCCGGCGGGAATGTGAGGGCCCAAGAGTTCACCACACCCCGAAAGAAGCTCAACGAGAGTATGCTGCGACCGAAGCGAGCCACCAAATAGAGGTCAAGGAGAGAAGCAACTTCATGGATCTCATGAGAGAAAAGATCCACCACTGGAAACCCGTCCACCTGCCTGGGGGGGAGACATTCCACCTAGATCGGAGCCAAGTAGGGGCGGTCCGGAAGGCTTCCAATGGCCACCGACGAAGGAGGGCCACATAGAACAACCTCGTAGGAAGCCTTCTCGGAACCCTCGACCACATCAGCCTCCCATGGAAGCTGAGGACCAGGTGCCGAAGCCGAAGCCGAATCTGGAACCAGAGTGGGAGCCAGAGCGGGAACCAGAGCCGGAGCGGAGGCAGAAGACATTATTCCTCATTAGCATTCCAGTTATTTGCTATTTTTTAGTGTTCTAATTTTTCATACCTGTTTGATTATTAATGGATTAATTTTATGTGTATTCTTATTTTATTACCTTCCATAAAATCATAAGATGATCCATGATATTTTATTAACCACTTCAATTAACCTCACCACAAACATTGAAACTATTATAATCTTTTTCAACAACTTTCTCACCATCACCACAGATAAATTATTTCCCCTCACCGACAGTAAGACCACCATCACTATCCCATGAGGTGTCAAATTTTTAATGTAATATAAATTAAATTTAAATTTCTCCTTAACATAAACATTGTATTAAATAGATCATTTCACAAGGATCAAAATTCCAAAATGATCCTTAACACATTTTATTATGGAAATTATAACCAGTGGATAGTAGCTGCTGAATGGGGAAGTTTAAATAGTGGTTACCATATTATGAAATATATATGTTGAAATAAGAATATATGTCACTCATAATACTAATGATCTATTAAAATTAAATTGTTATATCTAAACACCTAATTAGATCATTTTATATCGTATATGTGTTATAAAATTGAATGTTTATAAAATTAATTATATTATGTTTAAAATACTCATTATCTAAATACAATATTAATTCTATTTAAATTAATATTATGCATTAAATAAGTGTAAAATTATTAAATATTTGTAACAAATTAAATTTCCTATTAAAAATATTTTCTTTATATTTTATGTTTATTTATAAAAGTAAAATTTGAAATTTCTAGAAGGTTAGTTTTAAAAAATTATACTCATTTTTTAACTCATTATATCAATTTAATCAAAATATGAATGGTTTTAATTTTTCTAATATTCTTAATTTTTAAAAAATAATTCAAAACATTGCTTTTGGTAAATTCCATGTATTTTCTAACATAATTTGAATATAAGTATATAAAAAATTTATAAAACATATTCTTATATAATGATTTATTTTAAAAGTAATATTATATATTTATAAATACTATGTTAAATTTATAAAGATATATTTCATATTTTAGAACTAAAATTTTATTTTTATTAAAAATTATTTTAAATGACATATATTTATTTTTTTAGAATTATTTTTCTATCCCATTTGAATTTTTTATAAAAAATTGATTCCATTTATTGAATAATAATTTCAAAAAATATTTAATAACACTAATTATATGATTTGGCTTAAAAATAAATTACATATTTAGAAATCAGTTACCAAAGTAAAATTAAAAATTGTAAAATGTTAAAAAAATTATAACAGTATTAAATATTTTTAAAAACATTTCTCCAATGATAGGTTGGGGTATTTCTTGAAAAAAAAATGATACCCTCACCAATATTTTTCACTTTCAGAGAAACTATACATTGAATGTGAAATGAAAATAATATAAAGTTATGGGTATTTAAAAATATGTCACTACCCAAAATTATAAAATAAAAATGCCCCACCCATTTAGACACACTCAAAATATTATATTAAAAATTAAAACTATACATAAATCTCAACCCAAAATTCTTATAAATGTCATTTTCCACCCCCTCAAAATCATAATCAAATTTAAAAAGGATTTATCCCAACGTATAAGTTAAAATTCCCAAATCACTTATTTTAAAATTTATATCTTTCTATATTCTTATGAAAAATAAAAAACCCATTATAACATCATAAAAAATAGAATCATTATCATTAGTATAATTATGTGTTTTTTTGTAACATAGAATATCTATTCCCCTCCAAAAAATTAAAAAATTGGAACGTCATTCATATTACATGTTAACTACCTTCTACATGAGTGATGAATTATATTATTCAAGACCTCCTTATATGGATGATTCAAAATAAATATTTTTTAAATAAATATTACTGTACAACCTGTTAATTATTTTGAAAATTTATACAATTTTATACCTTCCTTTTTTATGTAAAATAAAAACAGCATCCATGTGTATGTGGTAACCACGACCTTCATGGAGAGACTTACTTTATTTTTCATCACTATTATATTAGATTAGTTATAAAATATATTGGATTAATAAATATTATATTAATGGTTTATATTTTTCATTAATATGGTTTTGAAATTAGTAAAAAAAATTAATTATCATTATAAATTATATTGTTAAAATTGGTAAATTACCAGAAATAGGTTGACCATACATCATATTCTCGGGAACAATGACTATATATTCAATAATGTTTTTATGAGGATTTATAAAACATTTAAACACAATGGTTTAAATATTTTTATCTTGGAATGATGAACATAGTATCAAATAGTTTGGTTTTATGTCATAATTAAAAAACATTTCAGAATCAAGTTCAATTACTAACATCCAATAATGAAATTAATCATTAACTGACTAATACATGGGAAATGAATTATTAAAACATTTGAATATAAAAGTTAATAAATATTAATATTTTTCTGAAATAATTCATCAATATAATTATCTTTGTTATAAATTTCGTTAATCAACTTTTGTAGAAATCAAGATAAAAAGGAAATGATTTTTTTCTAATCTCATTTTATATTTGATATTAAAAGGGGTAAAGTTACCATATAAATAATTTTATGATTTTTATTTTTAAAACCATAATTATGTTTGTATCATATGGTTTTTCATGAGGATCACCTTTTCTACTTCTATTTCACTTTCCACTTTGGTACATAATTCACTTGAAGTGATGATTTTAATAAAACTAACATCACCTCTTCTTTTCTGTCAAGAGATTTTTCCTCCATGTATATATATTTCTTATTTTATTTTATGGATGTTATCATATCAACATAAATTATTTATTATTTTATTTTTTAAATGAACATGACACTATTTATAAAATGAATCTCTTTTAACATTTTTTGGTGTGGTCTTTTTCAACAACCATTGACTTTTTATAAAATGTGAAATGAATATTCCTTTAATTTTTATAAAATATTTCCCATTAACATTATTGGTTCTATTTATTAAAACCCCTATCATGTTTATCCTAAATTTTCAAATTAATTTATATTCCTTATTTATTATAAATATTTTCTCAAAAGAGATAAAAAAATGTAAAGTGTATTTCTTATTATTTCTCCATGTGAATAATAAATATAATAAAAAAGGGTTTTCATCTATGTCAAAAATTTTAAGGATTATAATTCATAAATGGGAATACTATATTAGTATATGATCCAATTTATATATCTGAATGGATTTCCAAAATCTCTATTAATGATTTCTAGAAACCTATCTCTTTTACATGGGTAAATTAAGTTATCCTTTAAATATTAATGTTTTCATGTTCTCTTGGAAGACATATGTATGATATATCTTTATGTGATTGGTGGGACCTATATAAAATTACAATTAATTGGTTAGTGTTTGATATCTCATTATATAATTATTGGATAAATTTAATTGAATTCCTAGCCAACTATATTATGGGAGATAGGTATATGAATTAATAACCCACTATGTTATTGGTGATAGGGATGCGAATTTTTGACTGATCATGTTATGAGTTATATACTAATTCTTGGTCTATAATCAAATTTCTTTAAATTTTCTCATGTTCTGTTAACTCATTTCATATGTTATGATTAGATCCTTACGCATTTATTTTATTATGATCCATATTTATTTGTGTATTATTTTTTATGTTATGTTCACAAGCCTTGATTATGATCTCATTTCCACATGTCAATCTTATGTTTACTAATTATCATCCACTTTTATCTTTAATAGTTACTATTATTGAGGTTTGATGATCACCCCATTCTTACGTTTTCATTTTCTAGATTATTAAAATGAGTATATTTTATGGTATGTCTTGAGGAGTAAGATTACAATGTAATGTTCACAAGTTTTATAAAATAAGTTTCCTATATAGATATTATCTAAATATACTAAAACGCTAGATTTAATGATTGTGGTATTTCTTTTTATATGTAATTTTTTACTTATAAAAATGATGAAAAATAAATATATGTTCATTTAGGGTCTCAAAAGCTTGTTTGAGAGAAAGGTATAGTTATTTTTTGTGATTATTTTAGTTATTCATATATATTTTGATGAATGTTTTCATTAAAAACCTTAGAGACAATTCTATGTATAAAATAATACCCTAAAATTTTGGTAAGGTGATAATTGTTTTTGTTTCTGATTAATTATATACCTACATAGATGCAAAAAATGAGTTGAAATCTCTAGTACTAATGCATCTTGGGAAAATGACCATAAAAAGAAAGATTGGGTATGGACTCCATCTTTAGCTAGTGAATAATAGATAGGACTAATTACATAGATCATTGGACTCACATAATGGATATTATGTTCTTATTTAACCTCTATTTAAAAACCATTATTGTAATGACCATAAAATTTATAAATGGAATTCCCTTTTTAATTTAATAAATTAATTATTAATTATGAATGTTATAAAAAATATGTGCTAATTTGGTTACTTTAGATCATTATATATTCAATCAAATTTAAAAATATAAATAATAATCCTGACTGATGAAAATATAATCATTGTATAATTTCCATTAATATTATTATATTAGTGATTATGATAAAGTCCATTTGACACATATAATTGAATTGAGGACCACAACCAAAAATATTGTACCACATAAACCCTATTTATTCAAACTATTTAGGAAGACTGAATCACTAGGATTTTCCCATAACTAATCCCAATAAAATATTGAACAACTAAAGCATGAGACAAACCGTTTATGATATATGTGAAAACTCATCAATATCACAACCAAAGCCATGTCTGTCGAACCACCACAGAAAAATATCCCCATCTTAAATTTTTTCCTTCGGGAATTCGTTGGTGTAATAAAGTGCTATGTATATAGACCCTATCACTATGAAATTTTATATTTTATTTTTAATTAAATAATTATTATATTTATCCCCATTAAATATCAAACTATATAATGAGTTTTTATTAGATTTTTAGAAGATGAAAAACAAATTGTATATTTGGGAAATGTATAGTTTTATCCATGGAAATCAAATTATATGAATTCAAGAATTTTTAAATAAATTTTATTTAAAAAAAATATTATCAAATATTTTTTATTAAACATAAATGAAAATATAATTTTATGATGTAAAAAATAACCTTTATAACGACCAAAAAACAATTATTTTCAAAAAACCTTTATTTTTCAATAAATATCATTTTTTAATTTGTAAGTGGAAATTATTTTCCTTATTTAATTATTTTGATAAAATTATTATTTTTAATTAAATCATCATATGATTATTATATAGCAATTATTTTGTAATAATTTTTATAGACTTTCTAATTTTTGGGTTAAAATTAAATACAGTATAAATATATTGTATATATTATGACCTCATAAAAGTCCCAAAGTGTTTCGATTGATTCTATAAAGTCTATCCAAGACAATATTTTTTTAAATTTAAAATAATATAATTTTATGTTTATTTTATTAAATTTATAAACCCTTAATTAATCCTCTATAACCTATATTATATTTTAAGTGTTTAAAATCATTTCTATATTAACACGACTCACTTATAGATCATAAATAGAATTATTTTTATGTGTTTAGTTAATATAATTTTAAAATAATGTCAAAGATCCATTTTGGTTGAAATAATTGAAAATAATAAGAAGATTTTTTTCTTTATTACTTTATAATATAGAGTCCAAATCCTATGTTATGAAATTGATAAATAATTATCCTCTATTTTTCATATAAACCCACTCAAAATCCAATTAATAATTACTAAAAAAGATATTATAATTTAATTATTCTAAATTTAACTCTATATAAACCTCCCAATGATCACCTAAGATCCTAATAAGTTCCTCCCAAGCTATTAGGAGAATCCTCTCAATGTAAGAGATCCTCTCCTTCTCTTTATTCAATACACTTATTTGTATTATCCCATTAATATTAATTTTTTTGTGTTGGGTTGTGTTATTATATTACACTATTAATTTAATTATTATTTATAATTCATTATATACACAATTAACACTTATTAGTACCTTTTATGAATCTTTAGGTAAACTTAACATATAGAATATATTATCGGATTATTTTTCATGCTGAAGAATTGTTTAGTGAATACCCAACCATGTTATCGGTTAATGGTATTCACCAAGATGTACCTATACTTTATTTATTGGGTAATTAATGTATTTATCTCACACTCCTTAATAATAGGATGATAATTTATGAAATAAATCCTTATGTTGTATGATTTTTGTGACACAATAATACATGTAATTGATATGAATGTAATGGGTGGGCTAAAAATAATATACACCTTCAATGCCTTAGGTAATAATTTTATCTCGTGAGATCCCATGTTTGGTAAAATTGAACTTATCCTAAAAACACTATATTATGTTTCATATATTTGTATCCTTGACCTTTGAATATGATATCATGTTTTATATTGTTGTCACATTATAATGGTGTCTTTATACTATCATGTAATATTATGCCTCATTGTTTAGGATTATGATTTTTCCCCTCTTATGTTAACTTGACATGCCTCTTGGATCAAATTTACTATTTTAACTTATTCTATTGTTTTTTATTCCCATATAGAGATTTATAGGTTAAACCATTCTTATGTACATCACTAGGTTATCCCGTCTAGTTTTAGAATAATTGCAGAATTTTTGGATACTGACAAGGATGCTTTGAATAATGTCATCATATTTATATTGAAATTTATTTTGAAATAAACGTAATTTCCCAAATACACTATTCGTCACAATCTTCTAAAATTTTATAATGTGTACCATTATGTAATAATTCATTAGTTAAGGTGTATTAAATATTTGGGTTTTTATATTTAGTATTAGTGAAAAGTCATGTTATTTTTGGGGAATGATATTAAAAAAATATGGTTAAAGAATAATGGTTAAGACTATAAATAGGAAAAAATAGTTAATTTATAATTTATATTCTAAGTGGTTTCCATAAAAATACAGGATTTTCTCATACCTCAGGTGGATGTGTCTTTTGACCAGATTTACTGAGGGATAATAACCCTTAAAAAAGTGAATTTAGTTGGACTCAATCATCCCCTAATCCATGATAAGAGGCATGTCTTCACACATTTTTAATAGTCTAGGGATATATTATTTGGAAAATTGAAATATCCTTATCAACAATTATTAAATGAAAAAATCCTATAATATTTTAATATAAAAAAGATATTATGGAAAACTGTGATTAAAACCATGAAAATTTATATGCTAAAAAATGGATTTCATTTATGAGTTAATGATTTAATTTTAATGGTTTTACATTTATATAATTAATTGTTGAAAACTTCTCATGGATAATTTTACCATTATTTATAGTAAATGAATGGAAATATTAGATACTATGTCTACAACAACTGTGAGGGAAAATGTGACGACGTCTTAAATGGGATTACCAACCCGATGGGATGAGAAATCGAAAAATTCCTGAAAATAAATTCTAAATTGATTGTTTTTTGAAAAAAACATTAACAATAAGTAACACCCAAATCTGCCAAATAATTATCATGTTGTAATTGACACTATTATGTGATAAAGGACTTCAAATTTTAATGGAACTTATAACCCTTGAATTATGGAAAATTTGATCAACTCCATATGAAAAATATTTTCCATTCTTCAATTCTATAGGAATTAGGAGGTCATGTTTTCTATTTATTGTATAGAAGAAGAAACTAGTCAACATTAGATGTTATTCGAGAAAAAAAATCTTGAGGAGAATATCAATGCAATATAGATGAAAGAATTATAGAAAATGTTTTTCAAAAATTATATTCGAAAAACTCTCTGACTATAAATGTAGAGGGACTGCTTTAGAATCAAGAAACAAGATGACTATTCCACTGGGGAATATGAGAGAAACATTAAAATATATTCATGACATTCTTCTATGTTTTTCTTTACACATGAATGTAATATTTAACACTATACTGTTGTGGTATATATGAGTCTATAAAATCCTTATCCATTTTTGAATTATACTGGAAGGATGAAGATGTCCAATGTTCCAAAAAATTGAATATAAATATTATTTAATCTAAAAGGTCTCGTGGATATAGAGATAGTAAGAAGATAATTGAATTGAATTTAACCAATGTGATTGAGAAATATCAATGTGCAAGAATTTCAAAAACGTCACATGTCAAAAGTGTGGGATGAAGCATCCCATAAATTACATAAAGGGGATAACTATACTTTTTAGGCATTATAATGAAAGAAACCTTGAATGTAATTACCCATGGTAGAAACTCACTAATTTTATTGAATAAAGGAATTATCTAAAAAAATACCAACCTATTTCAATTTTTTTAACTTAATAGAACAAGGAAACTCTGTGAATCAATTCCATAATCCATTGGTTATTGATAAAAACTAATGACAACAACCTCAATATCCTAGATATAAAGGAAGATAATATTTAACAACAACTACTAATGTGGATCATGAAAACAATGTGGTGTCAAGAATGCAATTTATTCATTCAAGAATAATGAACATACTTTTTTATTCTTGTTCTGTGCTTTCTTTCATATCACACAATATTATTAGCACAATTCAAAAACCATCTCAAACATGGATGTTGAGTTATCATATATAATGATGAATTAATAAATTGTTGCATCCTAAGAATAAAACACATCCCCTTGACAATTTTTTTGTATGAATTTTGAAACAGACCTTGTGATACTCCCTTCCATTTAATTTTATAAAATTATGGATCGGATTGGATTTCCTTACATAGATCTAATATAAGATTTTGAGATAAGTAAATATCCATTCATATCATGTATCGTCTTATGTTTCTATAAATTAACAATTAAGAAGATAAACCTACATTGGTATAAATGTCCCAATAATGGATATTATTTAATTTTAAGAAAGCATATATTTATAAAACAATTGAGAAAAGGGTAAATATCATCTTTCAAGATAAACCCATTGTGTCAGAATTCACTGATGTATTTCCTAAATAATTGTCTGGTATTCCTCCTATATGATTGGTTGAGTTAACAATAAAAATTATACGTAGATATTTTACAATATCTAACACTCCATATGGAATTTATACTATTGAACATGACTAGATGAGTAAGCATTTGTATGATAATTTGAATAAAATGTTTATATTTCCAACTTGTTCACCATGGGGTGATCCGGTCCTCTTTATCATGAAGTATGATGGTTAAATATTCATTTACAATGATTATATTTAACTCAATAAGATAATGGTAAATAAAAATTAAGCCTTTCCATGTATTGATAACTTCTTTGATTAGTTACGTGGAGACAGGTACTTCTCTATGGATGATATTAATTCGGTATATTTTCATGTAAAGATGATGAATCATGATTTCCCCAATGCTTTTCGATAATTTAAGAAACTATGTGTTCATAGAGGATCCATTTGGACTCGCTAATTCTCCTATACAATTCTCAAAATTTTTGAATAGAGTCCATAGGGATTACCTTGAGAAAATTATGATAGTCATTATAGAGGATATTTATATCTTCCACAAAATAAATGAGGAACATTAGGATCATTTAAATACTATACCAAAGAACACGTGAAATTAAAATATATGTGCACATTACAGTAAATAATATTTTTTTTGGGGAATGTAATATACCTGGGCCTTGTTATAAAGAAATGGATTTCAATGGATCCTTAAAAAACTATGGAAATTAAGGGATGTCTAATACCAACAGCTATGATAAAAATCTAAAATTTTCATGGATTAGATGGGTACTATCATTAATTTGTGATAAAATTAACATTATTGGACAAATCACTAACCAAGGTACACTAGAATTGTGTCATGTTTTTCTAGAATGATGAATGTGAAGAGATATTTATCGAATTGAAGAAGATTCTAATCACTACACCTATGGTCACATTACCATCAAGAGAGGTAGGTTTTGCAATCCAAAATTATGCATCCAAATAGGTCTTGGATTATATACTCATGAAAGATTAAAATTTGATATACTATTCCTCATACAAAAAAAATATCCATGAGAAGAAATACACAATGAATGAACTAGAATTCACTATAGTGATCTTCATATTAATTATGTGAAAACATTATCCCTATAGGGACATGTGTAATATATAAATAGACTATAAAATCCTAAATTACATGTTCAAAAAAAAGGATATAAATATGTAAAAAAATAAATGGTTATATCTAATCATGTATTATGATTGTTTAATCCATTATTTTCCCTAGATTGAAAAAAGTGCAATATGATTTATGTAGAATGAATCCTGAAACTCTGTCCATGTTGTGGACTATAAGGGATCCAATATTTAAAGACCTAATAATGGTGGATATGGGAATAATAAAATGAACTTTATCATACCATTCTAAATAAACTACTCAACAATCTATTATTTAGAAGATCATAGAGGCACATTAATATGATGAGTTACTATAGAATATTTTAGAGATATTCTAGACATTAACATTACTGTATGGGGAGATATATAGTTTGTAACCAAGATATATGTTCCCTTAATTATATAACAAAAGAGGGAAATTATTAATGTGTTTCATAGGTCATCCATATATATTAATTTAGTAAGAATTAATAAGTATATATATTTGATGTAAAACATCTTATGGGATAACGTGAAGAGGGATATTTTTGTTTTTTATCATGATTCTTCTTAAGAAAACATGTCAAAGGTGAATGAAAGAAGTATAAGGGCATAATTAAACCATTCCCCTTACATGTATTGTAATGAGAATACATAACTAGGGATTTCACAGTAGTACTCCATATTACATTTTATGGCATTAACACCAAATGGGTGGTATTTAACCACCATACAAAGGTAGTATATTTCATTCCAATGAAGGGATATTTCTCTCTTTACTAACTCTCCAAGATACATGTATATGAAGTTGTAATACTGCATGAATGTCCACTTTCTATTGAATTTGGTCAATATTTGAGGTTTTCCTCGATGTTTGAGAATCCTTCAGTGATCATTGGATATAGAATTGATCATCATAACTTCTTATCACGCTGAAGTGGATGGTCAGTCAAAAATGACCACTCATACTCTGAAGGATACACTAAGACCATGTCCAATGGATTCTTATGTATGTTGGGACCATCCGCTTCCCCTAGTGGAGTTCTCATTTAACAAAAGGTTCTATTATAGCATTTAAATTTATCTTGATGAGGATCTATATCAGAAGAGGATTTGGACTCAAACATTCAGTGATGAAGCGATACATAAGATGATTATTATACCTGATATTGTACATGAAATGAAAAATAAGGTTCAAACCATTAAACATCATATGAAATCCTCATATAGTCAAAAAAAATTAAAATAATCATTTATGGAACATAATGTTTGATGTTGGAGAAAAAGTGTTCCTTAGAATATCACTATTGAGGAAATTCATGAAGTTTGGAAATAATTTAAAGCTTAGTTGTAGATATTTTGTCCCCTTTTAGATCCTTGATCTCAATAGAGATGTTTCCAATCGACTATTAATCTCAACTAAAGTTTCTTGAGTTCATATTGTTTACCATGTATCTTTCTTGAGGAAGTACATACCAGACCCCTTATATATACTAAATCATTAGGAGGTAACTTTAGATAATGATCATTCATAACATGAGAAACTGATGAAGATCCTAGTTTACAGAGAGAAGGTTCTATGAATCATGAAAACTCACCTAGTCCAAGTGTTATGAATGATATGAAAGTTTGAGGAAGTGAAATTGGAATTGGAATATGATATAAAAAAAGAAGTTCCCTCAACTTTTTTAGTGTATTGAATTAAAATTATTAGAAAATATTTTTAGAATGGTGGGAGAATGTGAAACCCAATACTTTTAAAAATGAAATTCCATTTTTAAATGATTAAATGAGTTTTTAAATCCTAATTCTATATAAAACAAATTCACTACATTGGTTATTTTGGACCATTGTATCTTATGAAAAATTTAATACTCCTAATAATAATAACTATTAATAATATATTCACCATATAGTGAAAATTATGATTAGTATATTAAGGGTTAGAATAAAGTCCATTTTACATTCAAAAATGAAGTGGTGGCCTCAAATAGTAGGACCATTCCCTATGAAGTCCAATTATCAGAAATTATGAGGGACATAACTTCCTTGGGATTTTACGTTCACCAATTACAATATGAGAATCAACAACTAAATCTTGGATGAAATCATTTATGATATATTTTTTAACTCATCAAGATCATAGCCCAAACCATGTTCATGAAATAACTTCATGAAAATATCACCATCACACCCCTTAACCTTAGTGAATTCATTGATGTGATAAAGGGAAATGTATCTACACCATAATTGTCTAAATTTTCATATTTTATTTTTTAATAAAAATTTATATCTTTATCCATTCTAGAAATAATTTAGATAATCTGTTTTAATTAAATTTTGACACGATTAACAAAAAAATTTATTTTGGGGAAATATATATTTTCAATCAAGACTCTCTATTTTATTGAATTCCTGAATCTTTTTAAATAAAAGATATTATAATAAAATATTATTAATAAATAATTTTTAGTTAATAGAAATGATAATATAATTTCATGAAGTCAAAATTAATTATTATAATGGTCAACAAACTATTATTGTCAACAAACCATATATTTTCTAATAAATTCGTTTTTTGATTAAAATTTTAATTAATCATTATTAAATAATTATATGGATAAATTAAAGATTAATTTCGAAATTAGAACATCTAAATTATAAAATGGTTATTTTTTTCATAATATTTGATGATATATGAATTTTTTGGGATAAAATTAAATACAGTATAAATATACCATGTGAATTATGACTTGATAAATGTCTCGAACTAGTCCAGGTCGACCATGTATAGGTCACTCGGGCCTCTCTATGACAAGCCTCGAGAGGCATTACCGATCCTCCTAGGATGGTAAAAAGATTCAAGGGAATCATTTAGATTGAAAAGGTAACTTTTTGGATAAAAAATAAACAATAGATAAGTTGCAGAATGAAATGGACATCCCACAATACATTTATATAAATGTTAAACCAAATGTTAATTATACATGAAATTGAAAGTAAAACAGAACCGGACAACTCAACTAACCAGTCAAAATAACCAACTATCTACAGGTTACCCAGTTGGTCACACTCTATCATATCGATCAGAAATCACCCAATGTGGTCAAACTCATGCTAAAACCTACACAAGGGATAAAAAATAGAAGAAGTCTATAATCATTCGTATTAAAACTCAGTTGGTTAAACTGAAATTCAATTACCAATGCACTTCCTTTAAAATAAAATAAACCTATATTTCATGTTTGAAATACTATATAAAAAATTAAGTTTTCCAAAAAGGTTCCATGATATTGACACCACAAAATAATATTCTTTCATGTTTTCATAAATAGGAAATGCTTGTACCCAATTTCAAAGAGGAGCAACTTCAAAATGAAAATAGTTTTCAAGAAGGATGCTCTAAAGAATTTAAACTTTTAAATAGAAAAAATATACAAAATTTACCAACCGAACACACCATATGCTGACAGTGAGTATATAATATCTAATGAGAAGAAGTCATAGAAACATCCCCATGAACATTCTAGCTATGGGCCCAATATACATCGTATCACAGTGAAAAGTAACCATAAAAAATATCCATTATCAAGAACGATCCACTGGTAGGGAACATACCAATAACCTATAGGTTCCCCAACATTGTCATAATAGTTTAGTTAGTGTTGTCATTATCAAACATTCTATGTAAAAGAGGGATGAAACAACTCTAGATCACTAGCATACTACTACCCATCCTCCCACCTAGATACCTGAGTTTCCCTCTTTACACCCAAACAGGTTCCACACAAAATAAAATTCCATTTATGCATAATGCAACATTTTTTTTCACACAAAATCCAAATAGTAGATAAACATGTTTTACCCATTTTTTAACTCAATAAACAATCAAAAAAATTCATAAAAAAATTTCAAGATGTTTAACAATGCTTTGCACATGAATTCCATTTGAAAATGCACTCTTTGGGACAAATTCCCACCAATGACATACCAAACATGATTTTACATCCCCAAAACCATGTACTAAATCAATTACATGAATCTTAAAATGACCTCAAATGGTACAATAATGAATACACCTAAAAACTAATTTTTAAATAGAAATTCTAATTGGGTCTTTTGGCATTTTACCAAACCAAATTATAATAAAGGTACAAATTTCACTTTTCATAAAGAGGTGTAAAAACACCATTAGAAGCAGAAAAATATTTACATAAACCCTTTAAAAAATTTATGTTTCAAATTTAATGCTCTACCATTTTCATAAAAATTATGAATGGGCCACGTACCATAAAATCGTGCCAAAACATGTCGAAAACCAATACCCATCTCTTAATAAGACAAAACCCACTTTTTCAAATCCAAAAAAGGACCCGAAAATATCACTTTTCAATCTTCTCATATTTTAATAAATTCAAATATCTCAATTATATCACATTTATCAAAAAAAATCCAACCGAGCACTTTTTCCTAATAATAGGCACAAAACATTTAGCAAAAAAACTTCTATTTAACCCCCATAGTGGTAAAACACAAATTTTCATTCCATATATTTATTAAATTAGTTACAAATTTTCATAAAAATCACAATAGATATGCAAAAAACCTGTGGAATATTTTTTTGAACAAGTGGTCTGCAATTTTATTACAAAACAACTGCATTTTATAAAAATTTAGGAATAAATTACCATTTTTCACATAAAATAGAACATAAAAATATTGAGAAACAATACTAAACCTGAATATAAGGTTATAAAAACAACAAAAATGATTAAATGTAAATAATATAGGCATGAACTGGGGATAACCTACCCCAAAACCATGGAGAAATAGAGACGCACACCCGAAAGAACCCATTGTGGGTTCCAAAACACTAGATTTATGTAGAGTAGTCCTAAACAGAAAATCCATAAAATTTTGAGAAAACATAACCCTAGGTCAATAATGACTAAGAGAGAAGATAAATCCAACAAAAAAATGATAGAAGAACGATGTGGGAAGTGAACGGAAAAAAATTTGATGAAGAAATAAATAATAACCACTAACATTATGTAAAAAATCCCCCAACAACAGCCCCAAAACGAAGGAGAACTAATGGGGAAGAGCCTCTTGTAGATATAAAAAAATTTGGTCTCCATTGGGGAGGTTTAATAACCTAATGATATTAGGAAATAAATAATATATATAAGAAAAAAAATATTTTTTAAAACTAAAAATAGGCTCACAGGAAGGCACATTACCTAAATAAATAACCCAAATACACCATTATTATGAGTTACTATGGGGTCCATATGGATATGGTGCTTTTAATAAGTCATGGGAGGCCAATTTTGAAGTTTAATATATGAAAATTCTTGAAAAAAGAAGGATATATAAAATAATGTTTTAAAATAAATTGGAAGTGGATCACAGTTGACCCAAATATTGATGTAACCAACCTTCTC
The DNA here is from genome assembly GCA_963277665.1 of Viscum album. NCBI lineage: Eukaryota > Viridiplantae > Streptophyta > Magnoliopsida > Santalales > Viscaceae > Viscum > Viscum album. Next base: position 608,583,529 of record OY728133.1, on the reverse strand, counting down.
TCCAAAAACTCACAAAAAACCTATGGGGAACCCATGGTAGGATGAAAAGTGTAATTTCCCTCTTTCGGAAGCCGCCTAGAGGTGCCCCATAATCGTTTGGTCACATGGACTCAAGCGCATTTCCTCGAACGCCAGAGGCTACCGACAAGCAGTGAGGGTCGTGGGTGTGATAGTGGGGAAACTATGCATTCATTTGAAGACTAACATAGAGGATGCCAACAAATATCAATAATGGAAGTATTGTAATACCATACAATAATAAACACCGAAAGACTTAAAGTAATACGAAGTTAGAGCACATATATAATGATGATGCATGATACATACGTCTAATAAAGTAGCCAAACAAGTCCCTATATTGAAATAGAGAACTAAACCAAAGTACAAGAAAAAAATGTAAACAGATCCTCATTATTGAAAGCCTATACTTGGTCCCTTTCACTCTAGCTCCAATGTAGCCATGTACTTGAGGTAAAAGGGTGCTTTCCCTTATCTATACCTGCAACAAAATAATCTGTTTGGGCCCAAAAGCATGACCCAAATAGGGTGTGAGACTAATTCCCAATCGGAAAGCACAATGAGATATGTGCCTTATAGTTAATAAATATATATGGTAGGAAATAAGAAAATAAATAAAAAAAAAACGGCGTACTGGACATTAAACATTCAAATAGTTTCAAAGAATTTGACCACCACATGGCAAGTAAGTAGATAATCGCAAACATGTAACCATCTTGGATGTACTCACAACCTATCCCCTCTTGTTCAGATTTTGTAAAGGCTCTCTGAGGAAGAACTCAACGCCAATTCCACTTATAGAAAAGTATGATTAAAAGCTCTCTAAGGAAGCACTCACCATCCCTTCCCCCTATAGTCTTTTAACAGAAACTAAAAGTACTCTAAGGAAGCACTCAATGCCAATTCCACATATGGCCTTGTATGGTAAATATAGACACTTTGAGGGATCACTCAACGTTAATCCCCCCAATGGTCTCGCAGTGTGAAAAAAATAACACACTATGGAGAGACCCTTACGTCCATTCTCTCTATGGTCCACTACACTAGGTTCTCACAGTCTGGTGTAAGTCAAACAAGTATTGCAATGAATATCGGCCAAAGTAAACCTCATGAACTACTTGTATAATAGTCTATAGCATAACATCATGTCAGATAAGAAATTAACTCCATCATATAATACTATGCATGGAAATAAAACAACATCATAACATGCAAGACTAGTCCAAATGGTCAAATCAAGAAAAAAATTCATGTGAAAACCCTCCCAAAGCATAGAAAATAAACCTATTCATATTCAATAAACCTCTAATCTAGTATAGATGCATAATAGACAATTAATAGGGCTAATATAGTAAACACACAATACAATGTTCAAGTGTATTGGACTCTTTAGCACATATAACTAGATGACATTTAACGAAAAGCACAATCCACCTACCAAATTGTTGAAGGATCATTATATGTGAACCCAAGCCTTGAATCACAAAATAACAATATAGATATATAAAATCTTCTAAAAATTCCACTAGAGATAACCTGATATAGTGGAGGAATCTAGAAACCAGTTATTAGAAGAATGAAGAGCTTAAAGAGGAAATCCCAATGCAATTAATGGCACTCAAATCAGAGAGCAGACACTATATCAGGAGCATGGAAAAAGATCGTGGTTGTATGGTCTCTCCTAGATTAACCAGACCTAGACAGAGTTATTTCTTCCAATTAGATGTGCTCCGATCCATTTAATGATAAAAAATAACGTTCATGGCATGTACTTTAAAAGTATGCAGTTGTATTTGCCATTACTAGACCCCGAATTAGGCGGCCTCCAGGTCACCACACACGGCCATGTGCATGGCCGCTACATGGTCATCACCCAGCTACCCACGAGAACTGAGTAGAGGTCCTTTACTCATAAAGTACAAGGTGTGTACTTATTATATTTCCATACACTCCTGTTTTCCTCATAAACACTAGAAAAAGGAAAAAATACCTGCAAAGAAGATCTGGGTTCTTACAAACATCCCCCTTAATGAAATTTGTCCCCAAATTTCCCTAGCAAGGGTACATAGAAAAAGCATCCTCAAAGAGCTCCGGTCACTATGATCTTACATCAGCCTCCATCTCATAGGTTTTTTCCTGTACCCATCTGTGCATCCATAGCACTCATACTAGTGGAAAATACTGGCCATCGAGAACCTTCGTACTACGACCAACAATTTTGGATTGGATGCTCCTTGAATGAGGCGTCCACCTTTAACTCAACCTCCTTGGGTTGAAAAATATTATACATGCCTAAGAAGTAACTTCGAAGTTGAGAAATGTGGAAGACATCCTGCATAGACTGGTACCTCTAAGTTAATTGCAACTAATAGGAAACCAGCCCAACTCTCTCCAAAACCTCAAATAGCTTTAAGTACCATGTAAAATTCCTAAAATGTCTCCTAATAATTTTGTGCCCCAACCCCGGTTTGACATGTAGGAAAACTAGATCCCCAACCTCGAACTCTAGAGGTCGTATTTGCAGATCAGCAAAATACTTCTGTCGAGACTATGTAGTAGCCATCTTCCCCAGAATCAAATATATATGCTTTGTGGTCTTCTGGACAAGACGAGGTCCCAGCATAGCTTTCTATCCTACCTCCATCCAACATAAGGGTGATCGGATTGGCCTACCATAAAATTCCTCATATGGTGCCATCTAAATGGTTTCTTAAAAACTATTATTGTAGGAAAACTCAATAAGAGGTATGTGCTTCTCCCAATATCTTCCAAAATCTAGGATACATGCATGAAGAATGTTCTTAAGCACATAAATTGTACACTCGGACTGGACATCTATCTAGGGGTGGTAAGAAATACTCAAAAGTACCTATGAACCCAAATCCTTCTGAAGCCCCTTCCAAACCCGGGATGTATAACGTTTATCCATTTCTTAGAAAATGGATTGTGAAACACTATGCAAACATATAATATCTCAGATGTTCAACCTTCCTTGTTATCAACACTGAAGGTCTCCTTGATTGGAAAGAAGTGATAATCCTTTGTGATTCTGTCAATGACAACCCAAAAAAATCATTTCCTTAAGGTGACCTTGATAGACCTATCAAAAAATTTATCACGTCATCATTCCATATCCACTCAAGAATGGGTAACTGCTACAAAATCCCTAAAAGACGATGATTATCCACCTTCACCCACTGAGAGGTGGAACACCTCATAACAAAAATAGAAACATCTCTCTTCATACCTGGCCACCAATACTAACGGTGTAGATCTGGATACATCTTGGGGACACCAGGATGAACTACCCAAACCGAAGAATGAAAGTCCCGCATCAGCTCCTTGGGTAAGTCTGCTGAGACTAATACGCGCCCATGGAACGGAAAGATCTCATCCTCACCTATGGTCCATCTAGGAATAGGATCCTCTCCGGACACACTTTCTTGTAGGACCAGACCTTCAGAGTCTGATAGTTGCCTCATTTTCACTTGATCATGGACAGTAGAGGTAACACCTATAGAAGAAGATATGTTTTCCCCTTCCTGTCGTGCACCTCCAAATGTATCTCAGAGAATAGATCCATAAGTTTCCTATCACTATGGGCATAATAAAATGCATATATATGAGTCCTCTTGCTCAACCTATCAGCCACTACGTTACCTTTCCCAAGCTTGTAGGAAATCTCAATGTCAAAATACTGAAGGTACTCAACCCACCTTTGCTCTCTCAAATTTAGGTCTTGATGATTGAAGATATACTTGAGACTTTTTTGGTCCATGAAAAACACCAAATTCCTTCCCAACAAATAATGTCTCCAGCAGCGTAAGGCATGAACAACCACATCCAATTCAAGATCATGTGTCGGGTAATTTAACTCATGTCGCCTCAACTACTGAGACCTGTACAAAATGACTTTTTCTTCCTCCATAAGCACAGCTCCAAACCTGATACCTGATGTATCACAATATAGTGTATATAGTTTTCTTAGCTTTGGGAATACTAATATTGGTGCTGAATTCAACCACCCTTTTAGCTCTTGAATGCCTGAATCACAAGAATCTTCCCATAATAGTGTTGCGTCATTCATAGTCAGGCCATTCATTAGTGTTGCTAAGAATGAAAAGTCATGTATGAAATGTCTATATTAACAATCCATACCTAGAAAACTCCATACCTCAAAACGTTTTTTAGATTCTCCCAGAAAACTACTTCTCTAACTTTATCTAGGTCTACTGATACTCCTATCTTTGAGATAACATGACCCTAAAAGTGAATTTTTTCCATCCAAAAGTGGCATTTTGAGAGCTTAAAATATAGCTGATGCCCTCTCATTGTACTCAGAATGATCTCAAGATGGTTTTCATGGTCATGTCATGTGTGAGAGTACACCAATATATCATCCAGAAAACCCACCCATAAAGAATACAAGTGTGGATGGAACACTCATTTCATCAGTTCCATGAATATTGTAGGCATGTTCATGAGACCGAATGATATAACCACATACTTGTATAGAAAATACCTGCTCCAGAAGGCTGTAAGAGGTCTATCAAGAAGTATAAAGTGGAACTGATGATAAAAAGACCTCAATAAAATCTTCGAGAACACCTGGGACCCTCAAAGTTGATCAAATATATCATCAATCCTTGGAATTGGATATCAGTTCTTGACCATAAATTTGTTCAGCTTCCAATAATCTACACAATGTCAGAGAGTACAGTCCACCTTCTTCACATACAGGACAGGTGAACCCATGGAGAATTACTGGTTTAGATAAAACCCTCTTCCTGAAACTCCTCCAACTTCTTCTTGAGCTCATTTAACTCTAGTGTAGTCATCCTATAAATAGTGATGGACACTGGTGCCACACTTGGCACAAGCACAATAGAAAAGTATAACTCTCACTATGGAGGTAAACCTAAAAATTCCTCGGAAAGGATATCCCTAAAACGATCCACCACTGGAGGAAATTCCATCTGAGTAGTCCCCTGGTCATCTAGATAATGTCTATAAATATTTTCTATCACTCCTCCCAACCCATGATGCTTGGGTCCTGCTCTACTGGCATGGACATCCCATTCACCCTTGTGAAGGAAAGGTCTGTCATTTGGTTATGTAAAACTCCCTCTATGGAGATATCAATTGACAATATCCTGGACAAGAACTAACCAGTCCATTCTATGAATGACATCATAGCATGTCATCTCTAAGACATAAAGGTCCCATAAGATATGACAGTCACCAGCCTCGTGAGGGAACTCCTTGCACTGACGTACACTAGCCGTTATTTTCCCCAATGGTGTGACCAACATAAATACATCAGTACAAGTAAATATATAGAACCCAAGGCTCTCCACAAAAACAAAAGATATAAAGAAATGGGAAGCCCCTATATCCAAAAGAGTAGAATCTAAAACTAAGTCAACTAAGATCATACCTCGAACTGTAGAGGGTCTAAGATCCTACTCCTACTAGGTATGCTCTACTGCAAAAGTCTAACCAGCACTACGGTCCTATGACCCTACCTAACCACCCTGATCTGATCCACCCTGTTGTCGTTGAAATCCTGGTGAGTGACTACCATTGTTGCAACCTCCACCTCAGCCTAAAACGACCAAAAGTAACACCAGTTCCCAAACTAGGGAGAAACTGGTGGCACTGCTGCTGAATGCAGAGTCATAGGAGAACCCCTATCAGCAGCTGTTTATTAAAAGATCTCACAAAAATGCCGAAGATAACCCATCATTCCTCAAGATCAGCACTCCACTGAGTCTCTGGAGGAATGTGGGATCGTATGCCTGACCACCCCACACTGGTAGCATACCACTTGGCTACCTAAAGGTGCATCCCGCCTTCTCGAATCTCCATGTGTAGTCTTCCTATAGAACATCTTTCTATAAACTGGTGATGCAATAACTTTTGATACTGAACTACCCTGGCTCATCACTCCAGAATCCCTTAGGTTACACTCAGTGATCAGTTCCTAGTTGACTATAAAAGTGATCGAAGAAAACCAGATGATGTTCACCTACGAAAAAATGTAATGGCTCAAACCATACTCAAACTTCCTTTCTAGGAATAGCTCATCACCCCTAGGAAAGGGTGTAAAGCACTGTAGCTCCGTGAAGCGAGAAGATTACTACATAACAGAAATTGTACCATGCACTAAGCTCATGAACTATCGGGCTCGATGGGCCCTCAACATCTCCAGATTTAAGTAATCGTATAAGGTACGCTAAAACTATTCTCAAGTGATATCTTGTTGGAATCTCACCTATGGGATCACATTCCACAACCTCTTCGAGGAATCCCAAAACATATTCGTAGCGACATTGATACTCCTCTCTGTAGGTGTCTCTAGATGCTCGAAGATGGTAAGAATGGATTTTAACCAAGAATCTGCAGCCTGGGTCCTCCATCCTCTAATGTGGGAGGATACTGCTTCAGAATTAACCGTTTCAATTCTACCATTGTCGGGGCAGGGGGAGGTACTCCCTGGAAGGTCTGCATTAACCTCATGAAGCCCTGTTAGAACTATGCACTAACACCTGTGTCCGGAGTGATGGATGGGGCCATGACTGGCACAAAAGGAGGATCTGCTGTAAGTCCTTAATCTTCCATGTCCTGTGTTTGATCGTTGCCTTGTAACTAGTGTACAATCGGAGGAAGTCTCGGGGGCATGACTCTACATGATCAAATGCACACCTTAGATCTAAATTATCAAGGACTAAAAATTGCAAGAGTAAAGAGGGAATAGGAGAAATAAAGCATTCATGTCTTTCAAAACAAGGATTCACGTCATGTATATTGAACTGCACGACATGTTCCTATAGGCCATTCACATGGGAATGTACATCTACCAAAAATGGTCATGTAACACCCCATACACGACATGTTTTCCTTACATACAACATGTAACTGAATTTCCTTCTCCTACCAATGTTCCCTTACACGGATAGTCCACCCAAATCTCTTATAATAAGACAACATAGAGTGTTCGTGCCAGACATGGCATGAAATAGGTGAGCTTCACCGACCCAAGTTGTTAGTGACACTACTCGATACACAGCTCACACTACACCGCGTGATCTAGATGGAAACGACATGTACAACGAAGGTTTTTTCGACCCGTGTTGTTAGTGACACAGATGGATTCTCGGGTTACACTAAATGAAGTGTTCTAGATAGACACAACATGTATTAGAAAAGAATCATCTGACCTATGTTGTTAGTGAAACGACCAGTTACACGGTTCTACAACACAGCGTGTACATCAGGTACACGACGTGTCCTAAAATAGATTCCAAATCTCGTGTCCCCACCCACACAGTAAGAGATACAGTAAGAGACTACACAAAATGTACATAAGGTACACATTGTGTACTTAAGAATAATAGATTCTTCCCAAATAGAAGAACACATGGAATATATTCAACATTACACGTCGTGTATTCATGGTTTTTCCAGACAGTGATCCTCAAAAACTACTCCGAACCCCATAAAAACCCTAAAAAGAACCCTTAAGTACCAAATTCTGATCCGTGAGGGCCCATAGTCCCCACTAATCAAATATTGGAACTTATACATGTCATAAACAAGAATAATAGATCAATGATCCAACAAATTCAGATCCATGAGGGCCCATAACACCTCAAGAACCAAAGATTGGCGTTCATTCTAACAAAACCTTACACAACCAATATCCTATCAAACAGAAGGTATTTTTATCAAGGAATATATTCCAATAGCATGAATATCTAGAACAAAACCTATCACAACAACATAAAATCTTTAGTCCACCCTATATGGCTTGGTAAGAGTGCATGACATGTGATCCCAATAAAGTGTCTATATGATGCATGAGATGGCATACACTCATCTCATCAGGTTGAAATGGAAATGGAACCTCAATAACACCAACTATAACAACTCAAAACATGTGAATCACCCAACGGTGAAAATAAAATCAACTGTAAAATTGGAAAACCAAAAAGTACAATAAATGTGGTTGAGTGGCTTTTCCCTGTACACGGGTTAGCTTCTCCAAGGTACAGCTTATTACCATGTACCTGGCCTGAATGTCCCGAAGGATATCATTTTTATTGATTTTTTATAACCCCCCTTTCAAGGGATGAGAGGGAACCCTTACAAGGGACGTAGGCTCAGAGATAACATGACTCGTAGGTTTAGGATATTACATGACCCGAAGGTCTTAGGAAATTCAACCAGACTATCTATAAAGAACTGCCCCTCCTCAGCATATAAATCTTGATAGTATCTCTCCAACTTTGCATGACCGTCTGGCTAGGCTTCCAATGCAACCACAGGCTGGTACCGATGGCATATACATACACTCTCATTCTAAAAATCTATTTGGCTCTGCTCTGGTGAGTGCACCTACTCTGAATCATCTTCTAGGGCTACTCCATTTTTTGTAATGCCTCTGGGGCCTTCATTCATGTTCCCTGAAAGCCTTGGGGTGGCCATAAGGCCTTAAGGTGGCTCGAAGGCCTTGAGAATCAATTGTCCTGAAGGTCTTGGGTGGACCGAAAGCCTTGCAGGATTCAAGGACCAAACCGGTAGCCCGAAGGCCCAGATGGATGAATAGTTCCGGCTGCTACAGTACTGAATAGTGCCTGCTATAGTGATTGCTATAATGCAAGCTACAGTACTTCTACAGTTCTTATATAGTACCCAGAAATATGCCTCCACTCGGATTTTACCCCGGGTCTCTTGGATGCACCTAGAGAGTCCTCACCAACTAGGATGAGGCTATTGTGCTATTACCAAGTACATAGTCTTTCATATCGTTGTCTATTGGATCCAAATAGTATGTGAAGAGAAAACAATCTCTATGATACCAATTTGTAACATCCTGCTTCTGGAAGCCGCCCAGAGCCACCCTGTAATCGGTTGGTCACATGGCCTTAAGCGCATATCCCCGAACGCCAGAGGCTACCAACTTGCAGTGAGGGTCTTGGGTGTGATAGTGGGGAAACTATTCCCTCATTGGTAGAGTAACCTAGTGGATGTAAACATATATAAATATCGAAAGTAGTGTAATACCATACCATAATAAAAAATGGAATACTGGAAGTAATAAGCAGCTGGAGCACAAATTTAACAATGATTCATGATACATATGTCTCAGAAAGCAGCCAAACATGTCACAATGCAGAAATACAGAACTAATCCAACATACAAGAAAAATAAGCAAAGAGATTCTCAGCATCGCAAGATTCAGCTTGGTCCCTTGCTCCCTAGATCAAAAGCAGTCAAGTACCTGAAGTATAAGGGATCTTGCCCTTATCTATACCTACAACAATATAATCTATTTGGGGCCAAATACATGACCCTAATAGGGTGTGATACTAAATCCCAGTAAGATACAACTTTGATATATTTTCCTAATAGTTAGGGAATATATATGGAAGGTAATATGAAAAACAAGTAGTAAACAAGGAAGAACTCAATAGTAAACATTCATACTGTTTCAAAGCATTCGACCACCACATCGTAGGTAAGAAAATAATCACACACAGGTAACCCTGTGGGATGTACTCATAACTTATCCCATCTAGTTCAGATTTTTCAAAGGATCTCTGAGGAAGCACTCAATTTAAATTCCCCTCGTAACCAAGTTTTATTAAAGACTCTCTATGAAAGCACTCACCGTCAATCCCCACTATAGTCTTTTCATGGAAAATACCGACACTATGAGGAAGCACTCAACATCAATTCCTCCTATGGCCTCTTAACGTAAATATAGACACTCTGAGGGAGCAGTCAATGTCAATCCCGCCAATGCTCTCATAGCATGAAAAAAATATCGAACACTCTGGAGAATCCCTTATGTCCGTTCTCCCTATGGTCCACTACACCATGTTCTCACGGACCTATGTAAGTCAAACAGGCATAGTAATGTGTATCACCCAATGTAAACCACAAGAACTACATGGATAATAGTATACAAAATAACAAAATGGTAGATAAACAAAACCACTTTATCATACAATACTAAGAAAGGAAAGAAAACAACAGCCTAGCCGGCATGACGAGACCAAATGGTCAAAACAAGCAAACATGTTTGTGAAAACCCTTCCAAAGCATAACAATTAACCCAATTAACATTAAATTAACCTCTATTAAAGCATATAAGCATGGAAGGAAATTAACAGGGCTAAAACAGTTAGCACACAATACACCATTCAAGGTTATTGTGAAATTTTGCACATATAACTCAGAGACTTTCAATGGAAAGGCACAAACCACCTACCTCAATGTTGCATGATCATTATACATGAACGTCAAACCTTGAATCACCCAATAACACCTTATATATACAAAAATGTCAAAAAATTTCAAACATAGATATCTTGAGAAACAGGATGTCTCCAAAAATGAAGCTCTAGAAGAAGGAAGAGCTTTAAGAGACAATCCCAACGCAATCAATGACAATCTATTCTGAGAACAGATGCCCGATTGGGTGCTTAGGGAAAGATCGTTGTCGTACGACCTCCCCGGGATAAACCGGACCTAAAAGGTGGGATTTCGGCCAATTAGATGCGACCCCGGTCTGATTAATGAAAATTATAGTACACTATGTGTACATTATAAGAACACAACATGTACTTTCCTTCACCAGACCCCACATTAGGCATTCTCCAGGTCCCCACACATGACCATGTGCATGGCCGTTAGCTAATCAGCACTCAGCTACAAGCGGTAACCAAGTACACTGCGTGTACTCATAAAGTACACTGTGTGTACTTAAGAAATTTCCTAAAATTCTACTTTTCCTCAAAAACACCAGAAACAATAAAACATACCTAAAAAGAAGATCTGGGTTCATACAAATAGAAATAAATTTGTGATCAAAAAATCAACATTATTCTCATCCAAATCTCAATAAAAGGATCAGGATTTTTTATGAACTGTGTTGAAACTAAGACTTGAAAAACTGGGTGTGACAATTCTCTCCACCATTAAAGCTTTCTGCTCCCGAAAATCTATATAACATTCTAGCTGAAAGATCAGTACCTAATAATTCCTTATCAACATGGTCTAGCCTATCTATATTTGGAAATATCATCTACGATAAATAGAACATAAGTATCTTTCCCAAATGAAACACCAAGTCACTACCAATTCTTGTTAATCAATGGAAAGATCAAGCCACCACCTCCACAACCAGGGCAATAACTAGATTGTTCGGTCTTCTTAAAATGAACCAAAAGATCACCCAAAGCAATGTGAACTCACAAAATCCAACTACTTTGGGGGGGGGAGTCCAGAACGAGATCCCGATCATAAAATCAAAACTACAATCTTACAAATTTTAAATGGAAAGATCCTTGAGACCTGTAGTGGGTCTCCCCACCATTAGAGTCTAACTAGAAATGAACAAACAAGAATTAAACATTAACAATAATCAGTACTCACCCACAAAAACCCACTAAAACTTTCCCAAAACAACCTAAAAACCAAAATTAAGAGGGTTACCACATGAAAATTTACACCACCAACTCCCAAATGGAGCAGACAAGAACCAGGCCAACACATTTGGCATGGATCAAAACCCCCACACATGAGGAGGTGAGAGGAGGGAACCCAATCATTGGGCCACTAAAACCACAAATGAAATAGAGGAACCAACCAACACTCTCCACAAACCAACAAGTAATACCAATACCACACCAAATTCACATTGACAGTCCACACATGTACATTGATTGGAAACCTGCATCTGAGAAGGAAAAACCATAAACACTATATGAGGTTTATGTCTACCATAATCATTATGAAAAAAGAAAAGAAATTCACAATGATGAGAAACCATAATAAAACTATAGAAACAGCATTACAACAATGGAGAATATAGGATCTTAGTCAAACTCCCTAAACCATTGGTAATTTCTTGACTACGTGAAATGCTTCACTATGAGGCCTATGGTTGGAGCCCTGATGTTTGAAGCATGTAATACATTGGAACCAGGAGATAATGATCACTCCACCACATGAATCTCTGTTTCTCTATAATGAACCTTAATCTAAATAGGAACACATAGATACATAGAACAATTATCTCTTACTCTGAAAAAGAAGCAGAATGAACTAGGTATATGGAGAAACACATAGAAAAAACTGAAAACATATACTTTATACAAAAGAATTTTCACAATAGGGAAACACTTTAAATCATTACCAAATATCTTCCTATTCCATCAAAATAGTTGGTGCATCATCCAAATAGGTGAATTTAATGTTTGAAATTAATCCTTAGGCTTATCAAATGTATTTTTTTCCAATGGAGAACCATTTTTGGCCACATCACAACAACCAACATATCCATAGAAACCTAAAGAACATTTATCAAAAAACTGAGCCACCTAAAAGATCCCATCTCAAGACACTCCTAGAGTGTAACTTCTAGATAATGAGGAAGTATACCAAAAAAACGACACTTCTAAATCATGAAAAAGTAACCCACATAAACATTGGTTTCCAAAAAAACAAAAAAAATCAACATAAATCACTTTTGAAAAACAAAATAACTTGGTTGATTTGACATTCCCCAATAGAGTTTCATCATGTCTCACTTACATGCACATTCTCATCCCACCCCTATCACCCAACCACTATTCCATACTGGGAATACATTGGAATATCTATAAAAAACATACATGTGGGCACCAATGTAAACACCAAAGGCTAAAACAATCATCCTCATTTTACAAGACAAAATTTTCAACCTATTTCAAAAATTATGTAGCTTCCTTAGACACACAAACCTCCAAGTCAAAAACTATTTTAATAATTCTACACAAAAAACCATTTTATCAAGCATGGAAAAGATACCTCATAGGTCTCTATATAAATCATATCCATTTATTGAAAATATTTTCAGAATCTCAAGAAACAACAATATTTCATGTACCATATGATTTATAACCCATTTCATTTATTTAAAAAATCTACCAAAATAATCATGTAATTCAAACATCCCTTTCATTTTTTTCAATAATTCAGCAATGTATCCTTTATTAATTTGAAAACAACAATGGATGAAACACTTTTTTGGAAAACAGAAACTTCTCAAAACCAATTCCCAAAACCAATACCCAAAACCTATTATTCATATTCAAACACAATTCAACATCCCAAAACATTCATTTTTCTGAAAAATAAGAATCATCTTAAAATAATTAAGGCCTTTCAAAAAATTTATTTCAATAAACCATATGTTTAGATTAATGAAATTTGATCCCGTTAAATCATTCCACTTTCTCCCCAAATAAAATTTTCTTAAAAACATTACATTCTAAAAAACATTATTATATTAAGCATTGAAAAACCACTTCCACAATTCTCACACAATAATTTTCAAAAAAAAATTTATAATTCAATAATGGTCTAAGAGACCCAAAAAAGGGAACTAGTATGGGTTGGTAGATTGACCATATGGTTGGTAGCCATATGTCAAACAAACCACCTAGATGGAGTGCCTTCTAACGACCTTGCCCTGGATCCACAAGGATTGTCAGGCCATGAGAGATAATAGAGATCATTAGTCCAACTCCCCTTATTGTATCCAAATCACCAAACAATCCATAAGAAATAAATAGACTAATTAAACTAGATATCCCATGACATAAGAGGATAAAAATGAGAAAGTGTTCAAGACTCTCTTTCGATCCTGCCCATCATGTTTTGAAAATCCTACCCCATCTACTTTTACATCCCTCAAATAAAACATGTTCTCTAAATAGAATGGTCGACTAAGAGCTGACCTCCGCTGATACCAATTTTTCATGAACTAGTCCAGGATGACCTTGAACCCTTTACCCAGGCCGATCCCTGACAAGTCCTATGAGCCATTCTCGATTCTCCTGATATTGTGAAAAGTTACAAGTGAATTTGTTAGAGTGATAATGGAACATTTTCTCCCAAATATAAACAATAACTAAGAACCAGAAAGAAATAAACATCCCAAAATAAATTTATATAAAAGTAGAACTAAATGTTAATTTTTCATCAAACTCAATGTACAAATGAACAAGAAAAGTCAAACAACCAATCCTAACAAACAACTATATCCATGTAACCATACTGGTCACTCTCCAACACATCGATCTGACATTGCCCAAGGTAACAAAACTCAAGCTAAAATCTATAGAAGGGATAAAAAAGAAGAAGACTATAGGTGTGAGTACTATAACTCAGTAGGTTGGCCTGATATTCTATTCCCAATGTTCCCACGTTATAATAAATGATACATAAATTTGATGTTTGAAATACATTATAAAAAAGTGTGATTTCCAAACAAGCAGCCATAATAGGGACATCATAATATAAAATTATTGTACGTTTTAATAAACTGGAAATTCTAGTAACCAGTTTCCAAGATGTGAAACATCAAAAGGAAAATAGTTCATCAAAACACTATTGCAAAGAATGTACACTTTTAAATAGAAAACAAATTTCATTGAATTTAACAACCAAACACACCATATGAAAATGGAGATTAAATAATATCCAATAAGCACAAGCCATGGAAACATCCCTAGGAACTAGCTAGCTGAAGGCCCCAAGAACCTCATGTCTCAATGAAAAGTAACCATAAAAAATATCATTTCTCTTGCACGAGACAATAGTAGGGAACATACCCATAAAATAGTAATCATAATTTTTATGATAACAGTTATACTATTTTTTTCAACATCATAATTTATACATGATATAAAGACAAAACCACTCCGGATCACTAGCATACTAGTACACATCCACCCACCTAGATACCCGAGTTTCCCTATTTGTGCTCAATCAAGTTCTACATGATATCAAATGAAATTTACACATAAAAAACAAGTTTTGGTCACACATACTCCAAACAATATCTAAACATTTTTTCACCCTATTTTACATAATTAACCATCAAAAATCTTATAGAACAATTTCAAGAAGTATAACAATGATTTGAACCTAAATTCCATTTGAAAATGATCTTTTTAGAATAAAATACAATAAATTACATACCAAAATAGATTTTAGATCCCCAAAACCAATTAATAAATCAATTTTATAAATGCTAATATTACCCCAAATGGTATAACATGGAATACCCATGAAAATACCTTTTTAAGGGAAATGCCAAACAATTCTTTAAGCATTTTCCCAAATCAATGTATAAAAAGGTGCATATTTCCTATTTAATAAATAGGTGTACATAAACTATTATGATCATAAAAAATTTACATAAATCCATTAAAACATTTTGGTTACACATAAAGAGTTAAACCATTTTCATAAAAATGTCGAATGGGTCACTTACTGACAACTCATGCGAAAACGTGTCAAAAAACAGTACCCATCTCTTTATAAAACTAGAACCACTTTTGATACTCATAAAATAACCGAAAATATAACATTTCATTCTAATTATACATTATTAAATTCAAACAAATGAATTTATATAACATGTATCCCACAAAATCCAACTGGTCACTTTTCCAAAAAACAAGGCATGAAAAATTTAGTAAAACAACTTTTATATAGCACCCAAAGGGGTAAAACCCTTGAATTAATTCCAAATATTTATTAAATAAATATAAAATAGGTCATCAAAATTCCACTACATATTTGAAAACTAGTGTAACATTTATTTGAACAAGCGGTGTGATCCTTTATAATGAAACAACACCATTTTACACAAAACAAGGAAAAAATAACCATTTTGCATTAAAACTATATCATAAAAGGGTTGAAAAAAATAATAAACATGTATATAAGGTTTTAAAATCAGGAAATAGGTGAAACATAAATAATAAATTCATTTTCTTGGGATAACCTACTTCAAAACAATGGTGAAATGGAGACACACGCAAAAATACCCGATGTGGGTTCCAAAACCCTAGATCGATGATGACCATCCCTAAATAAAAAACCCATAAAAGATAAGAAAAAATAGAACCCTAGGTCCTGAATGACCAACAGAGAAGAGAAATCCAAGAAAAATGAATGAATGAGGAAGACAGAAGAGAATGAAAAAATATTTGATGAAGAAATTTAGAAGATCCACTAACCTTTTGTGTGAAATTTCCCAACAACATGCCCAAAAAGAAGTATAAATAAGGGTAAGATGCCTCTGGTAGATAAAAAATATTTATGGGTCCTTTTAAGAGGTATAATCATGGAAAAATATTAAACAATGAATAATATATAAATGAAACAAAATATTTGATTTAAAACATGGAAATGGGCTCACAGATTGTCCCAATGCCTGAATAAATAACCAAAATCCACCATGATTATGATATCCTAACAGAACCAAATGTATATTTTGGTTTAATAGGCCAGGGGAAGAAAAGTTTGAAGATTATTTGGTGAAATATTTTGAAAAATAAACATTTATAAAAGAAAATAATTTGTTTTTAAATTTGGAAATCGGATCACAGTTCAACCAAATCATTAAGTAACCAGCCTTTTCTCAAAAAACACTCAAGAAATATTGTTGGAAGCCATGAATTAATGAATAAAAAAGTATGGAAGTTCAAAACATGAAATTATACTCACCCAAAACCCATGAATAGAATCAGTGTTTCTAATAAACCAGATCAAAACCAAGACATGAAAAATCAGGTGTGGCAATAAAAGCTCCAATGTTATGTAATAAATTCTAAAAACAATATCCACTACAACAATATTTATTTACCTTTAATATAAATTATTTTTATAGTTATTTTATTAATTTTATAAAACCTTAATTAATCCTAGAAAACATATATTATATTTTAATGTTTTTAAATCAATTCTGTATAAAAATGAATAATTTCCACATCACTAAAGAATTTTTTTTTATTTTTTTATTTCATAGGATTATAAAATAATTAGAAAATTAAAAATTTATAGAATCCATGGTCAAAACCAACGGTATTTTTTTAGTTTTTATTGCATTATAATATATTGTCCAAAACCTATGTTTTGAGATTATAAATGAATTTACCACTATTTGTCAATATAAAACCACAAAAACATCCATCCCTCTTATCTGAAAACCCTTGGAGCATGACATTAATATTACATACCCTCTATATATTCCACAAAAGTTTCATCCAAGATCAGAATAATCTCTTCCCAATATTTTATATATATCCTAATAAGTTAAGTCATCCTCTCCTCCCCTTTATTCAAGTACATTTTCTTTATTATTCCAAATAATTTAATTTTATCCTGTTGGGTTATGTTATAACATTAAACTATTAGTTTTATTTTTATTTAAACTTGAATATATACAAATTTTAGTATCCTTAATACCTTTTATTAATATTTATGTACTACTGTTATACTGTAGAAATTAACATTTGATATTTTTAGCCAAACAATTTTGTATTGAATACCCACCGAATTTAAAATAAAAGGGTAATCCACAAAATGTACCCATACATTAATTATTTGGGACATAAATATATTTACATCACACTCCTTAATAGTGGGATTAAAATTGGTGGAATACATCCTTATGATGTATGATCATTGTTGTACAGTTAGGCATGTACATGACATGAATGTGACAGTGGGGCCTGAGATTATATAGACATCCAATGTATTGCATAACAATATTATCTCATGATATTCAATTTATGATTTAATAGAGGAAATCCTAATTACATTATTTTATTTTTTATTTTATATTATCCTTGACATATGATTATGATGTGGTGATTTATGTTGTTTCCACATTCATATGTTTATTTTATGACATCATGTTATATCATGCCTCATTATTCAAGATTATGATTATCACACCTATTGTGTTACCTTTATATTCATCTTCACTCACAAGTACTAATTTACCTTCTTTTATTATTTTTTTATTCCCTTACTAGGATTTATATGTCATATCTTTCTTATGATCATCCCCAGGTTATCTCAGGGTGTTTTAGAAGAATGATGGAATTTTAGTATCATGATAAAGAAGTTTTATAAAATTCTATTATATTATTATTGTATTTTTGTATGATATAAACATAATTTCCTATATACACTAGGCTTCATTTTATTATGAGAGTGTATATTGTGTAGATTTATGTTATAAATCTTTAATTAAGGTGTATTAAAGAAATTGGTTGCAATAATTATGATAGATTTCAGAAAAATGATTATTTCATGGTTAGAAAGAAAATTAAAATAGACAAGTAATAACCTTTATAAAAATATATGAAATTATATGTCAAGGTAAATATTTCATTTATCATTTAATCCTTTAATATTAATTGTTTTTATCTTATTACGATTATGAATCCCTATACATAACTTTATTATATTTATGGAATTATTGGGGGAAGGAGAAACCAAGTTAACAATGGATTAGATCGAAAATATCATGAAAGTATTAATGAGAATCCAAATATAATGGATCAAGTGTATGAAAAAATTGGTTATTACTCAAAGCTCTCAATATACGACAAATTAAGTTAACCATTTTGTTCTCCTAAATGAACTAAGGAATGAGAAACATTCAACCATGTCCTTTATGTGGTACTGTCCACCCTATTTTAGTAGGCCTTCCAACCTAATATTTTCAATGTAATGAATACATGCTATGGAGAAGATATTTTATATTTTCCAGTGATTAGACTAGGAGAATGTTTTCTAGGTGTTGTATTTTTTAGATGGTGAGGCTGGCCTATGGTATAATATCATAATGAATGTAACTCAAAAAGAAAGAGGTTGACTCTATGTAATTTTAGGGGCATTATCAGATATTATTCACTAAATATTTTCCATTATCTCATTACATTAAAATTGAGTGATAATTCAAATATATAACATAAATAAGAAAATTAATTTATTGGAACTTATGAATATAACTTCATGCGACTCCAAAGGATTGACTTTAATTTCTTTGATGATGCAAAAAATATATATTGATTTTATAGAGCCTAATCCCATGATTTTTAATGGAATTTTGAATAAGAGACATAAATGGATCTGTGGAAATTTTATAATGTGTTCTTATTATTAAAATAGAAACTATATACTCTCATCATCACCATGGATCTAAAAAGAAGAAAATGATAACAGAGATTCATGAAAACATAAATGATAAGTCACATGTGGTAAATTAAATATAACTTTTCAATTATAAAAACTGTTTGTTGAAGAACCCATGTAATTTATTCATAGGGTCAGGGAAGTATTCTACTTAATGTAAAATAGGATATCATGAACATGTTTTCCAAATGGAGGGAAGGAGGTTGGGTGATGAAATAGTTGGAAAACTGATCAAAGTTAATGATCTAATAAAATAAAAATGATTCAAATGTATATAGTTTTAATATTACTGGAATCATTGTCTAGATACAATGGTTGATGGAAATAATAAACTTTAATATCCTCTTAAGCCTAGGTAATAAGGTAAATACCATGTTTCCACAACTTTGTTAGTGGACCATCAAAAATATGTGGTGAAAGGTACACTTATCATCCACTCTAGATCTGTTAATTTTTTATCTAATTCTTTATATACCCACTCCATTATTTGGGGAACATTTTATGATGGAATAAAATCACCACCCTAATGAGTTTATACTCACTTAATAGTGAAAAATCATAGTTCTGTAAAAACTTTATCTCATGTTTACCAATCCTCCATAATATAAATTTATTAGAATATGATTCCTAAAAGTATTATAATTCATAATTTGTTTAATATAATAGGATTATAGGAATTTATTGGCTCTCTATATTCAAATAATATATTATTTACTAGGATAATGATGTCACATTATAAATTCCAATCATCTTGATATCATATACTAGAAAAATATTGACTATAAAAATCCTATGAAAATTAATTATATTATATAAATCGTAATATATAATCTTGTGGGGTATTTAGCACAATTTGTTGTGGTGAAACACTACTAAATTGGGATATTTTGATTTAGTTCTTAATGAGTTTCTTGATCTACCCAAAAATCATGAGGTTGTGTTTTTAATTGAAAGTATAACTATTGTTATGTTGAGATCATATACTCTTTATTGATTTGATCTAACTAAATCTGAGTTATTGAAAATGAATATCTATAATATTATGGATAAGGGTTTTATACAAAAGAGGATTTCACCATGGGGTGTACTGGTTTTCATTATTAAGAAAAAGGATAGATCAGTGTGTCTCTACAATTATTTTCATGAACATAAAAGGATAATGATCGTGACTAAATATCATCTACCCTATATTGATGTTAGGTTTGATCAAATACAAGGATATCAATAAATCTCTAAGATTAACCTTTAATTTGAATATCATTAATTAATGTTATAAAAGAAAATTCATATAGAGGATATCCTTCAATATAATCTATGACATTATGAATATTTTGTTATTCTATTAGGGATAAAAAAATTACCATGTAGACTTTAAGGAACTAATGAATAGAATATTAAGGGATTATATTGAAAAAAAAGTAGTATTTTTTTGCGGAAATTATCATATATTCTTGGATCATGGAATAACATTATGAGTAATTGAAATTTTTTTTAAGATAGTATTAAAGGATGCATTGAATTAGATTTATAGAACCTATAATTTTTCAATACAAAAGAAATCCATCTTGGGTCATGTAATCCCAAATAAGTATATATCTATGGATCCATCAAAGAAATAATGGATTAAATAGTATCCAATACCAACCACTTTGATAGAAATATGAGGTTTTAATGGATTATATTGATACTATATATGATTTATAACAAATTTTACATTATGTTAAAATATTTTAACCATTTAAAAATGGAATACAATGAATTTAATCTAGAAAAAAAAAAATTAAAAAATATGGAGCTGAATAAAATAGTCATCAATGAACATATACTGGCATTACCCAGTAGTGAATAATGTTTTGAAACATATATAGTGATTATTTATTTAATGGATTAGAAGGATCCCTCATGTATAATGATAATATTTTTTTTTCCACATTTCAATTAAAAAGTCATGAGAAAACTTACAAGATTCATGATTTGGAGATGGTGGCAATGATAATTTGATTACTGATTTTGGAACATTATCTATATGTTATAAAGTCTGATATATATATATGGGACACAAGATAATTAAATATATATTCACATATATGTTAACCATGTGATATATGAGATATTTGGAATTGATTAAATACTACAACTACTCAATAAAATTCCACCTGGGGAAGAAAAACAAGGTGGTTGATGATATAAATAGAAAAGTTCATGCCATCTTTTCCATGATAATGTATAAAAAATTCCCAATACTCATGGATTTTGAAAGGATGAATATTGAATTCATAAGTGAATTTGAAAAATAATAAAATTATAAAATGAACACTCAAACATCAATTCTTGTAAATATTAACAAAGTCTAAAAAATTAGATATAGAGCTATATAAAATGCTATAAAATATTCTTGAGTTCATCATTGATAAAAATAGAGTTATAAGGTTTGAAACCTATAAATGTTTCATATATAAAATAAAATTGATCTGATAATTTTTTATGATTCACATATCTCATTTTTCCGTATTCTTCTAGGAAGTATGGTGATGTATAGAGATATGAGGAAATAATATTGGGATACCATGAATATATATATTGTTGAATTAGATTAAT
Organism: Viscum album; assembly: GCA_963277665.1. Lineage (NCBI taxonomy): Eukaryota > Viridiplantae > Streptophyta > Magnoliopsida > Santalales > Viscaceae > Viscum > Viscum album. Next base: position 608,561,860 of record OY728133.1, on the reverse strand, counting down.
AATGTCTTGTATGATAACAAGTTAAGGATTAATGATATATGTCTAATGGGGTGATCAAAAAATTACACAGATAATTGTTTATATTAAAAAAATCACTATTGATTTAATCACAAGACTCTCTAAAACATCATAGAGATGTATTTTTATTTGGGTTGTGGTTGATATCGATATAAATTTAGATAATTTTATTACCATAAATGATGATTTTTCACTTAATGAATTTATCAATATATATAAAATGTTAGTGGTATGCTTATATATAGTATCACTAATTATTTTATCTCATCAGGATTTAAGTTTTACATTTAGGTTTTGGAGAAGTATTCAATAAAAATTTGAGATAGATCTGAGATTCGTTACAACATATAACCCTTAAGATGATGGTGATTTTTCAGGGACCACTCAGCCTCTTGAGGATACACTAAGTGATTGTTTAATGGGTTTAAAAGTATTTTTGGAACAAAAATTTTCCCATGAATGGTTCTCATATAATAAATGTTTCTATTCTATCATTTTGATGGAACGATATAAGGATATATTTGGGAAAATGTGTATGATTCCGAAACATTGGGATGAAGTTATAGATTTGAAGCTGATAGGAACCGTCCCTATCTAAGAAATGATAAGGAATATTAAAACAATTTAGTGCCATATGAATGTAGAAAAACGTTGATAGACTATTTATGTTCATAAACATTGATGATATAAATATTCTAAAGATTGTAATAAAGTGTTCCTTTGAATATCTCAATGAATTTTATTTACGATATTTGTGTATAATGGGGGTTCAACCCTATGTAATCCAAGATCATGTTAGGGGTGTAGCTTATCACTTATCACTGCCTCCAATCCTCTTACCAATATATTATGGGTTTCATGTATCTCTTTTGAGGATGTATATAACGGCCCGTTACCTATACTGGAACTAGAATCCACAAAATTGGAACATAATATGTCAAATGTGTAAAATCTAGTAGAATATATAAATATTCTAGGAATAAGACCACTCATATGGGTAAAATTAAATGGTGGAGTATTATGTATAAGGAAGATTCATGGGAACCCAAGGACGTAATAAGAAGACATTACCCTCACTTCTTTCATCATATAAAATAAATTCCATGGAATAAATTAATTTAAGGGGTAGAATGTAATGACAAATTATTTTAGTGAATATTTATCCTTAATATTTTTTTTATATAGCATGTTTCACATGTAACAATGAATCAAAACAAACAATGTCACATTTTATTAAGATAAATATTATAACTAGATTATACTAATTGAAGTGGAAGGTATATATAGAGCTTATACATTATGAAAAATATGTATAAATATTAATAAAGGTCAATTGTAACACTAAGTCACTGATTAAATTCAACAGGTATATATAAAAAACTAATATGATCATATTATGAGAGTATTATTTTATAAAATTTTATTCTAATGAAACTAAGTATACAATTTTTGTTATATTATTGATATGAATAAAATTATAAAACTATTATAGTTAAAAATTTATTTTATATAAGTTGAATAATACTTAGTTGAGAGGTACACACCTTGAACTACCCATTCTAGATACTAGGGTCCAATTACTAGAATCCCCTTAGTGGATTTCTGGGTAGTTTTAGAGGTGATGATATAGGAAGGAAGTGACAGGGTGTGACATATGAATGGGGACAAAAACGAGCTAATACAAATAGGTGGTGAAGAACTAAGTCCACACTAATGCAGCACAAGTAATTTGGATCATGTCATGGGATTTCAAACCCGATGTCCTCCAAGACAAACAGTATAGGTTAGCTATGTTTTTGGCCTCTCCTTGGGATGAATAAGATCTAAGACTTTATATATCATTTGGTTTGTGTTTGTGTTTTACTTTTTGTTTTTTTGTTCATTTAATTTCCATGTATCCCCTAATATTTTAGACAAATTGAAAGGAAATATGAGTAAAAATAGATAATATTTGTAATGGTATTTTTCATATAACAATATCTGTCATTATATTTTGTATTATAAATTCATAATTTATATTTTAAAATTTTAAAATTTGAATTTGAAGAAATTAAAATCATTTTTGGATTCATCATAACAATATTTTTATAGTAATAATTCCTTATATTTTTCTAAAAAGACAATTTTTAGTTGAATATTAAAAAATATTTATGTTATAAATATTGTTACTTTTATAATTTTATTAGGATATAATAATAACAAAAAATTTATGAATCAATTTCTTGAGAAAATATATGTAATGATATTAAATTATAAATTTAAAAAATCTAATTCAGTTTACAAATATATATTTTTTATTTTAGAACTTATGTAATATTTTTATCTATTTTTTAATGCATTATTCATTTATTTTATTAAAATTAAATTTTTAATTTTAATACTTTTATTTAATAATATTTATTCTATATTTGTTATCAAAATTTACAAATTATTTAATAATTCCCATTATTTGTTTAATAAAAAATTATATTACATAGGAAAAAATTGTTACCGCAGAAAAAGTCAAAATGGTAAATTCTATAAAATGCTTAAAGGAAAAAAAATAATTTAAAATTTTTATACATAAAATTGTGTTTTAGTTATTTTTTTATTAAAACCAATCAATTATTCATTATCTTCCACTTTTTGAGCTATATTCATTTGAAATTAACATTAAAATAATATAATATTATGGTCATTTAGTGTGTTACTCTCCTATATGATAAATGGAGAATTTCACCACACCATTTTCATAGAATATAAAAATAATATTTACACATATTCCACTACATAAATTACATCCCAAAATTATAATCCCATCTCAATCGGTTCTGATCTACTCAAAATACTACCCCATACAATTATAATCAAATTTGTAAAGGAGTTATTCATATGAGTAAGGTAAAATTCCTGTAGAACTAATTTTTATTTATAAATATTTAAAAATTATTATTATACATAAAAGTATATTTTTAAATTTTAAAATAATAATATAATTAATAGTATTATACTAAATTTTCATTATATTTATGGAACAACCATTATTTATTCATTTTTTAATGATTCTAAAAATGAGATCATTGTTCCTGTTACGTGAAGAATATCACATCTATGAGTGATGTGTATTCATTATTGAAAACCATTATATATATATTAATATTTTATATAACAGATAAATATGATATTTATAACATGTATCTTTTTAGTATTTAAACCACTTTATTCTTTCCTTTTGTTCTAGAGAAAAATATAAATGAGTCCTTGTGGGTGTGCTGTCTACAACCTCCATGGAGCGAAAAATTCCATTTTTCATCACCACAAAAAAATGATTGTACTAAAATACATTTGATTAAAATATATTATATTAAGTATTTTAATATATCATGAATAAATTTCTATAATGCTTATTCAAAAACTAATTATCATTATAAAGTAACCTGTTAGTATCAATATATTAAGTGAATTAACTTTATCATTTATAAAGTTCTCTAGAACCATGCCCATATATTCCATCTAGTTTTTATGGATAATTACAAATAATTGATAATAATTATATTAGTATAATTTCCCTATAATAATAATCTTGGTTCCAAATATTGGAGAAAAATTTCTATATTACTAACGATTCATGAAACATTTGGAAATACTAACATGTGATGAAGATAATAATAATTAAAAAAATTAATACATTGGTATTAACTTATTATAAAGTAGGAAAATTGAAAGGTAATATATATATATATATATATATTTGTTTCTATTAAAAGACATTAACATCTTTTTGTTTAATATATATAAGGTTAACAAACATTCACTGATGTTGGGAAAAAATGAAATGTTTTCTCTTTCTAATTTCAATTTGGATTTGATATTGTTATAAATAAAGATACCATGAAAGTTATTATGTAACATTTTTCTATAGAACCATATTTTTTTTATAATACATTGGATTTTCAGGAATATTAAATGTTATCATACCATTTAACTCTACCATATGGTTCATAATTCCCGCATTGTGATTATTTTAAGAAAACCCAAACATGCCTCTTCTTTTTGGATGAGAACTATTTCTTCAATGATATTTTATTGTGTTATATAGTTATTTATACATATTGTTATATTATTTTTATGGTATTTTTTAATGATCATGAATCTCTTTAAAAATTAATATTTTTTTAACATTATAAGCATGGTCTTTGTCACTAACTTTGACTTTTTACAAAATTTGATATTAATCATCTATTACTTATTTTTTGTACTATTATATTTTCTAGTTTACGTCATCAGATAAATTTACGAGTCTTCCTCCAAAATTTATCATATTTATAAAAACCATTCCCTTGATTTTATAATTTATTTCATGATATATCAAAAACATAGAGAATATTTTTTTTATCTAGTTAATTTCAAATAACTTATAAAAGTGGTTTTCAAATTTGGTTATATCCTTTAATGTTTATCATCCATAAATAGCAATTTAATATAAGTTTATCAACTAAAATGTTTCTCTGGGTGACTTTTGGAATGTTCTAATAATTCATCCATGAAACTAATATCTTTTCCAAGGGATAATTATGTGATTTTTAAAATATTTATTTTTTTCTCTGTTAGTAAACATATATATGGTCTATCTATATGTTATATGTGGGCCAAATATGACCCCATAATGCATTTGGATAATCAATATTTCTCATGATATAATTTTTGGAAACATGGATGTAAATTATTGACCCACTATATTATGGGAGACATGGGAATGAATTCATAACCCACTATACTATATGATAGAAGGACATCCATTGATGACCCACTATGTTATTATTCATATGATTAAGTGTGTTTCATATTTATAGTGACCCTTTTTAAAAAAAATTAATGATACGTCATTTTAGATGAATATTCAATACAGTTCACAATAACATACTATTTATGAATGTGTAGTTTAAGTGTCTTACGAAATTGGGATATATAAAAACTTGTACATAAAACGTCTATATCATTTCTAATTATGATAATAAAAACAAAATACCTTATTTGACATTTCATACACCAAACAATTCATTATAGTATGGGGAAGGTAAACATTAGTATGGGTGATATTATATTCTTAATAAAATTAAACATAAGAGACACCAGTCAATGATTAGAAGTAATCATAAAATTAGCATAAGGTAATGATAACGATGTTATAAAGTAAAATAATTATACAGAATCAGTTAAATATATTTAATCCTAAAACGTAGCCTATTCTTTTTTCATACAAATTACATATGACATTATATTACATAATTAGAAATAATATTATAATTAGCCGATAGAAAATAATATAAGGATAAGTCATAAGTTCATGGAATTCACATAATAATAGGAAATAATTTCCTTAGTCATGTCTCACTTACAAGACTCTCATAGTGGATTGGGTTCACCCGCTATCCCATCATTTTTGTATTCAATTTTGCATCCCAAAACTATATTATTTAAAAATTACCTTAATAGAAATGGTTCACTCCCCATTACAGTCCTTATTATCTCAAGAAACATTCTTATTTACTTAATACATTAGACGATTTATTATTTTAGGGCTCACTCATTATATAATAAAAACCATATACATGTGAGTTACAAGATCTTAATAATTCATCAAATGATAATATCATAATCTATGAAAAGGAAACAAGTTTCTAAAACCTTCCATAACCATAATTATTACACATTTAGTGAAATAATAATTATTATAATGTTGGATAATATCCTTATAAAATCACAAGAATCATCAATAGATGTTGTTCTAGAATAAAATTCTATTAAATTATCATCATAATAACTCTTGGGGAAAATAAACTTTTAATTTTAAAATAAATTATATAATATATAAAAAATTATATATATTAATGATAAAATTATAGTTTGATATATATAATGTAATTATAAATGATGATTTAAATAAAATAGTACTCATGATAGTGGGATTTGTTTTTCATTTGGTGTACATTTAAACATAAATTCCATTCACAATTTTAGTAAAAAGTGAGAAGTACCACAATTATAAAATTAAAAAAAAATTAAATTAAAAAAAAATTCCTACAAAGTAATAAATATGTAAAATTACTTTAATTAATCTTTATAAAATATAAAAAATATTTTTGAAAACTGTTTTTTCAAAATATTGAAATTATACAAAATATTCATAAATGAAGACAAAAACTAGGCTACATTAATTTAAAAACATTAATTCATTATCTAGAGTATATAAGTAGTGAGAAATCTAAGGAAAATAGGTAATCTCAAAAGGTATCTTGATGAAATTAAATCAAATATTGATTATGAAACATATAAAAGGGTTAGTAGGTACACCTCATAAATAAATATTGGTATAAAACATGACATATGTCCAAAAAAAGATAATTTATGATGGTAAACCCTTACACTATAGTAACATTAAAATAAAATAACCTTGGATAAAATAATTTGAGTTCTAAACATGAATATAATTAATTAACAAGAATAAATGATATAAAATTCTCTGTCTCTGTATATAAAACTTATAAATATAAATAGTTTCATAACATCAAACATGTCTCAACGAAAAGACAGTAAGACAATGAACTCTTTCAACCTTAGTAATTTTGTAATGAAAAGTCATTAGAAGCCTAAAAATCACATGTTTTGGAAAATAAAATTAATTAAATCATGTATTATTCCAAAAATAATTATTGGGAAGTGTATTCACCTTACAAATAATAAATTGGTGCATAACATTAAAATATGTATCATTGTGTATATATTGAGATGAAACTCATACCTTATGTTTAAATTGATTCATTGTCACTCTAATCACCTGTATAATAAATTTAAATTTATTAAAATTATATGAAAAAAATTGTAAAATCAACAATACCATAAATCTCTTACATATAACACCTTATCAAAAATAATTTAACAATAATTTTTTATTATAATTATTTTAGGTGTTAACTCCTTCGTTTTTCATGTGTGATTTGGTTCTACGATTATGACCCATGAATAATGATCATGGTTCATTAATAACCAAAATTATACTAATTAAATAATTTTAATATATATTCATTATTTATATATTTATATAAATTAATATAGGTTGGTGATGAAAATTGAATTTCATTACTACGTGGAGAAGGTAGCCTGTATTTATACATGAGAAACCATTCCATTAATTGATGGATGAAACAAAAGATGGGAAAATTAAATTTAATCAATATAAAATAATTATTTTAATACAAATATGATATATAAACATTAAATATATCATAATAACCAACCATGAAATATGGAGAGAATAAATGAGTTGTATCTCTATATGGAGGTCGTAGTTAAATCATACAGAGAAGTGATACTTTCATTTCCCCATGGATTGAGAAGTTGTGGGAAACGGTTATTCCATAATCATAATAACATATCATTATGTTTATGATACTATATTTATCATTTTTGAGTGTATAAAACAATTTTATAGGAAGTAGAAGTATCAATAATATTGAAATAGATTGGTTGAGTTCTATACATATTCTTTGAGAGTCCTCTTTTGTGTTGCACATTAGGCCTTGAAGGATTGGTCTTAGGAGATGAATATAAGATCTAGGATAAAGTGAAGTATTATATTAATTATTTATAGTATTTATTTTAGGAGCTATAAGGTTACAAAGGTGTAAAAAATGTTGGATAAGAGCTTCCCTTTTATAATTGAATGGAGGGACATGCCTAGAATTTCATAAGAGATTTTAGTGATTTAAGGTCAATTAATTGATAATGTGGCTCGAAATAGATATTGATTCATTAATAAGATGAAATATGTTTTAAATATTTTTAAACAATAAAATTTTTACATGTTTGCCTATAAATATTACTCTTATCTCGTGGTTTAACCCTCCCCCCTTTGGTAACTCATTTTGGGTTTAACCATGATCACAAAATAATACCGTTTTTACAATCAAATTTGGAATAAATTAAGTTAAAACTATCAAAGTATATTAATTATAATGATTCAAAATATTTAACCCATTTTTTAGATTAAATTTATATAATTAGAAGGATATAATTTTAATTTCGCATGAAAACCACAATTAAAACATACTTCTGAAAAATAAATTTTTATGTGTTAAATGTAATTTATATCCATTAATTTACATGTAAAAACAATTAATTGAAATTTAAAATATTATATTTATTATATAATGATTAAATTTATTGAAAAATATTTATTTATAGAGATTAAATTAATTTATTAAAATAAAAACACATTTTGTGCATAAATTTTGTTGTTTATAAAAATGCGTTTTTAATCCAAAAAAATAGCTTACAAAAAAATTTGAAAAAATGACTATTACTATTAAATTATGTATGTTATTTAAAAGTAAAGTATACGTATGTAACATTAATATAAAATTAGAATCATAATAGTACAATTACATGGAATGAGATGACAATTTAAACCCAAAATGATATTTATCACTATTCACTAAAAAATAATTATTTTTAGAAAAATATAAAAAATTATGCCTAAGATAATATTATAGTGATTGTTTTAAACATTATATTATTTTCCTCTAAAAAAATATTATTATTTATATATTATATTATAAAATTTACATGTAAAAACTAGATAAAATCATTTTTTGATTAAAATATATCTTTAAGGAATAAAATGACTTTAACAAAAATTATGTACAAACATGTTATGAATAAATAAATAATAATTAAATAATAAAAAAATTAGTATTATTTTTTTTACATATTTATTTATAATTAATACTAAGCAATTTAATGACTATGATATAATATATTACTATATTATAAGTTATATAGATATAGGGTTGCATGTATGGAAAGATATCAAACACTTCATGTTTTATTTTGAAATAAATACATATAAAAATTTGGGGAGTAAAATTTTTAACCAATTTGAATAATGAATTTTTCCTAGAAATTCCATCCCTCGGGATTAGAAAAATGAGGACATCATTGGTTCGTCGCATCCCTATGTTTCCATGTAGCCTTTTAAAATTTATGATTCCTCCATGGAACATTAACCATATGAGTAGCCATGTTTCGTTGAAAAGTAGCTCTATGATCCAAAATTTATATTGATTATTCTTCATAATAAATATCATAATCTTATTGTATGATCTCTTTATTTTGTAAATAACATTTAATTTGGATTTATTTTCTTATGAGAGAAACATGGAACACATCACCAATCTAAGAGATAATTGGTAGTAGTTCCAAGAGATGTGATAAAGTCCTTAATAAATAAAGAATATATTTGAGAACAATATTCATAGGTACCTTTCCATTATTTTTTAATCTAATAACTTTATTACCTTGATAAGTTATGAATTAAACCTTCTCACCATCATTGAATTGTTTATCTCATTGATTATTTTCAACACAACTCATCTATCATCTTTGAACTCTATTGATGTGTTGTTGAATGTCTAAGAAATTTTTATCTAGTCCCACATCTATATTAGTTCCTAATAGGTGTATTTTACCAACTTCATCATAATATATTTAATTTCTATAGTTATTTTGATAGATGGATTCATAAGGATCTATCTAAATTCACAATTGAAATATATTATTGTAAGAGAACTAAAATAGTGGGTGATGTTGATACCAACCACCATATAAATATAAATAAAATGATATCTAAACAAACTCAAGGGTTTGAATAGTCATATCATCCTATTCAACTGTCTATGGATGATAATAGGTCTTTAAATATTTCTCCATATCTAAATATTGCTGACAACTTATAGAAAACATTGAGGCAATCCTCATATCTTTATTAGATACAACAGAATTGGGTAACTAATTTAAACCTACCATATCCATAATATATATATTGTCAATAAGAACAAGATAGAAATATTATTTGATACTAATTAAGTTCACTGACTTTGTAAGTCAATCAACTACAATCTAAATAGAAATATATCCTTCATATTTTCTGAGAAGTCTACTGAAAAATACAAGATAATGTTTTCATATTTCAATTCTGGCTTGGATAATGGGTGCAACAACAATTTAGAGTTATATCTTTCCATATTAGATTTCTAATAAACCATGAAATGTTATAAATACACCCCAATATCCCTCTTCAAATTTTCCCACCATAAATACGGTTTAATATCTTAATAAATCAATTTATATCCAATATAAATAGAGAATGATAATAAATTAGATAATTCTAATAGATCGTACTCCATGTCTGGTATTTATAAGACACATACTCATTTCCTAAACCTTGTCATTATATCATAATCCATATTAAAATGAAGAAAATTTCACAACTTCCTTTTCAATTCTCACCTCTCTAATCATTTCTAGGATTGATAGTCCAACACGCATTTGAGAATTATAATGTCTCTATCCTTCAATCAATATTTAAAAATCCATCCTTTAAAATTTAGTAAATAGTAAATATTTTTTGATTCTCATCATAGATAAGTTATCATGATCCTTTTATCTCAAAGAATAATCCACTTTATTCTCCTTTAAATCTGAAAATATATTGAACTTTCATTATTTTTATAAACTCTAACCATCCTCTTTTGACAATATTCAACTTTTTCATAGTAAATATATAATTTAATATTGTATGATCAGTATATATGTCATGCATTTATACATAATGATAATGTATCTATATCTTTAATTCCTAGATTACCACTTCAAAATCCAAATCATAAGTCATGTAATTTTTCTAATTAATCGTAAATTGGGGGAGTCGTAAGCTATCACAATATCAATCTATATAAAGTCACATCCTAGACACTTCTTGATGCATAACTATAAATGAAATTCCCTTTATCCATGGCAATAAATTGTGATCATAGGTTTATTGGCCAACCTTCACTTCAGTTCTTGGGAATTTTAACTGCATTCATCACTCTAATTGAAATTACATCCATTTTGAGTTATCCTGGTGAGTGGATTAGATAGTTGTCATAAATTTTTCTCAAAACATTTATTATATATATATATATATATGCATGTAATCCATGAAATCTAAGGATTTTAGTCAAAATGGTTGGAATAGACCAATGATGGATGACTTTTTTCTTCAATGGATCCACAAATATACCCTCACTTGAGATTATATATCCCAAAACTGAAAGTATCTACATTCAAAATCTATACATTGTATAATTTTCAGAAATCATTTTTTCATAGGTTATATAGTACAATCCTAAATTAATCTTCATTCTTTTCCTAGAACATGGAATATATAAGAATTTCCTCTATCAATACTTTATTAAACTAATCTAGGTAATCTATAAATAATCTCCTAATTAAATTCATGATGACATTGGTGGAATTGGTAAGACCAAATAAAATCATTATAAATTCATAATTTTTATACCTTCAATAGAAATCTATGTTGGGTTTGTCCTCAATTTTTACCCTCAACTGATTGTATCTAGTTCTAATATCATTCATGGGATAATATTAACCTCCTTGTAATTGATCAAAACTACATAAATACGGTGAAAATGATAATTATTCTTGATTGTGATCTTTTTAATCGCAATATAATCAATTTAGAGTTTCATTGATCCAGTTTTATTATTTTTCAAATATAAATAAGAAACCCTTGGTGTCACACTTGGATAAATTAATCCCTTATCCATATTTTCATAGATTTTTCTTCTTCTAGAGCACATCCTCCTGATTTCTTCACTCTTTCGAGTTGTTCAAGGATGAACGTTTTATATATTTTTTTATCTACAACATTCTAGGTAGATTCAAAGGCTTATGTTTAACTATACTGACCATACAACATCTATGTAGGTGGTTTATTTCTTTTTGTTGTTTTTCATTTAGTATTATATGTCAATGTTCTAATTACCCATGTTCCAGGTATTTCGAGTTATGGAAATTAAACCTAATTTTATCTACCATAGACTGGTTTTTTCATTATGGTTTTGTTGATATGATATTATGTGAAATTTCATGTTTAAGGAACACCCCATGAGTTTTTTTACTTGTTTTAATGTTAATGGCCATTTTGTCAAGATTGCCTATGAGGAATACCTAATTTTCATTGACTTTATTGATATGATGGAACTGTTTGACTTTTTCTTCCTGTTAAATTTTTTTGATATGCATTGGAATTTTTTAGACAAGTAATAGTTGAGATTACTTTAGGCTGATTTATTTCATTTATCCGTTTTTGAATTATATTGGGGTTTGAGAATCTGGTGTAGTTAGACCACATCGGGAATTGACATTGAGTGCTTCTTTAGAGTGTCTATTATATTAAAGGATATGAGACCACATGGGGGATTTACTGTGAGTGCTCTCTCAGAGTGTCTATTGTTTACATTATGAGACCATAGGGGGAATAGATGCTGAGTGCTCCCCTAATGAGTCTCTAGTTATTAGGTAAATACCATAGGGAGAATTTATGGTGAGTGATTCCCCGGAGTGTCTTCCCTTTTTATTGCAATACATGGATAGAGGGGTTAGACTTTTCAAACTACCCAGTGGGTTAATATAAAGATAGAATTGATTAGATGTATTTAAAAATCCAAAGTACAAGCTTGGATTTTCTCCTGTTAGGTATTCTTTTGAGATAACTATCGTTACACTTAATTAAATGGTGAAAATTAAATTCTAATGAATGTAAATTAAAACTATAGGATTTGGTTACATTTGTGTACTCATATTTTCTTTACTACATTTCTATTATTACCTGCTATATATACACACTATCAGTTTGGTATAGATATCATAGTGGTTGCCTATGGGGATTCGTCTCACACCCATTTTGAGTCATGCTTTTGGACCTAAACAGATTATATGGTTGTAGGTATAGATTAGGGATATCACCCTTCATCATTAGGTACATGATTGGTGAAGAGATCGAGAGAATGGGACCAAAATGATTCATGAAATGCTAATATAGTTACTTGTTTTCTTTTGTATTTTGGTTCAGCACTATATTTCCAGCATTGTGACTTGTTTGGCTGATTTCGTAGACATATGTGACATGTATAATTTCTAAATGTGATATAGTTGTTTATTTAATTCGATCTTCTTCTTTTTTCTTATTGTTTGATATTACTGCTTCTGCTACTATTAATTTATTGATATTCTGTTATGCATACTCTACCAATGAGGGCATAGTTTTCCCAATATCACACCCAATTCCCTCACTTCTAGTCGAAATCTACTGGTATTCATGAAATGTGATTAAGTCCAAATCATCAACCGGGTACGGGGCACCTTTGGGTGGCACTCGGAACTGGGACATTACACTTAGGCATATATATTTATATTTTGTTCACTAATGGTTTCTCACCCTAGTATCCATAAATTACTAATCCTTGACTCTAATAATAACAATAGGGACCCTTACATTCAATACATAAATATTACATACTTTTAGGTAAATATTCATTACATTTCACAATAATACATGCTTGAGGACCATAAGGGCTTAGTGTATTTATAATTAGGGATACATAAATAAATTTTAAATAAAATATATATACAATATATAATTATGTCTTTCATAACATTCACATTTCATAGACATATCATACTTAATACCTTTCTTTTTATCCTTGGTAATGGAAATAAAAGAAAGGGTGAGCTCAATGCTCAATAATAGTAAACATAAATTATACCAATAAATAATCATAAGTTATCATAAGGTGAGAATATGGGTAATAGAACATGATTAAAACTTAAAATAATCATACCCATTCAATCAAAGTTATTTAATATTGAAACATGACATTTTTTAAAAAAATAAAATAAAATATAAGAGTGAAAATTCATCAATATTTATTTATGATCGATGAGAACATAGTATAAAGATAAGGAAATTTTTTTGGTACAAACATAATAATATCAAATAATTACATTAGTCTTCTATCACTGCCATAATATTCATAGGTTATTCTATTCAGTGCATATTTCCTAATTTCCTTAGTCAAGGTTCACTATCAAGACTATATTATTAGAAAAAATTCCCTTTTTATATTCGGTTCAATACCAATTACATCCATTATTATCTCATGATATATCCTAATTTAACAAATGAAATGGAGGGATATATAATTTTGGTCCCACAAATTTCATCATAAAAACCTTATATTTTTGTACCATAAGATCATAAAACATTCATCATATCATTATATCATAACATGTATTAAGGATTCGAGTATCATAAAATTTTAAAACATATAATAATAAACCATATAGTGAAAGAATAATTATGGTAACATTGTATCATATCCCTATTTATTCATAAAAATTATGTTTTATATTACTATATATGAAAATACCTTTAAAATGTCATGGAAACAATTCTTGAGGAAAATACCATTTTCATTCTTAAATCACTTATTTATTATCTAAAATTTTCTATAAAGTTGGTGAAATAATTTTATGTGGAGTGAACCAAGGAATCATATACATAAATATACAATGAAAATATTATTCATTATGGTCAGGAAAACAATTTATGATGTGTATATATAAAAATTCATTTCACCTTTTAAGGTAATAAGTCAGAATTACATCATTCAAAATATGAAAATAAGATTCATTTAAAACCATTTTAGAGATATTTAATTTTGGATAAAATTGAATTTAATTAATCATTGTATAATTTTAAATACATTCATGAATCTGTTTTAAAAAAATATAGAATTGGAAGAAGTATACTAATAATATTGATAAAAATAAATGTTTTATAATATCCAATAATTCTATGTATTATTTTAAAATTTTATATGAATTAAATTCGAGATCCGGAACTGAGACGACTTGAGCTTTTGATGGCCAATTTTCCCAAAAATTTTTTTGAAAAATATTAAAATAATAAATATCATTTGAACACAGTTTCATTGAAAAATTAGAACATAATCTAAACGGGTGAACAAATTAGAATTATGAGAACATTGTGGCATTCAAAATAATAAATTTACCCTAACCTCAACCTATAATTTGTTGGCACATATTTATTGTAGAAATTCCTCACGTGCATTTTATATGAATAAATTGAATTTGATAAAATTTATTTTCAATTTATTTTTTCGACCCAATAATGCAACGAAATGGATGATTTTAAATAATCAATTTAGAAGATATCTAGGGTTAGTCTCATAACCCTATATATCTCTACTGATTCTAGGTGGAAACATTATAGAATCCTCTCAAGCGGATTATGATAGGACAGCAAATCAGAGCTCGACGAATTCCGTTTTTGGTACATCATGCCAATGGTGATGAGGTAGAGACCAATCATTGTCAGCAAGCAATCTAAAATCCTGGTATGATGTGTTATTTTAATTAGAATTTCACGTTCTGTATTCTTATGATGAAAATAGACGAATCCATGAACAGATTAGCCCAAAGATCGGTCATACAAACAGGATAGGATAATATTTATGGGTTTTATCATGATTTTGATTCTAGTGACTTTTTCCTGATTCTTATATCATTCTCACTATATTTAAGGGAGGATAGGATGAACAAAAGATAACCATCATTTCTTTGGATTTTTTCTTGTGCATTTTATCCCTGATTTCTAGTGTTCTTGACATGAGTTCTTTGTTCATAACCATACATTGTATTATCAATATTGGCACCATCGATTCTAGGTGAAATGATCTGATATGGGATACCCAACATAGATATTACTCGATATAGGTTTAATGGTGGGTGCGGTGAGAGATCAAACAATTATGTGTGACAAATTTAGTTATTTGGAAATGATGAAGAACACCTATGATCACATTTTATTATTCATTTTAGGGCCTGAATCCGATAAATTTTTTAATAAAGTTACAATACGACCTTTAATATTGATTTTCTAGGTGAACCTAGCATTAGAGTGGAACCAAGGAATTTAGCCTAGTATAGCTGGTGGAAGAAGATGAGTTCTACAGAACCGAATACACACGGATTGTATTCTAGGATTCACAGCGTGTGTTCATCATTGGACCACTCAGTGTGTTTATGATAAGTACATAGAAAAAGGGTGGAGTGCATGAGTTTCCTACATGAGGTAAACTACCCCACATGACATGTATTGGACCAAGTACACAAGATACCCCATATAATGGTACAAGGGAAGGTATACACGAGATGACACAGTTTACGGGCACATGGAAAGAGCACATGATTAGACCCCAGATGGATGGACATGTTATTTGATTCTTTCTACAAGGTGTGTAATCATATTCTACATGACACGTTCTAAAGACACAAGATGTTACACATGAAAATTATGTATGGTCAAGGGACATGGTGTGTTACCCTAATATACACCATGTACCCATTTATACATGGATTGATTTTCTTTTCCTTTGTATCATGGAAAATTTTCATTAGGGTTTGTTCCCTTAATCATTTCTGTAAATATAGATAAGAATCATTTCTTGTTCAAAGGACTATGATCCATTTAGTAAGACTTTTTAGATAGAGTTGTTGGAATCCCCTGAGAGGCCCAGATCAGTATACTCTATTCCTTCTTCTTGGCCTAGTTATATTTCTCGGCATCGATGATACCAAAACTACAAGGGTATTGATCCTCTACTTGGAGGGTTATTCCAAATCGATTTTTTGGTATCACCACATGTCCCTATATGTAATCCTCATTTGTTTTATCATATTTATTTTTAGATCTATAATTGTATCATTTTCATGGAATGACTCAATGAGCAGTAAATGTTAGACTTGTTTCATCTACACTATTTGACTTAGAAGTGTCTTCTCCTAGATGAGTGCATCATGGAATCATCTAGATGAATTTGTAGGATTGGTTGTTAGTGGTTTTGACATACCTCTAGACAATGTTTCTTGGTTGAGAATATCTATATAATATTATCATGTGTTTTGTAGACATATACCTATCTAGATTTGATTTTATATTTCCTTTGTTTAAATGATTTTTGGTTTTTGGGTGTCCTACTAAGTATTTTTATACTCACACCTGCTTGGGACTTTCCTGCATGTCTCATGTCTAGTATAGATGATTGACCTTTTGATTGATTCGGTGGCGGTCCGTGACAAGATGGTTCTTTTTGAGACTAGATAAGATGAGGTGTGTTCATACGACTTCAGAAAGTATTCCCAATATGTTTTTCTTATTGGTTGGATTTGTGGTTATAAACTCTTTTTGGGGAATATATTTTGGCCAAGTTTACTTTATATTACATTACCGTACATTCTGTAGTACTCTATTTTTGCGATATAGTGCTATGCATGCATTCTTTACTTAGTGGTTTTTACATTTCATTATTTAGTGGTCTTGAATATGTTTGTCTCCCAAAGTACATAAGAAATGACTCCCAAGTTTGTAATGTGCCTACTCAGTGCTAGTCACCAACCATGGACTATTGTAGGTGGGATTGAAAATTCATGGAATGAGCTCCACTGGGAAGAGTCATGAAAAAGTGTTATTAGAGGTGGTCATTCTACTTTTGTACAAAAATTCTATGATATTATTTTGGAGTAACAATGTTATGAGGGTTGAGTTAGGATTTTAGGCTAGAGACTCCAATGTCGGAGTGATGACCAACCGATCAATACACATGGAATCTGATAACATTTTTCTCAACATGGTGAATTAAAACACTAGTAACTAGGAAAATAATGGTACATTAATCATATTGGAATGGGTTGTGGTTTTGATGAACATATCGAGTTATCTTCTCAGATCTACTCATTAACAATGGTACATCTTGTTTTATAACAGGATACCTCCATGATGCATATTGTCTAGGATTCAGTAGGTTTATCATAAGGATGAACCCCTTAGTGAATATGATTTGAAATAGAGACCAATTCCCTCTGATGTCACTTCAAGGTGGTGCATCAGCTATACCACCACATGTAGAGTATCACATAGTGCCTACAATACCAATGGATGAGGAGTGAAATCTAAGCATGCTTCATGAGATTCTATGACAGAGACCCCTTAGGTTATACGGTGATACTTAACCATAGGATGATGAAGACTATCTTGATTTTGTGACTAGTTTTTTCTATCTGGCTAGGACACCAACGGATCAGATGGTGGTCCTAGAATTTAGCCTTATATTTGGAATAGTGGGACGATAGTGGAGTATGGATAACCAGACTAACGTACAGGAAACTCTTTCATAGACAGAGTATGAGAACCTACTCAGAGAGGAGTTATCACTGGTTACTCTGAGATATGTGTAACACCCCACACTTCCATGATACGCTTCTCTTCAAATAATGCAATAGCTTGCATTGTACGCAACTTCGAGTTCTAACACACACCACAACCAATCAAACTAGCCATTATGAATAGTAATACATAGCTATTGAAATTTTGTAAATTTTATCTTTCAAAATTGACTTCATTTTTTGATTAGGAATATCGAATTTAACCTAGGGTGAAATTTAGGAACTTTTCGGAAAACTTTTATATTTTGATGAATAGTGAAAATTACTAAATTTAAATTAAAAAAACTTTTTTGATCAAAATAATTAATAGTGATAAATTATAGCATTTATTGTTTTTAAAGTATAATTAGAATATAATTTTACCATTTTATCCAATGGTGGTCATTAGAATTAATTTCACTTTGAAATTGGACATAAACAATTGTCAATCTTTTGATTGATATTCTTTCTTAAAAACACGCTATTTGTTTTGACAGTGAGAATTAATTATAAAATTAATTAATGCAACATATATGTTTGGAAATTTGTAAAATATACATCATTTTTGAATTCAGAATATGAATTATAGCTTAGGGTGAATTTTTTATATTCTTCTTAAAAACCTCAATTTTTGATGAATACTGAAACCACTAAGTGGTAGTTTAAAAACTAATATTTCTTGTAAATGAAATATTACCACTTCTGTGTATTGAATTTCAAAATTCCGACATACATGGTTGTCATTTGGAAGCAAAATGTGGTTCAATGAGATTAAAATAATTTTTGGTGAATAGTATCTTTTAAGTCTTATTAATCACGATTAAAGGTAATTAGTGAAATTTAAGGTAAAAATGATGTTATAAAAATATGAAAATGTCTTGACACTTGTCCTCCCATTATTTTATGAGTGATGGGTGACCAAGACAATCCATGGGTCAACTTGGGGTCCCCATGGAGCCACTGGGGTATGAAAATGACGTTAATGGCTTTTTATTTAAAGTAAAATTAAAATTGTCCCAAACATGTGTGGTTTTACTAAAATGATTATTACATGGGGTTATATAAGTTAAATTTTCAACTATAAATATTAATTGTAAAGATAAAATTATTTCCTACATCATGATATTTTTTTATAATTTTTAACATTAAATAAATGAAATTTTTTATGACACCATGATGATGCGGTGATTACCTCATTAATTAACGATTTAAATAAAATGAAAAGATAAGGTAAAATCTAAGACTTACATGTCACTAAAGCTTATTGGATGGGTTTATGTCGAACCCTTATCACCTTATCCACTAAATATATCATTGTGGGACCTTCAAAATCCTAAAATTATTTCATAATAATGTAAAATTTCATGACTTTCCAAGAGTGCCTCTCCTCTCCTCTTATAAAAGGCCCCCACCTCTACCACCTTATTCACAACATAAAATCCATTTGGATCAGCCAAACTCTGACCGAATACTCTCTAAACTTCCGTATCTTACTCCTAGAAGCCTCAATTTTGGAAGAAGGTCTTTGGCACAAATCAAAAAGAGTTACCCGATTTTAATGTAATGTCTTCTCTTATGTTCTTTTGTTTTATTTTGCTTCTCCAACCCCTTAAAATATTTTTATTATTTTATTTTGTAACAACACCAGTATCTAAAATATACTAGGATTTTTTTATGATAATTATTTGATTTACACTTACACACACCTTCGTCTAATGGTTAAAGAACATACTATTTTTTTGGGTGGCTAAATACTGCCTCACGAAACGATGATTGTTCAATCTTATTTTAACACCTCTCATGGTGGCCATTATGATGACACTATTTCTATATATGATATATATTATGTTTAGGTTTTCTTTATGGTTATTTATTTTTCATTTATGTCATAACTTTATGATTTCCATTATGGGTAAATGCGATAATTTCATTTTAGGAAGTATGGATTACCGCCCCCTCAAAGTGATTTGAATCGTTAATACCATATATGGGACATGTAAAGGATGGAGTAAATGATATTATATATGATATTATACTGGAATTATAATAAACCTTTATATTATTATTATCTAATTCCATTAAATACGAAATAGAAATGAATGTAGCGTTCATGCGTATGTACGGCTTACCGTCTCCCTGAACGGTGCATTTCATTTCTTACATATAATTGTTATGTAATATTATGAATGAATGTATATAATGGATATATATGATATATATGTATCTACATCATGAATATAATTCTGCATATAATTGATATTTTACCACCTGAACAAGTTGTAATTATAAGAAATTTATTTTTGACTCAAGTACCAAAAATCGACAAAACGACCGTTATTAACTTAAATAATTACATAATGTTCATAACAAGGTAATAAGTGATATAAAAAGAATAATGAAGTTCAAAAATGTTCTTAAGCAATTAGAAATTAACTCTAGTTTATTATTCAGGAGATTAATGAATGATCGAGTCAAGTCGGACATGAGGTAAGGGAACTTCTTAGCCCAATTTCCATTCTATGGGTTAATCTCCTACTTTCAAATTATGTCATGGTATTATTATTTCTTATCTTGTATTTGTAATTTCACTATGTGTACTTATAGTGAATACACATAATAGATCTATTTTATTTAAATAAATGATCTTTTTAAGGGACTTCATCTCAATATCCTTTCATTGAGGCATATTAAGTTTTATACACAACATTCTTTTATACGGTGTATAAACCCCTTTGACATTTACTTTTATTAAAAAGGAATGTTTTTATACGATGAATGTTTACTAAATAACAAAAGGAATGTTTGCCTTATGTTTGTGGCGATAACGACTAATCTGCCTCCATGACCATTATTTGAGTTTCGGCTTCCTCTACAAGCCATAACGTTTTTTAAATGAAAAATAAATACAATGTTTTAATTTTCTTTTATTTTGGTATTGAAAATGGTTTTGAAAGTGTTTTTATTATATCAATGTGTTGTATTGATATCTTGTGATTGAAATGTGGAAATGTTATGTTTCCTTTATGCGTGTTTTATGTGATACTATTATGTTATGGATTATGATATGTTTAAACCTATTCATTTGAGGAATGCATTGGACTTAATAAGTGACGGGTGGAGACAACTATAGCTCCTCGATGCATCAGTAGATCTCATGTGACAAACTAGTGTCTTGGCACGAGGCCTTGAGAAAATCTTATTTTTAGTCTTGGCACGAGGCCTTGTCTACGTGGTTATGATAGTATGACATTATGCATTCTATCATTATGAACATGGTTATTGATATTGCATAGATTATTCTACTAGTAGAATATCCATGTGAATAAGTAAATGGCATTATTTCATTTTATTTTTACCATATTATGTTGAATTTCATGTTTAAAAGGATTTTGTTTTAGTTATACCTTTACTTAAATGTTTATGTTTATTTATGAAAGTTTCTGCTATATTGTTATCCTTACCGAGCATCTGATCTCACCCCTTTCTATGTTTTATTTTTTCCAGGATGTGAAGATATATTTTATGACTGACCTGCAGGGATAGTCTGAAGGGGATATGAGTGTGGGCTATGGAGACCATGTTATTTTATTTTTTCACTTTGTGATGTAATTTAAGACTTATGAATGTATCTAGTGTTTCCAAGGCTACTAAACTAATAGGTATTTCGAGACGTGATCTTTTGTAATCATGCCAATGTTACGCAATAATGCACCAACTCTAGGTAACTCGGGTCGGGGCGTTACAGTTGGTATCAGAGGCAGTTTAGTACTAACCTTGGAAAATATATTTAGATAAAATCTGATTAAAGCACATATCCCTAAGAAAGTCTTTGAGGATTAGTATAGAAGAACTTCCTATAATTTTGGTTTTATAGAGTTTTTGTGAGTTTTCCGAGAAATACATCCTTGTCTGGATACGAGCAGGTAGAGGCGGCTCAAGAAACAGATGTACCTAGGGGTAAAACCTGAAAACACCACATTGATCTAGACTCGAACGGGAACTGGTGCACGACAATAGGCCTTTCTGCACTCTTCGTTACGACACTCCTGGGGGATATGCTTAGGATAATTCACATTTTCATTATAAACCATTATGAAACGTTTATGAGTATACAATTCCTAAAAGAAAACTTTTTTATGATTATGGATTATATCCATAAACTATTCAATTTATGTTAAGTGTTTTACAAGTATGGAATTATGTATTTCGATTCATAAACTAATCTAGTTTATGTCATTGTTTAGAAATGGAGCCTAGTGGAAGGAATGGAAACTGTATCAATGCACGCACTCCATGTAGGGATTTCCCTTCTGCTCAAGATAATTATAGTGGAGCTGGTGATACAACTGGCGCTGATCATCTTATCACTATACTGGGACAACTCACTAAGGTTATGAATAATAACCTTACTCGTATGGATCACCCTGATCCACAATGTGGTGGATCAATGTTAGACCACTTCATGAGGAAACAACCACCAACATTCAATGGGAGTACAAATCACTTAATAGTTGGCAATGGATAAATTCCATAGAAAAAATATCCCATGCATTGGGGAGTAGTGAAATGGAAAAGGTTATCATAGAATTTTACCGCCTCCCTAAAGATGTTGATCAATGGTGTTCATTGATTCAAAACACAAAGGAAGATTATGAATTATCGAATATGTAATGGAGGGAGTTCAAAGAGCTTTTATTAGAAAAATACATTCCTCATGACCATCGAGCGGATATGGAAAGTCAATTTCTGAGTCTGAGGAAAAAGGAGGACGATAATGTTGCAAAGTATGAGTCTAACTTTACAAGCTTAGCAAGACATGTTGCAGATTATATACGTAACCCAAGAAGTAAGATTGATTGTTTCATTGATGGATTAAAACCATTTCCCCATCGAGCTTTAGTATCACAATCTTTCACAATGTACGAAGATATAGTCTCATGTTCTATCAAGATAGAAACGGAATTCTCTAAATTTTATGTCAATAAAGTAAAGCAAGAGAAGATGAGAATGGTGGAAGAAGAGATGGATAAAGGGGGAAAAGGGAAATAAGGATTTTTCATTATGCGATAATTGTGGAAAGAATCACCCCGGTACTTACCAAAATGGAATTGGAGTTTGTTATAAATGTGGAGAAAAAGGTCATAAGGCTCGTGACTGCAAGGGAACGAAAGAGGCTATCAATGTTGAATGATAAAATTGTATAGAAGTGGGGCATTATGGAAATTAATGGCCTAAGATCCATGGAAAATTACCTCAAAAAATGAAAATGGAGAAAGGCCATGCTTATGTTGTTACTACAGATGAAGTTGAATAATTATTGTGTTTGTGTTTTTGGATTCAAGAACTATATTATGGTTACCAGAATAATGTGATATATAGAAGGATTGTACTGCAGTACTTGTTGTTTTCATTACAGTTTTAATATGATGATGTTAATCATATTTTTAGTACGTGAAAATAAGAGAAACGTTACTTTTTTTGGGGAATCTGATGAATTGATTTTGGAATTTAGAGACCTTTTAGAGAATGTCTGGACAGAGGTATTTTGGTTAACTATAAAGTTTGTAATGGATTAAGTTGAATTTAGATATTATTTTTTTAAGGTTAAAACATTTCTGAAGATTATTTCTGGAATATTAAAATATTATAGTTTTAGGAAAAGGACAACCTATAGGTCGGTGGATAACCCGTCACATTGGACAAAGCTGCAGGAATCAAAACTACAACCATAGTTAGACATGCCTTTATTACCTACCACTAGCCTACAGGAAGTCCCTCGTTATTACAAAATAGTTTTCCTGATCTAAATGGTATGTGTTAATATTTGTAACCTTATACGATTCGGATAAATTTAATATTTTTGAGTTCTATTATCATTTTGAGTGAAAGATGGGTTTGTGGTAAAAAATTATTAATGAATGAAAGTCTACATGATAGGTATGTATATTTCCTTATGTTCTTAGTAAATCTCCTAAATAAATTCCTCAAATGTATGAAAGGTAACTTAAAACAAAAACGTTGTTGGTTATATTTTCCTACTTGGGAATCAATGATCGCTTAACCAATCACAAGTTTGTTATTTTCTTGTAGATAAATTTCTATTAATATTGTTTTCTACAACTCTCCATCAGACCATGATGGTTTCTTTTTCCTCCATATCCATGTTTTCATATAATCCTAGTATGGGATATCTCGGGTGACCATTGTATTTCTCTTTCTTTCTTTTAAAGTTATATTTTCATGGGGTTTCCACAAATGTATTTTCAACTTTGACCCTTTTATTTTAGAAAAAAAATTCAAATTGTGAGGACGAAATTTATTGAAAGAGGGGATAATGTAACACCACAAGATTTCATGATATGCTTCTCTTCCAATAATGCAATAGCTTGCATTATACGCAACTTCGAGTTCTAACACACACCACAACCAATAAAACTAGTGGTTATGAATAGTAATACCGACTTTTTAAAGTTTTATAAATTTTAACATTCAAAATGGACTTCATTTTTGAATTCGGAATATCAAATTTATCCTACGGTCAAATTTTGGAACTTTTCGGATAACTTTTAAATTTTGATGAATAGTGAAAATTACTAAATTTTAATTTAAAAAAAACCTTTTTTAATGAAAATAATTAATAGTGATAAATTATAACATTGAGTGGTTTTAAAGTATAATTAGAATATTATTTTACCATTTTATCTAATGGTGGTCATTAGAATTAATTTCACTTTGAAATTGGACATAAACAATTGTCATTCTTTTGATAGATATTGTTTCTTAAAAACACGCTATTTGTTTTGAGAACGGGAATTAATTATAAAATTAATTAATGCGACTTTTATGTTTGGAATTTTTTAAAATAGACATCATTTATGAATTTAGAATATCAATTATAGCTTATGGTGAATTTTTGGTATTTTTCAGAAAAACTTCAATTTTTGATGAATAGTGAAACCACTAAGTGGTAGTTTAAAAACTAATTTTTCGTGTAAATGAAACATTACCACTTCTGTGTATTAAATTTCAAAAATCTGACATACATGTTTGTCATTAGGAAGCAAAATCTGGTTCAATGAGATGATTTTTTTTGATGAATAGTAACTTTTAGGTCCTATTAATCCCGATTTAAGGTAATTAGTGAAATTTAAGGTAAAAATGATATTATAAAAATATGAAAATATCTTTACACTTTTACTACCCTTATTGGATGAGTCATAGCCGAAAACGACAATCCATGGGTCAACATGGGGACCCCATAGAGCCACATGGGTAAGAAAATGACATTAATAACTTTTTATTTAAAGTAAAAATAAAATTGTCACACACATGTGTTGTTTTACTAAAATAATTATTACATGGGGTTATATAAGTTAAATTTTTGACTATAAATATTAAATTTAAATATAAGATGATTTACTAAATCATGATATTTTGTTAATAATTTTTAGACATTAAATAAATTAAATATTTTATGACACCATGATGACGCAGTGATTACCTCATTAATTAACGATTTAAATAAAATTAAAAGATAAGGTAAAATATAAGACTTAAACTTCTCTAAAGCCTATTGGATCGGTGGATTTCGACCCTTAAAACCTTATAATTTAAATATATCATTTTGGGACCTTTAAAATATGAAAATAATTTCCTAATAATGTAATATTTCAAGACTTTTCAAGAGTGCCTCTCCTCTCCACTTATAAAAGGCCCCCACCTCTACCACCTTATTCACACCATAAAAGCCATTTGTCTCAGCCAAACACTACCCAAATAAACTCTCAACTTCCCTGTATTACTCCTAGAAGCATCACTTTGTGCATAAGTCTTTCCAAGGATGCATTTGGCTCCAATCAAGAAGAGTTACCCGATTTTAAGGTAATGTCTTCTCTTATGTTCTTTTGTTTTATTTTTCTTTCCAACCCCTTAAAATATTTTTATTAGTTTATTTTTTAAGAAAACTAGTATCTAAAATATACTAGGATGTTGTTATGATAATTATTTGATTTACACTTACACACACCTCCGTCTAATGGTTAAAGAACATACTATTTCTGTGGGTGGCGAAATACTACCTCACGAAACAATGATTGTTCAATATTATTTTAACACCTCTAATGGTGGAAATTATGATTAAAATATTTATATATATGATATATATTATGTTTATGTTTTGATTATGCTTCTATATTTTTCATTTATGTCATAACTTTATGATTTCCGTTATGGGTAAACGCGATAATTTCATTTTCGGAAGCGCAGACTACCGCCCCCTCAAAGTGATTTGAATCATTAATTCCATATATGGGACATGTAAAGGATGGAGTAAATGATATTATATATGATATTATACTGGAATTATAATACACCTTTGTATCATTATGATTTCATTCCATTAAATACGAAATAGAAATGAAATTAGCGTTCATGTGTACGTACAGCTTACCGTCTCCATGATCGGGGCATTTCATTTCTTACCTCTAAATGTTACGTAATATTATGAATGAATGTATATAATGGATATATATTATATATATGATATCTACATCATGAATATAATTATGTATATAATGGATATTTTACCACATGAACAACTTGAAAATATAAGAAGTTTATATTTGACTCAAGTACCAAAGATCGACAAAACGACTGTTATTTACTTAAATAATTACATAATGTTAATAACATGGTAATAAAATATATAAAAGGAATAATTAACTTGAAAAATTTTCTTATGAAATTATAAATTAACTTTAGATTATTATTCAGGAGATTAAAGAACGACCGAGTCAAGTCGGACATGAGGTAAGGGAACTTCTTAGACCAATTTCCGTTCTTTGGGTTAATCTCCTACATTCAAATTATGTCATGATATTATTATTTCCTTTATTGTATTTGTAATTTCTTTATGTGTACTTATATTGAATACACATAATAGATCAATTTTATTTAAAAAAATGATCTTTGTAACGGACTTCATCTCAATCTCATTTCATTGATGCATATTTTGTTTTATACCCAACTTTCTTTTAAACAGTGTATAAACCCCTTTGAGTTTTACTTTTTTTCATAAAGAATATTTTTATATGAAGCATTTTTACTAAACGACAAAAAGAATGTTTTGTCTTACGTATGTGGTGACAACGACTTCTCTGCTGCCGTAACCATTATTTGAGTTTCGTCTTCCTCTACAATCCATAACCTTTTTAAATGAAAAATAAATACCAAGTTTTAATTTTCGTTTATTTTGGTATTGAAGATGGTTTTGAAATTGTTTCTATTATATCAATGTGTTGTATTGATATCTTGTGATTGAAAGGTGTAAATTTTATGTTTCCTTTATGTTTGTTCTATATGATACAATTATGTTATGGTTTATGATATTCTTAAACCTATTCATATGAGGAATGTATTGAAATTAATAAGTGACGGGTGGAGCCCGCTATGGATCCTCAATGCATCGGCTGGTCTCATTAGACAAACTAGTGTCTTGGCATGAGGCCTTGACAGGATATTATTTGTTGTCTTGGCACGAGGCCTTGGCTACGTAGTTATGATAGTGTGGCATTATGCATTCCATCATTATGAATGTGGTTATTGATATTTCATGTGATCATTCGACTAGTGGAATATCCATGTGAATAAGTAAATGGAATTATTTCATTTTATTTTTTCTATATTATGTTGAAGTTCATGTTTAAAAGGATTTTGTTTTAGTTATACATTGACTTAAATGTTTATGTTTATTTATGAAAGTTTCTGCTATATTGTTATCCTTAATGATCATTTGAGCTCACCGCTTTCTTTGTTTTATTTTTCCCAGGATGTGACGAAATATTTTATGACTGACCTACAGGGATAGTCTAAAGGGGATATGAGTGTGGAATAGAGAGACCATGTTATTGTAGTTTTTCACATTATTATGTAATGTAAGACTTAGGAATATATCTTGTGTTTTCAAGGCTACTAAACTAATCGGCCTTTCGAGACGTGATCTTTTGTGATCATGCCAATGTTACGCAATAATGCACCGACTCTGGGTAACTGGGGTCGGGCCGTTACATATGTGTATAGATAAGATCTTATTTATCTCTTGTGTGGAAACATGATAGTGGCTAATTATTCTTTGATTTTTTCCAACCATTCTAGGTACTCGATGGATATTGATAGATATAACTACTTCAGGGCTTGGACCATTGAGTGAGGTCTGTGTTGAGACATCATAGGTAATGTTACCCCTCTATGAATTCCAAAATATGCTCAAGTTCTTGAACGAGCATTGTTGGTTGAAATATTCGTAACTAAGAAGATACAAGTGGCAATAGTTAGTAGTGGAATAGCATGATAGGAGACCAAAATAGTTGGGAAATGACGTTTGTACTAAGGACTTAGATATGGGAGAAGTTTTACAAAGATGTTTCAAGAAAAAGGGTCTTCAATTCAGGGTTCAAAAGGTGGGTTTTTCCATCCTAGAGAAAGGTGAAACTATTCATGTAACGATATGGGACATTTTACTTGAGATTGTACGACCCATCATACTATTGAAAGGGAGACTATCGATAGACCACCAAGGAAGGGAAAATGATAGGAGGAGAGAGATACACATGGTTGATGGAATGGATGAAGAGTTGGGAGAGTAGAATTATGTGGTCTACATTTTGAATTGTAACCACAACCACCATATGGTAGTCCACGATAGGCTCAAGGATCTAGAGGGTAGGGGACAGGGCAATTGCATGTTATAGAGGATTATGAACTAGGGGATCTAGGAATGTTTCAAGGTATGATTTTTCCTTTATAATTTAATTACAGTACTAATAAACATATATTCTATTCATTCCATTATGACTACATATTTAATTGATACCAATAGATTCTTGTTAAACTGTTGACTTGCCCCAAACACATGGAGACACATAGGGGAGGAGACTTAGTAATCACACACTTATTCCCATAGTGTGTGCTGAGAATCAGAGTTTATAGTTTCTTTACAAACATATTGGTGGCAATTTAGAGGCCTTATGATATAATTATTAGTATGGACTGGTTATCTATAGTCTATTCATAGACTGACTACTTTAGGTGAAGGTTGTGGTGTGTATACAGTGATTAAATGATTTTTAACTTTGTTAGTGAAAATGAAAACCATGAAGCATAGGATAGACTCATTCATAGGAGGGTGATGCTGATTACACTTCAGTTGGTTAGCCTAACACATAGTGTAGTGGATGTTATTAGTTTCCAGCTTCCTATAGGATTAGAAGATTATAATGATGTCTTTATTGAAGATGTTTCAGTATTACCATCCCAATAGGAGACATAATTTTTCATTGATTTACTCTACAAGATGACACTAATTTATACAAGAACATATTGGTTGGATTCAGATGAGCTATTCTAGATGAGGGTGAAGTTAGAGGACTTATAGCAGAAGGGATTTATGACCCAATGTTTCACTCTGGGAAGCCCAAGTTTTGTTTTTCAAAAAAGTAATATTACATCATGAGGATGTTTGTGAACTAGATGTTTGTGAACTAGGTGACCATGAGAAAAAAATACCACTACTGAGGATCGATGACCACTTAGATCATTTGAAATGGGCACAATGGTTCTCAATGGTTTACCTCAGATCTGGATTTCACCACCTATGAGTACGGGATGATGATATATCAAATATGGACGTCATATGTCATTATGTTCACTATGAGTAATTGGTGATTTCCTTTGTTTTGAAGAACACATCAGTGGTATTCAAGATAATCAGTAACTGGATATTTTAGCATTATGTAGACTCTTATGTGGTTGTCTTCATTGATGATAAACTTGTGTACTTGGTGTCTGATGAGGAACACATGAGACACTTAAAGATAGTTTTGGACGTACTCCGAGAGCACTATATTTTTGAGAATCTCTAAAAGTGCCAATTCTGGATTCAGGAATTTCAATTTATGGGACACGTTATCTCAATGTATGGAGTGGTAGTAGACCCGAATAAGGTCAAGGCAATGTTAGCATGTGAGCCACCTAAGAATGTGATCGAGGTGGAGAGATTCCTTGGGCTAGAATGCTATTATCAGAGATTCATAATTGATTTCTATAAGATATAAAACCTATGAAAGATTTACCATTAAATGGATAGCCTTTTGTGTTGATAGGGAAGTGACAACATGCTTTTAAGCATTTGAGGTAGAGTTTGATGTGCACTCTGATCTAGATATTTCTAGAGTAGGGTGTCGAGTACGTAGTGATTTGCGATGAATCAAGAAGAGGGATTGGTTGTGTCTAAATTCATAGGAAAGTGATGATTACCAATGGTTCATTATATTTAAGACCACATGATCAGAACTACGCAACAAAGGATAATTTTTTAGTCATGGTAGTCTTCTCATTGATGATGTGGAGACACTACCTGTTCAGCGAGCGGTTTATCAACTACTCCGATCACAAGAGTCTCAAGTATATATTTTCTCAAAAGTATATGAACTAGTTACATAGTTGATTATTAGAGATTATCTAGAATTATGAATTTGAGATTTTCCATAATCCTAGGTAGGGTAACGTGGTGCAAAATGATCTCAAAAGAAGATCTAGTTTGAAGTTGTTGAACAAGGCTTCAGAGTAGTTGGCCACATTTTAGTTATCCTTAGTCGATGAAGATTGATCACCATATATCTAGTATATGGTTATTACCCCTCCACTCATATAGTGAGTTAGGGAGGCATTACTTGTGTATACCAACTCCGAGACCCTAGTTTCCCAGATATTCCTAGAGCATGATCTTAATGAATATTAAAATGGTGGGGGAACATAATTCTTTTAAGGGGATTCATAAGAGTACTATTGATGTTATAGGAGGAGGTTTTAAGAGAATTTTATACATCCCATTTGGTGGTACATTCAGGATTGGAGAAAATGTACCAGGACCTCCAATGATAGTTTTTGTGGAAAGGGATGATGAAGAGAGTGGAAGAGTTGTTTTTTTTTGATGCCCTGTTAGTTACTGATGGTTGAGTACCAGGTTCTGACAGGTTATGATCAACCCCTTGAGGTGCCAGAATAGAATTAGGATGGCATACCAATATAATTTGTGACATGTTTACCACACACATTCTAGGGACCTGATTCCATATGGATAATCGTTGACTGACTCACCATGTCAACCCACTTCCTATGTATCTTAGAGTAGAGTTCAGTAGAGTGTTCGTGACACCTCTACATGCAGTAGATAATTTGACACCATGGAGTTATATTGATGATTTTTTTATATTTTTATGTTCTCTTTACATCCCGATTCTGGAAAGGATTACAGACGGTGTTTGGTACCCAATTGCACTTGAGTGCAACATTTTACCATAAAATGGATGTCCAGATGGAGAATACCATTTATGTTCTGGAGGACATGCTATGAGATTTCATCTTAGTCTTAGACCATAGATGGGAGGATCACCTACCGCTGGTGGAGTTTACATACATCAATAGCTACTATTCCACCATTGGTATGACACCATTCAAGGCTTTGTAAAAGAAACCCTATTGGACACCACTTTTTCTGATAGACCCATGAGATTCAGCACTCGTGGATCATAGATGGAAGGATCACTTACCACTAGTGGAGTGTGCATAGAAATCCATCTTATTTCTTATGCTGACAGAAGATGTAGGTATTTGGATTTCTAGTAAGGAGGACATGTTTTCTTTTGGGTTCACCTCAACAAGGATTGTAGATATTTCCCTTGGGTGGTATGTTATCTCTGAGTTTTATCTACCATATTTAGATATTATCCACAGTTGTAGAGGTAGAATATTTCTTAACTCTACCTCTATAGTTGGACTTTGTACACAATATTTTCCACATGTCCCATCTGAAGAGGTACATGCATAACCCATCACACATTATCAACTTTGGAGAGTTGGAAATCAAGGATAAACATACTTTTTTTGAGTACCTAGTGGGGATAATGGATTATCATTATAGGATCCTTCATTGATTATCAATTCATTTAGTGTTTCTCCAGTGGAAGCATGAGAATCTATAAGGGAGAACTTGAGAGAGGGAGGATCATATTCATGCATAGTACCCAAATATTTTTTGGTAGAAATTGTTACAGATTTTTATGGAGGAAAATCCTCTTGTCGGGGAGAATGTAATGTCCTATATTTTGTGTGTATTATTTTTATATATTATATGGAATAAATTTGAGGCCAGGCACTGAGACGAAGCGCAATTATGAGGCTAAGTTTTCCTAGAAAAACCGTTTGAAAAATTTTAAAATATTAAATAGTAAACAGATGCTATTTTCTTAAAATGTTTAATATATTCCAAATGAGTTCTCAAATCCCAAATATGAGGACATTGATGCATTTATAATAGTGAATTTACCTTAAACACAATCTAACTTTGGTCAGTTTGAGTCGATTATGGATATTCATCACTTGCATTTTAAATGAATAAAATAAATTATAATAATATTATTTTCATTTTATTCCAATAAAGAATCAACATGGTTTGATTTAAATAATACATTTGGAAGAGATACATGGTTAGTATCATAATCCTTGAAATCATTGGGGACACTGAGAGGAACCTCTAGAGAATATTTTGGAGCAGGAAATGATAGAACATCATATCAGAGATTAATAAACATTTTTATTGGTAGATCTATCTAATAGCAATGATATGGTGACTAATATTCATCAGCGTGTGATCCAAAATCGAGGTAGGATGATTTATTTAAATTCTTCATTCTCATTATTTAATCCTACGATGAAGACATAAAAATATTAGAATATATTAGCCTGCAGATTGATCATACATGCTGGATGGGATGTTTTTTTCATGGTTAATAGATATTTTTATTCTAGATATTTGTTCTTGATTTGTTTTCAATTATTATGGTAACATATTGAGGCTATAATGAAAAAAGGATGAGGATCATTCCATGGGATTTGTCCATGTGAATTCCCCCCTATTTCTTGAATTCATAACATGTGTTCTTCATTTTTTTTAAAAACATTGAATAATAAACCATTTCAACTTAAATTATTAGAGAAATGATCTGAAACTTGAGATCTGGCAATGGGGAAACATGAAGGAGGCGTGATGGTGGGGATAGAGGAGGTTCGAATGTTGGTGGGTGATGAATCCGTGTTCTTGGGAAACGATGAAGAGCACTTACCATCATGTTTTTCATGCCATTTGAGGGTCCAAACATTATTCATTCTATGTTAGAGTGATCATAAGACCATAAATATTGAGGTCTTAGGTGATCCATGCGTTGGAGTGGAACTAGGCTGATTGGCTGAGGTGAGTAGGATGAAGAAGACAGTTTTTGGAAAACTTGATACACAAGGTATGTAGTCCCAAATACATGGTCACCACTTGGTGTGTACATGGGAAGTAAATGGACCCGGGGAGGAGTAAATGGGTAGCCTACTTGATGTGTAATCCCCCACAAATCATAACCATGACCATGTACATGGGCTACCCCATGTACTCGTACACATATAAGTAACTGTGGGGTGACACCATGTACTGGAACACGACGAGAGCACATGGGCATACACCAGTTGGATGGACACAATCTGTGACACATTCTATACATTGTGAACCCATATTCAACACAACATGTTCTAATGAAACTGACCATTGTACGTAGGCAGTACTAAGGGTAAACTAACATGAAATGTGACCAATCTACAAGTCATGTACCAATTTCTATATGGTTTGTTTTATTTATCCTCAGTTTATTGGAAATGTTTTATTATGGTATGTTCCATTTATCATTTCCCACAAGGTATGTAAGAATAATTTCCTACTCATATGACTAAGATCTCATTATTATGTCTTCTTGGATAGTGTATTTGGAATCCCCCAAGAGGCCTAGAGTAGGATTCCCTATTCAGTATTCATGTCCTAGATGGAGTTATATGTATTTATATGACTAACTCTATATGGGCACAGATCCCCTACTTAGTGGGTTAATCCATATTGATTAGTTTGTATCACCCCATTCACATTGTTGTGATCCTCGTATATTTAATTTAATATCTCTTTAGATATGTAAATGATTCTTTCTCATGGAGAGACCCAACAAGGAGTACCTATCGGACGAATTACATCAGTTCTATCGGACACAAGAGTGTGTTATCTTATATGAGTTCTTTATGGAATATTTGATCTGAATTCTAATGATAGGTATGAAATATTTTTTTCTTACCTCTAGACCATGTGTCTTGGTTGAGTATAACTGGGTATTATTATTATGTGTTCTATAGACATATAATTGTGTAGATATGACTATGCCTTTAAATTGTTGTATTTATTTCTGGTCGCAGGGTGTCCAGCTGATTATTTTGGTACTCACCCCTATATGTTTTTCCCATATGTGTCTTGTCTTGTGCAACCAGTCGATCTTTTGATAGGGTTCTAGGTGGACGATGACCAGATGGGGATTTGTGATACTAGACCACCCAACGCGTGTTCTCGCATCTAAAGAATGTAGTCCCTATACATTTTTCTTACATGTTGGACATGTGGTTACATACTATTTTTTTGTGGGCCGGTATTCATTCACTGTTTACTTTTCTTTTACTTTACCTCACTATCTGTAGTACACTGATTGTAGGATATAGTGGTTTTCATGCATATTATACTTTTTGGCTTTTAAATTTCATCATTTTGTGGTCTTGGAGATAGTTCTGTGAATATATGTATATAGTAAATTCCTCCCATATTAGTGATATACTGACTCATTTCTAGTCAATAACCCCTAGCCTATTAGAGGTGAGCATATAGAGTCGCTTCACATGCCCCACTAGGATGGGTCATGACAGGTTTTCCATTTAAACATTATCATGGTAACTTTATTACTTAATGAGATAATATTAAAGGAAAACATTAAAAATATAGAAAAAATGAAAATAAAAAATAATAATATTTTATAGAGAGAGTTCATATAATTTCTTCATAAAAATTTTAATCATAATAAATCCAGATAAAAATGATATCGCAACATAAAACTCTTATGGCCTAGGTAATATGTGACTCATTACCCCGAATAAATAAATAACATAAAATAAAATAGTAAATAACATGAAGATAAATATATTCATGAAAAAACATATCAAAATGAATGTATATACAAATCATAAAAGAAAATAGATGTAAACATTATCATATTTCCCAAATTTGACAAATTGACATGGTAAACCCTTTCAAATTTGGTAACATTTAAATCACATCCTCTTAGATGAAATAATTTTAAATTTAAATTTTAATACCATAAAGTAAAAATTGACATTATATAAAAAGTAAAATTATTAGTATATACTCTTCATAAACATAAATTGCTGCATAACATCAAACATTCCTTAATGAATCAATACTATTATGAGAAACACTTGTAAATTTTTTAAATTTTTTGAATCAAAAGTTATTAGAAGATAGAAAACCATAAGGTTATATAATTAAATTAAACCAAATAATGTATTAATAAAAAATAAAATATTTTTAATTATATACATTATAGATGTAATAAATTGGAATATAGCATTAAAAAATATCTCAATGAAGATAAATTGAAAAGAAACTATTACATTATGTCTGACTTGATTCGTAAAAACTCTAAAATAAGGTATATTGAATTTAATTTTTTATAATTATATAAAAGTATGATAAGAATATATATAATACCATACATTTTTTACTTATAACATCTTATCCCCCCTTCTTCAACAATATTTCATTATCATCTTCATTTCACGTGTTAATTGTTTCATTTTTCATGTATGTTTTAGCTCGGTAGTTGTGGTTCATAAATATTTATCATGGTTACATGACATACAGAATGATAATAACTATATAAATATTAAATATATTAATTATTTAAATATTTGGAATCTTTTATAAAAATTATTAATGAATAATGTATTACATCACTATGTAGATATGATAGTTTGTATTCATGCATAGGTGACATTTATATTATTCGATAGATACAATGATGTATAGTTAAATATTAATTAATATTTATGGATTAGTTATTATAAAATATATTTCATATATAGTCATTATATCTATCATTATAACCAACCAAGGATTATGTTATTGTAAAATAAGGTATATCACTACATGGAGGCAGCAGTCCAGATGTACGCATGAGTGATACTACCATCTCCAATTGGATTGAGAATAGGTGGTAAATGGGTAAAAAATAATCATAAAAAGATCTCATTATCATTATTATACTGTATTAATCACGTTTTTATGGATAAAAGTTTCTTATAATAAGTATAAATATAAATAAAATTAGAAGATCTAGGTTAAGATGGATAAATCTTCTTTGAGAAACATCTTTGAGTTTACAATTAATCCATGAAGGATTGGTCTTAAAAGAAAAAAAGAAGCAATATGATGAATTTATATATCCTAATGTGGTTTTTAGTAGTTATTTTATTATCTATAAGGATGAAATTTAATGAATAATAGTGGAAAATAGGATACCTTTTATAAGTGAGGGATGGACCTGCATAGAATTTCATAAAATATCTCAATGATTTAAGGTCACCTTCATTGGAAAGTGGATCTAAATAGATAGGGATTCAAATTTAATATAATATAAGCTTAAAATATCTTTAACCAATATTAATTTTATAGGTTTTGGTGGAAATACATCCCTTCTCACATAATTTAGTCACATGGTAAACCGGTTTTACTCTTTAGTGTGGTAACAAAACATTCTATTTTTACAGTTCGCTTAGACAAAAAAAATGTTGAACCTATTTCATAATGTTAATTATTTTTCTTCCAAAAAGTTAATAAATTTTTCATTATTAAAATTTTTTACATGGTAAAAATTAATTTTAATGATTTGTTCATTCTATGACCTAATCCTGTTTAAAAAAATGATTTTTTAGGAGTAAAACATAATTGACTATCATTACATTAATTGAAACAAAATAATGAATTATAAAAAAATATTTAATATATAATATGACCATTTAATTATACTTATTAACTAAAAAATATTAAAAAAAATTTAGTAAAAAAACAAAGTGTTCATAAAAATGTTTTTTAGAAAAAATGTGTTTTTAATCCCAAAAATTAACTGATACCAAAATAATGTATAATTATTATTCATATATAATTAGTTAATTAATTTATATATAAAGGATAATTATTATAATTTAATATCATATTAAAAATATAATTATTCTTTTAGTTGATAATAAATGGATTCTATTATGAAAATCATAATCGTTTACTATTAACTTAAAAATAAATGCATTTTAGAAAAATCTTAAATATTTACCCTAATATTATATTTATATTATGTTTTTAAAATTTATATTCATTTCCTAAGATAAAAGTTCTACTTTTTTTTGGAAATTAATTATAAATTTCTCATGAAAATGTGATAAATACCATCTTTGTAGAAAACATATTTTTTAAACATAAAATGACTTGTTCTAATAAATGAGTACATATTTATTTTTCATTAATCAATAAATTTTAATTAATGTAACTATTATTCATATTTTCAATAAAGGGGATGTTACTATTAATTCATTCTAATTTAATTGATATTTTATAATAGTTTACTACGAAATGGTTCTTATGGACAAGGGGTTGTGTGTAAGGAAAAATATTTAATACATCATGTTTTATTTAAAATGAAATACATATAAATTGTAACCGAATTAAAATATACATATAAATTTCTACATTTCATGTTATTTTGACTCATGTATTATATTATTTTTGTTTCTTATACCATTATCTGTGGATTATGATCCATGTTTAATTGGGTATGATGTCTTAATGTTATCTTCATGAGCCATAACTGTTCTCTCATATCTACATGCTTATATTATTCTAACATATGATCATAAATTGTTATATTTTATGTTTATCATTATTGAGAATATGATATCACCTCAATCTTTTTTTCATTCCCCAATTCATGAATATGGTTACATCGTCTAAGAATCCAATAAAGTGGTTTAAAGGGGTAAAATTATGGAAGAATTTTCACGAGTGTTTTAAAATATGTTTCTTATATAACTTATATCTAATGAAACTCGTACTTTGTGATCTTTAATTGTGAAATTATTTTTGAGTTGTTATGTTTTACATATATAAATTATTTTAAAATAAAATATGATTATTCTTATTTTAATCAATATAAGTATTCTATTTTTATAAATCTTGTATCAAAAATAGCAGTGGTATGTAGTCTAAGTGATGGATATAAATCATTCATTGCTTTCAGAAACTACTTGATGACCATTACAATTATTTCATAGTCATTCATGGAAAATTTTATTTGCACCTCTTTCTTTTATGGGATCTATTTCAACAAAATTATATTATAACTATATAAAATACATTAAGTTGGACAAAAAATAATGGAAAATATACTATTATTAATTTCATATCAGACTCATCAATAGGTTTCAAAAATATAATATATAACTTAAATGATTTTTTTCTCAAGGATGTACCCTTATTTCTCATCAATGATCTTTATATAATTTTTTTACAATATAATTTATATATCTAATTATTGAAGAGTTATAAAAATATTAAACCAAAATAAAAATACTTAAAATTATTTCTAGCATCACATTATAAATAATACTCATGTAGTTATTTATTCCTTATTTTTAATCATCATTATTAATATTTTTTATTATGGTGAACATAATTTTTTTCATAAAAAATATTGAATGAATTAAAAATTTGGTTACCATGGTTATAGTTAGAATATGTTTATTGGGGGTTAATATAAAGTGATAAGATTTATAACGACCTAAAACATGTTTAAATTATATTTTATAGAAATATCTATAACCTATATCCTCTAATATTTTTTAATTGTCTATTTTGGAGACATTTTTTTGTGAATAATACATTAATATATTTTATATTTTATCAAAAAATTCAAGTGTTTTATCATCCACAATTATAAAAAGACAGCCATATCATCTCCTATATAAAATTCATGAAACATTTGGAATAGTTTTTAAATTCCAAAATATATTGCATAAATCCCTCAACCTGACCTATAGTCCTTGTTGAGATAAAACCCCATCATAGTGAGGATGTAGGTATAATCCTGATGATGTTGTCTAAAGAAAAGTTCTTGTTCTTAGCCATTCATTTTTTTATTTATTAGCATGCCTCCTCCAAATATTCTTTAAACCATAGAAAATTTTTCAATATATATATTCCATATAATAAGTTCTTATTATGTTAATTCTATAATCTA
Organism: Viscum album; assembly: GCA_963277665.1. Classification (NCBI taxonomy): domain Eukaryota; kingdom Viridiplantae; phylum Streptophyta; class Magnoliopsida; order Santalales; family Viscaceae; genus Viscum; species Viscum album. The sequence continues at coordinate 608,522,402 of OY728133.1, read as the reverse complement.
TAATTATCCCCTCTTCCATCAATTGTAAATAAATCCATCCATCGGGTGTTCAGTGGACTTTAACCTCGTGAATCAATGTAATTAATTTCCCATCACCACCTTAAATGGAAGTATATAATTATAGTTTTATATATTTTTATATATCAAATTTATAAAATAATTATAATTCATTAATTATAAAATCATATATGCATTATTAATTTCTAATCTATTGGAATATGATTAGATTGCTTATGCCTATGTATGGACTACAAAATCCACATGAAAATTAAATTTTATGTACACTTAATTTCTAAATGGATGGTAATAAGGATATATTTAATGAATATATATTATATATATTATATAATAATTATTTTTATAGTTTTTATTTTATTTACCATCCTCTTTTTTCCTTTTTTGAAAAATGAAAACAATGTCCATGTGTCGATACGACCTACTGTCGCCATGAATGGTGTAATTCATTAATATGTGTCTAATTTGTATTGATGAATATAAATATGTATATAATCAATATATATTTCTATATATATATATCATTATTATAATTCTATATATGATGTAACCATGATCAATGTATAAGGACATAAACTGTAGAACCAAAACATATTTGAAAAAATAAGCACTTATCACCCACAATAGTGATTTTAATAAAGAATAGATTATAAATGGGTGATTAATGGTTATATTTATACCAAAAATGGTATGATATATATGATCGTGTTTCTAGAATATATATGTATAATATATCTGTATTTTTATTATACATTATTCTTCAACACCTATAAAGGAAGTAGTACCCTAGGTTAGGGTTTGTTGTCTTGTCATTGTTTTGATATATGTTATGTCATAAACCTAAAATATTTAATGAGGTGTATATAATACCCCTTTAACATGTTATATCATGAATGAACACATGTTCATGTTATCTAAATTTTCATTTAGTGTTATTATTTCAAGGTGATTACGATTCAAATGTTCTGAAAGTAGGTGGGGATTTTTTTACCATCCCACTTTATTTAGGATTGTTTATTCATGAATTTCCAATAATGAAATTATGTGATCCTTATTTTATAAATATATTTAATTTTATTATCCTTAGGGATACTTATATATATTAAATTTTTTCCTTTTATTTTGCACTCTTTAAATCTCAAGAGATCAACAGAATATTTTTATGTATAATTGAATTTATTTCTCTCTTTAGTCAAAAATATTTTTTTCGTACATGTCTATATTTTCACTAAAATATGTAAAATATTGTTTTTAAATTCTATTTTTTGTAAAATTTAATTTTTAAACATGATTATATTTTTTAAAAAAGTGTTAAAATAGATCATCTTTTCATCTTCCAATGTAGGAATTTTTTGACTTAATTTACAGATGTATAAAGATAATGATTTCTTTTAACATATATAGCATGAACAAAATTTCTCATCCTCGTGATCAGTCAATATATTGAAGATAAATTAACATGTTTCCATGTATAATTTGAAATAAAATGTTTTTAGTAATATAAGGTGATTTGTTTTGTTTTAAATAAGTGATTTCAAAATGAGAGGGTTATTTTATTTCAAAATATGTTAACTTTTCTTTTAAGGAAGATTTTATCTAATATGTAATCCTTTGATGTTACTTATGTTTTACTATGGATATTATCAAATTATACCATCCTTATCTTTTCTATATATTTTCATGATTATTATTATGTTATTTTTATGAAACCTATTCATTTTCCATGGTAGGTGCAATGATGAATTGATGAAATGTTTATGAAATCTGTTTTTTTCATGGTTTTGGCAATGATGAATGTTTTATGAATCCCATTTAATTTTGTAGCTTATGATCTAAATAATATCTTATTCTATTGTGAAAAAAATCTCAAGGATTTTCATAAATTTTTTGTTGTCCTATAATTATATTGAACTCTAATGTGTTGGGTAAAGATAGATATTTCATGAGATAAAAAATTGTAATAAGGAGTGAGACCAATTTAGTAAGGAACCATATATACTATAATAGAATTAAGAGAGAACCATGACTCCTATAGTGGTTCAGGGAGTAAAACATCTAATATGAATGTTTTGGTTGTAATAATTTACTACTAAAGAGATTATTTTATATGATTTTGTGTATTCCACAAACTTATGTGTTTTTTCAAGGTTATTATATCTAGGATCATGTTCTTTATTCCTTTTGGATTTAGTTATTATTAAAATACATGAATTATTCCATGAATCAATATTATGATCTATAAATTGTGTTTTTTTGTTTTAAATTGTTACTATCATGTTCTCATAACATTATTCTCATTTTATGTTGAGCTGATCGTTGACCATTACCTTGTTTACCTTTTCTGAGCATATGAGCTCACCCTTTCGTATATTATTATTTCACCTAGTTATGAATAAATGTATTAGGTTTTATATTTCTAAGAATGATTATTTTCACGAAGAAAATATTTGGATATGATGTGGACTATTTATGAACCAATTTCTTATTTATAGATGTCTCCAAAGATAACCAACCTATACAGTTATAGCATGGATAATTGTGTTATGTAATGAATATTCATCTAATAAGATATATTTTCTACGTATAAAAATTATGGGTTTCTATAGTTGGTATCAGATCACGGTTTAATGTCCTTTGGAATGTATGAACAGAAATATTTAGTGACAACCCTTTGGATAATCCAATTTATATGATAATTTCTTATGTTTTGATAAAAAATTTTGTTTTTTCTTTGAAAAAAATACTTATATTTATACTAGAAGTGAATTTGGTTTTTTTAACAAATTAATATATATGTAATAATATGTAAAAGAGTTATATGAGTATATATTATCTATAATTATTTTTCATGGTGAATTCCCCATTACTTTGCACATAGTTTGACACTCCCAGGGGATGTGATTAGGTTTATTTTTATTTTATTTATGGATCGTGATGAAGCATTTCAATATATATTGATCATGAATGAAAAATGTAAAAAATAATATGGAATAGATAAAAAATAAGGTGTCTTAATTTACAAATCCTAAATATTATTTTTCATGATTGATCACTCAGATCAAAGATACATGATAATCATGCTAACCAATTTGATTTACCAATGATTTAGAATGGAATGATGATGTTATTTTGTTAATAGGTAATATAAAATATTTTGGTATGATATTTGAGATTAGTTATATGAAAAATTTTATATCATGAGAAATATCAATGATTATTTCTTTAACTAGTAATGAAAACCCCTAACGATCTCATCTCATGTATATAATTTTTTTTCTATTTAATTTTGTTTTTGATGTGTTTCCTGAATATATTTTTATACTCCATATGGATTAATTTGATGTTATATTAGATATGGATTGAATATCTATTAATAAATCACAATTCAGTTACAAAGCCATGGATTTCTTGTTGGATATTTTGAACCATGATATAAGAATCTATCACGTAGATGATAAATATGAACATCCAACAGAAATCAGATCTATTTTGTAGGTTTTCCTTCATTTTCGAAAGGGGTGTTTATCTCAGATGGCTAGGGAGAAACTCATCATAAATTATAGGACTATTATATGGGATTTATTTGATTTATTTTGTTGATATGTTTTGGTCTTACACTAAAATGTGATGTTTAGTTCCCAATAAAACACATATTTGGTGAAACACCTTCTTCAAAGAATCCATATCTAATGGAACTGATTACATTGTAGGAATTGATGAATCAACCCAAAGTGAATATTGAAAATGGATATGTTCATCCAAGAATGTCACCAGGTGGTAATCTTATAGCTTGCTGTCTATATTATAGTAGAGACATCAGCTACTTTTGACATTGTCATAAAATATAAGGAATAAAATATCAAAGGACATAATAGTTTAGAATTATAGGTAAAATAGATAAAAACATGAAATTATTATTATAATTGAAAACCTAAAATACACAATGAATTTTATTTTAGAATTCCATTTTCACCATTATAGTATCATTTCAGATCAATCCAAAAACTCTTTATTTTATCTGAAGGAAAATAATTCATATAAAATAGTTGATCTCGGATGCTCAGTATGAGGTAGCATTCATCAGAATCTATGATTAAATAAGGTATAATCAACATAGAAAGTTAAATAACCAAAATTTATTCTATTTAATCAATAACATAGTAATAATATAGAAGTAATAATTGATGATAAAATAATTTAAAATAAATAATAACTTGAGCATGAAATGTAACCATTGATATTCTAACTAATTGAATAATCACATGGAATATCGATAACTATATTCTAAAGGATGGATGGAATAATATTGGATATCTTAATAATACCATCTAGGAATTATTTCGAGATATAAAATATCATTGAGGAATTGTTCCAAAATTTCTATATAAATGGGTATGTCCTTGGAGTAAACCCAATCTAGTCTCTCTCATTAGACCGTAAAATGAATTGAGGGGATATATAGTTCTCGACCCATACCGTACTAATTACAATTTATTACTCATAATAAAGTGGTAAAATATAATATTTATAAATATTTATATTGAAAAAAAAGTATATAAAATGTCAAAAATCAACCCAATCAATAAACATAATCATAAAATAACACATATTGACCTCGAAAATCCTTTTTATTTTATTCTTCCATAGGATTTAGATGTTTTGGTTGAAGATTTGGATGAGTCCCTATTTAAATTTTTGAGTTTTCATTGAATAAAAGATGTTTTGGGGTTGGGAGAAAGGGGTTGATTGGTAGTGCATAGTTAGGGTGTACCGAATGTATTTTCCAAGGTGATAGTGAATATTATGTTTCCGTACAATGGTGAGGTGCATGGGTTGCACACGGTTTGGGAAACTATTTTGAAACTATGTGGTTTGGTTCTGGAATTGGGAAGAGGAATTTGGCATGGTTGGGAAATAGTTTGGTAAACTATGAAGATAGCCCATGTGGGGTTCCCCACTTATCAAGAATAGGCAGTAAAATTAGTACATAGTTTTTAAAACCATATGGCTAAACCATGTGAGATTCCCATTTATTAAAAATATGAAATTACTCATTTTTCCATCTTTTATTTTAACAACAAATCATGATTTCCTCCAATCCCATGAACTAGGTGCAACATGGGGATTCTCCAAACCCCTCTCCCATTCTCCCTAACCTCCATTAACTCCCCTTAAAGGTTCCTAAGGACGGATATTTGTATTTTTTTCCAATGTCCCGTTATTTCCTTCATCCACCATTGAAATCTTGGTCTCCCTTACTACAATTTCTCTCTTGTCCATGCCTTAAGAAAGGTATGATGCATGGGTTTTTATATAGATGATAAATTGTGGATTGTTTCATGGGATTGCTTATTAATCCTCTTAGAGTTTTGTAGTGTTTATACATCATTGAGGTGGGTGTTTCTATCAGTTTTCTTTTCAATGAATTCCATATTATTTTTTGCAATTCATAAATAATTTATAAATATATTTTTCACGATTGTGTATTGTTTGTTTTGTTTGTTGTGGTACATTTCTGTTGGTGGAAATTGGTAAAAAAAAGTTTTCAAAGTGTCTTTTTAAATATTCTTATGTATATATATAGTTAACATATTTGAAAAAAATGAAAAATTGAATTTTTAGATAAAATTGGATGTATTTAGAATGTTTTTATCTTTTTTATGTATTAATAGCATGTTTTTATTTTTATATGATCCCTATGTGTGGTTTATATTGGTTTTTATGGGTTTGAACTTATGTATGGATTCTGTGTTGGGGGTTGAGTATGTGTGGTTTCTTTAAAAAATGTTTTCGGTAACTTGATAAATATATGTATTGGGCCATTAGAAGAGGTAAAATCCACGTGTGATCAGGAGGAACACATTTAAGGGAATAAAAATGATAGTGTTCTTAGATGAGATTACTCTACCTATAAACCTAGATTTCAAAGAAATTATCTCTCCTCCTACATTCCTTATTAAAAATATCAGTGTTTTTGTAAATATATCTTGGGTTTTAATGGCTCAAAAGTTGTTACAAGTGTTATCTTCCAAACTATGGCTCGTTTAGTACCTTATAAAAGTGGTATGGTTTTTAAATTATTTTAAATACCATTTTAAAATTTTCAGTATTGTCTTTATTCTCTATTTAGATTTAAGTGGTGTTGAAAATCGAATAATATTTGAAATATAAATTACAATTTGGATTTGTGAGAATGAATGTGGTGTTTTATATAGTTCTGGAAATGACTAAGTAAATTTTTGATAATATATTTGAATTGATAGTTATTGAGGGTTCATTGAAAATTTATAGTGTCTTGGAAATAAATTGTCATTTTGTAAGTACAAATGCATTTTTGGAATATTAACATGATTGAAAAATGTTTTAAAAGATAATGGGATGTGATGACCCAGTTAGAACTTGTGAATGGATTTTTGTGAAATGGAAACCCTAATGGATGATTTTATGAGATTTAGATATTACATAGGTGGTGTCGGTTTTTTGGTTGGGAATGTACAATGGTGGATGTTATAGAAAGTGTCGTGTTTGAGGGCCTCCTTCTTTCAATATGTACTATTACCAGGGGTTCCCTGGGAATCTTTTAGAATGTTGAGTGATATTTTCATACAGACCCCGATTAGATGGGTATGTCCCATTGGATGTTTTAGAGTCCATGTGTGATTGTTCCACAAGATGAGCTGTTAGAACAATTTTTGTGTTATTAGTTATGGAGATGAACAATACAATGATAGGTGAGACCGACCCGAGTATGTCCCGGGATCACTCTAGATAAGTTTAGGAAATGAAAAATGTTTCTATCTTTATATTCTTATTATCATTCAATTACACTTTGTTTCCTATATACACTGGTCCTTTATTTTCCGCATCACTTGGTGCTGGATTGTTTGGATTTTGGTTTGGGGATTTGGTTTTTAAATATTAATTGTTCTTTAAAGTAGTGGGGTGATGTGTGTGTTGTTTGAAAAATGGAATTCTATGTATGATTTTAAAAATGAAAAATCCCTATTTTTATTCATGTATTTGAAACATGTTTTGAGGGAATGTTTTAGAGAAATGAAATTCTCGTATTCTATAGTTATTACCCACTAATTTTTGAATATCATGCCCTACAAGTTCCATTTGGTGTCGGAATATAAAAGTTGTTTTTCAGGTTCTGTTTTTTGGCTCATTAATTCTATCTGGGTGATTGGTTTGGGGACAGTGGTGACAGTGATTGCACATGGTGATCGTGTCAGTGGAAGTTTGTTTTGGTTTTGTATTAAGTTTTTTTAGCAGCTGTTGTGTCTGGATCAGTATGTGTTGATTGATATTCTGTTATTGTTAGTTCTGTTTCATATTTAGTTTGTTTCTTTGATCATGGGTTTTATTGGGAAACAATCATCCTCAAAGTGTTTACATTGTGCCAGAAACATGTTTCCAACCTATAAGGATCTGGAACTCCCTTTGGGACATGTATCCTGTTGGGTCAGTTGTCGGGTTGGATGGCATCCAAACATGGTTTGTAAAACAACCCATCTAAAGTAAAAGGAATAATATCATCATAGGATATCCCCATTCTAACTGATCATAAAACAACAAATGAAATATTAAAAATGGTATCACTTGATTATTCCCAGATTAAATCATAAGTAAAATCAATATATGTATTCATAGATGGAAAAGTATTTTTGAAAGATCTCATGTAACATTACTTTACTAAAATAAATGTTCTTTAAAAATCACCCATTTTGGTTAAAACTATAAAATTCATAAAACATTGTCAAATCCTTTTTGTTTAAAATAACATTTAAAAACTAATAATTTTATGAATAATAAGAAAACAATTTCTTTAAAAATTACCATATAAACATTCGAATTAAACATGAATGAAAATATATTCATGATGGTGGGTAATTCCTTGCATTCCATAAAATTTAAAAATAACCTTCCTTTTACACTATAATAGTATAGAAATGGGCCATGTTTAGAAAATGTTAAAAGTGATACTTTCAAACCATTTTGTAAAAATTAAAAAATGCATAATTTTTTTACTAAATAATTTTGATAATGTTAAAACATTTTCATTTTTTTTAGAAAACAATGTTTTGGATGAAGAAAGATTTTCAACCAAGGATAAAAATAATGTAAAATATTATTAAAAAAATTTCATTATAATTTGAAGTAACAATGAAATGATAATGATAATATTATATTAAATATCCAATTAATAACAATAGTTGATAAAAATATATTTATTTTAATATATTAATATAATGTAATTCCCACAAGAGAGTATTAAAAAATCCCTAATAATGATGAGATTGGGAAATAAACCATTAAAATTTTGGTAATAAGTGTATCAGAGGCCCTATGAAAGAAATAAGTTTATATAATACATTAAATACCATGATGATAAATTAAATAATGATATAATATAATAAAATTGAAGTTTATAAACAAAATAAAATAAATAAATAGTGAATATGGAATGTGTCTCATAGAATTAAAAGTGAGAAACAAAATCCTTACATTGAGTCTAACTCCTCACATATGTTATTTATTTTACTAAATAATATAATTATGTTAGTTATTTGATTCCTTAATAATATTTTTCAATTTAATTATTACTTTAATTTCACATAGTATCATGTTATATTTTATTACATAATCTGTTAGGTTTACGTCAAATGTTTTGATGATATTTGGATTGTATGTGAAAATTTGCATTGGTAGATTGACTTTGGTAAAAGAGGTCATTATAAAAAATATATCGAATAATAATAATGAAATAATTATCATATTTTTACATAAATTATAATAATAATAATAATAATGAAATATGGTTATGAAAAATGAACTATGTTACAATCCTAGTAATGTTAGGCTATACGTATGCACAAGTAAATTTTCCATTTTTCAATGAATATTTAATAAATAAGGTATGTAATATTTTTTTTAAATAATTAGAATAATATAATTTAGAGAACATTATTTCTATATATATATATACCATCCATGTGATGTGGTGATGAAAAGAGAGTCACATCACTTTGTGAAGGCAGTAGTCCACACATACACGAATGATGTTATCATCATTCAATGAGTAAATAGGTAAGAAGTGAAATTATATATAATCTTTTTGGAATGATAAAATTTTCATTAAAATAATAATTTCAATTTTATATCACATATATTAATTATATTTAATCTTATTTACTTCCATGTAAAGTGTTAGTGTAAACCAATTACATCACTTCATGGGGTAGTAGTCCATCGTACACACGAGAGAAATTATCATATCCCTTAAAGAATGGAATGAAAACAGGTATATACATGATATATTTAAAAAAAATTATAATACGTTATAAATATCATATATATAATTTATATCCGTCGTTATCCAATCTATGGGAGGTGTTTAGAGAAAAATATCCACATTAGTTAGTGAGGCGGTAGTCCGTTGTACAAACGAGCGACATTAACATTTCAAATTTGAGGGATGAGTATATGAATATAGTTAATTAGATTAAAATAATAATATATTATGATATTTTAGATACCACTATTATTATATAACCATAAATTACTAATATTTGAAGGAAGTGAAATAAGAAATGTAACAAAAATTCATAGTCATGAATTTTACCACTTCTCTAACAAATTCTTTAGGATTATACCGAAATTATTTCTAGAACGTATTTATAAAAAAATCAATATAGGATTAGGGGATGTAATTTTTAATGTTATTTGAATTGTTATCGACCAAATCAAAATAGTTTTATGGAGTGAAAAATAATGAAGATGGGTGTCCTTTTATAAGTGAGGTGAGTGGGACACTTGTAATTTTGGAAACAAAAATGGTCTAGACATGGTTTTCACAAGAAAAAGTATTTCAAAATATATAATTATATATTATACATTATAAGATCTAAATATGACCATGAATTATATTTTATAACAGTTTTTTGACAAATATACACTTATCTTTTTAGTTTATCCCATGATAAATTTATTTTTACCTTAACCACATTAAATAATATTACTAATGTTTCTATTAATTATAAATAAAAAAAGATGCAATTATGTGATAATATAAATTATTCTGATTAAAACTAATGAATCTGATTTTTCAAATTCCATTACATTAGAGATAAAATTTAATTTAAAATCAAATCTACAGACACAATGATAAGGCTGATTTTCAAAGAGAAAATGTTCAAAAGTTTATAACATTTTATATCAAATTTTAATATTAAAGTGATTAAAATGACTTAAATTTGATTAATAGATATATATATATATAATTTTACTAATTTTACAAGAAACATAATTTAAAAATAAATTAACATTATAAATAATTTAATCAAAAAAATAAGTTTTCAATTAAAATTCAGTTTTTTTCACTACTAATCGAAAAATGAAATAGTTCAGAAATATCCCACAAAAATTATTATATGATATTTTTTAAATGATGATTTAAATAATGAAGCTAATTTTATCAAAAATTATATTTAAAAGAGATAAAGGTTATTTATAAACTATGTACTCAAGGCTTGACTAAACCTCCCTTTATAGAAATATTATATTTTTGGAAACAATTATTTTTCTTTAAAGTGATTCTAATTTTATCTCTAATCCAACGATATTATGTCTATTTTTTTATACTTTTGTATACCATATAATTATTATAATTTAGTTAATAATTTTTATACCCACCAATATATTGGCAATGTTATAATGGTAATGTTCAAAATATAATATTTTGATAGAGTATCTCATTTTGTTCAAACCCAGAGTTGAATGTATTAAAATATACTGAAGATATTAAATTTATTTAAAAATAAAATCATCTTAAAGTATTTATTTTTTATAATCACATATATTCATGGTATTTTATGTCGTACATTGAACAGAATATGAGTTTTATATTTTAAAATCCTATGGTGTTACAATCAACCCCCATAAATAAATTGTGTCCTCACAATTTAATCTTGATCTTGTTAATGGAAGGTCTTCCATTTTAAAATAGAATTCTAGAAATCCCACATCGTTAGAAGGGTTAATAATAAATACTTTTTATTATAGAGATAGAAAATACCAAGGTTATATGAAATAAAAGATAATGAGGTATCAAACTAGTATTTTATAATTTTAATGTGTTGATATAGAGATGTAAGAAAATCATAAATAATTATAAATTGTGATAGAGGTTATTAGTAACAAGAAATTTAATGATAATTTTAATATCAAGGACCTAAAAAACATAAAAACATATGATTATGAAGACCACATATTTAGCATTAATGAAGGTATCAATATAAAAACTTGTTTCAATATACTCTTAATAGAGTTGAGAAATTCATTTACCGAATAGCATGATAATATATGAAAATATAATTATTTTATATATCTCTATTGTGCTATCTGAAATTAATATTTCTGTTTTTCTTTGATCATTTGGACTTATTTAATTCTATAAGAAATGAATTCCCAACTTTACTTTTTAATTCCTGAAGCAATGATTTTTTTTCACATATTATAAGATCCATAAATAGGGACATGTATATACATATTCTAATAAATATTTTCCTAAACCAATAAGGTTACCACAAGTTATCCAATATTATACATTAATATCTAACCATCAATAGTAACACCATTATTTTAACTTTAATATTTATCTATAAAATAATTTTACTAAAAATGACATATTAACCAGGACATCACATTGGTTAGAGGTAATCACTAAAAAATTATCACCCTTTAACTGTGGGTATAATCCATATGGACCTACTAGATGCGATGGTTTTCCACCAAGTATGCAGGTTTCATTTTTTATAAAACTATATTAATATAATTCTTATAATGTTTCCAAATTTTAAAATATCATAATTACATAAACATCAATGAATAGATAAAACATAATGTGTATGAATACATTCATTAAAACCTATTCATCATTATTACATAAACATTGATAACTTATTAAGAGGTTTATACTCTTTGTCATGTGTTTTCCAAGAGGATCAACTTGTAATTAAATCACTTTTTTTATTGGTTTCTTTCAACATATGATTTCGAACTCCTTATGAAATTGGAGTAACATAAAATACTTATACATATCAGGATTCTTATCATGAGAATATCATTAGTAAAATAACTTTACAATAAATCTCTCAAATCCAAATACCCAAGAATAGTAATCACTCATCTTCTGTTGTATCAATTGCATATTATTTACCATTTTCGCTTAGATTTTTTTGAGGTATATCTTTTTGACTCTTAGTAAATAAATTTAAAGTACCCCATCTTCTTATTGGGTAATCATTTGACATTGGAAGATTATTTCTCACCATTTTAATCATCTTAAATGTCGCCTTTTCCCACACATGAAGACAAATCCTTTTCCTTTTAAGTGTGTAACAATTTTTTCCTTCCACATGTTTCACTAGTTAGAAAATCCTTCTACATATTATTCCCTTTATCCATTTTTTAATCTTCAATAATATTATTTGTTTTCTTAACTTATAATATATAAGACATGTATAAATAATTATTTTTCTTGATTGAACATGAGAATACTTTATTTTTAGATGATAATTTTTGAGAGACTAGTTCCATTTGAAGGATTGTTTTAATCCCATCAATGAAATAGAAAATATTTTTATTTTGATTTTGTACAATGTCATAAACATTTCATGATAACATTTTAATTTTGAATTCATACATATATACGTTTTCCTATTATTTATATCTTAGACTTAAGAACTATTTTTCCATAACTTCTCTCAAGAGAAAAATATTTTTCAAATAAGAGTACCTTGAAAACTCTTCATTCCTTCTTCACTATTTCTTTGTCATCCTTAGTGTTCTGAATAAATGAACACCATTTACATGTTCTTTCTGATAGATGATAAACTATAATAAAAAATTTATATCTTTCACTACTTCCCATAGCATGATATATATTGTATAAATATCGTAACCATTTATCACATAAAATGGATTTTTAGTCCAATTGAATGATTTTGGTTACTGACCCATGAAGCAACTAAACATTGTTACACAGTGTAGCATATTATTATGATTTTGCATATGGGAATGATGTTTATTCATAAACTTATTCATCTACCCCTATATGGTTATAATGTGACCAGTTCTAACTATATCTCCAGCTACAACTTCATATTCTTTCTAATGAGGGAAATCCTGGTATAGATTACATGTGTTGATACATTTCTATTTACATCACTTAGTTTCCATTTATAAACAATTTATTACCTTATATTAGATAAAAAAAGTATGAAACATAACTTATAATCTCAATACTACTGAAATAATTAACATAAATGGAAATATTTATGTATAGATAATGTCATAATCATTAACATTGTTTCTTTTGGGATATCAATATTTTTAACTCCTTCATATTAGTTTTTAAATAATATACAATTTACCTTATTTATATCCCTTGAGAGTATCAAACTAAGTATATGTTATTGCATATTTCCTTGCACTATATGATGATGGGCTCAACCATAATACTCATATTTGGGTGTTATACCCTTAAGTACATATATTCTAGAATTATGTCCAATTATAGTATCAAAATATAGATCATTTTCTAGGATTACTCACTTAAAGTTTTTCTCACAAAAACCTTAGGATTTTTTTATGAATTTATTCTCAAAGTCAATCATAGGTTTAAGTTTCCTAATCTATGTTTTCCAAAATCCAATTCCCAATGTTTATTCTAAACATCCTATGATACCAACTAATGCGACCCAACCACAGTAGCACATATTTTGTGTCTACTTTGTTACATTTCCATAAGATACATAGAATCATATCCCGATGGACTAAATTACATAGTAGTATTGGAAAACTATATACATACATGAAATTAATTTTATAATTGAAAACATAAAATAAAAATGTATTTTCACAATGATTTTATTTATTCCACATATCATGTAACTATATATCAATTAAAAAATTAATTCATAGTTTCCTATAGAAAATAAAACATGAGAAAGCGATGGGCTCAGATTCTCAGTAAGGGTAACCATTTGGAAAAAGCTATGAATAAATAGGTAAATTCAATATGGATTGCTAAATAATTTTTAAAAGTAAAATTTAATCAATAACATGATATTAATTTAGTAGTAATAAATGATCATCACAAAATTTCATATAAAAAATCACAAGATCAGGAAACATAACCATGAATATTATAAAAAATAAAAAAATCCAACAAAATATTAATAACTGGATTATTAATGATGGAAGGAAAAAAAATTTCATCTGAAACATATTATCAAGGAATTTTTATAATAAATATAATATTTGATTCCTTGTTCCATGACATATATATAAATGGGAAATGCTTCATCCAAAAATAATCTAGTTTTGTCGTGAGACTTATAGATTCATCAAGGGGTTATAGTGGCATCCCCACAAAAAATATTAATTGTAATTCATTATTCATATAAGTGGGGTGAAACATAATAAACATATAAAATTCATGGAAATACAATCATATGAAATGTTAAAAATTACTATAATCAATAAACATAATCATATTCTATCTATAGTAAAATTAATGGTATCAATATAGTACTTCCCTAATCAAACTAATGATAAACCATATAGAGAAATAATAATGATGGTACCATTAGATTATAAAACTATTAAAGAATAAGAATCATAAAAGGATGTATTTTTATATGGAAAATTATATTGAATTATCACTTAGAACATTCCTTGTGTAAAATAACCATTCTTTAAAAGGAACCCCTTTTTTGTTTATATCTAGAAAATTAATAAAATAATGTCAAAAAGATATAATTCTAAACTAACTTATAAAAACTATTTTTTATAATAATATTATAAAAAATGTTCTTATAATTATAGTTACAAAACTTCATAGGAACAATCAATAAAATAATGGACGTGATGGCAGATTAATGGGAACACTCAAAATATGCTAAATAACATTACTCTTTAGAAATGTTAGAAACGATCCTTGATTAAAAAATGATAAGAATATTCAATTGAAATAAATTTTTAAAATTTAAAAAATTGTTTAAAATGTATTCAATAAATAATTTTTATTATTTTTAATCATTTTCAAAAAACATTTTTAAAAAACATGGTTTTGAAAGAAAAAGGGTTTTTTTACTGAAGAGAGAAATAATGTTATATATTATTAAAAAAAATTCATTGTCATATTAAGTACCAAGTAAATTAAAAATGGTACTATTTATTGAAATATTTCATTAATAACCATATTATATTAAAATATATATATTTACTGAATTATGCATCAAAAAATTCCCTCATAGGAGACATAATGAAAATTTTTTGATAATGATGATATTATGAAATAAAACCTTACCACTTCGATAAAATTTATATCATAATACCCATGAATAAAATAAATTTAAATGTAATATTAAAACCGATGAATAATTAATTAATTCATGATATAACATACAAAATGTTATTATATACACCCCACAGAGGTAATATGTTGTGAATATGGTTTATGTCTCTCAATAGTAAAAGTTAGATTAGAAACCCTTACCTTGAGTCCAAATCATCACAAATATTATTTATATTTATGAATAATAAACTTATGTTTATTATTTACATTAATAATAACCTTATTCATGTCTATTATTCCTTTTATTTCATATATTATATTGTTATACTTGACTACTCAATCAGTGAAGTTTATGTTGGTTGTTTCCAAGATATTAATATTATGAGTCAAAAATGAATATGATATATTGAATATCATCAAATATGAAACTATTATAAAATATAATGAATAATAATGATGAAATAATTATCATATTTATACATTAATTATAATTTTAATAAAAATCATTAATATGAAAAATTAACTATATTACAATTTGGGAGATGGTAGGTCATACAAACACATGAGTAATGTTTCAATTTTTCAATGATCATTATAAAAATAATGTATGTAATATTTCAGTTTTAAATAATAAAAATAATAAATGGTATAAAATATTATTTCCTTAAATATACTTATATATATCATCCTTGAATTATGGTGATGAAAAGTGGGTAACATCGCTTCGTGATGTTGGTTGTCCACACATACACGAATGATGTTATCATCATTCAATGAGTGAAATGGTAATAAATAAAATGATATATTATATTTTAAGAATTATAAATACATAAATAATATCATATTTATTTAATTTATATCACATATATTCATTTAAAATATTTTTATTACATTTCATGTAATCTGTTGGTGAAAAATGAATAACATCGCTTCACAAATTTTAATCTTCCACGCAAATGAGCAATGTTATCATATCCCCTAATAAATTAAAGTTATCAAATTAAAATATTATATAATTAATACATTGGTATAATTATTTTATTAATATCATATATACACTTTAAATTTGCCATCATACTCAAACTAGAAAGGTTTTGTTGGAACAAATCCCATCAGTTCGTGAGGTGGTAGTTCACTGTACACACTTGGGACATCATCGCTTCAAATTTGATGAAAGATGAGATAGATATAGGTCATTACAATAACATAATAAAATAAAAATATTATTTAGATAATTTTTTTAGTATGTAATTGTAATTTAATATTATTTTAATCATGTGAAAGAAGAAACCTAACAAAACTTTATAGTTAAGAATTGCACCACTTCTTAAGCAACCTCTTTAGACTAATGACAAAAGTATTAATTGAATTTATATCTGAAAAAAGGATTCTAGTATTATATTATTGAAATTAGTATGTTATTTTGATATTTATTTATCAAACCAAATGGTTTATAATATTTTATATAGAGAAAAGAGGGGTGGCACTTTATAAACGAGGTGATTGGCACACTTCTATGTTTGGAAATTAAAAATGTGTACTCACATTTTTCACATTAAAAAAGGGTCCAAAATAGAGTATTATTAATACTTATACATGATAACTTAGAAAACTTTACATTAAATATATTTTATACAATTTTTTAGGTTATTTTAACTCTTATATTTTTTGTTTAACCCTCCGGTAAGTCAATTTTTACCATAATTATGATAAATAATTTTTACTATTTTTATTATTTGTTATGTTTAATAATTAATATTAATATAATATATAATATAAATTATTATGATTCAAAACATTAAATATATTTTTCCAAATTCCATTCCTATAAGAGGAAACAATTTATTTAAAATTTATCATATTGATGTGATGAGAAATAGAGTTTTCAAAAAGATAAATGTTTTAAATATTTAAAAGTGTATATATCCATGTTACATTTGAAAATGATTCAAATATACTATATTATATTAATATATATATATATATATAATTGAACTAAATTTACATTAAAATTAATTTAAAATCATATTTAACTTTATAAATAATTTAATCAAAAAGGATGTTTTCAATTAAAATTCACCATTTTTACTATTCATTGAAAAATAAAACATTTCAAAAAATATATAAAATATAATCTTATGATAATATCAATATTCTAATTCAAAACATTAATTTCATTTAATCAAATACATTTTCTAAAAAGATATAAAATAATAATAAATAATGTGTGCAATGCGTGACTTATCTGACTTTTAGAAAAAAACATTTTTTTCAGAATATTTATCTTTTTCTTTCAAATGGTTATTATTTTATATATAATAAATATATATAACCATTTTTTTAATTTTATACATATTTAATCAATGTATTTATCATTATTTAGTTATTACTATTCGAACCGTCCAATTTAATGTCAATTTAATAATGGTAATGTTTAAATAATATTATTTTAATATAGTATCATGTTTTGTACAAAAATGATGTTTTGTGCATCTCAATGTATCAATGATATTTAATTTATTTAAAAATAAAAAAAATTGAATAGTATTAGGATGTATTATTAGCTTATATTCAAGGTTTTTAGTGACATACTTGCTATAAAATATTTTGTTCATATTTTAAATTCTCAGGGTGTTACAATGCATATTTTTTTATTAAGAATAAATTTAGATTAATATGAATATATATTTATTAACATGAATATAAAAAGGTCAAAATAAAGAATAATAATAATCTTCCATGTGATGATGACTTTTTGGTTGACTATATAGATCACAAAACTTTTCCAAGATTGATCTTTGTTTTGGACATCATCAATTTTGAGTTATGAATTAGGATATACCTGATATGACATTCCATTCATGGTATGGATGATAGGAATATATATTTTTGTCATTTGGTCTTATAAATTCCAATTCAATCTACATGTATTTAATGAATAATTTTATTTTAGACTATCTTTATTAGTTTATAATAGTCATTATAGAATATATTAATATATATTCAAAGAGTACATAAGAGTATGATGAACGATTAAGGATTACACTAAAGACCCTAAGGAAGGATATTTTGTAAGAAGAATTTAAAAAATATGAATTTTTAATACAAAAATATTCATTTTTGGGCCAGATAATCTCAAACGAGGGTATATTAGTGGATTAATCAATTATGTATGTTATTGAACATTGGATCTGACCAACAAAAATTGATGAGATCAAAATATTTCTTCAATTTTCATGATATTATTTGTGCATTGTGGATAATTTTTTTTACATTTATCTAATCCAATATGGATCTTAACATGGAAGGGAACTGAGTTCCTTTGAAAAAATGAATGTGTCGAAATTTCAAGTAACTAAGTAAAAGGTCAGTCATTTTACCTATTTTTACATTATCATGAAATAGAGTAGGGTTGTAAATATACAGTGACTCATCAATGAATGTATTTGGATTCATTCTCATGAAGAATGATATGTTCATATCTTATGAATCATGAAAAATGAATTTTAATGATCAAAATTAACCAGATCATTTTTTGTAGTTTGCTATGGTTATTTTTGAATTAAAGATATAGATTAATTATATTTATAGAGAAATATGTGATAAATATCATGATCATAAAAGTTAAAAGTATATATTTACTCAAAGAAATATGAATATTGACCAAAAAATAATTTTACAGTTGATTAAAGATTATAACTGCCCATATATTACAACCTTATGAAGGCTAAAAAGTTGGAAGATTATCTAAGTCAAATGGATAATGAAACCTTATCTATGATGATGATAATAAAATATCAAATATTTATGTATTTGAAAAGGATGGATCTTTAAATATTAAATAAATAGGATAAATCTTATATGTCTCAAATGTGGGTTCAACTATCTACCAATGTGAAGATTAAATAGTTTCATAAGAAAGATGATGAGATATAAAATAAGTTAATAAATGTTTTTTATTTCAACCATGATTGTTATGGAATTATAATGTTCAAGAACCATGTGTGTGTTTCTTCCATAACATATTTTAAAAAGAATAAATTCTATGAGGCTCATAGTTCGTCATAATCTACATATATGGTAAGTAGGAAGTTGTATAGCGATCTAAAATAGTATTTCTGTTGGGACTATATGAAGAGTGATGTTGTTGAGTATGTATCTCAATGCTTATTATGTCAGTAAGTTAAGGATAATAAATTTAAGTCTAAAGGAATGTTAAAACCATTATCTATAATAGAATTTAAATTTGAAAATAACTATGGATTTCTTCAACATACTGCAAGAAAAATATAAAGGAAATAATGCTATTGGGATTTAGTTGATCGCCTTATAAGTTTATCACACTTTGTTTCCTTCAAATAAGAATTGAATATTGATAAGAATACCAGAACATACATCAAGTAAGTGTTATTTTTGAATGGACAAACAAGTTCTATTTTATCTATTCGGGATCTTATTTCAACCTCAATGTTCTAGTGAAGCCTTCAGAAGGATCTGGATATAGTGTCGAGTTTTAGTGCAACATATCATCCTAAGACATATGATCAGTCTTAGAGAACCATTAAAAACTTATTGTATATGATGAGATCTATTATTATGGAATTCAAAGGTGGTTTTGATCAACCCTTTCAAGTAGTTGTGTTTTCTTACAACAATAGATTTCACTTGAGCATTCCGATGGATACTTATGATGTCAGGTATAAAAAATAAGTGCATAACACCAACATGTTGTGTTGATGTTGGACAAATAATCTAATTGGTACTAGAGTTAGCAAAGAAAAATTCATATAAATTCAGATTCATTCAAGAATACATCAGGTTTTCTTTGTGTTAGAATAAAGATGTACCGATTTTAATCAGTGATATCTAGAGTTTTAAGTTGGATTAAAGGTGTTTTTTAAATTTTGACATCAAATATGGTTAGGATATCTATGAATAATGGATAGGTGGGACCATGTTATATTTCTCCCTTTATGATTATTGATTAGTGATTTTATAGAACCTCCCTAAACATTAGGATGTGTTCTATATATCTCTCCTGAGGAAGTACATACCTTATCCTTCAACTGTACTTAACATGGAGTTCATACCCTAGACCATGATATTTATTATAATGAATAAACTCTATAAATCAAGGATATTAGAAATAAAGTACTAAAAAATAAGTCTACTCACCATGTTAATGTTCAATAGAGGAATAATAAATTCAAAGAAGTTACATAAAAACCACATAGTGTAATAAAATAGATATATAGTCATTTTTCTGGTTACAATGAAATAATTTTGATTGAAATTAATTTTTAGAGGGTAAAATTTAATTCCCCATGATTTTATGATCTATTAATTATTATATAAATATAATCTCTTTTATAGTTTCTGATACACAAAACCCTAAGCCTAAATGATCCATAATATATTATAAAAATATAACCTAGATATTAAATTGGAGGTATGATAAGATATAATCACATCTAATAAATAAGTGTAAATGTTCTAGATATGGAAAATTTATTTTTAGTGAATACATTATTTTCTCAAAATTAATAATTTTTCCTTAATTTTTTTATTAGTTTCTATGAGAAAATAATTTAAATAATTTTTCCCAATTTTAAATATTTTATTAGAATAATTAATTTCATTTTTAAATAAGAATGTTAAAATTATCTTCTATTGAATTGTTGAATGTTTTCTCACAAGATTAACATTCCAATGAATAATTAAAAATAATGATTTTTATTCAAATTTTATTTTTGATTTAATAAATTTAAAAATATTGGTTTTGTGTAAACATGGTTATAATAGACAAATGAGTTCAATTAAATTATATTTAATGTAATTTAGGTCATTTTAATCAACTTTATGATGAATTTTTATACAAAAACATTGTATACTAAAGAAAAGTTTTTCTTTTAAAAACTAATTTTCATCATTTTTGGTGGTTTAATTTTAAATTAAATCACACCAATTATATTAATTGAAGTTGGTAAAATAGATTCCGTATTTATAGTTTTCTAAATAAATATAAAAAAATAATTTCAAATTAGTTTTTTTCA
Organism: Viscum album; assembly: GCA_963277665.1. Lineage (NCBI taxonomy): Eukaryota > Viridiplantae > Streptophyta > Magnoliopsida > Santalales > Viscaceae > Viscum > Viscum album. Next base: position 608,500,970 of record OY728133.1, on the reverse strand, counting down.
TAATTAATAGTATAAAAGTAAAAAAATTTACCATAGTTAAGGTTACTACAAGTTTATCAGGGGTTAAAATAAAGTGACAAAGATTAAAATGACCTATAAAACTATATAAGTTCGATCAGATAACTATATTTTGGTACGGCACCTAAAATATTCATTAATGGACTATTTTCTCTACTTTTTTGTGAAAAATAATTTAATATATTCTATCCTTATAAAGAATTCAAATTGTGTCCTCTTGCCTTGTTATTAAAGGATGTATCATGTCCCTTAATCTACATACATCAACAGCCTTTTCATTCATAAAATACCATTCTAAGTTCCTTACATACATATATACCTAGGACCAAGAGTCGTTGGATGGATCATGAAACCATCCTATAATAGAGTTAGATATAAACCAAAGGAGGTTGTCTGGAGAAGATGTATAGTTCTTCACCATGCTTTTTTGTATTTATTTTTCTACCACCTTAAGGTATACTTGAAAATTATGAAATAATAATAATTGTATAAAACATGTACTATGAGGTTATTATGTTATTTGTATTACATATATCCATCTAATTTTTAATGAATTAGGAAACAAAACCATCGATCGAGTGTGTTGCGATCTATAGCATCATGAACCAATGTGATTAATTTTCTATAAACAACTCCCATAGATGGATATAATGATGGTTTTAATGCATACATATGATATTTTTAAAATAAAAATTCTTCTATAATTATAATAGAAAATCTTACTTATTACCTTTGAATCTATTGGAAAACAATAAATTCACTCATGTGAACATGTTGACTGTCGCCTACATAAAGCTATGAGAATAATTTTTCATTTTATTTTATCATGGATGATAATAAATAAATATTTTATAAATATATATGTTATATTTATTTATTTATTCATTTATTAATAATTCTTCTATAGCGGTTTAATATTAATCATTCTTTTGTTCTATCAGTCAAAAAATGAAAAAATCATTCATGCGTGCGTTTGACCTACCATATCCATGCATGATGTAATTCCTTTTCCTATCATTATATTTTATGGATGAACATAAATATTTTTACAATGAATATATATGAAATTTATATAATGAATAATTTTTTCTGGTTATGGAACCATGATTGAAGATCAAATACCAAAACATCCCGACAAAAATAAACATTAAAATGTAGTAATTATCTCTAGTAAAAATGATTATAGTAATGAATTATTAATAAATTGGTGATAAAAAGTTAAAATTAAATATTATATAGTATTATATATATTATTATAGTTATAATATATATATTATAAATGTATAATTATTTTTCATGAGGTTATAACATGTATGAAGGAAGTTTGACCTGATGTAAGGGTTTATCATCTTAAATTGCCTTCTTTAAGACATTTATTATGTTATGAACCCATATTATTTTAAGATCTATATATATAGACACATTGAAACATTATATCATTAATATAATTGTATTCATTAAATTTTTATATTTCATTAATTTTTATTCTTTCATGGGGTTTACAATTCAAATATTACCAAAGTGGTAACATATTTATGTTTCAGTCTCATTTAAGTCAATATTTTTAATACATTAATTTATATGAAAAAATTTCATGATAATTATATAATAAATACCTTTATTTTTAATATAATATATTCATTTCAATATATTACATGTCTCCCTTTCATTTTCCTCCATTAAAAACTCAATAGACTGAATGAATTTTTTATAATGAAAATTGACTTTATTTATCTCTACAGTTGATAATATTTTTACAAACACATCCATGTTTTTACTAATAAAATTTCAAGAATGATTTAATATTAAATTATTATTTTTAAAATTTTGTTTTATACATGATTTAATTTTTACAAAATTTTTTTAAAAGTAATCATCTTATTACATTCCAAATGTGGTAATTTTCACTTTTTTAAAAAAAAGTTATTAAAGGAATGTCTTATTTTAACATATAAGACATGAACAAATATTTTTACCTATATGATCACTAAATAATTTTTATATTCATCTACAATTTTCCATGGTACCTTAAAAATAAAATTTAATCCTTTTTATTTGAGAAATTATTATTTTATAAACAATTGATTTAAAATAGAAAATGGTATTTCCCTCAGGAAATGTTTCAACTGATCTTTTAATGATTTATTTCATCTAAGATGGCATAATTTGTATATACTTATGTTTCAATATGTATATTATCTAATGATAAAATCCTTATTCATTCACTGTATGGTTTATGATTATGATGGAAATATTTTTATTAAGTTAATTTTTATTCCATGGGTTATGCTTTACTAAATTGATGAAATATAAATGAAACATATTTTTTTCATTAGATATACCATGATTAATTTTTTATGATATTTTACAATACATATGGATGATTTTCATTACATGATTGGTAGAACCAAAATTATATATCTCTCCAATATATTTGGTAATGATGTATATCTCATGTGATAAACATGATTGGAATATGGTGTAAACTATGATTAGTAAGGAACTCTTCCCACTATGACAGTTATGGGAGTAAACCATGATTACTTTGATGGTTTAGAGAGAGAAACCAATTCACTATGATATTATTATAAGTAAGCCTTAACTTTTAAGGAAATGATTTTCTATTATTTTTTGTATTTTATAAAATTATTTATTATTCCAATGTAATGTTATCCTGGATCATGTTATTCGATTCATTTATTAGTCTTATCCTATAAACTTCCAATATTTATTCTTTGACTTTAGATTATGATCTATGATATGAAGGATATGATTTAGAAATTTTATACTCATTTTATCATACCCTTATAATTGATTATGTTTATCTGATCATTTATATCTCTATTATTTACCCTTATAAAGAATATGATCTCATCCTTTATTTTTTTTCCTTTCCCCATATTATGAAGAAAGGTATTGATTTTGATATATTTAACAAGGGGTTTGGTTATAATGAATATTTTGGGGTATGATGTGGTTCACTTATAAACCAGTAGTTTACATATCTATGATTCCACAGATATTAGACCTATATGATTCTAGTACGGATCTTTATGTTATGTCTTGAATTTTTATCTAATAAGATGCAATATCTATATATTAAAAGTATGGGTAATTTTATATTTCTATACCAATCTGTGGACAAACATCATAACATCCTTTTTGTTTTTTATAAAGAATACTAAAAATAATAATAATATCAAATAATGTTTTAATTCAAATCATAATCAATTTTAATCAAAACCATTAACTTTTTATAATATGTTAAACTCATCATGGTTCTAGTATAAATCACTTATAAATACTATATAACTGAAAAATAATTGAGGTTTCATTTCCACTATAACTCAATTATCAAGTATACTAGTCCATCCAACATATATCTCATTATTTTATGTTCTCCACAGTTCCCCTAATTGCGTCAACAATGCATCCATCACAACTTGAGCTTTCAAAAAGTTATAAGTGATTATCTTACAAAACTATTAATTTTATTGACATCAAATAATATTTTCCATTTTAATTTAACTATCTTTCTTAACTACATCTCATATCATTAATTATCTTTGATTTTACCCCTAATGTGCATCCACAATATTGGTTTTTTGGGAATAGTGTCCCTTAATTTGACTAGAATTACAATAAAACATTTACACTCTCTACCATGATTACCAATAAATCAGTTTTATTTATTACAATCCAGTATAATTTTGGTATAGAAGTTTTAGACATCACCTATATGAGTACATCAATACCACCTAATAAAATATCACTATGAAATAAAAAACATATAAAAAATATAATTAGTAAAAATTATGAATGAAATTAAATTAATGTGATATAATTTAATGCACCTATATACATTTACATGATCTAGAATGATTAGTGGGACCTAATGGATCAATAGGTTATGGTGGATTGCTTCTCTATAAAGGATGGTTAGGCTCCAATACATCATTTAGATGATTAGAAAGTTGTAAAATAGGTTTGGTGAGGGCATAAGAGAAGAATCCTTGATATGTAACAACCCCTAATCTTATTAATGAAAATTATTAATGATCTATTTAAATGTATTTTTATGTAAAATGGTTATATAAAACATATGAACTTACTTGGTTTTTTTTATTTTATAATTCAATTTTGATTTTTTACCATTACTAATATAGTCGTTGAGTAGTGATCACATGATTAGTATAAATTTAGGGCTTTAAATAGATCCGATTTACTCTGAAAAATGAATTGATTGACTCATCAAGTATAATAGCTCCATACGAAAACCATATTTCAGAGCATGTATTGGAGGTAGATTTAGTGGACTTCACTCTTGACAAAGCCCATGCTGAGCTTTAATAGTTAATCTTGAATAGAACCACCAATGGGAGAAGTGAAAGCTGATAGAGATTACCACCCGAGCAGTGTCATCCGAGCCAACCCAAGAGTCTGCCATCATCTCACACATTACCCTTAGATCTTATGTGAGTTATATAAGGGATTATTTAATAATAATCTCGAACAATCATTATGTGCTTTATTTTTTGTATAAAAAATATACGTTTGTTTCATTATTGTCACTTTGTAAGTGGTTTTTAAAGAACAAAGACTATTTTTACTTAGTATTCAATTAATAAATCTATTTTTATAAATTAATTTAATTTTTTAGTAAAATAATATTTTATTAAATTTTAATTTTTACTAAATTTATATTTATTAAATATAAATAATCGTATAATTTTTATGAATAAAATTGTAATTTTTATTTAGTTTTGAAAATTGTTTTTGTCAAAGCCCATGAATTTAAAATAAATGCTAGTTATTATTTTAATAGTGAAAAAGAACATATTTATAAATTATTTAGATAAAATTAATACTATTTTTTGGAATCAGAACACAAAAATTATTCAACAGTGGGTTTTTTCATAATTTTCCAAGATAGACGAATTTTTGGGTAAAAATAAAATACTGTTAAATATATTTTGTGTTAGATGTCATCCTAATGACACAATAGTGATGTAATAAAATAATATAAATGTTATTTTCAGACAATATATTTTTTAGATTAAAAATAATGTTATTTTATGTTTTTTTTGATTGATTGTACAATGCCTTAGTGGACCCTCCAAGACTTATTAAACATTATTACTTTTAAAATGATTTCCTTGAGAGTGTGACTGAGTTCCACATAAACAAGTCTAATATTTTAATTTGTTTCCCATTTTACATTTAAAATAATTTTTTCCACAACACTTTAGAAAAAACTATGGGTTTTTTTGTGGTTCTAATTAGTTTAATGTGTGGTGTCCAAAACCTAAATAATAATAAATTCCCTCCCTTTTTTAATATAAACCCACCCAATCTCCCACTTATCTTAACTCAAAAACTTTGTAGCGCATCCCTAATCCACCCTTATCTCTCTAGTATCCTCCTAAGGTGCCCCAATATCCAATGAAGCCTCTCTCAAGCCTCTCCCAAGTATTTGGGATCACACATCCAAGTATGGGATTTCTGCCTTTCTATTTTTTGTCCAATTTTTTATGTTGTTATGCCATTTTCATTTTAATTAAAATATAAGGGGTATGAATTTTTACTTCCCCGATACTTCCATTATTATGTTTGAATGATCATTTAACCCTTTCTCTCTCATTAATTCCACCTCTGTACACCTATTACCATGCCAAAATTCTATAAGGGATTTCACTCTCTGCATTTCCATTCATTGAACTATTTTATATTATGCATATAACTACCATTACATATGTTGAGAAATTTTTCTATATTACCCCATTACTGTCAATTTCATGTAAATATGATGATATACCCCTTTCTCTTTTATCAACCATTTTTATGAACTCTTATATCACACAGTTATGCTACGGAATTTGCAACATGATTTTTCAAGCTAAATTCATTGTGTAGTAAATATCATTCCCATTTCTCTATCAAGGGTATTCACCATTACACACATTTAATTATCAATTATATATTTTCATGTATGTATTCCACATTCCCCTATCTTAGAATAAGTGATTTTGTTTAATCATTACATGTTTTATGATCCATGTGGCACACTTATGAATGAAAAAATGATTAAGAAGTGTGTTCCCTAATAGCGATTCAAAGAATTTGGTCAAGACTAGTATCATGATATGTCAAGAGAAATGAGGTATTACTCAGGATAATTAAAATTAAATGTTGGTTTACTCATTCTCCTTGTTTAATGAGCCTTGGATCATGCTAATATAATGTTAAATGTTGTTTCCACATTTCCATGTTATGATCATCATGATATAGCATGCCTTTATGATCATGGTTATCATATGATACACTAATATGCCTATTTACTAACATGTACTATATTATTCATGTTATGCCAAGTTTACCCCTTTATTCAACTTTATAGATCATCCTTTTCTAATGCATGTCATCAGTTTATCTCATTCCATGCTAATTACGACAAAATGTGTGTGGTCATGAAAAGAATTTTTCAATAAAGATTTGTAATTCATGTTTTATGTTGGTATGTAATGTGCACAATCACCATATACACCAGACCTATAAATATTCTATGTTGTATCACGTGAAAATTTTATGATATAAATAATGATTATGTGTGAAATAAAGTGTAGGGTTGTTATAGTTGGTTTCAATGGAAGGTTTAGTAATTTGTGGGATTAAGAAGAGAAACCACTAGTGAAATACATAGGTATAAGACTAAGTACAATAAAAACATCCCTAAATTTTGGTTGGTATTTAGTAAGTGGTTTATAAAAAAATAAATCCCTGCATTGATACAAGAAGGTAGAGGTGACTCTGGAACAGATGTATCTAGGGGTAAAACCTGAAAACACCGCTTTGAGCTAGACTCAAATAGGAACTGGAGCACGACAACAAGCCTTATTGCACTCTTTGTTATGACACTCCCAAGGTATATTCTTATGTAAATTCATAATTTTATAGTGAACCATTATTAAGGGAATAAATAATGCCCCTAAGAATATATGTTGGGACATTGATCATTGATAAAATAGATTTACGCCGATAAATTCATAAGTTAAGTAAGTAAAAGTAATTTATAAGTCATCTATTTTTTTCTTTGCATTACCATTTATTTTTTACCCCTAACTATCATACTATTTGAGCTAATGGATTTTAATAGGAGGACTTAGGTTAATAATCTATGAAAAAATAGATGGGAAGACTATTATAATGAAATTCCATATCAAATGAGAGAGGGAATCATAAAATTTGTCATGATACTCTCTCAATTAACTCATGTTTTGAATAGAATCATTGGTCAAGAGAAACATTCAACCCCCCCCCCCCCCAAGAAAGAACAAGTCTTAATCAAGAGCTTCATAAGGAAATGGCCTCCTACTTTTAATGGGTCACATGATCCCTCAATTTCCAAACAATGGATCAGCTCCATTGAAAAGATCATATCCATCTTTCAATGATTCGAACAAGATAAGGGTCTTCTAGTTTCTTATCATATGGAGGGTGAAGTTAATAAATTGTAAAAATTTATCAAAAATATGAAGGATAAGGAGGATATTGAGGCATTAAATTGAAATTATTTCCATAAAATGTTTTTGGATAAATATTTTACTCGCACCCTCCGACTTAGGATGGGATGGGGATTCCATTCCATCAAAAGAAATGACAATTAATCCATTAAAGCGTATGAGGAAAACATTACAAGGATTTCATGATGTTCCTCCATCATTATCATTAACCTAGAATTCATGTTTGGCCACTTATTTGGTGGGATAAAATCTGGCCTATGAAAATCCCTAGAGATCCGTGACTTCGAGGGATATGAGGAAATTGTCTAATGTGCCCTCAAGGTTGAAATGAAAATCAGTGAATATCAGAGGTATCATGGGGATAATAATCAAGGTGGAATTTAATTATGGTAGTATGATGGATAAATCCAATGGTGCTACGAAGCTCCAGTACCCCACATTCTAATGGTGTGGAAAGAAGCACCTCTGAAATTACTGGAAGGGGATGAGAAAATGTATTATGTATGGAAGAGAAGTTCACCTTGCCAATAACTGCCAACAAGAAAAACCCATGGCTGCTACAGAGGAGAGGAGTTCTCTGTTCGATCCTCAACGCATTTTTCATTAATTCAATTTCAAGGAACTAGTTCATTTTTCAAACCAGTGCCTTATGCCAATGGTTTTAAGAGGCAAACAACAACGACCAAGGTAGCAAGGGAAAGATTTCTACATCACTACCACTTAGTTGAACCCCAAAATCAATCTAGTGATAGGTATGATAGTTATTCATTCTAGAATAGTGTACATACATTTTGATTATGGTTCTATAGATTATTTTATATCCCAAATGATTAGTATAACAATCCCAACACCACCAATAATCATGGAAGTAAATATTTCGGTGAGAACAAAAAATTGGGAAATCATTTCATCTTGTGAATATAACTCCTCCCCTACACTAATTTTTGGATTAAACTTCTTAGAGAACCTAATCATACTCCCTCTATGGGAATTTGATGAAATTATAGGAAGGGATTGAATATTCTAATATAGATCCAACATAAATTTCCATGATATGTAAATCACTATCTAAATGGAGAATCGATCAAGGATTCTATAAAAATTCAAGGATGATGATGAATCTTAATTACCACCATCATCTCAAGCATGGATTTTACTACCCTATGAGCATAATAATCTTTCTCAAATGATTCAGTCTAATGAAAGAATCATCCTCGAATACATGCCTATAGTGAGGGAATTCAGTGAAGTGTTTCCTGAGGGATTTCCAGGTCTTCCTCCTCAAAGAGATGTGGAATTCTCAATTTCTATTATTCCTATGCCATTTCCAATATCCAAGACTCCATATAGAATGGAAGTTGTGGAGCATGAGGAGATAAAGGAAAAACAATAGGAGATTTCGGATAAAGGTTTTATATTCCCATGTGCTTCACCATATGGTGCACCAGTCCTCTTTATTAAGAAGAAGGATTGTTCAATGCGCCTTTTCATTGATTATCGTGAGCTCAAAAAATTCACAATAAAAAAAGTATCCTCTTCCACAAATTTATGATTTTTTCGATCAGATACATAGAGCACAATACTTCTACAAGGTGGGTTTGAGGATGGGATTTTACCATTTAAGGGTGGATAAGAAGGATATCCCCAAGACTACTTTCCGTACAAGGTACGAGAACTATGAATTCATAGTAATTCATTTCAGACTCATAAAAGCTATATAAATCTTTATATAATTGATGAATAGATTATTTAGGGATTACCTCATAAAATTTTTGTAGCCGTTATATATGAAATTATAATATACTCTAAAACAAATGAGGTGCATGAGTAGCATATAATCACTATACTAGAGGCCTTGATAATTCATAAGCTCTGTGAAATGTATATAATATGTGAGTTCTTATTAGAGGAGGTCTCATTTTGGGGTCATATCATCATAAGAAATAGGATATATGTGGATCCCTTCAATACAATGATAATTGAGGAATGGCCAAGGCTGCCATCTGTAACAGATATTCGTTGCTTCTTGAGGATAGATGGATATTATAGTTGATTTTTGGGAAATTTCACATGATTTTCCAACCCTACATCCATGCTACCTTAGATGGGAGTAATGATTTCATGGAGTGATTAATGAAAATATATATTTATGGAGTTGAGAAGGAGGCTTACCACTACACTCGTGCACACACTACCCACTAGTGGAGAACATTTTTTTGGTATTCAATTGTGCTTCAAAGAAGGGCATGGGCTATGTGTTGATGAAAAATGACAATGTCATTGCATATGCTTCAAGGAAATTGAATGTTCATGAAAAATAAAATCCAACACCTAATCTAGATTTTTATGTGGTAATTATCACATTAAAAACAAGGTGAAATTACCTCTTTGGGTAGACGATTGAATTATATACGGATCATAAAATACTCAATTATATATTCACACTGAAAGAGTTTAACATGGTCCAATGAATGTGGCTAGAGATAATAAATACTATGACTACTAAATCCATTACCATCATGGGAAAGCGAACAATGTGGTGGATTATCTAAGTATAAAGGGCCTAGTGATTCAATCATTGATAAGAATTGAAAAGGATCCAATCTTATTAGATTTGATGAAGATGGACTTGGGAATCATAAAAAAAGGAAACATCATTAATACACTCACAAATGATTTATCAACCATATCTTTTGGAAAGGTTAATGAATTATTAAATGGTTGAAGTGGGAATTCAGAAGAATGTGGAAATTATCTGAAATGGAAAATCCCCAGAGTTTAATGTAAATTAAGAAGGAATTATGGGATTTGGGTCAAGACTATATGTTATATCAAATCTACAGTTAAAGAAATATATTTTGGATGTTACACATAGTTCTAATTTCTCCATTCACCCTAGAAACACAAATATGTTTCGAGATATCTGAGAGAATTATTAGTTAGATAACATAAATAAGGACATCGCTGAGTATACATCATTATACCTAGTATGTTAATAAGTGAAGGCTCAGAGGCAGAAGTATAAAGGGATTATTCAGCTATTACCGATACCAGTATTGAAGTGGGAGAAAATCACCATGTACTTTGTTACAAGACATCTAAAGACATCCAAAGGAAACAATGCTATCTGGGTTATTGTGGAACGTCTAAAAAAGATAGTTCACTTTATTGTAATTCGAGAGGAATTCACATTGGATCAAATAGAACAAATATATATTAGAGTAGTGGAAGGGATGCAAGGAGTAGAACTATCTATTGTATCAGATTGAGATCCAATATTCACCTTTATGTTTTGGAGGAGTCATCAATATGATCTAAATACTGATCTGAACATCAGTATAGATTATCATCCTCAAACTGATGGATAATCTGAGAGGACTGCCAAAAAATTGAAGACATGTTGAGAGACTACTCAATGGACTAAAAAGGTGTATGGGATTAAAATATACCTCTATTTGGGTTCTCTTACAATAATAGTTTCCACTCAAGCAATGAAATGGATCCTTATGAAGCCCTTTATGGGATGTGGTGGAGAACACCAGCATGTTGGGATGAAGATGGGGAGAGAAAAACCCTCAGTCTAGAAATGGTCGAAGAAATGGTGGAGAAAGTTAAGACCATCGAATAACACATTAAAGTTTCTCAGAGTCGACAAAAATAGCTATGTTGTTAATTGTCGATGAGACCAATAGTTTGATGTCATAGAAATTTATTTCCTCAGCATATCACCATGGAAGAGAGTTATGAGATTTTGGAAGAAGTTAAAGTTTATTCCAAGCTATATCGTCTCTATTGAGATCCTTGATCTCCTTAGAGAAGTGAACTATCGACTAGCACTCCCACCGAACGTATATCAAGTATATGATGTTTTCCATGTATCAATATTGAGGAAGTACATATCAGAACTATTGCATGTACTCAATCCAGAGGTGGTACCATTGGAGAATTACCACTCCAATTAAGAGAATCCAAAGAAGATCATAGATCATAGGGAAAAAGATATATGATATTAGACAACTCCCCATGTCAAGGTGTAGTAGAAAAACCAAATGTTTGAAGAGGAAACATGGGAAATGGGGGAAGTGATAATGAAAATCTACCCACATATGTTTTAGTCTGAGAAAATGAAATTTCAAGGGTAAAATTTCTTAAAAGGGGAATATCTTACGGACCCAAACTTTTATTAATGAAAATTCCTCATGATATATTTAAATGTATTATTATGTGAAATGGTTGTACAAAATATATGAAAATCATTGTTTTTATGTTTTTTGGATTTTAATATAGCATTAGAAATTGTTATTGTTTCTAATATAGCTATTGAGTAGTGATCACATGATTATTATATATATAGAGATTTAACAAATAAAATTTACTCAGACAAACGAAGTACTGGCCTCATTCAGTATAATTTTTCTATACAAAGACTATTTTTTCTGATCTCAGAATGGAGGTATCATCATAGGGCTTCTCTCTTGACCTAGCCTAAGCAGAGCATAAACATGTTAATCTTAAAAGAAACCTCAAATGGTATAAGGGGATGTTTATAGAGATTACCACTTGAGAAATGATATCCAAGCCAACCAAAGAGTCTATTACCAATGAACACATTACCCATAGGTCTTATTAAGGAGTAATAAGGTGTTATGTAACCTAACCCTAACATTATGATTATATGCTTTAATTATAAATAATATACATTCATTTCATTATTTTTACTTTTTAAATGTTTTTTAAATAAAAAACTATATTTTATTGTTAATATTCAATTAATAATTCTATTCTAACGAAATTATGTATTTTTAAAATTAAATAATATAGTAATAAAATACTATTACAACTAAATTACTTTTTATTATATATAAATGATCATATAATTTTTATGAACAGAATTGTAATTTTTATTAAAGATTGAAAACTATTTTCACCAAAACCCTTGAATTTTCAATAAATGTCGGGTTTTATTATAAAAGTTAAAATTAACACATTTATTATTTTATTTAGAGAATATTATAATTACATTTGGAATTAGGGAATTGAAATTATCCAATGGTTCATTTTTCAAAATATTCTAAGAAGGTTGAATTTTTGGTTAAAAATTAAATACCGTTAAATATATAATGTGTATTATGACACAATAATCACCCAATAGTGACGTAATAAAATACACTAAATTGGATTTTTCGAAAATAAATGTTTCAAATTTTAAATAATGTGATTTTAATTTTTTTTATTTATTTTACAAAGTTATAGTTTACCCACCAAGACTTATAAATCATTTTATATTTTTAAAAACATTTCCTTGATATTGTGACTCCCCTACACATAATAAAGGATAATATTTTAATAATTTAGGTCATTGAAATTATAAAATAATATTTTCCACTCTTTGGAAAGAAACTATGGGAAACACCCTTGGTTTTCAGGTGGGTTTGATGAGTTTAATGTGTATTGTCCAAAACTGAAATAATAAAGAATTACCTATCTTTTTCTATATAAACACACCCTTGATCCTATTAATCCTAACTCAAAACCATTGGGTAACATCCAAAATAGTCCCTCAACTCTCTAATATCCTCCCAAGGTACCACAATCTCTCAATAAGACTATTTTAATCCTCTACCAATCATTTCTGATCCCACTTCCAAGTAAGATATTTCTTCCTTTCTCATTTTTTGTCCAAATTTCATTATATTGTTATGCCCTTTTATTTTCAATTACAAATGATGGGGTATGATTTAAAACCACCCCTATAATTTAATCCATGTTTTTAATTTATTATAGTCGCCTTTCCCTATCATTAATGCCCCCTATGTACACCTATTACCATGCCAAAATTCCGTAAGGGATTTATCTCTCCTCATTTACATTCAATCAATTATTTTTTATTATGCGTCTAAATTCCATTAAATATGTTAAGGCATGTAACTATATTACCCCACTACTTTCCATTCCAGTAAAAATTATGATATACCAATTTCTCCCTCAACAACCATTTTATTAATTCTTATGTCACGTCATTATGCTTATGAATTTACAGTACGATTTTCCAACCCAAATCCATTATGTAGTGAATACCATTCCCATTTCTCTATCAATGGTATAAACATTTTCACCGATTCACTTATCGATTATATAGTGTCATGTATTTATTCCACATTACTCTATCATAAAATAAATTATTTTGTTGAATGATTCCATATTTTATTATCCACGTGGAACACTTATGAATAAAAAGAACGGATTAAGAAGGGTATTCCCTAACAGTGCTCAAATGCATTGGGTAATGATTAGTATAATGATACGTCAAGTGAAATAAGGTTTTACTAATTCTAATTCATGTTCAATGAGGGTTTACATATTCTCCATGTTCAATGAGACTTTTCCCATGCCAATATCATGTTAAATGTTTTTGCCACATTTTAATGTTATGATAATCATGCAATATCTTGCCTTTATGATCATGTTTTTCTTATGCTAAATTGATATGCCAATTTCCTAAAATTTGTTGTATTCTTCATGTTATGAATTTATTACTCCTTTAATTGGATTTATATCTCATCCTTTCATTATGCATGTCCTCAGGTAATCTCGTACAATGATAAATATAAAGGAATGTGTGTGGTCATATAAAAGAATTTTTCAATAAAGAAGTGTATTTAATGTTTGAAGTTTTTATCTAATGTTCTTAAGAAACAATGAAAATATACCTCTTGATCTTATATGTTTAATAAAGTGATTATTTAATGTAATAAATTATGATTATGTGTGAAATAAAGTATAGGGTTGTTATAAGAGATATGGGAGAAGTCTAAAATTGATGTGATATAAAGATTTTCGTAAAAGGATAAAAGCGAAGTTGATCCATCATGACAAATTGAAGATTTATTTAAAAATTATATCCATTATAAAATGATAGTGAAAGAATATGTGGGGATAAACTTGTTTCTTGAATTGGAATAATAGGAAGAAATCTTTGGTTGATCATATATGTGATAATTGATCTAAGTGTGATAAAGTATAAAGGGTTCATTGAGTACCTCTAGTACCACCCAAACATTATAGGATATATTGAATGATATTGTTTATAGTCTAAATAGAAAATATTTTTATTTGGAATTGTTAATCATAAAATTAATTTAAATATAAATAATAAAACGATATTTGGAGATTTTTGGTTTAAATAATTTAGAATTACTATACTTACTTTGAGAAGTCGAGGAAGTAGTTCCACGAGTAACATTCATTTATTATTGTCATATAATATCATTTTATGTACTTCATTAATATTATTCATATTATATATTGGGGTAAAATTAACATTTTCAATAAATCCACTGCTAATGGGGAAGAAAAAAAGGTAAAATAGGTGGCATGAAATATTTAAGGCATACTATTTAACAATCCAAACAATGAAAAATAAGGGACACATTGTAACCAAGGAATACTAACTTGAAATGTTAAAGAGTCATGAGATATATTATAACCTAATTAAGGCATAAAAATTAGGGTGATATACTTTTCAAAATTTTTCTTTTAAATAAATCATGATTTTAAATTTTGGAAAAATAACTTAAAACATTTATAGTTAATATTGAATACCATGTTCTTACCAAACAATTTATCAAAACATAAATATATAATATTAAGAATTAGATATTTTTCAATTGTTTTGTAAGAATGATCATTTCTAAAATAATAGTTGAATTCATCATTTTAAATGTTTTATCATTTTAATATAATTTAATGTTGTATAATCTAGTGTGGTAATAACATATAATGTGAAAAAAAATTTCTAAAATATTGTTGTCAAAAATAAAAATCAATTTTTTCCATTTTATATTATATTCATTAATTTATTGTAGTTAGTGAAGTCCAATATGATTTTTTTTAATGTTATTAATTGTTTCATGCTTATAACATGGTTTGTTAAACTGTGTATTGGTTCCCATTAGATCTTGTATTCCTTATATAGTTAATACAAGGTTTTATAAAACATGTTGAGAAACCCGATTCTATGAATTTAGATAAATGGAGGGATCATGGTTAGAACATAGTTAGGAGAAACAATATAACATGCCCATTCATACTTGGACATGTGGTGTGATATACCTATATCCATGGGTCATTTTTCTAGGGTTGGTACACGGTTAAGGGAATCTATGGGCCAATATATGTTGAATACACCATGTTATTCTAGTGGTGGTTGAATGGTGGTAATATATATTTCTAAACCACATGTCCAAACTATGAAATTTTAGAAAATCATTCAAAATATGAAATTCTATCAAACCCTTTTTCAATTATTGACTTTTTGGAATCCATATCTCATCATTCTATTTGGAAAGGTAAAGAAAATTATAAACTAATTCATATACACCCAAACATAGTTTAACTATTCATATATTAGTAAATTGACCCAAAGTCACTGAATTATAATATTTGAAATAAAATTGATGGTTTAGACTCTATACTGTTGCTTCTATAAAATTGACACGACTATACTGGGTTTTTCATTAAACTCTAATAGTTTATGTATTTTAGGAATCATAAAGAAAAATTTTGTTAATAATAATGAATAAAAAGTTTGTGTCAATTTAGTCCTAACCATCATCGAAAATATATATTGGGTTCACTATAATAATGACACAAAATTTAGGTTTTTAATGATCTTTAACAAAAAAACATATTATTACATTGTATCTAAAATATATTTTATTTCAAAATAGAGGAAGTGAATCATGTAAATATATATAAAACAATACTCATAAATTAAAGCTTTTTGTCATTATATTAAACTAAACCCATTGCATTTTATCATAGTTACTTGACCATGGGATTACTAATATATTATTATTATTTTCTCAATAACTCCATAATAAGATACATTTTTATATCATGTTCATATATATGATGAACTGACATAACATCTAACCAAATCAGTTAATATAAAACAATATTATTGTGTGCTCAAATTCACTACCCAACAATTCATTAAGAAAATTTGTCTACATACCAAAAATTATTTTCATTTACGAACACATTATTAGAATAAAAATAAATTTCCCCTTTTTATTGAGAAAAAAACCAACTAGTAAAATAATTACCTGAATTATATATCCATCATGAAACTATGAATGAATATTTTTTATATATTTTAGAAAATTAATAATCATACATTTCATTTCAACCATGAAGGAAATTCTTTTATTGGTAAAGTCCAGCACATTATCAATGAAAAAAATGATGAATTTTATTTATAATTTGTTTATGTACCATATATAATAATATCATAAAATATCAAGATATATGAAAAATTAAATTATATGAGATAATATATACATGTTTAAATCAGTTACAAGATGTATTCAATGAAAAAATCACATTAAAAAGGTCAAATTGACTCTACGTCTCCCACTTTCTGAGAATCAACAAGCATAATGCATATGATCTAGTAATCCCCCTTATTTTGGAAATTTATGGAGAATTTGATTCGGTTTTTTTTCATAATACTAATCATCATTTATCGTTAGTTTGTTAAATCTCATAAAGACATAAACCAAAAACATTTAATAGAAATCTATATATCATTGAGAAAAATAACCAGTCAAAAAGGATACTTCAGAATGATTATTATTCCAAAAAATGTATTCATTGGGTATTTAGTTTTTTAATTGGATAAATTTATTTAAATCCATAGAACCACCTAAGTATAATTTTAGATACATAATCAACTGGTAGATATAGTACAAAAGTGAAAAAATATAGTGGAAAAATATTCTCTAACTCACGCTTAAATAATGAAACTTAATACTATTTTTTTCAATACAAACAACCGAAAATATTTATAAAAATGATATATATAAAATCAGAATAATAAATTTACTATATTTATTACATTATTATAAAATAATTGGTAGATTTCTAAAGGAATAAATTTTCAATGAATCATTTGAGAGTCATGGGTTTCCCTCTATTTTAGTTTATCCTCTATTCTATTGACCTATATTATAATTTTATTAAATAACCTTTAGGAACCATGATTGTATCTAGTATATCCATATTGTTTCTTGAGTTTTTTCATCACAGAAAATGCCCTAGTAACCTTTTAGTTATTTTAACTCATGGACTTATGACAGAGTTCTAGTATGATACCCTAAACAAACAAGCTATGATATGATTTTAAGCCATATATGTTCTTCCCATGGACATTTAGAATGTTTCAAAGAGACATTTCAATTATAGTTCACTTAATGTTAAATAAATTTATATGAATAGAGGACAAATTATTTTACCGTTATGTAAAATAAGATAATATACTTATCATCCTTCAATTATAATGAGACATAGTATAAAAATGATTCCTCATTATAGATTTAATTTTAGCTTTACCAAAAGAAAAAAAATGATTTTGTTCAATTCATTTAAAACATTATTTCCATGCATAAACTAAGGTACCTTATTGGTCTCGACTTTATTGTCAAACCATCAATATTTTTTATGTATATGTGATTCACTGGAATGATTTTTCAATACCCCCATGAAACTAATACTATATTAATATTTAATACAATTTTATCATGTATTATTTAGAAAAAATATAAAATATATTTTACCATTAATAATCTATCCAAACATCATTTAATTGGCATAAAAATCATTTATCATCCACTTAAGGGTAGTACAAATCTGAAATGTGTCATTCAACGAATCATCATATATGGGAACACCCATATTCAAATGTTTGTTGAACACTTTTATTATTGGTTATATTTATAATTTTATATCATTTATAGTATCAATGATTATATATAAGGGTTACTCAATTATGTAAATGGTTTGGTATACAAATCTAAAGAATATGGTTATAAATGATAATGATAACTTTCCATATATTGTGTGATGTGGAAATCTTACCTTATATATTAAAATTTTCAAATGATGAAACCAACCTTAGTTTCCATTCCTTTCCTATAAAATGATGATATCATTCATCAAATATTTACGATGATAATCCATATGAAAGATGAAATAACTCATTATAATCCATAATTTTCATTTTATCATGCTATTTTATATTTTTTCACACATAAAAAAAATTAAAATGTAAAAGAGCCTTAGAATCAATTTAAGGTACTAAATTAATATTTTTTAACATCAGATGGTAGTCTATCAACATTTGTCTCTAATTGAGGTATACCAAATTATTTACAGTCATTTAGGACAACCATTTACTTCTATAATAGGCTAAATATTTTGTTGGAACCAAGGCTGTTCTATGCAGGAATTGGAGTTAGGTTTGTGATTGTTGTCAATCCTTAGTGGATGTTCTGATTGTGTGCCAGCAAAGTGATCATACAGTTCAATCAGACAACAGTATTGAAGGTGGCACTTTTTCCTAGTGTTTACCAAATTTTTGGGCCTCAAAATCGGAAAATGAAGACATGTATTGTCGGCAAAAGGAGGTTCGCACAAAGAGGAAGTGGTGCGCGAAAAATAAGAGGCTTGCGCAAAATACATAAATTGGTCGTGGAAAATAGTGGGATGCACGAAATAGTGGATCGAGGATTTTAATGCAAATAGTGGTTCGGTATCAAAAAGTCAAAAAATGGTAAAGGCATGGGTTGCGCGAAATATCTGATGATGTGCACGAAAAATGGTATCGGTGCAAAAGATTACGCACCAGATGAGAGGCTTTACTCACCATAGAGGTTTTTGTGAGTGGGGGTCTTTGATGCCTATAAATATGAGGTGACCCCCTTCATTTCGGATGGTTGAATACTTAGAGAAGATCCAAGTTCTGATGCGTGAAAAAGGATCGCGTAAAGGGGCTTGCACAAAATATTTGGTATTGCGCGGAAGATTTCGGGATGTGCGAAAAATGAAGAGTTGCGCGTAAAAATTGAGTTCGCCCATAAAAGATTCAGTTGCACGGAAAATGGGGTTTTTGAACGAAATATTTTTTTTTCACGCAGAAAGTAATGTTTGCGCGCAATAGGAAGGTTTTGCGCGCAAAGGATTGGTGTTGCGCTCAATTGTCAGGGAAGTTTGTCAACACGTTCTGGTTATCTGGTTTAGTGGTTCTGTGCGTTCGAGTGAATCTATTCCAGACTGCGATGCAAGCTGAGTCTCATGCTCATCAGAGGCAAATACTTCAATGCAAATCTATTGAATATACCTTCACCTCTATAAACTGAGTGGGATTTCACCAAGGGCAGTGAGCCAGGGGGAGTCAATGGGAGTGACCCGAGGGAAGCTATGAGCTATCCCTGATCCTTTGTAAAGGAAGTGAGCCTGGGACATAGTGATTTCTCCCAAACCATTGTATTCCACAACTAGTGAAGATTAGTGGAATTTCATACGACCAAAAAATTGTCGGCGTGTGCTCCTTGGACATAGCCCTTAGTGGTGAACCAAGTAAAAAGTGTTGCATCTTCTCTCCGCATGTGAATGTCTTCATTCTAATCTTATCAATCATACAAGTTTTACAAGTTCCTACCAACGTGGGAACAAGATCCTATACTTTTAAAGAAAAATTTGTCACCCTGATTCACCCCTCCCCTCTCAGGGTGTCCCGGGGTCCTACAAGTGGTATCAGAGGCAGGTTGCTGGTATTAAATTTGTCCTCTGTCGTCATGGAGAATGAAGTCAATATCAGGGGAGTCCCTCTCTATGATGGAAGTAATTTCATGATTTGGAAGAATAGAATGAGATCTCATCTATGATCCCTTGGAATGGAAGTCCTATTTTCCACTGTCCAGGGAATACATGTTACTGATCCAACAGGGCTGTCTATGACCGATGCCGATAAAAAAATTGTTGATGTTAATGCTAAAGTGTAGAATTCTCTCACTGCATCTCTTTCAGATCAGATCTATCTAAAGGTGATGAGTTGCACCATAGCAAAGTCTATGTGGGATAAACTTGAAAACATCTATGAAGGAGAATGAAAAGTGAAGGAGGCGAAGCTTCAAGTCTTACACAACAGGTTTGACGATTTAAAGATGCATCATAATGAGAATGCAGATTCATTCTTCAATCGAATTACTAATGTAGTAGGAGGAATTATAGGTCTTGGAGAAGATATCAAAGACATTGATATTGTTAAGAAGATACTAAGAAGACTTCCTCCTATATACAATTCAAAGGTGTCAGCCCTTGAAGAAATAGATCTATCCAAACAGTCTCTGGATGATCTTTTAAGTAGTCTAGTGGCATATGAGATGAGTGTCAAACCCAAAGATTCCAAAACTCATGTAAGCAAGGAAATGGCATTCAAAGCCACGGAAAAACTAAAAATTTTAGAAGATAGTGGTGGTGAAGATGATAAGGAAAAGGAAATTCTTTCTCTCATCGCCAAGAAGTTGAGGAAGGGAAAAGGTAAATTTAAAGGCAAGATACCTCTGGCATGTTTTCGTTGTGCAGGAGTCGGGAGCATTGCCTCTCAGTGCCAAATAAAGTTTGATGATAATGAAAGCGAAGAAGAATAAATCGAGAAGCCTCAGAGAAGGTTTTTCAAAAAGGGAGACTTCAAATATTGAAATAAAATACAAAGGAATAGTTTTGTCTGTAAAGAGAAAGATGATGATACTGAATTGTGTGAATAAGAAGAACCAGAATTCAAATAAGGAAACCATGCTTCCATGATGGCTACCATTGAAATGTCGGAACCCTAGATCAATAAAGATAGAGATAATCAGATTATCTGTAATGGTGATTCAAATACTCAATTTAAGGATTCTTTTTCCAAGCTCCAGAATAAATGTAAGTGGTGTAGTAAGTGGAAGAAAATGGTGGAATACTCATCACAATATGTTTATGAGCTTGAAGTAGAGATTGAACGACTAGAATAACTAGTGAGAGTTCAGTCTTCAATCCTTGAAAGCACAGATGATGTAGTGGAACTAAAGCTTAAAATTGAAGAACAAACAAAAGTCATAAATGACCTTACATCCAGACAAGAAGAGAAGTCCAAGACTGTTGAGGTACTTGAGGAAGAAGTTTTTACTCTTAGAAGTAAAATTGAATTTCAATCAATGACAAATGAGGGAAAGAATAGAATTAATTTTGGAAGATTATCTAATGAAAAATTACTTGCATGAGCCAAGTGTAGATTAGATGGGGATGGAAAAATATTAAGTGATCAAAGACCCACTTACATGGGAAAGAGTGGAATTGGCTGTGAAGCTGAGACATCAACTGCTGGATGTAATGAGAGCCAAAATAACAACAAGATGAAAGTTGCGCAGGCTGAAACATTACCTGAAATGCTGAAAAAGAAACCCTCAACCCAAACTAAAAGAAGAACTGAAAATTATCCTCAAACTTTTAGAAATGACAGGAAGTTCAACTATTCTCCTAGAAAAGAAGGCATGAGGATAAATTCAAGTGAAAAGACATTTCCTCTCATGAAGTGTCAGTTCTGTGGTTATCTGGGCCATACCTTGTCATACTGCGAAGAGGCAAGGAGCAACCTAAATGGGGACGATTTGGGAAGTCAACAATAGAGACCGGTTTCATATCCTCAATCTTATAGAAGAAATAAATTCTATGGTTACTATTTTAATTGTTCTTACTTTGGCCATGAAGCTATGTATTGCAGGCGGCAGTACGACATGAGAAATTAATACAACACTCCAAGACAGGCCAGTTTTCATCCTCCTGATGATGTTTTTCTCACAAATAGTTTTTCACCTATGGAAGAAGATTATGGGTATTAAGAATCAGATTATGTGGGAGAAAGTATTAAAAGGCCATCAGTATCCTCTGCTCAATCCAATATCTCATGGAAAGAGAAGAAGAAGATCGAGAAATCCAATCTTGCAGAAGTAGCCCTCAAAGCTACAAAGAGCAACAGCACCTGGATCCTTGATAGTGGATGTTCTTCCAATATGACTAGAAATGCTGTCCTTTTGAAGAATATTGAAAATAAAGTTGATGGAACAGTACGGTTTGGTAATGATGGTGCTTTGAAGATTAAAGGTAGTGGGAATACTTCTCTCACCAACGAGGAGCTGAAGAAGACTGATGTTCTTTATGTGGACGTTCTAAGCCAAAATCTCCTTAGTGTAAGTCAACTCTGTGACTCAGGGCTCATAGTAACCTTCAATCAAAAAGGCTTCACTATAAAAGGAAAAACAGGGAATTCTCTTATAAAAGGTTCTAGAACAGATGGAAACCTATATCAGGTTGACAACAAAGTGAACTCCTGCTATTGTTCTGTTCAAGAAGAAAAAAATTTGTGGCATCGAAGGCTGGAGAACATTAACCAACAAGACATGGAAAAGATATCTAAGATGAAGATAGTCATAGATATTCCCATTCAAAAACGTGAACTGGAAAATTCTTGTGATGCTTCTATTCGTGGGAAGCTGGTCTGTAATTCATATCATCCAAAGAAGAAAAGGTCATCACATATTCTTGTTCTCATTCATACTGACGTATGTGGCCCAATAAATGTTGCTAGAACATATGGATAAAGGTACTTAGTCCTCTTAATTGATGATTATAGCAGAATGGATTGTGTAATGGTGATTCACAGGAAGCGACAAGTACTTGATTGCATGAAAACTTATCGCCAGATTGCCGTGAATGATTCTGTATGGTCAATAAAAGTCATTCCATCTGACAATGGAGGGGAATACATGTCCATCGAGCGTGAAAATTACCTAGAAAAAGATGGAATATAGCATGAGGTAGCTGCTGTGAGAACTCCACAACAAAATAGATTTTTTGAGAATCGGAATCAACAGGTCAACAATATGGCCAGGACTATGTTGATTGAGAGTGGTATTTCTCTCTATTACTGGAAGGAGGCTGTTGAAGCTGCAGTGCACATTCAGAATCGAACATGGCTCTATATGGGAGAAACAAAGACACCATACGAATTGTGGCATGGAAGGAATCCTTCTTTGAAATACTTTCGTGTTTTCGGAAGCAAATGTTTCATTCGGAATAAAGAAGGAATCCAAGGAAAGTTTGGTGACAATGCAGATGAAGTAATTTTTCGTGGGTATCCACTAAACAGAAAAGCTTACAATTGTTTCAATAAATTCTTGGGGAGGATTATGGAAAGCAACGATTTTAAAATCATTGAAGGGAAACCCCCAAATGTTTCAAATAGTACCTATGCTGATGAGATAGAAGATGAGAATGAATATGAACATGGAATAAATACAAATACAGAAATAGAGGAAGGTGTACAAAACACTCAGGGGTCACATCATGATGTTGACTCAGACGAAGAATCTGAAGAGGAAATATTGGATGGTGAGAATGCAACTGAACCTCGTAGGAGAAATCGAAGAGTTTAGATTGATCCATCTAACATAATTAGAGACAAGAATGCATCCACATAGACAAGAAGGATGAGGAATAACACACCTTCTGCATTTCTATTAGTTGTGGAGCCATCCTCATTTAAAGAAGATACAAATGATGAATCCTAGGTGAAAACCATAAATGAAGAGTTAGATCATATTGACAAGAATCATACATGGGAACATGTCCAGAGACCAAAAGGTCACAATGTTATTGGAAAAAAATTGATATTCAAGAAAATGTTTGATGAGAATGGAAGTGTTATCAAAAATAAGGGTTGACTTGTATGTAAAGGGTATTCTCAGATAGAAGGTGTTGATGTCGAAGAGACCTTTTCTCCAGTGGCTAGACTGGAGTCAATCAGGATGTTTCTTGCCATGGATCTCCAAAGAGGATATAAAGTATATCAAATAGATGTCAAGACATCATTCTAAAATGGTGTACTCGAAGAAGAAGTCTACATTGAACAACCCGTGAGTTTTCTTCTTGGTGTTGATGAATCGAAGGTCTTCAAGCTAAAGAAAGCACATTATGGACTGAAACAGGCACCACAGGTGTGGTACTCCAGACTAGATTCTTACCTCAAGAAGCTGGAATTCAAAAGAGGAGGAGTAGATCACAATCTCTATGTGAATAATTCTTCGAAAGATTAGTTCATGGTTTTAGTTTACGTCGATGACATTATATTTGGTGGAAGCAGGCATAAATCAGTGGATGAATTTACCAATCATATGAAATCATAATTCAAAATGTCAATGATTGGGGAGCTCACATATTTCTTGGGACTGCAAGTGACTCAAATGAAAGATTTCACTTTTATCTCTCAGGAAAAGTATGCCAAGGAGCTGCTGAAGAAGTTCAATATGCAAGACTCCAAACCAATGTCAACTCCGATTGCAGTTGGAACCAAACTTGGAAAGCATGAGGAAGGGACATCTGTAGATCCCACCATGTATAGAAGAATCATTGGAATCCTACTGTACCTGACAGCGACACGACCAGATATTATCTTTGCCACATGTCTTGCAGCCCGCTTTCAGAGTAGTCCAAAGGAGTAACATATGGTGGTAGTAAAAATAATCATGTGGTACATTCAAGGTACACACAACTTTGGGTTACATTTTTCTGTAGGTAGGGATAGTGAATTATCAGCGTTTTCTGATGCTGACTAGGGTGGTGATGTAATAGACAGAAAGTCCACCAGTTGTGGAGATTTCTATATTGGGCAGAAATGTGTTGGCTGGTTGAGCAAGAAACAAGAAAGTACTTCTCTTAGTACTACTGAAGCTGAGTATATCTCTGCCACAAAGGCTTTCACTCAACTACTATGTATGAAGCAGCAATTAACTGATATTGGCGATGAGGTGAAGTAAACAATGGTGATTTAGTGTGATAATAAGAGCGCAATTAATCTTACGAAGAATCTTGTTCTGAATTCTCGTTCAAAACACATTGAAATCAGGTATCACATTATAAAAGAGAAAGTTGAGAAAAGCATTATTAGAATGGATCATGTGGGAATAGATGAGCAAGTGGATGATATCCTGAAAAAGCCACTGTCAGTGACTGTGTTTGAGAAGCATCGGTTGAACCTCGGTGTTCGACCACCTCCCAGTGCATAAGGAGGTTAAGTAATTCCCCTATCCCTGTTTGTTATAACTGTTTTAATCTGTTTATGGATATGATGTAGGTTTATGGGTGAGATACTATCCGGTGGGAGTATGTTTTGAGCTGAACGTGAAAACAAATTACTGGTCTTCGGATTTATTTTCAATGGGGAGAAAGGAGAAAGGAATAAATTCAGGAAACATCTGTGATGAGAAGAAGGAGAATGAAAACAGTGGAACCTAATTCAAGCCTCCACTCTTGTTTTCTACAACGAGCAATGCTCACGTAGACATAGAGTGTTGTCTGAGTTGATCCTTTCTTTTTTGGTGTGCATATGGATGGTGATATATTGAATTTATTTGGTTATTGGCAACAAACCCAAAGGGGGGATTGTTGGAACCATGGCTATTCTATGAAGGAATTGGAGGTTGGTTTGTGTTTGATTCAAATCCTCAGTGGAAGTTCCGATTGTGTGCCAGCAGAGTGATCATACAGTTCAAGCAGACAACGGTATTGAAGGTGGCGTTGTTTCCCAGTGCTTGCCAAATTTTTGGGCCTCAAAATCGGAAAATGAAGACATGGATTTTCTGAAAAACTAGGTTCTCACAAAGAGGATGTGGTGCATGAAAAATAAGAGGCTTGCGCGAAATACATAAGTTGGTCGCGGAAAACAACGAGATGCGTGAAATAGTGGATCAAGGTTTTTTGTGAAAATAGTGTTTCGGAATCAAAACGTCAAAAAATGGAAAAGGCATGGGTTGCGCGAAATATCTGATGATGTGCACAAAAAACGGTATCGACGCGAAAGATTACGCGCCAGATGATAGGTTTTACGTTCTATAGAGGTTTTTGAAAACAAGGGTCTTTGACGCCTATAAATATGACGTGACCCCCTTCATTTTGGATGATTGAAGACTTAGAGAAGATCTGAGGTCTGATGTGTGAAAAAGGATCGCGTAAAGGGGCTTGCATGAAATATTCGGTATTGCGTGGAAAATTTCGGGATGTGTGAAAAATGAAGAGTTGCGCGTAAAAATTGAGTTCGCCCATAAAAGATTCAGTTGTGCGAAAAAGGGGGTTTTGCGTGAAGTATTTTTTTCGCGCAAAAAGTTAAGTTTTCATGCAATAAAAAGGTTTTGTGTGAAAAGGTTTGGTGTTGCGCGCAATTGTCAGAGATGTTTGTCGGCACATTTGGGTTATCCGGTTCATTGGTTCCATGTGTTCGAGTGCATCTATTCTGGACTTCGATGCAGGCAGAGTCTCGTGCTCAGCAGAGGCAAAGACTTCTATGAAAATCTATTGAAGAGACCTTCACGTCTATAAACTGAGTGGGACTTCATCAAGGGCAGTGAGCCAGGGGGAGTCAACGGGAGTGACCCAAGGGAAGCGGTGAGCTATCCCTGAACCTTTGTAAAGGCAGTGTGCCTAGGACATAGTGATTGCTCCCAAACCATTGTAAT
This sequence comes from Viscum album, assembly GCA_963277665.1. Taxonomy (NCBI): domain Eukaryota; kingdom Viridiplantae; phylum Streptophyta; class Magnoliopsida; order Santalales; family Viscaceae; genus Viscum; species Viscum album. The sequence continues at coordinate 608,474,044 of OY728133.1, read as the reverse complement.
CCACAACTAGTGAAGATTAGTGGAATTTGGTATGACCGACAACCTGTCGGCGTATGCTCCTTGGACGTAGCCCTTAGTGGTGAACCAAGTAAAAAGTGATGCGTCTTCTCTCTACATGTGAATTTCTGCATTCTAATCTTATCAATCATACAAGTTTTACAAGTTCCTTCCAACATGGGAACAAGATCCTATACTTTAAAAGAAAAAGTTCTCACCCTGATTCACCCCTTCCCTCTCAGGGAGTCTCAGTGTCCTAAATATCTCTCATATGGGATCACTTTTCTGGGATTGTGAACCCTATTTCATTGTTAAAAATATTTTAATTATAATGAGAAGATTCAATATATGGATCAACCATGGGGTTCAATGTAGTAAAAATATAATTCTCAATCAAGGTAATGTTATTTGAATGAGAAATTCTAGATCATTTGATTGGAAGTTTTTATGTTCTAATGGGGTGTAATGGTTAGTTCACTGACAACTATTTCAATTTGTTTTTTGGAAAATTCTATACATTTAGTATGTAACAGTGGCTATATAATCATTCATTTTTTCACTGGTGGATGGATGTTAGGCGGTTGTGAGCTATAAGGAATTAGTAGTCACCATGTTTCAATGGTGAGACATCATCAAATGTCAAAAGTTGATGTAAGTAGATGATTGGATGGTACCCACTACAAATGACAGGTGGGACCCTAGGTACATGATCACTATGAATTGAATTCTGAGGATTTAATTTTTTTATTATAAATTATGATTATAATTCCTTAAATATGATGATAGTAATGTAATAATAGAAGATGTGTTACAAAAATGGATGTATGAATCATGTTTAAACCATAGAAACTCATTCTTAAACAATATTTTTAAAATTTATATTTAATTTATACTAAGTACGTATTGAGTTTTATTGAGTGTGTATGTTAAATTCTAATTGTGAATTGGTAATTATATGGTGTTTGATATATTATAAACATTTTAAAGGTGGTAGACTATATGTCATCTAATATTTATGTTGTTTTCTTGACCTATTATCAACAAAAACTATTATTTGGTGTTGATGATTATTCAAACCAAAGTAAAGATGGTTTAGAAGGTTCGAGAGAAGGATTTGTATCTATAAGATTGAAATCATGGCACAACATAAATGGATACATCATAAAGTAGGATTTATGGTTTTTATTCGGCAAATCATAAGTTTAATCCCTTTTTTGATTTTGGAAATAAGAAGTTACACCAAAATGAACCATGTTGAGCTATATAATGATTTTGAGGAATATAAGAAGGGCACCACCCCCTCTGTTGACAACCAAATAGTGTCTATAACTAAGTGAAAAAAATATTGATAATCAGTCGATGAATAGGACATGGAAGTGTTTTATAGCCAATGTGAGTTGGTCTCTAGATAGAAAGTGTATAAGTATTACAAGGTGATGTTGTGTGATTAGTGGTTTTATTTAAGGCTGACACCATGAGAGTAATACATGAAGATGATTCCATATTCAATATTAATATGTAGAGTAAGTATAAAGTGAACATCAATGTCAGATTCCTTATATGAGGTAAAGTATTCAAACTATGAGTTTCATGCCAAAAAATGGTTTCCATGCCATAAAGGATCATTGGATGAACATTAATGGTTATATTAATCTAGGTATATCTATTACATGGATCTAGTATCGTACCAAAAAATTCTAAATCAATATTTAGTGGCTTTACCATTCCTTACATGGCTATACAATAGTGTAAAAAATACACTCTAATGTGTCTATATAACAACACTTCTCTTTATTAATGACATGATTTATAACATAGAAATTCACTTATTATTACCCAAAAGATTGTTATGACTATTGTCTTTGGGGATTAAAAATATTACATGAACCCTTGAGACATAATATAAAACATCTTTGCTAAAAACTTCTTTTACATGACCACCACATTCTTTCGTACTTAGTAATGCATGGGATAACCCAAGGACATTCATAATGAAAAGGTAAGCTATAATTCCTAATAAGGTAGTAAACAAGTCATAACATGATGAATAAAATACATGTTAGGAAAGAGAAACATAAAAATAAATGCATGATGTAACATGGTCATCATAACATGGAAATGTGGCAACAATATAAAACACTACATCATTAAAAACAAGGAATTATAAAAACACGTGTCCTAGTATGCTAGACAAATTTCATAAAAGGGATTAGGAAAAACCATATCCCAACATGAAATATCCTTATATTAAACATTACCCAATTCATTGGTGCGCTATTAGGGCACAACCTTCTTAATCATTTCAATATCATGCTTAAGTGTTCCACATAGATCATATAACATGGGTTCATTCAACATAATCATTTATTCCATGATAAAGGAATATAGGGTACATAAAAAAATTCTATATTTAATAATAATTGTTTCATAAATGTGAATACTCTTGATTGAAAAATGCGAACGCTATTCACTACAAGATGATTTTGGAATGGAAAATCACGATGTAGTTTTGACAGCCTAATGATGTGAAATAAAAATTCTTAAAAATGAATTGTGAAAGAGAAAGGAATATATCATATTATATAAGTGAAATGGAATGTGTGGGTGTAATATTGATACATGTCCTAACATAGTGAATTTGGAAATGAAAGGCCTAACATAATAAATAAACATGAAGAAAGAGGAGCAACAGAATAACAATTACAAAATTTCTTCGTGGTAACGGGTGTACATGGGAGGGATTAATTAGGGAGAAATAGGTATCCCATAATAAAAAATTAATAAGAGAAGTATGGGTGAGGTTATAAAACATAAACCATCATTTTTAATTGAAAATATTATGGTGTGACAATATAAGGAATCTTGGACAAAAATGATAAAGGAAGGGAACCCATACTTGAGTGTGTCACTTAAAAAGTTTTAAGAGGGTATTATTGAGATCTTAGGATGCCTTGGGAGTACTATAGAGAGTTTAGTATAGATAAGGTACTTTATTTAAGGTTTTCTAGTGCAGATATATGAGAGATTGTGTGAATTTAAATAGAAAATGAGAGGGTAATTCATTAACATTTCACAAACATTGGTTTTGGAATCTGTATAATTAAATATTAAAAACCACAAAAAATACAATATTTTTCCCATGGTTTTTTCCATGTAAGAGTGGAAATAATTATTATATAATTCCATCTTCAGGAAATTTTAAAATATTATCCTTTATTATGTGTTGGTGAGACACATTATTAAAGAATTGAATTTATAATTATAAAATTTATTTTACATTTTGGAGGATTCACTAAGGATTTATAAAATAAGTGAAAAAAATCTAAATTCACATTATTTTATTGGAATAAATATATTGATATGATAATACCCATTGTAGTATTTATTACATCATCTTTTGTTTCATTATGATGCCCTAAACACATATTTTATTTATACGGTATTTAATTTTTACCCAAAAATTTGACTATCTTAGAAAATTATGAAAAAATAAAAATTGAATAATTTAGACATGATGATTCCAAAAAAAATATTAATTTTTTCTAAATAGTTTTATAAAAATGTGAATATTTACATTTAAAATGATAATTTACATTTATGTAAAATTCAATGGTATAGAAAAAAACAGTTTTAAAACCTTAATAAAAATTACATTAGACTTCATAAAAACTACATACTGATTTATTATTCATAAAATTAATTTTATAATAATGTTTTATTAAAATAAATAAACATTCATTAATTACATAAAGAAAAAATTTTAAAATACATTTCATCTTTTATTGTAAAAAAATATAAATCTTATCAATCTGATTACATAATCATTTACAAATAAGGAATTGATAAATTCATCATCTATGAAAAAAAATTATAATATTATTAATAAAAACCTTAGTTTAATATAATATTGAATATATTTCATAATGAACCCATTTTACCTGAAGAATCAATTTATCAAATTCCTCAATTTTATTTAAGAAAGGATATTCTCATAAAAGAAAGGATGAAATAGGAATTTTACATATAAAAATGTATTACAAAAAAATTAACTAATAACTTGTCAAATAACACCTTAAAACACAAATATAAGTCTTAAGGGTAAGGTTTTAGATGTTGACAAACTCTTTGGGAGGTTCGGATAACAGTTTCTGGGTGGTAATCATTATTAACTCGAACTTCTCCCATTGGATATTCTGTTCAATATTAATGTGTCGAAGCTCATCTTGGTCATGGTCAAGAAAAGATACCACTTATTATACCTCCTTTCTAAGCTTTAAAAAATGATCTTTGTATGGCTCGAGTAAACATGATGAGGCCATCATCTCTTTTGTCTATGTCGAAAGGGTTTTTAAACCTTATATTTATATCAGTCATGTGATCACTATTCAACAGCTATATAATCAATGGTAATGATACATAACGGTTTTATAAACCCTATAATAAAAAAATTTCATTTTATTTCTATATACTTAAGACATTAAATTAAATGGAATATTATTCATAAATGATCAGGTCATTATAACATTCCACTTAAAGAAATGTCTCAATCAAAAATTCCTTTTTCCACACTATAACAAATGAGGGTAACTTGGCCTCATCATAACCTCTAGTTAAAACATCTATTATTCAAACTTGTGGTTTCGTTACAACACTTTGATGGGGGAATCATCTTATTTCATAGAAATTTTCCACTATGATCTAAGATATTCACTAGCTTCTCTTTATAGGAGAGGTTATTCTCCAATGGTACAACCTCTATATTGAGCACATGCGATGGGATAGGTATATACTTCCTCAATATTGATAAATGGAATACATCATGTACATGAAACCATTTTGGTGGGAGTTATATAGATATACTACTACTACAATGTGATCAAGGATCTCAAAATGTTCGATATACCATAGAATAAGATTTCCCTTCTTCCCAAATCTCGAAACTAACTTCCATGTTGATATGAAGTCAAATACCATGTATCCAACACCAAACTCTATCCCTCATTGACAATTGTCAGCATAACACTTTTTTCGACTCTGAGCAGGTTTAATGTGATGTTGGATGGTCTTAACCTTCTCCACCATTTATTCGACCATTTTTGGAGCTAGAAGTTTTCACTCCAAATCTTCATCCTAATATGTCGGTGTTTTGAACCTCCTCCCATAAAGAGATTTATAAGGATCCATTTGGATTATTTATTGAAAACTTTTGTTGTAAGAGAACTCAACCAAAGGAAGATGATGGTCCCATCCTCCTTTAAATTTTATAAATTATGCTCTAAAAATTTAATCATGTTTTTTGGATAGTCTTCTCCAATTGGCCATCATTTTGAGGATGATAAATTGTACTCTAGTTCAACTGAGTATTCAGAGTGTATAAGAGACTGATCTAGAACATAATGGTGAATCTTCGATCTCAATCAAATACAATAAACAGTGGTACACCATGCGTCCTTACCACTTATATGATGTATATTCATGTGATTTGATTCAATGGTAAATCCTCACGAATTGCAATGAATTGTGCAGTATATGTAAGATGATCCACAACAACCAAGATAACATTGTTTCCTTGGTATGTATTTGGAAGTATGGTGGCAAAGTCCCTGGTGATGTTTTTCTCATTTTTATGTTGGTATGGGTAATGGTTTCATAATCCCCTTATACTTCTTCCTCTCAACCATCACATGATGACATACCATGAAATTTAATGTATAATCGGTGATCTACTTCTTCATTTAATCGAACAAATCATTCTCATTGATATTTCAATACATCACCCTCTTTACTAGGTGAATGAATAATTTCAAACTATATGCATCATCCAAAAGTTCTTTCATTAACTATGTATTTGATGAAACACATATTATTGACCCAAATATCATAATTAATTCTTCATTAGCATTTAACTCCATGGATTTCCCTTTTCTGATAGTTTCCACTGTCTTCTGAATTCCAACATCGTCCTTTTGAGCATTTTTCAACCTTTATAAAAGGGATGGTTGAGAAATAATTTGTGAATGGAATGATTATGTTCCTTATTTATGATTTCCAGGTCCATCTTTATCAAATCAAAGTATATTGGATCCTATTAAATTGTTATCAATGAAAGATTTTTTAGATACTTTCTATTTAAAGTGTTTGGCACTTTATCCACTTTCCCTGGATGGTATGAATTGAGCATTCATGATATTTGATCTACTCTAACCATATTCATTGGTGCATATTCAACTATTTCTCTAAGAATATATACTTGAGGATATTATGATCCATATATATTTCACACTTTTCCCCAAATAGGTAATATTATAAAATTTGTATGGATAAGATCATTGTAGGAAACTCTAGATCATGTGTTGGGTAGTTTTTATAATGAAATTCCAATTTCCTTGAAGCATAAGAAATTCCATTGTCAATTTTCACTAACCCAAAGCCTAGGCCCTTTTACAAAGCATCTCTAAATATTATAAAAAACTCCCCACTTGTTGGTAGTTTGAAAACATGGTGCATTTATAAGCCACTTCTTCAACTCCATGAATATTTCTTCACATTCATTATTCCATGAAAACTTGACTCCCTCCTAGTTAGTTTTGTAAGAGGGTCTGAAAATCATGATAAATTTCTCAAAAATCAGAGATATTATCCAACTAATCCAAGGCGGAAATATATATCTGTCACAGATATAGGCCTCGACTATCCATTAATTTCATTTGACATGGAGTTATCCACATATATCCCAATTCTTGTGATGATATTCTCTATGAATTTGACTTTCTTCAACCATAACTCACTCTTACTATACTTTTCATATAGTTTCTCCTTCTTTGTAGTCTTTAGTAAAATTATTAGATGCTTATCATGTTCCTCCTTGGTTTTAGAGTATATTAATAATATTTTCTATAAATACTACAAACAATTTGTTGAGGTAATCTCTAAATACACTATTAATAAATTCTATGATGATTTATGGAGAATTAGTCTGTCTGAAGGGAATTACTCTGAATTTATAGTGCCCATACATTGTACGAAATGTTGTTTTGGGGATATCTTCCTTCTTCACCATTACATGGTAATATCTAAACAGCATATCAACCTAAGAAAATTAGTGTTATCTATGTAAATGATTAAAAATTCATAAATTCATGGAAAATGATACTTGTTCTTTACCTTGATTTTGATTAGCTCATTACAATTAATGAAAAGTCACATTGAACCATCCCTCTTCTTGATAAAGAAGACTGGTTCTCCCCATGGAGAATTACATAAGCATATAAACCCTTTATCCAGATTCTCCTGTTGTTGTTTCATTAGCTCCTCAAGCTCCAAAATAGTCATTCTATATAGAGTTTTGGATATTGGAAATGACTCAGGTATACGATCAATCATGAATTCAATATCTCTTATAGTAGGACGACCATACATTTACTCCATAATCACATCAATGAATTCAATCACAATAGGCATGTTATCGATGACGGTTCATTCCTTATAATTAATAATATTAAAATGATATACATTCACATAGGTTAGTAATATCCACACTTGGAATGATGGTGCAGAGGGAGATTCATCCTCCGCCTTGAACTTGTATAGAATTTGGGGTTGATTGTCTATATATATAGTGATTTCCCTATCATGGAAATTTTTATTGGATCTATATAGGGAAATATAATCCATGCCAATAATTGCATCAAATTTCACTATTAGGAATTTGATGTGGTTCTTCGGGAATTTTAGTCCACAAATTGTGATTAGGGGGAGTTATATTCATGGGAAGCAATAATTGTCCCATTTTCCGTTCTCACTGACATATATATTTAAATGATTTGTGGTGGTGTCTGGATTGTTGAACTAATAATTCTAGATATAAAAGATTTCATATAATCAGAATAAAACAAATATGTTCTCTATTCTTGATTGAATATCTAGAATACCTTTCACCACTTCATTTTCAGGATTCTCTTCGGCGGTAGTGATGAAAAACATCTCACCCTTGTTGCCTTGGAGTTTGTTATTTTGCTCTGAAAACCCTTAGCTTGGAGAATTAGTTTGAAAAGTGCCTTGGTTCTTGGTAATTTTAGCAATGAACAATGTGTTGAGGGTCAAACAAAGAATTACACTCTTTTGTCACAACATCTAGTTTTTATAATATGCAATTGCTGGATATGTGCCCATATCTTCCACACCTAATGTATGTCCTCATCCCCTTCAGGAAACTTCTAGGGTGATTCTTTCTACACCATTGGCCTGTGTGGTGTTGGAATTTCATAGCTCCACTGAATTTTTCCATCACACCTCCAAAATTAATGTAAATTTTTCTATTTTTATCCCAATTATACCACTACGATTTTACAATCTCTATTTTGACCATTAGGGAACATCAGACAATTTTCACAACGTTTTTGATGTCATGGATCACTAAGGATTTCCATAGGCAAGGTTTTATCCCACTAAAGAAGCATTCAACCTTTCATTTAGATGGTAAAGACAAATCCAAAAGTGTATCATGTAATCCTTGTAAAATATGCCTCATACACTCTTGTGGATTTGTTGACTTTTTTCATGAGCTCAAATAAGTCCCATTATAACTCAATTCAGAGGGTGCGAGGAAAATATTTATCAAAAAACATTTTTTGGAAATACTTCCATTCTAAGGGCTTGATATCTTCCTTGGGATTCATATTTTTGATAAATTTCTACAACTGATCAGGTACACCAACTATACAATAAGCATCAAGAAGAACCTTCTATTTTTTCAAACATTGAAGGATGGATAATATTATATTAATGAAGTTGATCCTTTATTCGGCTATTGAGGGATCAAAAGATCCTGTGAAAGTAGGATGCCTTTATCTTATGAAGATCTCAATTTTGACTTATTTTTTATGGGGGTGGGGGGTTGGACATTTTTCTTGACCCATGATTCTATTAAAATCATGAGTGTCCTGAGAGGTTATTATGATAAAGTTTGTGATTCTCGCTCCTATATTATTGGACATATCATTTGAAAAATCCTCACATTGATCTTCGCATTATTTGTTTTCCTGAGCCCTTATATTACTGGTCGTTGGTGAGAATAAAATAGAAAATAGTGTTATGTATTTTAAACTATTAAACACATAAAGTGGAATCCAATGACAAAAATAGATAACTTATAAATTAAATTTAATCCTTGACTTACGAATTTTTATGTTTTGATCTAAGTTATCTATGATATACTTCCTAACATATATTTATAGGGATATATTTTTGTTCCCTTAATAATTGTTCATACTATGCTTATGAATTTGCTGAAGCATATCCCCCTGGACTATTGAACCAAGAGCGTAGCAAGGACTTTTTCTTACACAAATTCTTATACGAGTCTTTCTCAAAGCGGTGTTTTTTGGTTTTACCCATAGATACATATGTGCTAGAGCCACCTCTACTTGTTCGTATCCTGACATATATGTATTTTCTTGATAAACCACTTATTCTATACTCACCAAAAATTTGGGATGTTTTTATTATACATAGTCTTATACCTGAGGCTTTTACGAGGGTTTTCTAATCTTAATCCAAATAATAACTAAACCAATCCTTTGAAACCAACTATAACAGTCATGCACTTTATTACACATATAAACACGATTTATTACATAAAATTTCACTTATTAAAACCTAGATGATTGAGAAGTATACTGTATTTGGGGAATAAAACATTAAATGATATCTTAAGACATAATAAACCACATATTTATCGAAAACTTCTTTTACATGACCACAAAATTCCTTCGTACTTAGCATTTCATGGGATAAAATGATTACATACATACCAAATGGGAGACCAATGAAGCCTAGTAAGGGATTAAACAAGGAATAAAATGAATAATACAATAAATGTTAGGAAATATACAAATCATTGAAGCGTAATAGACACAAGAATATAAATGCACAATCTTACATGATCATCATAACAGGGAAATGTTGAAACAACTTAAAACACAACATCATTAACATAATGGAATCAGGTAATCCCTTTCCACGGTATAGTGGAAAAATGTCATAAATGAGATATGGTAAAATCCTTTTCCAACATGACGTATCATGATACTAAACATTACCCATTTCATTAGAGTGATCTCACGGAACACCCTTTATAATCATTTCGATCTCATGATTAAGTGTTTCAGATAGGTCATATAACATGGGTTCATTCAACATAATAATTTCGTCAAAAATAATGGAATGTGAAATAATTACACGAAACTATATAACAAATAAGTATAGGTGTATAAATGTGAATACCGCTGATATAGAAATGGGCATCGTATTCATTACACGGTGATTTTTGGCAAGGAAAACCGTACTACAATTTTTACAGCATAACAATGTGACAAAAGAATACATAAAAATAGTTGATGAGAGATAAAGGGGTATCTCATAATATATACATAAATTTGAGATTTTGGGGGTCATATAGATACATGTCCCCACACAAATATATTTAAAATATAAGTTGTAACATAATAAAAAACATAAAAAAAGAGGTGAAATGGAATAACTCTTACGCAATTTTCGCATTGTAAAAGGGGTACATCGGAGGAATTAATAAGAGAGAAAGATGTATACCATAATTAAAACATAATAAATAAAATATGGTAGATGTGATAAAACATAAACCATCATTTATTATGGAAAAGAAGAGGGTGTAATAATATAAGGAATCTTGGACAAAAATGAGAAAGGAAGAAAACCCTAACATGAGTGTGTGACTTGAAAAGATGAATAGGGGGTTGATGAGATTTTGGGGCACCTTGATAGGATTATAGAGAGGGGAGGATAGAGTGGGATGTGATCCAAGTATTTTTAGTTAAGATAAGTTGGATATTGGGTGGGTTTATATCAGAAATGTGAGGGGAATTATTTAATATTTCACAAACCTAGGTTTCAGAATCTATTTAATTAAATATTCAAAACCACAAACATTCTCATGGTTTGGGAAAAGATTTTTTCCTAATAGGAGTGGAAAAAATTACTTTATAATTCTAATTTGAAATTTTTTTAAAATATTAGCCTTTCTTATGTGGAGGTGAGTCAAATTATTAAAGAAATGAATTTAAAATAATAAAATATATTATACATTTTAGAGGATTCACTGAGGCATTATAAAATAAGTAAAACAAATCTTAAATCGCAATATATTAATGGGAAAACATATTTTTCTCCGAGAATACCAATTATACTTTTTATTACTTTATTTTGGGGATATATTGATGTCATAGAACACATATTTAATTTATACAGTATTTAATTTTTTTCCCAAAAAATTAATTGTATCATAAAATTATTAAAAAATCACCAGAAGATAATTTTGACATTATGATTCCAAAAATAATATTCATTTAATCTAACTAAATTTCTAAATATGAGAATATTCCCTTTTTAAAAAAATAACATTTATTGGAAAATCATGGGTTTTGACAAAAATAGTTTTCAAACATTAATAAAATTTAAATTTGACTTCATAAAAATAATATACTCATTTTTTAATCATAAAATTAATTTGATAAAAAATAATTTTATGAATTTATTTTATATACATAATGTAAATTTAATTAAAAAATTCTTTCTGTTTTTTTGTATAAAAAATATTAATCTTATCAAACAGATTACCTAATCATTTACATATAAGGAACAGATATAATCATCATTTATAATAATTTTTTTCATAATATTATTAATAATAATCTTATTTTAATATAAAAATGTATATATTTTTCAAAAGTTCCATTTTTTCTGAAGAATAAATTTATCAAATTCATCATTTTTTTAGAATGTCTATTCTTATAAAGGAATTACTGGAATAAGATTTTTATTTCTAAAAAAGATTTAACAATATGTAACTATTAATTTTTTGCATAACCCTATATAACACCCTCATAATACCAAAGGGGAATGTGTTCAATGATGACAGAATCTTGGGGCGGATCAGATAACATTGCTCGTTTGGTGATCTCTATTAACATGAACTTTTCCAATGTGTGATTCTGTTCTACCTTAATGGGTTGAAGCTCTCCTTGGTCTTGGTCAAGAGTAATGACTATTGATGCTACCTCCTTTCCAATATCCGAAAAATTATCTTCGTATGGATAGAGTCTATTGGATGAGGCTATACATTCCATTGTTTATATCAAAAGGTTTTTTTAAAACCTTTAGTTTATATCAGTCATTTGATCCCTATTCAATGACTATATTATCAATGATAATGATACTTAACAATTATTTAAACACACTAATAAAAAAGTGATTGTGTTTTATATATCTATAATACATTTAAATAAAGGTAATTTTACTTATAAATGATCAGGTCATTATAGTATACGATCAAGTAATATTAATATAATCTTTCCCAAATCATGAGGGACTTAAAAAGAATATGGTCAATATATTTTGTGGATCTGGTGAATGATTGATGATATGTTATACTAATAAAAATTATATATTAAAAGGCCAATGAATATTTAAGATATTTTCATTTTTATGGGACTGTGACCTAAAGTGGTGTACAATGACACAGAGATACAGAAGCATATACTTGTAATTATAAATGAAATGTAATTCACTTCATGGTGAGGAATATTCTATTTTAGGGATGTATGGTCAACATAACAAAAGAGTGTAATATCCAATCCTCTAAAATTAATATATTGATATTAAAACATCTATCTTGATTTAAATATAATGATGATATTTTTATTATTTTGACACAGTTTCCAATGATTATTAATGGATCGATTTTCCCATCAAAACCATTAATACATAATGATATATATGAAAGGATAAGTGGGTAATCTCTCAAAATTTAGTGAGAATTATTTAAAAAATGAGACAAATATAGAAACTTGTTTCTCCATTAATATTGGATACTATATTGTACATAAGTCATATGTGGGGGGGGGGGGGATATATTGGCACATCCAAACAAGAGAAGAGGGAGGAGTATAATTTTCAAATTTTAGCAAAAAGAGAAATAAGAAGATGATTATTGTATTCAATTTTTGAGAACTGTAATAGATTATATATAGCTTGATAGTTCAAGGAGATCATTAAAATATAAAAAGAGTATTATATTCTATTATATCATATGGAAAGACAAGGATATCCAGAAAGGAGTTCATAGTCTGTCTATGAAGAAAAAACATGGAGATAAAAGAAACAAATCGTTATCTACTATAGCAAAATTTTAGTTAAACTATTCTTCAGATATTGTATAGAAAACTAGTAATCTGTCCTTGTAGAAAATATAAATATATAGGAATTGGGGAAAGTCTTCCTAAGGTAGTAGATTGTTATCCAAAACACATTTTAGAGAAGTGGCCAAGGTAAAATAATCCTAGCCTAATTCGACCAATAATTAGTGATGTTACAGTATAGAAAATCAACCTTTATTGGAAGTTATTATTCTAAATAGTGATTTTTTAAAATTTATTAAACCAATTAGTTGGGGTCATATAAATTTATGCACATTTCTCCATAATTAATTAATTCTCCTTGGATTGATTATATTCAGAAATGTTTTAAGTTTAATTTTTTTTATATTAATCATATTTTTTCAATAAATATATTTTTAGTTTTATCATAAATGTTTTCTCATAATAAAACAAGGTAAAAATTAAATAACCACTACCAATTAATCTATCATCTGTTATTTTTAGTAGTGATTTTCTAGAATAGACACTAAATAAATACTAATTAATTCAATTTCATAACAAAAAACCACAAATATTTATAGTAGTTGTAAGTTTATGTATTTTTTTAATAAATTGAATCTAAATATTTATAATAAAATATAAAATATTAAAAAATAATTCATAGAATAAAATGAAAATAAATTTTACATAATCTAAAAATTATTACTATTAGTAGTAATTTGAAATAATAATAAATATAAATTAATAATTTTTAAAAAATAATCTATATAACATATAATATAACTAATTAATAATTAAATAAAAATATAAATTACAATATTATAGAATAGGAAAATTTTCTATACAAATCTATCTCTCCACATCAATTCACTAAGTCCAGAACAATCGATCATTATCTTATTCATCATACATAAAGAATAAGTCCAACATTCACCATAAACCTATCATGTACATATCTATATCTCCAATGAATCTAGCCACCTCTATAGAATACATTAAGAATCATAAAAAATAAAGTATCAGTACCATATCGAATATAAATAATCATATAAAAATCCAAACAACTTAACATAAAAATAATAATTACAATAGAATCTAGGATAATGTTTTACCAAATGAGAATTACTATAAACCATCATGATAACCATTTGAAGAGTATCATGTATTAGAATTCCCAAATTCCTACCTACTATGTATATATATCTTGTATAATAAAAAATAAAAACATTTTAATATGGTTATCATTATAAATTTGGTATACATTTTTTTAATAAATTCTCACATTACATTTATTATTTATTTTATCAAAAATATTACATTTTATCACAAAAATGATTTTTACCAAACATATCATGAATTAAGTACTGATATAAAAATTATATATGAAATTAAACCACAAAATTTATACAAAACAAATTGAAAACATAAAATTACCCATTGAAGATATGATTCAACTCTTGAAACATAAAATTGGTGAGTATATAAAAATCTAATTGATTTTTAAACTGACATGCAATGTGCTTGGAAAGAATAAATAAATATTTTTAAAATATTTGTATCTAGTAGTGGTTCATACATCCCAAAATTCAATCTATACACATTTTACTATGATTTCGAAGTAATATGTTGATGTTTTCTTTGTTTTCACCCCATAAAACACTTTTTTAAGGATATTCATATCACTAACAAATTATTATTGAATTATTCCTAGAACACCACAATTTATATTGACATATTTTGGACTAATATTTTTTAAAAATGATTCAAAAATATATTTCCAAGTATTTCACCCAAATTTGATGTCTCTTTCAATTGGTTTGACCATTACACGCTTGTTTTAGAGTTTTAGATTCAAAAAAAATGAATTAATGAATATCCTATGAAAACCAACACTACGATTAATATGGAATGAGTTTATATTATAAAAACCCAATATATGATCATTTTTCTATTATCTCACTGAAATATAAGGCAATTTTCTTATTTTGACCACAAAAAAATGTTTGTAATGACATTAATATCCGTAGAACTACATATTAATTTATTTTGAGAACACCACAGATTATGTAGACATGTAATATTGTTGTAAACATAACAAAAGTTTAAATAATAGTTTTCCATTTAATTAATAAAATTCTATGGTCATTTGGTGTTATTTTAATTGTGTCATGCTTATTCTATATTTAAAATAACAAATATATGTTTATAGACATCCTTAGAAATACACCACTTGAATTGTTGTGGTTTAGATTACTACTTGTCAAAAATAAATATAAAATGATTATTCTATGATTTCAATAAAATATAATGATTTTCAATTTGTTTTACCCCGTGAAACAAATTTTTATATACATTCTCCTCATTTATAACTAATTATAATGCAATTATAAGAACCCCAAATGTAAGACTGACACGTTTTATTCACATATATGTCATAAATGATTAAATTATTGGATTTCTATGATTTCACTAAAATATAAGTCAATTTTTATGGTATTGGACATTTAAATGCATCCTATAGAGTCTTAGAAAAAATGTATTTATGAATATCCTAATCAATGAGATACTAGGATTGATGTTGAGTTATTTCTAAAATTTTAAAAAATAATTTGTGGTTCTTGTATTTTGATTTAATTGTAATATGAAGTCATTTATTTGTTTTAACACCGTAAAATGTATGTTTTAAGGCATCAACATCATTAGAAACTGATTAATGTGTCATTATGAGAAAAAATTTTATAATATTTACAAAACTTTTACTTATAAACATAAAAATTATTCAATGTTAGCTTTCATAAGATTTCATATGAATATGTGGTGGGATTCTAGGATTTTTTTCATTTTATGTATGTTTAGGGATTTTAAAACACAAAAATGTGTGTATGGACATATAAATAAAACATACACATGGATTGATATCGTGTTAGTTACTACATTTAGAAAATAAATATTAGATCATTTTTCTATGATTTAATGGAAATAGTGGTCGTTTTATTTGTTTTGATCCCTTAAAACACATTTCTTAAAGGCATACAAATCATTAAAAACTACTTATTGACCTATTACAGTCATTTCACATTTCAAATTGATATATCATCTACTCATACACATAAAAAATGATTCTCTAAATATTTTCTGTAACACCCCAAGATTTCATAGTGTGTTATTTCTTCAAAATAATTCAATAACTTTCACTACATGCAACACCAAGTTCAAGCACACCATGACTTACCAAACAAGCCGTTCAAAAGAGGTTATGAATAGTATTAGATAAATTTTAATGTTTATATAATCCTTATAATTTTAGAATCCATATTATGAGTTTCTTAGATATAATGCAAGAACAAATTCATTTTCAGTATTGCACTTTTATAAACTTTAATAGTGAACCCTTTTTAAATACTATATTTTAAACTTTTTGACTAAATGGGGACATCAAAAATTTAAAATGAAACATCCCAAGCTTCTACGGTACGCTTCTCTTTGAATAATGTGATAGCGTGTGTTGTACGCAACACCGAGTTCTAACAACCAATTAAACTAGCCGTTATGAATAGTAATAACTACTTTTTGAAATTATATATATTTTATATTTCAAAATGGACTTCATTTTTGGATTCAGAATATCAAAATTAGCCTAGGGTGAAATTTTGGTACTTTTCGGATAACTTTTATATTTTGATGAATAGTGAAAATTACTAAATTTTAATTAAAAACAACTTTTTTAATCAAAATAATTATTATTGATAAATTATGAATTTGAGTGGTTTTAAAGTATATTTAGAATATATTTTTACCATTTAATATAATGTTGGTCGTTGGACATAATTTTACAATTAAACCGAACATAAACAAGTGTCAATCTTTTGATAGTTATTATCTCTTAAAAACACGCTTTTTGTTTTGACAGCGGGAATTAATTTTAAATTAATTTCTGCCACTTCGGTGTTTTGAATTTAGGAAAATGGTTTCCATATTTGGAATCAGGATGTTCAAATTGTGTAAATAGGTGACTTTTATTTTTAGACATTTTGAATAATTACTGCGGTAAATATTTTATTTACCATGGTTAAGGGTAAATCCGGTAAATAAGGGTTAAAAAATAATATTATAATAATACTAAATTACCCTAAAACGTGTCTTAACCCTATTGGTTGATACATGGTCGACCATGGGAATCTTTTTGTCAATTTGGGGACCCCATGGATCCACTTGTAAATGATAATGACACATTATATTAATAAAGCTTAAATAAAAATAAAAATGGCATAAGCTTACATCTTTTAGAAGAACAATTTTTACATAGGGTTATACATGTTGGATTTTCGATTATAAATATTCATTAGAAATCTAAAACGATTTCCTACATAATGACATTTTATTTATAATTTTTGGACATTAAATAAGTTATTTTATTTATGACACAATGATGATGCAGTAATTACTATAATAGTGAAAAATGAAAATAATTGATATTATAAATACCAAAATAAATATAATATGAAACTTTTAATGAATTAAACTAATTTTATAGGATAATATTATATATTAGGATTGATTTAATTGACTTATTTCGAAGTAATCAATCTGTTATGAGTTTCACAAAAATCAACTATTGAATAGTGTCAAAATTGACATAAAAGAGTTCTTAAAACAAATATTATATTATTAATTGATATTAAATTCCTAAAAATCTAAGGTTCGGCCAAGAAACTTATATCATGATAGGTTCATCATTAAAGGACCACTTGGGGGTCGCTTGTATGTATATTGTAAGTTTATTAACCATATAATATAAAAATACAAAGAGACATTGTAAAAGTGAAACTAATTAACTTAGAGTTAATACTTAAAGATAAGGTTAATATAAGTACCCAAACCTGTCTAAATTCTATTGGTTGAGTTGTTTTCGACCCATAACCACCTTAACCTTTGAATAGTCAACTTTTGAGCCATTGGAAACCGAATATGAATTTATTATAAACTAATATCTCTAGCTTTTCCAAAGGTGCCCCTCACCCCTCTTATAAAAGGGCACTCCTCCTTCTCATTTCTTCACACCTCTAAAGCCTTTTGGTTCGGCCAAACTCTGCCCAAATACTCTCCCAACATCCCTCAATACAACCTAGAGGCCTTAGTTTGATCATAAAGCCAACCTAAGGATCCCTTTTGATCAAATCAAAAGGAAGAACCCGAAGAAGAGGTAATGATTTCACCACCCTTCTCCAAGTTCATTTCTTCTTCCATTTCCTCTTTCTTTGTTCTTACCATTCTAAAATAATAACTCCAGTATCTTAAATATACTGTGATGTTATTATAAATATGGTACAACCATATTCAGTATTCTATCCACCCTTTGAATAACATGTCACCATACGTGCGTACGTACGGCTTACCGTCTCCACGTCATGGTGTAATTGTTATTAAATATATTATTATTTGGATGGGTATAATAATGATGTGTAACTCATGTAAATAATAAATATAACATGTTAATGATTCTGTATATATGATATACCATCCATTTATATATTATTTTAATATCAAAAGAATGATATTGTCGCTCGTGCGTACGTACGGACTACCGTCTCCACGAACGCGATGAGATTCATTCTCCATCGTATCCATTCAAGTATAATTATCATTTGATGATTTAAAAATGATGTTTAAGGACTTGATATCATTCTGATTATGAATAAGATATAATCTATCCATTACAAACATGTCTTACGTAACCAAACATTTAAGAAGAACGAATCGATTATCACCCGAAACGACAATAATACTAAGATATTATTATCAAATCAATATTAAAAGATCATATATGATATCATATTAATGTATATGATTATTGTATAATTTAGTAACAATTATTTCACTATTATACAGGAGGTTAACCTACCCCAACCAAGGAAAAGTACAAGGTAAGGGTTATTTCACAATCTCTTCATTATCCGAGGTTGTATTATACGTAATAATCTACTGGGATCTCTTTATCATCCACATCCATGTTTCTTCGAAATGTATTTCAAAACATTTTTACTATTTACAAGAATATGGGTTAAAGTAATTTATACCCTTGTTTGAATTTTTATAAGAGGTTTATAAAGGAATCTTTCCATCGTTTTCGAAATAATGTGATTTTTAACCTTTTCGACAAAATTAAGGTAAGAATGTTCTTTTAACTTATACGGCGGCTGCGGCTATTTACCGCCGTCATAAAATTTTAAAATATTCCCTTACAATCTTACAAGGATATTTTCAATGTAAATGTTTTATTTTATAATTATGTGACTTTTAAATTATTTCAAAATGAATATTTTAAGAATTTTGGAAGGGAACTCTTTATCAAAATCATAATTTTAAATGTTTTAAAGATTTATCTTTCTAAATATTTTTAATTAATATCCATGTCTTCAAAATGGTTTTTAAGGATTTATTTATATGGACATGAATGTTTTTAAAATGTTAATTCCTTTCAAAAGTTTCAAAGTGGTATGGGACACTTTTATTTAAAATTCTCTTTTTAATTACTTCCTTTATAAATGTGTGACTTTTAAATGATTTCAAAAAAAGAGATATTTCTCTCAAATAGTTTTGATTTCATCTATGTCAACATCCTTTAATGGATTTCACTCTTATTTGAAGTTGATTTATTATGATACAAAACTTCTATATTGTATTGAAGGTTTTGTGATATGTTTGACTGTGGACGTGCTATTTTTATACCATTCATAGTTTATGGTGAAATTATTGACATTTCGTATGCTAGTTTTAATACGAATGTTTATGTTATGTTTAAACCTTTTCATATGGGAATGCATTGGACTTAATAAGTGACGGGTGGAGCCCGCTATAGCTCCTCGATGCATCGGTAGGTCTCATGAGACAAACTAGTGTCTTGGCACAAGGCCTTGACAAAATCTTATTTGTAGTCTTGGCACGAGGCCTTGGCTATGTGGTTATGATAGTCTGGCATTATGCATTCCAACATTATGAAAGTGGTAATTGATATTGCATGTGATTATTCGATTAGTAGAATATCCATGTGAATAAGTAAATGGCATTATTTCATTTTACTTTTTCCATACTATGTTGAAGTTCAATTTTAAAAGGCTTTTGTTTTAGTAATTCATTGCCTTAAATGTTTATGCTTATTTTGAATGTTCCGCTATATTGTTATCCTTACTGGGCATTTGAGCTCACCCATTTTCTATGTTTTATTTTTCCCAGGTAGTGAAGAAGTAAATTATGAATGACTTCCAGGGATATTATGAGGGGTTAATAGTGTGGATATGAAGACTTTGTTGTTGTAGTAGTTTTTCACTTTGAAATGTAATGTAAAACTTTATGATTATATCTAGTGTTTCCAAGGCTACTAAACCAATCGGTCTTTCGAGATTTGATCTTTCTTTTGATCATGCCAATGTTACGAAGTAATGCACCGACTCTGGGTAGCTGGGGTCGGGGCGTTACAGTTGGTATCAGAGGAAGTTTAGTACAAACCTTGGAAGCTAGATTTAGATAAACTCTGATTAGAGCACGTAGACCTAAGATGAACTTTGAGGATTAGTATAGAAGAACTTCCTAGAATTTTGGTATTGTAGAGATTTTGTGAGTTTTCCGAGCAATACATCCCTGTCTGGATACGAGCAGGTAGAGGCGGCTCTGGCACAGATGTACCTAGGGGTAAAACCCGAAAACACCGCTTTGAGCTAGACTCGAACGGGAACTGGTGCACGACAACGGGCCTTGCTGCACTCTTGGTTACGACACTCCCGGGGGATATGCTTAGGATAACTCTAATTTTCTTTACAAATCATTTTGAAGGGATTATGAGTATATACTTCCTCAAAGAAAACATTCTTATGATTATGGATTATATCCATAAATAGTTCAATTTATGTTAAGTGTTTTATAAGTATGGGATTATGTATTTTGATTCATAAACTGATCTAGTTTATGCCATTATTTAGAAATGGCACCCAGTAGAAGGAATGAGAACTCCAGAAATGCACATGATCCAAAGAGAAGGAATGATCATATCTTTCATGGTCTTAAGCTAGAATTGATAAGAGAAATAGTCTCCCATGTATTATCATCATATGAAGAAATAATATCATGTGTTGATAAGATAAGTAAAGAGTTTACTGAGTCCTATGGCTTTGAAGGGAAGCAAGAGAAGAAAAGGATGGAAGAGAGAAAAATGGATAAAGGGAAGAGGGAAAAGAAGAATTTTCCCATATGTGGTAACTGTGGGAAGAAACACCCTGGAACTTGCCTGAAAGGAATGGGAGTTTGTTATAAGTGTGGAGGAAAAGGGCACAAAGTACGTGACTGCAAGGGTGAGAAAATGGTTTCAAATGTACAATGCATCATTTGCAAGGAGTTTGGACACTACGCGAACCTATGCCCCAGTCATCAGACTATGCCGCAAATGATGTTATTGGATAATAATCAAGTTATGATACTACCACAGATGAAGAGGAATGATTAGAGTTCTTCTGTTGATTATGTAAATTGAGTGTTGTATCAACAATGTACTTGTTATAATAATTATGGAGTATATAAGGATTGTACTGCAGTACTATTTCATTATGGACTTGAGATTGTGTGGAACAAAGAAAAGTGACTCAATAGAAGGTTAAATTTTTGGAAAATATATGGTTGAGAGAATGATAAACTATAATATAGTTCTGATACCGAGGTAGTGATTTTGGAATAATACACGATTGTTTTGGATAAATTATATTGGATATTCTTGGAACTGATTAATGATTTGTATATTCCATCATTGTTGGGGTTTAAAACATTTTTGGATTGATGAAGTATATCCAGCATTCTATATGGAATAAGGGAGAATGATTGTAATCAATAAGGAATATGGTAATTCAGGATGTTTCAGTGTACTAAAAGAATACATGATGAAGGTATTCACATGCTATTACGGGGTAAAAAGGATCTACATTATGTTTACCTTCCTTATAAATGTTGGACTGTAAGTTTGGACAGAAGTATTTTGGATAGTTCTAGTCTAGATTATTTTGGATTTCCATAAAAGGACAACCCGGAGGTCCGGCGGCAACCCGTCGCGTCCGGCAAGGCTGCGAGACATGAACCCGCAACCGAAGGGCGACAAGGGTGTATCACCTACCACTGGCCCATGAGATGTCCTGGATTAAATAATTTAGTTTTTATTAAAAGATCTTGTAGATGAATTATAAATTCTATTATTTTGGAACCCTAGTAAATAGAATTTTTTTTTTGACGTTCTATTATCTTTTAGAGTGAAAGATGAGTTTGTGGTAGAAATTTATTAATATATAAAACTCTAATTATAAAGTTAGTATATCTTCTTATGATCTTAGCCAATCTCATAAATAAATTCCACAACATTCAGAAAAGGAACTTAGAACAAAAATGTTGTCCTAGATGGTACCTTAAATCATCACTAATTTATGGCTTTGGGATTGTTGGCCTTTTCATAGCCATGTTCTCTACCACTCTCCATCAGATAATTGATGGTTAGATTTCTCCTCCATATCCATATTTTCCTACATGGAACCCTAGTATGTGTTATTTTCGGTAATCTTCATACTTTCCACTCTTTATTTTAAATAGAGGCCTCATTAATTCATTTTTCGATGTGGGATTTCAACTAAGATATTTTGAAACGTCAAAAATGTGTTATCCTAATACCCTATATTTTGTTGAACCGATGGTACTTCAAATAATCATAGATTGATGGGTTTAAGGACCTCAATTTTATACTTGTTTGTGATTGATGACCTCAATCACTACCTATAAATATTTACGTTTTTCCTCTAATTATATGTCTCTAATTTCCACCAATGTTCTCCTAATCGAGATCATAATTTGGTGGTGACCCTTTCATTTATCTTTTCCTCATATTAAGACTAAATTTTAGTAACCCAATATCCGATGTGGGTTTTCCCACAAATATATTTTCTACTTTCAACCTTTTATTTTCGAAGAACAATTTCAAATTGCGAGGACGCAATTTATTGAAGGAGGGGAGAATGTAACACCCCAAGATTTCATAGTGTGTTATTTCTTCAAAATAATTCAATAACTTTCACTACATGCAACACCAAGTTCAAGCACACCATGACTTACCAAACAAGCCGTTCAAAAGAGGTTATGAATAGTATTAGATAAATTTTAATGTTTATATAATCCTTATAATTTTAGAATCCATATTATGAGTTTCTTAGATATAATGCAAGAACAAATTCATTTTCAGTATTGCACTTTTATAAACTTTAATAGTGAACCCTTTTTAAATACTATATTTTAAACTTTTTGACTAAATGGGGACATCAAAAATTTAAAATGAAACATCCCAAGCTTCTACGGTACGCTTCTCTTTGAATAATGTGATAGCGTGTGTTGTACGCAACACCGAGTTCTAACAACCAATTAAACTAGCCGTTATGAATAGTAATAACTACTTTTTGAAATTATATATATTTTATATTTCAAAATGGACTTCATTTTTGGATTCAGAATATCAAAATTAGCCTAGGGTGAAATTTTGGTACTTTTCGGATTACTTTTATATTTTGATGAATAGTGAAAATTACTAAATTTTAATTAAAAACAACTTTTTTAATCAAAATAATTAATATTGATAAATTATGAATTTGAGTGGTTTTAAAGTATATTTAGAATATATTTTTACCATTTAATATAATGTTGGTCGTTGGACATAATTTTACAATTAAACCGAACATAAACAAGTGTCAATCTTTTGATAGTTATTATCTCTTAAAAACACGCTTTTTGTTTTGACAGCGGGAATTAATTTTAAATTAATTTCTGCCACTTCTATGTTTTGAATTTAGGAAAATGGATTCCATATTTGGAATCAGGATGTTCAAATTGTGTAAATAGGTGACTTTTATTTTTAGTCATTTTGAATAATTACTTCGGTAAATATTTTATTTACCATGGTTAAGGGTAAATCCGGTAAATAAGGGTTAAAAAATAATATTATAATAATACTAAATTACCCTAAAACGTGTCTTAACCCTATTGGTTGATACATGGTCGACCATGGGAATCTTTTTGTCAATTTGGGGACCCCATGGATCCACTTGTAAATGATAATGACACATTATATTAATAAAGCTTAAATAAAAATAAAAATGGCATAAGCTTACAGCTTTTAGAAGAACAATTTTTACATAGGGTTATACATGTTGGATTTTCGATTATAAATATTCATTAGAAAGCTAAAACGATTTCCTACATAATTATATTTTATTTATAATTTTTAGACATTAAATAAGTTATTTTATTTATGACACAATGATGATGCAGTAATTACTATAATAGTGAAAAATTAAAATAATTGATATTATAAATACCCAAATAAATATAATATGAAACTTTTAATGAATTAAACTAATTTTATAGTATAATATTATATATTAGGATTGATTTAATTGACTTATTTCGAAGTAATAAATCTGTTATGAGTTTCACAAAAATCAACTATTGAATAGTGTCAAAATTGACAAAAAAGAGTTCTTAAAACAAATATTATATTATTAATTGATATTAAATTCCTAAAAATCTAAGGTTCGGCCAAGAAACTTATATCATGATAGGTTCATCATTAAAGGACCACTTGGGGGTCTCTTGTATGTATATGGTAAGTTTATTAACCATATAATATAAAAATACAAAGAGACATTGTAAAAGTGAAACTAATTAACTTAGAGTTAATACTTAAAGATAAGGTTAATATAAGTACCCAAACCTGTCTAAATTCTATTGGTTGAGTTGTTTTCGACCCATCACCACCTTAAACTTTGAATAGTCAACTTTGGAGCCATTGGAAACCGAATATGAATTTATTATAAACTAATATCTCTAGCTTTTCCAAAGGTGCCCCTCACCCCTCTTATAAAAGGGCACTCCTCCTTCTCATTTCTTCACACCTCTAAAGCCTCTTGGTTCGGCCAAACTCTGCCCAAATACTCTCCCAACATCCCTCAATACAACCTAGAGGCCTTAGTTGGATCAGAAAGCCAACCTAAGGATCCCTTTTGATCAAATCAAAAGGAAGAACCCGAAGAAGAGGTAATGATTTCACCACCCTTCTCCAAGTTCATTTCTTCTTCCACTTCCTCTTTCTTTGTTCTTACCATTCTAAAATAATAACTCCAGTATCTTACATATACTGTGATGTTATTATAAATATGGTACAACCATATTCAGTATTCTATCCACCCTTTGAATAACATGTCACCATACGTGTGTACGTACGGCTTACCGTCTCCACGTCGTGGTGTAATTGTTATTAAATATATTATTATTTGGATGGGTATAATAATGATGTGTAACTCATGTAAATAATAAATATAACATGTTAATGATTCTGTATATATGATATACCATCCATTTATATATTATTTTAATATCAAAAGAATGATATTGTCGCTCGTGCGTACGTACGGACTACCGTCTCCACGAACGCGATGAGATTCATTCTCCATCGTATCCATTCAAGTATAATTATCATTTGATGATTTAAAAATGATGTTTAAGGACTTGATATCATTATGATTATGAATAAGATATAATCTATCCATTACAAACATGTCTTACGTAACCAAACATTTAAGAAGAACGAATCGATTATCACCCGAAACGACAATAATACTAAGATATTATTATCAAATCAATATTAAAAGATCATATATGATATCATATTAATGTATATGATTCTTGTATAATTTAGTAACAATTATTTCACTATTATACAGGAGGTTAACCTACCCCAACCAATGAAAAGTACAAGGTAATGGTTATTTCACAATCTCTTCATTATCCGAGGTTGTATTATACGTAATAATCTACTGGGATCTCTTTATCATCCACATCCATGTTTCTTCGAAATGTATTTCAAAACATTTTTACTATTTACAATAATATGGGTTAAAGTAATTTATACCCTTGTTTGAATTTTTATAAGAGGTTTATAAAGGAATCTTTCCATCGTTTTCCAAACAAGGTGATTTTTAACCTTTTCGACAAAATTAAGGTAAGAATGTTCTTTTAACTTATACGGAGGCTGCGGCTATTTACCGCCGTTATAAAATTTTAAAATATTCCCTTACAATCTTACAAGGATATTTTCAAAGTAAATGTTTTATTTTATAATTATGTGACTTTTAAATTATTTCAAAATGAAAATTTTAAGAATTTTGGAAGGGAACTCTTTATCAAAATCATAATTTTAAATGTTTTAAAGATTTATCTTTCTAAATATTTTTAATTAATATCCATGTTTTCAAAATGGTTTTTAAGGATTTATTTATATGGACATGAATGTTTTTAAAATGTTAATTCCTTTCAAAAGTTTCAAAGTGGTATGGGACACTTTTCTTTAAAATTCTCTTTTTAATTACTTCCTTTATAAATGTGTGACTTTTAAATGATTTCAAAAAAAGAGATATTTCTCTCAAATAGTTTTGATTTCATCTATGTCAACATCCTTTTATGGATTTTACTCTTATTTGAAGTTGATTTATTATGATACAAAACTTCTATATTGTATTGAAGGTTTTGTGATATGTTTGACTGTGGACGTGCTATTTTTATACCATTCATAGTTTATGGTGAAATTATTGACATTTCGTATGCTAGTTTTAATACGAATGTTTATGTTATGTTTAAACCTTTTCATATGGGAATGCATTGGACTTAATAAGTGACGGGTGGATCCCACTATAGCTCCTCGATGCATCGGTAGGTCTCATGAGACAAACTAGTGTCTTGGCACAAGGCCTTGACAAAATCTTATTTGTAGTCTTGGCACGAGGCCTTGGCTATGTGGTTATGATAGTCTGGCATTATGCATTCCAACATTATGAAAGTGGTTATTGATATTGCATGTGATTATTCGATTAGTAGAATATCCATGTGAATAAATAAATGGCATTATTTCATTTTACTTTTGCCATACTATGTTGAAGTTCAATTTTAAAAGGCTTTTGTTTTAGTAATTCATTGCCTTAAATGTTTATGCTTATTTTGAATGTTCCGCTATATTGTTATCCTTACTGGGCATTTGAGCTCACCCCATTTCTATGTTTTATTTTTCCCAGGTAGTGAAGAAGTAAATTATGAATGACTTCCAGGGATATTATGAGGGGTTAATAGTGTGGATATGAAGACTTTGTTGTTGTAGTAGTTTTTCACTTTGAAATGTAATGTAAAACTTTATGATTATATCTAGTGTTTCCAAGGCTACTAAACCAATCGGTCTTTCGAGATTTGATCTTTCTTGTGATCATGCCAATGTTACGAAGTAATGCAACGACTCTGGGTAGCTGGGGTCGGGGCGTTACATTTTCCCTATGATTCATATCAATCTATGGTCGTTATGTTTTAATGTTTGAAAACACAAAAAATTCAATTTCATGAATCATAAGAAAATCACTACTTCAATTAAGGTGGTGTATGTTCCTAAATTTCAGAAAACAATCTATGTTCATTTTACAGTGATTTCATGGTAATATGCCGTCTTTTTTTGACCCCTCTAGTGTGTGTTTTTTAACATATTTCATGTTAATAAAAACTACTTATTGCATCATTTAGATAAAGTTGTATTTCTAATTGACATGTCTCCTACCCTTACACATAAAAAATAATACAATACCATTTTTTATAATTTCAAATCCATTAATGGTCATTTTCCATGATTTTAACTATTACACACATGTTTTATAGTTTCAAATCATGGAAATGAAGTTACAAACATCTTGAGAAAAAGACCACACAAATTTATGTGGAGTTATTTCATAAATTTAAAAAAACATTAAATATACGTTTTAATAATATTTCATGATAATATGAGACATAATTTCAGGTTTTGACTGAATGACACACATTTTTAAAGAATTTCATAACATTAAAAACTATTTATTGAGTCATTCTAAGCACACCCCTTGTCCAATTGATGTTCCTTCATCTCACCCTCATAAAAATTGATTAAAAAATAGTTTTATTATGATTTAATTTAAATATGGGGTCCTCTTATTTGGGTTTTATTGTTACAAGTATGTTTTAGAGTATAAATACTCAAAAAATTTGTTTACACACATCCAATGAAAAGTATAACTCAAATTGGTGTAGCTTCATTTACTACATTCCTAAGCTAAATATATGGTGATTTTATAATGATTTAATAAAAACATGAGGTATTTTTCTTATTTTTAACCCCATTAATCATACCATTAAGGACTTTCATATCATTAAAAACTATATATTGTGTTATTTTGATCACATTGAACATTATATTGATGGTATATTCTATTCATGAACATTTAAAATGATTAATTGAATTTTTTCCAATGATTTCATTCAAATTTAAGGTATTTTCTATAGTTATGACTATTACACATAATTCTTAGAGTTTTAAACCTCAAATAATGTGTTTAAAAACACTTCATGAAAACTTACACTCAAATTGATTTAGATGTCATTCTAATATTTTAATGGGGATCAATGCGATATTGCATCTATGAAGTTCTCAGGTGATGCCCTGGGTTATGATGAATACTGATATAGTCCACCCCCCCCCCTATAAAAGGGAGGGGGAATCCAGCCATCTCCCATAGGTATCGACCTTTATGTTTCATTCTGTTCTCTAATCTGAAGTCCCTACCACCATTCCTCAACATCATTCTTATCCCTAAGGTTCCAGATCATTTTGGAAGTTGTCTCGAGATTTTTCTTTCAATATCAAAGTATATTGAGGAATAAGATCTCTGGATCCTATCCATGGTGGCTTGATTTCATTGAAATTTTATATTAGTTTATTCCTATGAAATATTTTAGTATATATCTTGGGGTTTATAGGATAGTGGGACTATTGGAATACTCGAAAAGGGGTATTTATTGATTTTTTTTTTCTTGGATGGTGATCTGATTAATAACTGCTCTAATGTTCATCAATTTTACAATAGGTCAGACATATTAACATTTCTATGGACATAAAAAATTTTGTATATAATGTGATTCTCCATCTACGAATCCATGGCTAATATTCCCTGAAATTTCACTTCCTTTTCAAAATTTATCAATCATTCTCATAGTAGTTATTATGAAATGCCATTTTTTTGTCTCGGCTATTGAGAATCATGGTTTTCACCCTATTTTCCTACCTATATGTGTCGATGTTGATGTTTACAAACCACTGGTTGAGTGGGTAAAGATTTCAGTTACTGAAGAGCTATGTTAGAGACAACATGTTTTCAAAGAATCATGGTATGATTTCTATTCACCTAAAAATTCTTTTGGAGATGTAGTTCCATCTTTTAGGTCTATTTTCGTGTATCATAAACAGAAGGTAGATCTTAGCCAGTCGATCATTCCATTTTCTTCACATTCCTCTTCATTGGTCTCTCAGATATAGAGAAAATATCCATTTCTAACTCACTATAGGACAAGACAAGATGTATGAACACTATCATCAGATTTTTGGATATCTTTTAAAAGTTGAGATGTGAATTTAATGATTATATGTCGACATAAAATATCACAGGAGAGGTCATACTAATACCTCCCATGATCTCTCCCTTTTTTTTCGATACAATTCTGGCCAGAGTATTGGGAAATGTAAAGGTGCTCGATCAAGATACTACCATAGGTGATTGTCTTAAAACTCTTGTTGATTTAAGGGTTCTTTATATGTATCATTATTTTCATATTCTGAATGTTTCATTTCTTCTGATACATGAGTCACCATGCAACAGGAATCATGAAGATAAATTTCACATCAAAACCATTTTTAAACCGTGAAATGAAACAGAAAGGAAAATTTTTATCAGGAAGGATTGTGAACATACATTCTAGGATGGAAACAAATGTAGGTCTTATCAAGGTCTTTTGATAACTGAGATGTTATTGGAAATGAAATAGACTCCCAACTAATGAATTACTATTTACAAAAACACCAATATTTTATGAAGGACTATGAGCATGATTTCCAAGGGGAATTGATGGTTGAGTCAAGCTTCAGTAAGGTAATGGAAGGTAATACTTAGAATGAGTATTTTCTTGTTTACGTAGGGGTAAATCTATGTCCCACAATGATTACTTAAATTTTAAAATAAACCTTGTAACTACTTATCAATGAAAATGAAAATGGGATAAAAATAAAGCCTTGTGAACCAACCATTGCTGAAGTTTCTTATCAGTCCTTTGGTATGTCGAGTAAGAGAGGTCTAATTTTAGCTAAACAGGAACCTAAATGTGAATTCACTATGTTGGACCAAGAATCGTTGCATTATATAAATTTCAACTAAATGGAAAGAAATTTGAAAAAAAAAAATTTTTTTGGGAGATCATCATCCATTCTAAGGAAGAAATATTAAAATAAGCCTTCCAGATCAATTTACGGAAATTTTTTGTCAATAAAATCGGTTATAGAAGGAATATAATTGACAATGGAGATGACTAAAGGGTGTAGATCAATAAATAATATCTTATTTTGGCATAATTTTTCAAGGAAATGAAGATCAATTCAAGGGAATACATACAGAATTGGGACAAGATGACCAATAATTTTGATGATCTTACTAAGGACAACTCAAATATCAAGGTAACTATAATTCAATGTGGGTTATATTGGGTGGTTGAATCAAATATTCATTGTCATGTTTTTAATGATGTATTGAGTACCTTTTATGTTTAACACACTTTTGTGGTGACTTGTTTGGTGTCCCACTTTTTCCCTAAAAGAGATTTTGAAATAAAAATTTAATTATCATGTTCGAGATTTTAAACACTAATATAACATCATTTATATATAATATCAGTTCAAATTGAGTTCATTTGATTAGTTTTGACCCTATAAAACATGTTTTTATTGAATTTATATCTTTTAAAACTATATATTGTTTCCTTTCAATAAAAGTACATATAAGATTATCATTTTATTTACTTTCACATATAACAAAGGATTCTAATTAGTTTTCATTTGATTATACCCCATTTTTTGTCCTTTTTATGGTTTTGAGCATTACATGAATGTTTTTTAGTTTTTAAAATTAAAAATGTTGTTTAAATGCATATCCAAAAAACTTCCACTAATATTTTTGTAAAGTCAATTTATACATTTCTAGAATCAATATATAATCATTAACAAATTTATTAATTTAAATATAGGGTTTGGTTTCTTTATTTTAACCCAAAAATAAGTGATTTCACATCAATATGATTTTCTTTTCCACAATTTTGATCATTACGTTGTATTTTATAGTTTTAAAACAGAAAATAATAATTAAAAAGATAATAAAAAAACATCCACTCGAATTGATGTGGTGTTGGTTCATACATTTCAAAAATATTACTATAGATTTGTCTCTATTACTTCATAGATACCATTGGATGTTTTCTTGGGTTTTACCCCTTGATACATATTTTCAATAAATTTTTAATCATAAAGAACTTCTTATTTGGTCATTATGGTCACATCACACCTCATATTAATGTATCAATTATCCAAAATATTCTCAAATGATTAAACTATAGGATTCTTACTATTTAACAATATATAGGATAATTTCATATGGTTTTATGATTAAATTTATTTTTTATAGTTTTAAAACACAATAGATGTGTGTATAGATATCCTAACAATACTGCCACTCATATTGATGTGGAATCAGTTTCAAAATTTCAAAATTATATCTATAATCATTTTTTTGGGATATTAGGGAAATTTGAGATCATTTTTTTATTTGATACCCTAATTCATCTCTATAAATTTTTTTATATCCTAAAAAATATTTATTAAATCATTATTAGGAAACTTCACATCATATTGATGTATTTTATACTTGTAAAGATCAAAAATGATTCAACAATATATTTCGTATTATTTTATTCCAATTCATGGTTCTTAAAAATGATTTGACCATTTTACACATGATTTTATGTTTTAATACACAAAAAATGTGTTTACCAACATTCCAAGAAAACTTCCTCTTTGATTTATGCGTACTGAGGTTCTAAATTTTACAAATCAATCTATGGGTGTTGTTCAATGAGAACACTCATTTCAAAATAACCCATTTCCCTCTCATAGAAACAACTATAATGGTATACAAT
Organism: Viscum album; assembly: GCA_963277665.1. Classification (NCBI taxonomy): domain Eukaryota; kingdom Viridiplantae; phylum Streptophyta; class Magnoliopsida; order Santalales; family Viscaceae; genus Viscum; species Viscum album. Next base: position 608,441,708 of record OY728133.1, on the reverse strand, counting down.
ATCATCATAAAAATAAAGAAATTATTCATTTACATGTTTCATAACCAATTTTTAAATTTAACAATACAGTATGCACTTTACGAGAGGAACTATCTTTAGGTACTATTTCAATCATCCTATAAAATTTAGAAAATATGCAATTTCCCATTTTTTATATTCATTGAGCTATAATTTTCCTATATGAATCATTTTCATGACCTTTTTATTTCATCCTTGAAATTTCCCAATACCTCTCCCGATAAAGTACATTACTTCAGCCCCCACTATATATTGTAGTGTTAAAGGTTGATGGTTACCTAAAAATTACATTTCAGGGATTAACAATATCACCCATCCTCTAAAAATCCCATGATATTCCTTCCAAAAACTGATAGAAACTTCATTGTTCCATAAAACTGCTAATGATTGTTTGTGGTTTGAATCCCAAAATCTGTGATTTTTAACCTATTAATGAAAAAAATATTAACATTGATTTTATAAATTATTTTATATTACTAATATTATATAATTAATTTCTTTTTAATTTTTAGTATTTTAAATAAATTAAATAAAATTAAATTATAATGATAAGTACATAATCTAATGTATCTAGTGGGGTTATTTTGGAAATTGACATTAGGTGTCTAATAAAAATTAATACATATCTTAATTTCATCTAACCGGGTAACCTATATCATGATCCATAAGAAAAAATAAATCTACATATCAAATTAGAAAAAATACCATTATAGATAATAAATTAACATAAATTATTCAGAATAATATATAACCATGAGTATTATTTTTCTCAAATAAATATATGAACAAATGATATGAGGAATAAATTTTTTTCATTATTCATTTTATTTTTAATATAATCCAAATGAAAAATAGTATAATTATAAAAAAATTCCCATTATTTTATAAACATATAGTAAAATATAAAGTTAACTCATGAGATACATCACTATTAATATCAATAGAAAACTTCCATTAATCTTGATAAATGCCTTCAGACACATTCTCATACATATATTAAGTTATTAGTGATGTTTCATTGAACTAATGACATAATATCCATTTAAATTATCCATATTTCTTACAAAAACATTTGATAGTCCTCAGGTGTAAAACATAGTCAGGGACATCAAAATTAAAAATAAATAATAAAAAAATAGTATACTTTATATGTTTTTTAATAGTTTTACTCATTCATTTTAAATTATGAATCCATGAATATTAAATTGGTATTATTTTTATTTTCTTTTAAAGAGCATCATTCTATCAAGATCTGGTAATTCTAATTTTTTAATTAATATAAATTTTATTTGTCTCATAAGAATTATTCTAAAAAATCCATCAAATGTTTTTGGATGTATCACTCGTAGGCATCCCAAACTCATCAAATTGAACTATATTTTTCTATTTTTTAGGTTCTTTAAATCAACAATATTCATAATTTTATCTCATATATTATTATAATATTTTTTTGAAAATTTCATCACAAAGTTAATAAAAATATAATTTTTTTTACAATAACATACATACTAGTAATAAAAAGCCAAAAATATCCCCAAAATAGAGGAGTTACCAAAAACTCTACTATTGGAGGATCATTAGATGATGAGAATATAAATGAATATAAGGAATCCAGTGACTCACTAACAATATCTACTGCAATATAATCCCTTAATTCCATAGTGGGTGATGGTTGAGGTTTTGAGCTCTTACATGATGATTAGATAAGATCTTTAATTTTTTTATCTCAATATTCCTACATTTTAAATGTATTATAATTAAAGAATGACAATGTAGAAGTAAAATAATATAATTTTTTTTTTTAAAAAATAGAAAAACATATATATTTATGAAAAAAAAAATAAATTTGAAATTATAAAATAATATCATTTTTAATTTAGATGTTCCATTATATTATTCTCCATTATCATTATTATTATCAACCTCCATTGAAAATAATATATCTTAATTTTTAGACCCCCTTGAAATATCATTTTTTTATTTCTTTTAACAAAAATCATTTAATAATGTTTTTTATGATGTTAACTTTTACAAATTACTAATAGATATTCATCACTCATATTATATAAGTACTTCTATTTTAATTCTTTAAAAATATTTCAAACATCGTGTACTTGTCACCAACAAAATGAGTTGTATTATTGTAAATTAAATATAAATAGAATACACTCTAGATACTCACTAGAATGGATCAATTGATAGAAGTTGACAAAAGTAAAATGTATCGAATATTTATTGATTCCCATAGTAATGTTGAACCACTTGTATTTGAATGGGAAAATTGAAAATTTTCCATGGTTATTTAAATCCTTGATATCAACTAGATTTCTATTATATCCCTCCTCTTCAACTGTTACGACAATACTGTTTTAAATTTTCAATTATAATTTATTTTTAATTATATAAACATGAAGATATGAATAATGTATAAATTAAATCATTTATCCTTCCATTTATGACCTAAATATTTTTTTTTTTTGAAAATTTAGCTCGATTCTGAACCTTCATTATCTATATAAGAAGATACATGGTATTTAATTTCATTAATAAAAAATAAGAATATAGAAATAATATTAAATTGAGTATGTACTTAAATTATGGGATAACAATTTGAAAATAACTTAATTCATATTTATTTCTTATAACATCTTTTTTTGAGCTCAACCCCTTAATTGTCTCTTTATTATAAATAACAATTCATAAAAAAAGAGGATCTAGAAAAAAAATATTGAGTATCACATATCTTTGTTATTACAGTATCTATAATTTAATATGTTTAAATGTTAATCCCTTTAGAACATGGGATCCTATAGTTGGAAATTATGATTATTGTTTTTCTAAATGTGAATTATTGGAGATGTTATCAGTTTGTATGACATGAATAAATCTATTCTCAATTAAATCAAAATTCATATAATTGAAATATATACACTCTTAGACTAAGTAATATTTATTAATATATTCTTCTAGTGGAGATTTATTATTCATAAGTTAATATAAATGAATTATGTAATTTATGAAAAAACATAATTAACATATTAAAAATTCTAACCTAATGATTTCATAAAATTAAATTGATAAAAAAAATATCAGCATAACGCCCAATTGGATAAATCCTTATATACTATACCAGTCCACTATGTTTACCTTTCTAAACAAAATTAATAATCCAATGAATAGTGATAGTGAAAAATTAATGGAGAAAAAATATTTCCTAATGAAAAAGTGCCACCCCAATTTTTCCTTAATGTTTTTCATTATCAGCTGGATTTAAAGTTTAAAAATATCCCTAAAAATGCACAAGCCAAAAATATATTTAGTTTCTTATTTTTGTAACATATTATTCAATTATATGGTTATTAACTACTCCATTATAATATGTGAGACATAAATTTTAAATCAATGTAACTTTTAATGGTTTTAGTAAACACACATTGAAATTTTACATGAATATTCAACAATCTATTTAATATTATTTATAGTTCAATGTAATACATTTTTCTCATTATTTTTCAATGAAAAATAGTAAAAGTATATTTTATATTCTAATTTTTCCACAACCCATTATTTAAATTCATTTCCTCCATATACTTATGTACATTAAGGTGATCCTTCAATTTTCTATATAAATTAAGGAGTGTAAACAATATAATGTTAGTGATGTTCTTTTTAATATGAATTATGTAAAAACAATGAAATTTTAAATTAAACTCCAAATAAATAATTTTGAAAAATATAAACATTTTCTTCCACATTTGGTTTCTAACTAATTCATATTTTATATCTCGTACCCCTTTATCACATATTTCAATTACTTACATTTTCTTAATTTTATTGTGAAATACATTAAGTGTCCCACTTTTTTGAACAAAATAACACCTTCAATGACTATTTCAATTTAATAACCCCATTGATTTATTTTTTATTAATACTAAATTTATTAGATGAATTGATAAAACAATGATGATCCATAAAGATCCACCTTCTACTATGAATAAATCTATGATGCTGAATATAAAAATATAAAACTACATAATCAAAAATTGAATGAGTTTTCCCACATGACAAGTTTTATATTCAATGAAAGATAGTAATTTTCGACATTAATGAATAAATAATTTTTTCATTAATTTAACAAATGGTTAATTTCTATCCTCCCATAATTATCCTATTTATTTGACTAGAGACTGAAGGTATATTTCAATATCATTTCTAGGAATTTTATTTACATGATAATGATAAAAATATTGAAATAAGTCTTCTTTATAAAAATCCATTGTGGTTCATTATTGTGGGTAAAAAAAAATAGTCTTGTAATTCAATTAGTACATAAAATACTAAAGGGGATAAAACTATCAGAAGTTAATCCTAAACAAACATTATAAGGATAATTAATAATCTAGATATAATGAATCAAACACCTTCCATGATATTGAATGTTTTTTATGTCTCATCATGTCATCTTTGATACTCATTAGATAATTCCAGAAAATGTCATATGTCGTCTCAGACATTATGAATAATGTTTTCAATTTTTTTGGGAAAAGTAATTCAATTCCATCACAAGATATTTCTTCATCTATTTCATCCTTGTGTTAAATTAATTTATACTCTTATTGCTACTTATTGATTTATATCTACTTGTATGAAATCTTAATCATTCTCCCTTATCATGAACTTCCCCCTAATAAATAAAATATTAATTTTGGAATTCATATATTTTTATATAATCTAGGAATGATTTTTTCTGATTTTAAATATCTCATAAAATGGTATAAAAATATTATCATCACTAAATGAATTATTATGAAATTTTAAAATTAATGACATTTTTATATCCATAATTCCATTAAATAAATTTATATGGTATAAATATAGTAAAAAAATAATGATTCGATACTTTTAACACCCTATATAAAGTTATTTATTTCCATATTCAAATAATTCGAAAATGTACTTTTTTATTACTAATGTTTTGTGAAATACTAACCCTTCATGATCAACTGAATATTCACTTGATCTTTAAAAATATTTATAAATTTATCATATAAATAAAAATTTGTCATTTAATTTTCACTTAGGTTTTATGGTGATCCCATATGTGTTTGTGACCTTAACATAAATGACCTACCACCTGTGGATCATTGCACGTAATCCTGAATAAGAATAGGTGTGGTGTTATTCATCCAAATCGCCACATGGGGTAATGGAATGACATATACTTTTAACACATTTATTATGAGTTCTCCCCTATTATACGGCCATTTACTGAGTAGTGAGAGTCCTAGGAAAATAGAACTATTTAAGTGGAATCATAGAGCATGAAATATCTTGGTTTTTTTTGGGGTATATATCTTGATTTGGCCTCAATGTGTAGGGGTGGATTTGTACACCCCAGGGTAACATAAAGGGGAGAGTTTTTTTGTATCTAGATTATATATGACCCCCCTCAGTGTCCACAAAATATCATTGACTAACCTATTGAATGATTATCATTGTACATTATTATGAAAAATCTTATGTTTGATACTAAACACCGTGAGTGCAATATTGGTCAAGGGGGAGTCACATACTAAGAATATAAGTCCTATGAATTTCTTACCCACCTATATGAGGCCATTTCTAGTTTGGTGGGATTTCTATGTAAAAGAACCGTGTATATGAAACCCAAGAGATGCAAATACCATGGATATAGGGGTGAAAAAAGATCATTAAATTATTAATCCCATGATTAATGATATAGAGTTTTTATGGATGCAAAAGTTAATATTTCATAACATTTTGTCATTTTTTTCAATTAATAAATAATATTTAAATATAACTGTTAAGATTATACATCTATTCATCAATAAAATAAATGGAAGTTATTTTGGTTGTATATGAACTTTATAAAACATGTTTAAAGTGGTTTAGTGATGTTTTAGGATGTTTGGTGTTGGTTTAAGGAGGTACTGGTCAGAAAAGAATAAAATCTATAATTTCCATACTGAGAAAGGCATCCCCAATTAGAAAGTTAATAATATGGATTATTTTCTAATTGTTTTATACCATTATTTATTGGTCTTGTTCAATGGACAAATATATACTTAGAGAAATTTTGATGAATCTATATGTTGAAAAATTTATTTTCTAAAATTTTTATATTCTAAATATTTAAAATCAGATGATGCAATGGAGTTGTTCATCATGGTTTAATTATCCTGATCGCATGAGATAATCATTATCCTTTATTCCAAGATTCCTATGATCAATCTGGATATTATTTATTGATTTTTTATATGTTATAGTGAAAAAAGGGTTTACTATGAAGAATCATACATGAATAATATATTTAAGGGCCTTTAAGTTAAAAATTTATTTTTCAAAAGAATATGTTCCTTTAAAAAATTATCCAAGAAAGGATTATCTAAAAGACATGTGAATTATAGTATGGAATATTATCCTATGTGCATAAAAATTATTCTATTGATATAAAAGAATGTGGTGTGAGTTCCATTCTATAAAATTAATTACCACATGATTGTGATGCATGATTACTGACATGTTGTGATTTCTAATGAGTTTACTATGAAAATTTCATGTAGTTATCTAGTTTTAAAGGATCTTTAAACTTTTATATATTTTTTGGAAAATATTGGGATATAGATATTCAAATATAATGTGAGAAATAAAATTCATAATTTTAAGAATATTTAAATAAAATTCATTACTTTATTTAAAGAAGATTTAACAAGTTCAAAGAGAAATATTTCTAGTTTCCTCTAATCAGGTAATTTCCAAAAATACTTTTTTAAAACATGTTTCCAATAACCCAAAAATAGTGGATACCTTATATCATTGGTAAAAAATAAAATAGGTCACGTCTTTTTTTTGTTTAGTATTAATTGAAGACTAGATATATACCTGATTCTCAAAAATACAAAAGAAAAAAATAAATAAAACATGAAATTATAGTGAGAAATTTATTATTTATTCTACTATATCCTTGAAATAATTCATTTCCAATTCTTGGTAAACATGGGAGAGGAAAACATATAAAATGGTGAGCCTACATTCTATGTATGGGAAAGTGGATAGTGGAAGCTATCATTGAATAAATAAAACCTAAATCACAAGGAAAAAATAAAAAATAAAAGTTTCTATATAACTTATATCATGAAAAGATAATATATCAATGGTTGAATAATAAAAATAAATAATCATATGGATAGAAAATAACCATATTTATAAGGATTTAATGCATAAATTTGGACATCACAATCCTACCATCAAGCCCTCATGCCATGATATTATATATAACAAAGTAACACATATTCCAAATACCAAAACTAGTTTATCACAATTGACCTACCAATATATCAGGAGGTTATTGAGCATTAAGACCCATACATTCATAAAAAATTCCAATGCATTCATAATATTTATAAATGCATTAAAATATAATACATAATCAATATAAAAAAATTTATTAAAAAATTTCTTACGAAATTTCTCTATTTCCCATTTCAATAAATAAAACAATATGATCATAAGACACCCAAAGAAGTAACATTGATAGTATCATTAGATTATATAAATATTGAAGTAAAATAATATTTAAAAAATTCTAACATAGATGAAAAACAACGTTATAATTACATACGAATTATTATTGAATATAAGAAGAAATATCATTTCCTTTAAAAAAATTAAAACCAAAATGTCCTAAAATAATGGGAATATTATTTTATAAAATATTCATAAAAATATTTAGAGTATATTTGATTATAAATAATGATTATGATGGTGGTAAAAGGAAATATAGTAGTAAAATTAAAAAATATTTTTTAATATTCATAAAAAGTAAAAAATAACCTATACAGAACATATTGAAAAGATTATATTGAAAATATTTAATTGAAATTTATATCCAAATAAAACATACCATAATAAATATTTTATTTATTTAAAATAACCCACATTATTTAAAATTATTTCAATAAATATGGATGTAAAATATTCATTATCCAAAACTAAATACAAGGTCGAATTTTCTTATGGATGATAATTTGTATTTTTTCATTAACAAAAGAAGATAAAATTGAAATAGTACATGAAATACAAATAAAATAAATTATTTCGGTGGTAATTATTATTTCACTCATGAATGTTTTGAATATTTGATTTCGATTCTTGAACTATGTTTATGTTTTTATAATTTATAGAATCGTAATCGTGTTTTAATTTTTAGGTATATCCATACAATTTAACTTGAAATCCATTTATTAATGAAGATCACGAAATGCATTATTTTGGGGAGATAGAAGTCTATATGCATGCATGAGCGACATTTTCATTTTTTAGTGGATGCAAAGAAGTAATGTAGATAAAGGGTTACTTTTTTATAATTAAAATCATAATATAAATAACATAATATTTTATTAAATCCATTTTTTTATATAAATGTATGATGGAAATTAAAAATGAATATGATCACTTCATGGAGGTGTTATTCCGCACATATATACAAGAGGCATTATCATTCTCCAACTAATGCAATGGTATTATGGTAAATAATATTTTATATTTAAATAATGAAAATAATTTCATAAATATAATATATATATATATATATATATAACAAATCTATCATAATAACCATCCATAAAAAGCGGTGATGAAAAATGAACCATGTCGTGTTTTGGAGATAATAGTCTGAACTATTCACAAGATATGTTTACATTTCCCATATGATAAAAACGAATATAGAAAGACTATTATCTTAAACATAATAGGTATTCAGTATATTCTTGATACAGATAAAAACACCATTGTTATGATAATTTTTATGGTATTAAAATGAGTAATAATCATAAGAGAACTTGGTTAAGAGTTGTAACTTTTCTTTATAAAAACTCATTAAGAATGCACATTGGGTCTTCGGGGTTGTTATTTTGTTGAATAAAAAAACTATAATATGTTGGTTGGTATTTTTTTATATCAATACAAAGATAAATTGTTCATGTTGTGTGGAGGAGTGAGGAGAGGGGGTTATTTTTTTTAAATGAGGAATATGAAACTATTTTATTTATTATTAACTTTTAAAAATTATAAGTTTCATACATTTGGTGAAGTGGAACTAAATAATTTCAATTATGAGATAATGTTATATGGATCATAATAATATCTTCCAATAAATATTAATATGATATTTTGTGAATTTATCACAAATTTTTGACCTTAATTGACTTGTTTTTCTCCATTACCATGGTGACAAATTTTTTCAAAGGTTACTATTAATAAATGATGACTTCATTATTAAATTTTAACCACCTAATTAAAGATTTAAAGTCCATTTTTCAAGATTCAATTTGTATAAGTGTATAAAATTACTTTTATTATAAATGTGAAAAATACAATGACAAATAGTTATTTTAGAAAAAAAATTAATAATAACAATAAAAAAACATGAAAATCATATATATATCATATTCTGATGGGATAATAATATTAATTAAATAAAAAAGAACTTATTTTACATTAAATACAAATAAAAAATAGAATGTAACTTTTATATTACTTTATGTAATGAAATCTGTTGACCACACTATTTTAATTATCACTAAATCATTCTTCTAATGGTTAAGGTTTTATTTAAGAAATTATAATCTGTGACATGTGATGAAAATTTCTAAGTATTAGACACTGTGATGGATGACTAAAAAATAACTATATCACACTAGTAATGTTGATACACCACTGGGAATGAGTCACCATCATGACTAAATCACTACCACACAATGACTCAGCACCAGGATGTCATTCTACCAGAACAAAATCTAGAAAAAGTACGAGACACCATCAATAATATCTCACCATCATCTATAAGTCACTATTAGCTAATTCATACTACTGAATCAAAAAATTCATAATGTAAGAGACATTGCCAACCTAACCTACCATCAGAGGAGTCAACACCAATATAGAAATTTGGTTAATTAAAAAAGGTCACATGGTTGGCATGAGACACCATTAGAAAGACCTACCATCCACTGACACACTTCCCATCTAAAACACCACCAATATTGAGTCTCCATTCTTGGACTCATCATTACTATTTCTCAAACATATCTTTTTAAAATGAAATATATTAATTTCTTGTTTATTGAATTTAATTCCAATCGTTATTTTAATGATTTTCCCTTAAATTATCAACAGAATTCTTTGAAGAGTGTAATATAGATTTATGAGGAAGAATGTGATAAGTATATTACAAAATATTGTTGCTAGAAATGTGAAAATATGTATTCTACCTCGTGTGCATACATAATGAAGTGAGATCTCACATAATAAACACATATATAGCTGATCATGATTGAAATAACTTAAATACCACATCTTACTCAGTAAACTGAGGAAATAGAATATCATTACACATATAGAGCCTTTATATAGTTAATAACAAAAAGTGTCTATGACACTCAGTAAATATGAAGTTAACATGATAACTCAGCTCGAACATCAATGAAAATAAAAATCAACATTCACTAGTTGCAATCCATAACAATAATATCATCGCTATCCCTGTATACTTTAGATTTCTTAGTTTTCTAATAATATTTTACTTATCAGAATTCTTTGTGTTTCCATATTTATTATACAATGAACTACCCCCTTCTATAACATGAAGATACATATATATCTTAATAACTATTTTTTACACCCACACTCCCATTACAATTATGGAAGAGGTCATGTGTGACCTTTTTTTTACTCCCATGCTTAATATCGGAGGAGTATATGTGTGTTCAGGATAGTTTTATCCTATTATAAATCCTTATTTTGGTTGTGGATTAAACAGTTTATTAATAAAAAATGCTTGGTGGTAGGTGATCACCATGTGGAGATGACTATGTCTCGGCCTAATACTAAACCACTTGTATTCGATGTTCTGCTTCTTGTGTCAATTTTTTTACATTGAATCTGTTTGGTAAAACTAATAAATTTTTAAACTATAAAGACATATATAATTTTATAGTTATTCTTAATTAGTGTTTTATATGATATAAATTAACTAAATTTATTTCAAAGGATTATTTAATATTTTCTATTTTTCTATATGACAGCTAATCAATATTTTAATAAAATATTTATAAATTAAAAATTAAAATGATTTTTTGTTTTGTTTATTTGGACCAATTTTAAATTAATTTGGGGAATCTATTATAATCCATTTTGAACAAAAAAAATATCAATTACTCAATTCACCCACTCTTGAGATACTCACACTGACCAATATTTAGTATAAGAGGTTTTAAGAGTTGGTATCAATTTTTTAAAAACATTTACAACTATGATTTTTGTTATGATTAAAATATGTTAAATTTCTAATTTTTTTAATTTAGTTCTTTAAAAGGATAATTGAATATAAGGTTATGCTACTAATATATCAAGCCTTTTGAATAGTAAAAATTATTCTTAATGTAAAATTGAAATAAATATTCACATTGATAGTATGAAAATAAAAATTTGGACTGAAATAAAATAAAAATATGTTATCTCCAGAACTTCTAGAATGGATTGTGATGATGATATGACATTTTCATACGCTAATAATTGTAAATCTGTGAATTCTTTGTATTTTCTCTAAGGAGATGAGGAATTTAAGAGTACATTTTCTTGTAAAATTCTATATGAAATATGGGATACCTTATCTGTTTCACGTGAGGGAACAACTAATTTTAAGGTAATAAGACATTATAAATTCCCAATTATGTATGAAAATTTTATGGTGAACCATGATGAACCAATTTCTAACAAGTACCTCAAGAACAATGAGATTGTGAACTCAAAAAACTGACTTCAAAATCCTATATCCAATAAGGATTTCATCATGTGAGTACATAGATGTTTAGCTGAACGATGGAGAGGCATATATGTGTCAATTAGATAGTCTATTAATATCTGTAATACACATGTGAAAGATTTTTTTGGTATGATGATGATATATGTATAACAGTTAAGGGTCAACTAAGAAGATGATAAATAAATAGAGAGAAAATCTATAACCTTTAAGACTATTGCATCCAAACCAAATGAAAATCAGAAATATCAATCTTCTCATTCGAGTGACAGTGAATCACCTTTTGATAGTGATGATGAGATTGTCCATATGGCCTGAAATTTAAAGAAATGTTTTAAAAATAATTTTTTTTCATAATACCCAATTTTAAATGAAATTATGATTCCATGTTAACTTGGAATAAATACTAGAAGAAAGATGAAATTTTTGTTTTCTGTTATGAGTGCACGATGAAAAGACATGTGAAATATGAATTTCCAATTTTTAAGTAAAAAAAGAGATATGGTGAAAAGGAAAAATGATATAAGATTTTCAGGAAAGAAATATTGATTTACTCGGAAGAAAGATCCAGTGATTCTAATTCAGCTCCTTTAGGGAAATCATCCATATCAAACACGTGGTTTATGGAAAAATTCAATAATGTACCTACTTTTTCTAATGTTTTAGTAGGGCATAATTATAATATTTTTAACAATTATAAGAATGAAAATAATTATGATATGACTATGGATTAAATTAATTAATATTTTATTATGACATAAATAACATTTAATGATCTTAATCATAAGAACAATCTTCTTAAAAGACAACATGATTTATCTGAAAACATTAAATATAATATGTTTGTTGATAAAAAATGAATGCTTAAATTTTGAATGAGAATACTGAAAGAAAATTTTCAAATTTTAAAATAAATAATGACCTTGAAAAATTGACTAATGGTAGAGTAATATTCATAGAAATTTAAGGTAAACAACTTGCACATAAATATGTTATAGCTCTAGGATATCAAAATCGACATATGATAGTATTAAAGAGTAATATTTTACCTAATTTGAAATCTGAAAATTATAATAATGCATTATTTTTTGTTGATGTCCTAAGTGAATCTTAAAATAATAAATTATTCATGTTGTTTATATTAAACGTATCAAACAAATTTGGGTTCTTAAATATTTAATCACTAACATATCTAGACCTATAAAATTGATTTATCAAATTCCTTTATTCTAGAAGTAATATTTTGTAGTAAAATTGTGTGAAGAGATCCAGTCGTAGGCTATGGAATTTAGAAAATGGATTTTATAATATATGACATGAAATTATTCTTACTTGAAGAGCCTAATTATGGTTTTTCGTGGTCATGTCTCTTTTGGTGATAATGTTAATGATAAAATCATTGTCCATGAAAAAATTGGTAACAGTAATTGTATTTTAATTTCTAAATTATTTTTTGTTGACTGTTTGAAATATAAACTTCTTAGTATATATCAATTATGCGATTAGCGTTTCTATATTAAATTTTAGAAAATTTCATGATATATTTATTACTATAAAAATTCATTAATCATTACTACCTTAAGAAAAGATAATGTTTAATTTATTGATCTAAATTATTTAATTTCTCAAAAAATTTCTTACTCCAGATCTTTTCACAAAAAATACTGGATTTGGTATAGGTGATTAGGAAATTGAAATATTCACTCACTTAGTAAGTTTATTTGGAAATTTTTATTCAAGTATCTACCTAGATTGAGTTACTAAATGATAATGTATGTAACCCATGTCAAAAAGGGAAATAGTACAATGTTTCTTTTAAATTAAAGAATGATGTTTCATCTTGTCAATATATTGAGTTGGTTCATAATGATTTATTTGGAACATATATAGTTTCTTGTTTAAATGGGAATGGCTATGTTTTTATTTTAGTAGATAAATTTTATAGGTATTATTGTGTGTTATTTTTAGATCACAAAAGTGAGGGTTGTTGTTATTTCACAAAGTACGATAGATCTGTAGAAAATTTATCTGGGATGAGGATTAATAAATTTATAAGTGAACATAGACTTGTCTTTGAAAATAAATACTTTGAATTTTTTAACTCACAAAATGGCTACACTTGTTACTTCTCGGATCCCAGGACCCCACAATAGAATGGAGTTATATAAACAAAGAATAGAAACCTTTAATAAATACACCAGGCCATTTAGATGAGTATGATTTATCTAACTATTTTTTAAAGGAGGCTATGAACATATCATATTACATCCAAAATATAGTTTTTATTAGAATAATTGTGAATAAAACCCCATAGAAACATTGGAATAATAGAAAGACTAAGGTAAATTACATTATACTTTTTGGTTGTGAAGTCATTTTTCCTAACATTGATGATAATATTGTGAAATTTAATTCCAAAAGTGATGAAGTAATTTTCTTGGGTCATTGAATTTCTAATAAATACTTTATATATTTTAATAAATGGTCCACAACTATGGAAGAATCTATTCATGTAAAATTTAATGAGATAGATCTACAAGAGCCCAATACCTCCCTAGAATATCATGAGGATGATTTTTTTCACTGAACATAAAACATTTACAATATGATTCACCTATGAAATAGTCACAAAAATAATTTAGTTATGATGTATTTTGAGAACTTATAGAACTTGAACTTGTATAAAAACCTGAAGTTACCAGACATAGTCTTTCTAGAGCTATTTAAACACTTATACACCATCCCTGAATTCAATTACAAGAGAAATAGATAGAGTTACACATATTATATATTATATAATAAATCATATTGAACATCAATAATTATTGTCTCAACTAGAAACTAAGAACATCAAAGAATCTGTCAAAGATGACTTCTTGGTGATGTAAATGTAAGAACAATACAATCATTTTGAAATACTCGATGTGCGAGAAATTGTTAGTTATCTCAAATACTCCATAATTATATTCACTAAATGGTAGTTTAGAAATAGGGTAGATTATTTAGGAATAATAGTTATAAATAATGAAATATTCGTTTCATAAGGATTTACTCAAGAAGATGGAATAGACTGTGAGGAAACATTTTTAATGGTTTCTTGGATTCAGTCCATTAGAATCCTACATGCCTATGCAGCTCATTTAGATTTAAAATTTTATCAAATGAATGAGATGAATTATTTCTTGAATGGTTTTATAGTTGATGATTTTTATTTTGAACAACCTTTTGTTTTCAAAATCACATTTTTTTGAAATCAAGTTCTCAAATTAATTAAAAATTTATATGGTTGGAAATAGGTTCCAAGATAGTGGTATGATGGGCTAAAAACATTTCTTATTTTAATTGGATTTTAAAAAGGAATATTTGATCCTACTCGTTTTAAAAATTTATTTTTAAAATAAAATTTAGTGGTACAAATTTATGTAGATGATATAATATTTTTATCTTCTAAAAATTAAATTTGTAATTATTTTTCATAAATGATTCAAAATAAATTTGAAATGAGTTTGATGGATGAACTCAAATTATTCATGGATTTAAAAAATTTCAAAATAATGGAGGAATCATTTTTAATTAATGTAAATATACATAGGATATTTTTAAACATTTTATCAGGGTTAGCACTAAGGGTAGTGGTACTTATATGAGTATCACCCATAAATTGGATCTTGATGATGTCCAGAAACCAATGGATCAATGTAGTTATAGAGGTATGTTTGTAAGTATTATCTAAATAATTTTTATCAATATAGATATTATGTTTACTATGTGTATGTGTTCTCACTTTCAAGATAATCCAAAATAGTCACACATGTTTATATCAAACGAATTTTTAAATAAAAATAATATACTACCAATTGAAGATTGTTTTACAATATATTATAATCAGTTTATTTAGAATGTTTTTATGAAATATATTTTGGTGGATGTAATCCAGATATAAAAATAATCTATAGAACATGTTACTTTTTAGGAAAGTCTCTAGTTTCATGGTGTATTATGTATAAAAATTATGTTGAACTATTTATTTATAAAGAATAATACATATCTGTAGGTTTATTTTTTGCAAAAAAAAAAGTATGTATGAAACAAAAATTACTAGACTATGAATATCAATTCTTATATGCCCTGATAAATTGTGATAATACTAGTGCTATAAAAATTTCTAAGAATATTGTTTAAAATTCTTGAACAAAAAATATTAATGTAATATATCAGTTTTTGCGATATCATTTTCAAATTAGTGATATCACTCTTGAATACATTTGTATAGAACAATATTTGGATATTATTTTTACAAATCCATTGAATTTTGATAGAATTAATTACATAAATGCTTATCTCACAATGATTAATTTGTATTAATTTTATGTTTATAGTGATACAATGTTGGGTATGACATACCCTTGGGTTCGACACACTATTTGGTATGACACACCATTATGGTTGTCTCATCATTGTGGTTATCTTGCTGTTTTGGTTGTCTCACCAGTATAGTTATCTCAACATTATGTTTGTCTCATCACTATGATTTTCACACCACTATTAACTTCAAACAGTTAGGTTTCACAAATTTGAAATTTTTCTTCTTTTATGTATTTTGAATCACCATTTTTTTATTCTTATGGATTATTTTATTTCTGTAACCCGATATAAATATTATCTCAGCTTTAGAATATGATTTTCATGTATCATTTTGATTTTGATTTTTTAATACCCAGATAATAAATAATATGAATTATATGTTTTTCTAATTCGAACACACCTTATTTCTGACGGAATTTTATTCTTAATCGTGCTTGGTGAAAAATATATTATTCTAACCTTAAAACATTTAAAAACTCTACCAAACATTTATGGAGCTTATGTGAATAATAGAATTGAAATATTGAAGTTCCCTTATGATTTTTCACCTTCTATGTCACATTCATATAAGAATAAAAAATGATATTCGATTGGTTATACTATAGTTGAACCTATTCATATTGAGCTTGTAATAATTGTACAATATTTCAAAAATGAATTTAAATTTGGATAGATGATATCATGTACGCAACTAGTAGTGGTTTTCTTACAGAGCCAAGGATGGTTAGATTGGTTCTATTAAAATGAGATACTTTAATCCAAGGTATGTACATCAGTTCTATCTGTTTTTTGAGTTTACTCTTGAAGATGATGAATTTGGGTTATGATCGAGATTCAATGGTTTATGAGTTTCCTTTTCTTCAACTGAATGGAAAAGATGCTTTAGAGTTCCTCACAAAGTTATTTTTGATAAATACTAAGGAGCAATTCCTGAGGCCAATTATGTGTATGTTTATTTATATTATTAAAAAAAATTTAGTGGTGATGGAATAACTATAATACCAGTAGCATTTGATGTTGATGTAAAATTTAGGATTCTCATCAAGTTTATATAGCACATGTTAATCCCAAGAAAAAGTGACTTTTCCACTGTATGGTATAAACATGTCTACATACTATATCTTATTAATAGAGGATATAATATTAATTTATGTAGATTACTTATGGTCAACTTGTCTAAAATGATCTACCCTACTTATAGATCCAATCCCTTGATTTACCCAATGTTTATTTCATACATATTAAATTCAAAAGGGATAGTCTCAGATAATGAAGTTTCTATCATAGTCTGTAGTGTTTTTTGTATTTCTAAATCAATATTTTCAATAATGAGAGGATACTGGAACCCTTGAATATAGAATTGAATAGATAATGGTGAGAAATTTAATGTGTATTTTAACCCTATAGATCATTTATCATGTCCAAGGGACCTTATTGACCCTAACCTGGAACCCGATGAGATTTTTGAGTATTCATATTGGGATGGAGAAGAGGGTTCTACCTCAACAGAAGGAGAGGAGAAATAACATTCAATTGATGAGGGGAGTGACCCTGATCTATCTCCCAAACAACCACCTGTAACTTATGGCTATTCTAGAATTCCTTAGAGACATTCCATAATATTAAAGTTAGTAAAAAATTATTATGAAGAAACTATTGTTTCCAGGGAGGAATAGTTTAAAATCAGTTTGATGTCTGATGATGAGGAAGATGATGATGATGATGATGATGATAATGGTAATGGTAGAGGAAGTGAAGATGATGATAATGGTAATAATGGTGATACTAAATATTATGATGATTATTATTTTGACTCTAATAGTTTAGTTAGAAAAATTATAAAGAGAGGTATGGAAATTCCGTCACAAATTTTGACTTCTAGTGAAGTATATATAGATAAACCCGTCATTCTAGTATAGGTGGACCTATATTTTAAAGAAAAGGATGCATCTATTAAGTGGGATAAATTTACATTAGGTGAGATTGTTGTCGATAAGATTGTTTATGATTCACCTGGGGCCAAGTAGATATCAGTTATTGCTCATGTTCGACAACATGTAGCTGAAACAAATGTGGAAATAACTTCTTTTCAGTGATTAAGATAATGATGTAAAGTTAGTTGATATTGATGTTTCTGGTTAATCCTCAGTTGATAGAAATTTGGAAGTTTAATCATCAACTATTTATTTTTAGAAGAATGATGTTTAGATGCCTAAAGAGCCTACATTTATTGTTACCGAACATAGTATAGATGCTCAGAGAAATGATGAAATTCCAGATATTTTACCTACTAATGTTTTACAAACCATTACTGAATCCTCTATTGTAATTTTTTAGTAGTTGAACAGGTCCTGGGATAGATGAATGTGAATAGTAATTATTTAAGTTGAGTGTCCACAAATGGATTGTGTAAATGATCTTTGAGATGTCATATATCCTAAGGAATCAATGGTCAATCAAATTGATGCTGCTGGTATGTTAGAAATATTTATCTATAAGCGGGATCCATAACATGATGCTCTAGTACATACTTTCCTAGCATACATATCCACAAGAAGTGACATGGATTCATTCATAAATGATATTTTGGCAGTTTTTTTAATTTTTGTTAAGAATCAAGTAATGATACATCACATTAAAGGGATTTAGATTAATAATATGAGGATAATAAATGAGTTGGAATTATTAAAATCTATGATTGAGGAATTAAATTCTACTTTTACAGCTTCTTTGGATGGAATTCTTATGATTCTTGAATATGACATGTGGACACTTCTACCTCTAATATTACTAAATTTGATGTTGATGTGATCAAAAAAAAATTTACAAGTAGTTATTTCTATAACTAGTCGACCATCTAGTGGAGAACCTATCATTCATTTGGAAATTTTGAGGATGTTTGAGCATATTATTGAACATGATCACTTGATGACAAGAAATTATTCAAAGGAAATGAATCCTTATAGAGATGAAACTTATAAATCTATCAAATATTTTATCTCAGGGATTTTTAGAAAACATTCCATGGATTACAACTTCTTGTTTTTGTATGATAACATGAGGTTGACTTCTCTTACCAATATATATAAGGAAAAATTGTGATAGTCAAAAGAGATGAATCTATTTCTAGCTTAGTTTAAAGAAGATAAAGGATATTTCCTCAATGATATAGATAGAAGTGGATATAAAATAATGTATTTCATAAACCTTATGAATCCTTTTATCCACATACATGGCACAAATTTAGTGGATCTAGAAGCCATTCCTATTAACCCACATGAATCGTTAAGACCTGAAATTATCAGGGATCTAGTTACACCCCATACTACAAGATTCAAACCTTTCCATCTTCCTCTTATACAATCTATGAGGAAAATCATGCCAGTTTTTATTATGGAACCTTGACCCTCTAAATCTAATACTAGACTCCTAAATGGAGTTCCAACTACCTTTCTTCAAGCTTCTTCAGACCCTGCTACACCTACTATCTTAGATCATGATAATTCCAAGGACAATGAAAGAGATTTATGGACCATATTTCATATCATTGAGATTGTTCATGGATTAGACATATTATATTTATTGGAAAGTTTTGAAAAAACTTTATGATTGCATATTTTTTTATATCCATTCATTCTATTTATTAATGCTTTGTTCATCTATTATTTGTATTACAATTAATAAGGAATTTGTTTTTTATTATGGTTTAAATTTTTTATAATCAAAAAATGGGGAGAACAATAGAATGGAATTTATTTCTTCCAATTACAGTGATCTTTATTTAATTATATTACTTATTTTTATTTAATATTCACATTGTTATAATTTCTCTTTGATATCATGTTTTGGTCTTACATTTGATGCCATGAATTTTTTACCTTTGATTCCATGATTTGTGATCATCAAAAAGTGGATTATTTTTGAACTCCTTGTTTTAATGATCACTAAATCATGCTTCTAATAATATTAATAAGATTCATGTTTTCAGTAATAATATTATAATCTAAGACAGGTGATGAAAATTACTTAGTATGAGACACCATCAAGGATGGCTCACCACCAACCATATCACACTGTTAAGGTTGAGACACAGTTTTAGATTATTCACAGTTGAGATTGAATCACTAGAAGACAATAAATCACTTCTAGGATTTCATTCCATTATATAGAATCTTGAAAAAGTATGAGGCACCATCATCAATGTCTCAGCATCAGCTATAAATCACTATCTTATGTGTCATACTAATGAATCCAAAAAATAGTGATGTAACATACACAAATAGCCTGACATACTACAAGAGGAGTCACCACCATCATGTAAATTTTGATATGTACAAAATGTCACAACATCAACCTGAGACACTATTACAATGACATACCATCTTTTGAGAAATTTCAAGCCTGAAACATTTCTAGTATTGATTCACCATTCCAGGATTCACCATCACGATTCCTCAAATATATCTATTAAAAATTAATTATTTCTACCAACTAGATTATTGAATTTAAAAACAAGTGTTATTTTAAATATTGTATCTTAAATGATCGAAATTTTTTTTGAAGAGTGTTTCATACAAGTTGTACGAGGAAGAAGAGGATTCATATAATACTTAGAATTGTTGATTCTATTAAGAAGAGACATTAAGTGCCTCACGTGCATATGTGAAGAAGTGTGACCTCATATGATGAACACCAACAAAGGTTAACAGGATTATAATAACATACCTACTGTATCTTTCCAATATGACTAAGGAATCCAAACTCATTACACATCTAGATCCTATCTACGATAAAAAAAAGTGTCTATGACACTCTATTCTACTATGGTTTACATGAGAACTCTACTCAAGCTACACTACAAATAAAAAATCAAGCGACACAAACTAAAATGCATAACAAACTATGAACCTCTATCCCTTTATACTTTTATATTGCTCTATTTTCTTATAATATTTTACTTTATGAGAATTTTGTATTACTCTATTTATTTCACAACATGATGTTTCCTTCTATAACTAGAAGATACATAGATATATTCTTATCTCCTTTTACAAATGTACTCCAAAAACAAATATGGACGAGACCTAGTGTGAACTGTTATATTTTTTTACTCCCACAGATAAAAGTGGGAGAGGCCCTATGTGGTTTGGAAGGTTGTATACTTTTTTCAAACCCGATCAAGGTTATGGATCAAACAATTTATATATATTAATATCTTTGTAGAATTTTATCCCAAAGCGGATAAGTCTAAGTATAATCTTGATACTAAACCACTTGTATTAAAAATTCAACTATGTGTTTTATTTTGTTTTACATTGACTTTGGTCATTAAAAATGAAATTGTCTTTAAATATAAAAACATATATTAAATTTGATAGTAAACCTTAATTATTATTTTTATAAGAATGTATTTTATTTAATTGATTTAAAACAGATTATGTAATATTTCATATTATTTTATTCGAGTAATAATCAATCTTTTATGAAATATTTTGAAAGATTGAATGTTATAATGATCTATTGTTTAGGTTAATTTGGATGATTTTAAATTCATTGGGGGAATATATTTTAATATATTTTGAAATTAAATTTTTATTGGGTACTTAATTTACCCCACCTAGAGAGAGACTAACACCAAAGATAAAAAGTAAAATTCTAATTTTTTAAAAAATAAAAAAATTTATTTTACACCCCAAAGTAAACATTTTCTAAAAAATTAAAAAATCACCATAAAGTAAATTGAACATTATGAAAAAAATTATGATATACATTTTACCTGATTAAAGTTCTAAAATTTATAAATTTTTATTTAAAATATATAAAAAAATTATTTCCATTTTATTGATAAA
Organism: Viscum album; assembly: GCA_963277665.1. Taxonomy (NCBI): domain Eukaryota; kingdom Viridiplantae; phylum Streptophyta; class Magnoliopsida; order Santalales; family Viscaceae; genus Viscum; species Viscum album. The sequence continues at coordinate 608,419,634 of OY728133.1, read as the reverse complement.
ATATTTGGATGGCCATTGAAGAAAAGATTTAGAATGTAGTGTTTACCTATAATAGGATGGTATCGTTTATTAAATTACCTTCCCCACAAAAATAATTTCATTCCAATGTTTTTGATATATTTTGATTCATAAATACATTTGGATAATCTGTACGTATATCTTCTTAAAGGTCCCATTTTTCATCCTCATTTTTGTAATTTCTCCAATCTACATTCCTTTGTTGAGTTATCAAATTCGACAAAACTATCACTCAAACATCAACAATATTGAAATTATTTTAATTATAAGATATGTTAGTTTCGAAATTATTTTCCTAAAAGTCGAGTATATTCATTGGATATGGAATGTATTTACTCAATAAAAAGCATGGTATATGTCATTTAATTTAAAGTAGTTTAGCGGAATATCCAATTAGAATTCGATAACTCCAATTATATAAAAAAAATTAAATGAAAAATGTAAATATGTATTACATACTCTCTTTTACTGAATCATTTAAATCATTTTCATTGATACATATTTAAAATTTTCACTTTTATTGGCATAACCATTTTCCTATTTTGACATACCTTGATATGATTTTGAATAGAACACAATTTTACAATTGACTCTATCATAAGATATGGGCTTACTAGATTCCTTTATCTTACATCTTCTCAATATGTTGGAGTACGAAATATCTTAAAAAATAATGATTCATATGGTGAAATCAAAATTATTGATTTTATGTTATTTTCATATGTAAATTACACCATACGTTGCTACTAATCCAATATACCATTAAATTCATGTGAGAAAGATATCAACATGTCTTTTAGGGTATAAAAATTCCTTTTAGATTACCCATCTATCTGGGGAGAAATGGTAGTGATAAAATGTATCTCAGTATTTAGAGCCTCCTGAAGACTCTACTAAAATTTTGAGGTGAACCAAGGGTAATGCTCACAAAAAATTGAAAAAGGATCACTTGGGAAATTATTTCAGTTTTACTAGGAAATATGTAGACTTGGTAATATTATCAATAATAACTCATATAGATTCATCTTTTTAGGGGGAATTAATAAGTCTAGTGACAATTTTTATTTTAACATTATACCATTCACGTATTTATATAGATATAGGTTATATGTATCCCTTCGTATGTTCTCTAAATTTTCTAAAAAGTTTGGTTTAGAAATTTCATGGAAATAGAATTATATTATCCCTTCAAAATATATTTTTATATCCAAATTTAATAAATTATTAAATATAAGACCCATGGTAATTATCATCTAATTAATAACTCCATGGTCCCTCCTTCCCAATGAACAATCCAGCTTATTTTCCTTCCAATTGTGGTACAATATCAAGAAATCACAGTCCTAGATTTGATCTCACAATCTCTTTTTTCTCATGTTGAGTTTTTTAAAAGGTAATACGTTCTTTAAATGTTTTTTAATATATATATATATACCATTTCATTCACCACAGATATGGAGCCTCCATTTATTAATGGTAAATATTACTTCTATAAACTCTGTATCATGAGTTTGGAAATCTATCCGTGGATCATTCATTGAAATCATTCATAAGAAACAAATCTATCATTCTTTATATGTTCACAACCCAATCATTTATTTGATGAATAACCTCATATTAAAATCCCTTAATTTACTGAAGCTAAATTAATTTTATATGTTAACCATTTTATACTTTATCCCTTCAAAACAATCTTCATATTACCTCTATCAGGATAATTATACCACTTTACCTATCAATTTGGCAAACCAGTGGTCTAATTAGGAAGTTTTTTGAATGAATTATATATAGTAGACTACTATTCTCAGGAATATGTGTATCATAGTTATATTAATTAACAAAGAACAATTTTTTATATCATTATATTTTAACACTACTAGAAAAGCAGGTATTTGCGACGGGCTATTTGCGACGGGATCCCGTCGCAAATAGCCCGTTGCTGAAAACGCCGTCGCAACTAAACTTATTTGCGACGGGACCGTCGCTAAAGCCTTTTTTTGCGACGGGCATTCTCCCCGTCGCAAATAGTATTCCGTATTTTTGTAAAAAACTTTTTAAACAGTTATTGCGACGGGACCCGTCGCAAATAGTTTTTGCGACGGTTCCGTCGCAAAAAACTCTTTTTTAAAAAAATAAAAAAAATTAATAATACTAGTATTTGCGACGGGAACCGGGACCCGTCGCAAATACTCTTTTAAAAAAAATAAAAAACTATTAATAATACTAGTATTTGCGACGGGCATAGTATCCCGTCGCAAATACTATAAAAAAAATAAAAAAAATAAATTATTAATAAATTATTTTAATTAATATAATAATAGAATTATAATTTACAAATGAAAATAATAAATTATTTTAATTACTATAATAATAGTAGAATTATAATTCAAAAATAAAAATAATAGAATATTAATAAATAATTAAATTAATATAATAATATTATAATTATAATTCATAAATAAAAAAAATATTAATAAGTTATTTTAATTAATATAAAAATAATAGAATTATTTTACATTCAAATATTAAAATGGAATCAAGTTGGTATCACCTGCTCTGGAACTGCGTTCACCATGTTGATACCAAAAAACATAATCTGCTTGAAAACCAAAACGCAAGAGATGTTCCCCCACTTTGTCAAACGTGTCAAACGTTCTCAATGCACATTTTCTACAATGGAATTTTATCTTTCCTTCTGAAACAAATTCTGAATTTGATGCCGCAAATGATAAAAAAATCTCCACACCCTCTATATATACTGGATTTAAACCAGAACCATTTGGATTTCTACATTGATTTATCCATATGCGGTCATCTAATAATGACTGTTGACGACCTCGTTGTTCCATATTTTTCTATAAAATATAAAAGCATTACTGGTTTTGAATAATTTGTTAGAAAAAACACTCATGCAAGGATTGAATATATTGAGAATAAAGCAAAACCTGTTACAAATATTGATAATTTTAATATTATATTGATTTTTTATTTTTTTTAATAATACTAATATAATTTTTTTTATAAATATTAATTATATAATAATAACATCATTACATTATTAGTATATTTTATTATTAATATTAAAATAATATAATTTTTTATATTATATACAATTCTCCTTTCATCTGTGTGTTTCACATTCTGTCTCCACATGTAATATTGACATTCACTTTCACCTCCCCATTGGCGAGTAGGTTGATAATTTTGAAAAAGAATGCCAATATTACATGTGGAGACAAAAAAAACACAGAAGAAAAGAGAATTGTATATAATATAGAAAATTATATTATTTTAATATTAATAATAAAATATACAAATAATGTAATAAGGTAATTATTCCTAATTATTCCTAATTATTCCTAATTATTACAATCTATTACAATTTATTACTAATTGTTACTAATTATTACAATTTATTACTAATTATTACAATTTATTGCTAATTATTACTATTTATTACTAATTTAGCAATACTTAGCAATACTTAGCAAAAGGAAAACTGCTTGAATAATGAAAGGAAATTTGGTAATCATCGTTGTTGAGATGATTATAAATTTTCCCTTCATTATCCAAGCAGATTTCGTTTACTAATTATTAGTAATAAAAAAAATATTATCAATATTTACGAAAAAACAATATTAATATTATTAAAATAATAACAAAAATTAAAAAATATTAAAATTATCAATATTCATAACAGACTTTGTTCTATTATTAACATGTTCTAATCTTAAAGGGTCGCCAATTGTCAGGTCATGCGCAATAAAAAGTTTGTGTCAGCCATGTCTAATGTAAACTCTATAATTGTCCTTGCATGGTTGATCACTTCGCAAGTAATGTTGCAATCAGACAAACCAAGTCATTCCCTTCTTATCTATAAGAATTATCTCACATGAACCTTTACATAGATCATTCTTCCTTAAAAATTTGAGGGGATATCATTATTTTTCCCTTAAATTTTCAAGGAAGAATGGTCTATGTAAAGGTTCATGTGAGATGATTCTTATAGATAAGAAGGGAATGACTTGGTTTGTCTGATTGCAACATTACTTTTGGCAATTATTGGTAATTATTGGTAATTATTACTAATTATTACAAATTATTGGTAATTATTGGTAATTATTCCTAATTATTACTAATTATTCCAAATTATTACTAATTATTCCTAATTATTACTAATTATTACTAATTATTCCTAATTATTACAAATTATTGGTAATTATTACAAATTATTACTAATTATTGTTAATTATTGGTAATTATTCCAAATTATTGGTAATTATTCCAAATTATTGGTAATTATTCCAAATTATAGGTAATTATTCCTAATTATTGGTAATTATTCTTAATTATTGCTAATTATTCCTAATTATTGCTAATTATTCCTAATTATTGCTAATTATTACTAATTATTGCTAATTATTGCTAATTATTGGTAATTATTACTAATTATTGGTAATTATTGCTAATTATTGATAATTATTACTAATTATTCCTAATTATTACTAATTATTGATAATTATTGCTAATTATTCCTAATTATTACTAATTATTCCTAATTATTACTAATTATTACTAATTATTCCTAATTATTTGCAATTATTTTCAATTATTGGTAATTATTACCAATTATTCCTAATTATTACTAATTATTACTAATTATTACAAATTATTCCTAATTATTCCTAATTATTACTATTTATTCCTAATTATTTGCAATTATTCCTAATTATTTTCAATTATTGATAATTATTACTAATTATTGGCAATTATTGGTAATTATTGGTAATTATTACTAATTATTACAAATTATTGGTAATTATTGGTAATTATTCCTAATTATTACTAATTATTCCTAATTATTACTAATTATTCCTAATTATTACAAATTATTCCTAATTATTACAAATTATTGGTAATTATTACAAATTATTACTAATTATTGTTAATTATTGGTAATTATTCCAAATTATTGGTAATTATTCCAAATTATTGGTAATTATTCCAAATTATAGGTAATTATTCCTAATTATTGGTAATTATTCCTAATTATTGCTAATTATTCCTAATTATTGCTAATTATTGCTAATTATTGCTAATTATTGCTAATTATTGGTAATTATTACTAATTTTTGGTAATTATTACTAATTATTGATAATTATTACTAATTATTACTAATTATTACTAATTATTACTAATTATTCCTAATTATTACTAATTATTCCTAATTATTACTAATTATTACTAATTATTCCTAATTATTCCTAATTATTCCTAATTATTCCTAATTATTCCTAATTATTCCTAATTATTCCTAATTATTTGCAATTATTGGTAATTATTGGCAATTATTGGCAATTATTACTAATTATTACTAATTATTGTTAATTATTGGTAATTATTCCAAATTATAGGTAATTATTACTATTTATTATTAATTATTACTAATTATTACTATTTATTGTTAATTATTACTAATTATTACTAATTATTCCTAATTATTACTTATTATTGGTACTTATTACTAATTATTACTAATTATTGGTAATTATTACTAATTATTAATATTTATTCTTAATTATTAAAAATTATTACAAATTATTCCTAATTACCATTAACTATGAACAATACTAATAATTTAAATTTATTAAGTAAGAAAACAATATAAACATAATTAAATTACAACTAATCAAAAATAATTGAAATTAATACAAAATTAAAAATAAATATTAAATTAAAATGAACATAAATACCTTGAAAATTGATGAGCTCTGATCGTTCTTCAAAACGTTAATAACAGCTCCGAAGAAAAAAATTAAACTGAACAAAAACTCAAATTTAGAAATAGAAATTTTAGAGCAGATGAAGGTGGAGAATGAGAATGATTTGAGAAAAACGGATGGGGGTATTTATAGGTTAGATTATTAGCGACGGGTCCATTTGCGACGGGATTCCCGTCGCAAATAGTATTATTTGCGACGGGCACCGTCGCAAATACCTTCGCCCGCATTTATTACGGTCAACCGGTAAATAGTTATTTGCGACGAGACCCGTCGCAAATAACATACTATTTGCGACGGGAATACTTTCCCGTCGCAAAGGCCTTTTACCGCCGCCGGTTATTTGCGACGGGAATACTTTCCCGTCGCAAATACCTTTTACCGCCGCCGGTTATTTGCGACGGGGAAAGGCTTCCCCGTCGCAAATAGTTTTCCCCGGATTTGGCGCCAAAGCCCGGGTAAACTATTTGCGACGGGGAAGCCTATCCCGTCGCAAAAGACTACTTATTTGCGACGGGTAAAGACCCCCGTTGCAAATATGTTTTTAACGGGACTATTTGCGATGGGATTTATTCCCGTCGCAAATAACCCGTCGCAAATACCCATTTTTCCCGTAGTGTAAGGATCAACAAATATTTCTTTGTTGGAGACATTATTTCTAATAAAAAATCTTCTTTGAGAAAAATATCACAATTACTAAATTTAGGATATAAATTTGTTTATATAAGAGGATTAAGAAATATTTGGAAAATATTCCCATGATATTCTTGAATTTTATATTATTTTAATATGTCATTAATCAATTCCAATATGGTTTTATCTAGATAATACTTGAATACTGAATTCAAAAGATATATAAAATATAAGATATATAGGAAATATGAAAGGAATTACCATAAACTCAAAATGTTCATACCTCATATGTAATGTAATATTCAAAATATCATCATTATTCTTATAATATTAATAATAACAGTAGTCAATATTAATCTTCAAAAAATATTATTCTCTTTATAGTTGATCATATAAGTTGAAAATTCATAGAAAAAGGATCGTTAATGTTTTATAGTAATTTCATCGATCTCTATGTAATCAAAGCACATCCTCATTGAAAAATACATATATTTTTATCTTTTAAAATGCCACTATTGAAATTATTCTGATATTCACGGATATATATTTTTATTAGGGATAATATTAATAAAAAAACTCAACATTATACTTAGGTGTACGTTCTTGTAATTATTCAAGAAACACATCAATGTATTCCTTTACAACTTGTATATCCTCTCTCTAATGAATAATTTCCATATCCAAATATAATATTTTTCCTTCCCCATATTCAATAATTTATATATGATGAGATACTAATGGGTTATTCATAAAAGAATCATGTAATGAAGTCTCTCGCTTAATGATAAGTCATTCTCCCCCTTCATAAATTATGATATCCTTCTCTTACAGTTAAATTACATCATTTTAAATTAAAATTAAATATATAATGATGATTATATTAATTTAAAAAATAGGAATACAATCAAGTTGAAAAATATGAAATATATATTTATATGAATATAGAATTCTTAATATATCATTATTTCAATAAGATAATCATTAGGTGCATTGATTGAAAACCCTTTACTCAGAGTATTAAAGGATGATTTAATTCCATTTTTAATATACTATATATAAAATGGTATATAGATCCAAAATATAAAAGTAAGTAAATAACATTAATTTCAGGATAGAAGTATATTCTATCACATCATTTGTAAAATTAAACGTAGAAATAGTGACTGAAACGTGTGACCTTAATCTCATATCCTTTAATGATTTAAATTTCCTAGAAACATTGGGCCATGAATAGTAATAGATCCCCATATCCATAAATTTGAATAAGTTGACATTTAGAGGTTATTTATAATTTTATTAATCTTTTTCTTGATGAAATTTCTCCTAACACTAAAAGAAAAATCAAATTCCCTTAAATAATGTTGCATGGTTTATCATTCCTTAAATACTAGATAATATAAATTCACCTATTCCATTCTCCCCTTGGTTTATATTTTTTATATATAGTGATAAGACACCCACTTACATTCTTGATTCCCCTAGAAAAAATAAGGCTTAGAGAATTATTTCTCTATCATGATAAACATTATATTATATCATCAAATTATAAAATGGTTTTAGAGACTAATTTTATTCAAAAGGCAGGGTTTTATCCCATAAATTAAGAAATCAATATTACTTTATTTATTATGTATACAATACATAGTATGAGTTTCCAATCAAATAAATCATTCATCATATTTTGTAATTTCCCTATTTCTTTTTCCGTAGTTTTATGGATTTACATTCTATATCATCTCATTTGTATTGAGTAAAGTATTTTTAGAATAATATATCCTTAAAATTTTGTCATTACATAGCCTATATCTTGTATAACACCTTATTGTTTTTATTAAGGACTAAAAATGGAAAAAGTATCTCTTTATATGATAAGATTCCATGATTCCATCCTACATTTCACAACTTCCCAATGCAATAAATATATTATCCAAGGAATTGATCCATTACTCAGCTACTAATAGATAATTATTCCCATTGGATGAAGAAGATTATTTTCCCATTATGTTTTCTAAAATTATTTAACCATATTGGGAATAAATATTTTCCTCTATATGGGAGAGATTTTTTATCATGAATCAAGTCAATAATCCCAATATAGTTGTAATCCACTCTTCACTAGAACTGTCCTATGTGATTCATTTGAATTGATAATGGGTGAAATCCCTATATAAGATATGATTATTGATATAGTTTTTTATTCCTTCTCCTAGGTTCTATTTCTTTATAATAGATTATACAAGATTATCTAATAACAATATAAATGTTGAATTATAAAAATATGATTCTTATAAAAGTAAAATAATCTAGAAGAGCTTCTTGAATATCTTAATGTATTATCATTTTTTCACAATATGTTTCATGATGTTGTTCTAGATATTATTACAAAAGAAATTACTAAACATACTTTAATATATGTTATAACAACACAACGTTAGTATCCTATACTCAAGAGATACCTTACTATTTGGTAAAAAATATAATAAATTTCCTCTCATGTGATCTAATAGTTTTGTAGTCTTCAAAGACTATATATATATAGGATACACACATTAAATTTAAAAGCATAAAATATAAATTCAAATTGTGATGAAAAAATTACTATTTAATCCTATATATCCTTGAAATCATTCAAAATTTAGTTATTAGTCTCATAAGGAAAGAAAACCTTTATAGATTGTGATTTTAGTTACATGGTATGGGAAATTGTATATTCAAAACTATAATAGAACAAATAAAAGATGAATAATATAGAATAAATAAAAAGGGATGTTCATCATAAATAATATCATGAAATGTGGATATATCAATGGAATACATACCATTATAAATAATCACAAGGATTTCATATAACAGGTTTCATCGTGATATAATGTATAGTTTCAGGAATCATAATCTTACCATCAAATTTTATACCAGTATATTATATATAAATAGGTAGTAAATTTTCAAAAAAAGAAAACTAGTTTTTATCATGATACCTACTAATGACTGTAGGGTATATATAATATAATACCTAAAATGTTTTTTTATTAGGTCAAATTCATTCAATATAAAAACAATGATAAAAAATAGTACCTAGTTAATATAAACATTCATATTGAAAATCATGAATATTAAATTTCAATATTTTACCTATCAATAAATTGAAAAAAAGTGATCATAATAAATCTAGGGAAATAATGTGGATATTATTAGTATACTATATCCTCATTTAATCACCACAATTATTAGATAGTATTGTCATAGATGAAAAAGGCCTTTATGCTGATAAAGTGTCTTAGAAGAAAAGAATAAATAACATTTTCTATTAATTATGCTAAAATTAAAATTAAATGAATATTTTTAATAATATTTTATTTTATAATCTAAATAAAAATGTAGAGGAATATTGTGAATTAAAAATGTCTATGATGTTTCGAAAAGGTGGTCATGTGTTTAATGTTAAAAACAATGTTTTCCCACTTTTGTGAAAAGTAATAAATGACGTGCATAAAATATGATAAGATATTAAATTTTATAAAATTGAATATAAATTCCATGTTAAAAAATTGAACTTAAATATAATTTAATGATATGAAATAATATAAATTAAATTAAATATATATATATATTGATGGGAAAGATTCCCAGTCATAAATATGAACAATTTCATCTTTTCTTATAAATAATATTTTAGTTTTTTTGAGTTCAAAAAAAAGTTGAAATTGAAAGAATACATGAAAACCTTAAAATAACTATTTTTGATGAAAATATATGCGGTTTATTAGTGAAATATCATAAAATATACCCAATGTAAACATAAACATTAACAATTCTCAATAAGGATGAGATTGTGAAATAAACCCCTACCTTATATTTTTCCATTGTCGGACACATTCCATCCACTTGTATAATAAATTTATATTTATTATTAATATATATCAATTCCATTTTTATATTTACTTGTCTAAAAAAATCATTAATTAATAAATTATTTTTAACCATTAACTCATAATCAATTATTAAAATCAATTACATTGGTGTTAAGTGTAATGTTTCCCATTTTTATTTTGATTTATATTTTTTGGTCCCAAAATAATGGTCATCGATTTTTCATATTTAAAATATTCATTTTTTAAGATTTTTTATTTTTTTTATTTTAATATACTTTTATAATCATCTATTAAATTTTTCTTGAAAAACATCCCTTCATAGATATGGTAGCCCATAAATACACATGAGTGGCATTATCATTTTCCTAATGGATGAAAAGAAAGTCATGTAGATTAAGGTTTAACTTTAAAGAACCATAATAAAAATATAAATATCAATTATTTTAACTAAATCATCCCTTATTACCATAAATATGTGTAGGGAATGAAAAATATATCATATTGATTAATTGAGGTGGTAGTCTACACATACACATGAGCAACATTACCATTTTTCAATAGATGGAAGGATAAGAAGGAATATAAAATCTTATGATTAAAAAATAATAATTTTATATTTAAATATCACATATATTTTCACTATAAATATATCATAATAATTATACATTAATTTTGGTAATGAAAAATGAAACACAACACTTCGTGGACACTATATATCGCACATGTGCATAAGCGATGTTTTCATTTCTCATAAGATATAAAAGGAGATGAAAAATGTTTGGACCACAAACATAATAAAATTTTTGTCTATTAGTGATACTTATGTTGTTATACCATCATGGTTATGATATTTTTACATTTCTCATATGAATAAATAAACTTGGAAGTACTTGGTTAAAAGTAATACATATTATTTGGAAAACGTAATTTTACTAAAACCTTATGTCTCATATGTTGGTCTTTCTATGTGAACAAAACCTATAAGAAATAGTTTATAAGTCTAGGGAGGTTTTTAGGTTAATATTATTTGATATTTATTTCTTATATGGTGTGGATAAGAGAGGATAATATGTTCCCTTTTATAAGTGAGCGGAATAAAACACTGGAAATTATTCTTAAGTTTTAAATATGATCAGTATCTCACCCATTTGCATGTGGAACTAAAAAAATAAAATTTAAAATATAAAACTATATGGTTATAAAATCCTTCATCCAATAATAATTATGATGTGGTTTTGTGACCATATCATAATTTTTAACCTTAATTAACTCATTTAAACTATTATCATGGTGATAACATTTTTCCTAGGAAACTACCATTATTAACCAGAAAAGAAATTATGCTTATTAATAAATTTGAACCTAAAAATTCCAAATATAAAATAAATTCTTTAGGATTTAAAATGTATAAGTGGTATAAATTAATTTTTAGATAAGTTCCCAAAATAAAAAAAATTGTTTTTTACAAAATTTCAATTTTATAAATAAAACCAAACCTACAAAAAAAATAAACAAAATAATTAAAATGTAATTATTTATAAATTGTTTAGTGAATGTTTTATAAATTTACCTTAAAATAAAATATAAAATATAATTATAATTTTAAATAATTTGATTTAAAATAAGAAATAACTGTTTTGATACAAAATCATCATTTTAATTATTCAGAAAATAATCAGTTGTTTCTATAAAATCCCAAAAATTTAACCTATGAAATTAGAACCTTATGAATTAAAAAATTAAATTTATTTTGACTTTTTAAATTTCTAAATTTTTTAAATTTTAATTTTAAATATAATAATTAAATATTTATTTTATAATGATAAAATAATAAGATATTTATTGGGAAAAATTTTAGGGATGTAGTGTTTACCTTCTATTGTATGATCTCACGTAATAGAATTTTAAAAAAAATATTATATAAATTATTTAATTCATATAAATTTATTTGATAATAAAAAAAGAAAAATAATGATTCTTATGAAACCCTATAGAATATATTTTGTGTATTTAAGATGAAAGAAGACTGTGAAGAAAGAAAAATAATAAGATATTATTACCCCCTATTGTGTAATATATTGAATAAGGTTAACATAATACAAAATCCAATACATGTTTTCAATATGGAATTAGAAGAGTCAAAAATAAAAAATTTCATAGGATGTGTGATGGCTTCTTCATGTTGTGAAACTATTTAAAATATGATAACTTTGTGAGGTGCACGTGAATCATTGTGAAAATATTAGTTATTGTATTTTCATTGTTATCCCAGGCTTTCTATATTCCATAAGTGTTTTTCTAGTATACATATTAATCTTGGGTGTTTTCAAATCATACTATGAACTATAACTCTCTTTTTGAGTAGTGAACCTTGTAAATCCTTTTGAGCGTTTTTTTGGTGTGCATGTAGATGTTTAACAAAAAACACATTTTACTGTAACACGTAATGAAGATTTTTAAAAATGTAAAATATTAAATAAATTTTAATTCATTGATTCCCCCTCCCCTCTTAGTAATTTCATCAATGTTTTAAGTGTAATTTCAATGTGTATTAGATTCTATGTTCCATTATAAAATCAAGGTGCTATAGAGGATGATGAAGATTTATTTATTTTTCTGGCTTCTTTTTATCATGAAAGAAAAATATAAACTTAATAAACTAAAGAAGATTCCAATATCTTATAGTTTTAAATACTGTTCTAATGGGTATTATGGTTCCCTATTAATTTGATAATTGTAATGATTTCTTGGAAGCTATTACTAATGGTATTTCTCCTCGAATTAAAGGCGCTTCTATAACAATAATATATAATATGATTTCAAAAAAATAATGGATTAGCTGAAAATATGATATTATCTACTCTTTCATGAATAGAATTTCAAAAGGTGAAATAAGTCACTATAACTACATGTATTTCAAATAATCCTTTTTATATTTATAAATTAAATATCTAACTAAAGAATAAAAATTGGTATATCTAGATAATAAATTATGAATAATTTCAAATGAAATAATTTTTTAAATTGATATTAGTGGGTAGTTGCTAATATTTGTGATGATGATGAGAGGACACTTGTTTCCAAAGTAAATGATGAAAATTTTACTAGCGATGTAAGTAGTGGTTCTAGAAGTGATAAAGAAGAAAATTATATGGAGTGCACATCTATAAGAGGTCTGAATGATCTTCTGTCAAAATTACTTGGATTGAAATAGAAAATAAAAAGTTATAATAGAATGATCAACTTCATAGTAGCCATGAATTTTAAAATAATGAAAAATTCTATGTTGCTTAATGAAAATGGTGATCTAAATAAATTTCCTAATCATTAAAAGGCATTGAATATTTAGAATGATGACAAGAAAAAAAATAGATAACTATCTAGATATTTCTCAATAAATACTAATTATAGATAAATAATGACTTATAAAATATATATATAATTTCATTTATTTTATCCAAAAATTAAAGGAATTCATAATGAAGGAAATGGTTTTTTATGATAATGAAAAAACAACCCTAAAATGGAGAAAATAATAATAAAAATATTTTTGACAATTATGAGAAGGAAAAAATTATTTGTAAGACTAAGTTTGTTGCTAAACTAGGTGAATCATAATAGTCTAGAAATTATGGAAAACTAAACAAATACATGAAATATGAACCAATTTTTACAGATAAGAGTCTTGAGAAATTCTTACAGTAGATAATATGATGTTAGGGACACAACATAATGTTTTTCAAAAAAATAGGTAAAATTAGTGGCCAAAATAATGAAGAAAGGTATGTGATAGATTATAGATAGAAATTTTCTTATAAAGATAATCATGAATTTTGTGGATATAGATGGTACTATGGAGGCTCCAAAAATACTAAAATAATGTGTTGGTTTTACCATAAATCTTTCTATTAATCTAGAATTCTAGTATGAAAAATATTTATGAGGAATCATCCAACTAAAAGGATACATGTTTAAAAGAAAGCTATGGATTTTGGATATAAGTCAGAGAAGAGGTTTCGAGTTCTTCATAACATCATGGGTATATGTGACCTAGATGAACATCAAAAAATCAATTTATTATAATTTTTTAATCATAACAATTTATAAAGTAACATTCTAAAAATCCTCATGTAATATATAGTGAAGATAAGTAAAAAAATCATTATTGATGTTTTTCTAAAAGAATGAAATTTCAAAGTACATGGATATTGGATAGAAGAATTATTCTCATATAATAGAATATGTGAATATGTTTTAGAATATTAATGTTTGAAAATAAGGCTTATAAATATTCTGATATGATAGATTACACATGATAAATGTAGTTGGTAAAATGATATTTGGTAAAAATAAGTTGGAGTAAAAAATATCTTATTCGTTTAAGGGTTTAAACCTAATATTGTAAGTGTTTATCTATTCTGTGTTGAAGGGAAGGAAGTGAATTTTTTATTAAGTATGTTTTTCGGTTAAAATGATTAAATACTGAAGGATTTTCATAAGGCGATTGAGAAAACAGGGAATCATTCTCAAGTAGTTTATTCCCAAGATTCATTCCACATGTGAATGGAATAAGATAATTTAATGTGTTATAGATGGTTGGGATATAATTTACTGAGGTAGTTAAGAAATATTACATAATGATACATTTTTTAGGTTCTGAATTTTATTCATAAAAGGGATTGGATATGATTCACATTCCATAAGTTTATGATCACTAATTATTCATATAAGAAAGCTGAGATTCATATATCACATTCCTCTAGGCTCATTCATTCTAAAATATATAGACCCATGAGAATGAAATCCATGATTGGATATATGTATTTTATTATATTAATTAATTACTTTATACAAATTATAATCATTATTTTTATGGAATATACATTTTAATCCCATGTGATGTTGAATATTTTTAGTATTAGTGGTGAAAAATATTGTGAATTTCCCTTAAATAAGATTTAGAAAGATAACGGTGATGTGTTCAAAATGGTTCATTTAAAACATTACTAGAGAAGAATGGTATTATTTATGATCTAATTGAAACATATACACACATAAAATGTGTGTGGAAAAAATAATGAATATAATTATATTGAAGATAGGTCAAAAAATATTGATAAATAATGATACTTCTCGATATTTTTGGAGATGGGATATTGAAGTAGCAATTTTCATTCAAAATCACTTCCTATATAGACTAAACTATGGGGTGAATTTTATTAAGAATAATTATTTTTCTTTATGGGATAATTTTAATGGTAATTATACAAGTAAAGTAAATTTTTATATTGGTTTAAACAAGCTCAATGATCATATTATTATTTGTTAGACACTATCATGATGAAACTGAAATTCAGAAACTGGGGAATAAATAACATTCTCTAAATTAAAGATAAACATGGAATTTATTATTGTAATTGTTTATGTTTAGGATATCATTTTTAATGGAATTTGTTAAAAATTTATTAAATAGTAAGCTAAATAAATTAAAGTGTAGTTTGAAATGTCCATGCTTTGTGAGAAGATGTATTTTTTGTGTAAAATTTTTCTAAATAAATATATCAAATTATTATTTTACAATAAAACTATTTGTAGATAAATAATTAAATGTTTTGGAAATTATGATTCATGATTGGTTTATACAAATATTCAATTAGGACCCAATTTTAATAAAAATTATAAGTGAAAGGAAGTGGATCAATGAAAATTTTGAATGTTGATTGGAATTATATGAAATATAACAGCTTCAAGTATTCATATAATCTATGTTGTCGCCATTTTTTCTATCCTTGGCACACCAAACATTTTCACATGTTATGGGTGTAAAAGGAAAAACACATGCACACACACACACACAAACATATATATATATATATATATATATATTAAAACTAATATTATGTTGAAATATTTTAGAAAGGATACTTTTTTATTTATGGATATTCATATGTAGATTGGGAAAGAAGTGTTGATGATTTAAAATCCATATCTAGTGGAGTATTCTTTCCTAACAAGAGTTGTGCTTATTGGATCACAGAAAAAGAAGACATTTATGACCCTAAATACTATAGAGGAAGATTATATTTATTCATTTTGATCCACTTCTAAATTAATTTTAATAAAAAAATTTAATACTTCATGTGGATTGTTGAGACTTGGGTTTTGGCTAGGTTGGACTTTGGATTACTCATAGAACTAATTCCAGATCTAGGGGTAAAAGAGGCTTGCGATTCCAAGTCCTGGTGTTCTTGTAATTGACTTTATAATAATATTATTTATTTCTATACTATAATATTGGATGAGATGAGTTATCTCTTCAACGGTATCTTGTATTATAAATTCGGGAGCACGGTTGCATCTAGATCATGTCATATACCATAGGGGGTATAACATTTGCAGGTGCGGGACTGCTGTAGATAAAGGTGACTAATGGCATTTTCATAAATAAATGAATAATTTATTAATTGGTGTCGTCTCTGATAACTTCAAAACGGTGTCTCGGATCAAAAATCCGAGTGTACGGTTGAGTTCAGAATGCTACGTTTACTCTAGGGGCATCCAAAATTTCTCTGTGCTGGGAGGTTTGGTTGGGGACATATATGGTTGTGGAATTAATTAATTAATTAATTAATTTAAATAAAAATCCATCGAACCCCCCCATTCCCTCATTGTTGTGAACAAGAATTAAGCCTCCTATATCCTTCTTTCTTATTTGATGAACCACCGGATCGAGTAAATGAAGTGCTGACGAGATCAAATTTTGAAAGTGGCTGCTCTTGGATCTAGCAGTGGCAGTAGTGGAGCGTGAAAAGCGTTTGTGTTCCACCAAAAGTTAGGAAGTTTGAGTTTTAATATCCTGGATCCCATTTATGTGTTTTTTCTTCAATCTTCATAATGTTTGTGTAGTTAGGGTCTTAATATTTTCGAAACATTTTTCAGATCTAAATTTGGTTGACCGGGGAGAACCTGGTCGTCTATAGAATATTTCTGGCACCAAGGTCAGATTCCATCAGCTTCCATGGAGAAATTCTATGGGGGAAGCAGTGGCATGGTGTAACACCCCGGGCTTCCATGATACGCTTCTCATTCAATAATGCAATAGCTTGCATTGTACGCAACTTCGAGTTCTAAAACACCGCGACTAATAAAAGTAGCCATTATGAATAGTAATAACCAGTTTTTAAAATTATAGAAATTTTATATTTCAAAATGGACTTCATTTTTGGATTCAGAATATCTAAATTAGCCTATGTTGAATTTTTGGTATTTTTCTGAGAACTTCTAATTTTTTATGTATAGTGAAAAATACTTAAAAACAACTTTTTTAATAAAAATAATTTATAGTGATAAATTATACTATTTAGTGGTTTTAAAGTATAATTAGAATATATTTTTACCATTTTATCCAATGGTGGTCATTATAATTAATTTAACATTGAAATTGGACATAAACGATTGCCAATCTTTTGATATAAATTGTTTCTTAAAAACACGCTATTTGTTGTAACAGCGGGAATTAATTATAAAATTAATTAATGCAACTTATATGTTTGGAATTTTTTAAAATAGACATCATTTTTGTATTCGGAATATCAATTATAGCTTAGGGTGAAATTTTGGCCTTGTTCTGGAAAACTTCAATTTTTGATGAATAGTGAAACCACTAAGTGGTAGTTAAATAACTGAATTTTCGTTTAAATGAAATATTACCACTTCTGTGATTTGATTTTCAAAAATACTACATACATGGTTGTAATTAAGAAGTAAAATTTGGTTCAATGAGATTAAAATAATTTTTGGTGAATAGTAACTTTTAAGTTCTTAATCGCGATTAGAGGTAATTAGTGTAGTTTAAGGTAAAAATAATGTTTTAATAATATGAGATGATCTTGACACTTGTCCTACTCCTATTGGATGAGTCATGGCAGACCAAGAAAACCCATGGGTCAACTTGGGGACCCCATGGAGCCACTTTGGTTGGAAAATGACATTAATATATATTTATTTAATGTTAAAATTAAATTGACACAAACATGAGTTGTTCTACTAAAACAGTTTTTAAGTGGGGCTACACAAGTCCAAATTTTGACTATAAATATTAATTAGAAATATAAAAAGATTTCCTACATCATAGTATTTTTTTTATAATTTTTATACATTAAATAAATTAAATTATTTATGACATCATGATGATGAAGCGATGACCTCATTATTTAACGATTTAAATAAAATGGAAAGATAATGTAAAATCCAAAGTGTACACTTGTAAAAAACCTATTGGATGAGTAGATTTAGAACCCTTATCATCTTATCCCTTAATTATATAAGTGTGGGACCTCTAAAATCCGAAAATCATTTTATAATAAAGTGACTTTTCTTTACTTTCCAAGAGTGCCCCTCCTCTCCACATATAAATGGCCCCCACCTCTCCCACCTCATTTACACTTTAAAGCCATTTGGCTCGGCCAACCTCTGCCCAAATACTCTCCCAACTTCCCCCTCTTACTCCTAGAATCCTCACTTTGGTCAGAACTCTTCCCAAAGAAGCCTTTGGCTCAAATAAAAAAGACTTACCCGATTTTGAGGTAATGTCTTCTATAATGTTGTTTTGTTTTATTTTTCTTCTCCAACCCCCTAATCTCTTTTTATTCATTTATTTTGTAACAACACTAGTATCCTCAATATACTAGGATGTTTTTATAAGAAGGATTCGAGCTACACTTACACACACCTACATATAATGGTTAAAGAACATACGGTTTCTGTGGATGGCGAATTTATGCCTCACGAAACGATGATTGTTCAACACTCATATAACACCTTCAAAGGTGGCCATTAAGATATCACTATTTTTATATATGATATATAATATGTTTATGTTTTACTTATTCTTCTGTATTTCTCATTTATGGCATACTTTATGATTTCCATTATGGGTAAAACGCGATAATTTCATTTTAGGAAATGCGGACTACCGCCCCCTCAAAGTGATTTGAATCGTTAATGCCATATGTGGGATGTATAAAGGATGGATTAAATGGTATTATACACTATATTATACTGGAATTATTTTATACATTTATATCATTATGATTTCGTTCCATTAAATATGAAATTGAAATGAAAGTAGCGTTCATGCGTACGTACGGCTTACCGTCTCCATGAACGGTGCATTTCATTTCTTACCTCTAAATGTTACGTAATATTATAAATGAATGTATATAATGGATATATAAGATATATATGACATCTAAATCATGAATATAATTCTGGAGATAATGGATATTCTACCACATAAACAACTTGTAATTATAAGAAATTTACTGTTGACTCAAGTACCAAAGATCGACAAAACGACCGTTATTAACTTAAATAATTACATAATGTTCATATCATTGTAATAAGTGATATTATAAGGATAATGAAATTGAAAATGGTTATTAATAAGGTATATATTAACTCTAGTTTATTATTCAGGAGGTTAAAGAACGGTTGAGTCAAGTCAGACACGAGGTAAGGGTTTACTTCACAACCTCTTCATTATCCAAGGTTGTTTATACATAATTATCTACTGGGACCTCGTTATCATCCACATCCATGTTTCTTAAAAATGTCTTTCAAAACATTTTTACTATTAAATGGAAAATGTGTTAAAGTCATTTATACCCTTATACATTTTTGAAAGGAATCTTACCGTCGTTTTCCAAACAATGTACTTTTTGACCTCTTTGACAAATTTAAGGTAAGATTGTTTTTTTAACTTATACGGCGGGTGCGGCTATTTTCCGCCATTATAACTTCGTCGAAGCTTCCCTAACAAGATTATAAGAATATCTTCAAAGTAAATGTATAATTTTATAATTATGGGACTTTTAAATGATTTCAAAAAAGGAGAGATATTACTCTCAAATAGCTTTGATTTCATCCATGTCAACATCCTTTGATGGGTTTTAAGTTTAATTGGAATTGATTTATGATACAAAACTTCCATTGAACATTTGGTGAAATATTTGACTGTGGATGTGTTATTTTTATACCATCCATAGTTTATGGAGAAATTGTTGACATTTCGTATTCTAGTTTTAATACGAATATTTATGTTATGTTTAAACCTATTCATATGAGGAATGTATTGGACTTAATATGTGACGGCTGGAGCCCGCTATAGCTCCTCGATGCATTGGTAGGTCTCATGAGAAAACTAGACGTGGAATTGGTCGAGGCCCATTCCCAATTTGATTTATGGTTTTGGCCAAGGCCTTAATCATTTTAGACGTCTTGGCCGAGGCCTTGACAAAATGTTTCAGAATATCCGGCATTATACATTCTCTCATTATGAAAGTGGTTATTGATATTTCATGTGATTATTCATCTAGTAGAATATCCATGTGAAGAAATAAATGGCATTATCTCATTTTACTTTTTCCATATTATGTTGATGTTCAAGTTCAATAAGGCTTTTGTTTTAGTTACACATTTCCTTAAATGTTTATGTTTATTTATGAAAGATTCCGTAATATTGTTAACCTTACTGAGCATCTGAGCTCACCCCTTTCAATGTTTTAATATTTTTTCCAGGATGTGAAGAAGTATTTTATGAAT
Organism: Viscum album; assembly: GCA_963277665.1. Classification (NCBI taxonomy): domain Eukaryota; kingdom Viridiplantae; phylum Streptophyta; class Magnoliopsida; order Santalales; family Viscaceae; genus Viscum; species Viscum album. Next base: position 608,398,728 of record OY728133.1, on the reverse strand, counting down.
GACCTGCAGGGATAGTCAGAAGAGGATATGAGTGTGGACTATGAAGACTTTGTTTTTAGTTTTTTACTTTATGATGTAATGTAAGACTTATGAGTGTATCTAGTGTTTCCAAGGCTACTAAACTAATCGGTCTTTCGAGACTTGATCTTTTGTGATCATGACAATGTTATGAAGTAATGCACCGACTCTGGGTAGCTGGGGTCGGGGCGTTACACATGGTGGTGGTTTCCAGCTTCGGCTTGGCAGATTCCATCTCTATCACGATGGTTTCCAGCTCCGGTGTGTCGGTTTCCAGCTCCGGTGTAGTGGTTTCTAGCGAGACAGGTTGTGGTCCAGCCAGAATTATCCAGGGATTCTTCAAACACCCATAATTCGCAAACCGGATGTCTAATATGTGTTCTGTTTGAGGAAAAATGTTCATTGCATTGAGAATGATCTTTTTAGCTAAATTATTGAATTTTATGAGTCGGTCTTTTTCACAGGGACATGAAATGTGAAAATAATAATAATATTTTATTACTATTAATCTTCGACCTGCCATAACTTTTTCATAGAGCGTCTAATTGAGGAACTGTCAGTGGCATTGTGATCCGAAATGAAAATATAACTTTTCAGCATACATTCTTGGTGTTGGGAATAAGATCAAGGTGTGGGGCCTATGAGGCTTTTATTTTGGTGTTTACATAGGAACATGACATTGTAATTTGGTGTTTGTTTTAGATAAAGGAGTAGTTGACCTCATGAATTATTCTGAGGGGTTCGAACGGGTATGATCTGATTGATGAGTTTCAGAATCAAGGTGTGGGCTCCACTCAGTTTTTTTTTGGTGAATAGAACCTTTTTTACTGGTTGTTCATTTTGGGAGAGTAAATAGCCTATCATTTTTTTTGTGTAGTATGTGATGGTGGCCTCAGTCTGGTCCTAGGAGGTGCGTAGTGTGGCAATGTTGTGGGTCACTTGGGTTTGAAACGTTTGGACCAACAATAGTTTAGTGAACACTCTTGGTTCGTTCCTATGAGTGTTTGTGTGGCATGACAACCCTAGTACAGGATTGTGATTCTCTCTCAATAAGATGACTTTCAGATAGAGTAGTGGCATCCCCCTGGTGATTCTAGAGCAAGATCCTCTTTATTTTATTCCCTATATCATTTTCATGGTAGCTCTATAACCACTTATCCATGGGTTATGGTCTCGTACCTTACTAAGAAACCTCATTGGATTTTGAGGAATCATTTCTAATATGATCCCCTATGCAGTGGGTAATTTTAGTAGGGTTGCGGAATCATCAGGTATATGATCCCCTACTCAGCATGTGGTTTTTTGTAGGGTTTCAGTATCGACAGTAATGCAATCCCCTGCTAATTGAGTGGTTTTTGTAGGGTTTGTGTTATAGTCAATTCAATCCCCTTATTCTCATGTTATACCGGATGTGGTTTCCAGCATCATCATGAACACCTTTACATGGGCGATGATCCTCTATCTGAGTGATATGTTATGTGGACTTTCAGATCAGGTTTTGGTATCCCCCAGTGGATCATGGGTGTGATCCCCTATATGTGAGATCTTTAAGTTACTGGAGTGGGTTAATGTATCCTATATTGGTCCCTAGGAATGATCCCCTATCATAGGAGTTTTGTATTTAAGTTATTTCAACATAGTGTTTTTAGTTATGATGTCCGGTGTGGGTGTTCTCTCGGATTTTCCATCTAGGATGGTGTATTGTGGCCTAATAGAGTGTATCTCTTGGTTGAGTGTCAGCTGGGATGACAGATCTTGTTTTGTATGTTCTCATTGTTTATGTAAGTCTTATATCTTTGAGTAGAACATGTTGCTGGAAATGAGGCCAGAACCACATGAGGCTTGGTTCCTGAAACAAGTATATTTGAATTTTCATTGTATATGTTTTGGAATATACATGATCTAGGTTGACTAGCCGTGTTTGGTTGATGATGGTCTCGAGGTTGAGTTGCTCCCTCGTTTGTGTTCTCTCTGGCTGGGATGAGCTGATTGTTACCTTTCTGTTCTTTCTTTTATTTTGGGGTTTTGGGGGTTCCTACTGAGAATTTTTTCTACACACCCCTTCACATTCTTTTCCACACATGTTTTCTGTCTTATTAAAACTACAGGACTTTTGATGGAGTCCTATTAGGACCCATAGGAAGTAGAGCTTACTGAGCATGAACGACTGGAGTGTTTACCTGAGCTGTGTCAAGGAGATTTCTAGAATGTTCCTTTGACAATGATCCCATCCTTCTGAGCAGGTTGAATGCATTTTTAGTTTTATTTTTATAGATCATTTTTCCCTTTTTTACTTTGTATGTACTCTAGTTATGGGTCAAATGTATCCATGAATTTATTTTTAGTGTTTGTATATATCTATGCATTTTTCCGTTGATGTGTTTGTGGGTGGGTGTGTTCATGTATTATAGGCTAATGTCACCCATGTCTATGATTGGATACTCGGTGATAGTCGCCAGCCCATGATCTATTAAGGGAAAGCTTGGGGAGTTGTGGGTAGATCCCTATTGGGTCAGGTCATGACCTAGTTGTATCACTGTAGGATCCACCTTTGTGATCTATGAGTATAGTTGGTCTTGCTGTGAGATTGGTTTGGGTTGCATAGTGGCAGTGTTAGGTTGTTTTGAGTTTGGATTTCAGGATAGGGACACTAATGTCGGTTCGGCGGCCGACATATCCATTCACCAGGACTTTGATAACCTATCTTTTTACATGGGAAATTAGTACACTTGTCATAAGTAAATAATGGTACATGAATCATATAGGACTGGGTTTTGTATTTTTCTCGTCCTTCTTGAGTTAGCTCCCCAGATATACTCTTTGACTGTGGTTCTATTTGATTTTATTTTTGGATGCCTCCATGATGATAGCCTATGTGGGTTCTGTAGTGGGATTGTGGAGAATATCCTCCTTGAGTGGTGGCTTGAGAACATGGAACATGTTCTGAGGCAGTACCTCCCAGTGGTCCACCAGTTTATCCATCACTTGTCGAGCAGCTGGTTGTGCCAGCAGTGCAGGATGAGGATGTGTGTAGGATGAGTGCATTGCATGAGTTTGAGAGGTAGTGAATTATGAGGTACCAGGGTGATCCAGACCCCTAGTAAGCTGATGACTAGCTTCAAGCAGTCACCCAAGTTTTCCGCCTAGTGAAAACACATCCAGATCAGATTGTGGTCCTGGCGGAGATCCTTCTACATGGTTCGGCCGGGCGATGGTGGTGTATGGTGACCAAATACCATGATTAGGAGATGCTCATGTGGGAAGAGTTTGATACACTCTTCAAGGAAGTGTTCTATCTGGCCACGATGAGGTCAGTGTTAATCCAGGAGCTGCGGCATCTTCGTAAAAAGGGCATGATCGTGTCGTAGTTCTCAACAAGTTTTACAGACCATCCATTCTACTCCATGGATATGGTTTAAAAATTGTTCTTTTGGGCTCGGACCTTTGATCTGGGTCTATGAAGAGACATCTGAGCAGGTGTGGTTTCCTTGGGGCTTCCCACCTATGTTGGAGTGCTAGAGCGGGACATAGTGGTGAAGATTTTTTTAGATAATTATATTCCACCCAATAGTTCTAGGGACGTTAAATCTTAGACCTTGGTAGCTGGTTCGATATCAGGTATTCGAATGCAGGTGCAGGGGTTCAGAGATGCTCGATGTTTTAGGAGGCATCCCCATGATGGAATATTTGAGGTTTAGGGATCTTAGTCTGGTTTTGGTATGTCGTAAGAGTGGCTTTATTATGCTTCCGATGGATGGGGACATCTTGGTAGAGATTTTCCAACCCACCATGCTTCTGAGAATGAGCTGGTCAACAGACCGCCTTGGCAGCAAAAGCATTTTGAGAATGGAGGTCCACAGGGTGGTAGACGTGGCGATGAAGTTGGTGAAGTATCTAGAAGAGGCAGGAGATATGAGTTGGCGCCACCACCACCCCTATGATCTCCACACCGGGCTCAGGGAGCTGGAGTACAGGAGCGAGGAAAACTTTATACACTAGAGGTTGTTGATCCTGAGGCTCCATGGATGGATAGAGGTACATTTTGTGCCCTTTTTACTTTTTGAAGTAGTTTTGATTGACATTTTAGGTAGTAATATTTCTGTTATGTTGCTTGATCCGTGATTATTTAGGGCATTGGTAGGACCTTGTTTTTGTGTTGGTTTTGTTAGATCTTCTACCAATTCATGAGGAAGAGGGGTCCTTCCTCAACTGAGAAGCATTTTTGTGAAACAATTAAAACTGTATCATCCATTTAGTGCCACAAAAAGTGGATAGTATCGACGTGTGGAGGAATATTCCCTCCAAATTATGTGTTTGGGATACAGTTGTGTTTTGGGGAGTTTGTGTGAAAAAACATTGGGTTCCCCATAGTGTTTTCGGGTTTGAATCATCATAACCCTTGATGGATTTGATGTGATTTTGGTGAAATCACTAGTTTGGGAAACCCAATTCAGTGTTTAGTTTCTATTCCTTGTGCTGATTTATTTTATTGGACAAAAAGTCCTAGGTTGGGGAGGATGTAGAGACTTAGGTTTTGACCCTGTCATACATTGGAATATTCCGACGAACAATTCTTGAGTTAGGCGCAAAAGTGGCATGAGATTCCAAGACCCGGTGTTCCTGGAATTTATTTTATACAAATATTAGGTATTTCTATATTATGAACCAACTAGAGATGTGTTATCTCTAAAAAGGTAGCTCAGATCAAAAATTTGGGGGAACAGTTTCGTCCGGAGTGTGTCGTTTAACCTAAGTGGGGAATAACCTTTGTGGGTGTGGGCATGCTGTAGAAAAAGGTGACCAGTGACATTTTTTTAAATAAATGAATAATTTATTTATGGGAGGAAGCTCCAATAATTTCTAAATATAGTCTCATATTGAAATTCTGAGCGAGAAGATGAGTTCTTAATGCTGCGTTTACCCTAGGGACGATCTAAACATCTTTGCATCGAGAGGTTTGGCCTAGGGCATAGCTTGTTATTGAATTAATTATTATTATAAATAAAAATAAATAACCCCCCCCCCCAGCTATCTACACTACACACAAGGAGGAATCCTCCACCTTCCTCTGTGCTTAGCAGACAAACTGACGGATCGAGCAAATGAAGAACCAACAAGCTCCAATTCTGACAGCGGACACTTCTGGATCGAGCAGCTGCAACAGCAGAGCGTGAAAAGTGTTATAGTTTCACTAAAAGGTAATAGGATTGATATATAGAATCTCATATGTTGTTTATGTGTTTATTTTAATCAAATTTTCATAAAGTTTTTGTAGTTCAGGTCCCAAAATTTTCAAAACATGTTTCGGGTCAGAATTTTAACCACCAGGATGCTCTCGATGGTCAGTGGAAGATTTCTGGTGAAAATTTCTGATCCTAGTAGCGAAAATGGTAGAATATGAGGAGGGAAGTGGTTGAGAGGTAGCATCTCGGTGGTTTCTTGTTCTGCTGTAGTACATTCTGGCTTTGGCTTGGTAGATTCTGGCTCTTGTGCGGTGGTTTTTGGTAAGACATGTGGTGGTCTGGCCGGCATTTCCTGGGTGTTCATTAAACCCCCATAACATGAAAATCGTAAGTCTGATTTGTGATCTATTTGTGTTGACACATTCATGGCATTGAGATAGAACATTTGAGACCGCTTTTGGAATATTATGGGTCATGTTTTTGGCCCGGGGCCATGAAATGTTGAAAATAACAATAACTGTTTATTATTATTCAACTTTGATACACTGTAACTTCTGCTCGGAGCATCTTCTTGATGCGTTGTTAGTGGCGTTGTGATATAGAAAATAATGAGGAATTTTTTGAACAGTTTTCAGGCACATTTATTGAGATATGTTTATGGGTCCCTTGAGGATGGGTTTTGACATTAATTGAGAAACATGTCTTTTTCATATGGTTTGTGTTTTGGATGAATGATTGGGTGATCTCATGAATGTTTATGAGGGGATTGCTATGGAATGATTCACATAAAGAGTTCCAGAATTGTGTTGTGGGCCCACTCATACAAGTTATGAGGAATAAAACTTTTTTCATCAAGTTTCCATTACAGATGAGTAAATAGACTATCTTGCATGTTTTTCGGTGGATAACGCGATGGTGGCCTCGGTTTGGGGATAGGAGGTGTACAGCGTGACGATGTTGTGGGTCAGATGGGTTATCGATATTTGGAACTACAATGGTTGAGTGAACTCCATTAGTTTATTCCTATGCGGGTTTGTGTGGCTTTACAACCCCAGTATGGGTTTTTGATCCCCTCGATAGGATGTATTTCATATAAAGTTACGGAATCTTTCCCGTGATTCCATATCAAGATACTCTAGCCTCACTTTCCTTTATTGGGTTCTTGGTATCGCTTTGACCGCATATCAAGGGGCTTCGATCCCCTATCTAGTAGGGAAACACCGTAATATTTAAATCATCATCATGAATATGATCCCCTATGTAGTGGGCCATATTAGTAGGGTTGTGGTATCGTTAGGTATATGATCCCTTACTCAGCGTTTGGTTTTCCATAGGGTTGCAGTATCATCCTTAATGTGATACCCTACTCAGTGCATGGTTACAGTAGGGTTTGTGGTATCATCGGTATGATCCCCTACATAGCAAGTTATACTATATGGGGTTTTCGACATTGTCATGAAAACCTTTACATGGGTGATGATCTTATATCTGAGTGAAGTGTTCAATGGACTGTCAGATCAGGTTGTGGTGTCACCCAGTCATTCATAGGAGTGATCATCTATCTGTGAGATCTTATAATTACTAGTGTGGGTTCATGTATCCCCAAGTAGACCCTAGAAATGATCCAATATCCGAGGAGATTGGTGTTTCTTCTTTTTCAATGTGGTGTTCTTAATGATGATGAATTATGAGGGTATTCTCTCAGATGGGCCATCCGGGATGTTGGAATGAGGCTTGATAGAGTTTATGTCTTATACGAGTTTCATCTAGGATGATAAAGCTCGTGGATTGTGTTCTCCTTGTTTTTGTAGGCCTTAGATCATTGAGTAGAACATGTTGCTGGTAATGAAGTCATAACCTCATGAGTTTTGTGGCCTGAAACGACTATATCTTAATTTTAATGGTATATGTTTGGGAATATACCTGAGTTGGGCTGACTAGTCATTCTTTTGGATGGTCTCGAGATGGAGTTTCTCTCTCATTTGGGTTCCCTCTGAATGGGATGAGCTGATTGTTTCCTTTCAGTTGCTCTCTTTTATTTTTAATTTTTTGTGGTTCCTTCTGAGTATTTTTTATATTCACCCCAACAGGGTATTTTCCAGCATATGTTTTGTGTCTTGTACAGACCACATGCCTTTCAAAAGATTCCCAGAAGGACCTGATGTAGGTAGACTCTGTGAGCTTGACCGACCTGGGTGTTTACATGAGTTGTGATGAGGATCCTTCCAGTGGGTGATTTTGAAAGCTATTTTCTCTTTTTGACTTGGTTGGATGCTTTTGTAATTTTATTTTGGTGGTCCATGTAATTTCCATTTTTTACTTTTGTTTTACTTTGGTTGTGGGTTATATGTAGGCATGTATTTCTTTTAAGTGTTTATATACATCTCTGCATTGTTTCTTAGAATTGTATATGGGTGCGTGTGTATAGGTACCTTAGGAAAATTCCACCCAGTTGTGTGATAGCCAACTCGGTCCTAGTTTCCATCCCTTGGCCTACTAAAGGAAGGCTTGGGGAGTCGATGATCGATCCTCTTTGGTTCGGGTCATGACAGTGATAATTCTGTTTCCACTTTTTTTGGGTTGGGATAGTCAATGTGCTATAAACTTATCCACAAATCTTTTTCATCGTTCATTTATTGAGAAAATTTATATTAAAATCACTTTATCAAGGATCTTATGGTGATAAATGAGATAAATCTATAATTTTTTCTTAATGTAGAAAATATATTTAATGTGTTCACAAAACCATTTTATAATCATATTTTTCAATATTTAGGATGGAAAAGGGTGTTCAATCATCCCCTCACAAGGTTGTGGTTTGGTATTATATCCCATATCCCACCTTGTTCTTCATAATTTATTGTTTGAGGGTGTTGAATGATCACATGAAAGATCATGATACCTTCTTCTTTGAAATAATGAATCAAACTATATTGGAATCATTGAGTTTATATAAGTTTTATTATTGAAGAAGATGAAGTGTTATAATGATTTCAATGTATGATATTTAAGGGAATGTAAGATAATATTTACATACATGCATTAAAATTGTCCAATAGAGGATTATCTTATATACATGAGAATTATACTCTAGTTTATTTTCCAATAATCATGAAAATTATCAAATAGAGAATTGTTATATGGAGATGATGGAATATAAGAATCATTCGAGGACAAAAAATGAAGGGTCATGTGGCTATGATAGATGATTCTTTTGATTTGTGGATTTAAAACTAATTTAATGTATATATTTCATGGAGGATAGTATAAAGAATTATGAATGCGTGTTTCAATGATGATTTGATAAGATTTATTAATTTTTATTAAAAAGGAAGGTGATAATTCAAATAACAATATTAATGATATTATATTAAAATCCTTAATTCAATTGAAATATTGTTGAACAATGTAGATTTGGATGATTTTTCTTGGCCTATAATCACATTGTTTCCTTAAAAATTATAAAAATAATATTTTGGATAGTATTAAGTAAATATATTTATCATAATAATTAAGAAGAAAATGATTCATGATTCTGAAATGCTGGATAAAATTTAGGGTTGTTGAAGAAGAAAGAATCATGATAATGAGGAAGAAGAAGTTGTTCTTGATCACCATTATGAAAGAGATTGAAGAAACAGAACATAGTATTTTCTACAATTCAATTAAAGAAGGCGGACACTATATATATGAAGTATACATTAAGTTAAAGGATATTAAAGTCATTCCTCTTATTATGAAACTCTTCGATCCATCATTACTATAAGATATACACTTACACCATTAGAAGAATTTGTTGTATTGAATTTTAATGGTTTTCCCCTACATATTGTAATCCATAAGATGGTTTCTACGGGAGTATCTTATCATGGTTGTTTTCAAATACCAAAGACCATAATCTTTTATTAAGTAGAGAACCATGAAAAATCTATTGTTCCATTCATGTATGTGAATGTGTGTGTTTAACTATGACATAATTTTACTATATCTTTTAAAATTGATATTTAGAATAGAAAAAATATAAAAAAAATTGTCAATAAATGACCCACACCCCCACCCTCTAAGTGATTTCATCAATCTTGTGTGTGGATTTTTAATTTATCATGTTTCAAAAGAATTTTCTCAGGTAGGTAAATTTTTGTTTTGTTGAATATATAGTCACTACTTTGGATTTCACTATAATTTTATTCATTAATATAAATCCAAAATACACATTTAATAGGAATCTATTTCAATATCAATGGTTTATATGATTTATATATATTCAGCCATCACATGAATTTTAAATCAAGACATAGATATTTTATTTGAAAATTAAATAATCTATTTACAATTTCAAAATATAAAAATTATTCTAAACTGTTATAATACAGAGTTATGTTTTTGGGAAAATTAATCAAAATTTTCTCCTTATATATTTTTATACCACTTATCTTCCTTTATATTCAAAATGAAATATATAAATATCGAATCGAAGAATTGTAATCAGTTCTTAACATCACTATCAAAAAAACATTCAATAAAATTATACTCATAGGAATTATTAGTTTAAATTGAAATGTAAACAAATAGTTAAAAATATAATTAATATAAAAATAAATGATTTGAAGAAGTATATGATAATCCAAAATAAAAAAAAATAAAAATTTCAAACCCTTAAACACTACATAATGGTTTATATGATTTATATCATTAGATAATTTTAGTAATGTTAGGGGATGAAGGTAGGAAAGGAGAGTTGATTAACTAGTATGGATGTTGGGGAGGCAAGGTCACTAACATCAGACTCATGGATAGATTGGCATTGAATGATCAGGGTCAAGGTAGAAGGGAATTTATGGTGATGGGGGTCTAGGGATTCTGGTTTTGGGGGGTTGGGTTGGGGTCATGGTTGGGGTTTGGGAGATGTTATTCCAGCATCTAGGGTTTGGATTAGGGTAGGGGTCATGGGGATAAGTATCCCACCGCCATGGTTTTGGACCACCTTTGAGGTTTGGGCTATTTCTGGGGGATTGGGTCAAACGTAGAAGGGGGGGTTATAGGGGGAGGGGTTGGGGTCAGATCGAGGTAGGTGGTAATGCTTTTATTTTTTTCCATAATTTTATTAGTTTTTTATAAAAACAAAACACTAATAAGTATTTTTTTCTCTTAAACCTCCACTTAATTTTAACATCTTTTAAAAAAATACATTTCATTAGTTACAATAAACCACAAATTTATTTTAAATATAACTAAGTACATTAATATATATATATATATATATAATCATTTAATAAGCCCATTTTTGATATTTTTCTTTATAGTGTTGCTAAATTCTCGTGTATTGAAACATTTTTTTCATTCATACTCCTTGTATTATCTTATTATCGATGAACCATGTAATACCCTTTGAGTCTTGTGCTCTTATATTCATTTGTAATTTTCATGATACAAATTAGTTAAATTGGGTATGAAACTATAGAACTAACTATTTAAATAACCTTTTACAAGTGAAGTGACAATCATATTAAGATATTTCACAATTGAAAAATGTGATCTTACTAATAATAAGGTGATGATTCGATTAATAAATTAGTGGTTTATTAAAACATTATTGGAATAATATTTCATACACCGATTCACCCCCATTAAGGTATCTATCAAATAAGTCCCTTGTAGATCTAATAATTGGTCTTAGAAGACATGTTACTTATTATTAGATTAATTTTACTCTTATATCATATGGTTTAGTGATTATAATTTAGTTATTTTTTTTCTTACATTATAATTGAAGTAATGTTAGAAATAAATCATAAGCAGATTTATGTATTTAAACGAAATTGTTTTTCTAACATCAGGAAAGATTTAATATTATATCTTGATGTACACGTTGGATTACCATATGATGTCTTATTTGGTGGCATTATTCTACATTACTAACATATAATTGTGTATTAGATAGTTCAAATAAAGTTTTATATTGATTTATATATTAAGGAGACATTAATGGAGGCTCTAGAAAGTATGTATTCAAGAAGGGTTATCATAGAAATTTTTCTAAGGACTAGTTGATGAATTAGGGATATGTACATGATAATGAATAAATAATAAATATTGACATAGATTTTTATATATTATGAGATATAAATAATAAAAAATAAGATTATTACTGCTAAGAAGATAGGCATTCCATCTAAGGTAAACAATTTTAATTCCATTTTATAAATAATTTTTAATAATATTTTGGAATACTCTATAAAATATGTAAATTTATATTCAACATTATAGATTTATAGAATAAAATTATTCCAATGGTGGCATTGAAATGATATGAAAATTTTTAATTTGGAAAATTTTCTAACAATACTCAAATAAAGAAAAAACCCTTATAATAATAGGTGGAACAATAATAGGTCAAGATTTGAGTTTCTTATAGAGTTGTTAATGATATATTCATGGAGAAAACAAATTAAGTTGAGTGGTGGAGGCCGTGAAATTTTATATAAATAATTTGAGTGCCAATATTAATGGAAAGAGTAATTTTATTAATGAACATTCACAATAAATTTTAAATAAGATGACTATAGAAAAGGAATTGAAGTAAACTATAATTCATCATAAAATAAAAATTAAAAATGTGAGAAAATATACGAATGAAGCTAGATCAATACTAAATTTGACACATTCCTATCCTGATGAATATTTTAAAATGATCAAGGATCATGAGATAAAAATCACTTCCTTTAATGGAAATGTTGAGTTATATTTTCCATTGAAACAAACCCAAAAACTAAAGACTGTAAAATTTTGAATATATAATCTACATAGAATCATTACTCCATTAAAAACATTATTAAAATACTTTTTAAATAAATAACTGAAAATTTTATCCTTATATGGAATATTATGACTCCCCAATGTGTGTGTTTAGAAGCCCAAGGGCTCAATGGAAGAAGAACACATATTAGTTACACATCCCAACCAAATGGATATAACATGAGGTAGTATTTCATTTGTAGGTGTTTTAGATAATATAACCCTAGTGAAAAGGTATGACTATATAGTATTATATACAAAATAAATATCATAAAGAGTACAATTATTGTAATTATAAACCAAAAAAGATTGTAAACTATAATAAAATATATTTTTAGGAAAATAAAATAATTATTTTATAAAAAAATAGTGTAAAAAAGAAATATAAATCAATAATATATGATGAAGAACAAAAAATATACATATTTGACAGAAAAGGGGAAAATATGGATGATGTAGAAAAATGTATAATTTTTCCCAACTATTAAAAAAATTCACTCAAAATTAGGCTCTGCATGGAAAAATAAGTCTGAGTTGATTCTAATGGATATTGAATTAGGTAGACATGAATCATACATCAATCCACTAATACCATATACTACAAGTAAGTAAATTATGGAAGGTGAAAGTGATCTACAATGGAGGAGGAAGAATGATTATAGATATGAATATGATACACAAATTAAATTGACTAATTTCGGTGAGATTAATTTCACAAAGAAGGTTAATCCTCAGAAAAAGAATAATGAGTAATATCATGATCAAAGTGATGTTTTTCTAAGTGGTATTATAAATATAACCAACATAATGGATAGGATAAAAATTAGAAACAAATGGTTGGTCTAACAATACCATCCATTTTCCATAAATTGAGTATGTGAAAGTGTCCCCTCACCCCATGAATTGAAACCTGGTTAAATATTTCTACATATTTTAATGTTTTCAAGAAAATATTATCCATGAGTAAGTTTTATAATGAGTTAAAAACCTGATTTTTTGGAACACTCTAAATATCCAATTTAGGATTATAAGAAGTTCAAGTAAAACTATATAGAATTTAAAATAACACGTATAAATTAAAATAAAAAGTATTAGAGTAGTAATTTTTAGTATCATAATGAGTATCAATGTCATGTATTGGGGTAAAGAGAACACATTATCAATTAATATCAAGCATTAATTATGGAAAATGAAATCCTAATGAAGGATAAGTAGAAAACATATATTTCCTGAATTAATTTTTTACGAAAAAACGTTTTTATTATTTTGTATCATATTAGAGTTTGAATCATATCAAAATTTCATGAAATATCCTAGGACAAACCTGAACCAAACACCTAAACTAGTCTAAAATATGTCCCATAGGGAATACCCAATCCCAACAAGATGAAAAAAATAATTTGGGAATCACAACGAAATCATTGGGGAAAATTAATTCCATGAAACAGTAGATAAGTAATAACAAACAACATGAATAAAGATAACATCGAGAGTATAAAGATAAAGGTTATATAGACCTCCATGTAACTTCATAGGTCACCACCAACTAAAAAACAATGCTCTCTCCGTGATTTAATCTGAAAAATAATATAAACATTCAATAATATAGGATCAACCAATGATGTGTGGAAAAAGTAGGGTGTGAGCAAAAAATAGAATAGTTGGAAAGCACTACATAATCCATGCATGTCATTTCTGAAATAAATCCATAAATATTTCACTAAAACTAAAGATGAAATATAATTTTTATCATTTTATTTAAACCATAATAGAATTAAAAAACCACTCTTGAAAAAAAGTGAGGTTTTCCCTTTTTAAACATATTTTTATTTCAAAACCTACTTTAAAACCAATAAAATGAAAGATACAAAAATTTTGTAAATACATGTCCAAAAGGAAAAACTAAACACAAAAAATAGGATACATTAGAGAAAGTAGAAAAAATTATTGTAAAATTTCATATGAATAAGAAAAAACATACGAATATCAAGTAAAAAAATTGATCAAAAATAAAATGGAAAAATAATAATGTGTAATCATGGAAATGTGGAAAATATATGAAAAAGTTCCCCAAGTTTTACATAGTTTAGTCCCATATATTGTTGAATGATGCAATCAATATTCAATAACTAACATGGATAATCTATCTAGACTCACCAGTTTCATTGCCCATATGGCTAATAACTATTTAAATGGATTTATTCAATTTAGTCGGGGAATTGAAATAAATGTTCACTCACCCAACTAGATGATTTCTAGGAATCCCATGGGAATAATATAACGGGAAATTGATGAGGACGTCTCATGCTTTTCAATAAATATAACCTACATATGCCACCACAGAAGCCTTTACCACTCCAAGACAACATTTATACATAGACCCTCTTGAAAGGTGGACAAACATTTGGCTACCCATCACATAGTGTTTCATCTGGAAAAAAAGGATGACCTTATTTTCTTAAGATTTAAACATTGCAAATGGTTTCTAACAAGTTTATTCGTATAACCGGAAACTTCCAATGATTATATATCCATTTGGTCCTACTTTCCAAAGGTAGGTTCCCATTAGTTGTGAACTGATGAGGCTTAAGAATTTTCATTGGTCGAGAGGATGGGGGGTCAGACTCATCGCACCTTTTTTAGGGGAATTATTGCCTACCCTTAGACTCTCTAATATATTTGAGTTATGTTCAGGAATCCTTATTAATTTACCAATCATGAAAATGAGTTTTTCCTTTAGATCTTGTACTCAATGATTGATATGTTGGAGATTTAGAGAATCTTTTATATGTATTTGAGGTTATTCATCAATAGAGAATCATAAATATGAATTAGAGATTCATAGTCAATGGTATCCTTTAATACAATATATAGATATATCTTGGTCATTATGGTGACCATACTGGTTTTAAATCCACTCAGTGGGGCACATGGAGTTTATTGTCATTTGGAAATGCAAGGATTGTTTTAGAGTGTGGATCATACCCGCAGATGGGCTACCTACGTATCCTTGTTACAAAAGGAATCAAAACCCACGTAGTTTGAGTGATGAAGTATGAGGTTCATGCACGATTAATGTCTCAAAGAGAGATTTAATAATTACTTTTACGCTCTAAGCTCATGTGTGTCATGCTCATTGTGAGAAGTAAGAGGTATTAGTAAAACATGATGATTATTCCATGGAAGATGAAATCATAAGAAATGATGTGGGGCTTACGTATGTATGACCACCCATGATAGATGAGTATTGGGATTTACATTAGGGAAGACACCTGGGAACATGTTCCATAAATGTATATGTGCTTTATGGATTTTTGGATACTTAACTTAGGGATTACTCGTGAGATGTGTTACCAAATTAGAGGGGACTTATGATTGGGTTTTATTCTTGAAAAGGAAGACAAAAACAAAAGAAATTATTACTGGGGATTACTCATGAAGTGGATGCCCATATTAAGGGGATTTTTAATTTGGGGTCACTCCTAATAATGAGGCCTAGATTATGAGAAATTATAACTCGGGATTACTCTTGAAAAGGAGGCACAGGTTAAGGGAATTATGGATGGGGATTACTCCTAAAACTGTGGCCTAGTTTAAGGATACTCGAGACTTGGGGCTTACTCTTGAGAAGGAGGCCCCAACATGGAACTTGGGGCTTACTCTTAAAGAGGATGCACATGTATAGGGAATGTGGGGCTTACTCTTAAGGAGGATTCCCATGAATAGAGAACTTGGGGATTACTCCTAAGGAGGATTCCCAAATTAAATATCCTCACATCTTAAAGGATGAGGTTGAATGAAGTAAATCTCCAACCATAATGACATAAATTTATATACATCACAATATTTTGAGATATTTACTATATAATTCCTTTCAGATAAGGAAGCCAAAAAAGGAACCATTCCATAAAATGGATTTGAAGAGGGTTTAGAAGGTTAAATCTTGAAGAAGATAGGTGAATTTGAAGAAAGGAAGTGAATTGGAAGGAGTCACGCAATTCCTGGTCTGGCGTGCAAGTCCCGATCGATCAAGTATACTTCTACGACATGAGTTCACTTGGGCGACGAAGAACCTGTAGGATAATACATGGGTGAGACATGGCTCAAGCACTTACTATTATCCCTATATGCTTTCAGAAGGGCGGTGCGCAAGCTTCCTTGAGAGGGAAAGGTGGAGCACAAGTATCATCCCTTCCCTTAAGGGCCTGACACTATGGCGCGCAAGTATTGATGAGTTTTAATAAATAGGCCTTACTATTCCTCTTTAGATCTTCCATTCTTGGTAAATAATTACCTTATAAGTGTCTTGAAGACTTCATACAAAGACTTGGGTGACCCGAGCTTGAATCCATGTTTTGGATTTTTCATTCTCGAAATAGGGGGCCCACAGTGGGTATTTATAAGCCACCTAAGGTTTGTCCGAAATTTCACTTAGGGTGCACAAGTGACTTGTGCGCCTCCTATTTGGCGTGCAAGTGACATGCGCGCGCAGATATACTTGCATGTATTAATGCCTTTTCAATTTGAGAGGAATCATCCCTTTTCTTTGCTTGATTTATTCCCCTTAGTCAATCTTTGGACTCTGTGACAGAAAGGATCATCAACAAAAGACCCCCCCCCCCTCAAAGATAGATTTGAAAAAGAAGAGAGTATTTGACTCTAAGTAGAAAGAGAAACAAGGGATCTTTGTTGTTATTGGAAGTTTAAAGTCATACATGTTGGACATAAAAAGGCTAATGTTTAAGGTCGAATAGATTTGACTGAATGGATTAAAATAGACTCAATTCATTGATAATTTTCTTGAAAACATATTACCACGTTCAAGTATTGGGGAAAAAATGTAAACTATGACTTAGGAAATTTTGAATCTGCGTAATGATATAAAAAATGGCTAAAAGGAATTAGAAGATGTATATCCTAAGAGTGAAGTTACCACTATTTAAAAAACTCTTTTGGGGGTTGAATTATGAAGGGACACATAAAGGCATTCTCAGCATAGTCAAATAATAGCATCTTTTGGCTGACAGGTCTGTTATATAGACTACTTATGCAAGGCTACCTAGGGGTTTGTGCTGTATAGTCAGGCAAAAGAACTCTAAAAAATTTACACTACTATTACTAAAACCCAGTAAAATTTTATAAAGATTAAAATTTTCCAAAGCATATAGTCTGCTATATGGAGAGAGGTACTGGAATATAAAGACGATTTTTTCAATCAATATTGTAAATGAATTGGATGAATGTCACTCCTATGATAGTCTGACCCAAACCTTGGGAAGATAAATATACACCATAAACTTAAATACTTAATAGATCATGGAAAAGAGTATGGAAAAAATATGTCACAGATAGCTATTTTTTGGATCCCTACAAATTTTCATTTAACAAAAATAAGGAAAAAAAGTGGCTTTTCCCCCAAGATTGAAGTTACCACTATTTGACAAACCTGTTAGGGGATTGAATTATGCAGTGACATTTTAAAGTCATCGGCTGTATAGTCAAATAATAGCATCTTTTGGCTGATAGGTCTATTATATAGGCCACTTATGCAAGGCCACCTAGGGGCACGTACTGCATAGCGAGGAAAAAGAATCCTCAGGTATCATACATTTTGGGACCAGAAGTCAAGAAAAGGGTTATGGAGATCTGAAAGTATTTAAAGTCAGGAATATGAAACATCAAAATGGGCATTGTACAATGCATGAAGAAGATACACAGATCCATTCTAACCATAATCATGTTGTGGTTGGGTCCTGAATTGAGATGCTGGACTTCACTACGTATCCCATAAGGATGGGAATCAAGACATACGTAGTTCTTGAAATAAATTTTATCGTAATGTGGTACGAGAGTGTAGGATATCTTAGATTGGGATCATAGAGCTCAGACTATAATGCGGAATACACATTTTCTGTTTGTTATAAACCTGATGTGAATGAAGACCAGGGTTTTCATGCCACATTCATTTTTTCCATGGGGGAATATTTAGCCAGGGGGCTGAATGTGTAATTTGGGGTTAGGCCCAAATACTTGGGTCTGGATTCGAGGGATTATCAAATGTTCCTACATATCCCATAAGAATGGGAATGAAGCCATACGTAGTTCTTGAAATACCCTCTGTGCAGAGTTGGTTTGTACAAGTGAAGGGTGAAAAGGGACATTAGTGCAATGATGGTTGGATCAAAGATTAAAGGTTCAGGCATTTCCAGGTATGCACGTAGTCTTTGAAATATAATATCACTGGAGATCAACATAAATAATGATTCCCTCTTAGGTGAGGGTATTAAAGAATTTTGTAGTTTATTTTCATACAGGAGAAACATGCGAATAGTTTATGGTCGCCTGCGTGGACCGGTGCTGCACAGTTTAGTGTCATGTAGCTAGGACGTATGGCTATATAGTTTAATGTTTTGTAGTGAGGACAATGGGTGATTGTATAGTTTATTATCCTATTTAAAAGAAGATGATAAACCAATGTGAAGATATTGGTTTTGGGGGCAGATTCATGAATCAACATCGTATGAGATAGAGGTGAACCGATGTGAAGATATTAGTTTTGGGCTAGAACCACAAGAGGTTTCCTATGTAACCAGCTTATAAGTCAAGGATCAATGTCATCGCAGTCTTATTGAAAAATGAATTGTTGATCCTATTGTTCTTGAGGAAAATGACCAAAAAATGGTTTTGGTAGTTACACATGATTAGCGGCCCAGAGAGGGTGTTATGGTTGATGTTTACTCTATGCTCACATGATTCATACTCGGTGTGAGAAACAATAGGTAGCAACAAACATAATGATACATAGTTTAATGTCATGTAGGACATAGAAGGGACTGGTCACAGTTTAACGTCGTGTTGGACAATGAGAGGCTATGAAGTTTAAAGTCTTGCAGTAAGGACTAAAGGGGACTATGTAGTTTAAAGTATTATAGTAAGGTCTAAAGGGGTATTTTTGTTACATGAAATACTTCATTAGAAATCTGGCATTGGTTGGATTCATGATGATTACTCCATCCATTGATATTAAAGATTAAGCTCCATTGGAGTAGACCTTATGTATTGAGTAACGTCCTTCCCACTTCGACTCAAGATTTGGAGGTTTCTTTCCCGGTATCATTGGAGTTCTGAGAACCAATACCAATTCTCCTTGAATGAATGAACGAAGAAGAACTTTTTTGTTAAAATCCACTACAATTCGATTCTGATTGACTTCCAAGTGGAGCAGGGTGCACAATATTTTTTCATCTAATCGTTCTAATTAATACAATCTCTTTTTAGATTGTTCATCTGTAGATGACTGATCAAAAATGGATACTCTAAGCAAAGTAAATTGAACCTCATTGGGAAAAACTTATTCTGGTCCATATACCAATGAATATGGAGTTGACCGTGTAGTAGTGCAAGTGGTGGTCCGATAAGCCCATAAATCATGAAAAATTTTATCAAGCCATGATTTATTATCTTTTTCCACCATATTTTTAAGTATGTTTGAAATATTCTTGTTAAAGGCTTCTATTAGTCCATTTTCCACTGCATGATACCAATATGAATGGTTGGACTTGATGGTGGATTCTTGATAAAACATCCTTACCTAGAATGAACAGAAGTAGGTGCCATTTCCCAAAAATATAGTATGAGGGACACCAAATCAGGTAATGATGTTAGACTTGATGAAGCTGACAATGATTTTAGAACTAACTTCTTTGATAGGTATTCCCTCTACCCATTTGGAAAAGAAGTCAGTAGCAGTAAGAATGTTCATAAACATCTTGTATGAAGCTGAAGGGTATGGCCCTACTACATCCATTCCCCATGTGGAAAATGGCCATGAGTATTTGGATGTATGAAGCAACTCTGGGTGATGATGAATGAAATTGGAATATACATGTAAAGAATGACACTTCTCAGTGAAATCAACACAACCTTGTATCATTTAAGGCTAAAAGTATCCCAGCCATCGAATTTGATCAGACAATCTATGTTCAGACTCGTGGGCACCACAGACTCATACTTGTACTTCTTTCATGATATCCATTTTCTCTTCACCATCAATACACCTGTAGATAATTCCATCAAAACCTCACATGTAGAGAATTTTTTAGTGATCTGGGCTATCATAAAGAGTAAAATTGACCACACATCAACGGACTAGTTCTTTCCCAGATCAATCAGGTTGGTGTGTTCCATTTTAAATGTATTCCCTTATAGGGGTCTTCTATCCTGTGCTATGACCATATAGTTCAGAAATGGGACTGATTTAATTGATTTCTCTTGTTCTGATTTGAACATATGGTGAAACTGTACGACGGTGGGCAATACTGATGATTGTTTCGTCTCGATTTGGATCTTCTATAGTTATGTCTACATTAGCTAGTGAATCAACTTGATCATTTTGTGATCGTGAGACATAAGAAAATGTCAGTTCCAAAGGAAATTCATCCATTAAATATTTGAAATATTGATATGAAGGGATTAACTCTTTTTTTCTGATGTTATAGTCCCCATTGAATTGATTGATTACAAAATTTGAATCACCTTTTACATTTAATTGATTCACTTGTGCCTTAAGCACCAACCCCAATCCTGTGATGAGAGCTTGATATTCTTCTTCATTGTTTGTATCGCCTTCCAACAATAAGAAAGAATAGGGTAACACTACCTTTTCTGGGGAAACAAGCACAATTCCAAACCCAACTTTGTTGAATTCATAATCTTCCATTTTCTTCCCTATTGGACTTCTGTAATCACCATCAAAGTAAATTTCCCATGCTTGAGGATTATCTTTAATAACGAAGACTTCCTCCTCAAGATGTTCAATATCTAAAGATGTATCTTCTACAGAAGGGTGTTCATAAAGGAAATCATCCAGATCTTGGCCCTTTATTGCATTTGGATACACATACTGGATATCAAACTGATTCAAAATAACATCCCACCATGCCAGACATCCTGTAAGAATTGGATTACTAAGGATAAATTTGAGCAGGTTGTTGCAAGATACCAATTGGACCTCATGATGTTTCAGGTAGTGTCTCAATTTATGAACAGAAAATATTAATTCCATGCAGCACTTTTCCATACTTTAATATCAAGTTTCTACCTCATGCATAGTCTGACTGAGACAACAAAGGCTGTTTTCATTCCCATCATCATTTTTTGGGCAAGGAAGGTAGCCAATGATCACTCTAAAGCTATCACATAAATAATAAGTGGTCTTCCTTCCACAAGTGGCATTAATACTAGTGGACTCAAGAGATATTTCTTGAGAATATTGAATGCTTCTTGACATTCTTCAGTCCACTGGTAAGTGGCTCCCTTCTTCATTAATTTGTTGAAGGGTAAACATTTTCCTGCCAGATTGGAAATGAAACGCCGAATATAGGCCAAGTGTCCTTTAAGACCTTCCAACTCCTTCAAATTTCGAGGAGGTGACATACCAAGGATTGATTTTTTCTTCTCAGGATCAAATTCGAGACCACGATGGCGTACAACAAAGCAGTGAAATTTTTATGAGGTTACCCCGAAAAGCGGATTTCAAGGGGTTCATATTCAAATTGTGTTGTCAAATATTATAAAATATGATTTCAAAATCAGCCAAGTGAATATAAATTTTCTGTATTTATCCACAAAATCATCCACATAACATTCAACAAGTTTCCTAAAAGGGGATAGAAGATACGGTGTATGGAAGATTGATATGTTGCACCTGCATTCTTCAAGCCACAGGGCATAACCCGATAGAAAAACACACATTGAGGGGCTGTGAAGGCTATATATTCTTCATCTTTTGGAGCCGTTCTGATTTGATTATACGCAGAATATCTATCCATGAAGGAAAGTGCTTCATATCCAGTCTTTGCATCAATTAAGAGTTATGTGATCGGAACTGGAAAATCATCCTTGGGACAACTCCGATTAAGATCTCTGAAATCAATGAAAACATTAATTTATCCATTCTTCTTTTTCACAATGACAATATTAGCCAAACATTTGGGATATTGAAATTCTCTGAAGATGTTATCTTTGATAATCTTATCCACTTCAGCTTCAATTTTGGAGGCATAAGTTGGGTGTGTTCTTCTTGCAACTTGCTTGAATCCTCGATGTTCTTCTGGAAAACCAAAATGATGAGTAGCAACATCAAGATCAAGCCCTGAAATTTCTATATAATTCCAAGAAAATATATCTCTATTTTTCATTAAAAATGAAATATATATTTTTTTCTCTTCAAGAGTCATGGCCACACTAATTAAAGTGGGGCGTGGATCTTCTTTTGTACCATGATTTATTTCACTGAGTTCATCCACAGTGGTAGAGATACCCTCTTCATATGTTGAAGGAGAATCCCTAAGATCTTCCTCTTCTTCTTCAATATGTGTTACTTCTTTTGTTTCTACATTCATAGTATATGATGAAGCATAATTCCCATGATTAGGAGAGAAGATAAAATATGAACACCATGAAGAAGAGGATACCATTTCTGACCCTATTGATGATGAAGGGCCTTCCTTGTGAAATAAAGCTGAGATTATGGATTGAGAATCAACATCATCGTTCTTCTCTGACATTGCTATAACTTCTTCTAGCCTGGTCAGTGAGGTATATAATTTTGGGATTCCAGCAGATAAAATGAAGACATCTCCATTTGAGCTTTCATCATTGATTGGTGAATCACCAATTTCTCCCATGTTTTTTGGCTTGGTTTCCGTAATTGAGATTACGGAAGTTTCCATAAGATTATTTGAATTTGGGTCTATCCTGTCAATTTGACTTATAGGTAACACATAATATGTACTGACATGTATGAATGGGTTTACTGAAATCTTTTCTATACCAAATAAAGCATTAATTTTGGTAACCTTTTTTGTCATTGATTTCTCATTTCCCTCCATGTGATAGAATTATGCCTCAATGTATTGAGATTCACATGTTTTTATTGGGGATATATCACCATAAAATGTACCAATTTGACTATTGAAACAATATTTGAGACATTGATGGTATGATGAAGGTATAGCTACATGTTGATGTAGCCATAGTCTTCCAAGAAAAATATTGACTACTGTGTCCTGACAAACAACCATAAAATCTGAATTGGATACAAGGTCTCCAAACTGAGTTCTGATTGTAATCTTGCCTAGAGGATCCTGTTATTTCTTGTTATATCCTTATAGCATCAAAGTTGAAGGAGATAAATCATATTCAGTGAGGCCCAATCAACGAAGTGTATGAATAGAGATGAGGTTGACTCTTGAACCATTATCAATGAAATCTCTTTGGATGTCTTCATCATGGACCTTTCCAGATAAATACAAAGGTCTAATATCTCCATGAAAAACATCATCTTCATCTTCATTCGTAGAAGATATCACTACATGGCATTCTGTAGGATCATTCTCTATATGGTAAAACTCAGCTGCAGCAACTTTAGTTTTGAATTCTTGAGGACTTGACAAAGACTCAATGAGTAACTCCCAAAGATCCTTTGATAGATTTAAGGTATCCACAATTTATAACCTGGCTGGTACATGGGACAAATGTTTCAAGACATCATAATTTTTTTCCAAAGTTCTATGTTTCCCAACAGGAAAATGTGGTTTTTCAGTTGCCTTATAAGTTGATGCTTTGGAAATAGATACCTCTTGTATTGGGGTATGAGTTGGAAATACTCCTAGATTCGGCATATTAGACCAACTAGGGGTATTTTTTTGTAGAGGGGAAGAAGGTGTAACCTCTAATCGATCCTACAAATTAATTATGCTAGGACTGAATCTTTCATGTGTGGAAAAACTTTCGTGTTCTTGTTGAGCACACTAAAGGGCTCTACTAGGAGTTTCTACTTCATATATAGTTCTAGCAGGGGTAGGATTGGAATAGTGGACTCTAAAATATCCACGTCTTCCCCTATATCCGATACCACTAAAACTCCCTCTAATTCCTCTATTTGATATAGGGAACTTAGGTTCGTTATGATCAGAATCGTGACTAGAATATGGATCTGTTATGTGAATCGTGTTAACAGAACCAAAGATCAATTCTTAATCTAATGAAGAATCTGCCTGATGAACCATTTCAGGCTATTCCATTTGGTGGGGTAGTGCCCATGGAATTGAAGTAGATGGCATACAATCTTCCAGAGTCAAAGACTTCTTAGGCTTTGACACGATCTCAATTTCTTTCTGACTTCTATTCTTTCTTCGAATTATGCCACCTCTTTGAGGATTTTCTTCCTGATGAAGAGGGTTTTGCAGTGGAATTCATAGAAAAAGACACAATTTGTTTCTTCAATTTCATTCGTAAAATGACATGAGTTAGGTTGATTATTTTCCTAACCATCCAACCATCATATTTATGCACATTTTTTCTTTTGACATCGTGAAACTCGCCTTCTTCCTCTGTATTTGTAGCAGTAACACATGCTATCTGAGCTGAGGAACCTTTCAGTTTTACCTATCCCGAGCCCGCCATCTTTTGCAGGAGGTCTTTGACGACAAAACACTCTTGAATGGGATTCCCCATCATCTGATGAAATGGGAAATAGTTGGGAAGGTCTTCATATCCTTATTTTTTTGGCCTTTTAGGCCTTGGAAACTGAACCAAATTATTTTCCAGAGCCAAAATGATGTAACCAGGAACTTGTTTATTTCAGAATGAATAAACATTGTTTTTGACACATCAAATTGTTTCTGTCATTGATCTCTTTGATCATCTTGATGAGACGTCATCTGTTGTTGACGCTCAGGAGGTGGAGACCTTTGATAAGATGATTTTTTCGATGGGGAAGTAGGTTAAAGTTCTTATTTAAGAGTAACTATGACAGTCTCTACTTTCCACATTCTACATCCTGGAATTGATGGAAATACACATGTTTTATCATTCGTCTTTATAATAGAATCTTATAATATGCTGAGATATTGAAGTAAGGTCTTGAAAACATCATGTGTATTTCACAAGGATCAATAGTGTGTGTAATTCATCAGGAAAATTTTCTACACTGATTGGCAATAACTCTGTTTGAGGGAGTGCTAAGCTTAAAAAATATGTTAATCCCTTCCAGCCTGCAATAAAATCTGAAACACTTTAATTTTCCCTTTGAATACAATTGTTATGATAAAAAACTTTCATCTTTGGAAACTTTGAGCTAAATTAATGAATGAATCTTTGACAGAGATCTTCTCACCTGGTAATTAACCGAGACTGCAAACTTGTATACCTGAAAAAATCAGGCCCTTGTAATGACTGTAGAAAACATCTGAGCTTAACTTCTTCATTTTTTTTAGGATTTCCCATCACAGGATCACAAAGAGAAACCAATTGTGTTAAGTGTTGTTCTGGATCTCCCAAACCATTAAAAATTGGGAATGTGGTATTCAAAAAATTTGATGGGGGAGGAATTACATCAACCCATTCATGGTATTCTTTCTTTTCTGGTTGAACTTGTACACGTTTTCCTTCCATAGCTTCCAACCATGTTGTTCATGAATCAATGGTGGTTATTAACATTTGAGAAACATATGGTTGAACTTGGACCTGATCATGTTCCATAACTGGAGCTTGGATAGGTGTGGTGACTTGCACTGCAACTGATGGTAGCACTACCTGTTGTTGTCACACATGACCCATAGGATTTGACCTGTGATGGTGTACTTGTAAAGGAGGATATTCATGATCCATCCTAGTATCACTTGACATATTAACTCCAACACGCTTAAGAGGAAAACAACCTTGAAGTAGTTTTGCATTCAACCTCATTAACTCCTTCATTTCTTCCTCTTGTTGTGAAAACCATTCCTCTAATGAGAGTGATTGGCCTTCTCTAGAGGTAGGGTGGGAGGTAACCTGACTTTTACCCTTTTCTATAGCATGTTCCTTTCTGGAGTATGGAAGGGAATTACCTGATGGATTATTTTGTCTCTGGGTATCCCTCTAGCTTCTAGTACACACACCTTCTTCATTTATTTCTATGTGCACATCCCCTTGAACTGTAACATCCTCATCTGATTCCTCTGAGTGAACCTCATGTTCTCAGGGATCAGTGAAAATGGAAGTGGTGTAATTTTTTTGATGCATAATGCATTGAAACTCTTCTATCGGCATTTCTACAATACTGTCTTTTCCATGACCATGATAAGACACTACCTCTTATTAAGATGATCCCTCACGAACTTCTTGATGAACCGTAATTTGGAGGGAACCTCCTGATAATTCAGCTTTGGCTTCCTCTTTTGGCGTCTTCCCAAACCGAGAGAAGACTGACTTTCGTTGAGAAAGAGATTGAGGATTTGAAAAATTCCCCAGTCCGATGGACTGGGGATATTCCTACTATTCCTAGCCAACTCCTTGAATCACATCTATTGATCCCAAGGGTTGGGTTAAAAGATTCCCCAACCTGGCACGCTGAGGTGGTTCTTGAGCTTCTACATTTGAGACGTTCTTAAGAGCTCTTTTGATTTTGCAGAATTTAGTCTGGAAATTGGTCGGAAGAATAAATCAACATCCACTCAAATCACCTGGCTCAAATGAACGTTGGATGATTTTTGACCCTTTTATCACCTAATGATGTGCTTGCTGTAAATGGAAGTTTGTTCGGTATTCTCATTTGCTTGATGCAAGAGTAATTCGACAACATTTTTTTATAGGACTGACTTTGGGAATAACTAGATGAGGCATGTTCCTGAGAAAACCATTGATTACATAGAAAACCAATTGGTTGTGGCCGGCCATAGGCAATAACATTGCATGAAACCACTTTTGGCAGGCTTTATTGACCAGAGAGCACAGTGAAATGCAGATCTCCATGAACACACCATCCCCTGATATGAATACCATATAAGGCATTGGTAATTAACTAGAATGTCCTTTTTAGTGTGCCAAAGCATTCATGCTAAAGGGCTCTCAACTTCTTTTCAGCCTTTGGATATCAGGAATCTTATAGATATGCCAAATCCATTGGGCATTGTAACCCTTCTATTATATAGACATGATTTTCATATTTATCATAAGATAAAATTTTATATTTTAAATGACAAAGATTTTTCAACATGTTGAGACAAATATCGTGAATACTATATTCTGCCAACACTTCTAGAATATCATACTAAGAGTTTGCAGAGGCTAAAACATGATTGGTACTTCACCTTTCCCCCATTTTTTTCTCATATTCATCATTTATTCCTTATCATTCGATGAAAATTCTTCTACTTGATTAGACCAAAGATGGTGCTTGTTTGTTGCTTCATCATATTCAACAATGTTGGTAGAGAATTCATTTATCAAACTAGAAGATGAATGACCCAGGGGTGGTTCGGAGAATGAACAAAATCCTAGGATATCTTCTGATTGAGAAAGTATTTCACCTAATAGTGGTAACGCATCATACATGACTGGCTTCACATTTGAAAGTGCCTCAAGATAAGAGGGATTTCTCGTTACTGCATTTTCCTTTGAAGAATATTCAATGAAATGAAAATTACTACTGTGGAGAGTACTTTCATAGATAAATTCATCATCATGGGGAGGACCACCATGGTGGGTTACTGTAAAAGATGAAACCTTTTTCTCCTTGACCTCCTGGCCACATAGAGGGTTATCATGGCTCTCATCTGAAGATGATAATTCAAGATTGACCGAACAATCATGAAGCAATCCTTCATGAGAAAATGTCTTATGAAGAACTTCAGAATTCTTATTATTACTTATGGAATCTGGAAATGAGATATTAGAATATTGATTTGCAACAGAAATTTGTCTGAGTGCATCAAGAACTCCAGCATCGAGCACAGCCTTTTTACAGATTGGATCTAGATTTATTGACTGTGGTGGATGGTTCTTTTTCTTAGACTCCTTCTTACTCACTAAGGTAACCACTTGGTGATGAATGTGGTTATCATGAGCAGGTGTATGTGCCTGATTAGGGGAAATGGTCAGGTTAGGCAGATTATCTTCATTCAAGCAGGTTCATGCGCATGACTTGATTGTCCATATGACATAGGGGAGTATTCCCCACAACCCTTCTGGATTGAGACAAAGGTGTGT
This sequence comes from Viscum album, assembly GCA_963277665.1. NCBI lineage: Eukaryota > Viridiplantae > Streptophyta > Magnoliopsida > Santalales > Viscaceae > Viscum > Viscum album. Next base: position 608,370,697 of record OY728133.1, on the reverse strand, counting down.
ATCTGTTCTGGAGTGGTATGTTGATGTTTCACTCCAATGATAGGGATATATTTATGATTCTTTCCCTATGATGCTGCTAATGTTGTTATAATATTTGGATAGGCATCCAGAATATGGGTAGGGATTTGCTTCTGCTCTTTTACCATTGTCAGTATGTGCTTGGTGACTTCAGTTGCTGGAATGAGAATATACATCCATTCCATGCATGGAGTAGGTGTTTATTCCTGCTCCTATCCTCATTTTCCAATCATTGAATTTTGACAGTACTCATGTATGGGGGTAGAAAATTGTGTCTGCCTCCTGCTTGTCATTGGAGATTTCTATTTGACATCTTTGGGTGCTACTAAACGAGTCTATTGGTTAGCCTGATGAACTGCAGGTGTATGTGACTATTGATTGTCACCACCACATTTGATTGGTGAGTTTCTTTGGTTGTAGTCAGATGAGCCTGTTGACTAGCTGATGAATTATAAACAGGTGTATATTCAGGCCGATAATACTCCACCAAAATTTCCTGGCGGGATTGGCGTGTTATTGACAGACGAGTCTGCTGGGCAGTAAAATCAGGACAGATGGGTGTATATGCCCGCTCAATGTTTTCCATCAATTTGGCTTGATGGACATTTCCAGAGGGGCCAAAAGTAATAACCTTCTCTCTATTGACCAGATTTCGCCTTTTACAGTTCATCTTATGGGCTCGGGTTTGAGGAACCTGAGCCAAACCCCTTAGGGAGATACCCTCATCATGTTGTGGGTGCACTATTGCACGACTCTGGCGGTGATTGTTGATGGGATCCCTTGGGAAGGACTCCTGTCTTCTTGAATTAAGGCCTTGAGTGATCTTTTAATTCACCTCCCTGTAATATGGGAGGGAATTGTGATTTGGTTCTAGAGATAACGACCCGAAACGGTTGGAGATGGTGGTTCGAACCACCTGTTTCTTGATTATTGGTCATCATTTTCCGGATAACCTGGGTGAGTTGTTAACTTGTAGGGCTTGTCAAGCGGCCTCCAGAGTTGGAATGGTACCATGTTGACGGTATTCCTTTACCAGGGCATTTGAGACCCAGCATTGAAAAATCTGAGTAGGAGATGTCATCCTCAGAGTGGGCGAGGATCCAGCAAGAGTAGCGGTTGAAGCATTCATAGGTGTGAACTTTAGAGAATCCATTTTTATAATTTAGAGAGATCTAGGAAAAGAGTTCCTTTAGTTAAACACATATAATCAAGTCAATTTTGGCCACTATATCTTTTGGATGAGCTCATATGTTATTGATTTCATTGTTGGCCCTCACATTGAGTTAAAGAGGGTCCTAAAAAATAAGTAAAACATCCTTTCACTTGGCAAAGAATTCACGTAGGGTTCACTATTTTTTTCTTCTTTAAAAAAAGGATGACCATGTTTTTTTAAGGTTCAGACATTCCAATTTGTTTCTAATGGGTTTATTCATTCAACGAGAAACATCCAATGATTCTATATCTATTTGTACCTAAATTCCAAAGGTCGGTTCCCATTAGTTGTGAACTGATGAGGCTTATGAATTTTCATTGGTCGAGAGGATGGGAGGTCAGACTCATCACACCTCTTTGAGGGAAATTATTGTCTACTCTAGGACTCTCTTATAGATTTGAGTTGTGTTCATGAATCCTTTTTAATTTACCAACCATGAAAATGAGTTTTTCCTTTATATCATGCAATCAATGATTGATATGTAAGAGATTTAGATAGTCTTTTATATGTATTTCAGGTTCTTACTCAATAGAGATTCATCTATATGAATTAGAGAATCTTAGTCAGTGGTATCCTTAAATACATTATATATAGATATCATGGTCATTATGATGACCATACCGGTTTTAAAGCCACTTAGTGGGATACATTATGTTTATTGTCATTCAGAAGGACAGGGATTATTTTAGAGTTGGGATCATACCTACAGATGGGCTACTGACGTATCCATGTTACAAATGGAATCAGAACCCATGTATTTTGAGTGAAGATGTATGAGGTTCATGCATGATTAGTGTCTCAATGAGAGATGTCATAATTACTTTTACACCCTACGCTCACGTGAATCGTTCTCGGTGTGAGAAACAAGAGGTATCAGTAAAACCTGGCGATTGTGCCACGAAATATGAAATCATAAGAAATGATGAGGGGCTTACAAATGTATGACCACCCATGATAGATGAGTATCGGGATTTACTACAGGGAAGAAACATGGGAACAAGGTCTATAAAGTTATATGTGCTTTATGGAGCTTTGGATACATAACATAGGGCTTACTCCTAAGAAGGATGCCCAAATTAGAGGGGACTTTTGATTGGGTTTTATTCCTGAAAAGGAAGCCCAAATCAAAAGAAATTAAGTCTAGGGATTACGCCTGAGGAGGATTCCCATATTAAGGGGATTTTAAATTTGGGGCTTACTCTAGAAATGTAACACCCCAAGATTCCATGGTACACTTCTCATTGAATAATATAGTAGCGTGTGTTGTATGCAACTTCGAGTTCTAACACACACCGAAACCAATCAAACTAGACGTTATGAATAGTAATACCCACATTTTAAAATATTATAAATTTTATCTTTCAAAATGGACTTAATTTTTGTATTCAGAATATCAATATTAGCCTACGGTAAATTATTGGTAATTTTCGGATAACTTTTATATTTTGATGAATACAAAAAATTACTAAATTTTAATTAAAAACAACTTTTTTATCGAAATAATTAACAGTGATAAATTATGAATTTGACTGTTTTTAAAGTATATTTAGAATATAATTTTACCATTTAATACAATTTTGTTCATTGGACATAATTTCTTAATTAAACCAGACATAAACAAGTGTAAATCTTTTGATAGTTATTATCTCTTAAAAACACGTTTTTTGTTTTAACAACGGGAATTAATTTTAAATTAATTTCTATTACATATGTGTTTTGAATATGGAAAAATGGATTCCATATTTGGAATTAGGATTTCCAAATTGTGTAAATAGGTATCTTTTATTTTTAGATATTTTTAATAATTACTTCGGTAAATATTTTATTTACCATGGTTAAATGGTAAATCCGGTAAATAGGGGAAAAATAGTAATATAAAAATAATAAATTCCCTTACAACGTGTCCTAACATTATTTTTTGAAACATGTCTGACCATGGGCATCTTGGGGTCGATTTTGGGACCCCATGGAGCCACTTGTAAGTGATAAGGACACTTTATATTAATTAAGTTAAAATAAATACAAAAATGACATAAGCATATATCTTTTAGAAAAACAATTTTTACATAGGGTTACATATGTTGTATTTTAGACTTTAAATATTAATTATAAAAATAAAAATATTTCCAACATAATTTTATTTTATTTATAATTTTTAGATATTTGATAATTAATAATATTTATGACACAAAAATGATGCAGAATTTTCCGTATTAATGAAAGAATCAAATAATTTGTATTATAAATGTTAAACTAAATATAATTTGAATGTTTTGATGACATCCATGAATTTTATTGGTTAATATTACATTATATAATTTCTTAAATGAATTTATTTCGATTTAATAATGTTTTTATGACTTTAACAAAAATCAGTTACTGAATAGTGTCAAAATTGACATATATGAGTTTTTAAAACAAATATTATATTATTAATTGATATTATATTCATAAAAATCTGAGGTTTAGAAAAAGGAATTATCTCATGATATTGGTCTCATTAATGGACCACTTGTGGGACTCTTGGATATATATAGTATGTTTATTAACTATATAATATAAAAATATAAAGTGACATGGTAAATGTCAAACAAATTAACTAAGAGTTAAAACTAAACGATATGGTTAATATAACGACACAAACCTGTATAAAATCTATTGGTTGAAATAATTTCGACCCATAACCACCATAGACCTTAAATAATCTACATTGGATCCATTATGAATCTTAATATGAATTTATTATAAAATAATATTTCTAGCATTTCCTAAGGTGTCCATCACTCCTCTTATAAAAGGACACCACTTATAACCAATTATTCACTCCTTCAAATTCTTTTGTTTCGGCAAAACCCTGCCCAAATATCTTCTCAAATTTCCTCACTTCATCCTATATGCCTTAGTTTGATCAGAAATCCAACCTATGGATCCCTTTTGATCAAATCAAAAGTAAGAACCTAAAGAAGAGGTAATGTTTTCACAACCCTCTTTCAAGTTCCTTTCTTCTTAAACATCATCTTTATTTGTTATTCACATTATAAAATAATAACTCCAGTATCCTATATATTTTGCGATGTTATTATAAATATGGTTCAACCATTTCATTATTCTATCCATCCATTGAATGACATGTCATCATACGTGCGTACGTACGGCTTACCGTCTCCACGTCGTGGTGTAATTGTTTTTCAAAACATTATTATTTGTATGGGAATAATAATGATGTGTAATTCATTTAAATAATAAATATAACATGATAATGATTCTGTATATATGATATACTATCCAATTATATATTATTGTAATATCAAAAGAGTGATATTTTCGCTCGTGCATACGTACGGACTACCGTCTCCACAAACGGGATGAGATTCATTCCCCATCGTATCAATTCAAGTATAATTCTCATTTTATGATTAAAAATAATTTTTAAGGACTTTATATAATTATATATTCGAATAAGATACAACCTATCCATTACATACATGTCATATGTCACAAAACATATAAAAGAAAACGAGTAAGTTAATACCTGAAACGATAATAATACTAAGATATTATTAACAAGGCAATGTTAAAAGATCATATATTATATCATATTAATGTATATGATTATTTTATGATTTAATAACAATTATTTCACCATTATACATGATTTTATCCTACTCTCATTCAAGTACAACTACAAGGTAAGGGGTTTTTATCTCACTCCTTACTCCCGTGAGATTCATGCCATATTTACACTATTACCTTTTGTGTGGCGTATGTACTACCCATAATTGTATTCTTTGTGTAATACACTTTAAATTATATGTATTTACATATTAATTGTATTATACCTCTTTAATGGGGTGTATGTTTCGTAAGTTACCAAATTGGTAAGGGTTAATTTCACAATCTCTTTATTATCCGAGGTTGTTTATTCGTAATTATTTACTGGGACATCTTTATCATCCACATCAATGATTCTTAAAAATTTCTTTCAAAAGATTTTTACTATTTAATAGACAATGGTTTAAAGTCATTTATATCCTTATTTGACCTTATATGTTTTTTAAAAGAATATTTCCATCGTTTTCCAAACAAGTTACTTTTTGACCTTTTCGACAAAACTAAGGTAAGAAAGTTTTTTTAAATTTATACTGCAGGTGTGGTTATTCTCCACCATTATTACACCTTTAAAGCTTCTCTTACACAGTTATAAGTATATTTTAAAAATAATGGTTTTCTATATAATTATATGCTTTTTAAATGATTTTAAAAAAGACATATTTCTCTCAAATATTCTTGATTTCATCTATGTCAACATCCTTTGATGGATTTTAAGCTTATTTGAAGTTGATTTATTATGATACAAAAAATCCATTTTGTATTGAAGGTTTTGTCATATGTTTTACTTTGGATGATTTATCTTTATGTCATTCATGGTTTATGGTTAAATTATTGACATTTCATAAGTCAGTTTTAATACAAATGTTTATGTTATATCTCAACCTTTTCTTAAGATTAATGTGTTGGACTAGTATGTTTCGGTTTGGGGATCGGTAAAAGTAAGCCCTCCGGGTTGGTGTTTAGTTATTAGAGACACTATGGGTTGGTGTACGGTAATTAGAGGCACTCCGGGTTGGTTTCCGGTTATTAGAGGCACTCTAGGTTGGAGTCTGGTTACAGAGTCTCTCCGGGATGGAGTCTGGTTATAGAGGCTCTCTGTGTTGGGTTTCGGTTACAGTTATGCCTTAGGTCTTGGCACAAGGCCCTGACACAGAAATTAAAGTTTGGAATTATGAATTTCCATCATTATAAAAGTGGTCAGTGATATTGCATTCGATTATTCGACTAGTCGAATATCTATGTGAATAAGGAAATGGCATTATTTCTTTTGATCTTTGTCATATTATTCTGATGTTCGAGTTTTAAATGATTTTGTTTTAGTTATACATTGCCTAAAATGATTATACTTATTTATGAATGCTTCTGCTATATTTTTAACCTTACTGGGCATCTAATCTCACCCCTTTCTATGTTTTATTTTTCCCAGGATGTAAAGAAATATTTTATGACTGACCTGCAGGGACAGTCTAAAGGGGATATGAGTGTGGACTATGGAGACAATATTATTGTAGTTTTTCACTTTATGATGTCATTTAAAACTAATAAATGTATCTAGTGATTCCAAGTCTACTAAACTAATCGGTCTCTCGAGACTTGATCTTTTGTGATCTTGCCAATGTTACGTAATAATGCACTGACTCTAAGTAACTAGGTTCCGGGCATTACAGTTGATATCGGAGAATGTTTAGTACAAAACATGGAAGCTAGTTTTAGATAAACTCTGATTAGAGCACATAGACCTAAGATAGACATTGATTATTAGTATGACGAACTTCCTATAATTTTGGAATTGTAGAGATTTTGTGAGTTTTCCGAGCAATACATCCTTGTCTGGATACGAGCAGGTAGAGGCGGCTCTAGCATAGATGTACCTAGGGGTAAAACCCGAAAACACCGCTTTAAGCTAGAATCGAACGGGAACTGGTGCACGACAACAGGTCTTTTTGCACTCTTGGTTACGACACTCCCGGGGGATAAGATTAGGATAATTCTAATTTTATTTACAAACCATTATGAAAGGTTTATGAGTATATACATCCTCAAAAAAACATTTTTTTATGATTATGTATTATATCCATAAATAGTTCAATTTATGTTAAGTGTTTTAAAAGTTTGGGTTTAGGTATTTCTACTCAAAAACTAATCTAGTGCATGCTATTGTTTAGAAATGGCGCCCAGTAGAATGAATGAGAACTCCAACAATACACATGATCAAAAGAGTAAGAAGGATCATATCTTTCATGATCTTAGGACAGAATTTAGAAGGGAAATATTCTCCCATGTATTATCATCATATGAAGAAATAATATCATTTTTTGATAAGATATGTAAATAATTCTCAGAGTCCTATGTCTTTGAAGGGAATCCGGAAAAGTAATGGATGGTAGAGAGAAGGACAGATAAATGGAAGAAGGTAAAGAAGGATTCTCCCATAGGTGATAACTATGGAAAGAATCACTATAGAAAATTATTGAAGGGAGTGGGAGTATGTTATATGTGTGGAGAAAAAGGACACCAAGTACGTGACTGAAAGGGTAAGAAAAAGGTTTCGAATGTACAATGATTCCTCTACAAGGAGTTTGGACACTACGCAAACCAATGTCTCAGTCATCAGAATATGCCGCAAATTGTGCTATTGGATAATAATCAAGTTATGATACTACCACATATGAAGAGGAATGACTAGTGTTCTTATGTTGTTATTTTGAAATTATTTCATTGAAGTGTTGTATCTATTATGTACTGGAAATAAATAAGGATTGTAATGCATTACTACTTCATTGAGGATTTGAGATTTTATGGTACTATGAAAAGTGACTCTATAGAACGTTAACCTTTTTGGAAATTACATGGTTGAAAGAAAGATAATCCTTAATATTGTCCTAATATTGAGGTACAGATTTTGGAATATGATATGGTTGATTTGATAAATTATATTGGATATTCATGACTGCCTTGAAACTGATTAAATATTTGTATATTCTATCATTGTTGGATTTTACAACATTTTTTGATTGATGAATTATATCCAGTATTCTATAAGGAATGAGATAGTGTGAATGAAATCAATACGGTTTTATGGTAATTCAGTATGTTTCAGTGTTTTAAAAGAATACATGATGAAGGTATTCACATGCTATTACGAGGAAAAATGATTTACATTATGTTTACCTTTCTTAAAAATTTTGGACTGAGGGTTTACAAAGGTATTTTGGATAAGTATAATGGTTGTAATGGATTATATTTTAAATTGGATACTATTATTAATGTTATTTTTTGATATTTATAAAAATTAAAACACGCAGACCATGTGACAACCCGTCGAGTTAGGCAAATCTGCGGGAATCGAACCCACAAACATAGTGCAATTGCGATCTATCACCAACCACTAGACTACGTGAAGTCCCTGCAGTGTATAATGTAGTTTTTTTTAAAAAAAAATCTGATAGATGAATTATAAATTTATTTTAGGAACACGATACGGTTAGGATAAATACAATATTTTTGAGTTCTACTACATATTGGAGTGAAAAATGGGTCTGTGGTAAAAATTTACTAAAAAATGAAAGTCTACCTGACAAATCAGTATATTTCTTTACATTCTTAGTAAATCTCATCAATAAATTTCTAAACATTATAAAAGGTAACATAAAACAAAAATGATGTCGATGAACTTTTCCTACTGGGGAATCAATGATCATTTAACTGATCACAAGTCTGTGATTTTCATGTAGTTAACTTTCTCCTAAACCTATTTTCTACAACACTCCATCAAACCTTGATGGTTTTTGTCTCCTCCATATCCATGTTTTCATATAATCCTAGTATGGTCTATCTCGGGTGACCTTTGTACTTCTATTTCCTTCCTTTAATGTTATATTTTTGTTAACCCTATTTCTGATATGAGTTTTCCACAAAGGTATTTTCCACTTTCTACCTTTTATTTTTGAAGAAAAATTTAAAATTGGAAGGATGCAATTTATTAATGGAGGGGAAAATGTAACACCCCAAGATTCCACGGTATGCTTCTCTTTGAATAATATAGTAGTGTTTGTTGTATTCAACTTCGAGTTCTAACACACACCACAACCAGTGAAACTAGATGTTAAGAATAGTAATACCCACATTATGAAATTTTATAAATTTTAACTTTCAAAATTGACATCATTTCTTTATTAGAAATATCAAAATTAGTCTACGGTGAAATTTTGGTACTTTTCGGTTAACTTTTATATTTTGATGAATACTGAAAATTACTAAATTTTAATTAAAAAGAACTTTTTAATCAAAATAGTTATCAGTGATAAATTATGAATTTGAGTGGTTTTAAATTATCTTTAGAATAAATTTTTACCATTTAATAAAATTTTGGTCATTGGACATAATTTCATAAATAGACCGGACATAAATAAGTTTCAATCTTTTGATAGTTATTATCTCTTAAAAACATGCCTTTTATTTTAACAACGAGAATTAATTTTAAATTAGTTTCTTCCACTTCTGTGTTTTGAATTGGGAAAAATATATTCCATATTCTGAATCAGGATGTCCAAATTGTGTTAATAGGTAACTTTTATTTTTATACATTTTGAATAATTACTTCGGTAAATATTTTATTTACCAAGGTTAAAGGGTAAATCCAGTAAATAAAGGTAAACAAATAATATAATAATAATAATAAATTGCCCTAAAATGTGTCCTATCATTATTGGTTGATACATGTCCGACCATGGGTATCTTAGGGTCGATTTTAGGACCCCATGGAGCCACTTTTCGGTGATAAGGACACTTTATATTAATTAAGTTAAAATAAATACAAAAATGACATAAGCATATATCTTTTAGAAAAATAATTCCTACATACGGTTGTATATGTTGGATTTTCGACTATAAATATTCATTAGAAATATTAAAATATTTCATACACAATGGTATTTTATTTATAATTTTTAGACATTAAATAATTAATATTATTTATGACAAAATAACGATACAGTATTTTCCTTATTAATGAAAGAATCAAATAATTCGTATTATGAATGTTAAAATAAATATTATTTGAAAGATTTGATGACATACATGAATTTTATTGGTTAATATGACATTATAGGATTTATTAAATGAATTTGGTTTGAATTAATAAAGTTGTTAAGACTTTAAAAAATCAATTATTGAATAGTATCAAAATTGACATAAATGAGTTTTTAAAACAAATATTATATTATTAAATGATATTATATTCATAAAAATCTAAGGTTCAACCAAAAGAATTATATCATTATAGTTGTATCATTAATGGACCACTTGGGGGGTCTCTTGTATTTATATAGTAATTTTATTTACTATATTATATAAAAATAAAAAGTTACACGGTAAATGTCAAACTAATTAACCAGGAGTTAAAACTAAAAGGTACGGTCAATATAATAACCCAAACCTATCTAAAATATATTGGTTGAAATTATTTATACCCATACCTACCTTTTTATTTTAATAATCCACTTTGGATCTATTAGAAACCGAATGTTAATTTATTATAAAATAATATATCTAGCTTTTCCTAAGGTTCCCTGCACTCCTCTTATAAAAGGACACCACTTCTAACCAATTCTTCACACCTTCAAAGAATTTTGGTTCGGAAAAACCCTGCCCAAATATCCTCTCAAATTCTCTAAATTCAACCTATAGGCCTTATTTTTATCATAAATCCAACCTATGGAGCCCTTTTGATCAAATCAAAAGGACGAACCTGAAGAAGAGGTAATGTTTTCACCAACCTCTTTTAAGTTCATTTCTTCTTCAACTTCTTCTTTCTTTGTTATTCCCATTATAAAATAATACCTCTAGTATACTCTATATACTGTGATGTTATTATAAATATGGTACAACCATATTCAGTATTCTATCCATCCTTTGAATGACATGTCACCATAAGTGTGTGCGTACGGCTTACCGTCTCCACGTCGTGGTGTAATTGTTATTCAAAACATTATTATTTGGATGGGTCTAAAAATGATATTTAATTCATGAAAATAATAAATATAACATGATAATTTTTCTGTATATATGATATACTATCCAATTATATATTATTTTAATATCATAAGAGTGATATTGTCACTCATGCGTACGTACGGACTACCGTCTCCACGAACGTGATGGGATTCATTCCCCATCGTATCCATTCAAGTATAATTCTCATTTGATGATTAAAAATATTTTTAAGGACTTGATAAAATTCTGGATATTAATTATATACAACCTATCCATAAAAAACATGGCTTATGTTACAAAACATATAAAAGAAAAAGAGTAAGTTAACACCCGAAACGACAATAATACTAAGATAGTATTAACAAAGCAATATTAAAAGATCATATATGATATCATATTAATGTATATGATTATTTTATAATTTAATAAAAATTATTTTACCATTATAAATGAGGTTAGCCTACCCTCAACCAAAGAAATGTACAAGGTAAGGGGTTTTCATCTCACTCCTTCTTCCCGTGAGATTCAGGCCACATTGCCACTATTACCTTCTGTGTGGTGTATGTACTACCCATAATTGTATTCTTTGTGTAATACACTTTAATATATGTGTATTTACATATTCATTGTATTATACCTCTTTAATGGGGTGTATGTTTCGTATGTTACCAAATTGGTAAGGGTTAATTTAACAATCTCTTTATTATTCAAGGTTGTTTATTCGTAATTATATACGGGGACATCTTTATCATCCACATCCATGATTCATAAAAATGCCTTTAAAAACATTTTTACTATTTAATAGAAAATGGGTTAAAGTCATTTATGTCCTTATTTCATCTTATATATGTTTTAAAAGAATCTTTCTATCATTTTCCAAATAAGTTACTTTTTGACCTTTTCGGCAAAACTAATGTAAGAATGTTTTTTTTAATTTATACGGTAGGTGCGGTAATTCTCCACTGTTATTACACCTTTGAATATTCCCTTACACACTTATAACGATATTTTTAAAATAATGGTTTTCTATATAATTATATTATTTTTAAATGATTTTAAAAAAGACATATTTCTCTCAAATAGTTTTGATTTCATCTATGTCAACATCCATTGATTGATTTTCAGATTTTGAAGTTGAATTATTATGATACAAAACATCCATATTGTATTGATGTTTTTGTGATATTTTTGAAAGTGGATGAGTTATATTTATGCCATTCATGGTTTATGGTTAAAGTATAGACATTTCGTAAGTTAGTTTTAATACGAATGTATATGTTATATCTCAACCTTTTCTTAAGATGAATGTGTTGGACTAGTATGTTCCAGGTTGTGGACCGGTAAAAGTAAGCCTTCCGGGTTGGTGGCTGGTTATTAGAGGCACTCCGGGTTGGTGTTCGTTTATTAGAGGCACTCCGGGTTGGTGTCCGGTTATTAGAGGCACTCGAGGTTGGAGTCTGGTTACAGAGGCTCTTCGGGATGGAGTCCGGTTACAGAGGCTCTCCGGGTTGGGTTCCGGTTACAGTTATCCCTTAGGTCTTGGCACGAAGCCTTGACGCAGAAATTAATGTTCGGCATTATGTATTTCTATCATTATGAAAGTGGGCAGTGATATTGAACGCGATTATTCGACTAGTAGAATATCCATGTGATTAAGTAAATGGAATTATTTCATTTTATCTTTTCCATATTATTCTGATGTTCAAGTTTTAAATTCTTTTTTTTAGTTATACATTGCCTCAAATGTTTATTCTTATTTATGAATGCTTCCGCTATATTGTTATCCTTACTGAGCATCTAAGCTCACCCCTTTCAATGTTTTATTTTTCCTAGGATGTGACGAAATATTTTATGACTGACCTACAGGGATAGTCTAATAGGGATATGAGTGTGGACTATGGAGACTATATTATTGTAATTTTTTAGTTTATGATGTAATGTAAACCTTATGAATGTATCTAGTGATTCCAAGGCTACTAAACTAATCAGTCTTTTTAGATGTGATCTTTGGTGATCATGCCAATGTTACATAATAATGCACCGACTCTGGGTAACTGGGGTTGGGGTATTACATGAAAAGGGAGCCTAGATTAATAGAAATTATGGAGAGGGCTTACTCTTGAATAGGAGGCCCAGGTTAAGGGAATTATGAATATGGATTTCTCCTGAAAAGGAGTCCTAGTTTAAGGATACTCGAGACTTGGGGCTTACTCCTGAGAAGGAGGCCCAAACATCGAACATGGGGCTTACTCCTATGGAGGATGCCCATGAATAGGGAACATGGGGCTTACTCCTAAAGAGGATTCCCATGAATAGGGAACATGGGTCTTACTCCTATAGAGGATGCCTAGATTAATGATCCTCTCATCTTAAAGGATGAGTCGGAATGAAAGAAATATCTATCCTTAATGACATAAATATATGTAAATCACATGGTTTTGAGAGATGTTCCATAGAATTCCTTTCAGATATGGAATCCAACAAATGAACCATGCCATAAAATGGATTTGAAGAGGGTTTTGATGGCTAAATCCTGAAGAGGAGAGGAGAATTTGAAGAAAGGAAGTAAATTGGAAGGAGGTGCACAAGTCCCAGTCGTGCATGTATACATGCGCGACATGAGTTTACTTGGGAGATGAGGAACCTGTAGGGTAATACTTTGGCGAGACTTGGCTAAAGCCGTTAGTATTATCCCTAGATGCTTTCAGAAGTGCGGCGCGTAGGTTTCCATGAGAGAGAAAGGAGGTGTGCAAGTAACATCACTTCCTTTAAGGGTTGGACACTTAGGCGCACAAGTATTATTTAGTTATAATACTTAGGCCTTATTATTATTCTTTAAAGATTCTATTCTAGGTAAAGAATTAACTTATAAGTGTTCAGAAGACTTCAGACAGAGACACGGGTGACCAGATCATGAATTTGAGTTTTGGATTTGTCATCCTCAAAATGGGGGGCCCACAAGGGGGTATTTATAGGCCACATGAGGTTTGGGATAAATTTCAATTAGGGTGCACAAGTGACCTATGCGGCTCATATCTGTCACAAAAGTGACTTGCGTGCCCAAGGCTGGCACGCAGGTATACCAGCACACCTTAATTCCTTTGTAATTTTTGAGGAATCATACCTCTTCATTGCTCCAGGAATTCCCCTTATTCAATCTCGGGACCCTGTGATGGAATGGAGCGTCAACACATAGAAAACATTTAAAAAGTTCCAATGGGTCCTATACACCATTATATGTAAATGTTAATTTCCAAAAACATCTCAATGTACCAAATCAGCCTATTCATTTAAGAACAATAACCATTTAAGTACGAGAACTCATTACCTTCCAAACGAGTTCCAAACCCATGGGGATTATCCACACATAACATAAAAGGATTAAAATGTTCAGGATGTGGAAAAAATATTGAAATATATATTATAATTCATTCGAAAAAATCAAATTCATTTTGAAAAAATTGGATTTTTAGAAGAAAAAAACATCAAAAAGAATATGGAAAATGAATGAATATGGGAGGACAGTTTTTTTGAAAAACCATCAATATCAAGGAAGACTTTTTTAAAGGACTACAATTTATATGGATGTTCCTATTTATATACACACCCTACACACAAATGGATATGCCCATTTTCACCAGCATATGTTTGTATAACTATGAAAATATCCAAATGTCCAATCAATTAATCATAAGGAATGTATCACCAAATTACTAAGGTTTATACAAAATAAACAAACCATAAAAGGCACAAAAAACCCAAAATACAATTATATAAACATCTTAATTTTTCAAAATATCAAAAAATTCCAAAATCCATTTCAAAATACTGAATTATATTTTAAAGGCCACATAGAAATTTATCAAACACCTTGCATAAATATACATATGAGAATATCCTTTACAGTAATTTTAAAGAACCCATTTTCATCTATATTCCAGAAAATATAGGCATAATAAATTAAAAAACAGCACTATAACAAATAACACATTTAATAATCATTTAGGAAACCTTATTTACCTAATATTTTGTTTCATAATTGAAATTGTTGAAAACACCTACCTAAAATACATGAAAATGAAATGATAATTCTAAATATGGGAGGGAAAGGCCCATGATAAGATCATCACACCCAAAATACAAGAAAATAAGAAGAATAAATCATCCATACACCCTATGATTCTTTTAAGAGAGAACCAAACCAAGAAGAACCAAACAAATAAGAGGAGAAGGGGAGGAGTTGGGAGAGAATAATTGCTTATGGGGAAATCCACATAAAATTTGAATAATAGACACCAAAGTTCCAAATGAGATGAGAGGATTACTCTTACAAAGGATCCTAATGGATTTATGATTTATTGGTAAAGGATAGGGGAGATTCTGGAAAATCAAAAATAGGAAATGTGGTACATTATAATTTTTAAAATCATCAGGCAAGCCTAATAGTTTTTCCTTGTGATCTACCAGACCATGCACCTTCCCTGAGAATGGAAACCACCCCTCTCATGAGGTGGCTACATGATTTGGTAACCATGCACAAACCATACAACCCATGTCTATGAAGTTTATAGACACCCACACATATATACCACATTTTCCCATAACCATATTAAAATTGTGATTTACTTCTCAAACACACATAATATGCCACACTCTTACTCCTGTATCACAAATGGTTTGGGTCATATCATCCATATACCATGAAATACAAAATATTAAATAATTATTTTATTAAAAAAAATTCCTTGGATAAAGAATCTATTCTGTTTCCCTCAAAATAGATCACGCTGAATTTTCATAAGGCCAAAAAATAGAACAAATATCACAAAACTAAAAAATTAACATCAGGGACTCAAACCAAACATCAACTTAATGATCAAATACAAAGTATAAAATAAAATAAAAATAAAATCTAAGGTTGGGCTCTAGAAATTATCCCCACCATAATACATTCAACACCTAGTAAGTCAAGAATCTCAAAGAGATAACAAATACTAAACAACCCCAATGGGAATCTTATCTTCCCAAGCCACACCTCAATGTCTCAAGATATATTAACAGTAAAGACCTTTGGTGGGTCTCTATACTATTTAAGAAACATACTAGAATAATTTCCCCAACACTAAACCATTGGTACATGTAGGAATCCAATGATATAACCTCAAATCAAATACCAAACCAAACCAGGATTTGTCACTTCCATAAGATGTATGAATCTAAAAAAAGCACCATTCAAAACCAAAACCACACCTAACTAAGTTTAACCATTCAACACTAGAAATACACAAGTAAATACCATACATCTTACAGTAAAGAAACAATAATTATAAAAGAAAAAAAGTTTAGGAATCATTGAAACGATGAGTTAAGTCAACGTTATCCCACACCAGATGGCTCCAACATCACTTGAAAATCTTCACTCTTGCACCATTGTAAGGAGATTTGTTTTCTTAATGAATTTAATTCCTCATAGTAATAGGTTATTATTTCATGCTTGAGACTTCATATTATAGTGTAATGACTTATATAACTTTTCTAAGTGTCCCAAGTGGTCACACAGACTACAAGACATTAGAGGATTCCAGAAATAAGGCTTATAATGATAAAGTTGACCATAGTGAAATAAAATGAGTGAGTGGTCGGATGAATGATAGATATAAAATGATTAAGAATAATTATCTAGAATTGGATCATTTAGATCACACTTTACATATGATAGGGAAACTTCATAAAAACTAAAATAATCCAAACTACCAACTACCAAAAGATCACCTCTAGAAGGAAACTCTACTCAAAATAAATCATTTACTAACATCCCAAATTTATCTTACACTAACAAAAGATCTTGATCCCTAAGATCTAGGCAGAGACTCCACATGACGATAGTATCTTTCAAAAAAAATTTGATTAACCCCTGGAGAGAATAAAACTATCTCATTGAAATAGCCAACAAAATATTTCACTATCTATCAACCTTGTTGAACCATCATGTGCTCTACCATTTTTTTTAACATTACCTCTTTAGAAATAAATCGTTGGATGAAAGTGGTCTTTAAAACATCCCATTTCTTTCAAACATAAAATTCGGATATGAAAATCACCGTCTGCTAATCCAAAACTAGTCCTTCAAAAAATCCCAAAACAACACACACCCTCAAGAAATATGGACTTCTTATAGACATAAATACACTCTTAAATTCCTCGACCCACCCTAAAGCGAAAAATATTCCTCAATCAACAATGAAAATAAGAATTTGTTAGGAATATTTAGATCAACCACATAAATAAATGTCTCGTATGGGAAAACAACTAAAATTGATTCCAAAAAAATATTATTGATCATTTTAGGTGGCATGTTCTATACAACATGAACCATAAAACAAAGTAAACACCAACCCAAAACTCAACCAAAAATTTACCAGGAAGACACTTAATAATTAAAGAATTTTAAAAAAAAAATACACTCAACAAAAATATAGTCAATCCAATAACATCCCTTATGTCAAAACAACTAAAATGGTGAACTAGTGGTCTTGAATAAAATAGAACCATGGTTTAGTAGACCATGCACTAAGTATGCACCAACCGTTGAAAATATATTAATCCTTGCACTCGATTCCCAAATGTGTTGCTAAACCTTGTAATCTAACAATGTAATGACATCTCACATCCACTATCATTTCCAAACTTGAAAAATATCATCGAACCAATAATACATTAACACGACATACTGGAAAACAAAATAGAAGACCCTAAGCATGAATATTCTTAGTAACTCGAGGATAAGAGTGAATAAGAGTCCATGAAACTCTTCCTTCCCATGCATCCCAAGTTAAAAAAGTCCCATCACCAGTCTACCTAACAACCCAAATAATAAAGGAAGGTTATGATGCTATTTCTTCATAAGCCAGCCTGGGTTGACCCCAAACCAGAAACCTAAACTAGTCCTCAATAAGACCCAAAGGGAATCCCAAATCACCATGAGAAGTCAAAAAATTATCTCGGTATCACAAAGAAATAATTGGAGTGATTTAAACCATGAGAAAATATATAAATAATCATGAAAAACATGATTAATATAATAATGGAAGTGGAATTAAAAATTACAGACATACCTTCATGATACTATATGGGTCAAAAGAAACCATTTAACTATGATAAATCCATGAGAGAATCCAAATGGGGAGCTGGATCAGAAAAATAGATCAGTTCTACCAATGATGAGTGGCACAACTAGTGTGTGAGAATAAAATCTCTCCATTGGTAAAAGCCATAGAATCCATATATTCCCTTTCCCACAAAATATATAAATAATGGTTCAAAAATATAGATAGTAAAATAGTTTTTTATAATTTTAATGAACCAATCCTAGATTTCCTAGAAAAAAATGTTTTAAAAATAAAGGATTTCTATTTTTAAAAATATTTCCATTTAAACCCCAGTTTGAAAACAAATAATAGGAATGATACACAACTCCTCTAAACGAATGACAAAAGGGATTAGGAAAACACATAGAACATTATATATCAGAGTCAGGCCCAATGTTTTGGAAAATAGTATATGTATAAGAAAAAAACCCTTAGTAGAACAAATAACCAAATTATTTCCAAATGAAATGGAAAAATACTGATGTGTAATTACTATAATTCCTTAAAAATATCATAAATCATCCATATATCTACTCAGTTTAGAACTAGTATCCTGAAAATGATGTAATCAGTAGTCAATAACCAATATGGATACTATAACTAGCCTCAATGGTGGCATAGCCACATAAATTCTTGCTCTCAAAGGAGTTTATGTCTGTCTAATAAGGAAAAATATAGAAACAATCACTCAACCCACTAGATGAAATCTAGAAATCCCATGGTAATGAGATAAAAGGGAATTTGGGGAGGACATCTCATGCATGGAATTAAATATAACCCATATATTCCACCATGCATTCCTTTCCCACTAAATCTCATTATCAATGTGACGAACCTCTCTAAAGGATGACAACTAAATGGGTTCATATCATATCGCAAAACATTCAAAATCTCTAAATATGGATTCATTTCATGATATTTAAATGAAACTTTACAAAAACGTCTCAAAATAAAAACCACACCGATTCAATTTAAAATGAAAACCATTCAAGAAAAAAGACACATATCATTACAAACCATCCCCCATCCCAAGGACATTGTCTAATCATAATAACCAATGTAAAAATAAGGCCATATATTGGAAAACATATTGAAGGCCACATTTGATGTAATTTTAAAAACAGGAATTCATTTGGAAAATAAATTATAATTTAAAAAAAACCATTGAAAGGAAGATAATAAATTAAAGAAGATGAGTGGAGTGTGTTTTTTTTAAACCAAAGGTTTCAAGGTATGAATTTTGATGGAACTACAATTTATATACATGCACATATATATATGTACAACTTGTGTAGATATGGATATTCCCATATTCAGTATTATTTATATGGATAAACATAAAATGTATATCTTCTAATCAAGGAAGTAATACTAATTCCTCAATAAAGCATATGGGTTCACAGAAATGTAAGAAACCATAAAAAGGATCCAAAATACAACAAAACTACCGTTACACATATTGACTCATTTTACTAAATCCCATATCAGTCTAAACCCCATTTCAAAATACATAATATTTTTTTAACGGCTACTTGTCATTTTATCAAGCACCTAACATACATATAAATATGGAAACAGTAATGAAAATACTTTGAAAACCAAAATTTAATTTAACTAATAACATGGAAAGTAATAATAAATTACAAAAACACACCAAAAACATGGATAACTAATTTAAAAATCATTTTGGACTATTTAATAATCCAATGGAATGTTTCAGAAATGAAATGGATAGAAAAACTAACCTCAATGGTGGGTAAATTAAATAAAACTCTAGAAGAAGGAAGGGAAAAGCCCAAGAAGAACATTGTGGACATGAATTCCAAATAATGAACAAGAAAAAATCATCAAAAAAAGACTTGGGTTCCTCATAGAGAGAACCATTCTAAGAAGAATAATTAAATAATAGAATAAGAGGATGAGATGGGAAAATAAATTTCCCAATGGGTATTACATAGAAAAATTTAATTAGAGGGACGATGGATCCAAAGATAAGGATTTGAAGAAGCCACCCATGGCTCCTAAGGGCTAAAAAATGAGAGGGATGTGGGAGTAGTGGATTTGGGTTTAAAAATGGGGAAAATGGTAAATTACCATTTATAAATTCCCAAGGTAGGATGAATAGTTTTACCACGTGTTCGTTCACACCAAAAACTCTCTATACACCTCCCATGGAAAAGAAACTACCCCCTGAATGGGGGGGCACATAGTTTCAGAACCATGAGCCATGAAAACTGGGTCTATCAAGATGATAGAGACACTCACATGCTTACTTCATTGTTTTTTCTTAACCATGTGCATGCCATATATTAGGTCTAAGACACCCAAAATCGTCCACTTAGTTACTCTTATTTCCCACATGGTTTGGGTAAAACTAAGTATTGGACATATAAGAATAATAATTCAAGAATTATTTAAATTGAAAATGATCTTTGGTTCAAGAGGCAACATGATTCTACTCTATACTAGGAACACAAACCATGAACAACGCTAAAAAGAGACAATAACCCCAAAAATCAAAAATTCTCACTAGGGACTCAACACGGAGATCAATCGAATGATTGATGACAATGAAATACATAAAAAAAATAAAAAAAATTGGGTATGAAACAAAAGTTACATGGATGATGAATTTAATTCTATATTTTATTATGATTTTGAGAAAGTTAGGGGTTTTTTAAATGAATATTCTATTTCTATTTCACCATCAATCAGGGAAGGACACCTGGATAGGAAAGTAAAAAAATACTTTTAACAGAGTGGTATCAATGTATTTTATTTTAAAAATTGGTATTTTTCTAGGTACATGGATCTAAATTGAATGGGAGAAATTATTATGAAACAAACACTATAGGGTAAATTTTTATTCACTAATGTTTTGGTGGAAGTGTATTTAAGTTCATAGGAATAGTTCCACAGTGGAATTAAGAAATTTTGACAACATTATTTTTTAAGAAGTAGGTTATTACAATGAAAAATTGTGTTCTTGTTCATCTAATATATATTTTATTTCATTGATTTATTTCTCAATAGGCTTAATGATTTCTTAATATATCATTAATAAGTGTTAAGACCAATCACTAAAAGTTTTTTGGAATCTATCCCCAATTCAATATGTTTTCTGGTGCTTGAAATACAAGACTCAAGTAATATTAACAAGTTGATATATAAAAATATTATGTTTAGGATATATATTGATTGTGAAAAGACTAGAAGTGAATTGTAAGAGAATGGCCATATTATATCTAAATTTGATGTTAGGGTATTGTTTAGTTTTGGGAAATATATTTATTGATGATTCCACCAATAAACTGGTATCATGGAATGTGGTATTATATGATTTCCTCTTATCAGTATTAAAATTTAAATTACATTTATATTTTTAAATCAAATAGGTTGAAAAAGATAATGAATTAATATTATAATTCATCAGTTTCCAAGGTAAGATTATTTTCAAATATTTACATTTGTTTCTTATAGAAGTGATATTTCATTGGATTTTACATCAAAGGTGGAGAAGATCCATCATGAATCTCCAATAAGTGGGGTAAGATAATAAAAAAAACCATAGATGCAGAAGAATCTGTTTTCTCATCCCTTCTATGGGGAGAAGAAAGAATTTTTTCCTTGGAGAAGCATTTGATTCAACATTGGAGGTATTTCCATTAATAGAAATGGAAATGGATTTAGGACTATACTGACCAAAGAAATTCATACATGGATACTACATCTAGTTAGAAGAATATTCAATAAATTACAAAATCAAATGAGTAAATACTGTAATAATTTATTGAATTTGGGGACTATTTACATAGTCTTCTAAATTTGAGAAATACCTTTAACATATCCCTTAAATATCTTCTCCTGTAGTAATGGTAACCAAAATAGATTACATAAAACCATTATTCATAACCCAGGGAATGGAAATATAGTAAAGGGTTAGCATAGATGATTAATAAGGGTAAGATAGGGAGATGAATAAGCATAATATGAATACAAGGGTATGAGAACATGAGAATAACATAAGAAAAACATACCCTTTATATCAAATATCATAATCATGAGTCATTGAGTAAATATTTATATTTTATCAGTTCTGAATTGTATGGAAAAAAAATAACATGATCCATGAGAGAATAACATTATTAAAATACATGGAATTATGGAATACACATAAGAATAGAAAATCATTTTCATATTAATCAGGGTTAACTACCATGTATGTCATAGTAGAATGAGTTCAATCCTCAAATCATCAAAGTAATAAATGTTTACTTTAAAGACTATCACAGTAGATTAATTTCATTACTGAATTGAGTTCAATCCACATTCTAGTCTTGTCTATATCATGATATATTAATCATTACCCAATGCAGTAGAGTGAGATATATATTAAACCTATCACATAGTTAATACCATACATATGTGTGCCACAATATTACCAAAAAAATCTTGATATTATAACCTATGAAATGAAATGGCTTTTATAAATGTTTCATTATAACACAACTTCTAGAAAAGAGATTGGCTTCATAATCATTTGATCATTACATCATACCATAAATTTTGAAATTAATTTGGCTTTATAAGATTTATATCATGCTAAAAACTAAGTAGGGTAAATGGGTTTCATAAAAATCACATTAACATAAGCATAACCCATTCCCATAAAGAAAAATAATGGTATATTTGGTTTATATCCCCATTAAATCATAAGTTACATCAATGGATGTCATCTTAAATGAAGAATAATATTAATAGAAAAATCACTTGTAAAATTTATTGAGTAACGTAACCCATCCTTAAAATTAAAAACATAAAACGAAACTATATAAAGTATTTTTGAAATTCATTTCTTTGAAAAAAACATGAAAACTTAGAAAGGGTGCTTTAAAAATAATTTAAAACATTTCTTGATGGAAATATACTTTTAACTTGGAAAAACACTCTTTAAGACATAAAAAATTTGAAAAATAATTTTATTTTTTAAACAAACACTAGAAAAAATATAAATTAATCTTCAAATAAAAGAGTGTTCTTGATAGTGTGAAATTTTGTTCAGGACATATAGGTTAAAATAAATATTCCTTTCACTTTTTTGGTTAAATCCAAACAATAATTGAATTCATTATTACATGAAGATTCCTTTTAAAAAAGTTATAACATAAGTCCAAATTTATTTAATAAATCATTTTATTATTTTAAAAAATAATTTTCAAATATTTTTTAGAAAAAATATTTATGGAAGAAAAAGTTTTTTCGACCAAAGAGATAAATAAAGATGATTTTTAAAAAAAACATATGTTGAACTATTGAGTACATAAAAAGAGGAAAATTATAGGGAAACATATTATTAGGTAATGAATATAGGAAATGAAAATATATGTCTTTATTGAGAGATAGATCCTAGTATTTCATCCTTAGAAGACTAAAAATGAACAATCCTGATAAATAATGAGATTGTGACATAAAACTCTTCCCTATTTTGTAATTTTGAATTATAAGCCCCGTGAAAGAATAAAAATTTAATTTAACTTATAAGATAATGAAAATAAATAAATTTGTGATATTTCAAGCCATTGGGGATTTATATACACGTCCTAAAATAATATGGATTCCTAACATAACATATATCTCAAAGAATGAAACATAAGACGAAAACCCCTAACCATTTTGGAATCCTTTTAACCAAGAACCTAATGAAAAAGAGATCCAAAAATCAATATGTAATCCCATTATTTTTTAGATATATATTTATAAAATAAATTAATGGTAACTATATACAAAACCTAAAGGAAAAAAGGTTATGAATGTTAAATGTTTCTCATCGATGTAAACAAGTGAGATAGAAATTCCTTACCAATGTAGTAATATTCTGAATTTTATGTCTCAATAAAGAATAACATAAAATGAATATTTAAATATTATTAAAAGTATGAGATTCATTAAATAAAATTAAAATGATTTTTATATACACAACACTAGATAAATGTAACATCCCGGCCTGGAAGCCACTAAAATAGTTCCCCATGATAGTGTGTAACATTGCCTAATGCATGGATTTTCATTAGCCAGAAGCTGGCAAATACAAGTGAGGGTCCAAGGTTGTATGATAAGGAGACAATTATCTTATATTAGAGTAGAACAGAATAGATAAAAATAGATAATAAATAGTATAACCATAATAGATAACAAGACACACAATAGAAACGGATACCAAAAATAAGGATAACATAGTAGGAGGCATCCAAGTAGTAGTAAAAAAGAACAAAAATTCATATGATGCGTCATATACAAAACTATGTCATGTCGTTGTAATATAAAAATGGTGAGCTATGGATTCAATATATGAGACATATAAAATAAGGTATATAAACTGGGGAAAATATCAAAAGACATCTCCACTAGCATCATAAGGATATGCCTGATAATTTTCCCCCATGCTCCCATGCAATAAACTAAAAAAATAATGAATTTTTAACAGGGAACTTTACTATGTCAATAACTACAATAATAAACTCATCCCAAGTACTAAATATGGTTTAAATATGGTGTGAGATAAATCTCAGAATTCAACCACCAATAGTATTTTGAATAATACAGTCAATATATATAGCACAATAGTGTGCATGTATGAAAAATAATAGATGAAACTGAAAAATAAATACTACTTAACTCAAGTTCATGTAGGAAACCTATATAACTGTACCTTCAATTGAATAGTCCAAAATTAGTAGGATATCTTTTAACATATAAATACATATATAATTATTCATATATTATATGTATATATGTATATAGTCTATATATTTAGGATCATATATAGGCATGTACATAGATACGAGGTGTCAGCTAGACATGGGGAATAACTATAGTGTCCATATATATTCTAATGGTTTCTAATATCTAATAAGGGTACAATCCTTGAATCTTATGGGAATGTGATATGTCATGCTTGACACTCGAGATAGTATGGTGATTTTTTATACTCAACACTCGATGAAAAGGAATGTGTAATGTCATTCCCATTAACCATATAAAACTAAATAGTGTCAAATTACATTCACATAACCCAATGTAAGGGTGGGAGAAATTACATTATCAAAAAATCCCATAATTATTTTCCACCAAACAATATCTATGTTCTAGTAATATAAACCATACGAATTTATATTTAAATCATTTGAAGTCATTTAACACCATCTAACCATGGGTATCACAATTTGTAAAAAGAATTTTCAATTTATTACTTGTGATGTGGTCTTTAAAGTCGCTATCATTTAAATAAATTATTAAATTTAATTTAGTTAACTAGTAAAATAAATTTTCAATCAGGAGAAACCAATTAGGATGTGGTTGGTCTAATAAAAATTTATAATGAGGGAAATTAATCCATCACACTCAAAGGGTAGTAATCTACTATGAAAAATTCCACAAAAAATTTAATAAGGCTCTAAAGGGAATCATAACATGATTAACATGACTTATAAATAGTAAAAACATTCTATGGAAATGGTTAAATATTTCTGGTTTGAGGCACAATGTATGTGATTCCCCTAGTGTCACTTTTATGTGTGGGTATTTTTTATCTGGTTTATACCCCAGTGTTTGAGGTATTTTGGCCTCAACGGATGAATTTATGGGGTCATTTTATAGGTCTCATGATTAAGGATTGTTAATAAAATATTTGTGTGAATTTATTGTATAGACTATATAGCTCTTAACAGTGGGTAATTTTATTATTTGATCATGGGTTGTTTAACTTTACGAGCTAACAGTGTGACCCACCCATAGAGAGTTATTTTTTCAATTTTCCTTATTTTTAAGTGTGGTTTCTTACCTAGTATCCAAAATTGATTTACCCCTACACGGATACCTTCCTCAGTGGTTTTTATCTTTTCTAAATATCCATTAACGTGATTTCATGGTGGTTTTAGAGTCAATTTTCACCCTGTTTAAAAGGTTTGATATTCTTTTTCTCCTTTATTTTTCATCCATTTTTCTCTCCTTTAAACCTGTGTCCATGTTTCAATGATTTTCATGTCTAGGATTGTGAAAAATCTAGTTCAATTATTGATAAGTGTTTTTATACATGGTTGGAGTGTCTTTATATTGGATTTCATCTAAGGGTATATGATTCCACCACCTTGAGGAATGTGTTTAAAATTAACTATAATTAATTTAAGAGTTCATTGATTTTCTGACACTTTATGTGTGATTTTAATTTAATGTATTGATATATGTTGTAATAATTTTTGATTTGTTATTGTTCATTACTGATTTGATGTGTTTTTCCTTTGTAAAAAATGTGTGAATTTCATAGGGCAATTGAACTAGTTTTCGAAATTGGGTGTTATGCATTATTTATGTTAGATAAAATTATAATGACGATTTTATTTCTGAAATTTACTTGTTTATTGTGATATGGTTTAAATGAGGGTTTTAAAGAATGAGTAATTTTTTTCTAAAAAGGTTTTATTTTGTTTAAAGTGTTGGTTTGGATTTATAATGTGAAAAATTGAGTTTCACTTTTATTGATGTTTGTGATTGTTGAATATCATGATTTATTTTGGAATTGTGATCGAATTCAAAAATAAAAATAAAAAGGGGATTTCCAAATGAATGTGATATGAGTGAAATTATCCATTGGTATATTTAAATATGGTTTGATGGAATTTAATGGCCTTGGGCCATTATTTGGTTTTTCAATAGTGACATACATGGGTAGAGGGTGGTTCATAAGTTTGTACATTGTTTGGGTGATTTCTATGATTTTTGGGAAAAATTATAACAGTGTTTTATATAGTTTAGAGATTTGTCTTATAATTCTAATCCATCTTTAAGTATTAAAGGGATGATTGTAAATTAATCTTTTAAATTTTTTTTTCCAAAAATAAGTGTCATGTGTTTACTCCCTATGCTTTAAAAATCACTTAAAGGGTTTTTAATGGATTTAAATGTATTTATGAAAAGATTTGGGAACAAGTTTTACATTTTTGAAGTTATTTTGGAAATGGGAATAATATTTTTTATAATGATTTATAAGGTGAGTAATAAAAGGTTTTTGGGATGTAGGATTAAAGTCCCACTCCCATGGGTGGCCCTGACAGACGCTCAGGTACCCCTGCACATCTTAATAATTTGGGGAAGGACTGATGCTTCCAAAACTGTGGGATTGGACTTGGAATTCAATATTAATGTTGGTATGGATTAACATGGTGTTCTATGTCCTAGTTGGATTCATGGACTGATGTTCCATGTTTTATAACTTGTAATCCCCCTGATATATAATATGGGAACCTTTAATAACACTTGATTGTATAATGGATTTAGTTAATCTATAAGTGGTTTCCCTTGTTTTTTGGTTTTCTTTTTTTTTCGTGTATAAAATATGTTAATTGAAAAAGGTTGAAATGGTTTTGAATGTGGAATTATTGGATAGTATGATTTTGAAATGTGTTAGCAATGTGTAGGATGATTATTTTAACATATGTTATTTTTGAAAGAGACAAAACTAAAAATTTGTATTGGAATGAGTATTATTAATTACTTGGTTGTACTTTTTCATTCATGGATTATTTTATGTTTTCTCCTTGTTTTTGTCTAGTGTCATTCCATTCTTTTATTTAGACTGTTTCTTTTTCATTTTCTACTATTTTTTCTTTTGTTTACACTACGTTGGGTCTGTGTGAAATATTTTTAATGAAAATGGGAAAGTTGTTTTCAATGGGACTTTCATATTATCATACTTTTGAAACATTTTAAACCATATGTATGTTTAATTTATAAAGTGTCATCTATATTGGAAAATGATTAGTTTTCCTTGGAATTGTATTTTTCATGGAAAAACTACAATTTCTTTGAATTTTTTTTATAATAGATTATCTTTGAGGTAGTGCATATTATAAAAACATGTTATTACGTGTCTTGAAAAAAATAGTTTGGAGAAAGGAATCCACTGCATTTTTTTCTTATATTTTGTAAAAGAGAATTAAAACCTATATTGTATATTATTTATAAACTACATAAATTGTTTTATTTATTAAAAGGAATGAATTGGAATCATTGTGGTATTTTTCCTGCATCAACTCGAATCATATATACTCGCATTGGTGTGTATGTAGTCTTTATGTCTTGTGCAGGTTCTTACATGTTTTGGGATTTCATGTTGGATTAGGTTCTGTATCCCATGGTAAGCGGGTGTTGTTTGGATGATGGTGGTGATTAGAGATTCACATGGAATTTGTGGTTGGACTTTCATTTTTATTGAACCAATGGGAATGATATTTGTATCATCTTCTTGGTCCTTTATTTAGTTATCTTTCATTATAGTTTTGGAGCATTTTTTTATATTAGATTTCATTTTTCAGGTCTCTTGTCATTTAAATATTTGACCATGTTTGGATGTTTTTAATTAGATCCATGAGGCTGAAACTATAACCAATAGTTTTGTTTGATTCCCTAGATTATAGTGATCATCCTTAGGGGTTCTAGGATCCTTCTGGAGTATGTGTTGGGAAGACTCAAGAATCCAATGGTTAGATATTCCATGTTGTGTAACTACATATTTGAATAAGAGCTATTGGTTTATTTCAATGGGTCCTAGGTTATGGAGAAACCATATTTGATATTTGGGGTGTGTGTGGGTAGGATAGAGACTAATATTTTCATTGAGTCTTGGTTGGAGTGTGCGGGAAGTGTCTAATTCATCTCTTCCGCATACTAAACCTCAATTTTCCATGGTAGTTTTAGGAATGAGTCTTGATATTGAATTTTTATTTTTATGTTCTTTGGAATTTTTGATATATTGTGATGATTCCCAGATTCCCATTAATTGTAATCATGATTTTGGAGGTATATTTCTGATTTAGATGTGAAAATGTTGAATTATCTAGAATTGAATGGTTAGAATGCTTGGGTTGGTAAACTATGTTGTGCTCTTATTAAATGGTTTTGTAAACCATAAAAGTTCACATTTCACAATTGATGCACAAATTTCCAGCCAGTGTGGTGAAACCATCCACAATATAGTTTTCCCTATAGAGTTAGTGGTTTGGATCCTTTTCATTTTTAATTGACTATAAATAAGTATTCCATTCATTTAGTATCTTATAGATTAGTTTTAATGGAAATTTTTATGGATGGTGATGCCATGAGTGTGGTTTGGATTGATATTTGTGCTAATGTTCTGAGTTTTGTACCAAAGAAGGATTTTTTCAACGAAAAAACAAAATTGGTTTTCAAAAGAGAAATGTTTTTTATTTTTAAAAACAATTTGTGTTGGTTTGAAAACAATGTTTACTATGTTTGAAACTAGTATAATAAATGAAATAATTTATTAGAAAATAATTTTTGTTCAAACAAGTGTAATTTCTGAACTCTTTAAAATATTAAAGTTAATACTTTGAGAATTACATTATGAACATGATTTCCTTGAGATCGGTGATTTCAAATTTTTATTTTTAAATTTAATTGAAATGAATATGATATTTCATGTTTTTGAAATGTTATGATCTGATTTTGAAAAATAAATGGTTGATTCTTTGTTCAAATGGATTTTTCCTCTTTTTTGTCTTGGTACTGGGTTGATATTTTGAGAGTATAGAGTAGAAAATAAGTTAGATTTAAAAATTTATAATCTATTTTGTTTGAATTAGTTCTCAAAATATGTTTTTAAATGGTGATTTTCACTGTTCTATTGGTGATTTAAATATTTGTATTATTTAAGGAGCGTGCGTTACTGGGCTCATGTCTTGCATTGTTTTTTTAGTGCCTACGAGAAAATTATTTATGGAAGAGGTAGTGTTATTTCTATGGATTCTATTCTAATGTTTTGATCGTTGGGTTTTGACCTCCTCTTTTTTTTGATATCATTTTATGAGCACTCAGTAGATATAAAATACCGTAGTCTTGAGGTTCAACCAGTTCTTGATTGATTTTTGGATTTTTAAAATGTGTTAAATGTAATTTCATTTATTTTTCTTCAACGATTGTTTTCACATTTAATTTAAAATGATCCCAAAAATATCTAGTAGTGTTAAATTTTGAATGATGATTTATAAATTATGAAATTTTAAATAGGTTTTAAGCTCCTTTGTAACATGAAATGAAATTTAATGTCTTTTCATCAACTTCTAAAGGTTTTATTGGATAAGAATATTAGTGATTTTATGTATTTAGTGTTTTGGAAATTGTTGATTTTTTTTAAAAGGGATGGTAATGTTTTAAAATCATTCTATATTCATTAGGTCATGTTGTGATATATTAAAGGTTTTTTAAGTCTTTTAATGTTTTTATGAAAAACTATTTTAGATTTCAAAATTGTTATTATTTTGACTATTGAAAACTCATTAGGAATATGTCTTCAAAAAATTGATCTCAAGAGCCCAGTATAGAAAGGATAGTTTGATGTGGGACTTCAAACAATTAAATTTTGGATCATTTGGAGTTTTCCTAAATAAAGAGGGAAATTTTAATTGAATTCATTGTCAAATTGGAATGAATAAATGATTTGGAAGGCAGTTTTGGAATGGAATTGTGTTGTATTTTTATTTGTTTTAAATAATGTTTTTAAATGAAAAAATGAATGTTTGGTGGTTGGTTTTGTGTTTTCTAGAAAAGATTCCTTTTTTAGTGGACATTGATTTTCAAAAGGGGTTAATACTTATAAGGTTATTTTTCGAGTGGTAGTTTGTTTAAAATTGTTATGATAATTTTATGAAATGATTGGGTATTATTTATATTTTAAATTATCATGATCTGTATGATTATCTTATATCTTAGGTGATTAATTGGTATTGAACAAAGGTGTATGCCTTATTACTAGGTTGAATACATTTGATTCTTATAGGGTCTCCTAAGGTAGTTTCCTTTTTTAACTATAGTTTCTTCTCTATGTGGGTGTATGTGACTTTGGGGTCGGTATGTGGTTAATTTTAAAAGGTAATTTATTATGGTCATTGATCATTTTATGGTTCTAGTTTTGTGGGCTTCATCTTAGGGTGGAAATCAATTTTGAGTTCCTCTATTACCCCTTGAGTATGGTGATCTGATCCAAGGGCCCATGTCATCTAATATTATTTAATTCCTTAAGGTAATCATTTTCTAAGGTATGTGATAAAAATAATGATGGCTCAAACATTTTGGGGTTGAGTCATTTCGATTAGTTTTCTTTAAGGATGTGAGAGATTTTTTCTTTGTGACGATTTTAAATTTCTCGTCATTTAAATATTGGACCATGTTTGGATGTTTTTAATTAGTTCCATGAGGCTGAAACTATAACCAATAGATTTGGTTGATTCCCTAGATTTTAGTGATCATCCTTAGGGGTTTTAGGATCCTTCTGGTGTATGTGGTGGGAAGACTCAAGAATCCAATGGTTAGACATTCCATGTTGGGTCACTACATATTAGAATAAGAGATATTGGTTTCTTTCAATGGTTCCTAGGTTCTGTAGAAACCATATTTGATATTTGGGGTGTGTGTGGGTAGTATAGAGACTAATATTGTCATTGAGTCTTGGTTGGAGTGTACGGGAAGCGTACAATTCATCTCTTCCCCATACTAAACCTCAATTTTCCATAGTATTTTTAGGAATGAGTCTTGATCTTGAATTTTTATTTGTATGATCTTTTGAATTTTTGATATATTGTGACGATTCCCAAATTCCCATTGAGTGTAATCATGATTTTGGAGGTCTATTTCTGATTTAGATGAGAAAATTTTGAATTATCTAGAATTGAATGGTTAAAATGCTTGGTTTGGTAAACTATGTTGTGCTCTTATTAAATGGTTTCTTAAACTATAAAAGTGAACATTTCACAATTGGCGCACAAATTTCCAGCCAGTGTGGTGAAACCATCCACATTATAGTTTTCCCAATAGAGTTAGTGGTTTGGATCCTTTTCATTTTTAATTGACTATAAAGAAGTATTCCATTCATTTAGTATCTTATAGATGAGTTTTAATGGAAATTTTTATGGATGGTGACACCATGAGTGTGGTTTGGATTGATATTTGTGCTAATGTTCTGAGTTTTGTACCAAACAAGGATTTTTTCAAAGAAAAAACAAAATTGGTTTTCAAAAGAGAAATGTTTTTTTCTTTTTAAAAACAATTTCTGTTGGTTTGAAAACGATGATTACTATGTTTGAAACTAGTATAATAAATGAAATAATTGATTAGAAAATAATTTTTGTTCAAACAAGTGGAATTTCTGAACTCCTTAAAATATTAAAGTTAATAATTTGAGAATTAGATTATGAACATGATTTCCTTGAGATCGGTGATTTCAAATATTTATTTTTAAATTTATTTGAAATGAATATGATATTTCATGTTTTTGAAATGTTATGATCTGATTTTGAAAAATAAATGGTTGAGAAATATCTTAAACATATCCCTTAAATATCTTCTCCTATATTAATGCTTACAAAAATAGATTATATAAAACCATTATTCATAACCCGTGGAATGGAAATATAGTAAAGGGTTAGAGCAGATTATTAATAAGGGTAATATAGGGAGATTCATAAGCATAATATGAATACAAGGGTATGAGAACATGAGAATAACATAATAAAAACATACCCTTCATATCAAATATCATAATCTTGAGTCATGAAATAAATATTTTTATTTTATCAGGTCTGAATCGTAAGAAAAAAAAATGACATGATCCATGAGAGCATAACATTAGTAAAATAAATGTAATTGTGGAATACACATAAGAATAGAAAATCATTTTCATATTAATCAGGGTTAACTACCATGTATGTCATAGTAGAATGAGTTCAATCCTCAAACCATCATAGTAATAAATGTTTAGTTTAAAGACCATCACAGCAGATTAATTTCATTACTGAATTGGGTTCACTCCACATTCTATTCTTGTCTATCTCATGTTATATTAATCATTACCCAATGCATTGGAGGGAGATATATATTAAACCTATCACATAGTTAATACCATACATATGTGTGCCACAAGATTACCAAAAAAATCATGATATTATAACCTATGAAATGAAATGACTTTTATAAATGTTTCATTATAACATAACTTATAGAAAAGAGATTGGCTTCATAATCATTTGATCATTGCATCATACCATAACTTGTGAAATGAATTAGGCTCTATAAGATTTATATCATGCTAAAAACTAAGTAGGGTAAATGGGTTTCATAAAAATCACATTAACATAAGCATAACCCATTCCCATAAAGAAAAATAATGGTACTTTGGTTTATATCCCCATTAAATCATAAGTTACATCAATGGATATCATCATAAATGAAGAATAATTTTAATAGA
The DNA here is from genome assembly GCA_963277665.1 of Viscum album. Taxonomy (NCBI): domain Eukaryota; kingdom Viridiplantae; phylum Streptophyta; class Magnoliopsida; order Santalales; family Viscaceae; genus Viscum; species Viscum album. The sequence continues at coordinate 608,337,399 of OY728133.1, read as the reverse complement.
AAAATCACTTGTAAAATTTATTGAGTAACGTAACCCCTCCAAAAAATTAAAAACATAAAACTAAACTATATAAAGTATTTTTGAAATTCATTTCTTTGAAAAAAACATGAAAACTTATAAAGGGTGCTTTAAAAATAATTTAAAACAGTTCTTGATGGAAATATACTTTTAACTTGGAAAAAAAACTTTTTAAGACATAAAAAATTTGAAAAATAATATTATTTTTTAAAAAAACACTAGAAAAAATATAAATTAATCTTCAAATAAAAGAGTGTTCGTGATAGTGGGAAATTTTGTTCAGGACATATAGGTTAAAATAAATATTCCTTTCACTTTTTTGTTTAAATCCAAACAATAATTGAATTCATTATTACATGAAGAATCCTTTTATAAAAGTTCTAACATAAGTTAAAATTTATTTAATAAATCATTTTATTATTTTAAAAAATAATTTTCAAATATTTTTTAGAAAAAATACTTATGGAAGAAAAATATTTTTCAACCAATGATATAAATAAAGATGATTTAGAAAAAACATATTTTGAACTATTGAGTACATAAAAAGACAAAAATGATAGGGAAATATATTCTTACGTAATAAATAGAGGATATGAATATGGGTTCACAAAAAAAGTACAAAACCATAAAAAGGATCCAAAATCCAACAAAACTACAGTTACACATATCGACTCATTTTACTAAATACCATATCAGTCTAAACCCCATTTCAAAATACACAATCTTTTTTTAATGGCTACTTGTCATTTTATCAAGCACCGAACATACTTATACATATGGGAATAGTAATTAAAACACTTTCAAAACAACAATTTAATTTAACTAATAACATATAAAGTAATAATAAATTACAAAAACACACCAAAAACATGGATAAGTAATTTAAAAATCATTTTGGAAAATTTAATAATCCAATGGAATGTTTCAGAAATGAAATGGATAGAAAAACCAACCTCAATGGTGGGTAAATTAAATAAAACTCTAGAAGAAGGAAGGGAAAATCCCAAGAATAACATTGTAGACCTGAAATCCAAAGAATGAACAAGAAAAAATCATAACAAAAAGCCTTGGGTTCCTCATAGAGAGAACCATTCTAAGAAGAATAATTAAATAATAGAATACGATGATGAGATTGGAAAATGAATTTCCCAATGGGTATTACATGGAAAAATTTAATTAGAGGGAAGATGGATCCAAAGATAAGGAGTTGAAGAAGCCACCCATGGCTCCTAAGGGCTGAAAAATGATAGGGATGTGGGAGTAGTTTATTTCGGTTTACAAATGGGGAAAATGGTAAATTACCATTTATAAAATCCCAAGGTAAGATGAATAATTTTACCACGTGTTATTTCACACCTTAAACTATCTTTGCACCTCCCATGGAAAAGAAACTACCCCTTGAATGGGGGGGGGCACATAGTTTCAGAACCATGAGCCATGAAAACCAGGTCTATCATGATGATTGATACACACACATGCTTACATCATTGTTTTTTCTTAACCATGTGCATTCCATGTTTTAGGTCTAAGACACCCAAAACCATCCATATAGTTACTCTTATTTCTCACATGGTTTTGGTAAAACCAAGCATTGAACATATAAGAATAATAATTCATGAAGTATTTAAATTGAAAATGATCTTTGGATCAAGAGGCAACATGATTCTACTCTATACCAGGAACACAAACCATTAACAAGGCTAAAAAGATACAATAACCCCAAAAATAAAAAATTCTCACTAGGGACTCAACACAGAGATCAATAAAATGATTTATGACCATGAAATAAATAAAATAAAAATAAAAAAAGATTTGGGCCTGAAACAAAATATACATGGATGATGAATTTAATTCTATATTTCATTAGGATGTTGAGAAAGTTAGGGGCTTTTTAAATAAATATTCTATTTCAATTTCACCATCAATCAGGGAAGGACACCTGGATAGGAAAGTACAAAAATACTTTTAACAGAGTGATATCAATGTATTTTATTTAAAAAATTGGTATTTTTCTAGGTACATGGATCTGAATTGAATGGGAGAGATTATTATGAAACAAACACTATAGGGTAAATTTTTATTCACCAATGTTTTGGTGAAAGTGTATTTAAGTTCATAGTAATAGTTCCACAGTGGAATTAAGAAATTTTGACAACATTATTTTTTAATAAGTAGGTGATTGCAATGAAAAATTGTGTTCTTGTTGGTCTAATGTATATTTTATTTCATTGATTTATTTCTCAGTAGTCTTAATGCCTTCTTAATATTTCATTTATAAGTGTTAAGACCAATCAATAAAAGTTCTTTGGAATCAATCCCCAATTCAATATGTTTTTTGGTTCTTGAAATACAAGACTCAGGTAATATTAACAAGTTGATATATTAAAATATTATGTTTAGGATATATATTGATTGTGAAAAGACTAGAAGTGCATTGTAAGAGAATGGACATAGTATATCTAAATTTTTTGTTAGGGTATTCTTTAGTTTTGGGAAATATATTTATTGATTACTCCCCCAATAAATTGGTATCATGGAATGTGGTATTATAGGATTTCCTCTTATTAGTATTAAAATTTAAATTAGATTTATTTTTTTAAATCAAATAGGTTGAGAAAGATAATGAATCAATATTATAATTCATTGGTTTCCAAGGTAAGATTATTTTCAAATATTTACATTTGTTTCTTATAGAAGGGATATTTCATTGGATTTTACATCAATGGGGGAGAAGATCCATCATGAATCTCCAATAAGTGGGGTAAGATAATAAAAAAAACCATAGATGTAGAAGAATCTATTTTCTCATCCATTTAATGGGGAGAAGAAAGAATTTTTTCCTTGGATAATCATTTGATTCCACATTGGAGGTATTTCAATTAATGGAAATGGAAATGGATTTAGGACTATACTGACCAAAAAATTTCATACATGGATACTACTTTTAGTTAGAAGAATATTCAATAAATTACAAAATCACATGAGTAAATACTGTAATATTTTATTTAATTTGGAGACTACTTACATAGTCTTCTAAATTTGAGAAATATATTAAACATATCCATTAAATATCTTCTCCTTTAGTAATGTTTACAAAAATAGATTACATAAAACCATTATTCATAACCCGGGGAATGGAAATATAGTAAAGGGTTAGCATAGATGGTTAATAAGGGTATGATAGGGAGATGCATAAGAATAATATGAATACCAGGGTATGAGAACATGATAATAACATAAGAAAAACATTCCCTTCATATTAAATATCAAATTTTGATTCATAGAATAAATATTAATATTTTATCAGGTCTGAATCGTAAGGAAAAAAATAACATGATCCATGAGAGCATAACATTAGTAAAATACATGGAATTGTGGAATACACATAAGAATAGAAAATCATTATCATATTAATCAGGGTTAACTACCATGTATGTCATAATAGAATGAGTTCAATCCTCAAACCATCAAAGTAATAAATGTTTAGTTTAAAGACCATCACAGCAAATTATTTTCATTACTGAATTGGGTTCACTCCACATTCTAGTCTTGTCTATCTCAAGATATATTAATCATTACCCAATGCATTAGAGGGAGATATATACTAAACCTATCACATAGTTAATACCATATATATGTGTGCCACAAGATTACCAAAAAAATCATGATATTATAACCTATGAAATGAAATGACTTTTATAAATGTTTCATTATAACATAACTTCTAGAAAAGAGATTGGCTTCATAATAATTTGATCATTGCATCATACCATAACTTGTGAAATCAATTAGGCTTTATAAGATTTATATCATGCTAAAAAAAGTAGGTCAAATGGGTTTCATAAAAAGCACATTAACATAAGCATAACCCATTCCCATAAAGAAAAATAATGGTATATTTGGTTTATATCCCCATTAAATCATAAGTTACATCAATGGATGTCATTTTAAATGAAGAATAATTTTAATAGAAAAAATCACTTGTAAAATTTATTGAGTAACGTAACCCCTCCTTAAAATTAAAAACATAAAACTAAACTATATAAAGTATTTTTGAAATTTATTTCCTTGAAAAAAACATGAAAACTTATAAAGGGTTCTTTAAAAATAATTTAAAAAATTTCTTGAGGCAAAAATACTTTTAACATGGAAAAAAACTTTATAAGATATAAAAAATTTGAAAAATAATTTTATTTTTTAAACAAACACTAGAAAAAATATAAATTAATCTTCAAATAAAAGAGTGTTCTTGATATTGGGAAATTTTTTTCAGGACATATAGGTTAAAATAAATATTCCTTTCACTTTTTTGGTTAAATCCAAAAAAATAATTGAATTCATTATAACATGAATATTCCTTTTAAAAAAGTTTTAACATAAGTTACAATTTATTTAATAAACCATTTTATTATTTTAAAAAATAATTTTCAAATATTTTTTAGAAAAAATATTTATGGAAGAAAATGTTTTTTCGACCAAAGAGATAAATAAAGATGATTTAAAAAAAAATATTTTGACCTATTGAGTACATAAAAAAGAGGAAAATGTTAATGAAACATATTCTTAGGTAATAAATAGAGGAAATTAAAATATATGTGCTTATTGAGAGATAGATCCTTGTATTTCATCCTTAGAAGACTAAAAATGAACAATCCTGATAAATAATGAAATTGTGACATAAAACTCTTCCCTATTTTCTAATTTTGAATTATAATCCCTATGAAAGAATAAAAAGTAAATATAACATATAATATAATGAAAATAAATAAAGTTGTGATATTTCAAGCCATTTGGGATTTATATACACGTCCTAAAATAATATGGATGCCTAACATAACATATATCTCAAAGAATGAAACATAAACAAAAACCCCTTACCATTTTGGAATCCTTTTAACCAAGAACCTAATGAAAAAGAGATCCAAAAATCATTATGTAATCCCATTATTTTTTAGATATATATTCATAAAATAAATTAATCGTAACTATATACAAAACATAAAGTAAAAAAGGCGATGAATATTAAATGTTTCTCATTGATGTAAACAAGTGAGATAGAAATTCCTTACCAATTTTGTAATATTCTGTATTTTACGTCTCAATAAAGAATAACATAAAATGAATCTTTAAATATTATGAAAAGTATGAGATTCATTATATAAAATTAAAATGATCTGTATATACACAACACTAGATAAATGTATCATCTTTCTGGAAGCCACTAAAATAGTTCCCCAAGATAGTGTGTAACATTGCCTCATGCATGGATTTTCATTAGCCAGAGGCTGACAAATACTAGTGAGGGTCCAAGGTGGAATGATAAGGAGACAATTATCTTATATTATAGTATAACAGAATAGATAAAAATAGATAATAAATAGTAGATCCATAATATATAACAAGCCACACAATTGAAACTGATACAAAAAATAAGGAGAATATAGTAGGAAGCATCCAAGTAGTAGTAAAAAGAACCAAAATTCATAGGATGTGTCATATACAAAACTATGTCATGTCATTGTAATAAAAAAATGGTGAGCTAGGGATTCAAGATATGAGACATATAATACAAGGTACATAAAATGGGGAAAATACCAAAAGACATCTCCACTAGCATCATGAGGATATGCCCGATAATTTTCCCCCATGCTCGCATGCAATAAACTAAAAAGATAATGAATTTTGAACAGGGAACTTTACCATGTCAATAACTACAATAACAAACTCATCCCAAGTACTAAATATGGTTTAAATATGGTGTGAGATAAATCTCAGAAGTCAACCACCAATAGTATTTTGAATAATAAAGTAACTATATATAGCACAGTAGTGTGCATGTATGAAAAATAATAGATGAAACTGAAAAAATAAATACTACTTAACTCAAGTTCATGTAGGAAACCTATATAAATGTACCTTTAATTGAATAGTCCAAAATTAGTAGGATATCTTTTAGCATATAAATACATATATAAGTATTCATATATTATATGTATATATGTATATAGTCTATATATTTAGGATCATATATAGGCTTGTACATGGATACAAGGTGTCAGCTAGACATGGGGAATAACTAAGGTGTCTATATATATTCTAATGGGTTATAATATCTAATAAGGGTACTATCCCTGAATCTTATGGGAATTTGATATGTCATGCTTGACACTCAAGATAGTATAGTGATTTTTCATACTCAACACCCGATGAAAAGGAATGTGTAATGTCATTCCCATCAACCAAATAAAACTAAACAGTGTCAAATTCCATTCACATAACCCAATGTAAGGGTGTGAGAAATTACATTATCCAAAAATCCCATAATTATTGTCCACTAAACAATATCTATGTTCTAGTAATATAAACCATACAAATTTATATTTAAATCATTTGAAGTCATTTAACACCATCTAACCATGGGTATCACAATTTTTAAAAAGAATTGTAAATTTATTACATGTGTTGTGGTATTTCGTGTCACTATCATTTAAATAAATTATTAAATTTAATTTAATTAACTAGTAAAATAAATTTTCAATCAGGAAAAACCAATTAGGATTTGGTTGGACTAATAATAATTTATAATGATGGAAATTAATCCATCACACTCAAATGGTAGTAATCTACTAAGAAAAATTCTACAAAAAATTTAATAAGGCTCTAAGGGGAATCATGACATGATTAACATGATTTATAAATAGTAAAAACATTCTATGGAAATGGTTAAATATTTCTTATTTGAGGCACAATGTATGTGATTCCCTTAGTGTCACTTTTATGTGTGGGTATTTGTTAGGTGGTTTATACCCCAGTGTTTGAGGTATTTTGGGCTCAACGGATGAATTTATGGGGTCATTTTATAGGTCTCATGATTAAGGATTGTTAATCAAATATGTGTGTGAATTTATTTTATAGACTATATAGCTCTTAACAGTGGGTAATTTTATTGTTTGAGCATGGTTTTTTTAACTTTACGAGCTAACAGTGTGACCCACCCATAGAGATTTATTTTTTCAATTTTCCTTATTTTAAAGTGTGGTTTCTTCCCTAGTATCCAAAATTGATTTACCCATACATGGATACCTTCCTCAGAGGTTTTTATCTTTTCTAAATATCTATTAAGGTGCTTTCATGGTGGTATTAGAGTCGATTTTCACCCTGTTTAAAAGGTTTGATATTCTTTTTCTTCTTTATTTTTCATCCATTTTTCTCTCCTTTAAACCTGTGTCCATGTTTCAATGATTATCATGTCTAGGATTGTGAAAAATCTTGTTCAATTATTGATAAGTGTTTTTATACATGGTTGGAGTGTCTTTATATTGGATTTCATCGAAGGATCTATGATTCCACCACCTTGAGGAATATGATTAGAATTAACTACAATTCATTTAAGAGATCATTTATTTTCTGACACTTTAAGTGTTATTTTAATTTAATGTATTGATATATGTTTTAATAATTTTTGATTTGTTATTTTTCATTACTGATTTGATGTGTTTTTCCTTTTTTAAAAATGGGTGAATTTCATAGGGAAATTGAACTAGTTTTTGAAATGGGGCGTTATGCATTATTTATGTTAGATAAAATGATAATGAGGGTTTTATTTCTGAAATTCACTTGGTCATTGAGATATGGGTTAAATGAGGGTTTTAAAGAAAGAGTAATTTTTTTCTAAAAAGGGTTTTTTTAAAGTGTTGGTTTGGATTTATAATGTGAAAAATTGAGTTTCACTTTTATTGATGTTTGTGATTGTTGATTGTCATGCTCTATTTTGGAATTGTGATCGAATTCCAAAATAAAAATAAAAAGGGGATTTCCTAATGAATGTGATATGATTTAAATGATTGATTGGTATACTTAAATGTGGTTTGATGGAATTTAATGGCCTTGGGCCATTATTTGGTTTTTGAATAGTGAAATACATGGGTAGAGGGTGGTTCTTTAGTTTTTACATTGTTTGGGTGATTTATATAATTATTGGGAAAAATTCTAACATTGTTTCATGTAGTTTAGAGATTTGTCTTATAATTATAATCCATATTTGGGTATTAAAGGGATGACTGTAAATTAATCTTTTAAATTTTGTTTTCCAAATATAAGTGGCATGTTTTTACTCCTTATGCTTTAAAAATCACATAAAGTGTTTTAATGGATTTAAATGTATTTATGAAAATATTTGGGAACAAGTTTTACATTTTTGAAGTTATTTTGGAAATGGGAATAATATTTTTTATAATGATTTATAAGGTGAGTAATAAAAGGTTTTTGGGATGTAGGATTGAATTCCCACTCCCATGGGTGGCCCTGACAGACGCTCAGGTACCCCTGCACATCTTAATAATTTGGGGAAGGACTGAGGCTTCCAAAACCATCGGTTTGGACATGGAATTCCATATTAATGTTGGTATGGATGAACATGGTCTATGTCCTGGTGGGATTCATGGACTTATGTTCCATGTTTTATGACTTGTAATCCCCCTGATATATAATATGGGCACCTTTAATAACACTCGATTGTATAATGGATTTAGTTAATCTATAAGTGGATTCCCTTGTTTTTTTGTTTTTTTTGGTGTATAAAATATGTTAATTGAAAAAGGGTGAAATGGTTTTCAATGTGGAATTATTGGGTGGTATGATTTTGAAATGTGTTGACAATGTGTAGGATGATTATTTTAACGTATGTTATTTTTGAAAGAGACACAAATAATTCTTTTTATTGGAATGAGTATTATTAATTACTTTTTTGTACTTTATCATTCATGGATTATTTTATGGTTTAACTTTGTTTTCATCTAGTGTCATTCCATTATTTTATTTAGACTGTTTCGTTTTTATTATCTACTATTTTTTCTTTTGTTTACACTATGTTGGGTCTGTGCGAAATATTTTTAATGAAAATGAGAAAGTGGTTTTCAATGGGACTTTCATATTATCATACTTTTGAAACATTTTCAACCATATGTATGTTTAATTTATAAAGTGTTATGTATATTGGAAAATGATTAGTTTTCCTTAAAATTGTATTTTTCATGGAAAAACAACATTTTCATTGATTTTTTTTTATAAAAGAATATCTTTGAGGTAGTGCATTTTATAAAAACATGTTATTACATGTCTTGAAAAAAATAGTTTGGAGAAAGGAATCCACTGAATTTTTTTCTTATATTTTGTAAAAGAGAATTAAAACCTATATTGTATATTATTTATAAACTACATAAATTGTTTTATGTATTAAAAGGAATGAATTGAAATCATTGTGGTATTTTTCCAGCATCAACTCGAATCGTATATACTCGCATTGGTGAGTATGTAGTCTTTATGTCTTGTGCAGGTTCTTACATGTTTTGGGATTTCATGTTGGATTTGGTTCTGTATTCCATGGTAAGCGGGTGTTGTTTGGATGATGGTGGTGATTAGAGATTCACATGGAATTTGTGGTTGGACATTCATTTTTATTGAACTAATGGGAATGATATTTGTATCAGCTTCTTTGGCCTTTATTTAGTTATCTTTCATTATAGTTTTGGAACATTTGTTTATATTAGATTTCATTTTTCAGGTCTCTTGTCATTTAAATATTTGACCATGTTTGGATGTTTTTAATTAGTTCCATGAGGCTGAAACTATAACTGATAGTTTTGTTTGATTCCCTAGATTATAGTGATCAACCTTAGGGGTTCTAGGATCCTTCTAGATTATGTGGTGGGATTAATAAAGAATCCAATGGTTAGATGTTCCATGCTGGGTCACTACATATTAGAATAAGAGCTATTGGTTTCTTTCAATGGGTCCTAGGTTCTGTAGAAACCATATTTGATATTTGGGGTGTGTGTGGGTAGTATAGAGACTAATATTGTCATTGAGTATTGGTTGGAGTGTGCGGGAAGTGTCCAATTCATCTCTTCCCCATAATAAACCTCAATTTTACATGGTAGTTTTAGGAATGAGTCTTGATATTGAATTTTTATTTGTATGTTCTTTTGTATTTTTTATATATTGTGACGATTCCCAGATTCCCATTGAGTGTAATCATGATTTTGGATGTCTATTTCTGATTTAGATGAGAAAATGTTGAATTATATAGAATTGAATGGTTATAATGCATGGTTTGGTAAACTATGTTGTGCTCTTATTAAATGGTTTTCTAAACCATAAAAGTTCACATTTCACAATTGGCGCACAAATTTCCAGCCAGTGTGGTGAAACCATCCAAATTATAGCTTTCCCTATAGAGTTAGTGGTTTGGATCCTTTTAATTTTTAATTGATTATAAAGAAGTATTCCATTAATTTAGTATCTTATAGATGAGTTTTAATGGAAAATTTTATGGATGGTGATGCCATTAGTGTGGTTTGGATTGATATTTGTGCTAATGTATTGAGTTTTGTACCAAAGAAGGATTTTTTCAAAGAAAAAACAAAATTTGTTTTCAAAAGAGAAATGTTATTTTCTTTTTAAAAATAATTTGTGCTGGTTTGAAAACAATTTTTACTACATTCAAAACTAGTATAATAAATGAAATAATTGATTAAAAAATATTTTTTGTTCAAACAAGTGGAATTTCTAAACACCTTAAAATATTAAAGTTAATACTTTGAGAATTATATTATGAACATGATTTCCTTGAGATAAGTGATTTCAAATATTTATTTTTAAATTTAATTGAAATGAATATGATATTTTATGTTTTTGAAATGGTATGATCTGATTTTGAAAAATAAATGGTTGATTCTTTGTTCAAATGGATTTTTCCTCTTTTTTGTCTTAGTACTGGGTTGATATTTTGATAATAGAGAGGAGAAAATAATTTAGATTTAAAATTTTATAATCTATGTTGTTTGAATTAGTTCTCAAAATATGTTTTGAAATGGTGATTTTTACAGTTCTATTGCTGATGTAAATGTTTGTATTGTTTAAGGAGCGTGGGTTATTGGGCTCATGTCTTGCATTGGTTTTTAGTGCCTACTAGAAAATTATTTATAGAAGAGGTAGTGTTATTTCTATGAATTCTATTCAAATTTTTTGATCCTTGGGGTTTGACCTCCTCTTTTTTTGATATCATTCTATAAGCACTCAGTAGTTATAAAATACCGTAGACTTGAGGTTCAACCAGTTCTTGATTGATTTTTGGATTTTTAAAATGTGTTAAATGTAATTTCATTTATTTTTCTTCAATGATTTTTTTCACATTTAATTTAAAATGGGCCCAAAAATGTCTAGTAGTGTTAAATTTTAAATGTCGATTTATAAATTATGAAATTTTAAATAGGGTTTAAGCTCGTTTGTAACATGAAATGAAATTTAATGTCTTTTATTCAACTTCTAAAGGTTTTATTGGATAAGAATATTAGTGATTTAATATATTCAGTGTTTTGGAAATTGTTGAATTTTTATTAAAAGGGATGATAATGTTTTAAAATCATTCAATATTGATTAGGTCATGTTATGATACATTAAAGGGTTTTTAAGTCTTTTAATGTTTTTATGAAAAACTATTTTAGATTTCAAAATTGTTATTATTTTGACAATTGAAAACTCATTGGGAATATGTCTTCAAAAAACTGATCTCAAGGGCCCAGTATAGAAAGGATAGTTTGATGGGGGACTTCAAACAATTAAATTGTGGATCATTTGGAGTTTTCCAAAATTAAGAGGGTAAATTTTAATTGAATTCATTGTCAAATTGGAATGAATAAATGATTTGGAAAGCAGTTTTGGAATGGAATTGTGTTGTATTTTTATTTGTTTTAAATAAATGTTTTTAAATGAAAAAATGAATGTTTCGCGGTTGGTTTTGTGTTTTCATGAAAAGTTTCCTTTTTAGTGGACATTGATTTTCCAAAGGGGTTAATACTTAGAAGGTTATTTTTGGGTGGTAGTTTGTTTAAAATTTTTATGATAATTTTATGAAATGATTGGGTATTATTTATATTTTAAATTATCATGATCTGTATGATTATCTTATATCTTAGGTGATTAATTGGTATTGAACAATGGTGTATGCCTTATTACTAGGTTGAATACATTTGATTCTTATAGGGTCTCCTAAGGTAGTTTCCTATTTTAACTATAGTTTCTTCTCTATGTGGGTGTATGTGACTTCGGGGTCGGTATGTGGTTAATTTTAAAAGGTAATTTATTATGGTCATTGATCATTTTATGGTTCTAGTTTTTTGGGCTTCATCTTAGGGTGGACATCAATTTTGAGTTCCTCTATTACCCCTTGAGTATGGTGATCTGATCCAAGGGCCCATGTCATCTAATATTATTTAATTCCTTAAGGTAATCATTTTCTAAGGTATGTGATAAAAATGATGATGGCTCAAACATGTTGGGGTTGAGTCATTTCGATTAGTTTTCTTTAAGGATGTGAGAGATTTTTTCATTGTGAAAATTATAAATTTCTTGAGATGTTTCTCATTGTGGAGGTTTTTTGAGGTCTTTTCTTTTATTATAACATTATATAAAATTATTAATTATTTAGAGTTATGTGCTATTTTCCCATTTCCTTTTGGGTGTTATAACAGTAATTGTGGTTGTGTTTTTCTTATAGACTCATGGTAGAATTGTTCATTTTATGGTTCAATTTTAGGGATTTTTTGTTGGTTAGGAGTTTCTTCTTAAAAACCTATCTAATGGTTCATCATCTAACTTGACTCACTACGAATAATGTCTATTGAAGTCTGTTCTTATACTTTCCTGTTGACTGAGGGCTTTCTAGGGAAAATGTGGCATGGTGATGGTGATTGTGAAACCCCTTGTGTCACCTTTATGTGTGGATATTTTTTATTTTGTTTATCCCCATCAGTATGAGGTATTTTGTTCTCAAAGGATGATTTTTTGGGGACTTTTCTTGGCCATACAATAAAGGTTATTTGTTAAACTAAGTGTCCATCTTGGGTAAGAAGGCCATGTAGCTCATAATAGTGGGGAATTTCATGGATTTCACATGGTTTGTTTAAGAGTACAAGACAATCATGAAACCCACCCAATTAGAAGAATTTTGTCAAATTAATTTTTTTAAACAGGGTTTCTACCATTAGACACCCCCTTGATTTTACTAAACATGGATTCCTACCATGGAGGGTTTTTCTTCTCCAAAGATTCTCTAAAATTATTTCATAGGGATTCTTCACCCGGTTCAAAAGGATAAGGATTTTTTCTCCTTAATATTTGACTTTCATCCATTTTCATCTCATAATCTTACCCTAGTGGTAATCATTTTTATTTTTTTGTGGATAGGATTGTGTGAAATTGGGTGTTTTTTATAAGGGATTTGATTTATAGTATGAGTTTCGTTCCATTGGATTTAGTTTAAGGAGGCATAATTCAACCACTTGAGGTTGATGTTTCCAATTAAATTTATTTTTTTTAATAATTAATTGTTTTAATTATGATTTAAGGTTGTTTTAAATGTAATTATTGATATATATGATAAAAATGTGGCATGATTCTACATTTTTAGTTCTTATATTATGGAAAGGAGAATGAAAAAAATATTTTTTCTATTATTTAAAAACATGAAAACATTGTTTTTTTATTAAAATTAAATAATTAGACTCATGGAGGTATCATACAAACATTTCCTCACACCCTAAATACTCATATTGGAGGCTATATAGTCTTTATGTATTCGGTAGTTTGCTCTAGGATTCAGGATTTATTGTTGGATCTGGTTCAACCACCCTTTGGAAGTTGGTGTTTTTTTTGTGATATTGGTGATAGGAAAGTCACATGGAGTGGTTGATCAGACCTTTTATTTTTCAGAACCATTGTGTTTTAGATTTTTATCAGTTACTTTTCCCTTTATATTGTCTTACATTACATTTTAGCTTTGTACATTTGATTGTTTATTTTTTATATGATATTTTTTTGTCATTTAACATTTTTTTAATTTATATTTTTGTTTTACTATTATACCATTATTTTATGTTTTTATTTAGTTCCATGAGGGTGAAAACATCCCAAATAGTATTTATGATACCCTTGATGCATGTTGTAATCCCATGGGGATAGGGGATGCTCCTCAGGTATAAGTTTGGATGGACTATGAATTTAATTGATGAATTCCCTTGGTTGATTTATTAAAATGGAAAAATCATATGAAAATATGATTTCTTTGGGAAAATTTCTAAAACACTTACATTAATCTTTAGACAACCACACATTAAGTATCAACCCTTATTGCAATGAATAATGAAGTAAATTATAAAAAGATAATAAATACCTTAAAAACAAGACATCTCATATTGTACAAAAATAACTATATTTATGGTAATAAAATTGAATAATGTATTAAAGGTAATGGATAACATAAGATTATATATCCAAGGAAACTGATGATGATCCGATAAGAGTCCAGATGAAGGATAATGAGATAATCCTAGGTTAGGCATTAGTTATTCTCTCATATGTGTCTCCTTCTATGTGTAGAAGGGGAAATGGGCCTCTCTTTAAAAAATATGATTCCCCAACTCCATTAAAAAAATTTGTGAATTTAAATGGACTATAATGTTTACATGTTGTGTAAATATTATGGGTTTCCCCTATCAAGAAAAAACGAGCTCACGAAATGCAAGGGTTCTGGCCTGACAATCACACATCATGTATTTAATACACAATGTGTATTTAAATACATGATGTGTATTTGAAATGAACCTATTTCCCAACCCTATGCAATTTTTATACCCAAAAAAACTAAACTAAACCTCCTTAGGGAGTGTTATCTAGTTCTAATACAAAAAAAAAATAAAAAAGGGTTTGAAAATTTTGAAAATGATACAAACCTGTAAGAAAATATGGGTTGTTACAACCTCCCCACCTTAAATAAACTCTTTCCTTAGTGGAAATTATTAGTTTAGTTAGGGACCATCTAAGAAAATATTAATCCAATGGCCATGTACATTGGCCTCTCACTCCCAACTCTCATCTTATACTAATATATTCTTCCATATCACCCATAATAAGGGACCTTACATAACATAGACTGAAATAATTTTTTGATCAATGATGCACATTGGGTACCCCTCAAAAGAAGCATCCACCACTAACTCAAACTCCTCATTTTGTAATGTATGATTTCTGTCATGATATTAATGATGGAGGTGAGACACATGAAAGAATCCATTCATAGATCAGTATCACTAATGAAGTTTTATCAGGTGATGCATTGGTCTGATTTTGTCGACAACATCATGGAGTCTTACAAATCAAGGAGAAAGATCACCCTACCTCCAAATCCTTCAATGTAAAAACATGGGCAAAATGATTCCCAACTTAAAATTCAAGTGGTATTTGACATCAATTATGAGATAAATTATTCCAAAACTGGTCTATCAACATGAGATGCTTAGTTAATTCAACCTACTCTGAAGTATCATAGATGACAAGTGGTCCAAGAAGTGATGCATCCCATAAATCTAACCCGAACATAGGTAATCAGCATAACCAACCATATAAGGCCTCATAAGGATCCATCATTATGGTATCCTAAATGTTTTTTTTAATAATAAAACTCAAATAGGAGTATAGGTTTCCCCCACGAACCCCCAAAGTTAAATAAATATGCATATAGCATGTCCTACAACACCAAAATAATTCATTATGTTGTTGCATCTATCTGAGGGTGATAGAAGATGAATAGAATCACCTGTGTACCCAATGCCTTATGAAATACTTTCTATAACCACAACATGAATGTGTCATCCCCTACAGATATGATAAAATGTGGATCTATAAGAAGGTGTATGATCATCAAAACATATATCCTCTCTATACCATCTACCATAAAGGTGTCCTCAATAGGTAAAAAGTAGGTTATCTTCTTCAAATAGTAAAAAGCTACCCCAAAATTTTTATTGTCTTAAAGATATCTAGGAATATATATCATAAAATTCATAGTGAAATAATCACATTTCCACTCAGGAATGGAAAACAACATTAATAGTCATATGATTCTCTATTGTATTTCCTTCACTTATTGATAGGTGGAACACTAAGTAATAAATTTATCTATATCTCATTTCATACCAATCCACCAACACTAGTGATGTATGTATCAATAAATATTGGTGAGACTAGGATGTATTGCCCAAGATGAGGCTTGAGATTTCCACATTAGTTCCACCCAGATGTTAGGTATTCTTAACACCTCATTCTCATCCACAATCAAACCAGGTGATTTATCATCATCATAGATACTTCCCCTTAGGATAGGTTCCTCAAGACTATAAACATTCCTCATCATTAATGATTATAGATATTTATAGGTCCCTTCTAAAGAAATGTGGATTGTATGAATGCAATCCATCTGAATTTTATCATAAATATCTAAAAACAAGTCCATAAGCTACCACTAACCACTAAACATCTAAACCAATTGTGTTTGACTCTAATGGATAAGAGAATCATCTACTGCATTTCCTTTAACCGGTTTATAATAATGCTCAGAATCAAATGAATGTAGGTACTCAACCCACTTGAGCTGCATGAGATTTAGATCAAGTATCTTAAAAATAAACTTAAGGGTTTTGCGATTGGTGAAGTCCACAAAATCCTCATCATGTAAATAACTCATTCCACATTTTAAAGAATACACAGCTAATATATTCAGGATATGGTTGGATGTTTTTTTAGATCAATCTTTACATACAGGTTGGATACATGCATAAATAACTTGGTTTTTTATTATAAAAACCATCTTTTGGGATACTGTTAGATATATTTACAGATTTGTTTACTGTTCCACTAAAATTCAGATTGGATACATGCATATTGATTTTAATGACCTTTTTATATTGATAAATTTTAGTGTCTCTGGAAGGACCAAGAAGTCGTTGGTGTTGAATTCAATATGGTGGATTCAACCAATCCCTTCCTAGGTGAATGTAAATGTGGATGGGTGGCCTCTAGTACACATAGGCCTATAGGATGTGGTGGTGTTATTAGTATCTATCAGGTTTTTGTTATGTTATGTTTCTATCATTAAAGTGGACAAGGCTCTACCATTAAATCTGAACAATGGTAGATGATTAAATCCTTCAATTATGCGGTTCATCAGGGCTAGAATTTTTCTTGGATGGAATCAGATTCAATGGTGGTTGTTGACATTCTAAAGAGGTAGTTGAGGAATGTTCCTTGGGTGATGTTTTCTCCATTTCTTGAATGTCTTCATGTAACTTCCTTGACCCAGAAACCACTAAACCGGTACTCCAAGCTAGGTGGTTACATGACCTTAAGTGTGCCTCCCCGTACGCCAAATGCTGCTGACTAGCAGTGGGGGTCTATGAAGTCAAAATGGGAGACTATACACCCTTTATATCAGATTAAGCCACAATAGAATTAAACCAAGTAGCGGAAACAATAACCAATAACCACAGAGTAGGTATAGTAATCATTTCCAATAATAAACATGCCATGTCATACTACAAGTGCAAGTGTGAACAAAAACCCCAAAATAAAGACAATGGTCAAAACCCCTAAAGTGGTCCCGACTCAAAGTATAAATACTCAAAAAAATGATACCCATGTCCACTCACTATATAGAAAGGACCATTTCCCTTCTCCTGACCTACTAACATGAAGTCTGCTCGGGTACCCAATGGTGGCCTGAGCAGGGTGTGACTACAACTCAGTAGGCCACCACCAACGGTAAACATCCAGTATGAACAGGTAGTGTATGCAAAAGGAATATGAAGGGTAATTGCAAAAAAATATTTAAGGTACCATTAACTAGTTTAGATCCAAGCCATTTCCATTTCCATTTCCATTCATTATACACTCATTATCACTATTTACCATTTCATCACATTTCCATGGGTTAATCACATACATTATGTTACATGGGTATAAGGCCAACAATCACATGCAAGAGGCTAAAAACATCGTAATCCTATCTCACTAGGACTAACCCCTAATAGAAACCATAACCTCACCTCAAAGCCTCAGTTTGGTTGGATGCATCCATTAGGAGAATAGACCCTCAGTCCCCTTTTCTAACCCATGCATTTAGGGTGGAGTTTAGAAACTCAGTATTCACTCAACCTGTGGGCGTAGATCCTCAGGTAATACCGCACTCTACGAGTCCATGTGCACATGATTATATATAAGTAACCATAAACCATCCAAACCATTTCCCATCGTCAGACACTATTCACAACAACCCACATGGGAATCCCCATCATGTCTTAACCCATTAACACATTACCATTTCACATCATTTAACCATTCACCCAATTCCCATGTGTTATGACTATCTCAATAAACATTCAAAATTAATCCCATAATCTATCCCATTTTGGTATTTAATCATTTTACACATTAACCCATTTGACATGTTCATCATTCCCAGGAATCAACCATTTATCCCATTCCACTTTAACCCTTGGGTTATTTCTAAGTCTAGGTGAATCACCTAACTTCTATTCCATGTTCATCCAATCATGCCAACATATTTATCAAGGTCTCTACAATTCATGACAACAAGGTCACTTGTTTAATATCATTCCCCAAATCTGGGAAAAGTCGGCTCATCCAATGGATGGCCCAAATTAGGTCAAGTCTATCCCAACACATCCCATGAGGATTGTGAGGGTTCCCATTTGTTATTGCAAACACAATTATTACCATAAATGCCAAGGTAATCCCAAATATAACCAAAGGAAATCAATAACACAACTAAACATACACAAATACCCAAATAACTATGGGATATCACTTGTAGACCACCTACCTCGAAAATGCGGTTGAACATACTCTCAATCGAGTCCATAGACCTCAATCAAACCAACCTTTCGAGCTTCAAACTAAAACCCACCCAAATGTTTGGGTTTTAGATCTTCAGAACGAGAGGGAGATAAGATACAAACCCTAATCCAAAAAGAGAAGCAAGGATGGGATTAGCCTTACTCAGAGCTTCGATCCACAAACAACTACACCAAAAATGCCATAGAATCGAAGGAGATCAGTCTTTTGGATCCTTTGGGTGATTTGGTTGGTGCCTAGGGTGGAGAGGGAGGAAATGAGAAGAAATACTATGTAGGGTTTTAAAGCCCATATTAGAGAACTTGTAATTTTTCCAAACTTTATGTGGTCGCACGGTTTGGAAAACAATGTGAAAACTATGCACATGCCACTGTCCGGAGGAGGAGGGTTCACACGATTTAGCCCCACGGTATGGAAAACCATGTGCAACCCATTCTCATGCTTCTGTCCAGAGGAGGAAGGGTCGCGCAGTTTAGCCTAGGTAGGCCGCACGGTTTACCTAGCCATGCCTAGGCCATCCTCCCTGGCATGTCTTGCCCAAATTTCCATTCTTCCATGCCCCAAGCTCCCGGAACACCCCCAATGCCTCTCACACTTTTAGGAGACATTTTAAAGCCACAAAAATAAAGTGTTCAACCCAAAACACAACAAAAACATGCCTTTCCAAAAACTGGGATCTTACAACCTCCCCACCTTATAACGGATCATCCTCAAGGCGAGTTCCCAAGCCTTATTGATCCACTAAGAAGAGTTTGGGCCACTGAACCCACATAACTGATTTTAGCTCCCACGTTTCTTCCTGAACATTCCCATGCTTCCATAGTACTCACACTAATGGCACAACCTTGACTCGCAAGACCTTTTCACTATGATCCCCCACACAGATCAGATGCTCCTCAAAGGATGCATCAGCCTCATGCTCCACATCTTCAACATCAGCAATGTGAGATGGGTCAGGGTGATATCGTCAAAGCTGTGACACCTGAAACACATCATGCATCCCACCATACTATTGTGGAAGATCCAATCAGTAAGCCACATGTTCGATCCTCTCCACAATCTCAAAAGGTCCCACATACCAGGGGGCCAATATACAGTGCTTTCGTATCTGACAGTGACCCAACCTTGGAGACAACTGAAGGAACACTTTATCACCCACCCCAAACTCAAGATGTATATGCCTCCGATATTCATAAGACTTCATCCTACTCTAAGCCATATCCATTCGCTTATTGATCAACTTAACTCTCTATGATGTCTCTTGCATGAGACGTGTTCCCAACAACTCAGATTCATCGGCCTCTAGCCAACACAACGGAGATCTACATGGCCTCTCTTTAAGTACCCTAAACGGTGCCATCTGAATCGTATCCTGAAAAATTTTGTTGTAGGAAAACTGAACTAACGATACGTGCCTCTCCCAAGAACCACCAAATTCCAAGAAACAATCTATTATCATGTATTCCAACACTTGGATCGTACGTTCCGACTACCCATCTGTCTGCGGGTGGAAATACATACTCAAAATAACATGTGTACCCTCCCCTTTTGCAACCCTTGCTAGAAAAGCGTTGTGAAATGCGGATCTCAGTCCAAAACTATGGTTTACGGAACACCATGCAACCTCACTAATTTCCGAACTTACAGCACATCCAACTGGTCAACTGTAAACGTCTCCTGAATCGGTAATAAATGAATCACGTTCGTTAACCGATCCACAACCACCTAGATTGCATCATTCTTCTACAGAAACCTTGGATGGCCCATGGAAAAATCCATTTTTACATCATCCCACTTCCATTCCGGAATGGGAAATGGGTTCAACAAACCACCTGGGCGTTGATGCTCGACCTTCGCCTACTGACTGGTAAGGTACAATGCCACAAATCCCGCAACTTATTTCTTAATTCCAGGCCACTAAAACTATCTTCAGAGATCATGGTACATCTTGGTCAAACCAGGATGCACATACCACTTTGATGCATGGAACTCACACATCAACTCTTCATGCACACACTTTGTCACAACCACATGATCACGAACACGAAAAACACCATCCACACCAACGCCCCAGCCTGAAGGTAGCTCCCCACGTTTAAGCTTTAACTTTACGATCAAACACATAGGATCATCAAGCTGACCAGCCTTGACTTGTCTCCAAAGTGTTGACTCCATCGCTATGGAAGAAAGAGTGACATGACCACTCTCCTCTTGCACCTCTAGGTACATTTATGAAAACAAAGCCATCACCTTCAACTCGGTGCTGGACTCATGAACCATTTGATTCTGAACATTCTTGCTCAGAGCATTAGCAACACTGTTTACCTTTCCAGGGGTGTACACTAAATCAAAGTCAAAATACTAGAGATATTCAACCCATCTTCGCTGCCGAAGATTCAGATCCCGCTGCGAGAAGATTTACATTAAACTCTTATGCTCGGTAAACAATTATCCCAACATATAGTGCCTCAAGCACATAAAGACGTACACTACTGCAACCAACGCAAGGTCATGTGTGGGATAATTCTACTCCTGGGGTCTCAACTACCTTGACCCATAAGCCACAACCTGCTCACTTTGCATCAACACAGCCCCAAGTATGATTTCGGACGCTTCACAAAACATGATGTACTTCTCACCTGGATCAGGTAAGATCAAGATGGATGTTGTCGGCAACCACTTCTTAAAATCCTAGAAGGCGTTATCATAAGCCTCTGACAATTCATACCTAATTCCCTTCTTGTTCAAGACCAAGAGTGGTACAGCCAAGCGAGATAAATCTTGAATGAACCTTCAGTAATACCCGGCCAAAACCAGAAAACTCTAAACATTAAAAACACTCTTGGGATTATCCCAAGACACAACTGCCTACAATTTCTCTAGATCCACTAACACTCCTGCCTCTGAGATGATGTGACCCAGAAAATGTACCTCACCTATATAGAATTGACACTTGGATAGCATGGCTTATAGCATGTGCTCTCCTTGCGTACCTAAGATGATGTCAAGATGTTGTGCATGATCTTCGTGAGTTTTCGAGTACACTAAGATATCATCATCAAAGACGAACACAAACCGATCTAGATAGGGATGAATGATTTGGTCCATCAAATCCATAAACACCGTCGATGCATTGGTCAAGCCGAAAGGCATTACAACAAACTCAAACAACCCATACCGACTCCAGAAAGCTGTTTTCGATACGTCAGAAGACCTCACACTCATTTGGTGATAACCTGATCTCAGAGCAATCATAGAAAATACTAATTCACCCCTCAACTGATCGATCATGTCATCAATTCTAGGAAGAGGGTAGTAATTCTTAATTTTCATCGGGTTCAACTTTCGATAGTCAACACACAGCCTCAATGTCCCATCAACCTTCTTCGAATAAAGAATGGGAGATCCCCAAGGAGATGTACTAGGATGGATAAACCCCTTACGCTCCAACTCTTCAATCTGAACCTTTAGTTCCTCGAGTTCTATCAATGCCATTTGGTATGGGGGAATAGAAACTGGCTCCTCTCCCGGTAGCAACTCGATTGTGAACTCGACATCCCTCTCGGGTGGTAACCCCAAGAAATCCTCAGGAAGCACATCTTGAAACTGATCCACCACTAGAGGAAAAATAGAATGCTCTCCTCTTTCATTTCCATCAAGCATGAGACATGCCACTCGAGTTGTGAGTCCATTCATCTGTTGAAAAAATGGCCCCGCACGCCTTGCTCGAACATCCCATTCACCATGGTGGACATAATCCTCACCCTCATGTGACCTGAACGATACTATAAAATGGTAATAGTCTATGTACACCCGATATAACACCAACCTATCCATTCCCACGATTAGGTCAAGCCCTGACATCTCGAGAATGAACATGTCTCATAGAAAATGATACCCACAAACATCTAAGGCACATCCCTTGCACTGCTTGATATCATTAACCTACACCCCCAACAGAGTGTCAATTGAAATCACCCCACACACCCCCTCCACAGGTAAACCTAGCGCTACCAAAATTTGAGCAGAGATAAAAGAGTGTGTGGAACCTGTGTCGAACAGCACACTAGTAAAAGTAGAATCTATAAGGATCGTACCTCAAACAGTCGATGGTCCAGCCTCACTATCACCTGGTGCAAACTAAGCTTCCTGATGCTGACTTGCCCCTCTACCCTGGGATCCAGCCTAAACTTCCTACGCTGCACTTTCATGCTGGCATGAGCGATCTTTACCTCAAGTTCCACGTCCACCGCCACTACCAGTACGGCCCGTGGAGCTCCAACCGCAAGCCTAATACAGGGCAACCGATCCCCTTCCTGTATCTGGTACCTTCCTTCCACCATCATAATCTCTCACCTGCTGAGGTTTCCTGCAGAACCTCTACACATGACCCATCTGGCTGCACGAACGTCACTTAACTAGAGGTTGAAGACACTGACCATGCATATTCCCTAGCATACCGAACTGATAGCAAAACACCTGATTTCCACAATGATAGTCGGACCCCCTCTTCTAGCCACTTTGTAAACTTCCACCAAGCTGTGAGCTCTCATGGCATCACTTTCGACCTTCGGTAGTTGCACTACTCGTATGTCCCACTGACACCACAATATCACTACCTGAATCTCCCTTCAGGTTTCCATCTAAGATTAGTGCCTGATCTACTACCTCTGCAATCCTCTTCATGTGGAAGATGTTTACATGAGACGTGCTCTCAGGTCTCAGCCAATCCTTGAAACACCTTGCTACTACTGCCTCATCCCCTACAAACACTAGGACAAACCATCTCAAATTAGTGAAAACTAGCATAGTCCATCACAGATAGTGATCTCGGAGTCAGGCTCATAAACTCTGAAGCCCTCTCCTATCTCAAATTATATGGGTAGAAATACTACATAAAGGTTTCCTAAATAACCTTCCACGACATTCCCTCAGCCTACTTGATTTGATCCTGAATGTCCCACCAACGCCTAGCCAGGCCTCGCAACATATAAGTGGCCAGCTTCACCCACTTTTCAACATGATTCTCTAGATGTTCTATTATCATCTGGACAGACTCTAACAAGAACTTCGTTGCCTCTTTCCCACCCTCTCTGGTGATGGTCAGAGGGTGCTGCAGTTGGAACTCCCTGGTCAGGTTAAACATACTCGGTGCAACCCACCCTGGGACCCGATCCATCATCTGCATAAGGCGAGCCAATTTCTCCTGGAACTAGTCTTCTCTACCTTCATTGATCGCCACATTTTCATTCTCCTCTACTGGAGTAGTGTTCTCAGCAACATCCTCTTATTTCCCAATGAGTAACCGATGTCGTGGTGGAATTTCTCTACAATGCTAAGCACGAGATTTTGAATGAGTACCATAAAACATTCATGACCTCATCAAAATCTCTTTACTAGCTACAACAACCCATTTTCATATACTAATTAACAACATTAGCACCTCAAATTCACCGCCCCGACTATCCCTACCGCAGATCATGGTCCACAAGGGGTAAACAACCATACACTACCACCAAACTCACACAAAATTTTACAAAACATTTTCCACTTCGATTCAACCCCTCATGTTTCATTAAAAATCATTTACCCACTTGTTTTATTTCATTCTTCTCATTAGTTATTGGTTCCATGAAATTAACGATGCACCCTACTTTCCTCCTTCACACAACCACCCTATTCTTGTTCATAACACAATGCATGTCAACTATCTCCCTTGGTGCCTACAATGATGCATGAATGCAAATCCTCATGCCATTAAGGCCACAATTCAAATATCATAAAATAGTAACATTAAACCACATGTCCATCACCCAATGTTGAAATATCATCAACTGTAACAACACAAAACCAAGAACAAAATTTCCCACCTAGGGTGACTAGGGGTTTTCCCCCATACATGGGTTACCTACTCCCAAGCACGAGCTCATTACCAAGGAACGACACATCTTAACCCTTGGAAACCTATCCCAAATAAAAAGACCTCGGAGAATGAGAAGAAAGAACTCCTCTGATACCACTTTTTAACGTCCCCAACCTAGAATCAACTAAACTAGTGCTACGAGCCGGGTGGTTACATGACCTTAAGCTCGCCTCCCCATATGCCAAAGGCTGTCAACTAGAAGCGGGGGTCTATGAATTAAACTAGATAGACTATAACCCCTTTTTGTCATAGTAATCCACATCAGAATTAATCCAATTAGAAAAAACAATAACCAATAACCACAGAGTATGTATAATAATCATTTCCAACAATAAATATTCCATGTCATACTATATGTGCAAGAGTGAACAAAACCCCAAAAATAAAGACAATGACCAAAACCCTCAAAGTGGTCCCAACTCTAATTTTGTATCATCCACCAAATGCTACCCTTGTCCACTCACTATCTAGCAAGGACCATTGCCCGTCTCCCGACCTGCAAACATGAATTCTGCTCGGGGACCCAACTGTGGCCCGAGCAGGGTGTGAGTACAACTAAGAAGGCTAATACCAACAGTGTCTATAAAACATCCAGTATGAACAGGAGGTGTATGAAAAAGAAATATGAATGATAATTTTCAACAATTATATAAGGTACCATTAACCAGTTCAGAGCCAAGCCATTTCCATTTCCATTACCATTCATTACACACCCATTATCAACATTTACCATTTCATCACATTTCCATTCGTTAATCACATACAGTATGTTACATGGGTCTAAGGACAACAATCACATGAAATAGGGTAAATACATCATTATCCTATCTCCCAAGTACTAATCCCTCATAGAAATCATAACCTCACCTCGAAGCCTCAGTCCGAGTGGATGCAACCGTTAAGAGAATAGACCCTCAGTCCCCTTTCCTAACCTATGCATTCAGGGTGGAGTTTAGACCTCGGTCTTCACTAGACCCGTGGGTGTAGATCCTCATGTTATACCCCACTCTATGAAGCCATGTACACATGCTTATGTATAAGTAACCATCAACCAACCAAACCATTTCCCTTCAGGAAACACTATTCACAACAACCCACATGGGAATCCACATCATGCCTTAACCCATTAACATTTTACCATTTCACATCATTTAACCATTCACCCAATTACCATGTGTTATGACTATCTCACTAAGAATTCAACATTAAACCCATAATATATCCCTTTATGGTCTTTAATCTGTTTACACATTAACCCATTTAACCAGTTCATCAATCCCAAGAATCAACTATTTAACCCATTCCACATTAACCCTTAGGTTATTTCCAAGTCTAGGTGTATCACCTAACTTCTCTTCCAAGTTCAACCAATCATGACAGCATATTTATCAAGGGGTCTACAATTCATGACATCAAGGGCACTTTTTTTATATCAGTCCCTAAATCCAGGAAAAGAGGGCTCATCCCATGGATTTCCTCAATTAGGTCAAGTCTTTCCCAACACATCCCATAGGGATCGTGAGGGTTCCCATTTTCCATTTTAAACACCATTATTACCAAATATTCCAAGGTTATCCAAAACACAACAAAAGGAATGCAAGAACCCAACTAAACATGTACAAATACCCAAATAACTATGGGATATCACTTATAGGTCACCAACCTCAAAACCGAAGTTGAATGCACTCTAAATCGAGTCCTTGGACCTCGATCCAACCATCCTTTGGAGCTTCAACCTAAAAATCACCCAAAATTTAGGGTTTTAGAGATTCAGAACGAGAGGGAGAGAAGATACAAACCCTAATCAAAAAATAAAAGCAAGGATGGGATTAGCCTTATAGCAGTGCATTGAACCGCAACCAACAACACCAAAAATGCCTTCGAATCGATGGAGATTGGTATTTTGGAGCCTTTGGACTATTTTGTTCGTTCCAAGGGTGGAGAGGGAGAAATGAGAGGAAATCCCATGTGGGGTTTTAAATTTTGTTGTGGAAAACTTGTAATTTTTCCCAACATTAAGTGGTCACACAGTTTGTCTACATGGTTTGGAAAATCGTGCGCAAACCGTGTGCATGACACTCTCTAGAGGAGGAGGGGTTGCACGATTTAGCCTCATGGTTTGGAAAAACATGTGCAAACCGTGCACATGCTTTGTCTGGAGGAGGAAGGGTCGTAGGGTTTAGCCTGGGCAAGCCACAGAGTTTACCTGGTCGTGCGCAGGTCCTGCGCCCTGGCCTGTATTGCCCAGATTTCATTTCTATCATGCCCGAAGCCCCCAAAACACCCCCAAATCCTATCACACTTTCAGGAAACATTTTAAATCCCCAAAAACAAAGGATTCATACCAAAACCCAACAAAAGAATACCATTCCAAAAACCAGGATCTAACACTTCAGCTCATTGGTGTTATCACCCCTGATGTGATGCATGTTTCTTGGGAGGAGAATTAGGTAGCTAATTCTTTTTCAAAGAAGGATATTTCAAATTCATGTTCTGCAAGGTCCTTTATGGTCCTTGATTGTTGTTTTCATTTTGTTGTGCTGGATGCGTGTGGAAGTTTCTATACTCGGCTTTGTAAACCCCCATGGTAATGTTCTGACTATTTCCTCATATTTTTATCAAAAAATTTGGGTCGGATTTGGGTTGCCTAGATCCTAGATTTTTTGGGCTCTATACGATTTAATATTGGTAGAATAACCTAGGAATATTTCTTCTTCAACTTTTGGATCAAATTTACTAAGGATTTTCTTAGTACTCAAGATATACACCATACATCCAAATACATTAAAGTAAATTACTTTAGATTTCTTACTATTCCATTTTATATAAGGTGTCTTTTTCATAACTAGTCATATTAAAACATTATTCAAATTATAGAAAGTTGTTCTTAAATATTCTACCCATAAACATGTATGAATAATTTACTCATTAATCATAATTCTTTTAATTTGTTGAATATTTTCATTTCTTCTTTCAATAATTCTATTTTTTAGAGGTGTTCTTAGTGTAGAGATGGTGTATTTAAACCCTATATTTGGAAAAATAATTATTAAAGTATTGATTCTCAAATTATCCACCATGATAACATCTCAATGAAATTATCTTATTATATCTTTCATTTTGAAAATTTAGAAAAATGATTCAAAAATGGTGAATACTTCAATTTTTAGTTTTAGAAAATAAACCTAGGTAAATCTTGAAAAGTCATCAACTTAAACATAAAAATATAATTTACAAACCATACATGATACTCTGTATGGTCCAAAAAATCTATATGGATACGTTCTAATACTTTATATGTATAAATTTTTATAATTGATTTGGATGATGATTTGTGTTGTTTACTAATTTGACATACTACATAGAATCTATCATTTTTAATAATAAGAATATGAAAATAAGAATCTTACTATTTCATAGATAGTTTATTTAAAGAATATATATTTTAATTTCCAAGTCTTAGATGCTAGATCCTTGAATTATTTTTCTTATAAGTAAACTAGTTCACTTTTTTTACATAATGAATTATTATCTTAATTATAATCATTATTTTTTCTAGGTGATCGATATTAATGAAGTTTATCATTGAAAATAAATAATTACTTTTTAGAGAAATAAACATAATACCCATCATCACAAATTTTAGAGATACTCATCAGGATGTGTTTAAGCCCTTATAAAATAGAGCTTTTTTGATTGAGATAGTCTTTGGATCTTCAACAGTTACAACACCAATAATATTTCCTTCGTATTGTCACTGAAAGTGAATAGACCTCTACCCATTGGAGTCAATGTATGGAAATTTTACGTGTCTTCACTCATTTTTTTGAGAAATCACTATCCAAATTCTATATAAATTTTATGTTCCTATGGCCTTTTCCTAAAAATGCAATTAAAATTGTGTTTGTTTTTTTGCACATATTTTCTCAGGTCCATATGTGTCAGCAAGAAAATATCTAGGGATCTGGATGTACATAATTTTTCTAAAATTTTTATTATTAGCTTCAAATATATTTTTACATACAAAATACTTTTTAAGACCAATAATTTGAGTATTTCAAAAATAATTGTTTTTAGTGAGATGACATTTTATTCCACAATAATAACTGTATCATTTGTTGAATTGGGAACACAATAATTTTTATATGATATTTTTTCACCCTTTCTTCCAATTACAAACATTTATCTTTTTAAAACATTCTTTAAAAGAAAATCATTTAGATATTTTTCTCTTTTTTTCAAAATACTATCTCCACTTTTATAATATTTTAATTCATACTTCAAGTAATTAATAGATTTTCCATGATCAATACCATTTGATGTTGATGAAATGAATTTTTCAATTATATTATAATGTTCTTTTATCATAGTATATCTTTTAATTAAAACATAATTATGAGTATTTTTTAATGATTTATATTTATTTATTAAAGATTCATATTTTTCATCTAGCATATATTATTATGTAGACAATTTATCTTTTGAAAACTATTAGTGTCAGAGGAGTAAGAATAATATGTTTGTACATCTTCTCATTATTTTTCCATAAAGAACATATTTGCTTTTACATTTTATAGATAATTTTATGGTTTATATTTTAAATAGTTGTTTGACTCTTCAGATACACTACACATTGCTTTCATGGATATTTTTGTTTTATGCTCATATTCATCATTATTATGATATTTCATTTCTATCCGTCCTATTTTACATTTTAATTTAGGGAAATTGTGTCTGATGTGACCCAAATTTTGGAACTCATATCATCCTACATATAAGAACCCGGTTATTTCTATAAAATACTTTGTAATATTCTTGATATTATTCCAGAGCAGTGCCTTCAGACGGCGTGCGATTCCAAGCCCCGGTGTGCCCGAAATTAAATTTTTGGTGCGTTCACACTGGTCATGAAAAATAAATGGGATAACTCTTAAAAGGTGCTTCAAATTAGAGATCTGAGTGTATGGATGGGTTTGAAATGGGGTTTTTACCCTAGAAATGATATAAGGCATGTCGGTGTGGGACTTTTGGACCCCTCTCCCACTATCGGAACGTTAAACGGATAAATTAATTTATTAATTTATTAATTTAATGGTCAAACTCAAGTATCTCTTAAACAGTAGATCGGATTTGAAAAACGAGGACACCATTGAGTTCGGAACGTGCTATTTTCCCAAGGAGGGGTATAAGTTTTGCGGGCACGGGCCTGCTATGAGAGATGTCATCCAGGGGAAAAATCGTCATTTCGAAATGTCCACATAGTGATTTTTATCACTGGATTTCTTTTAAAATAAAATTTGAACGAATTCTCAAAATTGAAATCTGAGACTTCCATTGAGTTCAGAATGGGGAATTTTTCCTAGGTGAGAGATAAAGTAGGCGGGTGTGAGGGTTTCAAGAACCCACTCCCCTTGGGAGAGTTTTACTGAATTTTTATAAACTCAATGCTGAGGGAAGACCCATCCCCCCCCCCACTCTCTCCCCCCCTCCCCCCCCCCCCCTCCCCCTCTATCTCTCTCTCTCTCTCTCATGTTCTTCGGTGTTCTTCGTCGTTCTTTGGCAGATCGAGGATCCATCTCCGCAGGAGCCTTGGTGGATCGGAGCAGGAGCGTCGTGGACGTGTCGCCAACGACGAACGAGTGATCTGTGGAAGGGATCTTGTTAAATTTCGCGCCCGCGTCGATTTTCTCAATTTCTTCAACATTTTCATATTTGAATTTTATTTATTAATAGTTTTTAGAATTTGGGGCGTTGGTCGAACGAACACGGCCAACGCCCGAGCCCCGTTCAATTCATCATTCTTGAATGTTCTTCGTACCAAATTTTCAGGCACGTGCGAACCTTGACGGATCGATGAGCCGGGGAATGCATTGTGATGATCTGATCCCATGGATCCTGAAACCGGTGACGGATAATATTTCTGATCACCGGTATGGTCGGGGGGACCGGTCGAAGGATCGGCCTTGGGGAGGGGTGGCGGCCAGAGACTGAACCGGTGGCGGAATGGGGTGAGCGCGTCTTGGAACACGGCGGAGCTCGGTGGGGTTCGGCGCATCAGCGGGTTCGTGGGTGTCGGCTGGGCGAGTGTGAGCAGAGGTTGGGGGAGGCGTTCGGTCGAGCGGGGTCCGGCATGCGGCCGGTGAGGCAGAGCGCAGAGCCAGGTGCTGGGCGTGTGGCTTCTGTGGGGAGGCGAGGCTGGAGAGTGGAGCACGGGGTGGTGCCGCATCGGGCGGCACGACAGTGCGTTGCTAGGGATGTCGGCCCGTCTTGGTCGAAGGAGGAGGCCCCCGAGGCGCTGACCTCGGGGGAGGAACCATCGGACATGGAACCTCCGGATTCGGGTCCTACTGGCGCTACACGAAGACCGGCCATTTGGCCGGTCTGCTGGGGAGAATCGGACCTGTGGGGTCCGGTGCAGCTACAGTGAGCCGCGGTGGTCCGGACAGGGCAGGCCGGTCTGGACCGGCCCACTTTGGGCCCCCTTGCATTCAGGGGGTCGTAAGTCCCAAACGGCTCATCTGTTTGATGCGCCGTCTATGGAGGGGAGTTTGTATCAGTGAGGCGCTCTTTTTAAGGTGGGTTTCGGGATTTTTGGATTCTGTGGCCGAAGACGGGAAACCCATGAATCTTTAAATTAATAATAATAAATTATTATTAAAGTTGCGACGGACGTGGCTTGCGATCCGGACATCCGTTTGACGTCTGTCGTAGGCGCGGTGGCTCCGGAGCTGTGACGGCCCTTCTAAAGTTGGTTCGGAACCATTGTGGGTTGGTTTCATTGCTCAGTGGCATGAAACACCAAATGTGAGTAAAAAATTAATTAATTAATTAATTAATTAATTCTTTCGTTGGAACTAACTCTTGTTTGGGATGTCCGATTGATGCACCGTCAGCGACAGCATGATTCCAGTTCTCGTGCAGACGTTTTGAGACACTTTCTGAAGCATTCAGGTTAGAGACAAGGTGTGGGCCACACATGGCCTAGTTCGCACGTTTTACAGTGAAACGTCACTTTTTCACCCGATATCTGTTTGGGGTGAATGAGAACTCATTTCTTTGAGTTTTTCCAATGGGATTGCAATGGTGCGATCTGGTCGCCTAAATTCGGGCTCAAGGTGTGGGCCCCACAGGGCCCCGTTTACGTATAACGCAGAGAATTGCAACTTTTGCGTCCAGTGTCCGTTTTAGGCTTCCTCAGCAGCGTTGTGACCCTGACATCAAGACGAGGTTGACCAGGGTCGTTTCAGGTGATGAAGTCGGAGTTGAGGTGCGGGCCCCACAGGCCGTATTTTGAGCTGTGTGCAGCATATTGTAACTTTTTCATCAGACGTCCATTCGGGAAAAATGTATAGACTTTTTGATGTGTTTTTTCGAGAGCTTCACGATGGAAAAGTTCACCCAACCTTTTTAGGGATCGTGGAGTGGGTGCCACCCGGGCTGGCTACGGTGAATAGTACCCTTTACACTGGGTGTCTGTTTTGGGTGATTGAGTAGTCAATTCCATTTGTTTTTCTGAGGGGATCATAGGGCTGTGATCTGTTTTTTGAGTTGTGGGATCTTGGTGTGGGCCCCACATGGGCTCGTAGTAGTGAATAGTGTCTTATTCACCGGTTGACCGTTTCGGGCGAGTAAATGGTCTATCCCGCATGTTTTTCCATTAGGATTGCAACGGTGTGATCTGTTCAGGCTTGTGGAGCCTATTTTGAGATTTTATCAAATGGGAACCATGAAAGGGTGTTGGATGGAAGTCCCTTTGATGCACTCTGAACCAACAAAGGGTAGTGATGTTTGTAACACCAGGTGATGTCAATTACAGTACTAAGTTATCAGACCCGTTACCAAGTCTACCCTCCAACATAGACTGGGAAGTGGGTTGCCTGACAACTTATTCTGGGTCTACCCTTTAGTAGAGACTGGGCAGTGGGTCGCTTGTTGACTTCTTTCAGGTCTAACCTCTAGCAGAGACTGGGCAGTGGGTCGCATGTCGACGTGTTCGGGGTCTACCCTCTAGCAGGGCTGGGCAGTGGGTCACATGTCGACGTGTTCCGGGTCTACCCTCCAGTAGGGCAGGGCAGTGGGTCACCTATCGACTTTTCCCGGGTTTAAACACTTACAGGGATGGGCAGTGGGTCGCCTGATGATGTATTACGGTTTACCCTCCAGCAGGGCCGGGAAGTGGGTTACCTGATGATGTATTAGGGTTTACCCTCTAGCAAGGCTCAACAGTGGGTTTCCTGATGATGTATTAGGGTTTACCCTCAAGCAGGGCTGGGCAGTGAGTCCCTTGATGTTTTATTATGGTTTACCCTCCAGCAGGGCTGGGTAGTGGGTTGCCTGATGATGTATTAGGGTTTACCCTCTAGCATGGATGGGCAGTGGGTCACCTGTTGTCATTTTAGACTCATGCCTTCTTATGAGTATAGTTGCTGACGTTTTCTCCGTGACTACCGGAGCAGGATCATTGGTTGTGTGGATCAGTGATGTGAAATTTTTGACCTGACCATAGGATATACGAGAACGAGGGGTGATTTTTCCACCGAGAAGCATCCTTGAGATGCGATCTAAAAGCAGTGCAGGCGAGACAGTGCCGCCCAAAGCGGATAGTATTGAGGTGTGGTGATTGATCCCATTTGACCTGTACCTCCTAGGTTGACGTTCAGGACGTTTGGGTTCAGTGTTGTATATCCTTTGAACTGTTAGTGACTCTTCTTTGGCTGAACATGGAGATAGAGATCCCCTGACCCACTCATACGAGTTTCTCGTTGAGCATATATATACATACTGTTGTAATTCTCACTCCATGGTTTTGGTTACTCTCCTTCTAGGAGGGGTGAAGACACGCGGGGTATGCCACGTGAATTACGTGTCTAGATCCTCTTGGTTGGACGAGTCTACTCTCCTACTATAGGTAGCGAATACTCGACAAGAACTTCGTCTTCTCACCGTATATAGCTCCATGCGTCTGGACAAGTCTACTTCATTTCTCTTGTTGGGTTGAGCTGCACTCTCTTTCTCTCTTTTGCACTCTTACACTATTCTATGCTCTGTCTACTTCTCCCCATTTTAGTACTTCCCTTGTTTCTCTCTCGGGCTTTTGGGGCATCCTACTGAGTGTTTTTATACTCACCCATGCTTGGGATCTGCCCCCACTTGGTGTGCCCTTGCAGATGACGAACAGGTCGGTCGAGACTATGGAAGAGCATAGAGGACAAAGGAGCATGGGATACGTTCGGTGTCCATAGCAGGACTTCTTGGTGTAAGACTCACCAGCGGTTTAACATTGTATTACCTGTTACCGGGTTGTGGCACCTTTCTGGACGGCCACGTGTTTTCCCCTTTTACTACTCAGTTTACTTGTCAGCACTTTACTTGTACTGGTTAGAGGACGATGCATGTATGTTGGTTCCCCTTTTTATAGCAGTGTTGTATCTTTCTTTCTTTTCCCTGCACTATTTCTTGAGTTGGCTGCGTGCATGTGTATAGTTTCTTAAGAAAAGGCCTCCCCTAGTTTATTGTGCCTTCGGCACCAATCTCCAGCCCCTGGCCTATGAGGCGGGCTTGGGGTAGTTGCGGCTCGAGCCTTGTTATGGGTCGGGTCGTGAAATAGTGGTATCAGAGGTGGTTAGTTCATTGGGGTGTTGGTTGGACGTCCCTAAAAAGGAATTGATAGAGTTATGGGGAAATAGTGTCAATGTGTCTCGAGAGCGGCTCTTAGGACAGGGAGTCCAGTGATGGTGCAGAAGCCGACGTATCTATTCACGAGGACCCTTATAACCTGCTTTTCTAATCGGCACACTGAGACACTTTTTGTAGGGAAATTGAATCGTGCATCTTATAGGATTGATTCCTTGACTGTCCTTCTTGAGTCAGCTCCCCATCATTGTTGATATATATATGCTCATTTGACCACGGTGCTCCTTGATCGGGTTCAGGATGTCTCCGCGATGATAGTCAGCCAGGATACTAGCTTCTGTTTGTGACGATGATTCCGTGAGCGAAGAGGCCTCAGTTCAAGATCCATCATACAATTACCCTTTCTTTAGGAGGACAGGCAGTAGCACCTCCACCTGTGGAGTAGCGGATAGTACTAGCAGTGAGGTCCGATGATGAGCGCAGGCTCGGCGCACTACGTGAGGTCCAGCGACATAGACAGTTGAGGTTCCACTGTGAGCCAGACCCTTAGATAGTGAAGGGCTGGCTAGAGTTGGTGGTCTGCCTCTTTAGGATTTCTCGGACACTGACAGGTTAGATGGTGGCTTTGACAGCTGGTCTTTTTCCACCCCACAGTTTGGCATGGTAGAGCCAGGGTTACTCGACTATTCGATGAGTCGTCACATTCGTGAGGCGACTTTCAGCTGCTGTTTCATGAATATTTTTACCCCTCCTGCTTACGCTCAGTTTGGATCCAGGAGCTCCTGCTATTTCAGTAGGGACGGATGATAGTGCCTGTGTATGCGACTAGTTTCGAAAACCGTGCACGTTTTTATCCGGACGAGGTCCATGACGGAATCGTCCAAGCACAATAGTTTTAACGAGATCTCTGTAGAGGAGATTAATACTAGTGTGGTGACCTTGTGCATCCTCACACATCTCAGGGTACTAGAGTAGGAACTTGTGAAAGAGAAATTTCTGGTAGATGGACGTCGATTGGTGGGGCCTTGACGTCGGAGGTTTCCCCGTGACGAGACTTAGGCACATGGTTCGGGACAACATAGAGCACCGAGATATCCCAGGGAGGACTAGTGCTATGTTTGTGATGTGTAAGATCACATGGTGTGAGACTACTCAAACAAATGTGCTGATTCTTCCATATATTTGGTAGATGCACTGCCACAACAGAGGCGGTGTCGTGATAAGTGAACTCCCAGGTGAGGAGAGGGTGGTCCCTAGGGAGGCGGTGTTGGCAGAAAGAAAGAGGAACTATGGCTGGCATTCGATGTTTTGATGGTCCTTCCACCACCACTAAGCGGTCAATGATAGGGTCAGGGAGATGACGAATGGGCTGCAGGCGGTTGTGTGTTGTAGTTGTTTACAATCCGGCAGTGCAAGAGATGATGATAGGTACGCGCTGCGTCTTTTTCTACTTTTCTCAATAGAACTTGTTAGACACTGTGCAAGGTACTATTTCCTCTAACTCTTTCCTCTAGGGGTTACCGAGGGTGACACGGGGTGTTGTTGTAACCCTATGTTGGTGCTGGTGGTGATAGTTTTTCCCTAAGAATGTGGAGACACTATCTTCAGGGAGAGCGCATTATGGTTTGATCAGAACAATAGTTTCTCAGGTGCATCCCCAGACAGAGAGACTTGAATCGGAGACGATGGTGCTGGCTGGAGTTTCTACAGGAGGGTACAACATTTCTATAGTTGATAAAGCTAGCTCCTTCGCTGGTTGAGCATGTAAGAGAGTCTCAGTCGTGATGCATAGACTGTGAAAAGTTGTGTGACCAGATATCCTTGGGTGTTTCACCAGATGGGTATTCTAAAAGAGGGAATCACCGAGCCTTATTCCAGGTGCGGGTGGTGATTCTAGTTGCGTCTTGCAACGTAGGGGTTCATCCGGGAAGGTGAGATACCCCCCGATGGCCTTTGGGCTATTTGAGACTGTGCGAAGGGATGGGGAGGTTGTCTACCACCTTTCCCTAACCCCCAAAGTCGGGAGTGGGTGCACGACATCTCCCGTAAGGCTTACCTAGGGAGAGGTGTGTGTGCTCTTGTGGGAATCATCAAAAAGGGAAATCCATTCTTGAACAGATAAAATCTTTTGGTCTGTGTGTGGAGACACAGAACTATGCAAGAGTACATCTGGGTACGGGAGAGCCAGGTGTGGGCTTAGTACCCGGAGTTGTTCCCTGGTTTTGATTTTTGGGGATGGAAATATTGAAGGAGGGAATGATGTAAGAACCCAGTTTTTCCTATAAAATTATTTGGAATATTCATGATATTATTCAAGGGCAGCGCCTTCAGACGGCGTGCGATTCTGAGCCCCGGTGTAGCTGGAATTAAATTTTCGGTGCATTCACACTGGGCACGCCAAATAAATGGGATAACTCTTAAACGGTGCTTCAGATCAGAGATCTGATTGTACAGATGGGTCCAAAATAGTGGTTTTACGCTAGGAATGATAGAAATCATGTCAGTGCGGGACGTTTGGACCCCTCGCCCGCTACCAGAACATTAAACGGATAAATTAATATATTAATTTATTTGTTTAGTGGTTATACTCAAGTATCTCTTAAATGGTAGCTCGGATTGAAAAAACGAGGACACCGTTGAGTTTGGAACGTGACGTTTACCCTAGGAGGGGTATAAGTTTTGCGGGCACTGTCCTTCTATGAGAGATGTCATCCAGGGGAAAACCGTCATTTCGAAATGTCCACATAGTGATTTTTATCACTGTCTTTCTTTTTGAATAACATTCTAATGAAGTATCGGAATTTAAATCTGAGACTTTCGTTGAGTTTAGAATGGGGCATTGTTCATAGGCGAGAGATAAAATAGGCAGGCGCGAGGGTTTCAGAATCCACGCCCATTGGGATAGTTTTAGTGAATTTTTATAAATTCTATGTTGAGGGAAGACCCATCCCCCCTCCCTCTCCCCACCCCCTCTCTCTCCCCCCACTCTCTCTATCCCTCTCTCTCTCTCTCTCATGTTCTTTGGCGGATCGAGGAGCCATCTCCATCGAAGACTTGGCGGATCGGAGCGGGAGCGTCGTGGACGCGTCGCCAACGATGAACGAGCGATCCGAGGTAGGGATCTTGTTAAATTTCGCGCCCTCGTCGATTTTCTCAATTTCTTCATCATTTTCGTATTTGAATTTCCTTTATTTATAGTTTTTAGAATTTGTGGTGTTGGCTGAATGAACAAGGCCAACGCCCGAGCCCCGTTCAATTCCTCGTTCTTGAATATTCTTCGTACCAAATTTTTGGGTGCGCGCGAACCTCAACGGACTGATGAGCCGGGGATGGCGTTGTGAAGATCCGGTCCGAGGGATCCAGAAACCAGTGTCGGATAATTTTTCCGATCACTGGTATGGTCGGGGGACCGGTGGAAGGCTCAGATCCAGTTAGGGGCGGCAGCCGGAGACCGAACCGGTGGCAGAACGGGGTGACCGCATCTTGGAATGCGGTGAAGCTCAGTGGGGATCGGCTCAGCGGTGGGATTGCGGGTGTCGGTTAGGCGAGTGCGAGCGGAGGCTGGCGGAGGTGTTCAGTCGAGCGGGGTTCGGCATGCAGCCGGTGCGGTGGAGCACGGAGCCCGGTGATGGGCGTGCGGCTTTTACGGGGAGGCGAGGCCGGAGAGGGGGTCACGGGGCGGAGCTGTGTCGGGCGGCGCGACGGTGCGCTGCTGGGGGGGGGGGGGCGTCGGCCCGTTGTGGTCGAAGGAGGAGGCCCCCGAGCCACTGACCTCGGGGGAGGAACCAGTGGAGAAGGACCTGCCAGATGTGGGTCCTGGTGGAACTACTGGAAAGGAGATCTATCCCCACATATCTATTCCCACGGTTTGTCAAACCGTGGGAATAAGCCTTCTTTGTTTATCAATACCCACGGTTTTTTTAGAACTGTGGGTATTAAATCCACAATTTCACGACCCCCATCGGGATCTTCTCACTCCATCTCACGCTCCCCCATCGGTTCTCCTCCTCACTGTCACGCTCCCCCACTCGAACCATAGGTTCCAGACCTCCGCCTCCGGCCCTCACCCCCCCCCCCCCTGACCACTGCCTCTCGGCTATCCGACCTCCGCCTCCCATCCCTCTACTCCCCTCTCCCACCTCTGCCTCCTGGCTATCCGACCAACGGTACCCAGCCATCTCATCCCCTCTCTGGACTCCACATCTACATTCGAACTCGACTTCCTGGCCTGCATCTCCACCTCAACGTCTCGTCCTCCGCCTCCCTTCCTCCAGCTCCAGCAACGTGCCCCTTTCCCCTGTAGGATCCCTCTACTCCGGCAACATCCTGGTCGATTCATTACATTTAGGTTGGTAATTTTTTCTCCTTTATTTTTTATTCTTTTTAAACTAATCACCGATTCTTATATCAAATGCCTCAGCAAGTAGACTACACAATTTCTGCTAGCTGATTTTCATTGAATAAGTTGATGATTTTTATTTCCCCTAGTCATTTCACTTCAATTTCCATCATTTTGCTAGAATTTATTGTATGTTTTTTATATATGTCATTCTTCTTAGGGTATAGACAAATTTATCCAAAGCTTCAAAAATATTTTTGACTGATTATGGTCGATTGAGTGGGAAATAAATCAACCCAGCTGACTGTACTATGTAAATTTCTGATAACTTCTTGTCCAAATGTTCAAAAAATTTTAAATGTTCACTTAGAATCTCTATTAATGGTTTTCCTATGGATTTCTTGGGTTAATTATTTTCTTCATGTAATATTCGTATTTATCATTTTTATTATTTAACAAATATTATTACTGGTCATAAAACTAATTAAAACATTAGTTTCTATCCTTAGGAAACAAGATCTCCCTAATTAGTACCATGTTGTCCTCTATTTCTATACATAATCCTTTAGCCATCTGTTTCCCTAAAACGATCATCGCGGGCATAAAAACTATCATCTATATCTCCATGTGGGACTCCCAAAATGAGGGAAAATATCACTAGGAGTTATGGTATTACATGGATAAGATATTATAGAGGGTGTGATTAATTTCAGAAGGCTTTATAATACCATGAAATTTATACAAGTAATAAAAGTATATGAAGTGCTTGTGGGTTAGTCTCTTCAAGGGTCCATTTATACCCTAATCATTCATTCTCACTCAATCATGGGGAATGGTGCCATATCCTATAGAAATGATAACTAACTTGGCCATATGATATTTTTTACATGGTGTTTTAGTACTCATATTCCACTATGAACCATCCAATGGACCACTTCTACCTAGATTCCTTCTCCTCCTCAATCAATTTTTTTTATTTTTTAAGAAGACACTTTATGGAAAAGTGGTAACCGTACAAAAAATTCTTGAAACCACCCACATAAACCTCCAGAATGCTTCTTCTAATACTAACATAAAAGGATTCTTGAAACTTATATTCAACTAGTAGTGTTTCATCCACTGAACTCCATCTATTCAACTATATCCATTAAACATCATTCATTTAATTGCTTATGATAATATCCTTATACTGTCTTGATTCCATACATTCCATGGTGCTAGTACAATGCCTCCATTCGGGTTCCCATGTGTTATTTATAGAGTATGTACTTCTGGTTCCCCAATAATCAACCCAAAAATCATTTATAACATCAAAACCAACACCCAGACCTTAATACTAGTCAATTATTACTAAATGATACACCTAACAACGAACTCATTACATCATGATCTAACATTAATGATAGAATCCAACCAATACCAGACCTACCTAGTTACATGTGAACTCAACAATGTATTAAGAATAGACATGCCAATAAATTCTGACATACGTACCACCTTATATTTTTTTGTATCCATCGCTCCCCAAAAAATTAGTGTATCTAGTTCTTATCATCACTTAAGAAACATTAGTTCTAAGAAATACTCATAACAACCCAACTAACCCATTACATGATCCTTATTCTAGGTTAATGGATTTAATTTTGTTTAGAACCACCACTGACCTAGACATCATGCTAATCTCTACAATATTGATATTTAAGGAATCATCTACCAGGACTAACAATACATATTTGACTTTCTTGGAGTATGTGTTAAGGCAAAGTGAGTTCTGCAAGTACTCTTTATGAATCATTAATCCAATTTCCAAAATGATGGATTTTCATGAATTAATTTATTTTCAAGGTTGATATGAAGTAGAGTAATATATTAAACTCATCCATTTTATTTGTTACTAATTAACCAAACTACCATAGTGTCATGAATTCCGATAACGTCTCTAGGTGTATAGTCTCTTGATAGAATGTTTCATAGAATAAAGAGTGGAGATACATCCGGTATTATATTACTCCTTTCATTCCTAGATCTATTTTCATATATCATTTACATGTATAACCATTCAACTTAAAAATTATCATGGCGATGTTTAACTTCTAGATGTACCATTTTTTTTAAAATGAATCATATACTTTTAATCCAATTTTCAATGTCCTGGGTTGTAATTCATAACTAGGAGAAGAATATCATAGATATAAAGATTATAGATAACCATAAACACTATCCATTATTATTTTACTAGACCGTTATCAAATCATCATAAACTCAAAATACACTTGCTGTGAAACATACATCCACTAGATCACCACTTTTTCTTATCTTGAAGGTCCATCATCACTAAAAAACCATTAACCAAGGTCCATAAATTTCCATTTCAAACATGCATACATGTTGGAAGTTTTTTTGACCTACTCAACTCATATTATAATGGTTCTGGTCACATTAGTCCTAATCTGACACTTAGTCAATTAGATGAACTATTCATGCTTTCTCCAGAAACACCCATGAAAAACCATATACGTGGTTCAGAATAATAGGGATACAATTAACCCATATACCACTCATCACTAACAATAAATTTGGGTTTACAACTGATCTCAACAAATACTAGACAACATGTTGCATTCCTAGTGTCAAGTAACCTTACATTAAGCCCATATTATTAAAATTATAAAATTTTAATTCTTCCCCTATGATATTTTTATCCCAAAACACCCTATTTCTCATCCCATCTAGTTCATGTGACCCTAAGGTGCCTCATACATTATCCTTCATTGTTCTCCTCTCAAAATTCTACTTCTAAGGTGATTAATCAAGTTTGGGGCTATATTTATGAAGGTATCATCATATCCTCTCCTCTCCCCCTTAGTTCTTCTTCCATTATCTGTTGAGTTACAATTCTCACATGGTTTCTATTTCTGTTTATAGGTGCAGAATGGGGTGATATGGGAGATCTATTTTTATGGCTGATCGCCTTCTTCTCTCTGGTTTCTCTCCTCGTCCTTGTCAGCTACTAGGTTATTTCCCTAAATCCTCAATAACGGTTCTCAATTTCTAGCCTCTATTTGCTGCATGTATTCATATGAACTCTTGGATCCTTTTGATATCCCTCAACTTGTGCAGGGTACACAATGTTCTTCATTTTAGTTTTACATGATTTAGGTTTCATACATGGTGATAATGGGAATTTTGGTTCCTCGTTGTTTCCGCTTTGTTGCATGAGTGTCAATCGATCCTAAGAAACCCATCACATACCTAGGCTGAATCCTGGAACTCAGAGAAAGCTCAAAAAGCTCATGCTCCCATTGCTCAGCAGAAAAGTCACATTTCTTCTTTTTGGAACCATTTTTGGTTGCATATGAAGCTTCTGTCCAGGGGTCACCTGCTGTTAAATAATCCAGTAGCTGAAGAGAGCAGAAAAAAGGATTATATTGACATCATGCATAATAAAAATATAACAATATTAAAATCTCAAATAAAACACATGCATAATTCTTAATTCATAATTATAATTTGAAGGCCAAAACCATCCTTTAAGGAGTAGTTCCCTAGGAATCACTTTAAATGTTTAAGTTCATATGCCTGTTGAGTTGGTATATTAATTATAATTTAAAGGCCAAAACCATCCTATAGGGAGTAGTTCCCTAGGCCTCAGATTGTTATGATAGACATTTATTTATGGGTGTTTTGGGCTTCTTTATTCTAGAATGTTGCTAAGAGATTTTGAGTTTGTGTCTTTGGCTTATTTTTGGGTAGTCATGATCATCATGATGGTTCTGTTTAAGGTTTTATAATGGCCTAAATTCTGATTGTATAGGACTTTAAATGATTTGGATCCTGAGTCTCTCAGTTTTTTTCTATAACCTTCAATGGTCAGCTCTTTTGGATATGGATGAAGTGGTTTGGATCCGCTTATTCTACTCAGTTTCCCTTT
The DNA here is from genome assembly GCA_963277665.1 of Viscum album. Lineage (NCBI taxonomy): Eukaryota > Viridiplantae > Streptophyta > Magnoliopsida > Santalales > Viscaceae > Viscum > Viscum album. Next base: position 608,294,790 of record OY728133.1, on the reverse strand, counting down.
TCCTTCTTGGAACTGGTTCGGATTTGGGTAGTGGAATTCTGAATGGGTTTGAGATGTGACAATTTGTTTCAAATCAGTGCAGATTTCTATTATTCTGATTCCGTTTGAATTCTTTCTGAATTTCTACATTGATTATCAACTAATCTTCTTGAGACTCTCTGAACCAGAACTGGTTTTCTGAAATTCTGCTATGTCATTATTTTGTTTCTTATGTCTTTCTTGATTCCTGAAGTTCTTGATGTTATAACAACTCAACTCTGTCTGTTTCAAGAAATGCAGGTCGATTGCTAATATGAAAAGATCCTTCTGGTAATCCCTGATTTATTGGATGGATATCTCTTATGATCAACCATCCTAGAAGTTTTGAGTAGACTGGTTATTTTATTTGGTTAACTTTATGTTTTGGTTATGCTTTTCTCGGTTATTCATTTAAATCCTTTTTAACCCTGCTGGTGTTATCTAATTACACCTCGAGATTTTATTGTACTCTTTTGCTTTTAATAAATTCTTTTGGCGACATGAATTGGGAAACCAGTTCATGTCCCCAACGTCTCAAAAAAAGAGAGGATGTATTAGAAGGATGAACACATGTCGTTGGAGGTTTTTTTGGTGAGACAATGATTCCTGGTGAGTTTTGATAAATTATGCCAATTTGAATGTTACAAATTTTGTTAACTTATTATAAAACTCTGATTCTCTATATTGATTATATAATCATTTGATATATCATACTCTATATGATTGTTAATTCTGGTTTGCATTCTGCTTGTTATTTTTAATTCCTGGTGAGTTTTCTATTCTTGTTTTCCATTCTTCTTGTTAATTCTGGTTTAACAATGCATTATTTTGGTTTTCATTCTTCTTGTTAATTCTTTTTTAATTGTGCTTTTAATTTTGGTTTGCATTCTGGTTTTTAAACAATGCATTCTTCTTATTAAATATCCTCATGTCTAACTTTATTTAAAGAGTTGTAGATGTTTTAAAATTCATGTTTGAGTATTGACAACATCTCTGATTTAAACACATCTAATTCATCTTTAGTTATATATGAAGATATTGGAATTGAGGGGGAAGGAGAAGAGGGAGATGGATCACTAATCAGATTCCTACCAGCAACCTTAGGTAAATCCTCCATCAAAATATCTCTCGTAGTGTAATCCTAAACTCTAGAAAAAACATTCACTTCATCATCACCATAATCTTAAACAATTTCTTAATGACAAAAATTCATAAATTTCAATTATCTCTTGAATGGTATCCTCTCTAATCAATGATCCTTCCAAAGGATCATATTAGTGGGAAATTTTGTGTTAATGGTGTCTCAGATGTATGAAAAGGGAGTAACAATAAAAATAGCAAGGATCATGTCTTTGTTCATTCATTATGTCCATTTTGAGAAGTCCCTGATGCTAATAGTGCAACATGGGGCATGCTACTTTATAGAAGTTTTTTTGGTTCTTAATAATTCATATAGACTTGTATTAAAATAATTAAATTCATTAGATAAAGGGAGATAATGAGGTCTCAAATATTGTTTATAATTAAACTAATTATGAAAAATTACAAGCTTCTGGTATTTATTTGAAAAATTCAGGAAAAAATGACTATAATTTGTGACATGAAGGCTCATGGCCTAGGTCCGTGACCTCCATTGCACGTTGTAGGGGCACTGGTCTAACATCACCCAAAGTGGGAGAGTGTACGTCGTAATTTGTGACAGATAGAAAAAGATGAAGTTACCATTTTTATATTAAAACATTTTGATAATATGTCTTCTCTTTGAAGCAGTATGAATCCATCAAATAAATTAGTGGTAAGGGTTGATTGTTTAGGCTATACTAATCTCAAGTACACCGACCTTTCTTGATAACAATTTCCATGTTCTGAACTCTGTTGATGTATGATTGTTACCATGATATCAAATATTTCATTTGAATTTCCATCTTAATCCATCTCTATCCAGACTATGAAATAACGGAGTGGGATAAATTTTCATTATATGGGCCAAACAAGTCGGCGACATGGTTAGTGGCTTGTACTTTGGAATCCAGCCCCCAAAAATTGGATTTCTAGCACTGTAGCTTCATGGTATGAATTTTTTTACTAAACAAATGGTTGTCCATTAGGTACTGCTTCCGATGATAAACTCTCATCACAAAATCCATTATTTTCTTTTTGTAAATTAATTTATATTGGGTAGTTTCAGCAATATTCTTACTAAAATAGGCAATTGGGTGACCTTCCTGCACAAAACAATGCCTGCTTCCTTCTCTGAAGCATAATGTTTATCAATTTTTTTATAGTTCCTGATGCTTTTTTATATTAACCTAAGTCTTAAAAACTCCCTTACCCATTTCTTTCATCTTTTAACCTTGACTAGAAGATGATGCACCCAATTTTATGAGGTTCCATGGCCACCTCTTCATTGTTGCTTTTATTTTTCACCATTTGTAAATACAGGAACAATTTTTAAAATGTTAGAATTTTTAGTTTTGGGAAATATAAGGGCGTTTACATGTGATCTTAAATGATGAAACATAGAAAGTGAATGAATTTTTTCACCTATTGTAATTACAGGAACAATTTTTACGCCAGCTAGAGGTATTGGCTCGGTGTGGGGGGAGGGGGGCTGGGTGCAGGGGTTGGGGGCTGGGTGCAGGGGGTAGGGCTTGGTGCAGGGGGCGGGGATGGGACTGGGTGCAGTGTGAGGGTGGGCTGGGTGTAGGTTGGGAGGGAGTCCAGGGGTTGGGGATGGGTATATGGGTGTAGGGTTGGGTGTAGGGGGTGGAGGATATAAATAATTAGAACCTTGACATTGAAATCCAATGAATTGAGAGGATTATTTTTATATCAACCTTATTTTTTGAATTCTCAGCTTGGAATTCTGAATCCTCTATTAGAATTTCATTATATTTAATAAGAGATGAATGATTTTGATACTTTTTCATTATGAATTTATTTAGGGTTTTTTTGGTATAAACATTTTTATTCATTGAATGTAACGCCCCGACCCTAGTTACCTAGAGTCGGTGCATTATTACATAACATTGGCATGATCACAAGAAATATCAAATCTCGAAAGACAGATTGGTTTAGTAGCCTTTGAAACACTAGATACATTCATAAAATTTTATATTACTTCATAAAAAAAACATCTTGTCTTCATATCCCCTCATAATATCCCTGCAGGTCATTCATAAATTACTTCTTCATAATCCTGGGAAAAATAAAACATTGAAAAGGGTGAGCTCAGATGCTCAGTAAGGATAACATTATAGCATAAGCTTTCATAGATAAGCATAAACACTTAAGGCAATTTATAACTAAAACAAAAGCCTTTTAAACTTGAACTTCAGAATAAAATGGAAAAGGTAAAATGAAATAATGCCATTTACTTACTCACATGGATATTCTACTAGTCGAATGATCACATGAAATATCAATAACCACTTTCATAATGATGGAATGCATAATGCCAGACTATCATAACCACATATCCAAGGCCTCGTGCCAAGACTACAAATAAGATTTTGCCAAGGCCTTGTGCCAAGACACTAGTTTGTCTCATGAGACCTACCGATGCATCGATGAGCTATAGCGGGCTCCACCCGTCACTTATTAAGTCCAATTCATTCCTCATATGAACAGGTTTAAACATAACATAAACATTCGTATTAAAACTAGAATACAAAATGTCAATAATTTAACCACAAACCATGAATGGTATAAAAATAGCACATCCACAGTCAAACATAACTCATTCGATACAATATGGAATATAGTATTGTATCACATTAACCTCAATCAATAATAATGAAGGATGTTGACATAGATGAAAATATTCATCAAAACTATTTGAGAGAAATATCTCCCATTTTCTTGAAATCATTTAAAAGTCACACTATTTGTCCAGAAGCCATTTAAAAATAGATTTTTGAATCAAATTGTCCCATACCACTTTGAAACTTTTTAAAAGGAGTTTTAATTTTAAAACTTTAATGTCCATATAAATAAATCCTTAAAACCATTTTTTTTAAACATGGACATTAATGAGAAATATTTAGGAGAATAAGTTTTTAAAATATTTAAAAATGGTATTTTAGTTAGAGATTCTAACCAAAAGAGCGACACTTGAATACAAATAATTGAGGTAATCAAAAATTTGTAATATCATGAGAATAAAGGGATTCATGATATACTATGTCAAAGTAAATTATATACACCACATAAAAGTGATTTGGTGTATAACAACAAAGAAGTCTCAATGGAATTTAAATTGAGATGAAATCTCTCATAAAGGATGTATCCATAGGTTAAGGATAAATCAACAACATAATTATGTGTGAAAAATACAAATACACTCAATATGATTGGATATTTAGTGTAAATCAATCAGATGACATTCACACATATTCTTGTAAAAACAACACCAAGGAATTGGATAGTTAACTCAACAAATGGAGATTGAGTTAAAATTACTCTTATCAAGTTCATACTGATCACATGAGAATTTATCAATGGAGTGATTATGTGTATAAAAATGTATATGCATAGAAAAGGGAGTGGAAATTATGACAAAATCAAATGAATAGTGATTCCACACATAATCTTGGAGTAATATAATCAATTAAATATGCGTAAAGCCAAATGAGTGGAAATTGAAATTTCAAATTCCCTTATCAATTAGGTAACTTACAAAACATACACCCATGAAAGAAGTATCATACCATGATGATGTAAATACCCATAAATTAAATTATATTACACAATTAATATGATCATGGGCAGTACACATACACCACATGCAATAATTAAGTGGTGATCAATGGAATTCTCCCGGAATTAAAAGTGAAATAAGAAACCCCTTACCACGTTAATCAATTGAGTCGTATGGCCAAAAGTTAATAACCACCAAATGATTTACAGAATAACATGAATATAAAGAGAATCATTATAATATATATCAAATGGAAGCACACAATACACCACTTTCAATAATTTAGTGGCGAACAATGGAAATCTTACGGAATTGAAAGTGAGATAAGAAAATCCCTTACTTTGTACTTTTTCCTTGGTCGATGGTAGGTTAACCTCCTGTATAATGGTGAAATAATCGTTATTGAATTATACAAGAATAATTTACTTTAATATGATATCATATATTATCTTTTAACAATGATTTGTTAATAATATCTTAGAATTATCGTCATTTTGGGTGTTAACGGGTTCATTTTACTTTATATTCTTTGTTATGTGAGCCATATTCATTATTAATGGGATGTATATTATTCATATCCAGAATTATATCAAGTACTTAGATACTATTTTTAAATCATCAAATTATAATTATACTTTAATGGATATGATGGAGAATGAATCTCATCGCGTTCGTGGAGACGGTAGTCCGTACGTACGCACGAGCGACAATATCATTCTTTTGATATTAAAATAATATATAATTGGATGGTATATCATATATAAAGAATAATTATCATGTTATATTTATTATTTACATGAGTTATACATCATTATTATATGCATCCAAATAATAATAAATTGAATAACAATTACACCACGACGTGGAGACGGTAAGCCGTACGTACGCACGTATGGTGACATGTTATTAAAAGTATGGATAGAATACTGAATATGGTTGTACCATATTTATAATAACATCAAAGTATATATATGATATTGGAGTTATTATTTTATAATGGTAATAACAAAGAAAGAGGAAGTGGAAGAAGAAAGGAACTTGAAAAGGGGTGGTGAAAACATTCTTCTTCGGGTTCTTCCTTTTGATTTGATCGAAAGGGCTCCTTAGGTTGGCTTTCGGATCAAAATAAAGCCTCTAGGTTGTAGTGAGGGAAGTTGAGATAGTATTTGGGCAGGGTTTGGCCGAACCAAAGGGCTTTGAAGGTGTGAAGAAATGAGAAGGAGGAGTTCCCTTTTATAAGAGGGGTGAGGGGCACCTTTGGAAAAGCTAGAAATATTAATTTATAATAAATTCATATTCGATTTATAATGGCTCAAAAGTTTATTATTTAAATGTTAAGGTGGGTATTGGTCTCAAACAACACAAAAAATAGAATTTAGACAGGTTTAGGTCATTATATTAACCTTATCTTTAAGTATTAACTCTTAGTTAATTAGTTTCACTTTTACAATGTCTCTTTGTATTTTTATATTATATGGTTAATAAATATACTATATACATCCAAGAGACCCCCAAGTGGTACATTAATGATGAACATATCATGATATAAGTCTCTTGGTTGAACCTTAGATTTTTAGGAATTTAATATCAATTAATAATATAATATTTGTTTTAAGAACTCTTTTATGTCAATTTTGACACTATTCAATAGTTGATTTTTTTGAAACTCATAACAGAATGATTACTTTGAAAAAAGTCAATTAAATCAATCCTAATATGTCATATTATCCTATAAAAGTATTTTAATTCATTAAAAGTTTCATATTATATTTATTTGGGTATTTATAATATCAATTATTGTAATTTTTTTCTATTAAAGTAATTAATTCATCATCATTGTGTCATAAATAAATTAAATTATTTAATGTCTAAAAATTATAAATAAAACATCATTATGTAGAAAATATTTTTATCTTTCTAATGAATATTAATAATCTAAAATACAACATATATAACCCTCTGTAACAATTGTTTTGTTAAAAGATATATGCTTGTGTCATTTTTGTATTTATTTTAACTTAATTAAAATAAAGTGTCATTATCAATTACAAGTGGATCCATGAGGTCCTAAAATCGACCCAAAGATGCCCATGGTCGACCATGTATCAACCAATAGGGTTAAGACACGTTTTAGGGTAATTTAGTATTATTATAATATTATTTTTTAACCCTTGTTTACCGGATTTACCCTTTAACCATGGTAAATAAAATATTTACCGGAGTAATTATCCAAAATGTTTAAAAATAAAAGTTACCGATTTACACAATTTAAACATCCTGATTCCAAATATGGAATCCATTTTTCCAAATTCAAAACATAGAAGTGGCAGAAATTAATTTAAAATTAATTCCCGTTGTTAAAACAATAAGCGTGTTTTTTAGAGATAATAACTATCAAAAGATTGTCACTTGTTTATGTCTGGTTTAAATGTGAAATTTTGTTCAATGACCCACATTGTATTACAAGGTAAAAATATATTCTAAATATACTTTAAAACCACTCAAATTCATAATTTATAACTATTAATTATTTTGGTTAAAAAAGTTGTTTTTAATTAAAATTTAGTAATTTTCACTATTCATCAAAATATGAAAGTTATCTGAAAATTACCAAAATTTCACCCTAGGATAATTTTGATATTCCGAATCCAAAAATGAAGTCCATTTTGAGAGATAGAATTTATAAAATTTCAAAAAGTAGGTATTACTATTCATAACAGCTAGTTTGATTGGTTGTGGTGTGTTAAAATCTTGAAGTTGCGTACAATGCACGCCATTGCATTATTCGAAGGGAAACATACCGTGGAAGCTTGGGGTGTTACATTCTCCCCTCATTCAATAAATTGTGTCCTCGCAATTTTTGAAATTTTTCTTGGGAATATAATGGAAAGTCCCACATCGGAAAAAAGAGTCAATAAAACTATCACTTTAAAAGAAAGAAAGAGAGGTATAAGGGTCATCCAAGATAACCCATACTAGGATTCCATGTTGGAAAACTAAGTGTCATGTTCTGATGGAGAGGGATAGAAATCATGATCAGGAGAAAGTTAACAATAAGAAAACCACAAACTTGTGTTGGGACAAACGACCATTAGTCTCCTAGTAGGAAAGTAAACGGACAACATTTTTTTTAAGTTACATTACATAAGGACGAGGATTTCATTTATGATATTGACTAAGAACATTATGAGATATACTTACATTTTAAGTAGATTTTCATTCTTTAATAAATTTCCACCACTAACTCAAATTTTTTTTAAACGATGAGTATTCAAGAAGACTTGGTCACACTAGAAGAGCTAGAATAAACTTCTATAGAATCACATGATCCATGCAGGATAAACTATATATTTACATTGTCTTTGAAGATTAATCAAAACCAAAATGGTTTGTGAATGATCTAATGATGCCCCAAAAGGATATTCCTTGAGATAAATATGCACTAATCTTAATTTCTAAAATCAAACCAACAATACCCCAAAGTTATATAAATACCATTCGATAATCAATTGTCCTTAAAATCCTTCAATATAATCCAAACTAATATTAAAACACAAAACATAGAAGAATTTTATTATGTAGTCTCCCATGTTAAATTGTATCTCCAAATGACATCAAATACTCTTAAAGTCACATACTTAAAAGTAATTAACGTCATCACATATTCTCTGTTATAGGTTAATCATTTCCATAAATAACCCAAATCACTATAAATCCACAATAAAAACGTAGATAAAAATCCACCATTACTCTACAAATGAAACCCCATTGTATTCTATTTTCCTTGGGCATATAGTGTTCCCAACAAAGAGAACATCTTCCAAAATAACATTTATCACTTAATCACCAAATCATTTTCCTATACCAAGGGTATTCATTTGATAAGACATAAGAACCCAAATCATCTCATTATTGATCAATAAAATCATTTAACAAAAAACAAATAGTCACACTAACCAGGGACTTCACGTAGTCCAGTGGTAGGCGATAAATCCCAATCTCACTTTGGTTGTGGGTTCGATTCCCACAGCTTTGTCCGACGTGACGGGTTGTCACACGGTCTACGTGTTGTCCTTTTTCAAATACTATATTTTATAATATTGCCAAAATGAGATAAATTCCTCAAAATAACATAATTTAACCACAAATGTTATATCATAACTTGAATTTTCATCCCAAATTATAATAACTTATAATTTTCTCAAACCCCAATGATCATATAAAACCAAATGGTTATTTATACCTATATCCACAAGAGAAGAGATAATTCTTCCTCAAATATCATTCTCACATGGAAAACTGCGGGGTTACAAATACAAGAGAAAATTATTCCAAAGTAAACCCATCAACAAGGAGTGCTAATACTTTTTAAATTTATCTCCAACCATTTATTTCCACATAGCTTCTTCTTTGACCAAGAAAATATCCTATAGAATAGGACATTCACTCGGGTAATGGACAGGTCCCCTACATTTAGGGCAAATGACTGTAAATGAACTCTTGGGACCATTTTTATCTTCTTCCATAGTACTCTTCATTTTTCTTCGGCAATTCTTCACATTATTTCCTTCCTTCCCACACGTAAAACATTTCGTTGTCCCATTGAGACACTTTCATGGGTGTCTCTTTCCACATTTCCTGCATGATGAAAATTGAGGGATCTTTTCTCCATGGTCTCCATTGCTGGAGCTCTTATCATTTATCACATTTCTCTTCCTTGTTGAGTCTGGGAGTTGGTTAATATATATGTTGTTGATCATATTTTTGGAAAATTGATTTGGCATAAAGACGATATCTTTTACGCCTATCAAAATTCCATTTTTTTGCTCATTGCCACAACCGTTCCCACCTTGTACATCATTCTCAAAGTCACTATGACTTCCTTGGAATCCAGCCATTGACTAAAACCAGAAAGAAATGTGTGAGTAACAGTAGTCGTAAAATCATTTAGATATTAAAATGTCACCATATTCTCAATTTGAAACATATTAAGACTAACCAAGGTCATTTACTCTCATATTATATATATATTACTTAAATCGGTTTGTAAAGAAAATGTAAATTATCCTAAGCATATCCCCCGGGAGTGTCGTAACCAAGAGTGCAGCAAGGCCCGTTGTCGTGCACCAGTTCCCGTTTGAGTCTAGCTCAAAGCGGTGTTCTCGGGTATTACCCCTAGGTACATCTGTGCCAGAGCCGCCTCTACCTACTCGTATCCAGACAGGGATGTATTTCTCAGAAAACTCACAAAATATCTACAATACCAAAATTCTAGGAAGTTCTTTTATACTAATCCTAAAAGTTCATCTTAGGTCTACGTGCTCTAATCAGAGTTTATCTAAATCTAGCTTCCAAGGTTTGTACTAAACTTCATCTGATACCAACTGTAATGCCCCGACCCTAGTTACCTAGAGTCGGTAAATTATTACATAACATTGGCATGATCACAATAAATATCAAATCTCGAAAGACCGATTAGTTTAGTAGCCTTGGAAACACTAGATACATTCATAAAATTTTACATTACTTCATAAAAAAACATCTTGTCTTCATATACCCTCATACTATCCATGCAGGTCATTCATAAATTACTTCTTCATAATCCTGGGAAAAATAAAACATTGAAAGGGGTGAGCTCAGATGCTCAGTAAGGATAACATTATAGCATAAGCTTTCATAGATAAGCATAAACACTTAAGGCAATTTATAACTAAAACAAAAGCCTTTTAAACTTGAACTTCAGCATAAAATGGAAAAGGTAAAATGAAATAATGCCATTTACTTACTCACATGGATATTCTACTAGTCGAATGATCACATGCAATATCAATAACCACTTTCATAACGATGGAATGCATAATGCCAGACTATCATAACCACATAGCCAAGGCCTCGTGCCAAGACTACAAATAAGATTTTGCCAAGGCCTTGTGCCAAGACACTAGTTTGTCTCATGAGACCTGCTGATGCATCGAGGAGATATAGAGGGCTCCACCCGTCACTTATTAAGTCCAATTCATTCCTCATATGAACAGGTTTAAACATAACATAAACATTCTTATTAAAACTAAAATACAAAATGTCAATAATTTAACCACAAACCATAAATGGTATAAAAATAGCACATCCACAGTCAAACATAACTCATTTGATACAATATGGAAGATTGTATTGTATCACATTAACCTCAATCAATAATAATGAAGGATGTTGACATAGATGAAAATAATCATCGAAACTATTTGACAGAAATATCTCCCTTTTTCTTGAAATCATTTAAAAGTCACACTATTTGTCTAGAAGCCATTTAAAAATAGATTTTTGAATCAAAGTGTCCCATACCACATTGAAACTTTTTAAAAAGAGTTTTAATTTTAAAACATTAATTTCCATATAAATAAATCCTTAAAACCATTTTTGTTAAAACAAGGACATTAATGAGAAATATTTAGAAGAATAAGTCTTTAAAATATTTAAAAATGGTATTTTAGTTAGAGATTCTAACCAAAAGAGCGACACTTGAATACAAATAATTGAGGTAATCAAAACTTTGTAATATCATGAGAATAAATGGATTCATGATATACTATGTCAAAGTAAATTATATACACCACATAAAAGTGATTTGGTGTATAACAAAAAAGAAGTCTCAATGGAATTTAAATTGAGATGAAATATCTCATAAAGGTTGTATCCTTAGGTTAAGGATAAATCAATGACATAATTATGTGTGAAAAATATAAATACAATCAATATGATTGGATATTTAGTTTAAATCAATCAGATGACATTCACACATATTCTTGTAAAAACAACACCAAGGAATTGGATATTTAACTCAACAAATGGAGATTGAGTTAAAATTACTCTTATCAAGTTCATACTGATCACATGAGAATTTATCAATGGAGTGATTATGTGTATAAAAAGTATATCCACAGAAAAGGAAGTGGAAATAATGACATAATCAAATTAATAGTTATTCCACACATAATCTTGGAGTAATATAATCAATTAAATATGCGTAAAGCCAAATGAGTGGAAATTGAAATTTCAAATTCCCTTATCGATTAGGTAACTTACGAAACATACACCCATGAAAGAAGTATCATACCATGATGATGTAAATACCCATAAATTAAATTATATTACACAATGAATATGATCATGGGAAGTACACATACACCAAATGCAATAATTAAGTGGTGATCAATGGAATTCTCATGGAATTAAAAGTGAGATAAGAAACCCCTTACCACGTTAATCAATTGAGTCGTATGGCCAAAAGTTAATAACCACCAAATGATTTACAGAATAACATGAATATAAAGAGAATCATTATAATATATATCAAATGGAAGCACACAATACACCACTTTCAATAATTTAGTGGCGAACAATGGAAATCTCACGGAATTGAAAGTGAGATAAGAAAATCCCTTACTTTGTACTTTTTCCTTGGTCGACGGTAGGTTAAACTCCTGTATAATGGTGAAATAATTGTTATTGAATTATACAAGAATAATTTACTTTAATATGATATCATATATGACCTTTTAACATTGATTTGTTAATAATATCTTAGAATTATCGTCATTTTGGGTGTTAATGGGTTCATTTTACTTTATATTCTTTGTTATGTGAGCCATATTCATTATTAATGGGATGTATATTATTCATATCCAGAATGATATCCAGTACTTAGATACTATTTTTAAATCATCAAATTATAATTATACTTGAATGGATATGATGGAGAATGAATCTCATCGCGTTCGTGGAGACGGTAGTCCGTACGTACGCACGAGCGATAATATCATTCTTTTGATATTAAAATAATATATAATTGGATGGTATATCATATATAAATAATAATTATCATGTTATATTTATTATTTAAATGAGTTATACATCATTATTATACCCATCCAAATAATAATAAATTGAATAACAATTACACCACGACGTGGAGACGGTAAGCCGTACGTACGCACGTATGGTGACATGTTATTAAAAGGATGGATAGAATACTGAATATGGTTGTACCATATTTATAATAACATCAAATTATATATATGATACTGGAGTTATTATTTTATAATGGTAATAACAAAGAAATAGGAAGTGGAAGAAGAAAGGAACTTGAAAAGGGGTTGTGAAAACATTACCTCTTCTTCGGGTTCTTCCTTTTGATTTGATCAAAAGGGCTCCTTAGGATGGCTTTCTGATCAAACTAAGGACTCTAGGTTGTAGTGAGGGAAGTTGATATAGTATTTGGGTAGGGGTTGGCCGAACCAAAGGGCTTTGATTGTGTGATGAAATGAGAAGGAGGAGTGCCCTTTTATAAGAGGGGTGAGGGGCACCTTTGGAAAAGCTAGAAATATTAATTTATAATGAATTCATATTCGGTTTATAATGGCTCAAAAGTTTATTATTTAAATGTTAAGGTGGGGATGGGTCGAAAAAACTCAACCAATAGAATTTAGACAGGTTTAGGTCATTATATTAACCTTATCATTAAGTATAAACTCTTAGTTAATTAGTTTCACTTTTACAATGTATCTTTGTATGTTTATATTATATGGTTAATAAACTTACTATATACATCCAAGAGACCCCCAAGTGGTCCATTAATGATGAAACTATCATGATATAAGTCTTATGGCCTAACCTTAGATATTTAGGAATTTAATATCAATTAATAATATAATATTTTTTTTAATAACTCTTTTATGTCAATTTTGACACTATTCAATAGTTGATTTTTGTGAAACTCATAACAGAATGATTACTTCGAAGAAAGTCAATTAAATCAATCATAATATGTCATATTATCCTATAAATGTATTTTAATTCATTAAAGGTTTCATATTATATTTATTTGGGTATTTATAATATCAATTATTGTAATTTTTCACTATTAATTAATTAATTCATCATCATTGTGTCAGAAATAAATTATATTATTTAATGTCTAAAAATTATAAATAAAATATCATTATGTAGAAAATATTTTTATCTTTCTAATGAATATTTATAATCTAAAATACAACATATATAACCCTCTGTAACAATAGTTTTGTTAAAAGATATATGCTTGTGTCATTTTTGTATTTATTTTAACTTAATTAAAATAAAGTGTCATTATCACTTACAAGTGGATCCATGGGGTCCCAAAATCGACCCAAAGATGCCCATGGTCGACCATGTATCAACCAATAGGGTTAAGACACGTTTAGGGTAATTTAGTATTATTATAATATAATTTATTAACCCTTGTTTACCGGATTTACCCTTTAACCATGGTAAATAAAATATTTACTGGAGTAATTATCCAAAATGTTTAAAAATAAAAGTTATCTATTTACACAATTTAAACATCCTGATTCCAAATATGGAATCCATTTTTCCAAATTCAAAACATATAAGTGTCAGAAATTAATTTAAAATTAATTCCCGTTGTTAAAACAAAGAGCGTGTTTTTTAGAGATAATAACTATCAAAAGATTGTCACTTGTTTATGTCTGGTTTAAATGTGAAATTTTGTTCAATGACCCACATTGTATTACAAGGTAAAAATATATTCTAAATATACTTTAAAATCACTCAAATTCATAATTTATCACTATTAATTATTTTGGTTAAAAAAGTTGTTTTTAATTAAAATTTAGTAATTTTCACTATTCATCAAAATATGAAAGTTGTTTGAAAAGTACCAAAATTTCACCCAAGGCTAATTTTGATATTCCGAATCCAAAAATGAAGTCCATTTTGAGAGATAGAATTTACAAAATTTCAAAAAGTATGTATTACTATTCATAATGGCTAGTTTGATTGGTTGTGGTGTGTTAAAATCTTGAAGTTGCGTACAATGCACGCCATTGCATTATTCGAAGGGAAACGTACCGTGGAAGATTGGGGTGTCACATTGAACACTTTGGCCAGCTCTGCTAATGTTTTAACAATGCATTTAAAACAATGCATTCTGGTTTAATAATCCATTATTCATTGTGGTTTGCATTCTAATTATTCAGTGTGGTTTAACAATGTATTATTCATTCTGGTTTAACAATGCATTATTCAATCTGGTTTTTATTCTGGTTTTTAAACAATGCATTCTAGTTTAACAATGAATTGAAAACAATTCATTCTAGTTTATTCATTGAACAATGCATTGAAAACAATACATTGCAATTCCATTGATTTTGCATTCTGGTTTTCTTTGGTTTGCATTTTGGGAAGCAGGTTGTAGGAGCAAGGTGAAGGCAAATTTACATTGATTTTTCATTCTGGTTTCTTTGATTTTTCATTCTGGTTTTCTTTGATTTTTCATTCTGGTTTTCATTGATTTTTCATTTTGGTTTTCAGTTTCAGGTTTCAGTTTGAGGTTTTTGGTTTCATTTTCATTTTCATTTTGGTTTGCAAGTTGCAGGAGAAAGGTTGCATTCTGGTTTTCATTTTGGTTTGCAGTTTCAGGTTGCATTCTGGTTTTCATTTTGGTTTGTAGTTTCAGGTTGCAGGTTGCAGGTCTCAGTTTATTCACTGTTGATGGTTTCATTCTGGTTTCAGGATGCACTTTTCAAAGTCAAGGTGTGTACTTTGTCAGTGTGCAGTTTATTCTGGTTTCACTGTTGCTGGTTGCACTTTGCATTCTGGTTTCAGCAAACTTTGAAGAGGCAATGTGTGCTGGATCTCCATAAATTATCTATACCCATGGTTATTTAAACTGTGGGTATTTATGTTGCTGCAAAAACCATCTATACCCACGGTTCATGTCAACCATGGGTAATATGATATTTTAGTGGGATATACCCACGGTTCCTACAAAACTGTGGGTATAGTTCTATACTGACGCCACTACAGCGCACGGTTAATGAAATTGTGGGTGTAGCCTATACCCACGGTTTCATGGGTTATACCCACAGTTTGAAACCGTGGGTATAGGCTATATTTCCAGTAGTGTGGCACTACACGAAGACCAGCCTTTTCGCCAGTCTGTTGGGGAGAACTGGACCCAAGGGGTCCGGTGCGGCTGGAGTGAGTCGCGGCGGTCTGGACTGGGCCGGCGGTCCGGACCGGGCTGACCGGTCCGGACCGCCCCACTTTGGGCCCCTTGCATTCAGGGGGCCGTAAGTCCCAAACGGCGCGTCTGTTTGACTCGTCGTCTACGGCAGTGAGTTCGTATCGATGAGGCGCTCTTTTTTAGGTTGGTTTCTGGATTTTTGGATTCCGTGGCGAAGACAGGCAACCCGAGGAGCTTTAAATTAATAATAATAAATTATTATAAATGTTGCGACGGACGTGGCTCTCGAGCCGGACGTCTGTTTGACGTGACGTGGGAGGTGCATTGGCTCCAGAGCTGTGACGGTCCTTCTAAAGTTGGTTCAGAACCTTTGTGGGTTGGTTTCATTGCTCGGTGGCACGAAACTCCAAATGTGAGTAAATAAATAAATAATTAATTAATTGTTGCATCTGACCAAACTCATGTTTGGGATGTCCGATTGACGCACCCTCAACGACAGCGTGATTCCAGTCCTCGTGTGGACCTTTTGAGACGATTTTTGAAGCGTTCAGGTAGGAGACAAGGTGAGGGGCCCATAGTGCCTAGTTCTCACGTTTTATGGTGAAACGTCACTTTTTCACCCAACATCCGTTTGGGGGGAATGAGCACTCATTTGTGAGTGTTTTTCCGAGGGGATTGCAATGGTGCAATCTACCCGCCTAAATTCGGGCTTGAAGTGTGGGCCCCACAGGGCCCCGTTTAAGTATAACGCGAGGAATTGCATCTTTTGTGTCTGGAGTCTGTTTTAGGCATTGTCAGCGGTGTTTTGTCCCTGAAAACAAGATGAGGTTGACTAGGGTGGTTTCAGGCGCTGATGCCGGAGTTGAGGTGTGGGCCCCACGGGCCGTCTTTTGAGCTGTGTACAACATATTGTGACTTTTTCATCAGACGTCCGTTTAGGGCGAATGAATAGTCATTTTGATGTGATTTTCTGAGAGCTTCACGATGACACAGTTCGCATGAACTTTTTCGGGATCGTGGTGTGGGTGCCACCCGGGCTGGCTACAGTGAATAATACCCTTTTCACTGGGAGTCCGTTTTGGGTGATTGAGTAGTCAATCCCATGTGTTTTTCCGAGGGGATCATAGGGGTGTGATCCGTTTGTTCAGTTTTGGGATCTTGGTGTGGGCCCCACATGGGCTGGCTATGTTGAATAGTTCCATATTAACTGGTTGACCATTTCGGGCGAGTAAATGGTCTATCTCACGTGTTTTTCTGTGAGGATTGAAAAAGTGTGATTCGTTCGGGAATGTGGAGCCTCGTTTGAGATTTTATTAAATGGGAAACATGAAAGGGTGTTGGATGGAGGTCCCTTTGACACACTCTAAACCAACACACGATTGCAATGTTGGTAACACCCGGTGATGTTAGTTGCAGTACTGAGTTATCAGACCCGTTATCAGGTCTACCCTCCTACAGAGACTGGGAAGTGGGTCACCTGATGACTTATTCCGGGTCTACCCTCCAGTAGAGACTGGGCAGTGGGTCGCTTGTCGACTTCTTTCAAGTCTACCCTCCACCATGGACTGGGATGTGGGTCGCCTGTCGACATGTTCCATGTCTACCCTCTAGCAGGTCTAGGCAGTGGGTCACCTGTCGACTTATACCGGGTTTACCCTCCAGCAGGGCTGTCCAGTGGGTCGCCTGATGATGTATTAGTGTTTACCCTCTAGCAGGGCTGGGCAGTGGTTCGCCTGATGATGTATTAGGCTTTACCCTCCAGGAGGTAAGGGCAGTGGGTCCCCTAATGATGTATTAGGGTTTACCCTCCAGTAGGGCTGGGTGGTGGGTCTCTTAATGATGTATTACAGTTTACCCTTCAGTAGGGCTTGGCAGTGGGTCACCTGTTGGCATTTCAGACTCAGGCCTTCTTATGAGGCTCGTCGGTGAATTTTTCTCTGTGACTACCAGAGCAGGATCTTTGGTTGTGCGGATCGGTGATGTGACAGCTTTGACGTGACCTTAGGACATACGAAAATTGAGGGGAACTTTTTCCACTGAGACGTTCCCTTGCGACGTGACCTAAATGTCGTGCGGGTGAGACAGTGCCGCCCAAAGCGGATAGTATCGAGGTGTGGTGATTGAGCCCCTTTGACTTGTACCTCCTTGGTTGACGTGAAAAATGTTTGGGTTCAGTGTTGGATATCCTTTTAGCTATTAGTGACTCTTCTTGTGCTGAGCTTGAATATAGAGATCCCCTTACCCACTCACTCGGGTTTCTCGTTGAGCATATATCTACATCTTATTGTTCTTCTCACTCCATGGGTTCGGTTACTCTCCTTCAACGAGGGGTGAAGACGCGTGGGGTATGCCACGTGATTTCCGTGTCAAGCACCTTTTGGTTGGACGAGTCTACTCTCCTACTATAGGTAGTGAAGACTTGACGAGAAGTTCATCTTCTCACCGTCTCTATCTCCTTGCGTCTTGATGAGTCTACTTATTTTCTCTTTTTGGGTTGACCTGCACTCTCTTTCTCTCTTTTGCACTCTTACATTGTTCTCTTCTCTGTCTACTGCTCCCCATATTAGTACTTCCCTTGTTTCTCCCTCAAGATATCGGGGCATCCAACTGAGTGTTTTTATACACACCCATGCTTGGGCTTTGCTAGCACTTGGTGTTCCCTTCCAGACGACAGAAAGGTCGGTCGAGACTATGGAGGAGCGTAGAGGACACAGGAGCATAGGCTGCGTTCGGTGGCTGTAGCAGGACTTCCTGGTGTGAGACTCACCAGTGGTTTACCTTTGTTTTACCTGTTGCAGGTTTGTGTCACCATTCTATATGCGCACTTTTTTTGCCCCTTTTAATGCTTTGTTTACTTTTCAGCACTTTACTTGTACTGGTTAGAGGTCGATGCATGTATGTTGGTTCCCCTTTTTGTAGCAGTGTTGAATCTTGCATTCTTTTCCCTGCACTGTTTCTTGAGTTGGCTGCATGCATGTGTACAGTTTCTTAGGAAAAGTACTCCACTAGTTTATTGTGCCATCAGAGCTAGTCGCCAGCCCCTAGCCTATGGAGGTGGTCTTGGGGTTATTGCGGCTCGGGTCTCGTTACGTGTCGGGTCGTGACACTAAATCTCTAGGTTCCTTTTCATCCTTATTAAAGGATTTTCTAAATACTCTTTTCTTCTTATTGAATTTCCTAAACATTCTAGCTAGTTGATCCAGTTTTATTTCAGAGTATAAGGAATCTAAATTTTTACTTTTTAATTCTTGTATTGATTTTATTTCATGAATATGAGATTTAGCCTTATGGTCTATATTTTCAAATTTTTTCTATACTATTTTGATCTTCAACTTCAAAATTAATTTTATCTTTATACATTAGCAGTGTTCCAATTAATTTTATCATAGTAAAATTTTTGATATGTAATGATTTTTGAATTGCTAAAGATATTTCATTCAATATTGATCATTTTACTCCAATTAATTTCAGAAATTTATCTTATTGACTAATGGGACATCCAAAGATAGTAATATTATTGAAAATATCTATTAATTGTTCATTGATTTGTGATATTCCTTCACCATAAAATATTAAAATGGTATCAAACAATAGTTTTTTAGCATAATATATCATATGTATGATGTTATATGTTCCTTAATAAAAAAAATATTTTCCCTATCTCATTGGTAGAAGGGAATTATGATACTTGAATTAATTAATCAGGTCCAAGTCCACAAATCATAGCATTATATTTCTTTGATTTGATGTCATATTCAGTTTTAGTTGCAGTATCCTAGGTTTCTAGATTCATAGTAATTTCATAAAGGGTAATGTACTTTTAATTAAATTTGAGTCCCATATTAATTTTATTGAAATCATTCATGATTTCCATTATCTATAGATTTTACCATTAAAATATTGATCATGAAAAATAAACATATATTCTTCTGGTTAAAAAATTCCCTTCAAATTTCTATAGACATTATTCCTTTAATATTTCTATATATTTATTGAACAATCCCACCAATGAAACCAATTTTTATGTTGGAATACTAAAAATATTACACAAGAGGGAGGTGAACTGTGAAATTTCAAAAATTTCAACATATTCTAGATTTTAAAACTCTTTTAGATATATTTAGATTTACAGCATTCTCATCTGTGATATGTATGAGTAAAATAAAAACAAAAAGAATGAACAGAACAATTTTAAAGTGGCTCAGGGCAGAAAGATTCCCCATTCCACTCCAGCAACACTCTTTTTGTGAGTTTGGTGAATTTCACAATAAATGAACTCTTATCCCAAGACCATCAAATCCAAAAAATATTTTCACGTAGATGGAACCTTTACAACAAAGATAAAATAGATCCTTATGATTATTTTACAAGGAACTAGTTATCAACATCATAGAACAAAAATATGACACTTCATCCAAGACTGGGTATGACATGTCAAAAATCCAATAAATCTAAAGATATCGATTTGTTAATGGTCCGAGTTGAACATCACAGTTGAAGCAGTAGAAAATTATAATAGATTGATCTTATTCTTTAGACACAAAATTCAATAAGAATAAATAATGATAAAGAGATCCTGGTTGAATATGATTTCCAATTTGAATATCAACATACAACATTAGGAATCTAACAAAAGTACAGGGTTGAAAATGTATATCTCAGAAGTGTATCCTCTTTCATAAAAATATTTGATCATTCATTTCAGCATCACTTTATAATATATTCCTTGGTTGATAGTCATATGTTTGAATATTTAAAATCAAATTGTGATAGAATTTATAGTAAAGATACCTTTCTTGGGAATTCTAAATCTAAAAAAATTGTAGAAAGAACACAGAATATTCAAATTCAGAAAGGTCCATGGATTCATAAATTTCCATAATAACATGAGTCATTTTCTCCATTGAATAAAATATTCTATTAATCATTTTTTATGATCTCTGAATCAATCCTTATTTCTATCAAGACCATTTCATAAAGTAAGGATAAATCATATATCTGAATCTCTACTATAGCAGCGTGGGTACTGTAGTAGTACTATTCACTGAATGGGCTTCGGGCTAAAAAATGGGCCTACGGGCCATGTAATGGGATAAATTCCCACAGGATGTTCATGCAATGTCATAGGTCTCCCTCTACCCAGTTAAAGAGGTCTTTAATTTGCTTTAATAATAAATTAGGCTTCATCCCCATCATTTTAAAAAAATAAAGAAAAAACTTATTTTCAAACATGGATGAGATTTGATTAGTATCAAACATCCAAAATATATTCATGTGGATTAAAAAAATAATTTTTCATCAAAATAATTAATATAGACTAAAATTAAAAAATTCATTACAATAATGAATCTTTTGAAAAAAAATATTAGGGAAATATTTAGAAACAATATATATATATATATATATGATTTATAGCAACATTTTAATGTTTTTGGTTCACATTATTCTTTTCAGATAATCATATTTGATGGGCATGTCAGACCATATATAATCTCTAATTTGATGATGGATGAATAAAAAATAAAAATTTTGAAAAACAGAGGTTTTTTGTGGGGGTCAGGTAAAAGGAAGTGTGTATATCATCTTTAAAAAGAAGAAAATAAAAATCATAAGTCTGATACCATCTACCATAACATATACATAATGTAACAACCAAAATATTTATAGAATTTTTTTTATAATTAATAGTATTCCCGATTTAAATAGTAATTATTATAATAGTTAATTATTATATTGTTATTTATTTTAAGCATTATTTTGTCAATTATATATTCTTAATTTGGAAAAAATAATTTCATTTTTTAATTCATAATTTAGAAATTATCTATTTATGATTTTTTATAATTTGTATAAATGAATAATTTTTTGTGAATAGTAATAAATATTGTTTTTATAAAATATTTTATTTTTTTGACACCATGAAGACATAATTAAGATATTAAATTTATTAAATTTACTTAATAACTGACAAATTAGAATATAGAAATAATTAGAATATTGTATATAAATAATTTAGAATATGGAAATAATATTCTATTAATTAGAAATATAAAAACTGTTGTCAGTGTTGATCTAGTGCCTACACAAAATTTCCAATGTCAAATTTGGTTATATAAAAATAATAATTGAGTTATAAAATGAATCATCAAGATTATTTTATTAATTATTATCTAATAATTATTTTTTTCTATTAATTTTGAAATTTATTGTTATAAAAAATTTATCATGTCTTAATGCATGTGCAATGATTACGCCGGGGATAAATACCCAATAACAAATTTAAGATGTTGTCTTGACATGTATATGAGTGAATATAAATAATGAATTAATTGTTAATTTTAATTTGAAATTAATTATATTTTTTATGATATGAATATATTTTTAATTAATATATATAAAATAATTGACAATATTGTATGTGAGAAACTAATGTAGTTCTTTTTTAAGAAAAGTTAAAATAAATAAAATGTAATTAATAATATTATAAAAATTATTAAATGACTTAAATTTTGGCTGAAAATATATATATAAGAATGTATCAGCCATTATCATTTTTTTATTTGAATTTGGGTCATTTTGGATCCACATAGATCACATTAGGCCCTTTATAATATTTTACTAACAAAGTCAACTTATTCACAATATAATTTTTATAAACTATAATTTTTTAATATGAGGTTTTCTGTAAGTGTTTTTCTAAAAATAATAGTATTTGGAAAAATAATAAAATAATTTTTCACATAGATTTTTTTAAATTTATATGTAATAAATATTTAAATTCATTGCTTGAAAAATTAGGATATATTAAATATTTAATTAATGAATTATTAAAATTAGCAATAATAATAAAAATAAAATAAATAGAGTTTTTTATTTTCAATTAAATTGAGAATTTATATATTTAGTCATAATATTTATATGATATAATAAATAATTTAATTTGAATTGGAAACTTTATTTTTTTGTGTTTTATGTCTGGATTCTGAATAGTTTTTAATTTGAAAAATTATAATTTTCCATGAATAATTTTTTTTATTAAATTCATTAAAAATAAAAAAATCATAAAATTGAAAAGAATGATATTATTATTTATAAAATGTGACAACATATGATTTTAAGCCCTTTTTAATTCATAATCTCTATAATATATATGTTATATTTTAATAGTATCAGTAATTCTTATGTTAACCCTCACCTAAATTATAAAAGGAGGTTTCCTCCTTCACAAATTTAAATTTCCTTAATCCTTCATTTATCAATCATTCTATTTTATGTTTTTGTATTAAAAATTGATTATATATATATATATGGTTTTTAATGTCTTATTTTCACTTTTCGGGTTTTGAAATGGATCTTTTTCATTTTTTATATAATAGAGTTTCCTTTTAAAATCTGTTTAAATGTCTCTCTTAAAAAATTCAAAAAGATTTTTTTGTATATGGAATGACATGTTTATTATAATTTGATGATTATTTGTTACTATAATGTTTCAATCATATTATTTCAAATTTATTTTTAAATAATATTAATTTATGGTAATTTTTTTTGTTATATTTGAAAAGATAATTTTAATGGAAAAGAGAATTTTTATATTCTTAATGCATATTGACAAAGGATTTAAATGTTTTATCAAGTGTTTTGTTCATGATATATTCCATGGAAAATTTTTATATTGGGTTTATCCCATTATATCTTAGGATATTTTGGTTTGGAAACCATTATAGCTCAAGATATGTTTGGGTTAGACCATTATAGCTCAATATATGACCAGTGAACCCCATTATAGGTCACAAATGCATCAAGTACTCTAGAGATAGAAGTAGACCAATTAGTTATTTAATTTTTAATGATGAATTTTGAGTTATATGGTAAAAATTCCCCAATTCAACTACATGATTTTTCTATTCATGCTAATGGATTTTCATGAAAATAGTTTTAATGGTTTTTATGTTATTAGTTGACAAAATATTTTATTATTTATATCCCTTGCTGAGATTTTTTTCTCATGTGATGATTTTAATTTTTTCCAATGTTATATATATGGTTAATATAAATAAAGAATTCATAATAAATGTTATGAATTTTTAGTAAATAAATCATTTATTATTTGTTTAATATTTTATATTTGGCAGAAATGGATGTTGTTTTATAGTATCCACTTTGTATAAATATGTGATGTGATGTATTTATTATGTATTATTTCTCTAAAGATACAAACCTAAAAATATCCTTAATGTGAAAGAATGTAATTTCTTGACTAAAATTCAATATTATGTAATGTTTTAAAGGTGGGTCCTTATAGTAAATTTCAATGGATGGTTTGGTTAACATCTGGGGTTATGATGATTTTAATTGAATACAATAAATAATTATTAATTTACGGTAGATTTAAAATAGTATGAAATTTAAAGAATACCATGTTTCTTCAAAAAATATATATTAGTTAATAATTTTTTTCCACATATTCAATAAATAAAGATGAAGTTGATTGGAAATGATATATTGATATCCTTCAGAATCTATAGCATGTATTAGTGGGAATCAGAACTGAACATTTTGTGATAGTAAATAAAATGTTGACTAAGGTGATAAATAGTTGTGGAATCCAATCTATATAAGAACATGATCTACCAGGAATAAAACTGTCTATTGTGGATTATTTTATAAGGAAATATCATTTATCATTTAGTGGAACCACGAATCCATTGATTGCTAATTGATGGATCAATTCTAAAAAAAATGATATTTAATTTCATGGGATGTTCAGAACACCAAAATGTAATATTATTAATTTATTATTTTGAATGTGAATTATACTAATGGTGGTCGATGGTTATTAATATGATATAAAAAGTTGATCTAGATAGTCTGGAAAGGGATGATTTTTAGAATATTTTTCTAGAAAAATATTTTCTAAAAACTATTTGACATAGAATGGATAAAAAAATTCTTGGAACTGAAGTAAAAAAAGAAAATTATTCAATGGAATACAATGAATAAAATTTTATAAAACTATCCATATACATACTATATTTTACTTTTGACAATGATATAAATTTAATATATTTTACTCTGGTCTATAGAAATTTTTTATGAAGAGATTTGGATTCAAGAGAGTTTAAAATATATGAAAAATGTGTTTATTATGATGAAAAGGTTGATATAGATTTTCCTTACACATATGTTCCTCATGATGAAAAAATTAAGAAGTAGTCAGGTTAGAAGGCATTAAGGAATAATTCATCAAATAAATCTATATTTAAGTAAATAAATTTCCCTTCATTTGAAAAGTGTGGTAAAAAGAAACCTGAATAATGTATTTTAAATTTTGGGAAATTCTACTGATGTGGAATTTAAGGGAACATGTCTACTGAAGGAAAGGAAAATGATACAAAAATTAATGAGAATCCTATGGTACAATTATTTATCTATTTGGAATTAAGTCATTTTTCTAATATGCGTCCAATGTTAGTCACTCAAGGGGGAAGTCAAATAAGATTATAAGTATAAGGGTGTGTAAAAATCATTTTCAACTACATCAGTAGACATTGATCCATGAAATGAAGTGGTATTATGTAATTATTATTTTTTACATATTTCTAAAATGTATTGATTGATTCATAGTCTATAATTTCCATCATTTAAGAGAAATTTTCTTCTAAATTTTAAATTACACCTAAATAAATTAATTTAGAACTCATGGTAAAAAAACATATAAAAAATATCTAGTCAAAATTAAATTATCTTAATCTAAATAATTTTTTCACTATAAATAATTTACCTACAAACATTTCTGTATTACCTGTAGTAGAGTTTAATATCATTATGGGTATGAACTGGCTTTCTATTTATCATATTAGGATATATTTTAGAGAAAAAGAATTTGTTTTTCATAATTATTTTCAGTTTGTGTAAAAAAATAAACCCATACCATTAATAACATATTATAAAGATAAGAAACTATTAAAATATTTGAATGAATGTTATCTTGCATAAATTGTTGAAAATGAGGAACTGTTCAGATTAATTTTATACCATGGTTAAATGAGTATCTTTATGTATTTCACGATGGTTTACTCAGTGTTTTTCTGGATCTAGAGTTTGAGTTTACTATTAACTTAGTTATTGATGCTATGATAATTTATAAACCCCTCATATCGATTGGATCAAATATATCTTTTATATTGGAAAATAAGTTAATAGAATAATTAGATAAAGGATTCATATAACCCAAAAACATCACCATGGGGTGCTATTTTCATGTATTATAAAACGAAATACTATTTAATGAAACTTTTCATTGATTATAGAGACATAAATAACATCACTATTAAGAACATGTATCCATTTTCTCATATCAATGATTTGATTATTCACTTCCCCGGAGCACACAATTTTTCAAATATTGACCTGATGTCACGATACCATCAGTTGAAAGTAAAAGAAGTAGACATCTCAATTACTATGTTTCATACTCGATATGAGAATTATTAATTTTTCTTTATGTTTTTTGGATTAACTAATGCACCGGAAGTATTCCTGGATCATTTGAAAATAATATTTTTTGGGTTCTTGGAAAAGATTGTGGTTGTGTTTATTGATGACATTATAGAATTTTATAAAAGGAAAGAGGAACATTAAATACAAATAGTGGATTTTTTGAAAACCTTAATTGAAAAGAAACAGTGTTGAAAATTTGGTAAATGTGAATTTCAGTTATAACAAATTTCTTTTCGTGGCCACATTGTTTCTTTAGATGGAATAACTATTGATCCTACTAAAACAAAAGTTGTTGAAGAATAGAAAAAACACACAAATTAAACCTAGATTCATAGTTTCTTTTGTTTTCTAGTATATTATCAAAGGGTTATTTGAATAATTTCAATTGTTATATATCAAACTATTTTAACTCTAAAAGGTGTTAAATTCATATTCAAAAAAGTATGTGATGATTATTTTTTGGAATTGAAAAGAAAATTTGGTGAATTGATTAGTTCTGACCCTACCTTATAGAAGTGGTGTATTTTTCATCTATAATGATTCTTTATTTAAGGGACTTGGTTTTTTTATAAATCAGAATATTCAATTAATTTTGTATGACTCATGTAACTTGATAACTTTTCAATTAAATTATCATTCAAATTATTTTCAATTAGTTTCTTTTATATTTGCAATAAAAATTTAGAGACCATATTTGTATAGACTAAAACATGAATTATATACAGACTATAAAAGTTTGAAGTATATATTTACTCATAAGGAAACGAACATGATACAAAGAATATTTCTGGAACTAATCAGGGATTATGATTATAAGATTAATTAACATCCTCAAAATGAAAATAGACTGGGTGATGGATTGACATAGAAAATTAATGATACATTAACCATGATACATTTAAAATGTGAACATTGGTTAATAATTTTATGAATTTTTGCATGGAAGTTGTTCTTGTAGAAAATTACTCTATTCTTTTAGGTGTTAGTGCATTTGTATCTATTATATAGAATAATTCATAATATGAAGGAATACCATGAGTTACCGAAAAATGTATAATTGGATCAAAAGGGTAAGCTTCTTGATTTTAACAATGATACAAATTGTTTTTTGAGGATTGATAAAAGATAATGTTTTGATTTTGATTATTATTTGAAGAATGAATTTTTATGTGAAGGTTATAACTAACAGTTTTCATTTCATCAAGGCACCCCAAATATGTATAGTGACATTTGAGTGTATTACTGTTTAGATGGAACGAAAAGATATACTTTTGATTTTACCATGAAATATTTGACAAAAAATAAGTTAAAAAATAGTGGAAGATACCAAGGGGGATTTTCTAGACTTTTCTGGGGACAAAGTGGAGATGTGAAAATATATCCCTCAATATAATTTTGAGACTACTATAGACTTCTCGAGGTAACAATGTAATAAATGATATTATTGATCAGCTGACCAAATCTACTCATTTTCTTCATATTCAATATACTTTATCTCTAGATCAACATTATCGACTATACCTCAACGAAATTTTCAGATTGCATGGAGATTCTCTCTTTATGGTATCATATCGTGACACTAAGTATACTTATAACTTATGGAAAGGCCTTTATAAATTGTTGGTAACACAGTTAAATTTCATAAATTATTTTTATTCTTAATCTGATGGGCAGATTGAGTGAAAAAATCAATCATTGGAGGAAATGCTATTATATTGATCAATGGATTACTAGAGAAGTTGGATTAATATCATTCTTTGTAATAATTTTTAAATAATAAAAAATTTCACTATAGTATAGATATGACACTGTTTGAGATATTATATGGACACCGATGTTGAACTCTACAATTTTGTGATGAATTTGGGGAATATAAGTTTATGGGACTATAAGTCGTAGAAGAAGTGGGAAAAAAGATATTTGATTCAGCGACACATGAGGACAACTTAGAGAATGATGAAATGTTATAAAGATGACAGGGAGGAAAGACCATTCATTCAATGTAGGTGATCATGTTTCCTAAAAATATACAATTGGAAAAGTGTTATGTGTTTTAATAAGAAATGAAAGTTAAGTCTGTGGTTCATTGGTCCTTTGGAAATCTTAGATAATGTTTGACCCTTTCATAATGAGTATATTTACCTCCCATTTTATCTCTGGTACACAATTTTTTCTATGTCTCAATGTTTTGAATGAATGTGCTACAGTAATCTCATGTTTTGAGACTTGAAGTTGTTCGGATTGAAGATAACCTCTATTATGAATATAAACTTTCTCAAGTTCATTATCATACAGAGCTAGTGTTATATAAAAGGTAATTCACCAGGTTAAGGTTTTGTAGAGAAACCAACTTATAGAAGAAGAAACATGGGAATCTAAAAATGTTATGAAGCAAAAGTACTCCAATTTGTTTTATAAGTTAATATAATTGCAAGGAATCAATTTACAGAAGGGTTTATAATGTAGCAACATAGGTATTTATGGAATAATTCATTATTATATTTTACAGTATTTTATATTTAAATTGTAATTCCTAAAAAAATTATTTTTTAAGTTGTTATTTAGTATATATATAATTTTTATTTCAAATATAAAATTCAAATTTGAAAAAATGAATTTCATTTTTGAATTTATAATTTTAAATTTTTTTTAATATTATTTTTTTAGAATTTTCAGGAAAATATTAATTTATGGTGAATAATAAAAAATAGTCTTTTTATAAAATATGGTATTTTTTGTGACTCTATGAAGACATAATTAGGATATAAAACATATTAAATTTATTTATTAATTAAATAATGATATTAAAATATCAATAGTGAATATATATAATTTAAAAAGTGAAAATTATATTCTATTCATGATAAATATTAAAAATATTGTCAGTGTCGATGTAGTGCCTACACTGCATTAGTAATGAAAAAATTAGTTCTTTATATATAATAATTTTGCGATAAAAATTATATTCAAGATTATTTTCTTCAAAATTATTTATTAATTATGTTTTTCGGTGTTAATTTATAATTTTATAGTTATATAACATTAATATTGTTCAAATTAATATGAAAATTCATGCATAAGGAAGAAAAAGTCAAAATAAAAAATTTCAGATGTTGTCGTGAAATGTATACGAGTGAATATATATAGTTAATGAATCTATAATTTTATTATGTACTTAATTAAATTGTTTTTTATAGTACATTATTTTTAATTTTAATATATGAAATAACTGTGATTAATGGCTTTTCAACACTGATGGTGTTCTTGTGCAATAATGAGAAAAATTAATGAAATGTTTTTAATAAAATTATTATAATTTCTAAAGGTTCTAAATTGTTACTAAATTTTTTTATATAATCAATTTTATACCATTATCATTTACTCATTTGAATTTGTGACATTTAGTACCCACATGGATCACATTAGGCCCTTTATATTATTTTATTAAAAATAAAGACAACTTGTTCACACTATAATTTTAAACTAATATAATATTTTAATATGAGCTTTTATATAAGTGTTTTTTGAACAAGAATAGTATTTGTAAATTTAATAAAATTATATTTCTCATAGAATTTTATATTCATTTTTTAGGTTATAAATATTTAAATTAAGGGCATGAAAAATTATGAAGCAATGGATATATAACTAATAAATAAATAAAATCAATAATTCAAAAAAGAGTAAAATAAATATAATTTGATATTTTGAGGATAATTAAAATTTTATATAGATAATTATAACTTATATAAGATATTATAAAAAATTTAAATCAAATTGGAAACGGTATTTTTATGTGTTTCAAGTTATGATGGTGAATAGTTTTTAATTTGAAAAAAAACTATTTTTCTATGAATAAAATAATATATTAAATTAATAAAAAATAAAAACCATTAAAAAGGCCAAAAATTAAAATATTCCATCCAAAATGTGATATCCTATTATATTTAGTCATTTTTTAAGTCTTATACCATATAATAAATTTGTTATATTTTAATAATTTGGTTAATTTATACAATACCCCCCACCCCAACATAGTTATAAAAGGAGGCTCCATCCTTCAAAAATTTTAATCAGTTTAAGACTCCTTTCATGGATAAATTCTATCTAATTATCTACTTCGAATCCCATACCACATTCTTATAATTCTAGTCACACAAAAATACAACTTTCGTGATCCCTAATAAGTTCTCAATAAGAATTTTTCATGAGGTCAATTATTTTATCCTATTTTAAATTTCCTTATCACTTATACCATATCCCCAAAACATATCAAATTTTAGATGAAAACTATAATATAAAATATATGATACAATTTTGTTGTGTTTATGTTAAAATCATCCAAAAATCTCTCATCTTCTACTTTTTTTCTAAAATGAGGAAATTGTTGTCAGTGGAGTGTAAATTCACCTCCTTCGTGGAAGATGATTTTAGTTAGTAAATATATTAATAAAAACATTCAAACCATTATACAGGAATATTGATCAAATTTGAAATTATTCAAAACTGAGGTAAGGGAAACTTTAACTGAAACATTGTTTTAAATGTCTTAAATAATTATTATTATAAATATATCTATTTTATGAATATATATTCAAAAGGGTTTTTATGAATATATATTTATATGGTTATTAATGTAGTAATTTCTCTTCTATGTTTTGAAAATGGATATTTTTCATGTTTTATTGAAGGGAATTTTATTTTAAAAACCTTTTAAGTATCTCTTTTAAAAAATTCAAAATGATTTTTATTTGTAAATATTGCATGACTAGTTTATATTGGTTTAATGATTTTTTATTAATTTAATGATTCAATCATATGTTTTCATAATTATTTTTTAATAATATTTTGTTATTTGAACTATTTTTATATTTTAAAAGTAATTTTTTTACAGAAAAGGGTATTTTGAAAATATTAATGTGTAATAGTCAAGGGATTAAATGATTTATCCAGTATTTTATTCCTAATATGTTACTTGGACATTGTTGTTTTTTTGATCCCTATATATCTCATTATTTGAAGGTTTCGTCGCCATTATACCAGAATATATGTTGGGTTGAGCCCATTACAGCTCAAAATATGATAGGTGACACCTATTGTAGATCTCTAATGAATTGGTTACATCAAAGATGGGAGTAGACCAATTGGTTATTCGATGTGTATGGGTGAAGTTAAGTGTAATAGTCTAAAAATATCCCAGTTCAAATAAATTATTCTTCTATGCATACTAATGAATTTTTATGAATAGAGTTTCAATGGTTTTTATCTTATCAATTGACTAAATATTTCTTCATTATATCCTTTTCTATGATTTTTGTGCTCATCCTAAGCTTTTTAAAAATAATAATAAGTTATAAAGATGGGTAATATAAATAAGTATTTCATGATATATTTTATCATGTCTTTTAAAGGAAATCATGTATTATTTCTAAATGGTTTATAGTTTGGAAGAAATGAATTTAGTTTTAGTAGTATCCACTCTATATAATTATGGGATGTTATCTAGGTATTAAGTCATATTTCTCTAATTATATACACATAAAGACATCATAAATATAAAATAAAGTTTGTTCTTGACTAAAATTCAAGAATTTGAAATGTTTTAATGTTGTGTTTTCATAATTAATGAGTGTTTTCTTTTGCCATTTTTCAATGAAAAATATCTATTTATAAAGAATATTTTTATAGAAACATGAAAATTTATCTATTTGATATTATGTTCCTAATCAGAAATATGGGTCCCCTATTTGCCTTTTCATAAAACCCATTAAATATTTAACAAAAATTATTAAACACCATATAAATCAATTCATTATCTTAATAAAAAAATATTTTTATATTAATAAAAAAGTCAATGTATCACCCCATAAATTATTCATATTTAATTTCCCTTACATTAGTTCCTTAGATCCAGTTCATTAAATTGTAACATTTTTATAGGATAAAATAAAACACATCAAAAAGTACTTAATAGTTTAGTATTCATGGTAAACTAGATACATATTTGAAATTAAAATTACATTTTAAACAAAAAATATAAATAATATTTTATTTGAAAAACCCATTATTACGCTTATAGTAACCTCGCATATCAGTTATAATATACTTCCAAACATCCTAACAAAATATCAAACAGAATTAAGGTGTTTTATCAAATGCTTAGTAAGAATAAATTACAATGGAATATAACATGAATAAAAGAGTCTAACTAACATAGTAAAGTAAATAACCCAACATGCATGCCGTGTAATCAATAAATTGAGAATGAAAATGATTCTAGGGTTTTTTTCATAGTTAAAATACTATGGATAGTAGTAACTATATTAAAGTAAATTTATTATGTCAGACGTATGAACTATCAAGATATATCCTCTGCATAGTAACTATTAAGATCAATCTCCTTGCTAGGTTATGTCTGTGGGTAGGCACCTGTCTGATTCTAATTGGAATAAAATATGAAGGGTTTATCTCCAACTGATTTCATTTCAACATACTTCTGATGCATTGAAGGGATTTTATTAACTATTCCATAACCCTTGTCTTTCATGTTCAAATCATTCATCATATATCTAAATATATATTTTAAAATGTTATTTTTTTATTGAAGTGTTCTATACCACATTGAAATATTTGAAACCAAAGCCCTATAA
The DNA here is from genome assembly GCA_963277665.1 of Viscum album. NCBI lineage: Eukaryota > Viridiplantae > Streptophyta > Magnoliopsida > Santalales > Viscaceae > Viscum > Viscum album. The sequence goes on along the minus strand of OY728133.1, from coordinate 608,261,900 downwards.
AATTAAATAATTATCTAATGAAATATTAAATAAAAAATATAAATAGATCCATGATATGATATATCAAATAGTAGTACAACACACAAAATAAATAATAGTTTAATAATGGAAATCTAATGGTAATAAAAGTGAGAAGATAAAAATATCTTACCTCACACTTCCTTTTGGATGTACATGCTTTAACTTCTCATATAATGGTTTAATGAATTTTATAAAACTAAACCATAAAAATATTCATTTTTATGATATCATATATGATCTTATTATTTCTTCTAATCAACCATTTGAAAATAATATTTCGTTATTACCCATATTTCTGATGTTAACTACTTCATTTTTCTATACATGTTTGGTCATGTAAGTCTCACTTCTTTTGGATCGGATATATATATAACATATATAGAATGATTTTAATGTTAAAATAACGTATTAAATCATTATAAACATTTTTATATCCCTTATTTAATTTTGTATTTGGAAAAAATAACATTGCATCATGGGGATGGTAGGTCGTACATATGCACCAACGACTATATCATTCAATTAATAAGTAAAAGGATAAAGAATTTTATGGTATATTACTTTTATTAAAATCAATATAATTTCATAATTATCATATATATCCTTTATTTCAATTATTATACCCATCCATGTAAAGTGGTGATGAAAAACAGATTACACTACGATTTGGAGACTATAAGCCAAATATACACACATACAGTACATTTTCAATTGTTATGATAGATAAAACATGAAATATCATTATCCCATAATCATAATATAATGTGATAATATATATGATTCTAGATTTATTACATTTTCTTCAAACAATTACATGAATAGTTATATAAGAAGAAAGAAACACGAATGAGTTGATGAAGACGATTACCGTTAATTTATATGACTTCCTTTAATTTGGTCAAAAGTGTTGTAGGTTAGGACATAAAGAGGGACTAGAACTTCTATAAATTATCTAAGGATGTTCTGAAGAGAAATTTTTAGGGTATTTTTGAGCTAGATGGATCAAATTCATGTGAGGAAGCGAAAGCGGATATTCCCTTTTATAATTTAGGTGAGGGGCTCCTTTAGAAATCATCAAAATATTGAAATATAATAAGACTATTCTAGATATAAGGAATTAAAAATGATAAATAAATGAATATGGGAAGTAATTTTCTAATATATATTATCCCATTTTTAATTATTTATTATTTTTATAATTGGTAAATTATTTAATAAAATAATAAATCAATAACATATCATTATTTTCAAATTTTATACTTTTCATTAAATTTGACATTACATACTTCAAGAAAAATTAGGAATTCTAATAAAAATATTTGAAACCTCTCAAATATATCTTATAGGTCTATATAATTAATTACACCCATAAAATCATCCCAAATATATCAAAAGTTCTACTTTAGATTCATTTATTTTTTTCTCTTAATTAATTAAATATTGTATTTGTATTGCAAAAACATTTAAGGGAATTAGATAATTTCTAAAAATTGAAAATAAAATTTTATAATAAAATTACTCTCATTACAATCAATATAGTCATCTATTTTCATTCATATATTTATTTTTCCACAATGTGGACACATAAATGATATTAAATATAAAGAGTGTGATATTTTGTAACTATAATTAATTTTAATTTATATATTTTATTTTCATGTAAAAGGGTCAATTAAAGAAATAAAGTTATATATTAAAGTCATAAGTTTTGAATCATCATCATCCAATAATATTTAGAAAATATTAGGAGACATTATCTTCTTTATCTTTTGGTTTTAACCCTTATTTAATCACATTTACTCTTTTTGTGACAACATGTGTTTTCACTCTTTGAAGGATAAAAATTTTAATATAAAATATAAAATGAACTGTAAATGAGTCATGGATAAAATTTAAAACTGTATATTGATAATTTGGATTAATTTTTTTTTTTATGAATTTCTTATCATTGAACAAAAAATTATTTATATTGAAATATCATTAATATCAATTCTGACAATATTTATTACTCAATTTTTAACAATGTCATAACTACTAGATAACATAAAAAAATACCATTAATACATCCCTAATATATCTAATTCATCTATAAATTTTGTTTAGAAATTAATTATATCAAACAAAATTTATTTTAAAATTTTTAAAAACATTTGTTTGATATTCCCATTAATTGAACAATCATTGAATCATCATTATTCAATAGATGAATTTTATTATTTATTCCCTAAAAAGTAGAACTAAATTACCATGATTGTTATAAATAATTTATATTTAAATTAAATATTTATATTTATAGTTATATTTAGAAGAACAATACATAAAAAATGTAACACTTATTAAAAACATGAGTACGAAAGATTTGGATTTCATTAAAATGAAATACTATAAAAGGATTAAAGTAATCCTAGTGGATTAAAGAGGCCATAAAATCATAATAAGGATTATATTTCCTTATAATAACTCATAAAATAAAATAATCACATGAGTTAGTGTAATTTTATAACACTTATAAAATTATTTTCACCCTTTATTAACTGTTTTAAATTTACCCATTGTAATTAAAAAATATTAATCTTACTATTAATAATTTTCAAAAATAAAAGGAACCTATATACTAATTTGAGCATTCTGATTCCAAATATTGAATCCATTTTTAAAAATTAAAAACAATTAATTGGATAAAATTAATATAATATTAATCCCATTTATGTAATGTTAATACGTGATTTTAAAGTGAAAACGTTCAAATGGCTGAAATGTTTTTATATCCAAATTAAATGTGAAATTGATTCAATAACCTAAATTGAATTAAATTATATAAAATTTATTTAATTATAATTTATAACCTCTTTATGATATAATAAAAAACTATAAATTATTTTGATGAAAAACATGTTTCAATTAAAATCCATTGGTTTTAATTATTTATCAAAACGTGACATTTATCAGAAAAAAAAATATCCAATGTAAATTTTGATATTCTGTTTTGAAACAAGATGTTTATTTTTTTCATGTATAATTTATTAAATATTATAAATCTCGATTTGAACCTAGTCCACCATTAAAATAAAATAAAATAGAATTTTTAAATAAATATATCTTTTATGCTTAAAATTTGATTAGTTATCATATCATATCTATAAAAACATAGGTTGAGTGTCACAAATTAGATGGAAAAATATCATATAAATTATATAATATGGTTAAAATTATTTATTCCTTCCAATTTAATGAATTTATAATAATAATATTTTATTTTTTATAAAATAGGGTATTGCGTTAAATGTATGCCTTCAAAAATAATTACAATAAATATAGACATACAAGAAAATATTTGGTTTTTATATCATAAAATTTGGGAAAACCCATAGTAAATTTATATCAACCCAAAAAATTATTGACAAAACTCCATTAAAATGATACTCATATAGAAAACATAATAATTATTAATATTAACAAACCCCCATAACAATTATTCTAGTTATAAAATTATTTATATTTGGGAAAAAATTTAAAACCAAAAGTTTATTATTTATAAAACCCTATAAATAATTACGGAAAGAAAATATTTCATAATAAAAAGAATTTTAATTAAGCATTATGTAATCACTTTTTTTTAATAATTTTCTTATTGTAGTTTAATACAATGAATGCAATTTATCATATTAAAGGAAAAGTAAATTCAAGTTATTATTATCAAATTTAGTAAAAAATAAAAAAAATACAATAAAAAAAATTAATTTAAATAAATCATTCATGGTTAGATAAACAATAAATGGGTTAATAACCACCTAGTGAAAATAATTAATCAACTTATTTCCAATGTTTTTTCACCGAGAGAAATAAGAAAATATTTTTATGATTCTTAGAAACCCTTAAAATAAAATACCAATTAATTTCATGTAATATTTACCCACTTATCACCATTTAAAACTATCAAAGGAAAATTATAAATGAAGATAGTAAAATAAGAGAAAATGTGAAGGAGAAAATTATACCTCAATGATTTCACCCAATAATTGATGCAAAATGATCAAAAAATTAATGTTTAATGAGGTTAATCTGAGTGGAAAGAGAAAAAGTGCATAGATAAGTGAGAAATTATGCATAGGAAGAGAGGGTAAGATAGTTATAGGGTATCTTATACTAAATATTTTTCAAAACAATTGGTATTGTATTAATATAACAATAATTTTAGAAAATCCATAGTATAGATTAGTTTTATAGAAATACTTCCAAAAAACAATAGAATTTGTTAATTAAAATATACCAAATATCCAATATTTTATAACTTTTTATAAAAGTTAAATAGGAAATGAAATGAGGTATAGTAAAATATAAAGAGAATAAATTATGTTAATATAATGAAACCGGTAATGAATGAGAGAAATTATAATCTATATACCAAAAATTTATTTAAATACTTATAAAACACATATGGGGGGATATGGTGAGACTCTTAATCATGATTTTAATTATTTAATATCATTTTTTAAAAATTATATAATTATTTTTAAATTAATAATTCATAAATTAGAAGAATATTTTATGTCTTTTAGTTTTTATTTTTCTTTGAAATTAATAATTAAGGAAAAGATATTTATATTAAAAATGGGTTTTAAGCACTCATTAATAGTTCTATAAAAATATTAAATAATATTTGAATTCATGATGCATACTCTTTGAATTTTGGAATTATTTATTCATTAATGATTAAAGGATTATGAACTGTTGAGATTGAATATCAAAAACTATAGTTGATGGGATTTTTTCTAGTTAATGAGATCAAACATAAACTCTTATGTTTTATCTAGATGAGTGATGTGGAAATAAAATTATTTTATATAAAAAATGTTTCATTATAAAAAAATAAACATTGAATTTTTTTTCACTAAGTGATAATGAACTAGTTGAAATCTATTCAAGATTTTAAACACGCACTATTTAAGATATTTTATTTCTATGTTTGAAATACAACTATTCTATAAAATGATTGGTTACATTTAATAAAGTATTGTGAGTAAAAATTTAATAGTAGTCATTTATATAGATCCAATGATACTAAATATAGAAATATATACCATTTTTACACATCTTATAGAGGTAAAATGGTTGTGAAAGTTATGAATGATTATATCCATAATTACTAAGTCCACCCAAGTCAACATAATCTGATTTATATATATAAATGTTTCATAATTCAACAAAAGTAAATTTTTATTTATCAAATTTATATATAATTTTACTTAGATAATTCAATCCATGTTTATGGTAAACATTGGATGTAATTGAAACATTCATGATATTAAAAATAGAAATTTAATGGGATTTGGTTCTATTTATTAAGATGCTAAGAGAAAAAAATAGACGATAATAAACATCTTGTTCCTATGAGACTTATCTAACCACGTATGGAATTAAACATTTGTATAACACTCTATATACACCATATAAATGTTGTTTTTTAAAGAAAAAATAGAAAATTTTAGATAATATTTGAAGAACCATTATTATTAAATTCAAACATTGAAATTTCTTTTAAAAATTCATAATATCAATCATTGTTCATTTTCAAAATAGATGTTTTTAGACCCAATTTCAACTTGAGTGCTTATGAGAAATTATACAAGAGAAAATTATATGTTAAATATTTCAAAATAAAAATATATAAATGTTTGATAATAATTATTAATTATAATCTAGAGATGTTGGATGAAAAATATTAAGAATGTATTTTTATAAGTTTTATTCCAATGATAGAGGTTATAGATGATAAAATAAAATAAATGAAAAAAAAAATTAGACAGTAATGTTTTAAAGATCATTGAACGTAAAAAATTAATGAATAAACTTGAAGGTACTGATCCTTAAAATAAAAAATATGGTAAAATGATGGATTCTAAAAACATTAATAATTTAGAAACTAGAGATAATCTAAACAATGGTGATCCAGACTCAGAATATAATAGAAATAAAAACAATCTTCCAAATACATAAATAAACATTATAAGAAGTTTCCAATGAAGACTGAGATATAACAAAATATAAAGGATCACCAATATGTACATGTACATATTTGAAAAAGGAAAAATTTCACAGATTAAATTACCCTAAAATCACAAGTATGACCATAATATGTTGGAGAAACTGCTTAATACAGAAAGTATGAATCTATAATGAATGATTTGTTAGATAAAATTGAAATGAAATATAATTGGAAATTATTATCAAGGAAAAAATTGAATAATACATTAGTTTAATAGAAAAATATATAGAATTTTCAGTTCATAATAAATACAATATATTTTAAATGGGTTTCAAATAGGCATTATTGAATAATAATATGGTATAAGAATTGTTAATTGAGAACCATGAATGATTTATAATGGATAATGATTTCAAAAAGTTTGTTGGTTTAAGATTACCAATGTGTTTATGTATATATTGACATAGGTTCTAATTGTATAATGATAAAATTTGGATAACTACTAGAGGAAGATAAATTTCATTAAAGAAAAAGTTGACAAAAGTATTTATATGAAAATGATTAGTGCTTGTTCTCTATTTTCATTATTTATATTGGTTACACTATTTTTTAGGAGATGAAGAATTACATGGTGGTATATTTTCAAATATGATAAAGTGATGTTTTGAGATATTAATGACTAAATAAATGAAATTATTTTTATTATGATAAGTTTTGAGATGAAGAAATTCATTCTTAGGAGAAATATTGTATGGAATTTTTGAAGTAGTATGAAATTTTATATTTACATGATGTTTTATACATATATAATTGGCTATAAAGTTGATTAAATATAATAAAGGTCATGTTGTGAATCAAAAATAGTGTAGAAAGCTTATTATGAGTCATTTTTATCTCGTTATATCAAAAAAAGAATAAATTATTTGACTAACATTATGCTTTCATTTTCAAAATGATCCTAAGAAATAATATATAATTTATTCATACAATAATATTATGATATATATCAAGAGAACAATGATTTATGGAATATTAAAATTTATAATTTAAATTCAATAATTTTTTCGTGTTATATATATAAACCAAGATGGTGATCGTACATTCACAATAGGAGGTAAAATATTTGTGTGACATAGGTGTGTTATCTACTATTAAATAAAGAAACATAAAACAATAATTAGTGTAATAAAATATATGTACACAAATGATTATATTGAAAGAAATTTTGGAAGATCTAAAGGTGAAATTTTAAACTCCAATTAGAATTGGTTGATATAAACTAATTCTTATAAATACTTAAAATAATCCAATGTAACACCCATGGTTAATGAATATTTTTATCAAATATCACAGTATTGTTGAAGAAGTTAAAAATGGAAGAGTGATGTTTAATTTTTTTTAACAATCAATTATTTTGTAGAATGTTTTAGAAAAGAATTTTCAAAATAGAATTTTGATGAGTTAAAATAGGGCCCATACTTTTCATACATAGATATTACAACTCAAAAGATGAATATTTATTAAATAACATAATAATATCATTCAAGAATCATATGGGATTTTGGTTTTTGGAAACATGGAAACAAAACAACATGTTTATAAAACATTGATATGCTCTCCCACCTATTACTTTATTACTACAACCATTTCTTACATAACACAAATAATACAGTTATTTGTATCTTGGGGAAGAGAAACATAAGGAAAAAGTGAGATCATATTCTTGGTATGGGTAAATTTGGGAGATATCAATCCTAACATTGGATTAAAAAATAATATCTTCCAAATAACATTTGATAATTATACCCATCATATCAAATATCATAATCTAGAGTCATAGGATAAATCATTGATGTTCAGAAGACATAAATCATAATTGGAAAATATTATTATAAGACATTGAATTTTGAAGTACACATAAGTATTTTATATCATTTCATTAATAGTAAAGGCTCATACCCAAGACTACTATAGTGGAATGAGTTCACTCCATATACCATCACTGTAGTCATGGTTCACACCCAATACTATTGTGGAAGATAAACCCTCTTAATGAACACTTTTCAATACTCATTATAGTACTATGTAACCGAATTGAGTTCCCTCACCATTCCATTCACATTTAACTAAATCGATATCACTCCCTATTCCTGCCCTATTTTAATGATCTAAGTTCAATATTCATTCTAATCTTGTTTTACTGAATTGAGTTCACACTCCATTTTAGTGAAAATAAATCCCATGAGATATAAATCAATACACAATGCATTAGAGGGTGATATTGGTCCCACCCATCATTGGATATAATATAACAACCATTCTTGGTTACAAAATAACCATTATCACATAATGAACACTATAAATATGTATTCTACAAAAATGTAATTCATTCATCATATCAGAACCAATGTAAATAAATGAGTTTTATAAATATTGTATCATTACATTACTCATGTAAAATAAATGGGTTTCATAAATATAATGACATAAAAATCATAAACCAATGATAAAGGGAATAGGGATAGTATCCTTGAATAATATACATAGTAAATATTCGTTAACATAAAATAATTTCATCTTATATATAAAATAAATTTCAAATATCACTTCAAATAATTCTGGAAAAAAAACATTCCCATTTCAAATAATTTATTCTTAAATTGATGAATAATGTTAAAGGAAAATATTTTCAATGAAGTTTAAATTTAACCCTATAAAGAATACATCCATTAATTAAATCATCATGATAGCATGAATAGTATCTTATTCCCAAGTTAAAAAAACATTCCTTCCACATTTATTTTCAGAAAAGTCACAAAGATCATATTTTAGAAAACAAAGAAAATGAATCCATTAAAATAATTTTTTAAAAAGTAAGAAAATGAGTGAAAATTACATAAAACATTCATAATAGAATAGTAAAAAAATTTAATGGAAACAATTTCAGAAAAAATTATATTCAATAAGAAGACTGTTTGAAGGGATGTTTTAAAAAGAATTTATTAAAAATAAATTCTATTACGAGTATCATAAAATTGAATAGAGAATGAATCAAAAGAATAAAATATTAATATTTTTTGTAAATCAATATAAAATAATTGTAAATAAAGCATAATATATTAAGAAACAATTTCACTAAATATATTATTATGAAATAATCAAGTAAGTATATGTTTAAACCAAATATTATAATTAGAATTAAGAATTATCAAACCTCTTTGTAATCAGTCAAATCATATACACCATAAAAGAAATAATTAAAAAATTAAAGATTTAAAACCATTATGATGGTGAGATTAATGATATAATATATCAAATTATTTATATACACCATACATAAGAAAAAGGTGGAAAAAATGCATATATCATTCAAAAGTAAAAGTGAGATGAGATACCCTTACCTAGTGATTTGCATTATTTTTTATACTTTTACCTTATATATAAAATAATAAATAATGTTATAAATTCATAAAAGATATATAATAATATTTAAAATACATTATACTTTGTTTTTTTAACATATTATAACCCAGTAATTAATAGTATTACATGATTTTCATTGTTCTACGTGTGTTCGTTACATAGTTTCTTGGTTGATTAATGTATAATTCTGAATTTTCTGGTAAAATTTAAATAAAACTATATAAGTGAAATAAAATTGTATTCATGAACTTCCATATTTTCAAATGGTTCGATATATAATTTTTAATTGTTACATTCAGGTGATTTATTTGATAAAAGTTTAGTGAAAATGTTTTCTTTGCATTACTAGCTTTTTCAACTATCATGAACATGTTTCATTTTGTTTAATATTTTGTCAATATATTTGTTCCGAAACTAAATATAGGTTATCATATAAAAATTAAAATATTATTTTACCAGAATAATACTTTTATGACCATCCATGAATGTGGTAATGGAAAAAAATCATTATCCACGGAGGCAATGACCCATAATAATTTAGACACTGGTTTTATTTCATTGAATAATATGTGGTAATAAAAGGTATGGATATAATATATTTCATCATAAACATAAAATTACTTTGTTAAAATTATAATATAGTTAATATTCTTTTATGTATGAATTATTTGAATCTAATCTTGGAAAAGAAACAAAACTGAGGGAGGTTGTTTAAAAAAGTTACCACTTGAATATCTCCTCCTTGAAAGACACTTTAAGGACCCTGTAATTGGTCTTTGGGTGAAACCATAACTATATAGAAATGGGTATAGTGTATAAAGGAGGGTTTGGTATATATTATAAAATTTTCAAGGCTTTTGGGGATAAATTTTGTGGTTAGGGCTAGTATTTTTACTTGAGGAGAGGTGGTTTAATGTTATTAAATAATGACTATTTTATATTTATAGATAACCACATTTGGGTGGCATAAATTCCAAACAATTGGGGGGATAATTAATGTTTAAAAGGATTCTTAATGTCTAGAAATAGATCAAAAACATATTTAATTTTATTATTTTATGTATATTAACGTTTTACCTTATAACATTAACCATGACCATTATTTTTTTAACTATATTGTGATAAATCATTTTTTAACACAATAATTTTTTATGACTAAAAATGAAAATGGCCTTATTAAATAGTTTTTAACCCTTAATTAGAAATATTGAATCGGTTTTTTAAAATTAAAAACACTGAAGCTTCAAAATTACAATTTAAAATAAACTGTTGAAACAGAACGGTTTTATTTTGGAAAAAAAAAATTATGCAAAGAAATGTACTTATACAAAAATAATATATAATTATTATTTAAATTTAATTAATTATAATATATATAATATAAAATTACATAATTTATTTTATGATCAATTTAAAATAATAATATAACATTAAAATATAATGAAAACCATAGTTTTATAAAAAATATTATTTTTATTATTCACTAAAAGAATAATCCAATTAGATAATTATCAAAAACTAATCCTAAGAAACTTTTTATATGATGAATCCAGAAATTATGTTAATTTTATAAAATAATTTTTCTAAATGTCCCAAAATTTAATTATATATATTTTCTCAAAGAAATAAATAAAAATCACTTTTTTGAAAAAAAAATATTTGAAGAAAAAAATTTCTTTATTAAAAATTATGGGAATACTCACAGAGCACTAATTAATAAATTAAAAATTAGTTGGAGAATTATACATTCCATAATTTGTTTAATAATATTCATTCCTTCAAATTAAAAGCTAGGATATAATAATAATATTTGGGAGTTCATTTAAGCTCGATGTTTTGTGCAACATAATATATAAAGGATATTAAATTTCTTTTAAAAAATAATCATACCATAAAATATTGGAGTTTCACATGTTATGTATAAAATAAATTTTTGGTATTCCCCTACTAATTGAGATATTGGTTTTTTAACAAAATAGTATTTCAGATTCATAATCAAATGTAAATAATAAAAATAAATATTATATAATATGGAGATTAATATAATGGTATCTTTAGTATAATCCAAATATGATTTTATATAAAATTAATATAAATATAATTTTATTTTAGTAGATAAAAAATTAAATGGGGTGAAAATAGTGGGATATAAAATTAATTTAAACTCTAAATTCATGAAGTTTATTTTCACCAACCTATGGATGTTTCATAAAAACATTTCTTATACTAGTGATATGGTATTAAGTGTTTTAAATTTGATAAAATTATTTTAGGTGGTTTATGTATATGATTATATATAACATCACTAGTGGAAGATAAATATTTTCTGAGAATATACATTAAAATATAATGATTCCATTTTATTAAATTTTTTAAACATATTTTTATGATAATTTATTTCCTCATATATTTTATGTAATTTAAATTAATCACATTTTTATAATTTTAGTTCATGACAATATTTTGTTTAAAAATTATTTTTGGGAAATTTATATCATTTTAGTGTCTTATTTAAATGTTAATAACTTATTCCTCTCTTTTTAGTAGTTTTTTGTGAACTCATGCATGTGATAATATTTATAAAGAATGAAATAGGTGGTCAAAATGTAGTTATATATTATGTAACTATGAATTTTATAGTTTTTTAACTGAATGGTTGACTTTTAACGGTAGTTTATTCAATCATAAATATTTAATTTACAAAAAATTTGACTATCTAAACTGATGTCACTATGAGAATTTGTGTGGAGTCAGCTTTAAGCACGGATTTTGAACCTCATGGCAAAACATAAATTTTAATCAACATAATCATTCTATGGTGGTAGTGAATAATAAAATCAACTCACAATTGTCATCAATGTTTTTGAAATGTTATTTAATGTTTATATAAATGTAATTTAACGAGATAACTCACTATATAATTGATAATTGTGTTATTTTAAAAAACAATTATGTGAGATATGATATTTCCATAAACTATTTATGTGATGTTAAATAAATGATTAAGAGTTTGGTGAAGTCATTAAATTTGATTGGAAGATATCACTAACAGTTATTGGAATGTGTGTGAATATTTAATTCTCTATGTAATGATAAAATTGATATATCTAATTTTTAAAAGAAACATATGTGAGGATAATGGATAATTTAGATACTGACATACCATTTTCACCACCAAGACACAATTAGATTTGTTAAAAAATGATATCCTATGTTATGATTTAATATCTTATTATGAAAATTAGATATCCAAAAAAATTTACACTAAAAATTAATATAATAATTTTATATCATAATATATAAAAATGGATATCCTTCACCATATATGGTCTCTTTTTTAAATACTTATATTAAAGTAAGTATCAATTTATGATATGGTATATCAGAGTAAATGACAAATATATTTTAGTAATATGACCTGACTTTATTAGTAAAGAAATATCCAAAAAAAATTTAACATATTTTATATTATTAAATGGTTATCATACCAAAATAATATCGATTTAACATTCACGGAAAATTTAATAGATGGATTCACATATTAATTAAAGTATATTTTGAATGAAATAAAGGAAATTATGATTGAAAATATTTTTCCCAAAAAATATAAAATAATATTATTTTACATATGGTAATTTTTCAAAAAGAGTATCTGGTTTTAATTTTGTAATTGGTTTTTAATATCAATTATTTATTAAAAATAATTATATATGAAAGGTTGAAGTAGGATTCGGTATTGTGAGAGTTTTAATTTGCTTGTTCTCTTAAATGTTCCTATTTTGAGGTCCATATTTCTAGAGATCTAAAAAGTATATATTTTTTGATCAAATTTGGGATAACAAAATTACAATTTTGAGTCCCTAGATCCCATTTTAGTTCTTTAATGTTTACTTATTCAATGTTTTTAATTTATATTATTTTTGAGTAAAATTAGAGTAAATTTCTTTTTGTTTCTCCTTTTTTAATTATTTCAATTACATTTGAAATATTATTGTTATAAATAACTTTACCAGAATCATTTCAATTATGATGGAATGTAGTGAGTTATATTATGAATGGAAAGAGATTTTTAGAACATGGATGAAAAATAATTTTTTAATTTCTTACAGATTCAAGATCAATTCTCTTAGTTTGGTGTTGTTTGATGAGTGGAAACTAAATCATTATTTAATCAATTATCCATTTGTATGTGGTTATTAGATAATATATATATAAATTTAATCAATATATTATGGACAATGATTATTAAATTTATAATTTAAAATCATTGAAAGGTAATTAATTAGTGATCATTTATTTACCAATTAATCTAAAGTTACAGCGATAACTAATTATTTTTTAAGGATTGTGAGGGAATATACTATGTGATATTTATATATATTAACTACTAATTTATATCATTAAAATTTTAGTGTAATTAAATTTTATTGTAGTTCAAACAAACCCAAATTAGAATCATTATTAATTATTCCATATAATCTACATAATATAATAATAACAATAATAAGTCACATAATAAATAAAATATTGAGTGTTTATGGGCCCCCTAGGGTAATAACATGGGATATGGGGTTATGTTACATTCCTTAATGATTTCAAAGTTTTGTTTTTTGGGGTCTGTGATATATTTATCATAAAAATTTACTTTATTTTCTATGAGGATTAACTCATATATTCATCATTATTTCTCTTTTTTTCTTTTGATTTTCTATTTAATTTCATCATTAAATTAATATGTATAGAGATTTGGTAAATATTTCCTTTTAGAACATGACCTAGACATTGATAATATATTTTTTGATAGAAAATAAAAATTGAGAATCATTAATAATTTTTAAATTATTTTCTCAATTTTTGTATGTCATATTTTAGTGAAACGTTTATAACTTCTCATTATACATCAACTGAAAAAAATATCTACACAAAATCATATAAAAAACTAAATAAAAATTGCATAAATCTTGGGAATAAAATTATAGTATCCAAAAGAATTCTTATCTATCTTGAATTTTTTTTAACATAGTCATTATCACATAAAACATTTTCAAATGTTTTATAGACTTTTAGGTGAGGACCCCAACAAGAACATACAGAAATTCAACAAGCAATTTTTATAATAAAATCAAGGGGATTATCTAAGGGTATGGTTATGTTGAAACATTTTCATATATATTTATAAGGTGATAAAAAGGATAGGTTTTAAAAAAAATTACTTGGCATACCACCTACTAGAATGATTTATAAAGAATTATCCAATAAATGTTTTTACATACCATTAGAATAATGGATATTCAAAAAAAGATTGTTTCAAAAGAAAATTTAATTGAGAAACATTTTATGAGTACTGGGATATTGTCAGAAAGATTTATAAAAGCTAGAAACACTAACTAATATTTGATAAAATTTCATTTATATTTTTCTATAGTTTTTTAATAACTATTCATAGATGTATTTTAGGCACATCATCTTGTAGATATATGATTCACAAGTCACAATTTGAATCATAATCACCCATAAAGAAGATTACAGATGAACATAATAATTTGAAAAAATATTTATTATTAAAAAGGGGATATAATAGATAAGGACTTCTAACACTCTAGTAATTTAAACCAAGATTTATTAACTTGACAAAATATTAGGTAGTTAACATTAAACTAAATGAAAAAACCATACAATCTTGTCATGAAATAAAGATTTTAAACTAATAAATAATATTTTATAGAAAACAAAAATCAAGTACAAGGAACCTAAATAGATTTTAATGAATATTATACAATAAATCATATAAATATAAGTAGTATAATTAATGTTATAAAGAATGTTATTGTGGAAGATATAAATTTTCTCGTAAATGGAAACAATTGATTCTATCATTATAACATTTTTTACAACATAACTATCATCCACTATACTTTACAAAAATATTTTTTAATAATCATATCAAGAAAATATATTAACATAAATTATAACTCAAATAAAAATTATAATTTAAATATTAAATAATTAAATAATGAAATGAGTAAAATGTAATGTTATATATAAACCATTATTACATCTTTAGGAGACTTCAAAAATCAGAGGAATCGTAAAATACCCTCTCAACCCATTCATTACATAAAATGAAAATGTGGTCATTATTACCATAATAAGTAGGGTATAAATCCATTAGAATATGAAAAAATTTAGAAAAAAATATCTTGAACCAATACATGAAAAATATAAGATAAATTCAGAAAGGAATTTATGTGAACCTATAGGGAACGAAGATAAATAGAAAGAATCGAAGGAAGATAATAGAAAGAAGATTAATGAATATAAGAAGGATATTCCATTAAAATTTCATTTTTAATTTTCGAATCAATGAATTAAACATTATAATAACTTAATAAGATGTTACATGACAAATTTAAAAAGGTATACATAATGATACACTGTTTTTAATTAATTCCATAAATATCATGATATTTAAAGAACATGAAATAATTTTTCTATTATAAAATACTGATTTAGGGTGATTAATGAGTGATCCTATATTTAGATGTGTCTATATTAATCACACCTCATATTCCAATAATTCTTCTAGATCCATGTATATTTAATATTACCAATATAATAGGGACTGTATCCCTATAATTATTCTCCATTGGATTTAATTGTATCATTTAATGGCTTGGTTCTCAATATTTGAAATTCTTTTCATACAGTAATGATCTACTTAAATAAAATGTAATCATAACTTGAAAACTATGATATGATATTTCAATTATGTTTGTTAGAGGATGAACTTGTAGGTGTTTATAGTTTAATTTTTCATGTAAAATTATATATTATAAATGTAGTGGAATAAAATGATAATTCACCTATTCTCATAAAAAATGTATGCAATATGGAATTTTCATTGTAAATTTTGGAGGAAAAACACATTCCAATATTATAACATCAATAAAGTGACACCCTGAGGAAAACATATTATTTTTTATGTTTTTAAACTATAATTTATAGATGGTAATGATTTAATTAATGAAATCAAAAAGTTGTGAAGAAAAATAATTTCCTTAAACTTTTGGAAAAATAATGTAACTATTTTTGATTCCTGAAATGAATAAAATTTTATTAAATTAAATTAAATGATGAGTGATGATGATATTTTGGATTTTCATTATGGTTTTATGTTATTATATTTTAATTTAATCAAACTAACATCTCATTTTCAAATTAGGAATTTTTGGTTGCTTATATTAGTGATCCCATGTATCAATCACGTATCATAGACCCAAGAAAACATAAACACACACCATCAACCAATAATTTTATGTATGTTTAATGGATTAGTTATGATAGATCATGATAAATAATTGAGCTAATTTTATCCCTATTTAACAAATGAAATTCGTAACTGTTTTGAAAATAAATATTGTACAAAAAAGATATAAATTAAGTGATATACAAATATTTATACCTAATAATGTATGGACATAATTATAATTTAATGTGAGTTAAAAATAATGAAATAACCATATAAAATCCTATACTATGTATTAGTACCTTGGTAAAATGAGATTACTATGAAAGGGAGAGGGAATTGTTGATCCCTTTTATTTTAAAATTGTATCACATTAAACAAAAATTCATAATCAGTTAAGATAAGGATCAACCCATTATTAGTTGCCTCACCAATTCTCATATTCAAGAAGATGAAATGAAATAAATAACACAATTATTTACAACATTTGGACTTAAAATACTAGTCTTTTATAGGTTTTGTTTGTGTTCTATGACCTGGTTTCTCAACAATAAATAAGATTAAGTAAAATTAAAAACAATCTCATAGTCTCGTAAAATTTTCATGAACTAGAGATCCAAGGGATTCCTTTCCAAGTGTTATTTATAAAATATCCCTAAAAATTATTATATATTCAGAAAATATAATCCTTATATATTCGCTAAATTATTTCTCAATAATGGATTTCACCTGTGTGTTTATGGCCCTACATACTCTTATGATTTTTTAATTGACTCCCTCTATCATCTGATGTGGTAGGGTGTTAGAATTTTATCTTTAGTTTTGTGCATCCTATTCTTCCAATGGTTTGTAATGAAATACTCAATTTCGTCTCCTAATGATACAAATATATTATAGGTAGTTAGAAGAGATTCTTTCTTACCACCTTTTACATAGGATTGACATAGTAGAATATGTGTCTATCTACTTCTAATTCTTCTTCAATTCATAGGGGATACTTAATATCATTGGATCTTTCTCATTCCATACAAAACAAGTTCCCCCATGTAATCGGTAATGTAACCACTCTAAAATTTCAGCTAGAATCATTATCATTTGACAATTCATTATGTCTAATCCGTATAGGATATCATACGAAGAATAATCAAAATTTATTCTTCTTTTTCATGATTTTTTCCCCTCAGAGAAATAATTCATAGAACATGTAATTCCTTATGTTTATACTTATTTTTTTATTTCAATAGAATCTTAATTTTTTGAATTACAGGACTTTTCATTTTGAAATGTATGGTATAAAACATGATTCTATGGGGTTTAACACCTAGATTTTTGGTTTTGGGTGAAATTTTGATTCATATAATCCATCCTAGGGGATTGAGAGGTCTTGGGAGTGCCAATGTTATTTTTTATACACAAGGATATAAAAAACCAATGGCTATCCAGTGGGTATTTTAACAGTTTAAAATAAAATTATACCCCCTTGAATTTTTATAAGGGGATTCACCTATTCTTCTTTGGTATTGGTTGTGAGAACAATGTGGTATTCTCTATTTTACATTCTTTATTTTTCCTTTTTTATCTATTTTGGGTTATTTTTTAGACAAAGGAGGGTCTCTCTCTTTGGTGGACCTTATTATTATTATCCCCCATTTTCCCTAATTATTGTTTCCCTTATTAGGTTATTGGTTTGAATTCCATCGACTAATGGTGTAAATAGTCAGTCATATCATTGGTATTTCATTATACCTTGGGATATGACATTCCAATATATCATCAGTATTCCATTATTTCTTATTCAAATGAGTTTCATCGATATTTTTAATTTTCATGGATTTTACAATAATTTAAATAAGATATTGATGGATTAGGTGGTGTATGATATGACTTTTAACTAGATTGGGTTTTTGGGTCTGCTAAAAATAACCTATGAGTCATTAGAAATGGATCTAATGTGATGGGGTCTCTAGTGAGTGAAATAAAAATTTTTCTTCTTTTAGACTAAATTTTTTAATTAATTGCAATTTTTTTAATAAATTAATGATTTATGTTTTTCTTGAGTTAATGTTAGAGCATCATCATGGTCTCTGAGTGGACTAGGGTGAGGAATGGTAAGGCCCCGACAACAACATCCAATTATAGGAAATTAAAATGGAAATACTCTTAAAAGGTACTTCATCTCACATACAAACCTAAGGTATTTATGTCTTATTATATGGTATGTGATATGTGGGATCACCAATATAGGCAGATTACTTCTATCCAATTGAATAAAATCTTAATGTAGAATAGATCAGTTAACTGAATTCCCAGAACCAAGTGAGTTATTTTCAAGGACAATATTTCATAGTTACTTGAAAAATGTGTTCTTGTTTTAAGAAATAATACTTCCAGGTGGATTTTGTTGGACTTATATATGGAATCAAAAACTACCAACAGTTTTTTTATCTAAATGGGGACTACTTTCCAAAGGTATATATTCGGTATGTTTGAACATTACAATACTTAGGAATGTGCATTAGTCTAGAGGATGGGAGGTAGGACTTGTCACACCCTTTTAGAGGGAATTATTGTCTAGTATTGGTCTCTCATTATAAATTTAAGATATTTTCATGAATTATTTTTAATTCACCATTTATAACATATGTTACCCTTGGAATTTACAATAACTTATTACAAGTGTAAAATTTAGAATCATCAGTATGTATTTAGGGTTATTAATTAATAGTGATATCAGCATGTATTAGAGGATCTCCTTTAATTTTATCCTATAATATACTATTTCATGAATTTTTTATCATTTTTATGATGATACTAGATTTTAACCCACTCAGTGTGGCACTTTAGAATTTACTGTTATCTTAGGAGATGAATATTTATTTTGATATTTGGATTGTATGCATAAAATGAGATACCTATATATCCTTTTTAAATGAATCAAAACCATCATAGTATGGTTCTACTTTATGGGATACATCATACCTTTTAAGGTTATTTAATAAGTACCTAACCATACATTTTAATGTCATGTGGTGAGGATATCTAAGAGGAAGGTGCTTAGTCAAAGTTTAATGTGGGACTTACACCTAAGTAGCCCAATGAACATGGAAGGAATATGGTTTTCCTTGTAATATTAGACCATTTTAGGGATATGGATCAAGGAGATCAGGGATGATTTGAATTATTGGGTTTGAACCACAAGGAGGCTTCCTACGTATCCCATTTGTATGGGAATTGATTCCCACATAGTTTGATGAAGCTCATAAGAGTGTATAGTATTTTGAGAGAAATTGGTTTGGGTTACTTTCTAAAAAGGATTCCTTGAATATTTTGGGGGCTTAATTTGGGGCTTATTCCTAAGGAGGATTCCCAGATTAGGAGATTTAGGGTTGGATTCTAGAAAAGGATATCCAATGATCTCAGGCCCAGAGAAGGTTTCTTACGCATCCCGATTATGGTGGGAATTAGACTCGTAGTTCATTCACCATGAGTGTTTCTGCACATCTTGTAATCATCAATAATCTCTAAGACCATGTGATTGGTACATAGTGTTATAAACAAGAGGATGTGAAAGATTCAACAATAACACAAAAACTTACCCTCCTCCATTGGTGGAAGAGGGCACACCTATGGTGATCAAGGTTGATGGGGGTGAGGCGATGATCCCTCCCTATGTTCACTTCACATTGGATAAGGGTACAATGAAAGTATTAAGGGATGAAGGTTTAAGGTCTTACAAGAAGATTTCTTCCCATAAATTGATCTTGGAAGTTGATGGATAAATTTCATTCAATTAAATGAAAAATAAATCATGAAACATACCTTCCCAACCAAAAATATGAGGTTTTGTCTCTTTGATATGGGAGTGGTCGAGACCTAAACCCTAATTCTCATAACTGGGAACTTCCCAACACTGTTCTTGGGAGAAAGGTTCATCTGACTACGAATATACATTCCCAAAAACACTCCACAAATACTAACCCCAATGTGAAAAAATGTTAGAATCCTCTGACTGTGGATATACAAACCCAAATTGGGGACATTCTGATGTGTCATTCCCAAAGGTTTGACAAGTTATGAGGTTTTGGTGGAGGACTCAATAGAATCCCTTTCAAACGAAGTATTTGTTGATAAATAATCCTTTCTATGAATGGATTTGAAGAGGGACTAATAGATTTTATGCTTGATAGAATAAGTGAATCAAAGAGAGGCGACCAAGTATGTAAGGATGCACAAGTATGGGCACGAAAGTAGACTTCTAAAACCTGATGGTCACTTAAGCAATGAACAACCAGTATCGTAATACTTGGGTGAGACCTGGCTCATGGCTTCAAAAGTATTCACAGGTTATCAAAGAAGTGGGAATCTCAATTTTATTTGAATGGAATATGTGTCATGCAAGTTTATCAGATTTTTAGAGGTTCAACACTTTAGGAACGCAAGTGTTATGGATTTAGAACAATATAATGACTTAAGTCCTATTGTCCTCTTCAATTCCTACACTTTAGGTGTTAAAGGACTACAATGAAAGTGTCAGAGGACTTGGTCTATGCACTAGAGGGACCAGAGCATCAATTGGGCTAAATATAAATTCATCTATATAAATAAAGGCACCAAGGGTCTATTTATATTCAAGAATAGAGAATTGGGAGAATGGAGTTTATGCACGCAAGTGGGGTGCACTCCAAATTTGTGGTGTGCATGTGACCGTGCACTGGATAGGTGGAACACAAGTAGAATTGCACATCACCAGTGATTTTTCCTTACTAGGTCACTGCTTTGAGGACTTTGTGAAAATAATACTTTTCATCAGCTTCATTAAAGTGGCATGTAGGTGTTTTCATACATGTAACTTAGGCACCTCCTTGAGAACATAGAAAAATTTAATGTTCCATAGCACGGGGTTTGTTCCCCCTCACCCCTGTTCTGGGTCAAATTCGTGTTTTTTTCTCAGCCATTCTGGTAGGTTCCTTCATTACTATCACTAACCCCCATGAAAAATGCAGAGTCACGCTGCGAACGTTTCGAGTAAGGTTGACATCATTTTGCATGAAAAGTGCACCGACCACATTTCATGGTTTCTACAAATCCCCCTACTAATTTGATTCATTCAGAATGAAAATAATTTTGTTCTATGTTAAAAGTAGGGAACTTTGACACATTCCAACCTCACTTGGTTAGATTTTATGCTAAACCAAGTATTGAAGGATGGTGTAATTTTTTCCTAATCCATGGGGTTTATCAAGCATTGTTTTGTTTTTACTAGGGTTTTACAGAAAACCCCATAAAATTTTTATCTTTTTACATTTTATTTTTCAATATTACCTAAATCATTCAAAAAGTATGTTTAGTGATCTAGGACTCGACTTTTCTTCAGAGTGCCCATTGCGGGAGCCAAAACTGGTGAGTACAATGTCTCTCTTTGATGGTAGTTTAGAGTCATTCATGTTAGACTATAAAGGGCTAATGTTAAAGGTCAAAGAGATTTGACCATAAATTTTGAAATGTAATAAAAAACAAGACTCAGTGACTAATAATTGTTTTAATATTCTCTAAATATTTCCATGGGGAATCTTGAACCAAGATATTTATGGCCACCAAATTTTAAACATGTATCAATAAAAGGGGGGCCTCGTCCAAGAATGAAGATACCATTATTTGAAAAATCCGTTAGGGGAATTGTGTTATACAGGAAAAACTAGGGCATATGGTGTGTAGTCAAATACAAGCATCTTTTGACAAACATGCCTATTATTTAGGCATCTTATGCAAGGCCACCTATGGGATCATACTGCATAGTCAAGAAAAAGAGCTCTTAAGAATTTAACAATTTACTACTAATTTATAGGGGAAAATAATATTTGGGTGAATCAAGACCAAAATGGGTCGTTTTCCCTAGAAATGAATTTTAATAATGAAAGAGTTGTTTTATGCTGACATATACAATGAATAGGAAAAAAATTCTATAAAAATCTGGTGTATGAGAAATGGTTAAAATTTTCCAGAAAGGAAAATTTTATGATATGACATTATGCAGTATTAAGTCATGTTGTGAGGACATTATACTATGCCGTTTTAAGTCACATAGTGAAGAAATTATACAATGTAGTTTTAAGTCTTGTAGTGAGGACATTTTAGTGTATAGTTCCAAACATATGAGACTCTCCCAATTTCATGGTATTTTTTTTGGAAGTATACTACCATATTTAGGTATGCAAGGATAAATTGTATAATGTGATTTGGGAATTTCTAAATTGGAAGAATGATTTTGAAAAAGGTATAAAGGCATTAGAGGAAGACATTTCCAATAACTATGTTACCGTTATTTGAATAACCCATTATGGGGGTTGTGTTATACAGGGCCTACTGGGGAATATGTTGTATACCCAAATAGTGGAATCTTCTACTAATAGGCCCATTATGTAGGCAAATTTTATGCAAGGCCACCTAAGGGCATGTACTGCATAGTCAGGAAAAAAGAGATCCTAAGAATATAACATATATTTCTAAAAGAAAAACAAAGTTTATGGAGATATATATTTTCAGAATCACAAAGATTGGTTTATGGAGAAAGGTACCTAAATATGCAGAGGGTATTTTTAATCATGATTTACAAAGAATCGGAAAAATTATATTTCTACGAAGGACAGACCCAAACGTAGGAGTTTTCTTGTCTGCAGTTTAAAGTCATACATATAGGTCCAGAGATGAAAAAAATATATGATAAGCGGTCAGATGATTCAAGGTTATTTCATATTTCGTTGAACATGTGGAGAGGGAAATTTTTAAACCATGGTCTTAAAGACATTCAGATCGAGAGAAAGGTAATGGGACAAATGTACATTAATGACTGTTTGAAATAAAGATTCTTGTATATTTTCATCAATGTTTGATGGGGAAAAATACACTATAACCAAAACAAAATAACCATCATTTGAAAAACCCTATTATGGAGGGTGTATTATGTAGGTCCAACTGTGTCATATTCTTCCTAGCCAAATAGTGGCATCTTTTGAATGATAGGCCCATTATGTAGGATAATAATGCCAGGTCACCTAAGGGCATGAATTGCATTGTCAAGAAAAATAGTTATCAATTATTAGTAACTTTATCACCAAAAACCATACAAAATATTTTGAAGATCTGAAAATATTCAATATTACGGGTGTGAAATATAGAAGGGGGTTACTCTCAATGCACATAGGAAAAAATTTGAATCAATATTGGAAAGGAGTTTGATATCCTTTAAATAGAGATGACTCATATATAAAAAGGATACTTTATTTTTTCCATTTTAATTGACATTGTGAAATTCATTTTAAAGTCATGAAGTGAGAACATTATACTGTGAAGTATTAAGTCATGTTGTCAGGGCATTATACTATGTAGTTTTAAGTTATGTAGTGAGGACATTAATATCCCCATAAGAAATTAAGAAACATTTTTTATATAAAAAATCCTTTTACCCAATTTATAAGCCCACATGAGCTATGTTATATGTGAGATCCAAGGAGCAGTAAGGGTTTCTTCGATAACACAAAGGTGACACAATTGAAGAATAGGGGTGTTAGATTTCCTTGCAATTTAACATCATGCGGTAAGGAAAAAGAAGAAATGATATAAAAATAAATACATATTGTAATGATACCATAAGATAAAACCCAAGTGCCACTTTGTGTCTTGTTGGGGGAAAGAATCAAGCCATATGTAGTTCTTTAAACATTCCCCATGCATTTTTTTTATATAAGGAATAAAGTGGGGTGTTATGTATCATGGCTGGGAACAAGATTGGTGATCTAGGTATCTCTAGGTATATCATATAGATGATAATTAATTCGTATGTAGTTCAATAAACATCCATTTCCCACACCAACCGAGTTTGACATGAGAGACTATTTCGTAGTTCCTTGAAACATCTATTCAAGTTTTAAGAATCATTGTTTCTAGGAGGTTTCCATTGTATGTATTCATGGAACTAGAAATATTCAATTTTTCATTATCCAAATGGGACCTGCTTTCCAAACGAAAGAATTCATTATGTTTGACCTCTACAATACATTATAATGTATATTGGCCGATAGGATGGGAGGTCAGACTCATCACACCCTTTTTGGGGGAATTATTGTTTACTCTGAGAGTCTCTTTGTAAATTTAAGATATTTTCATGAATCCATATTAATTCACCCAGCATAACATATGTTTCTATTAAGATTTGCAATCACTTATTATCATGTGTAAAATGTAGAATCATTAGTATGTAATCAAGGTTATTCATTAATGGAGATATATGTATGTATTAGGGGTTATCCATCAATGGTATCCCTTGATATACTATTTCAATCTTCTTTTAATCATCATTTTGATTATACTAGTTTTCAATCCACTTAGCTGGGAACTGTATAATTTATTTTCAACTAGGGAGATGAAGGCTTGTTTTGAAAATGGGATCATACCCATAAAAATGGGCTACCTACGTATCCTTGTGAAAGGAATCAGAAACCTCGTAGTTCGATTCCACTTAATGGGACACATCATACCATTTAAGGCATTGTGAAAAGGACCTAACCATACAATTTAATATCATGTGGTAGAGACATATATTTCAAAAGTTATTAGTGAAAATTTGTTGTGGTATTTATTCCGATGTAGCCCAATGAACATGGAAAGGATATGGGATTCAAAGTTAGATTATACCTTGTCGGGAATATGGCCCAAGGAGAAAAGAGTTAATTTTGAAATGTTTGGTTTGAACCCTAAGGAGTCTTCCTATGTATCCCATGTGAATGAGAATGAAATCCCCCGTAGTTTGATGAGTCTCATAGGAGAGTATAGTCTTTTGAGAGAAATGAGTTTAGAATTAATTCATAAAATCATTCCTTGATGATTTGGTAGTTGAATTTGGGGTTTTTCTTAAGGAGGATACCCAAATTAAAGGAATTAAAGTTGTATTCCTAAAGAGGATTTTCAGTGATCTTAGACTCTGAGAAGGATTCATACGTATCCCAATTATGGTGGGAATCTATGTTCTTGTAGTTCATTCCATTGAGTTTTTGTGAACACATTGTAATCATCAATAATCACTAAGGCCATGTGAATCATGATTAGTGTGAGAAACAAGAGGATGTAAACGATTCAACAGTGACACATAAACTTTTATTCCTCTGCTAGTGGAGGAGGGAGAGACTACGGTGGCAACAATGGATGAGGGAAAGGAGACCCGTGAAGAGGAAGAGGCAAAAATACATCCTTCTATTTACTTCACATTAGAAAAGAATCAAATGAAAGGAAGAAGGGATGAATGTTAGGGGATTTTACCTAGATGGATGCACTAAAATTGAACCTGGTAGGGAGGGAGACATATTTGTTATTCAAAAAGAAGAAAAGTTGGTGTGAACCATACCTTCCCCACAAAAATACCTGATGTTCCTTGTCTCTTTGAGAATGGAGAGGTCAAGACCCAAACCATCCTCCAAACTGGATACTTCTCAAAACTATTCCTGGGTTAAAGGTCTATGTGTCAATGGATATACAAACCCACAAACACTCTATGAATCCTAACCCTAATGTAAAAAATGGGTGGGAAAACTCTAAATTTGGAAAAAAATAACCAAAATAAGAGACACGCTACTGTGCCTTTCCTAAAGGATTAACAAGTAAGGAAGATTTGGTGGAGGCTTCAACTTAGTCCCTTATAGATAAAGAATCAATAAAGGAGATAAATTCCTTGAATGGATTCAAAGAGGCTAATTGAGTTGGTATGTAGGCCTTATACCAATATTTGCCACATAGTTACCTCAGGAAAGTGATCCATGTAGGTACACCACGTTGCTGCACCATGCAGCTTTAATGTGTTGGTGTGTCGCGCATGTGTGTTGTGTAGGTGCGCAGCGTAGATGTGCCACTTAATTTTGTATAATGAGAGAGGAATATATTCAAATAGGGGAACAAAACCTATGTAAAAATTGTAAAAGACTTTAAAAACATGCTTATCTACTTTAATTATTTCATATCCCATTTTTTAGTGAGCAACCTAAGATAATTTGAGGGATCTGGGTGAAGGATCTATGCAATGGGAGCTTCAGGGAGACTTTTCAAAAAATTTAGTCCTGAAATAGGGAGTACAAGGGTCTTAATTATTTTCATGGATGGGCCTAGTCGAAGAGATGTTGTCTGCATAGGTCCACCACATAGGTCCCTTGCACGGGTCCTCTGGGAATAGGTTCAGAAATTTTGCTATCACAGAGACATGGTGCACAGGTTTGTCACATAGATCAACCAGTAGGTCTGTCACACATACCTTTGGACGGTTTGGAGTTCCTCTCAATTCCTCAAACTCCACCTTGGGATTTTTAAATATCTAGGGATTTCTTTATGTACATTTTGTATTCTTATGTAGAGTCAACCAAATTCCCCCCCTAAATATTTTATCTGATTAGAAAGTGGGTCATGTTATGAGGTAAATTTGTGGGAAAAAAGATTGTGGCTTAATTTCTAGACACCACAAGTTTTCCATAGAGCTAATTCGCATAGGTATTCCACATAGTGTTTTTGCACAGGTTCAGGGATTGCTATAAATAGGTTTGATTCTTTGTGATTTTCTTCACCCGTGTATCCAAATTTCTCATCTCTCATTGTGTATCTCTTTCATCTAGCCTCAACGCATTGTGTTATTGCATAGTCTCCTTGAAATTTTATAAAGGTGAAATTATATTATAGATGGAGCTACGCAGAAGAAATTATGTGGAGGAGTTTATCACCTATCACAACATCAACAAGCAGTTGATAGGGCTTATAAAGTGGTTCAACAAATAAAGTGACATGTCAAGAGTTTATTTTAAAATAGGATAGAGAGACTCTATTTTGTGGTTGTTCCTCGAATTTCATATGAACTGAAGAAATTTTGTCTTCAATCATATATATGTTCTCATTATTTCTTTATTTTTGTTGAAATATTAAAGGTAATGATGATGATGAATCCTTTTTTTAATCATCAAACCTTCATGTTATACAATCATGATTTCAATGACAATAATAGGGGTGCTCAGAATTTTCTCATCAAGTCAATGGGCCTAATGAGCATAGTTTTATTTTTGATGGAGTTTTATGGAAAATCCCACAAACTTCATATCTTTTTACTTTTTATTACTCATTATTACCCAAATCACAAAAAATGTATATTTAGTGAGCTGGGACATGACTTTTGTTCTGAGTGCCCTTTTTTGTTCTAAATCTGATGAGAACCATGTCTCTTATTGTTGGAAATTTAGAGTCATGCATGTTGTACTATAAAGGGATAGTGTTTAAGGTCGAACAGATTTGACTAGAAATTTTGAAATTAGATCCCAAACAAGACTCGGGTGGCTAATACTGTCTTTAATATTCATTAAATATTTCCAAGTGGAATCTTGGGCCATGATTTTTATAGTCACCAATTTTTAAATTTTTATCAACATAAGGGGAGTATCATTCAATAACGATCTTACCATTATTTTCAAAACTTGTTATGAGATTTATATCATGAAGGTCCAACTCGGGATATGCTGTGTGGAAAAATAGTTGCATGTTTTGACTGACAGACCCATAATGTAGGAAACTTATGCAAGGCCATCTAAGGGAATGTGCTGCTTAGTAAAGAAAAAAAGCTATTAGGAATTTAACAATTTACTACTAATATACAAGGGAAAATAAAATTTGGGTGACTCAAAACCATAGTGGGTTGTTTTTCTAAAGAAATGAATTTTAAGAGTTAAATCGTTGACTATGCTAACATATGACATGAATAAGAAAATCACTTCTAAAAAAATTAATTTATGAAGAATGATTAAAATATAAATGAAAGGGGAATTTAAGATATAAAACTGTGCATTTTTATATCATGGAGTGAGAACATTGTACTATGCAGTTTTATGTCATGCAGTGAGAACATTATACTGTGTAGTTTTAATTCATGCAGTGAGTAAATTGTACAATGCAGTTTTAATTCTAGCAGTGAGAACATGAAATTATACAGTTTTAAGTCATGCAGTGATGAAACTATATGGCATTAATTAAAGATCTTTAGTTTCGACCAATGGTATGAATCTCTCCCAATTTCATGATCATTTTTTCGAAACATACTATCATATTCAGGTATGGAAGGGAAAATTATGAACTGTGAGTTTGGGAATTTCTAGATCTGAGGAATGATATAGAAAAATGGCTAAAGGCATTATATAAAGTATTTTCCAAGAATGAAGTAACCATTACATGAAAAACCTATTATGGGGGCTATATTATGTAGGTCCCACTAGGGAATATGATGCATATCCAAATAGTGGAAACTTTTGACTGGTAGTCTTGTTATGTAGGAAACTTATCCAAGGCCACCTAATGGCACATACTGCATAGTCATGAAAAAAATCTCTTACGAATTTTTACATTGAATTTCTAAAAGTTGAAGAAATTTTATGGAGATTTAGATTTTCTGAAGCACATGTCATGGTTTATAGAGAAATATACCTGAATATGAAGAGTGTATTTCCAACCAGGATTTCCAAAGAATTAGAGGAATATGACTTCTACAAAGGTGTGACCTAAATGTATGAGTTAGGATGTCTATAGTTTAAGGTCTTACATCTTGGAAAAGAAATTGAAATAGTATATGATATGTGCTCAAGTGATTCCAATGTTATTTCAAAATTCATTGATCACATGGAGAGGGAAATGTGTAAACCATGGTCTTGAATACTTTTAGATCAAGAGAAAGATAATGGGAGAAATATACCTGGATGAATATTATAAAATTCATATTCTTGTATACATTCATCAAATTTTTAAGGGGACAACGATATTATAACTAGGAATGAAATTTCCATTATTTGACAAACCCATTATGGGGGCTTTTTATGGAGGTCCAACTTGGGAATATGTGGCATAGGCAAATAGTGCAATATTTTAACTGAAAAGCCCATTATGTACGAAAATTTTATGAAGGGCCCTCTAAGGGAACGTACTAGATAGTCAAGCAAACGATTTTTCATATATTAGAAACTTTGTCACCAGAAACTGTAAGAAAGATTACAATGATCTAAAAAATATTCAATATTAAGAGTGTGATATATAGAAGGGGGTTATGCTCAATTCACATAAGAAATATTTGAATAAATATTTTCCATGAATCTGACATCTATTACATAGATCTGAATCATATATAAAATGGAGACTTTATCTGTTTCCTTTTGAATTAGTATTGTGATGTGTAGTTTAAAATCATGCAATGAAGAAATTATATTGTGCAGTTTTAAGTCATGTAGTGAGGACATGTATATCCTCATAAAAAATTGGAACACCTTATTTATATAAAGAATCCCTTTACCAAATTCATAAGCCCATATGACCTATTCATGGTGTTAGACACAAGTAGTAGTAACGGTTTCTTTTATAATACATAGGTGAACCAAATTAATAATATGGGTTTTAGATTTCCATGTAGTTTAATATCATGCGGTAAGGATGAAGATGAACCGATGGTAAAAGAAGGACATATTATAACTTGACTAAGGGATAAAATCCAACTGTCACTACATGTCTTTCTGGTGACACGAATCAAGCTATACATAGTTCTTTAAAAATTCCGTATGCAGTTTTGATTCTTATATAAGTAATAAAGTGTTTTATTTAAGGATCGTGGTTGGTACCAAGATTGGATATCTAGGAATCTCTACATATCTTAATGAAAATGAGAATCAAGACATATGTAGTTCATGAAACAATCATTCATCATGCTAACTGAGTTTGACATGAAGAATGGGGGTGTTTGACACATTCTAAAAGAATGGTTAACCTTAAGACATAAAATCGTATAAGGACCAAACTAAATATCTTAATGAAACACTCTGTATAGATTTGATTCATATATAGGAGGAGAAAAGACAATTATGACGATTTTCTTATTGCAGTTGGGCCCAAAATTGGAGATTTAGGGGTTTATACATATTTCATTAAAAATGAGAATCAACCCATACGTAGTTCTTGAAATAAGATCTCTATGCAGATGTGAATCAGACATAGGGAAGAGAGGGAATAATGTGCCACTAATAATTAACAATGGTGTGAATGATGTTTTCTTATAGAAGCTTATAACGTCTATTAGAGAAAATTTAAGTCATATAGTTTAATTTCAAGAAATAAGTACAAATGATGTCATGAAGTTTAATGTAACGTGACAAGGATGGAGCACTGTCTTGTTTTAATTCTTGTAGTGAGGACATAAGATGATATGCATTTTTTTATCATGCTACTAAGACAATGCGGCTATGAAATTTAATGTCTTGAAACGAGGGCTTCTTACTGTGTTGTTTTAAGTCTTGTAGTAAGGAAAAGGGACCTGTACAGTTTCTAGTCTTGCAGTGAGGATGTTATGTGAAATTATAAAAAGTACTTCTTCAAGAATATTACATTGGTTAGAGTTTAAATAACATCTTCATCCATTGAAATTAAGTTATAAGCTCTATTTTCGTAGATTGTATGTATGGAATAAATTCGGTCCCACTTCCACTCAGGAATTAGAGGTTTTTTCTGTAGTATCATTAGAGTCCTGAAGACGAATACCAATTCTCCATGAAGAAATTAATGGAATAGAACTTTCTTATTAAAATCTTGTGCTATTCAGTTTTGATAGACTAATAAATGATGCAATGTTGGCAAACTTTTTTCTTTTAATCACTCAAACTCATTAAATCATTTCTAAGACCACACATTTTTAGACAACTAATCACAGATTACTACTCTGAGTGAAGGAGATTTCATTTCAATTGGAAAAATTGCATCTATCTTGTATACCAATGAATAAAGAGTTTAGTAGGTTCCAGTATGAGTAGTATTCTGATAATCCCATAAATCATTCAAAAGTTTATCATTCCATGATTTTTCATATTTATCCACCTTCTTCTAGAGTATATTTTATAGGGTCTTATTGAAGGCCTCTATCTGTCCATAGGCTACTACATGATAGTGAGATGAATGGTTGGATCTGATATTATGTTACTCATATAACTTTTTTACCTCAAAAAAACATAAATTAGTTCCATTTTCTGTCATAATATTCTGAGGGACTCCAAATTTTGTGATGATATTAATTCTGACAAAACGAAAAATGCTTTTGTCTCCAACTTCATTGAGAGTTATTTCCTCAACCCATTTGGAGAAGAAGTCTTTAGTATTAAGAATATACTTGAACTACTTAGTCGTGACTAGAGGATAAGTTCATACTATATCTATTACTCATATGTCAAATGGCCCGGAGTATTTAGCTGTATATAGAAATTATGGGGGTTGATGATTGATGTTGGCATGCACTTGGCAGGGATTACATTTCCTTGCGAAAATTGTACAATCCTACATCATTGAAGGCCCAAAGTATCCAAGCCTTCAGATCTGATCCGAGAGTTTGTAACCCGACTGATGGGAACTACATGCTCCAGAATGTACTTCATTAATGACAGCTACAGTTTCTTCTCCATCAATACATTTGAGGAGGATTCCATATAAGCCTTGTTTGTAAAGGATCTTCTGGTGATCTGAAATATCATAGAGTAAATTTGGCCTCTCATCATCAGATATGTTCTTTTTCATCCCTATCAGGTGGAAGTACCCGATTTTTATGTTATTCCACAATGAGTGTTCTCCATACCATGTTATGACTATATGGCTTAGAAATAAGGATAATCTAAATAATTTCCTCTATTTTGGTTTGAACGGAAGGTGAGACCACACGATGATGGGTGATGCTAATGATTTTCTCATCCCGGTTTGGATCTTCCAGAGATATAGTTTCATTAGCCAGTCTATCATATTGGGCATTTTATGATCGAGGGACATAAGATAATGTCGAATCATAGAGAAATTCAGCCAATAACCCTCTTACATAATCATTCAAAGGGATTAACTCTGCTTTTCTGATAGAATATTACTCATTTATTTTCTTGATTACTAATTCTGAATCACCATTCACTTTTATGTAATTCACTTGCACTTGAAGGGTGAATTCTAAACCTGTGATGATAGGATGATATTCTGCCTCATTGTTGTTACCACCTTCTAACAACAAGAATGAGTAAGGTTACACTTCGTTTTCTATGAAAATAAAGAAAATTTTATCCCAAATTTTTCAAGTTTTGGGTTTTCCATTCTCTTCCCTATTAGACTAATGGAGGCACCATCAAAGTACATCTACCATGTTTTGGAATTATTCTGAATAGAGAAGACCTCTAAATAAGGAAGTTTACTATTTAATGATGTATCTTCCATGGATGGATGTTCAGCAAGGAAGTCAGCCAAATCTTGTTCTTTTATTTCCTTATGTGTCCCAAACTGGATATCATACTATAGAAAAATAACTTACCACTGTGCCTGACGTCCTGTAAGAATAGGACGAATGAGGATAAATTTTAATGGGTTATTGTGATATACCAATTAGAAATCATGATGTTTAACATAGGTCCTCATTTTATCAACAACAATGATTAATACCAATCATCATTTATCAATACTTAAATATGGAGTTTTTTCATAAGGAATAGTTCTACTGAGATAGTAAAGGCTTTTCTCATTCCCAACATCGTTATTTTGAGCAAGGAAGGCACCAGGTGATTGCTCTAAAGCTATCACATAGAGAATTAGAGGCCTTCCTAAAACAGGTGGAATTAATATCAATGGAATCAAGATATATTTTTTAAGGTATCAAATGTTTCTAAGAAGTCTTCAGTCCATTGTTAGGTGAATCCATTCTTAATTAATCTAGTGAAGAAAAAACACGTGCTTGCCCAATTGGTGAAAAAATGACAAAAATATACCATGTTTCCTTCGAGTCCTATTAATTCATTCAAATTTTGAGGAGGTGACATACCAAGAATTTATTTTGTTCTCTCAGGATCAATAACAATATCACGATTTCATACAATAAACCCAAGGAACATTCCTAATGTTACCCCAAAAGCACATTTTAAGGGGTTCATCTTCAAATTATGTTGTTGATGTTTATTGAATTTGGTTTCCGGATCGACCAAGTGATTGGAATGTTTTCTGGATTTTACCACCCAATAATCCACATAACATTCAACAAATTTTACTAAAAAGGGTTTGAAGGTATGGTGCATGGAAAATCGGTATGTTGCACCAGCATTCTTTATTCAAAATGGAATTAACTGATAGAAAAACACAACATGAGGGGATTTGAAGGTTGTAGATTCTTCATCCTCTAGGGCCATACAGATTTTATTGTACCTAGAGTATCCATCCATGAAGGAAATAGGTTCATAGCTAGCTGTAGAATCAATTAAAAGCTCTATAATCAGAATTGGAAAATCATATTTAGGAAAATGTTGGTTAAGATCTCTAAAATAAATGAAAAATATTATTTTCCCATTCTTAGTTTTCAATTATACCATATTGGCCATCCATTTGAGATATTTAACCTCTCTGACAAAGTTATCCTTTATAAGCTTTTCAGCTTCAGCTTCAATTTTAGAGGCAAGAGTTGGGTGTGTTCTTCTTGCTACCTGCTTGAATCTGCGATGTTCTTCTGGAAATACCAAATGGTGTGTAGATACATAAGTATTAAGACCTAAAATTTTGATATAATTACAAGGAAATATATCTCTTTGTTTATTTATAAATTAATTATACACCTCTTACACTTCAGAAGTCATGGTAGACCTAATTAGAGTGGGGAGTGTATCTTCTTCTGTACCTAGATTTATTTCTCTAAGCTCATCCACAGTGGTAGATACACCTTCTTCAAATACTAGAATAGCATCCTTGAGATATTCCTATTCATACTCAATATGTGTTACCTCTTCTGTTCCTACATGCATAATAGATGATGAGAAAAACATCTAAAGTTATAGGAGAAGTTGGTATTTGAACATCCTAAAAAAGTAGCCACTATATCTGGCCCTACTGATGAAGAAGGGTTTTCTTGTGGTAAAAAAGTGGAGATGATGGATTGGGAATCAACCTATTTTTCATCCTCTAACATTGTTACAAATTATACTATTCTGATTGAAAATATTGAGGCTTGATGTAGTTCATCAGATGAAATGAAAACATCTCAATTTAAGAATCTATCACTACTTGGTGAATAAACAATTTCTCCCGTGCTGTCAGACTCAGTTTCCGCAATTGAAATTATTGAGATTATTTAATGAGTGCTTGGATTTGGTTTTAACCTTTCAATCTGATTTATGGGTAGCACATAATCTGTACTCAGATGTATGAATGGGTTTTCTGGGATCTTTTGTAGTCCATTCAGAGCATTAATTCTGGTTATTTACATTGGAATGGACCTCGTTCCAGTTGTGCGATAAAACTATGCATCAATGCATTGATATTCACAGATTTTTAATGGGGAAATTTCACCATATAATTTCTTTATTTGATGATTTAAATAGTACATACGAAATTGGTGGTATGACAATGGTATGACCACCTGTTGATGCAGCCAAGGAATTCCAAGCAGAATGTTGAAGATAGTGTCCTGACAAACAACCATGAAATCTGAATTAGACACAAGATCTCCAAATTTAGTTCTAATAATAATCTCACCAAATGGGTTCTTGATCATTCTTTTCATATCCTTGCAATATTAAATCGTAAGTAGAAAAGACTGATTCAGATAGGCCTAATCGACGAAGTGTTCAAATGTGAATGAGGTTGACTCTAGAGTCGTTATCGATGAATTCTCAACTGATGTATATTTCATTTAACATTATAGATAAATAAAATGGTCTTATATTTCCATGTACAACATCTTCTTCTTCATCATCAGTATAATATATGACTTCATGACATTTTATAGGAGAATTCTCTATATGGTAAGCCTCAGCAGCAGCAACTTTGGTTTCAAACATTTTAGGACTTGACAAAGACTTAATAAGCTGTTCTTGAAGATTTTTGATAGATTTAAGGCACCCAGAATTGATAACATAGATGTTACATGGTCCAGTTAATTCAAAACAACATTATTTTGATCCATATGTCATAGTTTTCCAGTATAAAAATGCAGTTTTGTAGGTGGCATAAAGATGATTCTTCTATTGTAGATGTACCTTGTGTCGGATAAGAAGTTGGAAATACTCCTGGATTTGGTATATTAGACTTACCAGGTCTATCTACTTGATCAGAGGAAGATTGTGTGACTTCTAAGCGGTCCTCCAATATATTTATGCCTGAACTGAACCTTTCTTGCATGAAATAAACTCTTTGTTCTTGTTGAGCCAACTGAAGGGATCTTCCACATGATTCTTCTGCTAAATGGTTCGATCAAGGGTAGAGTTAAAATGGTGGTTTCTAGAATTCCCACTTCTTCCCCAAAGTCCTTAACCTTGGCCTATTCTTCTAGTTCACCAATTCGGAACAAGGAACTTTGGCTCATTATAATCATAATCACCATTGGTATAAGGATTCATTAAGTGGATAACATTGACAGAAACAAAGATCTGTTATTCATTTCATGATGATTCTTCCTGACAAGTTGGTTCTGGTTGTGACATTTCGAAGGGTGGTTCCCATAATTTTGAAGAGAATGACATGAATTCTTCAAAGGTCAAGGAAAACTTTGGGCTTAACAATAGCATGTCTTCTTATGACTGCTCTTTATCCTTCTGATCATCTCATTTCGTGAGGATTTCCCTTTTGATGAATGTGGTTTTACTGTGGAAGGAGTGGATGAAGACACAATCATTTTTTTCCACTATGTTCGTAAATTGTAATGAGTTCGGTTAATCCTTTTCATGATCATCCAATCATCATATTTATTCACATTCATAATTTTTACTTCATTCCATTTTCCTTCTTCCCCTAGATCAGTAGCAGTAACACATGCTACTTGAGAAGATGAGCTTTTTAGTTTCACTTGTCTAGAGTCTACCATTTTTTGTAGGAGGTTTTTGAAAATAAAATTATCTTGAATGGGGTTCCCTATCATTTTTTGAACATGATAATAATATGGAATATATTCATCTCATTCTTTGTTTCATTTCTTCAGCCTTGGAAAATGTAGAAAATTATTTTCTAGAGATAAGAAAAAGTAACCTAGAAATTGTTCATTACGGAAAGAATAAATATTTTTCTTTAATTCCTAAATTTGTTTTTGCCTTTGATCTATTTTATCATCTTGATGAGTTGGTCATTTATGCTGACACTCCGGAGTTCTAGACCTTTGATACAATGAATGTTTTGAAGTGGAAATAGGTACAGGTGCTTGCTTGAGTGTAACGGTAGTAGCCTATTATTTCACTATTATCCTTCCCAAATATAATGGAATTACATGAGTTTTATTCCAAGTTTATATAATACAATCTTCTATCTATTTGGAAATTGAATTAAGGTCTCAAAACCCTCATGTTCACTTTAAAGTGATCAATGGTGTGCATAACTCATGACACCGATTTTGAAACACACATTGGCTACAACTCTTCTTAAGGGATTTCCATACTTGAGAAATATTTTAATCCTTTCCATCATGCAATGAAATCTGAAACAATTACATTCTCCATTTTTTTACAATTGGTAAGATCAAAAACTGTCAACTTCGGTAGCATTGATCTAAATTGAAGAAGGAATTTTCTGCAGAGATCTCCCAATCCAGTAATTGATCAAGATTGTAAACTTGTATATCATACTAAATTTGGTCCCTCTAATGACTATATAAAACACCTGAGCTTCACTACTTCTTATTATTGAGGAATTCCCATCATATGATCATAATGAAAAAAAAGTGTTAAATATTGTTTCATATCTCCTGAGTAATTAAATATTGGAAGTATGGTATTCACAAAATTTTGTAGGGGAGTAATCAAATCAACCCATTCAGGGTAAGATTTATTTTTCGGATGAACTTGTCCATGTCATTCCTCCAAAGCTTCCAATCAAGTTGATAATGCCTCAATTTTTTTATAAGCATTTGGGGAATATATGGATGATTTGTAACCTATGTAGGTACAGAAACAGGATATTGAGTTGGTGCAATGATAGGAAAATCCACTAGTGGTGGTTGTTGTATTTTCCTTGGATAACACACTAGAAAATGATTATTATAATGTGTTTGTTCCTTCCTTGGTTGTGTACCCAATTGAGAGAATTAATAATCCACATCTGTAGCTACTAAAAATACTCTTTTCTGGGGATCTCTTAAAGGATGTTCATGTTGAGGACCTGCCAGGGAGGTAAATTTTGCAGCAATGCTACAAAAATGAAACTCTATATTCAATTTTTCAACTCCTTAATTTCCAATTATTTCATTTAAAATCTCTCTTCAAGAGAATTATATTGACCAAATCTTGTAGAAAAGTGAGATGCAATATGAATTTTACATTTCCTCTGGTTAAATTCCTTTCAGAGGCGGGAAGTTGGTTATTTGAAGGCATACCTAGATTTTTGGTTAGCCTCTATTTTCGAGTATGTACATATTCTTAATTTTCCTCGGTGTGTGCCATATTATGGAAAAGAACATCATAGTCTGATTCACCTGAAATAGAATCGTTTTTTTCAGGATCATCTGTAATTTTGTAAATGACATTTAATGATGCATAATGAATTGATGACATTTTTTCAGTATCTTTGTATGTTTGTCTCCCTATGTATCTTCCATGAGACTATGTTATCCTGTATGATGAATTCCCAGGAACTGTTTGGCAGAGTGTAACCTAAATAGAATCCTGGGATTGTTTATTTATACACTCACTTTGTGTATTCATTCCTAATCATGAGAAAACTAACTTCCGTTGAGGTGGAGATTATAGATTTTAAAAATACTCTAGCCCTAAATATTGGGGTTGTTCCTTTTCTTATTCTTCAAACATCTGAACATTGTTTAATTAATTTTAATGTTGAATTATATGATCCCCCAAAAATTCAAGATGGGGTGATTCTTGAAATTCTATGGATGAAATTCATGAATCTTCACTTCTAATTTTACGAATTTTGGTTCATACATTAGTTGGGTGCATTATCCGAAAATCACTCAAATAACCTATTTTAGAATATCGTTGTGCTATTTCAGACATTTTCATTCTCTAATTGATGATATCCTCTAAATGGGACACCTTCTCAATATTCTTAGATTCTTGGTGTAAAATTAACTCAAAAACATCTTTTACATCGGCCTAACCCTAATGAGAACTAGTTGAGGTATGTTCTTGAGAATACATTTGATTACAAAAAAAATATGTTGATTTTATTATACTATGGGAAGTAATATTACATGAGACAAATTTTGGAAACATTGCAAATTTTGAAGTGCAGTGAAATAAAATTCTCCACGTGCACCCAATCCTCTGATACGAACACCAGATGGGGTGTTCGAAATTAACTAGCACAACCTCTTTAGAGCATTAAGGCATTCACGTTGAAGGGTTCTCTACTGTTTTTAAACCATTGGATGTTGGGAAACTGAGAGAGATGCTAATTCAATTTAACATTTCATCCATTCTATTACCTTAACATGAATTTGATATTCATCATATGGTAATACTTTGGTTTTCAAATGGAAGGATTCTTCTATAAGTTGAGGCAGATATCATGAATATAGTCTTCTGCCATGAATTCTAGAATGTTATACAAGGAATTTTCCAAAAGACAGAACCTGACTCTTATTTATCCTTTAGCCAATTTTCATCTCTTGTTTAACATATCTTCATGATAGGTTACTAGAGGTTTCTTCACATAGTCTGACCAAAGGGGATTCTCTATACTAGAAGACAAATGTACAAAGGGAGGTTCAAAGATTGATTATTCCCTTAATATTTCATCTGGTTGAGAAAGTGTTTCATCCGTCAATGATAAGGAATTAGACATGAATGGCCTTGTGTTTGCATGTTCTATGAGATATGATGGATTTCTCATTGCTACATTATCAATTATAGAATTATCGTGACAATGTGAAGTTCTACTATGGAGAGGAATTTTGTGGTGAATTCCAACAAGGGGAGGATCACCATTGTGGATTACCTCAAGGGATAAATCCTCTTAATCTTTGGTCTTCTAGCCACATGGAGGGTTTCCATGGCTCTTATCCAGAGATATGCGCTCTAGATTGAGTAAATTTTTATGAATCAAGCCTTCATGATGAAGTGTCTGATGAAGAATATCAGAATTACTACTAACACTCCCATAATTTGGTATTGAGATGTTAGGATCATGAGATGCAATAGATAAATGTTTGAGGTCTTCAATAACTCTAACATTAAAAGGATCCAAATCACATTTTGACTCATTATTTTCCATCATTTCATAGAGAGACTTCTTATTGGATGTTTTGTTATACATCTTTGGGACCACTTAATAGGAAAAGTGGTTATCATGGGTAGGTTTTTGTTCCTGCCTTGTATTGGTTACCAGAACGG
Organism: Viscum album; assembly: GCA_963277665.1. Lineage (NCBI taxonomy): Eukaryota > Viridiplantae > Streptophyta > Magnoliopsida > Santalales > Viscaceae > Viscum > Viscum album. The sequence continues at coordinate 608,221,846 of OY728133.1, read as the reverse complement.
ATTGATTACCTCCAATTTGAAAGGATGTATGTCCCCAATATTTTTGTCTGTGTGATATGGGATTGTATGCCCCATGACATTCTTGGACTGGAACAGAGGTGTGTATCTACTCCGAGATGGAATGTCTATGTGTCATCCAATATGTGGGGACAGATTAATATTTTTATTCCCCTAGTACAACTGATGAATTTTTTATAATATCCTAGTACTATTCCAGTATATGGGAAGATATTTGAATCTTCCCTTTCACCATTGATAATATGTGTTTGGGGACTTCAGCTGTTGGATTGGGAATTTACATCCATTTTGTACTTAAAGTAGGTGTATGTTTCTTCTCCTATCCTCATTTTACTATCAATGGGAATTTACAATACTCATGCAAGGTGGGAGACTTGGGTATGCCCCAGATATGTCATTGGGGATTTCCAATTGACTTCTCTGGGTGCTGCCATATGAAACTGTTTGCAGGCTTGATGAATGTTGCCAAGTGTATGTGCCTTCTAGCTGTTTCTTATCAAGTATGGTTGAAGAAATTCATTCAATACTGGAAGAAGATAATTATAGAAGAATTGGTGAATGTAAGAAAGTGTATGCTCCTATTTAATAGTTTCCACCACATTTGATTGGTAGGCTTCTTAAAATAAAATCAGACGAGCCTACTGACTGGAAGATAACTTGTAAGCAGGTGTATGTGCCTATTAAAAGTACTCCATTTTGTTTATCCAATGTGATTAGTGGGTTACATCCATATGAGTCTGATGGACATCAAAATCAGGATGCACGGGTGTCTATACTTACTCGTTGTTCACCATCATGTTATGTTGATAGACTTCTCCAAAGGAGAAAAGGTATGAACCTTCTACCTATTGATCAGATGTTTTCCCTGACAATTCTTCTTGCATTTCCGGGTCTGTGAGACTTGGGCCGAACGTCCAGTGGCAACACCTCCATCATTTTGGGTGTTCACTACCTCGTGATTCTACTGGAATAAATTATTGGTGGGAGTCATCAGGAAGGACCCCTCCATTCTAGAATTGAGTCCTTGAGTGACATCTTGATTTTCCTCCCTGTATGAGTGATACTTTTTGTTGTATTTCGGGGACAAGGACCGAAAACAGTTGAAAATGGGGGTTGAAATCATCTACTTCTTGATCATCTGTCATCGTTGGCTAGATTATCGTGAATTATTATTGACTTGGAGGGCCTTTAGGGTAGCCTACAATGCCGATATGGTACCGTGCTAACGATACTCCTTTATTAGAACATTGGAGACCTAGTATTGAAGATTCTAGATGGGTGATAATGTCCTTCCCGTGGATGAGGATCTATCTTGAGCAACATTTGGGATGTTCATAGATTTCTACTTCAAGAAAGACATTTTTGGATTAAATGGAGTTCTGAAGAAAACATGACAACCAAAATAAACTCCATTAAAGCGACATCTTTTAGATGGATACATGTGATATTTATTCCTTTGTCTATAAATACTTTATCTATCGATAGGGGCCTGATAGGTGGTTGAAATTACTAACATGGTAAAGGATTCATTTCGAGTTCACCATTTTTGTTTCGTAGTTCCTTGAAATGTGTGTTCTAGTTTTAAGAATCACTATTTCTAGGCAGTTTCCATTGGACTTATTCATGGAACCAGAAACAACCAACAATTGTTTATACAAAGGGTAACTTCTTTCCAAAGGTAGGAATTCATTATGTTTTAACATTATGATACTTAGGAATGTAAATTATTCAATAGGATGGGAGTTCAAACTCATGAAACCCATTGGGGGGATTTATTATCAACTTCGGGACTCCCTTTGTAAATTTATGATATTTATAATAATCCTTATTAATTTACCATGAATTACATATGTTTCCCTTATAATTTACAATCCCTTATTAACATGTGTAAACTTTAGAATCATCGTTATGTATTCATGGTTATTAATTAATGGAGATATCTGTATGTATTCATGGTTATCCATCAATTGTATCCTTCGATATACTATTTCAAGATTATTTTAATCATCATTATGATGATACTAGTTTTTAAGCCACTCAGTAGGGCACTCAGGATTTTATTGTCATCCAGGAGATGAAGTCTTGTTTTGATATTGGGATCATACCCATATAAATGGGCTACCTACATATCCTTGTTAAAGGAATTAGAAACCTCATAGTTTGGTTCCACTTAATGGTACACATCATACCTTTCAAGGTCTAGTGATAAGGACCTAACCATACTGTTTAATTTCATGTGGTATGTAAGTCTACAAAAAATGTGTGTAGTTAATTTTTGGAGTGGTACTTATGTCGAAGTATCCCAATGAACATAGAAAGGATATGGGTTTCCATTTTAGATTATTCCCTTTTGGGAATTTGGATTAAGGAGAACATAGTTACTTTTGAAATTCTGTGTTTGAACCTCAAGGAGGCTTCTGATGTATCCCATGTGGATGGGAATAAAATCCCACGTAGTTCAATAATTCTCATATGAGAGTATAGTTCTTCGAATGAAATGATTTTTGGATTACTTCTTGAAAAAAATTCCTTGATGATGTGGGGTGTTAATTTGGATATTATTCCTACAGAGGATGCCTAGATTTAAGAAATTATGGTTGGATTCCTGAAGAGGATTTCCAGTGATCATGGGAACTGAGAAGGCTTACTATGTATCCCAATTATAGTGGGAATTAGAGTTCTCTTAGTTCATTCTAGTGAGTTTTTGTCCACATTTTGTAACCATCATGAAACTCTAAGCCCACGCAAGTCATGTTCAGTGTCAAAATGCAAAGGATGTGATAGATTCAATAATGACAAATACACTTTTATTCCTCCACTGGTGGAGGAGGGAGAGCCCATGGTGGTGATTGTGGATAAGGGAAAGGTGACCTGGGAAGAGGATGAGGTTAAGATCCCTCCCTCTATTCTCATTACATTGGACAATAGTCCAATGAACGGAAGGGATGAATGTTAGGGTCTTATAACCAGATTTCTACCCCAAAATTGATCCTTGAATGGAGGGAGACTTCTCATTTGTTCAAAGGAAGGTGTGAACAATACCATACCTACTAGAACACCTAAGGTTCCTGACCTCTTTGAGAAAGGAGAGGTCATGACACAAACCCTCATTTAAACTGGGAACTTCTTTGAACTATTCATGGTAGAAAGGTCCATGTGACTAGGGATATAAAAAACCCTAGACACCCAATCAACCCTAACCCCATTTTAAAAAAAATGTGGGAAACCTTCAACTATGGATATACAAACCCAAATAGAAGACATGTTAATATGCTTTTCCCAAAGGTTTGATAAGTCATGAGGTTTTGGTGGAGGCATCAACTTAGTCCTTTTTTGATATCAGAACCAAGGAAGGAGATACCTTACCATGAATGGATTCAAATAGGGTACATGAGTAATTATATAGGATTTATACCAATAGCAGTTGCATAGGTACCTTGCACAAGTGTGCCGCGTAGGTACCCCTTACTGTGGAACCGCATTGATGTGACACGCAGGTGTGTCGTGCAGTTGTGTCATGCATGTGTGCTGCACAGATGTGCTGCAATGATTTTCCACACAATTTTTAATGATTACTAAAGAATATATTCACTTGTGGGAACCAAACCAATGTAAAATTTTTTAAATTCTTTCAAATAAATGTTATCCCATTTAATTATCTCTTCTCTCATGTTTTATAGAGCTAAATGAGACAATTTGAGGGATCAAGCAAAAAGAGATACGCAATGGCAGATTCAGGGAGCCTTTGAAATTTTTTAGTCCTGAAATGGAGAGACTAAGGGTTCTATTTATAGTCATGGATGGGCCTGGTCTAAGGGCCGTTTTCCACCAAGTTTCACCACGCTGGTCCTCTATGCAAGGGTACATAAATTGTTCTGTTGTGGAGACCTACTGCATTGGTCTGTCGTGTAGCTCTGTCGTGCTGGTCTGTTGTGCCAACCTTTGTAGGGTTTGGCTTTCCTCTCAATTAATATAACACCACCTTGGGATTTTGATATATATAGGGCTATCATCATGGCCATTTAGTATTCTAATGTAGTGTCAATAGAGATGAGGGTATTTGACACATTCTTAAATAATAATTAAATTTAATACATAAGATGGTATGAAAATCAAATCATGTATCTTAAAAGAGCACACTGTATAGATATAGTTCATATAAAGTAGAAGAAAAAGGAAAATAAACATTTTTTGGTTGTAGCTAGGCCAATATTGGAGATCTAGGCGTGTCAACATATATCAAATAGATTAGAACCATGACACACGTAGTTATTGAAATGAGGCCCCTATGTAGATCTGATTCAGACATTTGTAAGAGAAGGACTCATGTGTCACTAAGGTGTAGCAATGATATCAATAATTGTTTATATAGAATCTCATAACATCAAGTAGATAAGATGTTAATTGTATAGTTTAATTTCTTGTAACAAGGACAAATGGTTTCATGTAGTTTAACATCATGCGATAAGGAGAAAAAATTCTATGCATTTTAACATCTTGTAGCATGAGGGTTTATGGTTGTTATTCAGTATATCATCTTGAAAATATTACTTTTTATTGTGTAGTTTTAACTCATGTTTTATGGATTTTCGAAGTTATGCAGTTTTCAGTCTTGCATTAAGGATGATGTGTGCAACTACACAATGTATTTCTTTAAAAATATCACATTTGTTGGAGTTGTAATAAATCTCCTTCCATTAAGATGAGGGAATAATCTCCATTTGAGTTGACCATTTGTATAAAATAAGGTCCTTCCAACATTGGCTCATTCTTCAGATGTTTCTTTTCTGGTATCATTGGAGACCGGAGGACCAATACCAATTCTTCTAAATGAAATGAAGGGAGGAAAAATTTATTGTTAAAGGCTTGTTCAATTTTGTTTTGATAGACTTATAATTGATGAAATGTGTGCAATATTTTTTAGTATAATCATTCCAAACCATTTCAGAGACCTTTCATATATAGAAAACTGATCACATATTGCAGCTCTGAATAAAGGAAATTGCATTTCAATTGAAAAAACTGCTCCAATTATGTATACTAATGAATAAGGAGTTTCTTAAGTAGCAGTATGGATAGTAGTCTGATAAGACCATAAAGCAAGAAAATGTTTATCATGCCATTATTTCGTATATTTATCCACCATTTTCTGAAGTATATTTGATGGGGTCTTATTAAAATCCTATATCTGGCATTTGGTCACTGTATGATAGTGAGATGAATGGTTGCATTTGATATTGTGCTCCTAATGTAACTTCTTTACCTCAATAGAATAGAAATTGTTTACATTTTCCATTGATATAGTATGAGCGACACTAAATCTATTGATGATGTTAGTTTTGAAAAAAATGAAAATGATTTTGGATTTGACTTCATTGAGAGGAATTTTCTCAACCCATTTGGAAAAGAAGTTAGTAGATGTAATAATACACTTTATCTTATTATCCGTAGCTAGAGGATAAGGTCCTACTACATCCATTCCCCATGTAGAAAATGGCCAAGAGTATTTAGTTGTATGTAGAAACTCTGAGGGTTTCTGAATGAAGATTGAATGAATTTGGCAGGGATGAAATTACATAGGGAAATCTTTACAATCCAACCTCATTGAAGGCCAAAAGTATTCAAGCCTATGGATTTGATCAGAAAGCCTATGCCCCAACAGCTGAGCACCACATGCTCCGGAATGTACATCATACATGAAAGTTTATGTTTTTTCCCCATCAATACATCTAGAGATGATTCCATCAAAGCCTCCTTTTTGGAGGATTTTCTGGTGATCTGGACTATCATAAAGTGTAAAATTGGATGCTTGTTGTTGGATCTATTCTTTTTTCAACCCAATATGAGGGAAGTAATCCATTTTGAAGATATTACATGATAGGTATTCTCCATCACATGGTATAGCCAGACAGCTCAGAAAGATCATTAATTTTATTAATTTCCTCCATTATGGTTTGAACAAATGTGAGAACATATAACGATGAGCTATGATGAGAATGTCTCATCACGATTTGGATCTTCCAAGGTTATATCTACATTAGCCAGTGAATTAGCTTTGGCATTTTGTGATCATAGGATAAAAAACAATGTACACTCTCAGGGAAATTCATCCATTAATCCTCTGATGTAATCACAAAAAAGAATTAACTCTTCTTTTCTGATAGAATATTACCCATTGATCTATTTGATTACCAATTCTGAATCACATTTCACTTTAATGTGATTCACTTGCACATAATGTGAAAATTCTAATCCTGCAATGAGAGCTTGATATTTTGCTTTAATGTTGGAACCACATTCTAATAATATGAAGGAATAACGAAATACTACTTTTTCTGGGGAGATATGTACAATTCCTAACCCAACAATGTTGTGTTTAGATTTTTCCATTCTCTTCCATGTTGGACTTCTGAAAGCACCATCAAAGTAAATTACCCATGTTTGGGAATTATCCTGAATAGAGAAGACATATTCATCAGGATGTTTAGTATCCAATGATGTATCTTCTGCAGATGGTTGTTTAGCAAGGATGTCGGACATATCGTGGCCTTTTATTTCCATCTGGGGAAGAAACAAGATATCAAATTTTTTCAAAATAACTTCCCACCATGCTGGACGCCCAGTAAGCATAGGATGACTGTGAATAATTTTGAGTGGGTTATTGCAAGATACCAATTGGTCCTTATGATGATTTAGGTTGTGCCTCAATTTCTGAACTACAATGATTAATTCCAAGTATCATTTTTCCATACTTTAATATAGAGTTTCTCCATCAAGCATAGTTCGACTAAGATATTTAAAGATGTTCTCATTCCCAGCATCATTCTTTTGGCATGGAAGGCACCCAGTGATCGCTCTAATGCTGTCACATAGAGAATAAGTGGTCTTCCTTCAATAGATGGAAATAATAAAGGTATACTCAAGAGATATTTCTTGAGGGTATCAAATTCTTCTTGGTAGTCTTCAGTCCATTGATAGGTGACTCCCTTCTTCATTAATCTGGTGATGGTAAGACACTTTCCTTCCAAATTAGAGATAAATAATCGAATATAGGCCAAGTTTCCATTGAGTCCTCTTAATTATTTCAAATTTCGAGGAGGTGAAAAGCAATGGATTTATTTGTTTTCTCAAGATCAACATCTATACCACGATGGCATATAACGAAGCCAAGGAACTTTCCTAAGGTTTCCCCGAAAGCACATTTGAAGGGGTTCATCTTCAAATTGTGTTAACGAAGTTTATTGAATGTGGTATCTAGATCAACCAAGTTATTGGAATGTTTTCTAGATTTGAAAACAAAATTGTCCACATATCAATCAAAAAAATTCCCTAATAAGGGATTGCTGATATGTTGCATGGGAAGTTGATATGTTGCACCAAAATTCTTGGAGCTAATGGGATTTACCCTATAGAAAAATAGACAATGAGGGGATATGAAGGCTGAATATTCTTCATCCTCTGGGCCATATAGATTTGATTATACCCATAGTATCAATCCATGAAGGAAAGGCCTTAATAGATATCTATTTCATCAATTAAAAGCTCTATGATTTGATTGATGAAGTCATCTTTAGTAAATTTACTGTTAAGATCTCTTAAATTAATGCAAACTCTGATTTTCCCATTCTTATTTTTCCCTGGGGAAATTTTGGATATCCATTTGGGATATTGAACTTCCCTAAAAAATTATTGTTTATAATCATACCAACTTTATCTTCAATTTTAGAAGCATGAGTTGGGTGTGTTCTTCTTGTTTCCTGAATGAATCCTCGATGTTTTTCTGGAAAACCAAAATTATGGGTGGCTAAATAGGAATTAAGACCTATAATTTCTATATAATTCCAAGAAAACATATATTATGTTTCTTTTGAAATTATGTATAAACCCCTTTCTCTTAAAAATTCATGGGCGTACTAATTATAGTAGGGTGTGGATCTTCTTATGTACCAAGATTTATTTCTCTAAGCTCATCCACAGTGGTAGAGACACCTTCCTCATATGTTGGAAAAGAATCTTTGAGATCATAATCATCTTCTCCATTATGTGTTATATCTTATGTTTTTAGTTTCATAGTAGATGATGAAACAAAACTTTCAAATTTAGGAGAGTAGTCAGTATTTGAAAATTCTGAAGAAGAGGTCACCATTTTTTACCCTACTGATGATGAAGAGTCTTTCTTGGGTAATAAAGAGGAGATGATGGATTCATAATCAACATCTAGTTCTTCCTATAGAATTGCTAAATCTTATTCTATTATAATTGATGAAGTATATACTAGATGCAATTTAGTGGATGAAATTATGAAATCACCATTTAAGCTTCCATCACTACATGGTGAATTAACAATTTCTCCCATGTTGTCTAGCTCAATTTTCGTGATTGACATTTTTAAAGTTACTGGGAGACATCTGTAATTTTGTTTTACCTTTTCAATTTGATTAATAGGTAACACATAATCTATACTCAAAAGTATGAATGGGTTTTTTGGGATCTTTTCCAGTCCATTCGGAGCATTAACCTTGGTAATATTCATTGCCATGGACTTCTTTCCTTTTGTGTAATAAATCTATTCCTCAATGTATTGAGATTCATGATAAATCCCTATTTTATTTAATATGTTTTTCATAATAAATGATATAATTTCCTCACATTGTTCTAAATATATTCATTTATGAAATATTTGGGATTAAATAAATAATTTGAAAATTTGATTAAAATTTCAGTTTTACCCTTTTAAAATGTATTGTAGTATTTTAATGATAAATATTTAAATATTTATTATGTGAACATAATATTTTGTAACAGTGTTCATAGATTTATATTCTAAAACTTTTTTTCAAGAAACTAGAGCTAAAGAGTTTATTTGGATGGAGTAAATGATACATTAAGTCAATGGTGGGATGGACTTGGTAGAATGGACATGGGATCAGTATTTCGGCCATAACATCATCATCGGTGATTGGATAAGGACCAGATTTTGAGAGGATCTAAAGGATGCATCTTAGCGTGAATCATAGTTCTGGAAGGACATCTGATTCACGTGTTTGAATGGTTAAATAGGTTGTGCAGGTGGGCATAAAATATTTGGCCGAGATTCCTCATTCACACTTGAAACCACTTTGAAAATAGACTCCCCCCCACTCTATAAATTGGTTTTTTTCTCATTTGGTGGGGTTGGGATGTGCATTTTGAAGTCTAGGGAAGAGGATAATTAGATCCAAGCTAATTCCCCAACCATTTCAACAAGTGTATCTCTTGAAGCATGGATCCCTTCGATGAAGTGTTATTCTTCTCCTTTGTGTTGTAATGCTTTTGTTTGTGTAATAAATTTCTTTGAACATCTTTTATTTCTTCTATTTTCTTCTGTTTTAATAAAATTTCTTCTTCTCTTAATATTCATCATTGGTTTGTAATCTCAGTTTCAAATGATTGAAATGCCCCAATGCAGGCTTCATTGAATTCAAAGATATCATACATTGAAAGATCGTTTGTTAATGGTTGGTTTTTACTTGAAAAACATGTAAAAAATATTGATGAAATACCGCATGTCCCTGAAATATTTTATTTTGCATGGATATAGGTGGGAATGGGATGTTTTTAAATCACTTCAATCTTTTCAGGATATACTTCAATTAATTTCTCAATGATATGGTGGTGTATGAAAATATACTTATGAACTATAAAATTTCATTTCTCCCAATTCAAAACCATATTTTTATGATCACACCATTTTAGTTCCATTTTTAAGTGATTGAAGAATGTTTAAAATTAATTCCCATATATAGGGATGTCATCAATAAAAACATCAATAATATACGTCACTTTGTCATGGAAAATATATGTTATACACCATCAGAAAGTAGCTGGAGTGTTAGACATACCAAATGACATATGACGATATGAAAATGTTCTATATGAGAATGTGAATGTTTTATTCTCTTGGTCTTAAAGGTTAATTGATATTTGATTATATTTATAATAACTATATAAGAATCAACAAAATTAATTCCCTTCATAACACTCCAACATTTGGTCCATGAAACTTATTTATAAGTGGTCCTTCCTTTTGGAGTCATTTAGCTTTCTGTAATTAATGTATACTCTCCAACCCATATCTCTCTGAGTTAGGATCAGTTCATTATTTTCATTTTACATTATAGTGAAACCCACCATTATGGGTACCACATGTAAGGGACTAACCCACAGACTATCTGAAATTGGTTATATAATTCCCACATCTAGCAACTTGATCACTTTTATTTTTATCCCCTTTTTATTGGACGATTTAACAACAATGTGACAATACATATTTTTTATCTCCTTCTTCTCTAATAATCATGTGGGTGAAAATGGATGTACTAATTCCTATATGGACATCCACCATCCAAACAATAGCTTTTTTTCTTCTTCTTATAACCTACAAATGTGTGCCCTCTTTCTCTCTTTTGATGGGCGCATTGAGAATAACAAGGAGTGTGTCCTTATCACCTGAATACACGTACTTATAAGATGATAGAAGATGATTAATTTCAAATTGTGGATCCTTAATAAATAAAGGCACGATGGGTTCCACTAATTCTCTTTCTAAACTATCTGTAATTACTATGTGCATCCAATAATGACCTCTATGAACTGAAATATATTACAGATAATTTTTTTCTGATTAAGGATTGATGTCCACTGAATCCATATCATTGAAAGGAAAATTACTAACCATGTCAATCACTACACATTACACATAATCTTCAACTATTATTAGGGTGAAAAAATCCTCACTTTACACAATTGAATTTTTTTTAGATATTTGAGGACACAAAAAGATACTATTTCATTTCCCACTAGAAATATCAACTCTTCTTGATGAACATCATTCAAAACATTACCCAATTATTTAAAGGGTCATCATAAAATGAGTGGCACTTATTCATCATTCTCCATATCAAAGATAATAATTTTCCCCAGGTAATTAGTTTCCCAACAATCACCAAAACAACTTCTAGAAGCCATTTTGGGTATTTAATCATGCGATCTGGCAGTTGTAGTGCTACATAGGTAGGATTCAATTAATTTAGTCTCATATTCTTAAATATACCAAGAGGTATTAAGTTAACACTATCCCCCAAAGTTGTAAACGCCCTTCTTAAACTCACAATATCTGATTTCACAAGAAATGTAGAAACTCTTGGGATCTTGATGCTTTAGATGAATTCAATGTTGTACCACCACGAAGCACCCCTTATTAAAAGTAATGGTACCAAAATCCTCCCTTTTTCAGTTATTTAAAAGGGTATCTATCATGAATTTTATGTTTGTGATAATTTGATTCAATGAATCTGAAAAGGGTATATAGACATGGAGATTCAAAAAACCTCCATGAATGTTCAGACTGCTGGACCAATTTCATCTCCTTCATATATTTCAAAAAGGAAAATGTGGTTTGATATGTCTTGACCACTGTCTTTTCATTATCATTCATGGAACACTTCCCATTGGAAATCTTTGGGGGGGGGTAACCTCCAATTTTTCATCTTCATTTTAAAAATATGGTACATATTTATTTTGATTTTAAGATTCACCTCATGCTTACTTTTTGGTCACTTGATGAGGATTTCCCTTCCCACTTCTCAGTGTGATAGCATTTTCCTCCTCCCATGGGTTCTTATTTGTATTTTCTGGTATTGTTTCTGGTTTCAATATAGTGATACGATTAGTTCACTATCTATTATTGTTCTCAAGTATTTTTATATATATTTCTTTATTTTGTAATCGTGTTTCAGTAGTGGTGATGAATTTAGACATAATTTCCTCAAACTTTCCTGGATGAAATGGTTGAGGTTGTTGCTGTACAAATAGTTTTTATTTTAGTTGTTGAGGAGGCTATGTTGGATGAGGGATTTGATAGCCTTGTTGTTGATAGAAGCATTTTTTATATTTATAACTCTTTTTTCTTAGATATGTAATTTCATATCTTTGATCTGAAATACTAGGTGGATTCTAGGGTCATGGATGATAATTCTTCCTCTATTATCCCCAAAACGTATTTTCATTGTCTTTCCATGAAGGTATCTAATATTGATGGAACATATTGGGACCTGAGTTATAATAAAAATAACATTCTTCAATTTTTTGACTAGACGACACTTAATATTTGACATGCGTCCATGGTGTGGATGTAACCAAATTTTCTACAAGAAGGATGGTTGATTGATTGAACTTGTGAAGTTTTTTTTAAATTAATGTTATAAATATTATTTTATAGTACATAAAGTTGACAATACAACATCATATTGTCGTCAACATTATGAATACCTCTCATCTGATTTCCTCACTCAAAATTCCATTGGAAGGTATTTGACAACATATCCATAAAAATATCAAACAATTCTTCATGAGATTTTTCCATTATAGTTCCTCCTGTATCCACACCCACAAAAGATTTTAGGTCCATTTTGAGAACCCTGTAGAATGTTTGATCTTTCATTCATAGTATGATTACATGATAAAGACATTTTGCTTATAATTTCCTTGAAATTTTCTCATGATGGATACAATGATTCTGATTCATGCTACTAAAATTATGAATCTCATTCCTCAAAGTACCCATTTTGGAGTGAGGAAAGTATTTGGATATGAAGTGTTGATCCAATTCATCACAAGTGAGGATAGAAGGATGGGTAATCCTTTTTATCCAATCATTTTCTTTTTCCATTTTGGAAAAGGGAAATATTCATTTTAGAATATCATCTTCTAACAATCCATAGTAGTGGAATGTGTTGTAAATATCCAAAAAATGGGAGATGTGCATTAGGTAACAGACTTTGAAATCCCACAAATTGTATTGTATTATGAGTATGATTCATAGTGGATGTGTTGATTTCAAATTGGTGTGCCTGTAATGGTGGCCATACAATTCCTATATATGATCCATGAATTTATGAAAGTATGTACTCCTTAAGGGTACATCATAGAATTTTTTAGAGGATTTCGAATATACTACTACTCCTATTAAAAATAAGGATGTATATTTAGATACAATTGTTGTATAAATTATGGTGAAAGAGACTATTATAGTTTTTGTTGGTCATACACCAGTTGAAATGATGTTTGTGGTCATTAATGGTGTCATTGAATATACCCCATTATGTTTGATGGTGGATGATAGTTAGGTTAACCATCAGTAGTGAACTGTTGGTTTTGGTTCCCATCATGTAAAAACATTTATCCAACTCTGTAGGCAACATCCAGTTCTTCTGCTTCTATGTTCTCCATGGGGACATTCTAGATCTTTTTTCCCATATGGTTTTTATATCACCTTGATAGAGTTCGTTCAATTCTTTGTGAAATGATTGTGACTACATGGTCTTGACACACTTGGAATGAGTAATATGTTGAATCATTAAGCGATGGTCCTTCACAATAGAATACAAAACACGAATCATAAAAGGGAAATCCTAAAATTACTAAAAATTTAAATGATATTAATAGTATAATATTTTTACAATTTCTTAATATTGTTTTCAAATAATTAGTAGAAACTCAAATTAAAAAATTATTTAATTAATCTCCAGAAACGGAACCATAATTTGTTTTCATGAAAATGTGTTACTTTTGGGGGAAAAAATTCAAAAATCCCTCCCCCAGATATAGTATAGTTTATGTATCGGATTGATACACTAGGAGGATTAACATGTTCTATAATGTAATTCATATTTAATTAATTTAGTGTATTATGAATGCAAAATAAATATTTATTTTTTTTTAAATCCATTAATATGATGGAATGATTATCTAATTTATTTTACTTAATAGTTTAACTTAAATTTATAAAGACATAACTATTTTTAACAATTTATATAGGAAATGCATCGGGGCTGCAGTTGGATTTGAAGGTCATCGAGAATTTATTAGCTTATTATTTTGGTTTTCTTAATAAATCACATATCATAGATTCACATGTTATGGAACTACCTTAGTTTAGTGAGATCCAATTGAAACACCCCAAGCTTCCACAATATGTTTCCCTTTGAATAATGCAATAGAGTGCATTGTATACAACATGGAGTTTTAACACACCACGACCAATCAAACTAGCGGTTATGATTAGTAATACCCACTTTTTGAAATTTTATAAATTTTATTTTTGAAAATGGACTTCATTTTTAAATTCAGAATAGCAAAATTATCTTATGGTGAATTTTTGGTGTTTTTCCGAAAACATTCAATTTTTGATGAATAGTGAAAAACAATGTGTTATTGTTTAAAATTGAATTTTTATTTAAATAATTATTTATTTTATTTAAATTTATTTTTAATCAAAATAGATACACAATACCTTTATTACTTCAAAGTAATTCATTTTAGTCATTTGATAAAAATATTAGATGTATAAAATTTTATTGAACTTTTAATCATCTTTAAACCACCTACTAGGCACATTTGTAAATTTGCATAAAAAGTAATTTTACCGCTTTTGTAAATTGAATTTTTTAAATCTGAGATACATAGTTGATATCAGTAACTAAAATGTTGTTTACCAAGATGAAAATAATTTTTTATGAATAGAAATTTTTGACTTTTATTTACCACGGTTAAAATTAAATAGGGTAATTAAAAGAAAGAAATAATATTATTATTACACTAACACATTTCCTAATTCTATTGGATAATTGTATTTTGTCCAAAATCAACCTTAGGTATAAATTATGATATTTTTGGTCAACTTGTATTATATTGGGACATTTATTATTATTTTATTTAAAGAAGAGTTAAAAGAGTCAAATGCAAATTTCCATAACTGAAATATTTTTAATATAGAGTTAAACATAAGATAAATTCAACTATAAATATTAATTAAAAATCTAAACATATTTTATACATAATGGAATTTTATTTATAAATTTTACACATTAAATAATTAAATTTATTTATGACACAATGATGATGTATTAAATAACTTTTTAATAAAAGATTAAAATAATTGATATTATAAATATCCAAATAAATATAAATTGATAATTTTGATGAATTAAATTAATTTTATAGGTTAATATTACATTTTAGAGTTTTTGAAAAAAATTAGAAGTTATAAAGTTTTTATGACCTTCAAAAAAAATACCAAATAGTGTAAAATTGACATAAAAGATTTTTTAAAACAAAAACTATATTATTAATTGATATAATATTCCTAGAAATCTAAGTTTCAGCAAAAGGACTTATATAAGGTTAATATGGTGACCTAAACCTATCTAAAACCTATTGGTTGAGAGGTTCTCGACCCATCCCCCATTTATCATCGAAAAAAATCATTTTGGAGCAATTATAAACTGAATATGATTGTATAATAAAACAATATTTCAAGCTTTTCCTAAAGTGACCCTCAACTCTTTTATAAATGGATACTTACCCTTCTCTCAAAATCACACCTCCAAACCCATTTTTATGGTGCCACCACTAATCAAATATCCTCCCAAATACGCTCAATTTTACCTAGATCCCTTACTTTGATTACAAATCGAACCTAAGGAGACATTTTGATCAACTCAAAAGGAAACACCCGAAGAAGATGTAATAATTTCACCACCACTTTCAAAGTTCTTTTCTTCTTACACTTACTCTTTATTTGTTGTTTCCATACCAAAATAATAACTCCAAAAACTTATACATAGAGTGATATTATTATAAATATGGTATAACCAAAATAATTATTCTATCCATACTAGATTGATAAGTCACCATATGTGTGTATGTACAGCTTACTGTATCCACGTCATGGTGTAGTTGGTTATTCAAACACTTCATTATTTGGATGGGTATAATAATGAATATAACTGATGTAAATAATAAATGTAACATGTTAATGATTCTTTATATATTATATACCATCCAATTACATATTATTTCACCATCAATAGAATGATATTGTCGCCTTTGTGTACGTACGAATTACCGTCTCCATGAACGCGATGATATTCATTCCCCTTCATAACCATTCAAGAATAATTTTCTTTTTATAATTAAAAATAATGTTTAAGAACTTAATATAATTATTTATATGATTCTAATTCATCATATCCATTACAAATATGGCTTACATAACCAAATATATAAAGGGAAAAAAATCAGTTAACACCCAAAACAATGATACTACTACAATATAATTAATAAAGTAATATTATAAGATCATATATGATATCATATTTCTATATGTGGTTCTTGTATAATTTGATAACAATTATTGAACTATTATAAAAGAGTTTAACATACCCTCGACCACGGAAAAGTACAAGGTAAGGGTTAATTCTACAATCTCATCATTATCCTAGGTTGTTTATAAGTGAGTAACTTTTGGGAACTCTTTATCATCCACATATTTGTTTCTCAAAAATGTATTTAAAAATATTTTTACTATTTATGAGACTATGATTTAAAGTCATTTATATGTTCATTTGACATGTTATAAATATTTTTTAAATGAATCATTACATCCTTTTCCAAACAAGGTACTTTATGACTTTTTCGAAAAATTAAGGTAGGAATTTATTTTAACATATTCAGCTAGTGCAGATATTTTCAGCCATTATAAAACCATTGAAGCTTACCTTACAAACATATAAGTGTATTTTTATAATAAATATTTTCTTCTATAATGTAACGCCCCGACCCCAGCTACCCAGAGTTAGTGCATTACTTCATAACATTGGAATGATCACAAAAGATCATGTCTCGAAAGACCGATTAGTTTAGTATCCTTGGAAACACTAGATACATTCATAAACATTACATTACATCATAAAAATGAAAACTACAATAACATGGTCTCCCTAGTCCACACTCATATCCTCACTGACTATTCTTGCAAGTCAGTCATAATACACTTCTTCACATCCTGGGAAAAATAAAACATTTTAAGGGGTGAGCTCAAATGCTCAGTAAGGATAACAATATAGCGGAAACTTTCATAAGAAAACATAAGCATTTAAGGCAATGTATAACTAAAACAAAAGCCTTATTGAACTTGAACTTCAGCATAATATGGAAAAAGTAAAATAAAATAATGCCATTACTTACTCACATGGATATTCTACTAGACGAATAATCACGTGAAATATCAATAACCACTTTCATAATGAGGGAATGTATAATGCCAGACATTCTGAAACACTTTGTCAAGGCCTCGGCCAAGACGTCCAAAATGATTAAGGCCTCGGCCAAAACCATAAATCAAATTGGGAAAGGGCCTCGGCCAATTCCACGTCTATTTGTCTCATGAGACCTACCGATGCATCGAGGAGCTATAGCGGGCTCCACCCGTCACATATTAAGTCCAATACATTCCTCATATGAATAGGTTTAAACATAACATAAATATTCGTATTAAAACTAGCATACGAGTTGTCAATAATTTCACCATAAACTATGAATGGTATAAAAATAGCACATCCACAGTCAAACATATCACAAAACCTTCAATACAATATATAATTTTTGTATCATAATAAATCAACTTCAAATGAGCGTAAAATCCATCAAAGGATGTTGACATAGATGAAATCAAAACACTTTTTAGAGAAATATCTCTTTCTATTTTTGAAATCATTTAAGAGCCATATAAAATAAAACATTTTCTTGAAAATATTCTTATAATCTTGTAAGGAAAGCTTTGATGATTTTATAACGGTGGAAAATAATCGCACCCGCCGTATAAGTTAAAAAAAATTCTTACCTTAATTTTGTCGAAAAGGATAAAAGGACCTTGTTTTGAAAACGACGGAAATATTCCTCTTATAAAAAGTCAAAAAAGGGTATAAATGACTTTAACCCATATTCTTGTAAATAATAAAAATGTTTTGAAATACATTTTGAAGAAACATGGATGTGGATGATAAAGAGATCCCAGCAAATTATTACGTATAAACAACCTCGGATAATGAAGAGATTGTGAAATAACCCTTACCTTGTACTTTTCCTTGGTTGGGGTAGGTTAACCTCCTGTATAATGGTGAAATAATTGTTATTAAATTATAAAAGAATCATATACATTCATATTATATCATATATGATCTTTTAACATTGCTTTGTTAACAATATCTTAGATTTATCGTTGTTTCGGGTGTTAACTTACTCGTTTTCTTTTATATGTTTTGTTAGGTAAGTCGTGTTTTTCATGGATAGGTTGTATCTTATTCATATCCAGAATTATATCATGTCCTTAAACATTATTTTTAAATCATCAAATGATAATTATACTTGAATGGATACGACGGAGAATGAATCTCATCGCATTCGTGGAGACGGTAGTCCGTACGTACGCACGAGCGACAATATCATTATTTTGATATTAAAATAATATATAATTGGATAGTATATCATATATACAGAATTTTTATCATGTTATATTTATTATTTACATGAATTACATATCATTATTATACCCATCTAAATAATAATATATTGAATAACAATTACACCACGATGTGGAGACGGTAAGCCGTACGTACGCACGTATGGTGACATGTCATTCAAATGATGGGTAGAATACTGAATATGGTTGTTCCATATTTATAATAACATCACAGTATATAGAAGATACTGGGGTTATAATTTTAGAATTGAAATAATAAACAAAGAGGGAGTGGAAGAAGAAAGAAACTTGAAAGAGGGTGATGAAAATGTTACCTCTTCTTCGGGTTCTTCCTTTTGATTTGATCAAAAGGACTCCTTAGGATGGATTTCTGACTAAAGTAAAGCATCTAGGATGAAGGGAGAGAAGTTGGGAGAGTATTTGAGCAGATTTTGGCCGAACCAAAAGGCTTGAAAGTGTGAATAAGGTGGTAGAGGTGGGGGGCTTTTATAAGAGGAGAGGAGGGGCTCTTTTGGAAAGATTGAAATGTTACATTATTATACAATGATTTTAGGATTATAAACGTCCCACACATATACAATTCGTGGATAAGGTGATAAGGGTTCGAAAACTCCTCATCCAATAGGCTTTGGACAAGTGTAAGCCTTGTATTTTGCATTAGCTTCTCATTTTATTTAAATCGTTAAATAATGAGGTCATTGCTGCATCATAATGATATCATAAATAATTTAATTTATTTAATGACTAAAAATTATAAAAAAAACTACTATGATGTAGGAAATATTTTTAGCTTTCTAATGAATATTTATAGTCAAACTTTGGACTTGTGTAACCCCACTTAAAAACTGTTTTAGTTAAACAACTCATGTTTGTGTCAATTTAATTTTAACATTAAATAAATATATATTAATGTCATTTTCCAACTAAAGTGGCTCCATGGGGTCCCCAAGTTGACCCATGGTTTGTCTTGGTCGGCCATGACTCATCCAATAGGAGTAGGACAAGTGTCATGCTCATCTCATATTATTAAAATATTATTTGTACCTTAAACTACACTAATTACCTCTAATCGCGATTAAGAACTTAAAAGTTACTATTCACCAAAAAATTATTTTAATCTCATTGAACCACATTTTACTTCTTAATGACAACCATGTATGTCGGATTTTTTAAAATCAAACCACAGAAGTGGTAATATTTCATTTAAACGAAAAATCAGTTATTTAACTACCACTTAGTGGTTTCACTATTCATCAAAAATTGAAGTTTTTCAGAACAATGCCAAAATTTCAACCTAAGCTATAATTGATATTCCGAATTCAAAAATGATGTCTATTTTAAAAAATTCCAAAAATATAATTTGCATTAATTAATTTTATAATTAATTCCCGCTGTTACAAAAAATAGCGTCTTTCTAAGAAACAATTTTTATCAAAAGATTGGCAATTGTTTATGTCTGATTTCAATGTTAAATTAATTCTAATGACCACCATTGGATAAAATGGTAAAAATATATTCTAATTATACTTTAAACCCAAAAAATAGTATAATTTATCACTATAAATTATTTTGATTTAAAAAGTTGTTTTTAAGTATTTTTCACTATTCATAAAAAATTAGAAGTTCTCAGAAAAATACCAAAAATTCAACATAGGCTAATTTTGATATTCCGAATCCAAAAATGAAGTCCATTTTGATAAATAAAATTTATAAAATTTTAAAAAGTATGTATTACTATTCACAACGGCTATTTTAATTAGTTGTGGTGTGTGTTAGAGCTCGAGGTTGCGTACAACACATGCTATTTCATTATTCGAAGTGAAACGTACCATGGAAGCTTGGGGTGTTACATTCTCCCCTCCTTCAATAAATTTCGTCCTCGCAATTTGAAATTTTTCTTTGAAAATAAAAGGTTGAAAAGAGAAAATACCTTTGAGGAAAACCCACATCGGAAATAAGGTTAATAAATATATAACATTAAAAGAAAGCAAGATAAGTACAAAGGTCACCCGATATAGCCCATTCTAGGATTCTATGAAAATATGGATATGGAGGAGAAACAAACCATCAAGGTCTGATGGAGAGTTATAGAAAACAGGATTAGGAGAAAGTTTAACTACAAGAAAATCACAAACTTGTGATTGGTTAAACGGTCATTGAATCCCCAGTTGGAAAAGTTAACCGACAACATTTTTGTTTTAAGTTACCTTTTATAATGTTGAGGAATTTATTTAGAAGATTTACTAAGAACTTAAGGGAATATACATACTTGTTATGTATACTTTCATTCGTTAATAAATTTTTACCACAAACCCATCTTTTACTCCAAATGGTAACGGAACTCAAAAATATTCTTTTTATCCTAATTGTATAAGGTTCCAAATATTAACACATACCATTTAGATTAGTAAAACTATTTTTTAATAACCAGGGACTTCCTGTAGGCTAGTGGTAGGAAATAAAGGCTTGTCTCACTATGGTTGTGGGTTCGATTCCTGCAGCTTTGTCCGACGTGATAGGTTATTCCCCACCCTGCAGGTTGTCCTTTTCCTAAAACTATAGTATTATAATATTCCAAAAATAATCTTCAAAAATGCTTTAACCTTAAACAATACTATCCATGGTTCAACTTAATCCATTCCAACCTTAATAGTTATCCAAAATACCTCCGTCCAGACTTTCTCTAAAAGGTCTCTAAATTTCAAAATCAATTGTAACATCAGATTCCCCAAACAAAGAAAAGTTTCCCTTATTGTCACATACTAAAAATATGATTACCTTAATCATATTAAAACCTTACTGAAATCAAAAAGTACTGCAGTACAATCTTTATATATATCACATTATTCTTATAACCAGAATATAATCCTTGAGTCCAAAAGAACCAATACATTAATTATTCTGCTTCAACTGTAGTCACAGCATAAGATTGGCCTTGATCCCTTGGCATTTTCTGAGGTAAGTTTCCTTGATTCTTAGGAAATTGATTTGCATAATGCCCCATTTCTGTACAATTGTAGCATTCAACATTCACAGCCTCTTTCTTTCCCTTGCAATCACGAGCCTGGTGACCCTTTTCTCCACATTTATAACAAACTCCCATTCCTTTTAGGCACGTACCAGGGTGATTCTTCCCACAATTATCACATAATGGAAAATCCTTCTTTCCCTTTTTCCCTTTATCTGTCTCTTATTCCCCTGTTCTTCTCTTCTCTTGCTTTACTTTGTTGTCATAAGACTTAGAGAATTCCTTTTCTGTCTTGATAGCACATGAGACAATATCTTCGTATGATGAGAAGGATTGTGATACTAAAGCTCGACGGAGAAATGGTTTTAACCCATCAAAGAAACAATCAATCTTACTTCTTGGGTTATTTATGTAATCTGCAGCATACCCTACTAACCTTGTAAAGTTATCCTCATACTTTGCGACATTCTCATCCTCCTTCTGCCTCAGACTCAGAAATTGCCTTTCCATATCCGCTTGATGGTCTCGAGGAAAGTATTTTTCTAAGAACAGCTCTTTGAACTCCTGCCATTCCATGTTTTTTAATTCATCATCTTCCTTT
The DNA here is from genome assembly GCA_963277665.1 of Viscum album. NCBI lineage: Eukaryota > Viridiplantae > Streptophyta > Magnoliopsida > Santalales > Viscaceae > Viscum > Viscum album. The sequence goes on along the minus strand of OY728133.1, from coordinate 608,199,898 downwards.
GTGTTTTGAATTAGTGACCACCATTGATCGGCATCTCCAGTGAGGCGGTAAACTGCCATGACAACATTCTCCCTTTCACTACTCCCCAAGGCATGGAATATTTTCTCTAAGGAATTTATCCATTGCTCAGCTACTATAGGATTTGTACTCCCATTGAAGGTTGGTGGTTTTTGCCTCATGAAACGGTCTAGCATTGATCCTCCACGTTGCGGATCAGGGTGCTCCATACGAGTAAGGTTATTATTCATAACATGAGTAAGTTGTCCCAGTATGGTGATTAGCTGATCAGCACCAGTTGCATCACCAGCCCCACTATAATTATCTTGAGCAGGAGGGAAATTCCTACATGGAGTGCGTGCATTGATACGGTTTCCATTTCTTCCACTAGGCGCCATTTCTAAACAATGGCATAAACTAGATCAGTTTACGAATCAATATACATAATCCCATACTTATAAAACACTTAACATAAATTGAACTATTTATGGATATAATCCATAATCATAAAAAAGTTTTCTTTGAGGAAGTATATACTCATAAACCCTTCATAATGATTTGTAATGAAAATGAGAGTTATCCTAAGCATATCCCCCGGGAGTGTCGTAACCAAGAGTGCAGCAAGGCTCGTTGTCATGCACCAGTTCCCATTCGAGTCTAGCTCAAAGTGGTGTTTTCGGGTTTTACCCCTAGGAACATTTGTGCTAGAGCCGCCTCTACCTGCTCGTATCCAGACAGGGATGTATTGCTTGGAAAACTCATAAAATCTCTACAATACCAAAATTATAGGAAGTTCTTCTATATTAATCCTCAAAGTTCATCTTAGGTCTACGTGCTCTAATCAGAGTTTATCTAAATCTAGCTTCCAAATATTGTACTAAACCTCCCTCTGATACCAATTGTAATTCCCCGACCCCAGCTACCTAGAGTCGGTGAATTACTTCATAACATTGGCATGATCACAAAAGATCAAGTCTCGAAAGACCGATTAGTTTAGTAGCCTTGGAAACACTAGATACATTCATAAACATTACATTACATCATAAAAATGAAAACTACAATAACATGGTCTCCCTAGTCCACACTCATATCCTCACGGACTATTCTTGCAAGTCAGTCATAATACACTTCTTCACATCCTGGGAAAAATAAAACATTGAAAGGGGTGAGCTCAAATGCTCGGTAAGGATAACAATATAGAGGAAACTTTCATAAGAAAACATAAGCATTTAAGGCAATGTATAACTAAAACAAAAGCCTTATTGAAATTGAACTTCAGCATAATATGGCAAAAGTAAAATAAAATAATGCCATTACTTACTCACATGGATATTCTACTAGACGAATAATCACGTGAAATATCAATAACCACTTTCATAATGAGGGAATGTATAATGCCAGACATTCTGAAACACTTTGTCAAGGCCTCGGCCAAGACGTCTAAAATGATTAAGGCCTCGGCCAAAACCATAAATCAAATTGGGAAAGGGCATCGGCCAATTCCACGTCTAGTTGTCTCATGAGACCTACCGATGCATCGAGGAGCTATAGCGGGCTCCACCCGTCACATATTAAGTCCAATACATTCCTCATATGAATAGGTTTAAACATAACATAAATATTCATATTAAAACTAGCATATGAAATGTCAATAATTTCACCATAAACTATGAATGGTATAAAAATAGCACATCCACAGTCAAATATATCACAAAACCTTCAATACAATATAGAAGTTTTGTATCATAATAAATCAACTTCAAATGAGCGTAAAATCCATCAAAGGATGTTGACATAGATGAAATCAAAACACTTTTTAGAGAAATATCTCTTTCTATTTTTGAAATCATTTAAGGGCCATATAAAATAAAACATTTTCTTGAAAATATTCTTATAAGCTTTTAAGGAATGCTTTGAAGATCTTATAACGGCGGAAAATAACCGCACCCACCGTATAAGTTAAAAAAACATTCTTACCTTAATTCTGTCGAAAAGGATAAAAGGACCTTGTTTTGAAAACGACGGAAAGATTCCTCTTATAAAAAGTCAAAAAAGGGTATAAATTACTTTAACCCATATTCTTTTAAATAATAAAAATGTTTTGAAATACATTTTGAAGAAACATGGATGTGGATGATAAAGAGATCCCAGCAAATTATTACGTATAAACAACCTCGGATAATGAAGAGATTGTGAAATAACCCTTACCTTGTACTTTTCCTTGGTTGGGGTAGGTTAACCTCATGTATAATGGTGAAATAATTGTTATTAAATTATACAAGAATCATATACATTCATATGATATCATATATGATCTTTTAACATTGCTTTGTTAACAATATCTTAGATTTATCGTTGTTTCGGGTGTTAACTTACTCATTTTCTTTTATATGTTTTGTTATGTAAGTCATGTTTTTCATGGATAGGTTGTATCTTATTCATATCCAGAATTATATCATGTCCTTGAACATTATTTTTAAATCATCAAATGATAATTATACTTGAATGGATACGACGGAGAATGAATCTCATCGTGTTCGTGGAGACGGTAGTCCGTACGTACGCACGAGCGACAATATCATTATTTTGATATTAAAATAATATATAATTGTATTGTATATCATATATACAGAATTATTATCATGTTATATTTATTATTTACATGAATTACATATCATTATTATACCCATCTAAATTATAATATATTGAATAACAATTACACCACGACGTGGAGACGGTAAGCCGTACGTACGCACGTATGGTGACATGTCATTCAAATGATGGGTAGAATACTGAATATGGTTGTTCCATATTTATAATAACATCTCAGTATATAGAAGATACTGGTGATATAATTTTATAATTGAAATAATAAACAAAGAGGGAGTGGAAGAAGAAAGAAACTTGAAAGAGGGTGATGAAAATGTTACCTCTTCTTCGGGTTCTTCCTTTTGATTTGATCAAAAGGACTCCATAAGATGGCTTTCTGACTAAATTAAAGCTTCTAGGATGAAGGGAGAGAAGTTGGGAGAGTATTTGGGCATAGGTTGGCAGAACCAAAAGGCTTGAAAGTGTGAATAAGGTGATAGAGGTGGGGGCCTTTTATAAGAGGAGAGGAGGGGCTCTTTTGGAAAGATTGAAATGTTACATTATTATACAATGCTTTTCGGATTCTAAAGGTCCCACACTTATAAAATTCGTGGATAAGGTGATAAGGGTTCGAAATCTCTTCATCCAATAGGCTTTGGACAAGTGTAAGCCTTGGATTTTGCATTATCTTCTCATTTTATTTAAATCGTTAAATAATGAGGTCATCGCTTCATCATAATGATGTCATAAATAATTTAATTTATTTAATGTCTAAAAATTATAAAAAAAATACTATGATGTAGGAATTCGTTTTATCTTTCTAATTCATATTTATAGTCAAAATTTCGACTTGTGTAACCCCACTTCAAAGCTGTTTTAGTAAAACAACTCATGTTTGTGTCAATTTAATTTTAACATTAAATAAATATATATTAATGTCATTTTCCAACTAAAGTGGCTCCATGGGGTCCCCAAGTTGACCCATGGGTTGTCTTGGTCGGTCATGACTCATCCAATAGGAGTAGGACAAGTGTCATGCTCATCTCATATTATTAAAACATTATTTGTACCTTAAACTACACTAAATACCTCTAATCGCGATTAAGAACTTAAAAGTTACTATTCACCAAAAAATTATTTTAATCTCATTGAACCACATTTTACTTCTTAATGACAACCATGTATGTCGGATTTTTGAAAATCAAACCACAGAAGTGGTAATATTTCATTTAAACAAAAAATCAGTTATTTAACTACCACTTAGTGGTTTCACTATTCATCAAAAATTGAAGTTTTTCAGAACAATGCCAAAATTTCACCCTAAGCTATAATTGATATTCCGAATTCAAAAATGATTTCTATTTTACAAAATTCCAAACATATATGTTGCATTAATTAATTTTATAATTAATTCATGTTGTTATAAAAAACAGCGTGTTTCTAAGAAACAATTTATATCAAAAGATTGGCAATTGTTTATGTCTGATTACAATGTTTAATTAATTCTAATGACCACCATTGGATAAAATGGTAAAAATATATTCTAATTATACTTTAAAACCACTAAATAGTATAATTTATCACTATAAATTATTTTGATTTAATAAGTTGTTTTTAAGTATTTTCCACTATTCATAAAAAATTAGAAGTTCTCAGAAAAATACCAAAAATTCAACATAGGCTAATTTCGATATTCCAAATCCAAAAATGAAGTCCATTTTGATAAATAAAATTTATAAAATTTCAAAAAGTAGGTATTTCCTTTCACAACGGTTAGTTTAATTAGTTGTGGTGTGTGTTAGAGCTCGAGGTTGCGTACAACACACGCTATTGCATTATTCGAAGTGAAACGTACCGTGGAAGCTTGGGGTGTTACATATAATTATGTGACTCTGAAATGATTTCAATATCCAAAGAGATATTTCTCTCAAATAGTTTTGATTTCATCTATGTTAACATCCTTTGATGGATTTTACACTTCTTTGATGTTGATTTATTATGATACAATATTTCATATTTTATAGAAGGTTTTTTTATATGTTTGACTATGGATTTGTTATTTTTATACTTTTCATGGTTTATGGTTAAAGTATTAACATTTCATATGATAGTTTTAATACAAATGTTTATGTTATGTTTCAACCCTTTCATATGAGGAATGCACTAGACTTAGTAATTTATTAGAGAAGCCCTCTATTTCTCCTCGATGAATTGGTAGGCCTCATGAGACAAACTAGTGTCCTGGCACAAGGCCTTGACAAAATAATATTTGTAGTCAAGGCATAAGGCCTTGACTATGTGGTTATGAAGTCTGGCATTATGAATTCCAACAATATGAAATTGGCTATTGATATTGCGTGTGATTATTAGACTAGAAGAATATCCATGTAATTATGTAAATGGAATTATATGATTTATATATTCTATATTATGCTGAATTTTCTGTTTAAAAGGCTTATGTTTTTGTCTTATAAATTGCCTTAAATGTTTATTCTTATTTAAGAAAATTTTCACTATATTGTTATCCTTACTGAGCATCTGAGCTCACCTCTTCCTATAAATTATTTTTCCCAAGATGTGGAGATGTATTTTATGGTTGAATTCCAGGGATAGGCTAAGGGATATAATTGTGATCAAAGGGTATAAAATGTTGTTGTTTTTTTATTTTAGGATATAATGTAAAACAGATGTATGTATCTAGTACTTCAAAAGACACTAAACTAATCGGCCTTTCGAGACACGATATCTTGTGATCATTCCATGTAACATCCCCAAATGATAATGGATTAAATGACTAAATGATATGACTCATGTCAACCAGGTGCACCTTCCTCTTCAGGAGCCTGCCTGATTAAAACTCCACAGTTAAGCGTGCTTGGCCTAGAGTAGTGATTAGGATGGGTGACCTTCTAGGATGTTTCCCAGGATTTGTGCGAGTGAGGACAAAGCACACTGGGAAGGACATGTGTTGGCCTGTGGGGACTGTCATTAGTCAGATGACCCGTTCAGGCACGTGGGTGGACCCTGGGGTGGGCCTCTCGTGTCTACGGGGCAACATGTGGTACCTGGTGGGACAGGACCTGACGGCCATGTTAAGTCAGGGTGGTTGTGCTATCACCGGGACTCGGTTGTGACATTTGGTATCAGAGGTGGTACCCAGCCTTAAGTGCAGTGCACTGTCTGGGTTGAGATGTAGGGCCCACAAACGAGGGGGTTGTGCTCTAAAGGGGGGTGATTGTAACATACCCAAATGATAAAGGGTTAAATTACTAAATGATATGAATCATGTCAACAAGGTGCACCTTCTTTTTCCGGAGCCTTCTTGATTATAACTCCACAGTTAAGCTTGCTTCTCTTGGAGTAGTGATCAAGATGTGTGACGTTCTGGAAAGTTTCACAGGATGTGTGCGAGTGAGGACCAAGAACACTGGAAAGGACATGCGTTGGCCTGTGGGGACTGTCATTAGTTAGATGACTCGTTCAGGAACGTGGGTGGACCCTGGGGTGGGCCCCACGTGTCTTTGGGGCAACTTCTAGTACCTGGTGGGATTGGACATGACGGCCATGTTAAGGCAGGGTGGTTGTGCTGTCACCGGGACTCGGTTGTCACATTCCAATGTTATTTAATAATGCATAGACTCTGGGTAATTGGGATTGAGGTGTTACAGTTGGTATCAGAGAAAATTTAGTACAAACATTGAAAGATGGATTTAGGAAAACTCTGATTTGAAAACGTTACCCTAAAATAATCATTGAGGATTAGTGTAGAAGAACTTCTGAATATTTTGATAATGTAGAGATTTATTGTATTTTTCATGAAATACATCCTTGTCTAGAAAGGACATCTGTTTGCCTGTGGGGACTGTCATTAGTCAGATGACCCGTTCAGGCATGTGGGTGGACCTTGGGGTGGGCGCTACCTATCTACGGGGCAACTTGTGGTACCTGGTCGGACATGACCTGACGGCCATGTTAAGGCAGGGTGGTTGTGTTGTCACCGGTACTCGGTTGTCACATTTGGTATCAGAGGTGGTACCCAGCCTTAAGTGTGGTGCACTGCCTGGGTTGAGATGTAGGGCCCACAAACGAGGGTGTTGTGCTCTAAAGGGGGGGTGATTGTAACATACCCAAATGATAATGGGTTAAATTACTAAATGATATAACTCATGTCAACAAGGTGCACCTTCCTTTTCAGGAGCCTGCTTGATTAGAACTCCATAGTTAAGCGTGCTTGGCTTGGAGTAGTGATCAGGATGGGTGACCTTCTGGGAAGTTTCACAGGATGTGTGTGAGTGAGGACAAAGAACACTGGAAAGGACATGTGTTGGCATGTGGGGACTATCATTAGTTAGATGACCCGTTCAGGCACGTGGCTGCACCCTGGGGTGGGCCCCACGTGTCGCAGGGCAACTTCTGGTACCTGCTGTCACCGGGACTCAGTTGTCACATTCCAATGTTATGTAATAATGCACAGGCTCTGGATAACTGGGATTGAGGTGTTGCAGTTGGTATCAGAGAAAATTTAGTACAGACGTTGAAAGCTGGATTTAGGAAAACTCTGATTAGAAAACGTTACCATAAAATAAACATTGAGGATTTGTGTAGACAAACTTCTGAGAATTTTGGTAATGTAGAGATTTATTGTATTTTCCATGAAATACATCCCTGTCTAGATACGAGAAGGTAGTGGAATATCTGGAACAGATGAACCTATAAGTGAAAACTTTGATAAGGAGTTTTAGGATTGACCCAAGGTATCCTGGTACACGACAACAGGCTTTCTGCACTCTTGGTAATGACACTCCTGGGGGATATGATTTTTATAATTCACATTTTCTTTACAAACCATTATAAATGATCTATGAGTATATACCTCCTCATAGAAAACATTTTTATGATTATATATTATATCCATAAACTATTCAATTTATGTTAAGTGTTTTACAAGTTTGGAATTAAGTATTACAATTCATAAACTAATCTACAGTAAGCCACTGCTTAGAGATGGGGCCTAGTGGAAGGAATGGAAACTTTATCAGCACACATAATCCATGTAGGGATTTCCCTCTTACTTAAGAAAATTATAGTGGAGCTGGTGATGCAACTCGTGTTGATCATCTAATCACCATACTAGGACAACTCACTTGGGTTATAAATAATAATCCTACCCTTATAGAGCACCCTAATCTGTAACGTGGAGGATTAATGTTAGACCTCTTCATGAGGAAACAACCACCAACATTCAATGGTACTAAAAATACAATGGTAGCTGAACAATGGATAAGTTTCTTAGAGAAAATATTTTATGTTTCGGGGACTAGCGAAAAGGAAAAAGTTATCATGGTAGTTTATCACCTCACGAAAGATGTAGATCAATAGTGACCATTAAATAAGTAATGGTCAATAGTGACCATTAATTCAAAACACAAAGGTGTATGTAGAAGTATCAAATAAGTAATGGAGAGAGTTTAAAGTGATTTTCTTAGAAAAATACATTCCTCATGACCATCGAGCGGATATGGAAAGACATTTTCTGAGTCTGAAGAAAAAGGAGGATGAGAATATCGCAAGTTATGAGGCTAACTTTACAAGGTTGTCAAGGCATGAAATAGATTATATATGTAACCCATGGATTTATATTGATTGATTATTTTATGGGTTAAATTCATTTCTCCATCGAGGATCAGTCTCACAATCCTTCTCATCATACGAAGATATTGTCTCATGTGCTATCAAGAAATAAAAGGAATTATCTATGTCATACGACGTTAAAGAAAGTCCCGAAAAGAGGAGATATAATGAACAATCCTGAAATGGGAAAAAGAGGAATAAGTGAAATGTTGAATATTCATCCTATGGTAAATGTGGGTAGAAACAACCTAGAACTTGCATGGAGGAATGAGAGTCCATTACATGTGGGGTGAAAGGGCCACCAAGATCGCAATTTCAAGGGAATGAAATAGGTTGTTAAAGTTGAATGCTAAAATCGTAGAGAAATGGGGAATTATGAAAATTAATGTCCTAAGAACCAAGGAAACTTACCTCAAAAATTTAAAAGGGAGAAATTCCAATATTATGAGATTACTACTGCTATGGATAAAACACTTAAAGATGTGGTGGAAGGTAATTTAATGGTTTCCTCAAGTTTAGCCAATGATTTATTTGACTTTGGATCATCGCATTGTTTCATATCTTCATAGTTTTGTAAGAAATTTTGTATTTCCAATTTTATTTAACATGGAAGTAGTCAATAAAAACTCTTAAGGGAAGTATCATAGCCATAAAGTTTTGTGAATCAGTTCCCATTAAGTCATATAAATGTTCTTTATCTACAGGTCTGATCATCATACCCATGATTGAATTTGATATAATCCTTAGTATGGATTGTATTTTTTACTATGATGTGTGAATTTATTGTAAGAAGACGGAGGTTAAAATATTTTATGATAATTAGTAGTACCTTATCTTTATAGCAGAAACGTCACCACTTGATTTTTATCTAGATCAACCCCCACTAGCTCAACTAAATTCAATAATTGGGGAGTAAGATAATGAAATAACAATGGGTGAGGAAAAGAGTGTTCAAATAGAGGAAATACCTATTCTACCAGAATATCTTGATGTGTTTCCATAGGATTTACCTAAAGATCCTCCAAAATTAGAAATTGAGTTTTCCATTGAGTTAATTCCTGGTTGAAGGCCTATATCGAAGAAACCTTATAGAATTTCCACTATGGACATATTGTAACTAAAGAAACAACTAGAAAAATTTATTAATAAAAGATTTAGTCTAACTAGTGTATCTCTATGGGGAGCCCCTGTTTTTTTGTTAAGAAGAAAGATGAATCTATGTGGTTCTTCATTGACTACAGGGAGATCAATGCTATAGTAATAAATAACTAGTATCCCCTACCTCGTATTGATGATTTATTTGACTAAATTCATATAGATAAATATTTTTAAATGATTTACCTTTGATCTAGATATCATCAGTTGTGTGTGAAGAAGGAAGACATTCTGGAAACATTATTTTGAACTAAGTACGAGCATTATGAGTTTACAGTAATGCCTTTTGGACTAACTAATACACCCTCTATTTTCATGGATCTAATGAATAGCGTATTCATGTAATATCTTGAGGAATTATTATCAGTATTTATTGATGATATATTAGTATACTCAAAAAGATATAAATATCATGAAAAACAATTGTGCACTATTCTAATAACCCTCATAAGAAATTAATTATATGGGAAGTTTAGCAAGTGTGAATTTTGGATTCATGAAATTTCTTTTAATGGATATATTTTCACTGAGGATGGAATCTATGTCAATATTTAAAAGACACAGGCAATCCAAGAATTGGAAGCACTGACGAGTATAACTGAGGTATGCAGTATTATGAGTTTAGTAGGTTATTATCCGTATTTTGTCCAGAATTTTTCCCGATTAACAAACCCATTAACCAAGCTCACAAGTAAAGGGGTTAAAATTGTTTGGACAAAAGATTGTGAAGAATTTCTTGAAGAACTAAAGATAATATTTTTCAATTATCCAATCATGACACTACCATCAGTGAATGATGGGGTTGTTATTTATAGTGATGTATCAAAGATAGGACTTGGATGTGTCCTTATTCAGAATGATAGAGTAGTTTCATATGCATCAAAAAAGCTAAAAATTCATGAACAAAACTATCACACTCATGATCTTGAGTTAGTATCTATAATCTTTACTTTGAAGATATGGAGACTCTATCTCTATAGTGAAAAATATGAGATATATATCGATCACATGAGTTTGAAGTATATTTTCACACAGAAAGAACTCAACATGAGGCAAAGACGATGGCTTAAACTACTCAAAGATTATGATTTCACAATACACTACCACCCATGGAAGGAAAATAAGGTCGAATATGCTTTTAGTAGATATTATTATGGATTTATGAACAAGATGAGAGTTTAAAGGGATCATTTTTTCTGGGATCTAGTAAAAATGTATATGGGAATAATCATGGAAGGTGGAACATCAATTGTTTTTCAAATGGTTGCCAAAACGTCTTTACTATAAAGGTAAAAATGTTCTCATACTAATAATGAGGAGTTTAAAAAGAAAATTAAAGCTGTGAATGATTTAATATTGATCAAATTTTTATATAAAAGTGGGAATTTGAAATTTGGAAAGAGACCTTGTATTCCAGAAAAAACTGATCTAAAAAGGGAATTATTGGATGATGCTCATAGCACTAATTTCTCTACATAGTCTGGTAGTACAAATATGTATAGAGATTTGATGGAACATTTTTTATGGGAAAACATGAAGAGAGAGATATTTGATTATGTGTCAAGATGTATGGTTTGTCAACAAGTTAAAGCTAAAAGACCACATCCTAGAAGATTCATGTAACCTCTTCCCATGTCTTAGTGGAAATGGGATTATATTACGATGGACATTGTAATGGGACTACCAAAGACTCCTTGAAGTAATGATACAATATGGGTCATTTTTGATCATCTTACCAATTCAGCACATTTTATTTCTATAAGAGAAGATTTACCACTTGAAAATTTAGCAATAATATATATTAATGATGTTGTAAGACTTCATGGTGTACCTTTATTGATTGTTTCTGATCATGATCGACATTTTACATCAATATTCTAGAAAGTATTCAGAAGGCCCTGGATACTGAACTTCATTTGAGCACTTCCTACCACCCTCAAACTAATAGACAATTAGAACCAACTATTCAAACCATAGAAGACATGTTTAGATCTTTCTCACATGAATTTTAAGGTATGTGGGATCAATATTTAACTTTGGTAGAATTTTTTTATAACACTAAATTTATTAAAGTATTTAGATGGAACCATATGATTATTTATATGGAAAGAGATGCAACACACCAACTTGTTGGGAAGATGTTGGTGAAAGAAAACTCATAGGCCTATAACTTGTGGTGGAAACAATGGAAAATGTGAAGTGTATCCAAACCCACATCAAATAATCTCATTTTAATCCAAAGTGTTATGCCTATAACTGATGGAATGATTTGGAATTTCAAGTAAGAGATTAAATTTTCTTGGAGGTATCTCCATGGAAGGGAATTATACGATTCAGTAAGAAGGGAAAATTAAGTCCTAGGTTCATCAGACCTTTTGAAATTCATTAATGAATTGGAGTTGAAACTTATCATTTGGAAACGTCGCCAAGTCTCTCCAAAGTTCATGATGTGTTCCTCATATCACTATTGAAAAAATACATTCCTGACCCATCACATGTACTCAGCTATGAAGAAATAGAACTGGAACCCAACCTATCATATTGCGAAGAGCCTATCAATATTCTTTATACTAGAGAACAAGTGTTTATAAACTAGACGACTCCTATAGTGAAAGTTCTATGGAGAAATCATAAGACGAAAGAGGTAATGTGGGGACTTGGGGAACTTATGATGAAGAACCACACAAATAATTTTTTGCAGTAATATTCTTGAAATTTTGGGGACGAAATTTTTTGAAGGAGGGGAGAATGTAACACCCCCACCTTCTATGTTATGTTCCCCTTTGAATAATTCAATAGCTTTCATTGTACGCCACATGGAGTTTTAACACACCACGACCCATCAAACTAGAAATTATGAATAGTAATACCTACTTTTTGATATTTTATATTATTTTTTTCAAAATAGACTTCATTTTTAGATTCAGTATATCAAAATTAGCTTAGGTTGAATATTTGATATTTTTCTGAAAACATTCAATTTTCAATGAATAGTGATAAACACTACAAAATTGTATAAAACGTAATTTTAATTTAAATAATTCTTTATTTTATTTAAGTTTATTTAAAGTCAAAATAAAAACACAATACCTATATTAGTTCAATGTAATTCATTTTAGTCATTTTATAATATGATTATTTGTATGAAATTTTATTGACCTTTTTAACATCTTTTACCAGCCTAATAGGAACATTTGCAAATTTGCAAAAAAGTAATTTTACCACTTCTATGAATTGAATTTCAAAAATCTGAGAAACACTGTTGATATCTTTAAGTAAAATATGGTTTAATACGATGAATATAATATTTGGTGAATAGTAAATTTTGACATTTATTTACCACGGTTAAAATAAAATAGGGTAATTAAAGGTAAAAATGATATTATTATTACCCTAACACATGTACTAATTCTATTGGATAAGTGTATTTCGACCAAAATAAACCTTAGGAGTAAAATATGATCATTTTGGTCCACATGAATTAAATTAGGACCTTTATTATTATTTTATTTAAATAATGTTCAAAGTGTTAAATTCAAATTTTCATAACTAAAAAAAATTTCAAATAGGGTTACACATAAGATAAATTCATCTATAAATATTCATTAGAAATATAAAATGAATTCTTACATAATAGTATTTTATTTATAATTGTTAGACATTAAATAATTAAATTTATCTATCATAAAATGATGATGCAGTAATTACCTTATTAATGAAATATTAAAATAATTGATATAATAAATATCTAAATAAATAGAAATTGATACTTTTGATGAATTCCACAAATTTAATAGGTAAATATGACATTTTAGGGTTGAATAAATATATTATAAGTTATAAATTTGTTATAAATTTCACAAAAACAAAATACCAAATACTGTCAAAATTTACATAAATGAGTTTTTAAAACAAAAACTATATTATTATCTGATATAATATTACTAAAAATATAAGGTTAAACCAAAGGAATTAGATACGGTTAATAAGGTGACTTAACTTGTCTAAAACCTATTTATTGAGATTTTTTCAACCCATCCCCACCTTAGCCTCTAAAAAAATCATTTTAGAGCCATTGTAAAGTGAATATGAATGTATAATAAAATAATACTTCAAGATTTTCCTATTGGGACCCCCACCTCTCTCAAAAAAGGGTACTTCCCCTTATCTCAAAATAACACCTCCAAAGACACTTGGATTGGCCAAATACTACTCAAATATCCTCCCAAATTCACTCAATTTTACCTATATGCCTTACATTGATAAGAAATCCAACCTAAGGAGCACTTTTTATCAACTCAGAAAAAACACCCGAAGAAGAGGTAATAATTTCACCACCTCGTTCATAGTTATTTTTTTATTCCACTTCCACTTTATTTGTTGTTTATATACCAAAATAATAACTCTAGTATCTTATACATAATGTGATGTTATTATAAATATATTACAACCATATTCATTATTCAATCTTTCTTATGAATGACATGTCACCATATGTGGGTACGTAGGATTTATCATCTCCACGTCGTGCTGTAGTTTGTTACTCAAACAATTCATTATTTTGATTGGTATAATAATGAGTATAACAAATTTCAATAATAAATATAACATTTTAATGATTCTATATATATATATTATATACCATCCAATTAAATACAATTTCACCATCAATAGAATGATATTGTCGCTCATGCGTACGTATTGATTACAATCTCCACAAAAGCGATGAAATTCATTCCCCTTCATAACCATTCAAGAATAATTATTATTTAATAATTAAAAATAATGTTTAAGAACATAATATAATTCTGGATATGAATCAAATACATCATATCCATAACAAACATGGTTTACCCAACCAAGAATATAAAGGTAAAGTAATCAGATTACACCTAAAACAATGATACTACTGAAATATTATTAACAAAGAAATATTTAAATATCATATATGATATCATATTTCTGTATGTGGTTCTTGTATAATTTAATAACAATTATCTAAATGTTATACAATAGTTTAACATACCCTCGACCTAGGAAATGTACATGGTAAGGGTTAATTTTACAATCTCTTCATTATCCGATATTGTTTATATGTGAGTATCTATTGGGACCCCTTAGTCATCCACATCCGTGTTTCTAAAGAATTTATTTAAAAATAGATTTACTATTTACAAGACAATAGGTTAAAGTCATTTATAACCTTGTTGGAATTTTTATAAAATGGTTTGAAAGGAATCTTTCCATCATTTTCCAAACAAGGTACATTATGGCCTTTTCAACAAAGTAATGTATGAATTTTTTTATAACTTATACGATGAGTGCGTCAATTTTCCACTATTATAACATCTTATAATATTTGGTTAAAATATTATAATATTTTTTAAAAAATAAATATTTTCTTTTATAATTATGCTACTTTTAAATGATTTCAATATAGAAATATATTTCTCTCAAATAGTTCTGATTTTATTTAAGTCAACATACTTTGATTGATTTTACACTTGTTTGAAGATGATTTATAATGATACAATATTCCATATTATATTGAGGGTTTTAGGATATTTTTGACTATAGAAGTGTTATTTTTATTCCTTTCATGGTTTATATTTAATGTATTAACATTTGAATGCTAGTTTTAATATAAAAGTTTTTGTTATGTTTCAACCTATTCATATGATGAATGCATTAGACTTGGTAGGTGTCAGGTGGTGCCCGCTATAGCTCCTTGATGAATTGGTAGGTCTCATGATACAATCTAGTGTCTTGAAACAAGGCCTTGACAAAATATTATTTGTAGTCTTGGTATGATGCTTTGACTATGTGGTTATGAAGTCTAGCATTATGCATTCCATCAATATGAAATTAGCTATTGATATTGCATTGAATTATTAAACTAGTAGAATATCCATGTGAATATGTAAATGGAATTATTTGATTTATATTTTCTATATTATGCTTATTTTTAAGTTTAAAAGGATTATGTTTTAGTTTTATAGATTTCGTTAAATGTTTATGCTTATTTTAGAAAGTTTCAGCTATATTGTTATCCTTACTGAGCATCATGTTTTATTTTTCTCAAGATGTGAAGAATTATTTTATGGTTGACATGTAGGGATAGGCTAGAAGATATAAATGTGTTCAAAGGGGATAAAATGTTGTTGTTGTTTTTATTTCAGGATTTAATGTAAAACTTATGTATGTATCTAGTAATTCATAGGCATATAAACTAATTGTTATTTTTAGACATCATCTCTTGTGATCATGCTAATTTTATGTAATAAGGAACTGACTTTGGGTAACTGGGGTTAGGGTGTTATATTTATTAAGTTAATATCAATCATCTTCTTGATCATAGAATTGATTTTTATTAACTTTTTTGAAAACAACCCTCTTGGGAACAATAAGTGCACCCAATGGTCCAATTATGACTCATCATAATATCCCTAGAGATCCCTAGAAACATTTTTCTTGGTCCAATATGGGGTTTCCACTGAGTAAAATAAATGAGTCACATGGGAATTATAAGAGGTAAAACATACAAACACAAACATAATAAATGGATACTATTAAAAATTAATCTCCATTAAACACAACCCCATTACATTAAAGGATTTAGGAAATACATTAATAAATGATGGAAAACAATCTCTTAATATATGAAGTGTTTATTATATGTAAAAAATGAAAAAAACCAATCAACCACCAAGGATAAATCTCTAAAAAATGCATATAATGAGGTTAATGATCCTCCTTTACCAAGATTAATGGCTTTTAAGATGATTACCCCCTCCAAAATAGTCCGAGGATAATTTATTGTCCATCCCCCATTGTCAAGCGGTGGTCAGGTGTCTAAATCATGGGTCTAATGGTGGTTAGGAAGTGTAGATAGGATTCAGGTGGCATTCTATTATCTTTATCAAGATTTAAAGTCATGGTTAGTTTTAACATTCTCTAACTGTGATTAATGTTATGTCATGAATGTTTTGAGTCACATAGTTACCTGGGCTGGTCAGGATGATTTGGAAAACTATGTGGACATTGTTTGATTAATCACAACCCCCTTACCAGCACACCCCAGATGGTTTCCTATAGTATCCTCATGGTTTGTTAAATTGGTAGAAGACCATTTGAGAGGTTCTATTTCAAGGCCTCTTTATCCCCTTGGTTATCTCTGTAGGGATTTATGGTTTGTGTGAATCATTAGTGACCATGAACCGTAGAAAAATTGTTCAAACACCTATGATTTCTATTAGATTTTTTTAGTTTATTCCATACCTTATTCTTTCATCCATTAATGACTACATTAAACTTAAAAAAACAAGTTATGGTTGTAAAATAATAACAATTTTTTCAAACAACCATTTTAAATAATCATAAAAAATTGTAAATTCTTTATGCACAAAATGTCATCAAACTCCTCCTCACTTGATCGATTATTTGTACTCAAACAAAAACCTAGAAAATAATCAGAATGGATGAACATACTCAATAGTTATAAATGTAATATATTATATCAAAAATATAAATGTAAATTTTGGATGAATAATTATTGTAATTATCACATGAATTCTTTATTAATTACACATCTTTAAAGTTATCCAACAAAGTAAGCTCAATTCAAAACATCCAAATATGCATTCCTAAATCATTTTTGTTTAAAATTGAAATTGTGCATCTTTTTTAAAAGAAAGTTCCATCCTCCACTTCCATATCATCACACATTTAGGTAGGTTAAGAAAATATTTCATTGAAACCAACTCGAACGACATCACTTTTATAGGTCATAGAAACTCATTGACATTCTTCTTTGATGAATGATGAAAGTTCGTCAAAAAATTTAGGTAGTCTTTTGTAAATATCAAACTTTTTTCATTTTGGTGAGATACTATAATTTTAATTTCAGCCCATTTTTTCCATTTCTAACCATGATAAATTTATAGTAAAATTCATGAGTTTGTGAAATTAATACTACATAATAGCCACTAGTGTGACATCAACAATTTCAATACATTACTTCCCTTCATGTCTAAGTCGATTAAAATTTAAGGTGTTTATTAATTTAAAATAATCAATCACAATATTAATTTTAAACAAAATGTTTTATTAATTAATTTATAAATGATTATCTTGAAGAGTTTCAATTCTTATTCACATTAGAAAAAGGTTGATCGATTCAGACATATGAGGAATTTTGAAAAACAATTATCAAAAATCCATTTTTATTTAGTAAATATAAGTATGTTGAATATAGAACATCCCATATAGGTTCTCTAATAAACATTTCATCCAAGTTAATATCAAGGAAATAAAAAAATAGAGTTCCAAAA
Organism: Viscum album; assembly: GCA_963277665.1. Classification (NCBI taxonomy): domain Eukaryota; kingdom Viridiplantae; phylum Streptophyta; class Magnoliopsida; order Santalales; family Viscaceae; genus Viscum; species Viscum album. The sequence goes on along the minus strand of OY728133.1, from coordinate 608,182,196 downwards.
GAAAGCACCTTCCCCACACTTAAAACCGAGCACAGTCCACCGTGAACACGGTAAGGTGGAGAAGGTTTTTCCAGAAAATTACATTTTGGGGGAGGAAGAAACTATAAAAGGAATTAAATATGAATATGAATTGAATAAAACCCATGTAATGATTTCTACTAAAGACTATTATCTCTTTTGAGAGAGACCACATAGTGGAAGAGTGTCCATAGGCAAAAAATCAAAATCCACATGTCGACATTATAATAAAACTAGAAAAGATGAAGCAATAATAGTGAAATTATAGCAAGTGGAATGATAATGAAGAACAAAATCACAGCATACAATGAAAACATTCACAAGATCAAGAAATTTTAAAATGGTATTAATATATAATATCAAGTGGAAATATTAGTCGAAGGGAAATGAAAATTTTTGTTGCCCGCCAAGGGATGAACACCAAATTGATCTTGGAATTGAGATCAGGCCTCCTTATCCAATGAGGGATCTTTCAAGGCTATATATTTGAATATTCCTTTGATAGTAGTCACTAAAAGTGGATTAAATGTAACAAAATGAGAGAAGACATCACCTTTCATGTATTTGGAAGAGGTTGGCTGGGTAGGGGATGGTAGGGATTGGGGGAAAGGAAATCCTGCCTTGTGAGGACCTCCATCTAGAATCTAGTGACATCAACTATCTAGATGGACATGACATAAACATCGTGTTCCCTATTCCGTTGTATATATATGTAACTCTACTAGGTTTCCTCAGGGCATGGGTAAATATAATAGGATATGTAGTGTGGAGGATACATAGGGGTGGTTGTAGGGGGTTGGTAGTCCTCACCATGTAGGGAGGAATAATTGGAACATAAAGGTGGGGATGAGGTGGGATGATGCGTATCCTAACCTTCCTCCTACAAAATTATAATTATTTCCTTAAAATTATATCATGTTCATGTGACGTACCATGGAGAGATAAATATGAAGGGCAGTTCAAGATCAATTAAGGCACTCCCATCATATTCATGGTCATGGTGTTCAATGAAGAGAGTGTTGAAAGGCCCAAAAAAGTTCCCCCTTCAGTTTTGAGAACATAAACATAAGTGTCTATGTGAGATAGAGGAAATTTAAATTGGAGTTTTAGTAATCATGGAATGAATAATGAACAATTTTCAAAGGCTTACGTTTCCTTCACCACATGATTGGGCTATGAAACATGTTGTAATGATCTAGTGAAAAGGTGATGGATGGGGTTGTGGAGCTAGGATTCCTTTATGGTCTATGAGATATAGTGATATTTGGTCTAAAAAATAGTATCCCAAAATAATATGGTAGCTACAAGATCACATTCCTGAGCTGTATAGACATACTCAATGTTATTAACATAGTCTTGATCAAATACCCAAAAAAAAATGTGGCAAATTCTACCAGTCAATAACTAAACTCACAGTTTAAAGAGGAATGTGACATCACCAAAATCATCACTCATATATAATTACTCATAAATTGTATATATATCGTGTCTATGCTCAGTATAATAGAACTCCAATATTAGTTCCTTAAAAGTGGTATGGTGAATAAAAACTTCCTTGGTAAGGTTCCCATGGGCAATCAGCCATGTTATCTCATTAGAAATACATAATTCCTCAAGATGTTGCTAGGAAAGTTGTGGGAAGTGTTGACTAAAAGAGTGAAAAGATCTCAATAAATCTTATTCTCCACTATCTTGATGAATATAAGGTGGGTACCAAGGATGTTAGTGGAACAAGAAGAACTAGAAAACGTGGATGAGGCCATGGAAAGCGGGTTTGTTGTCCTATATGTAGTGGAATACAACACATAAATATTTATCATTAGAGTAAATGATAGATATAAAATTATATCCTCAATAATAAACACTAAATATACAATGGAATATAATAAATTTTTAAAATTAGTGCCAAATTATTGTTTTTTTTAGGAAAACATTTCTTCAAGTGTGTGGATAATGTTTTTTGAAAGAATTTTTTTGAAGAAGGTGAATAGAACCTAACATTAGAAAAAATAATAGGGGTTGGGTGAAAATCATATTGAGTACCTAACCCTTGGGATTGAGGAGAAATGAATGGGTGAGAATAAGGATATGAAGAGAAAGAAAAAATGAATGATAAAGAAGAATGAGATAAAGAGAGGATTACCTTTGAGTGAAATCTTATGGAATAAAATGAACTAGGGTTTAAAGGAGAAATGAGAGGGAGGTTTTCTTTGTTTTTCATGGTTGGGAGGGAATAAGAACATAATTTGGGTGTTAAATTAGTGTAAAATTAGTTTATTTTTAAAACAATGTGAGATCTTAAATGACTATTATGGTTACATTGCATTGTTTAACTAACCGTGCAGTAATCATGTCACTGCTACTAGAAAGTGGGTGCTCTCCCACAGAGATTATCTCATGGGTTAGTTTTCCATGAGAAACCTATGAAAGTGCCTTTAGATTAGGGTTTACATTAAACATGGTTAATCAATATAGTTTTTTTAGCCGTCTACAAACTATGTGTAAGCCTCCTTAAATGAATATTTTTGAATGTTCCCCTTATTAAATTGAAATACATCCTTATAAAACTAAAAAACTTGGTCCTTAAATTATTTTAAAAATTGAGATGATATTTCCATAACATTTATAAGTAGAGAATAATATATATTCAATGATATATCTATCAATTTGTAGGATTCAAATAACTAAAATACATAAAAATGAAAAACACACTAACATTCTTTCCAAACAAAGCTCAAAAAAATACATTTGTTTTTATTTTTTTGGAAAATCCTGGTTACATCCGGATTAGTAATATGTTTATTGTCCCAAGTTTGAAATAAATGGGCTTTTTCATTACATTAATTACATGGGGGACATTATTCCCACCATGAACTCCATTTGTATGTATGGTTTCAAGGGTTTTCCATTAACCTTGAATAATTTTTGATCTTCTATAAAAAAATCTATTGCACCATAGTGGAAAACATTAATCACATTGAAAGGTATCGACAATCAGGACATCATTTTACTTGATAGCAACCACAACCATGAGTTAATTAACAATAAATGATCACTCGTCTAGAAGGATATAAGAGAAATCTTATATTCATGAATTTAAATTGTCTTCTCCTTGTAAGCCTTGTCATTTTTGTATTCTCCCATCCAGATCTCATCAAGATCTGATAATTAGAATTTCTATTTCTCTTTGGTGGCCTTTAAATCATAGTTCAAAGATTTGAAATCCTAGTAATCCCTATGCTCATGAATTATAAGAATGTGAGAGGGATTTTCATAGACCAAAAAGAATTGGGACATGCCCCATAGTGTTTTGAAAGTAGTCTAGTAGGCCCATAATGAATCATCTTGATTTTTAGACCAATCATTTCGTGATGCTGCTAGTGTCTTTTCTAAGATTTTTTAAGCACGTAGTTGGACACTTCTACTTGTCCAGTAGATTGGGGGTGGTAATTTTCACTCATGTGGTACTTCACCCCACATTTTATGAGAATGTTTCTCATCATGGAATTATTAAAATGTGTTCAATTATCACTGATGAGGACCTGGGGAACACTCAATCTATGGATTGTGTTCTTCTTTCCATTATATTCTTTTATTTTTTTCCTAGATCTTATTTTATTGAATTATTGTTATTAATCATCATTTTAATTTTTGAATATTTATTCTTTGGGGATTCAATAAAAAAATTCCCAATTTCTCCATGATTAAAAAAAAATTAAGAGGAATTAAAAAAGTGTAACTTTCATTCCCTCTTCTGATCTTCTCAGGGGAACTAACATAGTTTTTTATTCTCCTAATTTATTTTATCATTACCTTCTGAATCTAAATAAAATTAATATTTTTTATCTTTAAACTATTTAAATTTCATGGATTTGAGTGTCATATAATCTTTGATATTCTATTTGAAGATAATATATTTCATCATCTCATATGAAACAAGTAGGTTATGTAGTGCATCCAGAGACCAAACCTTTTTATCTTTAAGTGATAAATCCTTAGAATAACATATGTTTAAAAATATTCTCAATACTTTCCAACTTAATAATAGAATAATTAATTTTTTTCAAAATAATATTATTTTATAATGGTATTATTTAATTTGTTAAACTAATCATCACTTTTTTTATCATTAATCATCCTCCCAACATCAAGTGGGATTCTCCAAATCTACACCTTTTTTTCCATAACCAATATATTTCCTTTAAAATTACTCTTCATATTATCCAAAACTAATTTTTAATATTGAATCCTAATTACCATTATGTAGTCTATATCAGAGAGGGATATAAGGATTTCACTTTTTTACTATATATATACCTAGAAGGTTCTATAATTTGGGAATCTAGTTTTACCGTTTCTCTCCCTTAGATTAAATATCACTACAGCTAAATCTACAACATTGATGCTAAGAAATTGTATATAGAAGACCATCTAGTTCTTCCATACATGATAATTCTTATCATTGAATATTACAACTATTATTTATTGAATAAATTCAAGATATCCATCTTATGATTTATTTAAGGATGAATATTTTAGAAGTCATATGTATTTTCTTGGACAACACTTGTTCTTTTTCGGTAGGGTAATATCACATAGAGGGGGAGGATGATTTAGATATCTCTAATTATTTTTATGATTTCATTAATTTATAATAACCCCTTTGATCAATTAAGATATTGATCTTATCTTTCTTATTTCTCCCTCCCTTACTCATATATAAGAAGATGAAAGAATAGAAATATCATGAGGATTTTTAATTTTTATCCTTGAACAGATACTTCTTACCAGGTTCATGTTGAGTTTTTACACCATTTTTTTATACAATATATTAAATTGAGTATAAATAAAAACTATAAAATAAAAATTATATCATATAATATTCAATAATACTTGGTCCTTAGTGGTCTATTAGATTCCTCTAAACTGGTAATTTATATTTTCTTCTTTCATTAGAATATTTATCTAGAAAATATTCTCATATATGTTTGTATAACTTGGACTTATAAATGATAGTCTGAAATTTCTCACCTTCCTCTCCTAATCATATAAATATATCATAGGTATGGGTAATAGGTTCCTACTTTTCACCTTCACCATATACTTCAACAAAATAAGAAGAGTTTCGACCTATCTCAACATTATCTTTAATACAATGGGATTCCTAAATATTCTAGGTTATTGGTTATTTAATAAAAAAAAATTATATTATGAAATCATTATAAGATACTCTCTAATTTATCCTCTAGAATCATAAAATTTTTATTTATTTTTATGTTTAATTAGTGAATGAAGGCATATGGATCATCATTAGAATTCACACTTATTCTTCTCAATGTTTAAACAATATAGTTATCTTTAAAATAAATAACCTTATAATTTGGAAGATATCATTTATTTAATTTCACAGTAGACCACTAAACACTACATTGTCCTCATATTATCGTTCATATTCTTGTGATTCTTAACTATGTGTAACTAATGAAAATGTTATATTTCAAACCATAACAACATCTATTTCTTCTAATGAACATATGAGAATTCTTCGAATTCAAAGAATAGAGAGATTGAGGATGTTGAAACTGTATAATCTATCATTGAAAGTATCCTATAAAACAATGATTTAAATACTTGAATAGTAGTCAGGATTCCAGAAACCCAAATTGAAAAATACATTGGAAGTGGGCTTGTTTATTATTGTAGTCACTCCACACTGCATTGTCAAATCCTATATGTCATACCTTCTTTACTAGTCACCATTCCATACCAAATGCTACTATATCACATTCCCATACTAAACCCTCTATTCCAATGTTCACCCACAACATCCCACTACACACAATTCTCTCTATCCTTCCATTAATCCTGCATGGATGTCTCTAATGGATAGTGTTTTGGGAAATGAAATGCTTTAGATTTACCACTTTTTTACATCCATTTTATAAAATTTAAATTCTAATTAACTTAATAGAAAAAAAATCAATTTTTCAGACTATTTTTATGTAATATGATTTTAAAAATACATCATATGAAGTCTTTCATCCATTCATTTTGAAAATTTATTTATAAAAATCATTTTTAGTCTATATATTTCAGCCTAAACTCACACCATATTATCTCTTTATTTAATCAACTCATATTTTGTTCAACCAAACATTAGTTCTTCTTAAATAAGTAAAATGAGATTTCTAACTTTTTGTACTGATGGATCTTCTTCACATCAACTAGCTTATTATTTTTTAATATATACCTTTAATATATCCCACTATCATAGAGAATTTTAAACGATTTCATATCTTACTTATAACAAATAAAATCTTTAAATTAGAACTTTATAAACTGTGATTTTAATAGTCACGAAAATATTTAACAAATTTCTAGTTAATAGGTTCATTTATTACATTTAAAATTAACAGTGGTTGAGCCTCATTCACATAGTGAGTAAACAATATGATTTAACTTTATAGATAATAAAAAATATATTTTTAGTATATAAATAAAATTGATATTTTTTATTAACAATAGAAACTATAACATTTTACGAGAAAATATCATTTCTAAATCCCTTTTATTGATCTGATACTTTAAATATTATCTATAAAAATATAGTACTATTATTTGTATAGATTATATATATTTTTTGGGTACCCATTTCCACAAAAGATAATCTAAAAATAGACTTCACTTTCTATTATTTGACCATACCCTTTTAGTGGATTCTATTAAGACATTTTAATGCATTAAAAATTTTCAATGATTTATGGAAAGTATTTTCATAAATTTGACTATATGATTTCTAAAAAAATACTTACTGAATTTACATATATTGTACCTTATATGATCAATACCTATTTTACATGAATAAACATTATTAAAAGTTTATTGAGAAAAATTAGGTTCTCAATTTTGAATAAAAAATATTTTATAGTTGAGGGAATAATTTTTAGGGAATGTTTTCTTAGGAAATGGAATTGAAGTAGAAAAAAATTTAATAATTATTTTATATTTACAAAATATAACTTGTTTGAGTATATAAGATCATTTAATGGTTATATTGTGTTTTATAAGACATTAATTAGATATTTTGGTAATATGGAATTCATTTTATAAATATTACTATAAAAATAATGATTTTATATATTACGACTCTTTCTAGACAGCTTTTGGAGATCATAAGTGAAAATTTACTGGACCACTAAATATTAAACTATGCTGTTATGAAACTCCTCATTAGTTAATTTGTGATGCATAATGTTTGTTGTAGGAGTTATACAGTCATAAATGTAGATAGAATGATCCATTCCATAACATATACATCAGGTCCCATGGATGCCTCCCATGTCAATTATTCCTCAATATTGTTGGTTTTTTAGATATTTTATTTTCATAATATATTATTTATTTAGAAATAATATTAACATATATTTTTAGCTTGAATTACTATGGTACTTGTCAAATAAGGAACATATTTATACATTAGATTTGGGATGGATGTAGATATTAAAAGAATTAAATTTAAATATTTAAGATAAGTTGTTTTCCAAAATCCTTATAGATGGCCAAGTGATTCTACTACTACATATATATGAGATTGTGATTCTAGAATTTTTTCCCTCAAAGACCTCTATAATTGGTTAAAAATATTTATGATTACTATAAATCTATCATTATAATATTGAAGGGTTTTGGAATGGATAATCCTTATCCAAATATAGAAGAAGATTCCAAAAAAACTCATTTCAAATTAATCCATCCATATATTGGAACATCATAAAATTAATGAATAACATGTATATTTTCAATAATGATCCAATATATTCAATATTCTTCTGCATGAGAATGATAAGGATGATTGAGAATTAGCTGATATAATCCATCCTCATAGGATATCCATGGTTTGTGATGAATTTCTCAATTCTTGGTAAATATCATCTCTTGTTCATGGATTGTTATAACCTTGATTTTAAGAGAGAGAGGGAGTGTAAGAACCCGGATCATCTTTCCAAGTACATTTTCCTTTTTTAGTTTTTTTGAGAAAAAAGAGGAGTTTCTGGAAATTTCTTAAGTACACGTCATGTACTTTCTGAGTAAACGTCGTGTACTCCGTTACCGTGGGTAGACGGTTACTGGCTGTGTTGCGGCCATGCACACTACCATGTGTGGTGACATAGATACCACTTAATGTGGGGCCCGGTGAAGGCAATTACATGTTGTTTACATATAAATTACATGTCATGTACTGTATTTTTTTCATTAAATGCATCAGGGTCACGTCTAACGGAAAAACCCACCTTCTTTTAGGTCTGGTTCATCCGAGAGTGCTCGTACAGCTGTGAACCTTCTCCGAGCTCCTGACCGAGCATCAGTTCTCTAAATCGACCGCAGTTTATTGCATTGGGATCACCTCAGTAATCTCTTCCTTCTCCCAGAGCATTATTTCCCAATTCCTCCTCTTTCAAGAGTTATCGTCAGTTGAGATTTTTTGATGTTTTTTTAGATCTATGGTGGTCATTGATGATTAAAGGCTTGCAAGTCATGTTTATCAATCCTACAACACCATGGTAGGTGGTTTGTGCATTTTCATTGAAAGTCATTGAGTTATATGTGCAAAAGGGCCCAATACCCTTGAATGGGGTATTACGTGTTTAATGTTCTAGCCTTGATGTTTATCTTCTAAGAATTTATGCTTTATTAGAGGTTAATTGAATGGGAATAGGGTGAATTTCTATGCTTTGTAAGTGTTTTACCATACATGTTTCTTATTTTGACCATTTGGTATTGTTTTCCTGTTAGGCTGCTGTTTACATTCCATGCCTTGTATTTGTTGGATGGAGTGATTTTTATCAGACATGATGTTATATTATAGGCTGTTAGCCAAGTATTTTGAGGTTTACATTGGCCGATACACATTTCCATGACTTCTTGACATACATGGGGCTGTGAGAACATGGTGTAGCAGACGATATGGAGAATGGATGTTAAGGATTCTCTAGAGTGTCTATTTTAACTGTTACGATGTGACACTATAGGGGAATTTGATGTGAGTGCTTCCTCAGAGTGTATGTAGTTCCTTGACTTGGGCCACAGGGGGAATGTGACATAAGTGCTTCCCCTGAGCGCCTTTAGTTACTGATATGAGACTATAGGGGGAATTGACAGCGACTGCTTCCTCATATTGTCTATGCTAATGCTGAACTAGATGGTTTAGACTATGTGTACTTCCCATAGGGTCGCTTGTGTTTACTAAGTAGAACCAGAGGGGATATGCTGTGAGAAAATCCCAGAGGGTAACCTGTTTGTGATTATCTGTTTACTTATTATGAGGAATTGAATGCTTTGAAATTGTGGTAATGTCAATTGTTGAGTACTTCCTTGATTATTGCATATTTTTACTTATTAGATTCCATAAATATTCACTGATTGTTAGGAAAAGATATTTTGGTGGTTTCCTACTAGTATTAGTCTCGCACCATGTTTGGGTCATGCTTTTAGAACCAAACATATTATATTTATGAAGGTATAGATAAGGGAAAACACCCTTCAACTCCAGGTACAAGACTTCTTTGGAGCTGGAGAGCATGGGACCAAGTTGAGGCTTGCGATGATGAGGGGTTATTTTCTTGATTTCTTTTATACTTTGGTTTAGTACTGTATTTCCGCATTGTGATGTTTTTGGTTTCTTTCCTAGATATATGTATCATGCATCATTATATATGTGCACCACCTGCTTATTAATTTTAGTCTTTCACTGTTTACTATTGTATTCCATTATTACTGCTTCTAATTATGTATATCCGTTTTACTTCCATTGAGTTACTCTTCTAATGGGAGCATAGTTTCCCCACTATCACACCCAATGCCCTCACTGCTAGTCGGCAGCCTCTTTCATTAGGGTAAATGTGCTTGAAGCCATGTGACCAATTGGGTATGGGGTTCCTAGGGGCGGCTTCTCCAACCAGGATGTTACAAAGTTGTATCAGAGAAATTATTTTCTCTTGACTTACTATTTTGAGCCTATGGATAGGGATATGAATGATTTGGTACTTAGTAATGAGTAGTTCCCAGCAGTAGCTAACCCGTGTATAGATAAAATCCAATCTACTTCATTTATCGAAATTTTTCTGGTTTTGAAAATTTTACAGTTGATTTGATTTTCACTTTTGGGTGATTTTCATGGTTTTGCTATTATTGTTGAGGTTATTGAGGTTCTATTTCTGTTACAACCTGATGAGATGAGGTATTCCATCTCATGCATCATATTGGCATTTTTTAGAAATCACATGTCATGCATTCTTTCCATGAGATTTAGGTAGAATTAGCGATTGAATGTATTTTTGATAGATTTTTTTCTAGATATGCATGCTATTGTGATAGATTCCTTGATCAAATACCTTATGTTTGATAGGATATTGGTTGTGTAAGGTTTTATTTAAATGACCGCTAATCTTTGGTTCTTGAGTTGTTATAGGCCCTCATGGATTATAATTTGGTGGATTATTATTCTTTTATGCTTTTTTATGACATTTATATGTTTCCAAGCTTTGATTAATATGGAGTATGGGCCCTCACGGATCAGAATTTGTCACTTTAAGGTTTGTTTCACTATTTTATGGGCTTCGAAGTAGTTTCTAAGGACTACTATTTGGAAAAACCTAGAATACACACTGTGTATTGATGAATACACGCCATGTGTTCTTCTGTTTGGGAGGAAACCATTTATATTAAGCACACACCATGTACTGCATGTACACTCCATGTTGTCTCTAACTGTTTCCCAGACTACGTGGGCAGGTACACGGGGTTTGGAAACCATTAGTATGACATGTTGTGTACCAGATGTACACACTGTGTTATATAACTGTGTAACCGACCATGTCACTAGCTACATGGGTTGGTTGAGTTTTTTCCAATACATGCTTTCTCCATCTAGAACACACTGCGTAGTGTAACCCGAGTATCAGGTCGTGTAACAAGCAATATGGGTCAGTTAAATATTCATGTACATGTTGTGTCTAGCATTAACACACCATGCATAGTCTGTCATGTGTTCACCTATGTGAATAACATCACAGTCAGTTGAAACTAACACGGTAAATGTTATATCCACGTGGAACACAATTTGTAGGGTGATCCATGTAACAGGATGTGTGACTAACAACACTGGTCGTTGAGGTTGGTCTAGTACATGTTGTGTTTTGCACTAACACGTCTTGTAGTCTTGTTCTAGGAGAACCGTGTGGCCTTGTCGTGTAAGGGAACTGATGTAAGGGAATAGGATTCATGTACACATCGTGTGTAATGACAACACACCATTTATGGGGTGTTACACGACTAGTTTTGGAAAAGGTACCTTCCCATGTAAATGTATTAATGGAACTAGACGTGTAGTCATTATAAATGTCGTGTATCCATGTTTTGAAAGACATGAATTATTTATTTCACCAATTCCATATTCACTCGTATAGTTTTCAATACTTCATAATCTTTATCTAAGGTTTGAGCTTGACCCTATGGAGTGATACCATCAAAACGTCCTCCGGTTGTACTCCAGTTGAACGGTGATGATCAGACATCGGACATGACTGATCAAGGACTTCCAGCAGATCCTCCAGTAGTGCAAGTCTTGGCACCAACTGTCATTCTGGACACATGTGTTGATACACAGTTCTGAGAGGGCTTCATGATGTTAATATAGAACTTCTGTAGAGTACCACATTTTCCCATTCTATGGAAGAGCTAATGTGGGTTTTCTAGAAATAGCATCCTCCAACTTTCATAGGGGAAGGAGTACCTTAGGCTGCAGAGTCATCGTTAGAAGCCATGTAGTCTATCTTCGAGTATCAAGAGAGGCCTCCAGAGAGGAGGGTCAAGCTAATTTCGTACATGCTTCATGATTCCTCCGAAAAATGGTTGGATGTGATCTCACATGTAGGACACTAGCAGGTCATGTCTTGGGATGAGTTGCAGTGTGCCTTCTATGACTACTTTTACCCGGAGACATTGAGTGTTGATTGAGCCTGAGAGTTCATGAGTCTGGAGCATGGTACTCTTTCTGTCATGGAGTACTCTTCTCATTTCACCAAGCTGCAGTGCTTCACACCATTTCATGGATGTGACGAGTTAGTTTTGGAAAGGAAGTTTGAGGATGGTATTAGGCACGAAATCTGACCATAGATGAACACATTCAGGTTTAATTCCATCACTTCTATCATCAATTGGGCACTAATCACGGAGAGAAATATGAGGGATTCGATTGTGGTGAGCCAGGGTGGTTTGACATATGGAGTTGGTATCCCTCCTATTGATAGCAGGATGCACCACAGGGAGTCTACACATGGCGATCCGAGGAGGTGGGACACTTCTTCTAGTATCCAGGTGGTGTGATACCAGTGTAGGAAGAGTGAGCCTATGAGGCCACACTGCCCGAGTGACCTAGTAGATTGTAGATCTTGCAGCAATATGGGTCATCTACAGCATTTCTGTCAGATCTCCTCACCAAAATCTGGTGAAAATGGTCTTCTATGACTCCTTGTTCAGGAGCTGTACCACCAGTTTCTCATCAGTCTGGGAACTAGAGTTCCTTCATCCATTCAGGTCGGGGTGGAGGTCACGACTATGGTAGTCAGCCTCTAGGAATTCAGCGATAGTAGGGTGGATCAACTCAGGGTGGTCAGGTAGGGTGACAAGGCCTCGGTGTAGGACAGACTTTTTTAGTGGAGCAGACCCTACCAGAGTAGGATCCTAGACCCTTTAAAGTTTGAGGTACAATCTTAGTTGCCTTATTTTGAGCTTCTGGTCTTTTTGATACAGTGGCTTCCCATAGCTTTATATCTATTTTGTTTGTGGAGTCCTTGGTGTTTGTATATTTTCTTCTACTGATGTCTTGATGATATACACACCGTTGGTGACAAGAATGGCTAGTGTACTTCAATTCAAGGAGTGACCTCTAGTGGTTGGTGGGTGTCACTTCTTATGTGACCTTTATGTCCTAGAGATGACGGACTATGATTTAACTCTAAGAATGGAATGGTTAATTCTCTTCTAGGATGTTGTTTATTTCTTTCATTATAGGGTGAGTTTCACATCACCAGAGGTAGGATCTTTTATTCATAAGGGAAAATGGAATTTCTAGGAGAAAAGATCAGGACCCCAGCATCATGGGTTGAGAGGAGTTACAGCCCATATTTTAGTCATTATCTGGATGTTAAGGGGACTTATTAGATGGACTTTCCCCCAGTTGTGGATCGTTTCAGGGACGTATTTCTAGAAAAAATTTTAGTTTTTCCTCTAGAGCGAGAGGTAGACTTTCTTATTGATCTCGTTCCAGGAGCTGCACTAATGTCTATTCCTCTTAATAGAATGGCTACACCAGAGTTTCAAGAGCTCAACAAGAAGTTGGAGGAATAGTATGAAAATGGTTTCCTCTGACCCAGTACTTCTCATTGGGGTTTTCCTATCCTGATTGTGAAGAAGGAGGATGATACCCTCACACATTGTTTGGATTATCTGAAGTTAAACCAGTTGGTGGTCAATAACTGATATCCTTTGCTGAGGATTGATGATCTATTTGATCAGATTAGAGGAGCTCAGGTGTTCTTGAAGGTTAAATTGAGGTCTTATTACCATCTATTTCCTGTTAGACCATTTGATATACCTCTTACAGCCTTCGGGGGAACGTATAGTTTATATGAGTATGTGGTTATTCTGTTCGGTCTCACGAATGTGCCTGCAGTCTTCATGGCTCTGATAAACCGAGTGTTCCATACATACATGGATTCATTCGTGGTGGTATTCATGGATGATATCTTGGTGTACTCTCACACTCGACACCACCCTGATACCCATCTTGATATCGTTCTGATTACACCGAGAGAGTATCAGTTATATTCTAAGCTCATAAATTTTACTTTTGGATGGACCAGATTCACTTCATGGGTCATGCTATCTCAGAGACAAGAGTATCGATAGACTTTGAAAAACAGAGGGCTCTAGTTTCTTAGTAGAAACAAAAGAACTTATTATAAGTACAGTGTGTTCTAGGGCTATCTGGATGCTACATATGTTTCATACAGGACTTTTGAAGGTTATCAGCACCACTGATAGGCCTGACTAAGAAGGGGGAAAAGTTCTTGTGGTCAGATTCTTGTGGGTCATCCTTTTAGGAGAAGAAAGGGAGGTTAACTCTAGCACCAATAATTGTATTTACAGAGCTGGGAAAGAGCTGTATTGTGTACAATGATGCATTAGGTATTGGTCTTGGATCAATGCTTATGTAGAGGGAAGGATTCGTTGCATATGGGTCTCATCAGTTGAGGCCACATGAGAGGAGGTACATGAATTATGATCTCGAGTTGGATATTGTTGTTCATGCCTTGCATTATTGGATACATCATCTTCTAGGAGAGAATTTTTTGATTTTTACAGATCAAAAAAATATCAAGTATATCATCATTCTGCATTACTTGAATTTAATATAGTGATGGTGGATTCAGTATCTTCAGTCCTTTGACATTGAGCATGCCTATATGCCTGGGAATGGAAATATAGTGGCTGATGCGTTGAGCAGGAGGACTCATATATATGCATTTTGGGAGGCCAGCAGTGAGTGACAGCTTATGGATCTACTCTCTGAGATGCATTTGGAGGTTCATGACAATAGGGGAAACGTTTATTTCTTCTCAAGTTGTTATATCTAGTCTTCTTGATCGAGTGAAAATGTGGTAGCTATCAGATTCAGAAGGCCAAGTCCTACGAGAAAGTATGTCAATATAGGACCCTATTCTTGGATGGACCCATAGTCAGGATGAGATCATGCATTTTTTTAGGCGCATAATGGTGTCAGCAGACATACGCGAGGAGCTAATGCTAGACTTTTACTCCTCAGTTTGGGCAGTTTATCCTGGTGTCACCAAGATGTATCATGATCTACACCATCAGTATTGGTGGCCAGGTATGAATAAAGATGTTGATGGTTTCGTGATGAGGTGTCCCACTTGTTAGTATGTGAAGATGAAACATCAGCGACTAGTAGGGATTTTTTCGCAGTTACCCATTCCCAAGTGGAAATGGAATGATGTCATGATGGATTTCATGATAGGTTTTTCACAGTCGCCTCAAGGTAATAATGTTGTTTGGGTTGTCATTTACAAACTCGCGATTGTTTCTCACTTCTTTCCGATCATGGAAAACTTCAGTGTTGATGATATTGGAAGGTTGTACATCTGCAAGATAGTACGTTTACATGGAGTTATTCACTCCATTGTTTTAGAAAGGGATGCACATTTAATATCTTGGGTCTGGTAGGGGCTTTAGAAGGCTTTGGGTACACAGGTACTTTTGAGTAAAGCTTACCACCCCCAGACAGATGGTCAGTCTGAGCATATGATTCAGGTTCATGAGGACATGTTTCGAGCATGTATCTTGGATTTTGGAAGTTCATGGGAGAATCAAATACCTCTTGTGGATTTTTACTACAACAATAGTTTTCAAGAAACTATTCAGATGGAACCTTATGATGATTTGTATGGTAGGCTATGCCGATCACACTTATGTTGGTTGAATGTAGGAGAGGCAGCTATGTTGGGACATCGTCTTGTCAAGGAGACCATAGAGCAGATAGAGTTGATTCGGAAGAGGATGGCTACTGCACATTCTCAACAGAAGCCTTATGTTGATCAGTGGAGATGACCTTAGGAGATCTATGTCGAAGATCATGTTTTCCTACACGTCACACCAAGGTTGGGGAATAGGAGTATTATGAGATAGGGTTAGATTTTGTCAAGGTACATCAGGATGTTAGTGCTTTTGGAGAGTGTTGGGCCAGTTTCCAATCGATTAGAGTTACCTCAGAGGTACTAGGCTATGCATGATGTTTTCCATGTTTCTCATCTCTGACGTTACTTCTCAGACCCGTATCATGTTTTCCAACCAGAGGAGTTTGAGTTAGAGGTGGATTCCTCATTCGAGAAGAATCATATATGGATTGTTGATTGTAGTATGAAGGTTCTCTATGGCCGGTTTTCCCTATCGTATGAGTGCTATGGTTTCATGGGAGAGTATAGAATGATTTTTGGGAGAGGGAGACCGATGTATGATCACAATGGCTGGAGCTGATTGAGGATTCATCCGCTATGCCGCATAGCTAAGGAAATTCATGGAAGAATTTCATTAAGGGATAATTTTGTCAGACCCATATCTTCTTTTCAGGTATGTTTTCCTTTTTCAGGTGATTCTGAGAAAAAATAGGAGTTTCTAGAAAATTTTTAAGAACATTTTTTGTACTTAATGAGTACACGTCGTGTACTCGGTTACAGCAGGTAGCCAGGTGCTGGCTGTATAGCATCCATGCACACAGTCGTGTGTGGTGACCTAGAGACCACTTAATGCAGGGACCGATGAAGTTAATTACACACTGTGTACATATAATTTACACACCGTGTACTTTCTATTTTTCATTAAACACATTGGGGTCATGTCTGACAGACATAACCAGATTCTTCTAGGATTGTTTTGTCCGAGAGCACCAATATGACAACGAACCTTCTACGAGATTTCGACCAAGAATCTGTTCTCCGAATTGACCATCATCGATTATGTTGGGATCTCATTAGTAAGCTCTTCCTTCTCCTAGAACTTAATTTCCTGATTCCTCTTCTTTCAAGAGTTATATTTGGTTTAGACTTTATAAAGTTTTTATAGATATACGGTGTTATTGGAAAATTCAAGGCTTTAGGTTCACGTATATCAATCCTACAACATTATGGTAGGTGGTTTGTGCCTTTTCATTCATAGTATTTGTGTTATATGTGCAAAAGTTCCCAATACCCTTGAATAGGATATTGTGTGTTTACTATTTTATCCTTGTTGTTTTCTTTGCATGATTTTATTATTGAGTATAGGTTAATTGAATGTGAATAGGGAGAATTTCTATGATTTAGAAGTGTTTTCCCATGCATGTTTCTTGTTTTGACTGTTTGGTCTAGTTTTCCTATTAGACTGCTATTTACTTTCCATACCTTGTATTTGTAGGATGGAGTGATGTTTATCTGACATGTTGTTATGTTGTAGGATATTATCCAAGTAGTTCTTGAGGTTTACTTTGGCTGATATGCATTGCCATGCTTGCTTGACTTACATAGGGCTGTGATAACCTAGTGTAGTAGACCGTCGGGAGAATAGACGTAAGGGCTTCTTGAGAGTGTCTTTTTTTTCTATTACGATGCGAGAACATAGGGGGAATTGACGTAAGTACTTCCTCAGAGGGTCTAAAGTTCCTCAATGTGGGCCACAGGGGGAATGTGATGTAAGTGATTACCCAAAGAGCCTTTAGTTACCAATATGAGATAATATGGGGAATTGATAGCGAGTGATTCCCTAGAGATTCTATTATAAAGTTGAACCAAAGGGGTTAGACTGTGTGAATATCCTAGAGGGTTTATTATGTTTTCTAGGTAGGACTAGAAGGGATAGGTTGTGAGGACATCCCATAGGGTTACCTGTTTGTGATTATCTGTTTACTTTCTATGTGGAATTGAATTTTTTGAAACTATGGAAATGTCTACTACTGAGTACTTCCTTGTTTACTGCTTCTTTTTACTGATTGCCTGCCATATATATTCAATGACGGTTAGGCACATATCTTTTTGTGTTTTCTTACTGGGATTAGTCTCACACCCTATTGGGGTCATGATTTTGTGCTGAAACAGATTATATTGTTGTAGGTATAGATAAGGGAAAACAACGTTCTACTTCAGGTACATGACTGCTTTGGAGCTGAAGAGCATGGGACCAAGATGAGGTTTGAGATGCTGAGGAGTTATTTTCTTGTTTTATTTTGTACTATGGTTCAGTACTGTATTTCAGAATTGTGACGTGTTTGGCTACCTTCCTAGACATATGTGTCATGCATCATTATATATGTGATCCAACATTTTATCACTTTATGTCTTCAGTTATTTACTGTTGTATGCCATTATTATTGCTTATGATTTTGTATATTTGTTTTACTTAAGCTATGTTACTCTTCCAATGAGGGAATAGTTTCCCCTCTATCACACCCACGACCCTTGTTACTGGTTGGAAACCTCTGGTGTTTGGGGAAATACACTTGAGTCCATGTGACCAACCGGGTACGGGGCACCTCAGAGCAGCTTCCGGAACTGGGACGTTACATGGAGACTGAGAGGTAGAGAGAGAGAGAGAGGAGATAGTGAGTGATTTATGGATTAAGGGATTATTAAAATGATTTAATCAATGAAATATGTACATGGTAATTTACAAAGCAAGAGACTATTTATATAGCTATCTAAGGAAACACCTTGTATTTCAAACTTTTCTCAAATAATATACTATTGAATGAAACTATTTCATATATTTTATATGATAAAAAAATTAACTAATATTTGATAATTAGGAAAAAAATTATTATCTAAAAAATTAATTTAGATTTTAAAACTCCTTAAATCATCATCATAAGATAATTTAAACATGTAAAGATAAATATAGGGGATGAACTAGTAAATTTGTGCATTATCTCCAAATTCATGAATTTCCATACACTAAAATTCATCATCCGAACCTTCACCACATCATTGTTTACACCAAAATTAACCATGATGTGGTCTATACTAAGAAACCATGTATTATATTTACTGTATATTTATAATAATCATCCATTTACAATAAATCCTTAAAGTCTTTTTCAACTTTTACCATATATTGGATCATATATAATAACTTCTGAAACAATATCCAAAATGTATTTTGGATATCTCCTTAAAATACTTTTGGAAAAGATATTATTTAATTTCATTAAATGTTTTTTCATATTTCAAATCATTTAAAAATATATGAAAAACATATTTTGGATATCTTCTAAAAATAATTTTGGGTAGCTACTAATGTTTTATACAAGTAAATTGAAATAAAACGTCATCTTATTTATCAAAATAAAAAATTGTGACCCCAAATTACTTTATAGAATTTAAAAAAATATTATTTCTCAAATCCATAATTATAATCAAAAATTAATAATGGTTTTATGTTACTAAAAAATTAATGGGATTTAGTGTAATCTCTATTAGCCATAAGTATGTCCCTACATATGTACATAAATTTTATAATATAAAATTGTGTATGAACATATAATAACTTTTGGTAAGATATCAACATACCATGATACATAGTGCATGTCAATTTATTATTTTAAAATTATATGGTATTGAATCTCCCAGTATAGGATGACAAGATGGATAAAATATCACATGTAATTCACTAAGATAGATAAACACATCACATGATCGTCACCTAAATAAATAAGTAAAATATATGTAAAATATTTGGATATGTTTATAAACATACTCAGTTTCTCTTAATTGAGGACCAATAATTCATACTCATTGTACTGGATAAAAATCCCATTTTAGTTAAACCTCAACATATAAAATGATTAGTTGCATAAATAACCACACCTAATTTTCATTGGATCAAGACTAAAAAAATAATGGTATCAAATTATGAAGGTTCTCATGTAGGGTATTTTTTCAAAAATTGTTAGAGGGATTTAATATGAAAAAACACCTTGCTTTACTAAATACATAGTGTTTAATCTTCTATGTGGTATATGTAGTGGGTCATCTAGAATACAAAACTATTTTTGTACCTTTTGAGTTAGATATTTAACTATATATAGAAACCAACCCTATATAATATTGACATTTACTCACATCCTATAATACTCATTTATAGAAATAGATTATGAATAACTGAAATTAGAACTTTAAGAATTTATTTATCATTCCACATCTTTTCATATATGAATAAAGTATAAAGGAATGATAAATTGGATACTTCCATTAATAAAATATAATATTGAATATATATTATAAAACACCTTTAATTATATTAAAATGTTATACATAAGAGTTATTCTATTCAAAGATCATATGATTGACTGCTGGAGAGACATTTTTATCTATATTTTCATGGTTTTATTAAACACATAAAAAATATGATTAATTCATGACAAAACTAAATGTGTACCTCTAATAAATCATACCACTAAACTATTTTATTTGTTTAATGGGTTAGAATATGAGAAAAATATTGCTCGAATAATATTGATATTAATCCTTATGTTCAAATACAGTATCATAATTTTCAAACATGTCTACTTCTGAAAATTAAAATGTATGATGAAAATAACTTTTATAATCTACTTATTAACTCTTTATAAGTAAATTATTAGAATATTTTAAAAAATTCTAGTAAAATATTTATGTGGGATCATTTAGTAAAAAATATATATGTAACTAATTGTATTGAGATAATTATTTACATATATATCCTAATCTCTTTTAGGATATTAAGTAACATTAACTTTGAATCATACAGGTGTGATAAATTATTTATTATTCTTTAATATTATCTAAGTTTAATCATACAACCACTATCCTTTAAGAAAGTACATTTTCACAAATGAATCTAATATGTGAACTCCTTTTCTAAGAAATCCAAAAAAAATTAATTAAATAATTTTTATAAAAACACTATTATGTTTGAGGTAAAAATGACATTAAGATCACACCCACATGACCAATAAAAAATATTTTTAAGAAAATGATTAATAGAGTAACACTTATTTCCTTGGAAGAAATATTTTAAAAATAAACTATATGAAAACATATTTTATATGGTATTTAAAATTTTTAATGAAATTGGAAATATATATATATATATATTATTTAAAGTATTCTATTGTTGGAGTTTGGGAACTCATTCCCCATATTTTTAATTAGTAACTCTGATAAACCACTTTTATATTGAAAAAAATACATTAATCATTATATTATTTACAAAAATATTTTACAATTGGGTAAATAATAAATTGTATGTATTGAACCCATCATATAGTATTATTCAAAAAATCACTTTGTTTATAAATAATATCTCTTATCACATATGAGAAACTAAGTCAGAGATGCACATATTTTATTTTGACACTTTTGTGTTTGAATTATTCTATTATACTAAAAAAATATATAATAGAACCCTTTTCCAAAATATTTGAATTAATATTTATATATTCATCAATACTATCCGTAAATTTTTTTCCTATATATTTAAATTAATTTAAAAAATTTAATTGTTTTCACATACCCGTAAATATTTAATTATTTATTTCTATAACCTTAAAATCTAACATAGACTCCCCATAGAGGTTCTTAAACCTCTTTTAGTATTATTGATTTTTTTTTCATTAATTTCCATGACTTATATAAAGGAATCACAGACCTTTAGTCTTGAAACCTCCCATATATTTCAATAAATAAGGATGACTATTGGAACCTCCAATAATCTACTTCTATATTAAATGTTTACACTTATTATTTATTCGCTCAACACTATAGACAAAAAATGTCATGTTTTTATTAGTTATACTCAAAATGTTAATGAAATTAAGTAAATATTCAACATACCCATTAATACTGTCAGAAATGTTTTCATAACTAATAGAAAAATAAATTAAATAGCCAAATATACCCTTAAATTAGACCCCATTGTATCCATGTAATTGAAATATACAATTAAATTATCTAAAATAGTGGAGACTAAAATTCATCTAGCCATCTTGAATAACAATAATTCCTTTTTAAACCAGTAAAATAATTAGGATTATACATCTAATAATTCTCTAGATATTCTTTCTTGAGTAGACTCACTAGTCAACTATTGTATAATGTACTTATCTAATGAATATAATTTTCATTCGTTCTTAAGAACAATTGTTAATATTTTATTATAGTATATGAGATTTTATTGTGTAAGATTCTATGTTTTAGTCTGAAAATTATGTTTAATGGAAGATTCCATTTCATTTAAAATTCATAATTTTATTAAATGTGTATCATGTCTTATAAAAATTTAATGA
Organism: Viscum album; assembly: GCA_963277665.1. Classification (NCBI taxonomy): domain Eukaryota; kingdom Viridiplantae; phylum Streptophyta; class Magnoliopsida; order Santalales; family Viscaceae; genus Viscum; species Viscum album. The sequence continues at coordinate 608,160,250 of OY728133.1, read as the reverse complement.
ATACTTTTAGTAAATGTTCTCACAATATAATTATACAACTATTTAAAATAATGAATGATTAATAAAAAACTAAATTCAAAACCAATGGGATTAAATATTCTAAATTAAAAAATATTATTATATATAAGTATGCATTCCCTCTAGAATCAATTCTCCAATTATCATAATAAAATAATATATTATTTATAACATCACTCCATTATAAGGAATAAATCCACACAAAATTTTCATTTAGATATTATTTTCATCATATTTAGTCTTCAATGGAATTTTTGTAACTTCAATTAAAATGTTTTAATTCATTATTTCTACTAGTTTTTAATCTATTCTTAAATAAAATATTTAAAAATAACATTTTGTTTAAATTGAGATAAATTTAAATAAAATTTTATAAAATCTTTTATGTAAAGAATGTGTGTACGAATTTGTATGGGATGATCATAAGTCTCTTCTCAGATGTATCCCTTTTTCCTATATCATAAGTATTTTTGTATGTGAATTTAATTTTTTCAACTCCATTGTGAGACTGTAATTGTATTAAGACAAAGAAATTCAAATGAATAATCTTACAAACCCTTATGATTCTATGTTTATGAAATTTTAAGGTGAAGATTTCTTAAAGGTGCCTCTAATATTTCATGATGGCTGACACAAATTGATCTATCCTGATATAGAGATCAAATTTGGAACTTCCTAGGAAGATTTATAGATGATTAAAATCTTATGTTCATTGAAATAAAAAGAAACCAACTTATTCAATTATATAAAGATAAAATTGCTATTATTATCCCCTTTAATCCTATTTTAAGGTTATGTTGTGCATGTGTAGGGAATAGACCAGGTTAGATAATTGTAGGAATCAAATTAAAATATTTTCCAACAAATTTTATATAGAAAAAACGATAAAAAAAAGACTGTATGGAATGTAAAAGTGTGAGGTGGTGACTATGTTGTGTTCGTAGTGGTTATAATGATCTTTTATAGATATGTGAAAGAATTTGTAAGATGAGTGATTATTTTTTCATGCTTATCTAATCTTCATGGTGTATATGGTAGTGTGATTTATGTAAGAACATCTTTTAGTCTATATTTTTCACTATATCATGTTTGTATTTTCTAGAAGCTATGATTTTGAATGCTATTACTCTTCTATATTCATGAATTATTTTCATATAATTTAATTAAGATAGTAATTAAATTTATAAAATTAATGTGGCAGTTCTCATTATTTAAATTTTTTATCACGACCTTTCCATTAAGCTTAATTATTTATATGTTGTTAAATTTTTGGTTGTCTTTATGATTTTGAATAACTTTGATACACGAAATGAAACCTATAACAATATATTGGTATCATCTATAGGTATATTTAGGTGTTTATCTAAATTTATTTGGTTAAAAATTAAAAAATAGAGTTTGATAATCATTTTAGACAGGTAATAAGGGAGATTAAAAAGTATAAATAACATCAATACTGATTTAAAAACTAATTTTACTCTTATTTTTTAATACATTTTCAATAACAACATTTTCTTTATTAAACTCCCAATTCAATTATATTTTCCTTTCTTTTTTTTAAACATAAAAAAATCCAACTTAGTGATAATTTCATTGAAAAAATATAAAACCAAAGTGACATTTTGAAACTTATGTTTAAGAGCCTCTGTGAGAGAAAATATGAGGGACTATATTACTATATTTTTTAGGGAAATAAATTATAGATGAGAGTCTCGTGATAAATCTCTTCCATAAACTGGAATCATTTCTATGGAATTTTCTTAATTTTATTTGATTATTTTATTTTTTTATCCAAAATATCTAACCCTAATTTGATTCGTTTAGATACTAAAATTGAAAAAACATACCAATCTAGGTATAGTTATATTAGAAAATATCCTCTAATAATTTATGTGTTCACCAATAACACCATAAGAAGAAACATTAATAAACCGGATATCCCAATATCAAACAATATAAATTTAAAATTATTGGCCTCATCCTAGGAATATTTTCAAAAAACATAAAAAATATCAAAATTTCCTTACGAGATATAAATATAAATCTTGTATTGTACACCATCATCCAAACATTAGGCGTATTCCCTGGTAAATGTTCATATACACATTTTCAATAATTTAGTTTTCTGGATACTAACATGAAACCCATATGAATATATGCAAATCCAATGAAACTAAGAGAATTTACCTTTTCATTAGAATGTGTTTACAAATAAATGTTATTTTATTCAAATTCTACATTGATACGAGATTGGATTGAAATTAAATTACATTTTCTTGAAAAAAATTTCCATTATTTTAGTTTATCTACCATTTAAAAAATTTAAAAATTAGACAAATATAAGGAGAAATTTTACATGAATGCTAGAAAATATTCAAGAGTATTTGATTGATTATCCCCATACCCAAATAATTTTTAATCTATTGATCTGAAATTTTTATTAAGGGTTGTTTATTACCAATAAGAGTATCATGGATGTTACTATTAGAGGACATTTAGTTGATAAAACAACAATTACAATGAGAACATTAATTTAACACATGTTTAAAAAATACTCAAAAACCTTTTCTAAAGCACTTATTCATATGAAATATGCTTTAGAATTCTCTACTTAAACTTATGAATATAACATTATTTCAATCCAACATAGTGATATCACTACTGTGGTATGATTAATGATGTTCTCCAATAGTCCACAACATGAACCCAAACCTGAAACCACTTTTCATTATATTATTTTTTATGTAATTTATACTTAAAATGACAACCATAGTGACCAATTTCATTAAAATTACAGAAATTCTAAAAATAGTAACCATATATACCCTAGAAGAAAATTGTAATACCATCTCCATAGATCTTTTCAATAAAAAAATTAATAACATGGAATAATAATCAATCCCAAGAGATATTTAGATAGATTGAATAGAAGTTTTTATTTCTCAATAGAGATTATATTATTTATCAATTTGGAATATTCAATAAGATATCTAATTCCCAACCTTCATGGAACATCCAACCAAATCATCATGTCCAAAAATCATAAACTAATTTTGGAGAATGAATGAGGAAAAAATGATAAAATAACATTAAAATTTAAGACAACAATAGATATAAATAAATATATATTAATTCATCAAATGGTTCAAACTGTATACTGATGTTCATATCATTTATAAACAACTAGTGTATTTTTTCCATCACAATGGAAAGTGAACCCTCAAGGTAAAAGAAAGGAAAATGTGACATTCATTGAACATAGGAGTGGAAACAACATGAATAACCCCTGAACTAATATTCCTAAATCGTATTATAAATAAAGAACTATTCTAGATAATTAAAAACTTCCTTCAACTATTATAGATCCTATTATAGAGAAATTTCTATCTAAATATCTTATTTAATTACTAAAATATATTGAAAATTCAGAATATATTTTAAATAAAATTAATTTTTTTAAGACGATGGTTTTCTAAGAAATACCATAAATGATTGGAAAAGGATTCTAGGTCTCCATGTTTATAATAGTCATGAAATAATAAAACAATCACTACATTATACGAGGAGTATTCCACCCTTGAAAATGAGTGCTATGAAATAAATTGAAAAGTAAATCTTATATAGTTTTATAAAAGTGAATGTCAATATCCCATTGTTTAATGTTATTAAAAAATTACAAAATCTGAAAATTATTGAAAGATGTATTGTTTCAACAATAGGAAATTTAAGTTATGAGAGAAATTGAAATTAAGGAGGAATGTTTCCATAACAATTTAACATGATTTTCTAATAAAATATAACGATCCTAAAACATTAACTATTACTTTTACCATTAGATAATTATAATTCAATAATGTTATGATTGAATAAGGAGATTTTATTAATTTTATGTCACACTCTTTTTATTCAACATTATAAGTAAGAGAACCCAATACTACTAGACTAGTCACTGAAAATTTATAACTAAAGTGCCAAAAAGCTCACCAGATTTATTAAAGACATTATTTTACATGTAATAAACATGGTTTTTTCTAAATATTACATTCTATATTTAAGAAATGATTGATTTTGCACACATACACCTCTCATTATTAGGATGAACTCTCTAGAAACTGTTAAATCCATCATTAATGTCCATAAATGATCATTTTTGTTTGAATTTTGGAGATAGATTGTTCATATCGATATATTTAAATACAAGAAACAATCAATTGAAGTTCATTTATCCTCTCAAGTCTACTTTATTTACTGGATTTCCAATGATATATTCTTACATTTGGAAAATGAAGTTTTTGACCAATTTTATTTTAATAAGATTGAGTGTGAATTTAATAAATTTTTTCATGAAATAGAAGATTATCTTAAAATAATTATTTAAAATATAGAAAATAGGGTTTCTTATTTTTTAGGGAAATATTATTATTTTTAATTCCTAATAACTACTCAAATTTAACATAAAACTTTTTGTGATCGTACTATTTTTCAAAGTGTAAAAATTTTTATTCAATAACTTAATAATGTTTGAAATTATTTAGAACCTATTTTTTCGATTGAAATAAATTTATAATAAAAATTTAAAATCAATGACGATGAAGTTCAAATTGATGACCTTATTTCTAGAGATTCAGATATTGTTGGTCACTTCAAATCTACTATTTTTCCTATACCTTTTCCCTAAAAATAGACTGTTGTTGAACCTAATATTTCAAACATATATCAATAATATTCTAATTTTTTAAAAGATATAAGATATGAAATTAATGTTACATTGTCTCACTAAGTAAAATTTTGATATTTTACCTTATGGATAATCCCATTTTAAATCACGTAAGACAGAACCCTTATATAAACCAAAGGACTGGTGATTTAAAGTCCAATACATGCCTCGTGTCCCAATCCTAAGACCCCACACTCACATAACCCGTTATATATTCCTAAATCAATGTACTCAAACAATATTTATTGACTCCATGCCCATAGATTCTCATCATTTACTCCCTAGTCAGGGTCTATAATTGGCGTTTCCTATCCACTCCATAAATGAGCCTCCACATCCTATGGATCTCCTAAAACCACCATCACACTCTCCACTGATTGGGAAGTAAAAAACTATGAATCCTGGAGCCCCAAAATTAATTGTTTTGATGTTTGGTGGTCTCTAGGAATTTATTGGCTGAAAGGACTAATTTTATTTTCATAATGCCCATTTTAGGTGAATACTCTAACTATTATAATATCAAGATTGTTACTACTAAATTTAATATGAAATTATGACCCTAAATTATTTAAACTAGGGACTTTTGATGGAGGATTATAGGGATTAATGACCTAGAAAGAAACACAATACATTACTAAGTTACAAAAAACTACTTTTTCAAAAGAAAATCATCCACTAGAATTAGACTTGAGGCCACTACAGGAAAACTTAAAATATTCCTTTATAGGTGATAATGATCAATTGCCTATTATTATTTATATATAACTATAAATTGAACAAGAAATATAACTAAAATCATTCCTTAAATTACATAATAAATAGCTTAGATATACCCTCTATCATTTGATAGAAATCAATCCTTCCAATGGGATTCATAGGATTATATTAGGGGAAAATTCCAAACATATGAAACAATTTAAATTATACTAATCTAAAAAAATTAGATATTTTTAATAAAGATGTCACCACCTTATTGGACGATAAAATAATATTTCCCGTCTTTGATAGAAAATGGGGGAATTCAATTATTCATTAAGATAAGAGGCTTTATAATCACAAAGAATGAATTTGGTGAACTAGTCTCTATCAGAATTCTATGAAAATGGAAAATGTGTACTGGCTATAGATTACTCTACTTGGTTAATAGAAAAGGTAATTCCCTGCATCCTTTTCCTTAACCATCTAATTAAGAGATAATCTAGGAAAACTCAATACTATTTTCTATAAAGATTATTTGGCTATTTTAAAATTTTTATAGAACTCATGGATAAATAGTAACCCACTCTCTCATGACATGGTGGTAAATTTTATTATAGTATAACACCTTCTAATTTATGAAGCTCTCCAAGAACCATTCAGAGATTCATGATGAGGTTTTTCTATGAATTATATGAAATTTTAATAGAAGTATTTATTGATGATTTCAATATATATGGTTAATCTTTTGAAAAATTATTGATGAATTTAGTTGTTTTCCTTATAACATTTATGAAAAAAATGTTTCAAATTATGATAAATGACATTTCATGTTGAACAAAGTAATTTTACTTGTTCACATTGTATCTCATGTCGGATTTGAAGTAGAAAATTTCAAAGTTTAGGTAATTTCTTCACATCCCTACCCAAAAAATTATTTCATATATGTGATTTTTCATTGGTCATATTGAATTATATTAAATATTCATTATTTATTTTATTAAAATATACTTACCATTGTGTAGGATACATTAAAATACTCATTTTGAGAATTTAATATTGTATGTTAATAATCCATTGTTGTGTTGAAAAAAATATTGATAACCACATCCACAATAAAACCACCAAACAGATGTTTACCCATTCATATAAAAATTTATTATTTTGATTTTCCCTTGAATTTGTTCTAAATAAGAAATAAAGATATGTGATATATTTATATTTCATAAGATTATAACACTTTAGATCATGACCAAGTTAATTAAATAACCACAAATTAATATCTACTAGATGTTTGATTTTTTAATTGATGTTTTGAAGTTACTCATTGGGGCCCAAAGTGTTTTCCTTTATAGATTATTTTACAATAATTTTTTATGAAAAATAATGATATAAAACCAACACTTTTGAGATGAGTATTATTTTTATAGTCATTTTATGTTGAAAGAAAGGTAATAATGGAAATAAACATGTTATGGATGTCCATTTAATCCAGATACTCTCTGTTTTTTATGAAATTTTTAAATCTTTACAAAAATCAATGAAATGTTTCATGAGGAGATATAATTTGTTTTTAAAAGTAAAATAAACTATTATATTTATTTTATAGCGAGTTGGATTTTTTCATTAATACTTATTAATATATATATATATATATCTAGATCCATGTTCTCAGACGGTGTGTGATTTTGAGGCTCGATGTGCCCAGAAATAATTTTATAAAAATATTAAATTTATTTTAAATTGTGTTTACATGGTTTTTAAATAAAATGGGACCAATCTTACACAAAATCTCAGATCATAAATCTGATACCTTAGTTGAGTCTAGAGCATTGTGTTCACCCAACGTGTAACCTAAAATAGGTTGGTGGGGGTGTCCAGAAACCTCATCTGTTGGTCATACATTAAGTGTAAAAATTAATAAATTACATTTGTTAATTAATTTTTTTTACCTAAAAAAATTATACAATAATAATGACATAGATAATCCTCCACGGTAAGCTGTATAAACCCTGAGAAGATTTTATAGATTCTATCCCTCCTACTATTGGGGAATTATGTTGGAAGATGATGAAACTCTAGATAAAAATAGATCAGGTTAGAGAAAAGATAATGAATTCATTAAATAATTCGAGAGAATTTTTTTCAATGAAAAATTATCAAATATTTAGGTATTACTCTTAAATTTTTCTAGTATTCCCATTTTAATTAAATGTATAGATATTATCAATCTCTTCTATTGATCATTGCTAATTCTAGATAGGGTATACACTATTGGACTAATTTAATTTCTTAATCTTTGGTTTTTATAACTCTAATTATCTATGTTCATGATCGTTGGAATAGAAAATTTGGAAATGATATTCTAGAAATTTATCTTTTTCATTTCCCACTCAATTTCATCTCATTTATCACTAGTTTTACCATGTGGTCATGATTCAGTGTTTTCAGTTGGTATTGAGCATGATTGGACCCCAATAATCATGATGGAATAAAAAAATGAGGAATGGATTGATGAAATAAGGAGAAACGTGGGATGTTTGTATGATGTGGGTTATATTTTGGATAATAAAAGATCAAATCCATGTCGGTTGAAGAATTAGTGGTGTATGGGTTGAGAGACTAGCCTATAAGGATCAAAAGAATTGATTTACGGCAACTAGAAGGCTTGAAAATACATATCCTGATGAGATCCACTAATCTCTGGTGGAAAAAAGGTGAGTTCTATAGTGGAATGGTCCAATTTGAGGCATGTATCATGGATTTGGGAATTTGTGAAAAATCCAACTATGTAACCCCCCGACCCCAATTACCCAAAGTCGGTGCATTATTACATAACATTGGTATGATCAAAAAAAAATCAAGTCTTGAAAGACAGATTAGTTTAGTAGCCTTGGAAACACTAGATACATTCATAAGTCTTACATTAGATCATAAAGTAAAACAAAACTAAAACAACATCTTGTCTTCATATCCCCTCATACTATCCCTGTAGGTCATTCATAATATACATCATCACATCCTGGAAAAATTAAAACATTGAAATGGGTGATCTCAAATGGTCAGTAAGGATAACAATGCAGCGGAAACTTTCATATATAAACATAAACATTTAAGGCAATGTATGACTAAAAAAAGCCTTTTAAACTTGAACTTCAGCATAATATGGGAAAAATAAAATGAAATAATTCCATTTACTTATTCACATTCATATTCTACTAGTCTAATAATCACATTCAATATCAATAACCACTTTTATTATGATGGAATACATATTCCATACTATCATAACCATGTAGCCAAGGCCTCATGCCAAGACTACAAAAAATATTTTATCAAGGCCTCGTGCCAAGTCACAAGTTTGTCTCATGAGACCTACCAATGCATCGAGGAGCTATAGCGGGCTCCACCCGTCACTTATTAAGTCCAATGCATTCCTTATATGAACAGGCTTAAACATATCATAAACCATAACATAAATGTATCACATAAAACACGCATAAGGGAAACATTAAATTTCCACATTTCAATCACAAGATATCAATAAAACACTTTGATATAATAAAAACATTATCAAAACAATTTTCAATACTAAAATAAAAGAAAATTAAAACTTGTTATTTATTTCTCATTAAAAAAAGATATCGCTTGTAGAGGAAGCCGCACGGCGGTGGAGAAGTCATTGTCGCCGCATACGTACGACAAGAAAAACATTCCTTTTTTTCGTTTAGTAAAATGCTTCATATAAAAAGATTCATTTTTAATAAACGTAAAAGTCAAAGAGGTTTATACACTATATAAAAGAAAGTTGTGTATAAAACAAAATATGCATCAATGAAAGGAGATTGAGACGAAGTCCCTTACAAAGATCATTTTGTAAATAAAATAGATCGCTCATGTGTATTCACTATAAGCTCAAATAAAAAATTATGAATACATGATAAGGTATAAAAATTCATTTCTCACATAATCAAAGAACAACATAAATAATAAAGATAAGTTCCACCCAAAGAATTGGAATTGGGTTAAGATGTTCCCTTACCTCGTGTCTGACTTGAATCGACCATTCTTTAACCTCCTAAATAATAAACTAGAGATAATTTATACTTTCTTAAGAACCTTTTTCAATATTATTATTCCTTTTATTTCACTTATTACCATGTTATGAACATTATGTTATCATTTAAGTTAATAACTGTCATTTTTTCGATCTATGGTACTTGAGTTAAAAATAAACTTCTTATAATTACAAGTTGTTCATGTGGTAAAATATCCATTATATCCAGAATTATATTAATGATTTAGATATCATATATTTCATATTTATCCATTATATACATTCATTCATAATATTATGTAACATCTAGAGGTAATAAATGAAATGCACCGTTCATGGAGACGGTAAGCCGTGCGTACGCATGAACTCTACTTTCATTTCTATTTCGTATTTAATGGACTGAAATAATAATTATATAAAGGTGTATTATAATTACAGTATAAAATCATATATAATATCATTTACTCCATCCTTTATATGTCCCACATATGGCATTAACGATTCAAATCACTTTGAGGTGTCGGTAGTCCGCACTTCATAAAATAAAATTATCACGTTTATCCATTATGGAAATCATAAAGGTATGCCATAAATGAGAAATACAGAAGAATAAGTAAAACATAAAAATAATATATATTTATCTTAAATTAAGATACTGTCATGATAATGGCCACCATGAGAGGTGTTAAAAGAATATTGAACAATCATCGTTTCGTGAGGCAGTAATTCACCACCCACAGAAACAGTATGTTCCTTAACCATTAGACGAAGGTTTGTGTAACTGTGAATCAAATAATTCCCATACAAACATCCTAGTATATTGAATATACTGTTGTTCTTAAAAAATAAAGGAATAAAAAGATTTTAAGGGGTTGGAGAAGCAAAATAAAACAAAATAATGTAAGAGAAGACATTACCTTAAAATTGGGTAACTCATTTTGATTTGAGGCAAAGGCTTCCTTGGGAAGACGTCTGCCCAAAGTGAGGCTTCTAGGAGTAAGAGAGGGAAGTTGTGAGAGTATTTGGGTAGAGGTTGTCTGATCCAAATGGCTTTGATGGTGTGAATACGGTGGTAGAGGTGGGGGCCTTTTATAAGAGGAGAGGAGGGGCACTCTTGGAAAGTCATGGAATGTTACATTATTAGGAAGTGATTTTCGGATTTCAAAGGTCCCAAAATTATATATGTCAATGATAAGGGGATAATGGTTCCAAATATACTCATCCAATAGGTTTTTGACAACTTTATGTCTTATATTTTACATTATCTTTTCATTTTATTTAAATCGTTAGTTAATGAGGTAATCGCTGCATCATCATGGTGTCATAAAAATTTTAATTTATTTAATGTCTAAAAATTATAAAACAAATATCATGATGTAGGAAATATTTTTAGCTTTACAATTAATATTTATAGTCAAAATATAACTTTTATAACCCCTTGTAAAAAATTTTTTTGTAAAACAACACATGTTTGTGACAATTTTATTTTTACATTAAATAAAATGTTATTAATGTCATTTTCATACCCAAGTGGCTACATGGGGTCCCCAAGTTGACTCATTGATTGTCTTGGTCGGCCATGCCTCATCCAATAAGGGTAGGACAAGTGTAAAGGTAATTTCATATTATTATAACTTTATATTTTCCTTAAATTACACTAATTACCTTTAATCGCGATTAATAGAAAGTTAAAAGTTACTATTCACCAAAAATTATTTTTATCCCATTGAACCACATTTTACTTACTAATGATGTCCATGTATGTCGGATTTTTGAAATTCAATTCCCAAAAGTGGTAATGTTTCATTTAAATGAAAAATTAGTTCTTTTAACAACCACTTAGTGGTTTCACTATTCCTCAAAAAATGAAGTACTTCAGAAAAATACCAAAAATTCACCCTAAGCTATAATTGTTATTTTGAATTCAAAAATGATGTCTATTTTAAAAAATTCCAGACATATTAGTTTCATTAATTAATTTCACAATTAATTCTCACTGTCAAACCAAAGAGCGTGTTTTTAAGAAACCATATCAATCAAAAGATTGACAATTGTTTATGTCCAATTTCAAAGTGAAATATATTCTAATGACCACCATCGGATAAAATGTTAAAAATATATTCTAATTATACATTAAAACCACTAAATATTATAATTTATTACTATAAATTATTTTGATTAAAAATTTGTTCTTAAGTATTTTTTACTATTCATATAAAATTGGAAGTTCTCAGAAAATTACAAAAAAATCAACTTAGGATAATTTCGATATTCCGAATACAAAAATGAAGTCCATTTTGAATTATAAAATTAATATAATTTCAAAAATTAGTTATTACTATTAATAACGGCTACTTTGATTGGTCACGATGTGTTAGAATCTTGAACTTACGTACAATGCATGCTATTACATTATTGAAAGAGAAGCGTATCATAGATGCTTGGGGTGATACATTCTCCCCTCATTCAATAAATTGAATCCTCACAATTTGAAATTTTTCTTTGAAAATAAAAGGTTGAAAATAGAAAATACCTTTGTGGAAAACCCACATCAAAAATTGGGTTAATAAAAATATAACTTTAAAAGAAGGAAAGAGAAGTACAAAGGTCACCCGAGATAGCCCATACAAGGATTCTACGAAAATATGGATATGGAGGAGAAACAAACCATAAAGGCATGATTGAGAGTTTTAGAAAACAGGGTTAGGAGAAAGTTGAACTACAATAAAATCACAAACTTGTGATTGGTTAAACGATCATTGATTCCCCGCTAGGAAAATTTAACTGACAACGTTTTTGTTTTAAGTTACCTTTCATAAATTTGAGGAATTTATTTAGGATATTTTCTAAGAATGTAACGAAATATACATACTTGTCATGTAGACTTTCCTTCTTTAATATATTTTTACCAAAAACCCATATTTCACTCAAAAATATAATATAACTCAAAAATATTATATTTATCCTAATCACACAATATTACAAATATTAACACATACCATTTAGATTAGAAAAACTATTTTTTAATAACCAGTGACTTCCTGTAGGCTAGTGGTAGGTAATAAAGGCATGTCGCACTATGGTTGTGGGTTCGATTCCTACAGCTTTGTCCGACGCGACGAGTTATCCCCAAACCTGCAGGTTGTTCTTTTCCTAAAACTATAGTATTATAATATTCCAAAAATAATCTTCAGAAATGTTTTAACCTTAAACAATACTATCCAAAGTTCAAATTAATCCATTCCAACCTTTATAGTTATCCAAAATACCTCTACCTAGACTTTCTCCAAAAGGTCTTTAAATTCCGAAATCAATTGTAACATCAGATTCCCCAAATAAAGTAAAGTTTCTCTTATTGTCACATACTAAAAATATGATTACCTTCATCATATTAAAACCTTAATGAAAACAATATGTAGTGAAGTACAATCCTTATATATATCACATTGTTCTTATAACCAGAATATAGTTCTTGAGTCCAAAAACACAAACACAATAATAATTCAACTTCAACTGTAGTAACAGCATAAGATTGGACTTGGTCCCTAGGCCTTCTCCGAGGTATGTTTTATTGGCTCTTAGGGCATTCATTTTCATAATTCCCCATTTCTCTACAATTGTAGCATTCAACATTGAAAACATCTTTCTTTCCCATACAATCACAAGCCTGGTGACTTTTTTCTCCACATTTTTAACAAACTCCCATTCCCTTTAGGAAAGTACCGGGGTGATTCTTCCCACAATTATTGCATAATGGAAAATCATTCTTTCCCTTTTCCCCTTTATCTGTCTCTTGTTCCACCGTTCTCTTCTTCTCTTTCTTTACTTTATTGTCATAAGATTTTGTGAATTCCTTTTCTGTATTGATAGCACCCGAGACAATATCTTCATACGATGAGAAGGATTGTGATACTAAAGATCAAAGGAGAAATGGTTTTAACCCATCAAAGAGATGATCAATCTTACTTCTTGGGTTATGTATATAATCTTCATCATGTCTCGATAACCTTGTAAAGTTAGCCTCATACTTTGCGACATTCTCATCCTCCTTTTGTCTCAGACTCAGAAATTGTCTTTCCATATCTGCTCTATGGTCATGAGGAAAGCATTTTTCTAAGAAAATTTCCTTAAACTCCCTCCATTCCATAATTGATACTTCTTCATCTTCCTTTGTGTTTTGAATCAGCGTCCACCATTGATTAGAATCTCCAGTGAGGCGATAAACTTCCATGACAACCTTCTCCCTTTTTCTACTCCCCAAGGAATAGAATATTTTCTCTAAAGAGTTTATCCATTTCTCAGCAACTAATGGATTTTTACCCCCATTAAATGTTGTTGTTTGTTGCCTCATTAAGCGGTCTAACATTGATCCTCCACGTTACTGATCAGGATGCTCCATATGAGTAAGGTTATTATTCATAACCTGAGTGAGTTGTCCCAGTATGGTGATAAGTTGATCAGCACCAGCTGTATCTCCATCTCCACTATAATTATATTGAGCAGGAGGTAAATACCTATATGGAGTGCATGCATTGATACGATTTCCATTCCTCCCACTAGGCGCCATTTCTAAACAATGTCATAAACTAGATTAGTTTATGAATCAAAATACATAATTCCATACTTGTAAAACACTTAACATAAATTGAACTATAATCATAAAAATGTTTTCTTTGAGGAAGTATATACTAATAAACAATTCATAATGGTTTGTAAAGAAAATGAAAATTATCCTAAGAATATCCCCCAGGAGTGTCGTAACCAAGAGTGCAGAAAGCACCGTTGTCATGCACCAGTTCCCGTTCGAGACTAGCTAAAAGAGGTGTTTTCAGGTTTTACCCCTAGCTACATCTGTGCTTGATCCACCTCTACCTGCTCGTATCTAGATAGGGATTTATTGCTTGGAAAACTCACAAAATATCTACAACAACAAAAGTCTAGGAAGTTCTTTTATACTAATACTCAATGTCTATATTATGGCTTTGTGCTAAATCTAGCTTCCATGGTTAGTACTTTACTGCCTCTGATACCAACTGTAACACCCCAACCCAAGTTACCCAGAGTCGGTACATTATTACATATCATTGGATTGATCACAAAAGATCATGTCTCGAAAGGCCGATTAGTTTAGTATCCTTAGAAACACTAGATACATTCAAAAGTCTTCCATTAAATCATAAAGTAAAACAAAACTACAACAACATATTATCTTCATATCCCCTCATAAAATCCCTGAAGGTCATTCATAATATACTTCATCACATCCTAGAAAAATTAAAACATTGAAATGGGTGATCTTAGATTCTCAGTAAGGATAACAATACAGCGGAAACATTCGTAAATAAACATAAACATTTAAGGCAATGTATAACTAAAACAAAAGTATTTTAAACATGATCTTTAGCATAATATGGAAAAAATAAAATAAAATAATGCCATTTACATATTCACATGGATATTCTACTAGTTGAATAATCACATGCAATATCAATAACCACTTTCATAATGATGGAATGCATAATTCTAGACTATCATAACCATGTAGCCAAGGCCTCATGCCAAAACTACAAATACAAATTTGTCAAGGCCTCATGCCAAGACAATAGTTTGTCTCATGAGACCTAACGATGCATCGAGGGGCTATAGCGGGCTCCACCCGTCACATATTATGTCCAATTCGTTACTCATATGAACAGGTTTAAACATATCATAAACCATAACATAATCATATCACATAAAACATGCATAAAGGAAACATAACATTTCCACATTTCAATAAAAAGATATCAATACAACACTTTGAAATAATAAAAACATTATCAGAACAATTTTCAATACCAAAATAAATGAAAATTAAAACTTGGTATTTATTTTTCATTTGAAAAAAAGTTACTGCATGTAGAGGAAGTCGAAACTCAAATAATTGTCACGGTAGCAGAGAAGTCGTTGTCGCCACATATGTACGACAAGAAACACATTCCTTTTTGTCGTTTAGTAAAATGATTCATATAAAAATATTGCTTTTGAATAAATGTAAATGTCAAAGGGGTTTATACACCGTATAAAAGAATGTTGTGTATAAAACAAAATATGCCTCAATGAAAGGAGATTGAGACGAAGTCCCTTACAAAGATCATTTTGTAAATAAAATAGATCGCACATGGGTATTAACTATAAGCTCACATAAATAAAGTATAAATACATGATAAGGTATAAAAAATCATTTCTCACATAATCAAATAACAACATAAATAATAAAGATAAGTTCAACCCAAAGAATGGGAATTGGGTTAAGAAGTTCCCTTACCTCATGTCCGACTTGACTCGAACGTTCTTTAACCTCCTAAATAATAATCTAGAGTTAATTTCTACTTTAATAAGAACCTTTTTCAAGTTCATTTTTCCTTTTATATCACTTATTTCCATGTTATGAACATTATGTAATCATTTAAGTTAATAAGTGTTGTTTTTTTGATCATTGGTACTTGAGTTAAAAATAAGCTTCTTATAATTACAAGTTGTTCATGTGGTAAAATACCCATTATATCCAGAATTATATTAATGATTTAGATATCATATATTTCATATTTATCAAGTATATACATTCATTCATAATATTACGTAACTTCTAGAGGTAAGAAATGAAATGCACCGTTCATGGAGACGGTAAGCCGTGCGTACGCGTGAATGCTACTTTCATTTTATTTCATATTTAATGGAATGAAATAATAATGATATAAAGGTGTATTATAATAACAGTCTAATATCATATTTAATATCATTTTCTCCATCCTTTATATGTCCCACATATGGCATTAATGATTCAAATCACTTTGAGGGGGTGGTAGTCCGCACTTCCAAAAATGAAATTATCGTGTTTATGCATTATAGAAATCATAAAGGTATGCCATAAATTATAAATACATAAGAATAAAGAAAACATAAACATAATATATATTTATATATCATATATGAAAATAGTTTCATCATAATGTCCACCATAAGAGGTGTTAAAAGAAGATTGAACAGTCATCGTTTCGTGAGGCAGTAATTCGCCACCCACAGAAAAAGTTTGTTCTTTAACCATTAGACAAAGTTGTGTGTAATTTTAAATCAAATACTTCTCATAAAAACATCCTAGTATATTTAAGATACTTTTTTTGTTACAAAATAAAGTAATAAAAAGATTTTAAGTGGTTGGAGAAGCAAAATTAAACAAAATAACATAAGAGAAGACATTACCTTAAAATCGGGTAACTATTTTTGATTTGAGACAAAGTCTTCCTTGGGAAGACTTATGCCCAAAGTGAGGCTTATTAGAGTAATAGAGGGAAGTTTAGAGAGTATTTGGGAAGAGTTTGGCCGATCCAAATGGCTTTGATGGTGTGAATAAGGTGGTAGAGGTGGGGGCATTTTATAAGATGAGAGGAGGGGCATTCTTGGAAAGTCATGAAATGTTACATTATTATGAAGTGGCTTTCGGATTTCAAAGGTCCCACAATTATATATTTTGACGATAATTTGAGAAGGGTTATAAATAGACTCATCCAATATGTTTTTGAAAAGTGTAAGCCTTATATTTTACATTATCTTTTCATTTTATTTAAATCGTTAGTTAATGAGGTAATCACTGCATCATTATGGTGTCATAAAATATTTAATTTATTTAATGTATAAAAATTATAAAACAAATATCATGATGTAGGAAATAGTTTTAGATTTCCAATTAATATTTATAGTCAAAAAGATAACTTGTATAACCCTTTGAAAAATTGTTTTAGTAAAACAACACATGTTTGTGACAATTTTATTTTTACTTTAATTAAAAAGTTATTAATGTCATTTTTTTACCCAAGTGGCTCCATGGGGTCCCCAAGTTGACCCATCGATTGTCTTGGTCTACCATGACTCATCAAAAAAGGTTAAGACAAGTGTAAACGTAATTTCATATTATTATAACATTATGTTTACCTTAAATTTCACTAATTACCTTTAATCGTGATTAATAGAACATAAAAATTACTATTCACTAAAAATTATTTTAATCCCATTGTACCACATTTTACTTACTAATGATGACCATGGATTTAGGATTTTTAAAATTCAGTTCCCCGAAGTGGTAAAGTTTTATTTAAACGAAAAATCAGTTCTTTTAACTACCACTTAGTGGTTTCACTATTCATCAAAAATTGAAGTTTTTCAGAAAAATACAAAAAATTCACACTAAGCTATAATTGATATTTAGAATTAAAAAATGATGTCTATATTACAGAATTACAAAAATATAAGTTGCATTAATTAATTTTATAGTTAATTCCCGTGGTCAAAACAAATAGCGTGTTTTTAAGAAATAATATCAATCAAAATATTGATAATTGATTATGTCCAATTTCAAAGTGAAATTAATTCTAATGACCACCATTGGATAAAATGATAAAAATATATTCTAATTATACTTTAAAACCACTCAATAGTATAATTTTTTACTATAAAATATTTTGATTAAAAAATTTGTTCTTAAGTAGTTTTTACTATTCATAGAAAATTGGAAGTTCTTAGAAAATTACAAAAAAATCAAATTTGGATAATATTGATATTCTGAATAAAAAAATGAACTCCATTTTGAATTATAAAATTAATATAATTTCAAAAGGTAGTTATTATTATTCATAACGGCTACTTTGATTGGTCGCGGTGTGTTAGAATCTCAAACTTGCGTACAATGCAAGCTATTGCATTATTAAAAGAGAAGCGTATCGTGGAATCTTGGGGTGTTACAAACTACACACCGTGTACTATGATAAACACATGGCATTTAACACCTTGATATTTTGGTTATGGTTTTATTATTTCACAAGGATGGTACACCATATAGAGCCACTAAATGAAATGTACCTCCTTTATGATATAGTTGATCTATGTGATGGAGTAGATAGTCAGGAACATTCCATGTCTGTGAGTACATGGGAACGAATAGAACAATGGGAAGCACCATGTGTGAAGAGTCACATCATTTACTAAAGTAAAAATACATGGGTTAATGAACATATACACATCTGGGATACATGGACACAACCAGGCAAACAAGTGGGACCTAGAGTGGCATGGGAACGCCATGTATATCCCCCACAAATCATGTAATCCTATGATCATGGATCTCTTTGTACCACCAAGAACATGACCATGTTATGGAGTGGGGCCACACACCATTTGGGTGCCCTCGCACATCAGGTACCCCTTGTATAATTTGGAGTAAACATCATGCTTCTATTTCTCCATCATTTGGACTTAGATTTTTGTATGTCTGTGGCCTATATCGACTATTTTTTCATATAGAACAAGATCATTCCATGAATTGTGTCTTTTGGGATATGATATGAAATTTTCCTAGAATGATTCTTAGTTAGGTGATGCTTTATGATGACATTGATCACACGGTATCACCAGAGGAATATTTAGAGGAAGCCTCCAACTGATTTGGGTATGGGTCCTTGACAACATTTAGAGTGGAACCATCTAACAATGATGGGAATGGAACCTCTATAGGCTTCTATAGTGGAACCCTCTAGTTTGGTTGGGCATGGTCCATCTACCATTAGAGTGTAACCCTCCTTTCTGCACATGGAATCTATTTTCTCTAGACTCACAAGTAGAGCCATAAAACTATGATGTGCATTGTTCCTCAATTACAAGAGATAAACACTCTAGCTGGGATGGGTACAAGTCCTCCACAAACTGATAGAGTGAAAAATTCATGCTAGACTAGGAATGGGTCGTTTTCTATTGAGTGTAAACCTATTATTATACAATGGAAAGGTAAATCTACCTAGAGATTATGGACCCCAAATATGTGGAATAATGATTATCTGTTTTTTAATTGGAAGGTTACTTCTAGAAAGACATGTGAGGTGATGGGAATCGTTGATGGACTTGTGGAACTATTGTTGGCTCTTCATCCAGGGATGAGCTGTGAGATGGAGATCCCATTTCTCTCTCGTTTGGGACTATTTTGACTACTATATATATATATGTATGTATGTATGTATGTTTCCATACATTTGGAGTTGGTTACTCGCTTTCAATGATATGTTAAGATGCATGAGTTTCTACACGTGAATTATGTGTTTTTCTTCTCATGGTTGGATGGGCTTACTCTTCTATTGTGGGTGGAAAATACATGAAATTTAGCACATCTAATCACTAATTCATGACCCATGTTCTTGGACTAGATTAATATTTCTATTTCTTTGGGTTGATGTCACAGCCCATCCTCGGGGCACGTGTCGTGACTACCCAACTCTCGCCTTCCATAGGCCAGGGGCTGGAGACTAGCACTAAAGGTAAATCCCCGATAAAAAGAGAAGGCATTGCCTTTAAACCTATAACACACATAGTCTGAAACTCAAACAGCAATAAACAAATACTACTATAGAAATAGTGCTCAAAGTAAATGGGCCAATATACAAACCCAACTGAACAGTAAGTACAATTAAAAAAGGGAAAACAACTACAGGATCATCCAATGGAGAATCTTACCAGAAGGCTAGGTACAGATCTCGAAAAACTTGTCCCTGAGGTATGTCTTGTATCATCTAGCTCCAAGCAGCCACCCTTTCGTCAGCCTCTTCCTCGATCATTGATGACTGTTATCTGCACAGAACACAACAAGGTGCAGGTGAAGCCTGTGCAGGGGTGAGTATAACAATACTCAGTAGGGGAACTCGAGACCCCTGAAGGTCTCTCAGAATCCACTAAGGATAAACCACAGTAGTAAGACACAATCAAAAAGTTCCAACCATTCCTACATAGGTATATGCCCACACAAATACCTATGTTACCAATCACAGTCCCGCTCCAACACTCGTGCCCAAGCACAATCCATTCCACAAAGGAAGTAAAGTCAATTATCTCACGATAACAACTGAAAGACGAGACTCAGCTAAAATAGGTATACAACTCTTGAAGAGGGGGTAGAGATGTTTAGATGTAAACTCTGACTCACCTCTTCTATCAAACCAACGTAGGATCTTGAAATAGTATCTGCGCTATCGAACCCACGGAAGATCCTGGTACAGAAGACATCAGCTGCCGAACCCATGAAGGATCCCGATACAAAATTCATTATTGTGGAACCCAAAGAGGATCCTGGTATAGTATCATCATTTTCAACCCCAAGGAGGATCTTGGTACAGTATTAGGTCCACGTAGTATCCTATCATCAGTCACAGTCAACCATAAGGTTCCCGCACACACCACGCTCGATTCCGTGAGGGTCCGCTCCTTGATCCATGTTTCAATACATAATATACCAGTAAGTCTTTATTTGATGTATCTCGTAGCTCTATATCATCATAAATAACCCAACGCGATAGACGGCGCGTCAATCGGATGCCCGGTCTATCAGTTATTGGGATTTATGTTCTAGGGGCCCGATTGGTTTCTAGGTTCAAACCAACCCGGACGTACCCCAACTAAATCCAAACCACAATTAGTCTATGCCAAAATTATATTATCACTCCAATAATTCCATCTACATTGGAGGTTCATCAATCAGACACCCGTAGCCCAAGTTAGGGGCGCCAATGTGTAAACTGGCCAAACGGGTTCGGGTCCGGTCCAACCCTGTTCGACCGACCCGGCCTGACCCGGTCTATACCGGAGTCCGACCCAATCCGCGGAAGAAGCCGGAGCGGAGGGGATGGTCCAGCCCAATGAGGTGGCCTGGCCCGACGGGCAGCCTGGCCCGAGCCGGCTCAACATAGGGGAGGCCCGACAGAGGGCGGACTGACTGGCTGTCTGGCCCACGTGGTCGGCTGGCCACGCATGGGTGGGTTACACCCCTACCTTCCATAAAGGAGGCACATGCCATGCCAGCTTGGTAACCACGGGACCTGAAGGGTCCCGCCTGCAGCACAAACCAGCGACAGGTTCAGCTGGCCAACCTGGTTCCTCCATTGTGGTGCGATGGCATCGCGGTTCTGCTGGGCTCCGCGCGGTGTGACGGCGCCATGCCGCCTCTTCCACAGCCCGGCCAGTTTACGGCCTCCATCTCCTCTATGTGGCGCCACGACGTCGCACCTCTACCTTCTGCTATGGCCCTCCTGGCCTCGGTTCCTCTCCGGCTTGGTTTGATGGCTCGTCACCCTTCCGGCTCCGCCGCGGCCCGCCTGGACGCGGCTTGGTTCTTTGTACAGCGCGACTGCAATGCGCCCTTCCGGCAGTCTAGTGGCCCTTGCACCGCCGGCTTCTTCCATGGTCTGCCTCCTTCATCCACAAAAGAACAACCAAAGGGGGAGGGTCGGGCCATGTTTTTGTGTTTTGAACCCTCCTCATCATGGCGATAACATTTGGAATACCAATTCAGAAATTTGAATGACGAAGAACAGAGGTTTAATGTCATATTTAAAATAACTCAAATCCACCTACCTCGATTCGATGAACGTTGATGAAGTCATGGGAAAAGGTCAGGCATTGATTTGTTGATGTCAGAAAGCGTTAGAGGATGAAGCATCTTTGGCATTATTCACAGGCGACTCCTTCTCTTTTGGCTTGGTCGAAGATCGATGGAGAAGTTAGTCGTTCTTCGGTGGTTCTTCGGTGGGAGGATTAAGCTCTTCCAAGAGTTCTCCAAACCTCCACAAAAAAGAATCACCAACCTAAATATTGGGTTAAGCCAACCCATTATTTTATTATTTGAAAAAGAATTCAAAAGAATTCAAATGGGTTTTAATTAATTAATTGAAGGAGATAAATTAATTAATAATGTGAATTGGCACTTTAATGAGGGATGTTCAAAAGCCTTCCCCCACATAATGAGTGTTACATGGGGGTTTAAGCTCATGTGGGCCCCACTTAATAATATCCTCCCAAGAAAGGTTATGTGCTAGTGGGCCCCACCTCCAACCTCCACTTAGAGGTTTTAACTACCACCATTAAAAATAAGTCCAACAGATTATATTTATTTAACATAATTAAAACCCCAAAAAACTATCTTCTGTTCATGACAAAACACAACTACAGTGAATGTCTCACTAAGAAATCACTGATGTTGCGCATTCAGTGGTTCCCTCATATTTTAATTCCGAGCACTAGTTCAAAAGATCTAAAATAATGCTCGTACGTTTACTGAACATACCCGAACAAAACTTCAGAAATTGATTTCGGGCACACCGGGCCTCAGAATCAAGCACTGTCAGAAACTGCAGACTCGCAAAATTTCGATGTATTTAAGAAAAAAAATTTCCACGGTATTTCCGAGTGTTTACAGTTGAGCTGGATCTTATTGACTGGAAAATTTCTTTCCATTACTATTGTATCTCTTACTAAGCCCCCTAAATATTATGAGGTTTTTTACTGGGTATGTATATACTCACCCCTACATGGGTTTTTCCCTCATGTGTCTTGACTAGTGTAGATAACAGATAGGTCAGAGGGGACATTAGAATTACTTAGGGATACCTAGTACATTGAACTATATACGGTTGTCTAATCATTGATATTATGTGCTGATATCTATCATCATTTTAATTTATTATTATTTAATTTCAGTACATATTTCAAGTATGGATTGTATTATCCTCATTTATATTAAATTTTACACTGACATACTCTAGTATTTTCTTTAGGTTTTATATGAATGGTTGTTTCCCTAATATTTTTCATCTATTCTATTTCTTCTCTTCCCTTTTTCATTGAAATGGTTGTGTGTGTGTGTACATGTATTAAGGAAAATAAATCCCTGTGATAGTTATGGATTTGGCACTAGTCAATAATTGATGACATATAAGGATAGGATTAGGGTAGATACAGATCAAGACCTAGATTGGGTCGGTCATGTATTATTGGTGTCAAATGTTTTTTTATGAATGGGATAGTGTTTGGATTATTCCACTTATGAGTATTCGGTTGGGATTAGGGTAATAGTTTCAAAGTTTCTCAATTATGGATCTCATGCTAGTGATTCTAGTGATAGTGAGGGAAGATGATGTATCCATTCACCAGGACCTTGACTACCCACTTGTTGACATAGCATACCAATACATAGGTTGAAGGGATCAATGGTACATGCATCAAATATGATTGATTAAATGATTTTACTTCTTGTGTTAAACGACCATTTTTGTTTTTAATATTTATATTAGTGTGTGTTCACCTGAATATTTTACATGTTGATTAAAATTTATGGATTACTCTGTGATAAAAACTAGCCAGGATACATCATGTTAACAATATGATGAATGGTGAGGCCTTATTTTATGTTCTATCCTTTGAGATTCTTCCTCTATGTGGGTAGGTAGTAGCACCACCACATGTTGATGAACACATCATCCCAACAAAGTATGTTAAGGATTCATACAGGCATATCATGCTATGCACATTGTATAACTAGTGGTAGCTGAGTTTATGTGGTTATCTAGATCCCCAAGAATTATAGGATTGACTAGATTTGGAGGTCCAATTTTTCAATATCATAATGAAATAGATGGATACTGTTGTTTCACTAGAAGATAGCCTTTTACAGTGAGAAGTTGGGCACTGGTGGAGTCTTGTTACCTAGAAGCACAATCAGTTGGCACCCTCACGGATTGACTTCTAGAAACTGTTCAATGAGGAATACTACCCCTCTTGCATGCTCTCAGTTTGAATTTTAGAAGTTTCAGAGTTGTCATAAGGATGGATGATAGTTTCTGATTATGTACTGATATTCAAAAACCTTACCTGGTTCTCCCTTTACATGATCCATGATGGATACTTATGTTTAGAGATGTTTGAGCAGGGACTTCTTAGAGAGATCAATGCCAGCGTGGTGACCTTATGTATCCCCTCCTTTTCTTTGGTGATGAAGAGGGAACTACTGAAAGATATATTTCTGTTATATGGAATCTAGATAGCTTCATCTAGAAGTGGTAATCATATAATTGAGTCATCTTCAGGGTCTATAAGCCACCAGTCTGTGGGATCTAGGTGAATGAGATCATTTTGCAATTATAATTAAGAATTTGGTTGGTCAGTACTGGGGAAGTATAGAGAACAAGGGAATACCAAAGAGGGTTAATTCTATTATTTTCAAGGGCACGGTCACATAGTGCATGACTATAATACTAGACATGATGAGGAGCACAAGCATGTAGTTGATGGACCACCACGGTAGAGGTAGTGTCGTGATCCATGGTATCTTAGGCGAGGGATGGATATTCACCAAATAAGAATATCTAGAAGAGGAGCAGGATGAGCTATGGGTGGTAGATGATTCTATGATATCTTTACACCACCACCCCTAGGTAGCCCATGTCAGGCTAATGGTGCTCACGGTCGGTGTTTCAGACCACTCTAGGCTTTATAATCTTATGAACCCATAGCACATGAGATGTTTAGAGGCATGATATGTGTTTATTGTTATCTTTTTTAGTATTAGTAGATAGGATCCAGTTATTCCTTAATCTCTATACTCTTGTTGTTGGAGATGGAGCTCTTAGTTGAGGAGCTTTCCCAAATTCTTTCTCTTGAGGTTCCTATAGGGAATAATTATTCGTTATCTTTCATTTTTCAGTAGTAAGAGTTTTATCTTGGTGGTGATAAGTAAAAATGAGACCTTTTCTTCATCATTATAGAATCCTATTACATAATCATGGGAATGGATTGGTTTTCCAAGGTCTGAGAATAGATTAACTATCATCTCAAATGATTCATATAACTATATACTAATGTGATGAGATACCCATTCATGGGTGAGAGAGATATCATGGAGTGATGAGTGGGTCCTATGAGAAGGATACTATATCCCATCACCCATTAGATGGAATTTACAATCTCTAGTTCAATATTCTCTTCAGGAATCTAGATTCTTTATGTTTTGGGGGATTATATATAGGTCATCCCTAAGGATGTTTTGAGATTACCTCTAAGGTCTGGACCAATCATCGATAAAGAACAAGTACCCCATGTTGAGGATTGAAAACAGTTTTTAAACAGTTTTAAGGATTGAGATGGTTCTCAAAGATTGACCTTTATTCCAGCTACAACCCTTCAAGGGTTCATAAGGCTGATATTCTAGAGATATAATTCTGATTTCGTTACAGTCATTATGATTTATTGGTGATGAATTTTGTGTCAAAAATTACCCCACCGTGTTTATGGATTTGATAAACCAGGTCTTTGAGTCATAGATGGGCCATTTTTTCGTTTTCTTCATCTGTGCCTTACTCTTCTACTCTTCATCAGAGTAGGATAATATAGGTCACTTTACTAATGTTCAAGATTTTCTTCGAGAGCACCATCATTGTGGGAAACTCTCAAAGTGACATTTCTAGATTCATGAGGATCACTTTCTCGGGCATGTCATTTCAGAGTATGTCATATCAATGGAAAAAGTAATGATTGATGTACTGCTTCCTTAGGAGAAAACCAAGAGTGTGTCAAATGTGTGGAGATTCTATAGATTTTTAATGTACTATATGAGGTTTTTGGTAGAATTATCTATAATTGCATCCCCTTTTACCACATTTGTGCGGAAAGGTAAGACATTTAACATAACTTATCAGTTACATAGATCCTTCACAGATTTGAGGCTAAGGATGATTATTGATCCTATGTTGAGCCTTCAGAGGAGTTAATGGAGTATTTAGTGTATTATGATGCCTCAAGTGATGGAAAGTTTAGTGTTTTTATGTAGTGATGGGATGTTCTAGCATATGGGTTAAGGCAGTTGAGACCCCATGAGAAGAAATAAGTGACTCATGACCTAGAGATGGAATTGATACTATTTTCCCTAATGATGTGGAGGCACTACCTTTTGGGGTAGAAATTGTTTTCTTACTTAGACCATCAAAGTCATATGTACATCTTCATAGAGGAAGACTTGAATATGAGACATCAATGTTGGTTGGAGTTCTAGTAGGACAACTAATTCAACGTGGTCTATACCATGGGGAATGAAAAATTAGTTACAAATTACCTTAGTATATTTCATAGGCTTTCTTGGTGCATGATGACTTAGAGTAGCTATATTCTTTACAGCTAATCCTTATAGATAATGAGGGTAAAACTTTCTGAAGTTAATGGTGTTGACTCCTCTACTTATATAGACAATGAGAGAGTCACAATTGAGATACATTGACTATGTGGTTTTACATGACCAAATATGCAATGGTGGTTCATTATATGGTTATTTTGAAGGAGAAAATCATGTCATCATTTTCTATGGACAAACAATGGTCCCATTCATGGTGAGAGAGGTGGTGATGCGAGAGTTTCATCCCTCTCCCCAAGCAATACATTCTATTGTTAGGATATTGTACAGAGGCTATAAATAGAATTTTTAGTGACCGTACATGAGATAATGTGTAGTTGAGTTAATTTCTCGGAGCCTCACCTTTCAATTGGTGATGTATGAGCACCATGTTCCAATAGGCTTGTTTCAGCCCCTTGAAATCATAGGGTGGAAGTGGGATGACATATCCATCAACTTTATTATCGGTCTTATGTAGAAAACAAAGGGAAATGATGTTATCAATTTAATAGTTTACCAAATCATGAATTCAACACACTTCCATTCTATTAGGGAGAATATTTCAGTTGAAAATTTGGGGAAGTCGTACCTATGGTAGATCATTCACCATTATGGGGTACCATCAACAAAAGTCTCCAATCATGACACATAGTTTACATTAATGTTTTTGAGACACCTTAAAGAGGAATTCATGTCCAAAAGAAGTATGGGTACGTACTTTAAATCCCAGAAATATTGGATGACCAAGTGCAATATCTAGGTGTTGGAGGATATTCAATGTGATTGAATGTTAGACATTGTTAAGATCATGGAGGATCACTTTATCTTGATAGAGCTTGTGTAAAACAATACATAACACTATATTATTGACATTTCACCTTTTGAGGCCCTATACAAGAGGCCCTTCAACTAACCCTTGTGCTACATAGAGATTAGTGAGACATCTATTGTGGGCCTATTTATGACTTTAGGTGACGATGAATGAGGACTACGTCATCTGTGAGATGATGAGGATGGAACCGATTAGATAAAAATATTTTGCATATTGTCGTTGGAGGACCTTTGATTTCGTGTAGGGAGACTAAATTTTATGGAGAGTCGACCCATGAAGATGATTGTGGAGGTTCATCTGAGGATGAATGGTATCATTGAGGTTCATCAAGTGATTTGAGATCATGTGGAGGATTGGAGATTTTTATTCTACCACAGCCTACCCCTAGAGTTTCATAATGTGCTCAACATCTTTTACATGTTGAATTTGACGAGATACATGTATGAATCCACACACTTCATCAACTAGGTCAAGCTGGATATAATGGTTGGAGATATTTATCTTTTTCCAACATGGAAATATCTGTAGGAAAATATACATTTTCAATTTGTACAATATTTTACCAACATCTATGTCCATGTCACTAAACTGTTAGTAACAACTGTTTCACTAAATGTTATTTTGATAGATAAAATAGTTTTGTTACAATTATAATAATTCCAATTTATAATATATTTGTTGGTAATAGTGTTTACCAACATATTCATATGAATTTTTTTCCTATTGGTAAAAATATTTCCAGCATATAATATTTGCTTATAAATTACATTAAAAAAATATAATTTTTTATTTATAGTAAAATTTCATTTTATATATGTTAATTTATCATATATAATACACCTATTTTAATTATCAAACCAAAGACAATACTCCCATATTTTGAAATATAGGAAAATATTAATTTTGTTAATAATGGAATTTAATACAAAATGAATCAATCATAATTGAAAAATATTTATACCTAAAATGATCATAAAAAACATAAAAATGGGATTCATACTCCTCCACCACACCCCCACCTAATGAAAAAAGAATATGTAATCACTTTCCTATAATCTCCTATGTTTCATCTATGTCACAATAACATGCCGCCCCCACCCCAACTCCAATGAAAAAGTTCTATGTCATTTCTCAATACCTCTAGCACCCTCCATGGTATAAGAAAAGTTACTCCCACTAATGATCTTTCATCAGCCCCTATGTAGGACACAAGAAAAAAAACCTTGTCAACTCCATTACTAGTGAGGAACCTCATGTCGATTCTATGCTACACTCTTTAGCTCACAGATCTACACCACAAAAAACCAAAGAGCATACCCCCACTTCATTGAAAATATCAGCATGAATTGAAACTAAAATAGAAAAAAAATGAATGTGTAAGATAATGAACTACATGGAATGATCATGATTCATCATCCCTATTGACATCTCAATGATTGATTTTATAAATGACTCAAATCTAAGAAATTTTTCTTCAAAAAAATCCAAATGGATCCAAAACTCTATATTGTATCACATATGTTTTCAACCATGAGTAGTTATAAAATTTATTAAAAAGGATTAGTTCTTATCATTAAAAGGAAAAATACAAATTTAGAAAACATCCCTTAGAATAAAATTTATGCTCATCCATAACAGTCTGATGTGTATGGGCCTTAGAACAAACATACCATCTATAAAATGGCATTAATTCAATACTAGATTAGATTGACAATGAAAAAATAAAATCAAATGAGTTATCCCAATAACAAATAAATCATGTATAATGATCTATGGAAGATATGTAGAAAGAATATAATGTTTCCCACTATTTACACCCAATGCTATGTTTCTCTATTAATATGTGTTTGAGATCTCTTGTAACCGTTTAATCATTTAAATTTCCACACAAAAAATAGAAAAAATAAAATTATATCATCAATAATTAATCATATCTAACAATGTATATTTACTTTTAGAAATTACGTCACATTATGTTGTGCATACATCATTATAAACACATAGAAATATTGAATAATTTATTAGTGAAATTAATAATGTAAAAAATATGAACTAGCATGTTTTGTGGTCATTGATCCACATACATAAACGTGTACATGGTTCAATAGCTCACCAACTATTTCTCATTACCCACTAAATAAAAATTTAGTCATCCTTAATAACAATAAATATTAACTTATATAAAATAATTAATTATTATGTTATTCTAAAAAAACTATCCTCTTGATTTTTTATTGATTTCGCTTTTATATGACATATCAAATAAAAAAAAGGTAGATGGTGTTTTAATCAATAATCATTATCTCATTACTCTAAATTTCATTGATTGGATAATTTATGGACAAAAATTATAAATTTTTAATAATATATCAAAATCCCTAAAACAGTTTGTATATGAATAAATAATAGATTTTTACCACAGATAGGATGACAAAATCCTTTATTGTTATAAAAAAATAAAGTTATAATTTATATTTATGTGCGAAACATGTCCATAGTTTTCTAATTATAGATCAAACACAATAATATCCTAACATAACATAATAATTTTCCTATTGGAATATGATATATGAACTCAAGAATGTTCTCAGCTCATCATCTGATGATGAATATAGTCTAGGATAAAATTATGAAATTGTAATATGACATACCCACTGATGAAATTATAGAAGAGAAAACATATCAATAATGAATCCTTATAGAAAAAATAAACTAAACAATCATAACTGAAGAATATTGCAATTCCCAAATATGTATGTCTCTATAATAATTTTTATTTAAATTTTATTGTAACTAATAATGTTTATAGTTGAAAACATTACAAAAAATCACAACTAAGTAGAATCCAAATAAATAAAAGAATCCAACGAAGGTGAAAGACCCTAAATCAACATGAATGAACATTCCAACAGACCAAAAAACAACTTATCACTAAATAAAAAATAGAAAGAGGATCAATTCACCATGATCCATGCTCAGAACATAATAAATTTAACCCATGTAGGATAACACATCTAATCAATGTACTATCACTTCACATGAAACAAAAATCAATAGTTCCCACCCAAATGAGTATACAAACCAAAATACCATCACTAAAATACTCAAAAACAAGAGATACATTTCAATAACTAGTTGTAACATCCCAAGGTTTTCTAAATATAAATTGAAAATGATTGAAATTTTGTTTAAGGTATATATTTATAAGTATCCTTTAAACATAATTTTATTTCTTCTATGTTTTGAATTTCAAGAAACTGTCATCTACAATTGTGTTCAGTATGTTATTTAGAGTCTGATGAAACAAACTTGTTTTTTTGGTGAATAGTAACATGCCCTAATGAATAGTAATATGAATAGTAATATGACCTCATGAATAGTAAATAATATTATTATTTAATTTTCCCATGGCAATAGGATAATGGGATCTTAATTAATTTTCCAATGTCACATAAAACTAATTGCACTTCAATATTGTTATTTTTCGAATTAACTGCGACCTTATTTAAAAATTTAATTAATAATATTTAGAAAATTATTTTTGAAAAATGGAGTTCATTTTTGAATTCTAAACATCAAAAAATGGTTGGGGTAAATTTTTGGTATTTTTCTGAAACTCTTGAATTTTCGGTGAATAGTGAAATACGGTAAAATACCGTATAATCAATTTATCAGTAAAAATGCACTATTTATGACATCATAAGTGATGCAAGGCCACTTGCTTCGAAATCACATGATATTATCACTATTTAGGGCCACTTTATATGAGTTTATTTATAGTCTTGATAAAAATATTATAATAATGATTAAAATAATCTAAAAAACCTCCCCTCCTCCACTATAAATATCACCCTCACTCCCCTCTTCCTCTCACACCTCTCAAGACTTGAGCGTTGTCTAATTTCTGCCAAATTCCCTCCCCAATCTTCTTCCCCACGTCCTAGAGCTGCTGGTCTCACCAAAAGACCAAAATCAAAGCTCTTAAGAAGGATCTCAAGGAGAAGAGATCAAGAGGTAAACATCCTCTTTCATTTTCATTCTTTCCTTCCATTTTATGTTATTATCTTCCTTTACCTTTGTCTTTTGTTGGGATATTTCATTAAATATTTCCCCTTACTGTCCAAATTTTGTATGAATGATGAGATATTCCATTCCTCTCATCAATCTTATTTTTATGAAATTTTAAGAGACGCCATTAGGCTGCCGAATTTTTGTAAGAAATTTCTCATGTTTTCTTCATTTCAAGATTCCCTTCACTTCGTTCTTCACCCCCTCTTATCCAAGAGGAATAAAATCTACAGAATAATGTATATTCTGGATGTTGTCATGTTTATGGAAAATTAAAAATCATTATTCCTCTCCTCTCTCACTTATTTAAAGAATCAAAAAACATTGTCCATTTGTGTCGAATTACCGATATCGTGGACGATGTATTTTCAATCTCCATTAATTATTTCAAGTATGGTCATGAAACCATTTATATGGTTGAACCAGGTTATAATATATGTTTTATGAATCATATAAGGTTCTGGAATTCATTTGTACTCATGATTCAAATTTATAAGACTAAATGAAGTTGTAATTATCAAAGAACCACTTAAATTATCTAAACGAACATAATTAATGTTTTAACTTATAAATCATCATCATATAAAGCACCAAAGTGATAAATGGTATAAACTATGGTACTAGAAATATGTAGATACTACTCCATTACAATTCTGGAGTTTCACTTCCAATCAACAAGAACGATTCATCATGAACTGATCGTGAAAATCACAAAAGAACTCACCCAAAATAATGCAAGTAACAAAATACTAACAATTAAGGGGTGAAATGAGGTTATGAAATGACCATATAAGATGTTATAAACATGAACATGTTTCTGAAAAATACTAATAACACTCTTTTAACCATTATACAGGAGGTTTAAACAATTTTGAAGTAAGACAAGACCAAGGTAAGGGAATTCTTAACCCGATTTCCATTCTTTGGGTTAACCTTCTACTTTTTAATTTATGTGCTATTTAAATTGATTGTGTGATGGGTTCTGTTTATATTATGTTTCATTATGTGTATTTACAGAGTATATACATATTCCATCCACTCTATTAAGTCTCACTTCAAGTGTATGATGTTTATAAGGGACTTTTCTTCTAAAATCCTCTTTTAAAATTCTATTTTACAATATTCAAAAGAAATGATTTTATGCTATTATTTATGTTTTATGATTATGTTTTGGTTATTGGGAATTGTTTATAATGAAGGGTGGGACCTATATTTCCCTCCAATGCATTGGGTATGAGTATGTTGGAGGTTGTCCATATGGTTACTCCAAGTGTAACTGTGATGGATACACAAAGTAAGGTAGCCGTGAGTGTTACAAATTTTAAGGTAGCCAAGATGGTTACGAGATTATGTAAGTAATGCCCCAATATACCTCTATGATTATAATTATGTTTGTGTGGATCTTGTGTAAATCTCATGTTACGCTAAGTAAGATTTTATGGGTGGGAAGCATGTCTTTTGAAAATGTTTTCATACGTCATGCGTATTCATGGACTAATGTGATTTTTCCTTCTTTTTCATACCTTACTGAGCTTTTGTGCTCATCCCAAGTTTTTAAATGATTTTTCACAGGTTAATGATGAGTAATACAAGGAAGGAAGACATGTTAAATGTTGAAGAATTTTCAAGGAGTCTTGTTTTGTGTTTTAATGTTTTATATTCTGAGGAAAATGGAAACTGATTTTATGGTATCCACTATGTAACAATGTGTAATGTTATGAATATTTTGTCTTAATTCACTAAAGCTCTAAACTTGAAAAGATCCTCAATGTAAAATGAATTGTTTCCTTGATTTAATTCAAGATTATGTATGAAATAAGTGCGGGTCCTTATAGTTGGTATCAGAGGATGGTTTAGATAACTTTAGGGGTTAAGGTGATGCTAATAGAATACCATAAATAATTCTCACCCTATGTTTAATTTGTTATAGCATTTAAAAATTACCATGTTGCGTCATCTAAGAAATGTTTGTTTAGAATGGTTGTCCGTAGAAGGAACATGGATGCTGAAGAGGATAGGCACCGACAGAATGACATCCTTCCTGATCAACAGCCTGGAATGGTAGGGATTGGAACCGAGCAGTTTGTGACAGTAATGGCTCAGCTAACACATGAAATAAATGGTGGTGGCATCCATGCAAGAGGAAAAATAGAAGTACCCCAACGGAACATGACAGTGGTGGAACATTTTATGAGACAACATCCTCCTACATTCAATGGATCTTCTGACCCAGTGGCAGCAGAAGGATGGATTAACGCCCTTGAAAAGATATTTGATGTTATGGAATGTTCGGACAATCAAAAGGTAAGTCTTTCCATTTATCATTTTGAAGGGGAAGCTGATCAGTGGTGGTCAATGGTAAGGAATATCAGGGGTAGAGAGGATTTTGATGGCTTAGTGTGGGATGAATTTAAAAGTCTTTTTCTTGAACCCGACTGGCGAGGTATGCTCCAAATCTTATTCTGGATCTTGATAGCAAAATCAACCACTTTTACTCAGGATTGAAGCCAAGGTATCGAAGGGCGTTGGCCTCCCGTGAATTCAAAAGTTACGAGAAACTTGTCCGATGTGCTGAGAGGGTAGAGATGGAGTTTGCTGACGATCACATGCAATTTGGAAACAAAGAGAGGAAGAGGTCCAATTGGAAAGCAATGGGTAAGAATCAACCAATGAAGTCTGGTGGTAAGAAAATACAGTTTCCAGTTTGTGAAAAGTGGGGCAAGAAGCACCCTGGGGAATGTCTTATCAAAACTGGGAAGTGTTTTAAATGTGGTAAGATTGGACATATGGCCCGAGATTGCAATGAAAATGATCCAAAGACTAATCCTGATAAGCAAACTGTAAAGTGTTTTAAATTTGGTGAGATGGGTCACTATGCAAATGCCTATCCAAAGAGGGATCCAAATGATGCAAAGAAGCCAGACTACAAGCAGAAAGGTGTAGTGAGATCCTTTGCGACTACGTCAGTAGATGTTGGGACATCCAATGAAGTTGTATCAGGTACTTTGTTTGTTCACTCAGATTTTGCTAAAGTTTTGTTTGATATGGGGTCTACACATTCCTTCATCTCTGAGAAATTTTCTAGTGAATTGGAAATATCACCTCAACAAATGATACTTGAACTTGTTGTTAAAACACCAGGGGGAAATGTTATAGCAAAGATGAATTATAAGAATATTTCTATTGTGGTATGTGGAAAGACTTTACCTGCAAACCTTGTTGTTTTACCCTTAGTCGAGTTTGAAGTTATTGTGGGGATGGACTGGCTTTCTGATTATCATGCTAAGATTGACTGTAGAGCTAAAGAAGTTGTTTTTCAGAAAGAGTTTCAGTTTGTATACAAGAATGAACCCATACAATTGATAACATATCAAAAAGCTGAGAAACTACTGAAAGATGGAAATGAAAGTTATCTGGATCATATTGTTGAAAATAAGGGAACTATTAAAATTAATGATGTGCCAGTGGTAAATGAATACCTTGATGTTTTTCCTGAGGAGTTACCCAGTGTCATACCTAAACGAGAAGTCGAATTCACAATTGACTTAGTTCCTGATGCTAAGTGAATTTAAAAACCCCCATATCGTATGGCTCCAATAGAATTTCTTGAATTGAAAAATCAGTTGCAGGATTTGCTTCTCAAAGGCTTCATTCATCCCAGTACTTCACCATGGGGAGCCCCTGTTTTGTTTGTCAAAAAGAAAGATGGTTCCATGAAACTTTTCATTGATTATAGAGCTTTGAATAACATCACTGTTAAAAACAAGTATCCTTTGCCTCATATTGATGACTTGTTTGATCATCTCCAGGGAGCTCAGTACTTTTCCAAGATTGACTTGAGATCCGGATACCATCAGCTGAAGGTGAAGGAGGATGACATCCCGAAAACAGCCTTTCGTACTAGATATGGGCATTATGAATTTGTTGTTATGCCATTTGGGTTAACTAATGCACCTACTGTATTCATGAATCTTATGAATAGAGTATTTCATGAGTTCTTGGATAAGTTTGTGGTTGTATTTATTGATGACTTTCTAGTTTTTTCTAAAAATAAAGAGGAGCATGAAAAACATCTAAGGGTTGTTTTACAAACTTTAAAAGAAAAGAAACTATATGGAAAATTCATCAAGTGTGATTTTTGGTTGCAACAGATTTCTTTTCTTGGGCACATTGTAAATAAGGATTTAATAACAGTTGATCCTACCAAAACAAAATTAGTTGATGAATGGCCAAGACCCACAAATGTTACAGAGATTCGTAGTTTTCTGGGCTTAGCAAGTTATTACTGACGCTTTGTTAAGAACTTTGCACGGTTATCTAGCCCAATAACTAAGTTAACACGAAAAGGGGTTAAATTTGTTTGGACAGAGGAATGTGATGTTTGTTTTCAGGAACTAAAGAATAGATTGGTGAATTCTCTAGTTTTGGCCTTACCTTCCCGGAATGGTGAGTTTGTCATCTATAGTGATGCTTCTTTGAAGGGACATGGTTGTGTTTTGATGCAGAATGATCAGGTAATTGCCTATGCTTCGAGACAACTTAAACCTCATGAGCTGAATTATCCCACACATGATTTGGAATTGGCAGCTGTGGTTTTTGCATTGAAAATATGGAGGCATCATCTATACGGAACCAAATGCCAAATATATACTGACCATAAAAGAATTAAGTATATATTCACTCAGAAGGAATTAAACATGAGGCAGAGAAGATGGATAGAACTGATAAAGGATTATGACTGCATGATTAATTACCATCCTGGAAAAGCAAACAAAGTAGTGGATGCCTTAAGTCAGAAAAATCACGCATCATTAACCATGCTACGTTTGGAATGTGATCCCTTGATTAATGATTTGATAAATTTTGGCTTAGAAGTTGTTGGTGCAGGGAATATATCTGTTTTGTTTCAGGTTTCAGTGCAGTCTTCGTTGTTAGACATAATTATGAAAGCGCAGAGGGAAGACCGTGAGCTACAGAAAAAGGTAGAATTGGTTAAAATGGGTAAGTTTCCAGAATTTAATCTCGATAAAGATTGTGTTTTAAGGTTTGGAAAAAGGTTGTGTGTGCCTTGTGATTCCCAGCTAAAGAAAGAATTGTTGTGTGAAGCTCATAGTTCTCCATTTTCTATTAATCCTGGAAGTACTAAGATGTACAGAGACCTTCGGGAGTATTACTGGTGGAATGGGATGAAAAGAGATATTGCTGATTTTACAATGAAATGTTTGACATGTCAGCAGGTTAAAGCAGAGCGACAGTTACCGAAGGGGATGCTTCAGCCTTTTCCAGTGCCAGAATGGAAATGGGAGAATATATCCATGGATTTTGTGGTGGGACTACCAAAGACTTCTCGAGGTAACAATGCGATATGGGTTATTGTTGATCAGCTAACAAAGTCTGCTCATTTTCTTTCTATTCGAGATACGATGACGTTAGATCAGCTTTCTCGATTGTACCTCAAAGAGATTGTCAGGTTACATGGAGTTCCTCTTTCCATTGTGTCTAACCGAGATCCCAGGTTCACTTCTAAATTTTGGAAGGGACATCAGAAGTATTTGGGCACAGAGTTGAATTTCAGTACAGCTTTTCATCCTCAATCAGATGGGCAGTCAGAATGAACGATTCAAACTTTGGAGGATATGATTCGAGCTTGTTCAATGGACTATCAGGGAAGTTGGGATCAGCATCTTTCACTAGTTTAGTTTTCTTATAATAATAGTTTCCATTCCAGTATTTAGATGGAACCTTTTGAGGCCTTGTAAGGAAAGCGGTGTCGGACTCCTGCGTTTTGGGATGAAGTCGGTGAAAGAAAGTTGATGGGGCCAGAATTAGTAGAAGAAGTGGCTGAGAAAGTGAGGATGATCCAGCAACACATGAGGACAGCTCAGAGCAGGCAGAAAAGTTATGCAGATAACAGAAGGAAAGACTTCTCTTTCAAGGTAGGTGACCATGTTTTCCTTAAAATATCTCCTTGGAAAAGTTTGATGCGTTTCGGTAAGAAAGGGAAACTAAGTCCACGGTTCATCGGTCCTTTTGAAATCTTGGATAAAGTTGGAACAGTTGCATACCGCGTAGCTTTGCCTCCGAGATTATTTCAGGTACACAATGTTTTTCATGTTTCGATGTTGAGAAAGTATGTTCCAGATTCATCACATATCTTGAGGCCAGAAGCAGTTCAGCTGGCAGAGAACCTTTCTTATGAAGAAAAACCGGTTCAGATTCTTGATCGAAGAGAACTGGTATTGCGGAATAAGGTAATCCACCAGGTAAAGGTTTTGTGGAGAAACAACATGGTTGAAGAAGCAACATGGGAGTCTGAAAATGCTATGATGGAAAAATACCCTCAGTTGTTTAATAAGTAAATAAAATTGCGAGGACGCAATTTCAAGAAGGTGGGGATAATGTAACATCCCAAGGTTTTCTAAAAATAAATTGAAAATGCTTGAAATTTTGTTTAAGGTATATATTTATAAGTATCCTTTAAACATAATTTTATTTCTTCTATGTTTTGAATTTCAAGAAACTGTCATCTACAATTGTGTTCAATATGTTATTTAGAGTCTGATGAAACAAACTTGTTTTTTTGGTGAATAGTAACATGCCCTAATGAATAGTAATATGAATAGTAATATGAATAGTAATATGACCTCATGAATAGTAAATAATATTATTATTTTATTTTCCCATGGAAATAGGATAATGGGATCTTAATTAATTTTCCAATGTCACATAAAACTAATTGCACTTCAATATTGTTATTTTTCGAATTAACTATGACCTTATTTAAAAATTAAATTAATAATATTTAGAAAATTATTTTTGAAAAATGGAGTTCATTTTTGAATTCTAAACATCAAAAAATGGTTGGGGTAAATTTTTGGAATTTTTCTGAAACTCTTGAATTTTCGGTGAATAGTGAAATACGGTAAAATACCGTATAATCAATTTATCTGTAAAAATGCACTATTTATGACATCATAAGTGATGCCAGGCCACTTGCTTCGAAATCACATGATATTATCACTATTTAGGGACACTTTATTTGAGTTTATTTATAGTCTTGATAAAAATATTATAATAATGATTAAAATAATCTAAAAAACCTCCCCTCCTCCACTATAAATATCACCCTCACTCCCCTCTTCCTCTCACACCTCTCAAGCCTTGAGAATTGTCTAATTTCTGCCAAATTCCCTCCCCAATCTTCTTCCCCACGTCCTAGAGCTGCTGGTCTCACCAAAAGACCAAAATCAAAGCCCTTAAGAAGGATCTCAAGAAGAAGAGATCAAGAGGTAAACATCCTCTTTCATTTTCATTCTTTCCTTCCATTTTATGTTATTCTCTTCCTTTCCCTTTGTCTTTTGTTGGGATATTTCATTAAATATTTACCCTTACTGTCCAAATTTTGTATGAATGATGAGATATTCCATTCCTCTCATCAATCTTATTTTTATGAAATTTTAAGAGACGCTGGTAGGCTGCCGAATTTTTGTAAGAAATTTCTCATGTTTTCTTCATTTCAAGATTCCCTTGTCTTCGTTCTTCACCCCCTCTTATCCAAGAGGCATGAAATCTACAGAATCATGTATATTCTGTATGTTTTCATGTTTATGGAAAATTATAAATCATTATTCCTCTCCTCTCTCACTTATTTAAAGAATCAAAAAACATTGTCCATTGGTGTCGAATTACCGATATCGTGGACGATGTATTTTCAATCTCCATTAATTATTTCAAGTCTGGTCATGAAACCATTTATATTGTTGAACCAGGTTATAATATATGTTTTATGAATCATATAAGGTTCTGGAATTCTTTTGTACTCATGATTCAAATTTATAAGACTAAATGAAGT
This sequence comes from Viscum album, assembly GCA_963277665.1. NCBI lineage: Eukaryota > Viridiplantae > Streptophyta > Magnoliopsida > Santalales > Viscaceae > Viscum > Viscum album. Next base: position 608,121,002 of record OY728133.1, on the reverse strand, counting down.
TGTAATTATCAAAGAACCACTTAAATTATCTAAACGAACATAATTAATGTTTTAACTTATAAATCATCATCATATAAAGCACCAAAGTGATAAATGGTATAAACTATGGTACTGGAAATATGTAGATACTACTCCATTCCAATTCTGTAGTTTCACTTCCAATCAACAAGAACGATTCATCATGAACCGATCGTGAAAACCACAAAAGAACTCACCCAAAATAATGCAAGTAACAAAACACTAACAATTAAGGGGTGAAATGAGGTTATGAAATGACCATATAAGATGTTATAAACATGAACATGTTTCTGTAAAATACTAATAACACTCTTTTAACCATTATACAGGAGGTTTAAACAATTTTGAAGTAAGACAAGACCAAGGTAAGGGAATTCTTAACCCGATTTCTATTCTTTGGGTTAACCTTCTACTTTTTAATTTATGTGCTATTTAAATTGATTGTGTGATGGGTTCTGTTTATATTATGTTTAATTATGTGTATTTACAGAGTATATACGTATTCCATCCACTCTATTAAGTCCCACTTCAAGTGTATGATGTTTATAAGGGACTTTTCTTCTAAAATCCTCTTTTAAAATTCTATTTTACAATATTCAAAAGAAATGCTTTTATGCTATTATTTATGTTGTATGATTATGTTTTGGTTATTGGGCATTGTTTATAATGAATGGTGGGACCTATATTTCCCTCCAATGCATTGGGTATGAGTAAGTTGGAGGTTGGCCATATGGTTACTCCAAGTGTAACTGTGATGGTTACACAATGTAAGGTAGCCATGAGGGTTACAAATTTTAAGGTAGCCACGATGGTTACGAGATTATGTAAGTAATGCCCCAATATACCTCTATGATTATAATTATGTTCGTGAGGATCTTGTGTAAATCTCATGTTACGCTAAGTAAGATTTTATTGGTGGAAATCATGTCTTTTGAAAATGTTTTCATACGTCATGCGTATTCATGGACTAATGTGATTTTTCCTTCTTTTTCATACCTTACTGAGCTTTTGTGCTCATCCCAAGTTTTTAAATGATTTTTTCACAGGTTAATGATGAGTAATACAAGAAAGGAAGACATGCAAAATGTTGAAGAATTGTCAAGGAGTCTTGTTTTGTGTTTTGATGTTTTATATTCTGAGGAAAATGGAAACTGATTTTATGGTATCCACTATGTAACAATGTGTAATGTTATGAATATTTTGTCTTAATTCACTAAAGCTCTAAACTTGAAAAGATCCTCAATGTAAAATGAAGTGTTTCCTTGATTAAATTCAAGATTATGTATGAAATAAGTGCGGGTCCTTATACTAGTAGAATATCCACCCTAAGGAAAAAATAATATATGTTGAAAGAAAACACTTACACATGGAACTGAAAACCTCATCGACGGATTGCAACCATACCACCATGAATATCACCTCTACACCCATAACTTATTAATCATAAACCATTGATATCATTTAACAACATTAAGATAATATCACATCCCCTAGAACCTGAAAATCCCCATTATATCTATGGTAAAATTTGCACAAATATATCTTGTAGATGAAGTAAATGTGATACACCAAAAACATCTTTCCCATACACTCTGTATCACCTCCATTAAAATCCTTCACCACACTAAAGAATTATTTCTTCATCAAATGAAAACAAACACAAATACCCTACCTAAATTTTACCATATAAATAGATCATGGTGGAATGTTTGATATGAACATGTCAGGGTAGGAATGAGGGTTAACATTAGATGCCAAAACAACACTGAGGAACCATAGAAAACCTGACTTTTCCAAGACTAGGTGACTAATAACAACCTACAAAAAAAGAAATACAGGATGCTCCAAACTCATGCTTTCATCAAAGAAACTATTTTTGTGATTTCCATTAACAAAATCCAAATTGACCCTGAGAATCATAATACTAGAGAAATTTTAGGGTATAGTAAATATGTTGTAAATGAAATAGACGAGGAGGGTGATTGAGGAAATTGAAAGTGATCAGGAATGATCATACAAAAACTAATGATGAATAAAAACGAAAACTAAAGTAATAGAATGGATATCTAACAATTAATCTCAAAATCCTTCAAACTGAAAATTCCTAAAAAACAATAATGAAATGTCATGATGTCGAAAAATATGGGTTCAGTCAAATTGGTCTATGAAACAATAAAAGTGAATAATGGTGTTCAATACTTTATACTTCTAGTTATTATCATAACAAACTACATAAAAACGAAAATAAAATCACATTAAAAAACATATCTAAAACAATGTAGAAAAAAATATAGGTGAAAACTAAAAAAATAGACAAGGGAGAGGTGAAGTGTGAAAGAAGGAGGAATCCATCATTATAAAAGTGAGAAAGTAAAGAACAATGATAGTTTGTGAATTTTTGATATATTGATTTAAGGATCAAACCACTAGAGTGGATAGATATAAAATGACTCATTAAATGTTTTCATGTGATTGTTAGTGCATTGTTTATATGTGGATTTGGTGATCTCATCATGAAAAAATATTTCATTATTAATAAAATAATCCCATTTTCTATTGGTCCCCAAAAGAAACATATATAAGAAATATATTTACTAATATAATAAAAAAAATTCCCATATAAGTTTAGATTTCCAATTCGGTAATTATTGTAAACATATATGACATGTATATGTCCAAAATCATAAGCGAAAGTACATATAATAAAGAAAAAAATGATTATATCCTATTTTTAGATTCTTTTAACTTGTTTAATTACATAAATAAAAATACATAAAAATACTAAAATTAATTTTAAAAAACATATAAAAAATAATAAATAATTAGTAAATAAATATAAATATGTTATGTCTCTAGGCAGTACGTTCAATGCTGAAGTGAAATAAAAACTTGAGGAACCTCAATATTCCATATAAATGTCTTTAAAACACAAAAAAAAAATCAAAATATAATAGAAAAAATAATTCATAAATCATAAATATGATAATGAAATATCATTTGAATGAGGAATGAGTAAAAAAATGCTATAAAACAAGATAGTATTTTGTCTCAACATGAATTTCATATCCAAATTAATACAAATTTCAAAAAAGGTAATTCATTTTATTTGTAGGCTTATATAAAATTTTTTAAACTACCCTAGAATCAAATAAAAATAATGATAAACTAAAATAATGTTTATTTTCCATCCTAGAAATATTTTAAAAGAAAACACCCTATTAATCTATTGTAAACTCATATCTCTTATGGGACCTATGTCTGGAATAGACATTTAAGAATATCCTTAATTACCTAAACAAATTGAGGATTCAAAATTATAGATTTTTTATAATATAAACATGAAATATCAAATTTTATATTCATTAAATATATAAATTGAGAAAATATAAATTAGTTTACTGGTAGACCATTTCTTTTTACCATTCAATGGTAATTTAGTATTATATAATTCCTAATTTTTTTATTAACTAATGAAAATCATAAATGCACATTCATAATTAAATATAAATGAATATCATTTTTTATTATAAATTGTCTATGTAATCATCAATTAGTGGTTATATAATAATCTTAATACTAAAATTTATAAATGAATTTGTTATAACAACTCTATTAAAATTACTTTTAGAAAGGAAAATTTATTTACACTCTGGTATTCTGAAGGTAACTATAGTTTTTGCGAGGGAGAATATATTATTTTTAGAAACTTTGGTATATTTCTAAAAATATAAACCAATTTTAACCCCTTAAATTATGATTATACCATGAACAATTTCCTCTTATATTGGAATCTATACCCACATTATCATCTATGTTTATATTCCATCTTTTTGCAGTGTACTTAAATAAAAAATGAAAAGCCTATCCATCATTGAACCCAAATTAGAAAAGATCATTCCAGTTTAATTTAAAATTTAGAATGTGAACTTGTGATGAATTTCATAACACAATTTCCATAGATTTTCAAGAAAAATGAATGAAGATATGAAAACCAATAAAATTTATGGCCAACATATATATTGATAATAAATAATCATTCAATTATTTAGAAATACTTTAAAATATAAAAAATTTACTACCTAGCATTGAATGAATATGTTTCTCTAAATCCGAAAATAGAATACATTCACAAACCCAATGATGAAGTGCAATTATTAAAATAATGACCAATATAGATAATTTTTTATTAATAGAAGGTTACTAGGAATAAAACATGGATTGAAAAGGGTTGGTAAAGGGGGACCTAAAAAAAGAATGAAATTAATTTATTCAATTTCATACACATCCCATTAACAAAATACCTTTATATGATTTACTAATTTCATATAGAGAAAACAGAAATAAAAATGATAAGTAATGAAAAAATAGATGAAAAAAATATTTGAGAAATAAATTTTATTATATTTCATGGGATATAATAAATAACCTACTAACGAACAAGGAAATGAAATGAAATGAAATTATATTACTATAAATTCAAATAATATAACAATTATTGGTGTTATGGAAAAAAATGATCATATGGCCTATAAAAAACAAATACATACTAAATAGTAACTACTAACTATAAACAAGAATAGAATCCAATGATAAATCAGATCTATTTATCACACACAAATATTATCCATCCAACTCAGATATAATTAGAAATCAGAATTCTATAAAAGAGATAAAATATTGGGGGTGTTATTTCCATGAAAACCTTCAAAAGTAGTGGGAAGTGGAAAACCTTCAAACTAAGGTGTAACATTGGGTGTCATAGTGTAAGGGAGGGGATGACCATAGGTGATGGGTAGGTATTAAAAGGATGAATAAGGTTGATCCAGGGCCCCGAGGATAAAGGGGTCATGCATGAATTCCAACCTAAAATGATTTTGTCACATCGGTCAAGCAGGGACAACGTCCGTGAATAGGGAGGGGTTTCACATTAGGATTCCCGCCATGGGAAAAGGGAGGGGATTGGCGTGATGATTTCATTGGGGTAACGGCTTGGAACAGGGTGGCGGTTCTAGCGAGGAGTTCCACGAGTTGGTTGGGAAGAGATGTATTAGGGTTTGGGGAGGTGGGTCATAGGGAGTGGGTGTGGATGGGGGCAGGGTTCATATTAGGTGTATTTTTTATTTTATTTTTTTATTTTATTTTATTTTATTTTTTTTTATTTTATTTTATTTTGTTTTGTTTTGTTTTGTTTTTTTTATTTTATAATATATATATTTATATATATAAAACAATTTTACGAATTTATGTTTATATATCTCAATAAATATTACTCAATTACCTGTATTTTAATTAGTCATATATTTTTATTTTAAAAATGATATTCTATTAATGGGTAATATATATAATCAATTTCTTATAAAATATTTGATTTTATTGTTTAATTTATTTCTAATGATTTTTTATAATATTAAAATATTTATTGGTAATAATAATTAATAAAAATAGATTCTTTTATCGATAAATATATTATTGGTATTATTATAAGGAGACAAATTTAAATGTTAGTAATATAATTTTTTGTGATGAACTAATAATATAAATAGATATATTTTTTTGTAAAAATAATTGTTGGAACCAATAGTTAATATTAATAGAATTTAATATCAATTGTAATTAATCATTTTTACAAACATATATATTGTTTATCATTGAATTTATATTGGTAAAGGTTACTTTTTTAGTGGATCAACACTTACGGATAACCTAGTAGCAATCAAAGATAGATAGTAGAGGACCCTACATGGACAGGCCATCCCCTTGGTTAGTGTGTTGTGGAAGCACAGAAGTGTTAAAGAGAGTTTTGGGAAGTGGGAGAGCCATATATGGGAATTTTATCCTGAGTTGTTTGATTATTTATGTTTCCTAAGGAAGAGAATATTGAATGATAGATTAATGTAGAGACTCATTTTATTCATAGTTATAATTTGAACAAATTTTATTTATATTTCTAGTATCAGGTTCTGAGATGGCATGCAATTTCGAGGCTTGGTGTGCACAAAATTAATTTTATAAATATGTTAAATATATTTTATATTACAGACATGTAGTTTCATAAATAAAATTTTATAACTCTTAAGAAATATATCATCATAAATCTGGGACCATGGTTGAGTCTAAAGTACAACGTATACCCTAGGAAGGATCTAATATAGCTCAGTGTGGGGCCTTTGAATACCTCTAATGTTTGAAGTACTTCTATTTGAAAAATTAATTAATTAATTTAATTAATTAATTAATATAATAGAAACTAAATTTCAATAAAAATACTATCATGGAAAATCCTATAGGGTTAGATTCATAAACCCTAAGTGGATTCCAGAGCTTTTGTACCTTCTTTTTCTAGATAATCATGTCAGAAAACAATGAAACTCTGGATTGGAGAAGATCAAGATGCAGCGAACGCAATGACTCTAATCAATTTTTGTAGAGTGCATTCCTCGATGAAGAATTATCCAATCTCGAAGAAGGACTCATCAATTAATGTATTATGCCTATTTTTTATTAAATATATTGAGAAGATTAATCTCTTCTATTTATTTGGGGAAACTGTGGCCTGAGCATGCGCCTATGGACTAATTAAATTTCTTAATCATTGGTTTTAAAATTCTAATTATCCAGGTTATTCATAGATGACTGTGAACATAGGTAAATGATCTTCAATGATTTTCCATTATTCCCTTCCCACTCAATTTCTTCACTTTCTTCATAGGTTGGACCCTGTATTCTTGGCTCGACATTTTTGAGTGGTACCAAGCATGATTGGACCCCTATAATCATGAATAAATAGTGAACAAGTCATGGATCAATGAAATTAGAAAATATCTTGAATTTTTAAAGTATTTGGGTGATCATTTTTTTACCAGAGATAAAATCCATGGAGGTAGATTAATCAACGGCATACAAGACCAAAGATGATCCCCTGAGGATCAACAAAATCAATTTCAGGCCACTATATGGCTGTAAACGATTGATCTATATGTGATATACTAATCTTAGGTAGAAATGAGGTGATATATGTGGCAGAATAACCTATTTTGAAGTGTGGAACACAAATCATGGAATATACAAAAAACTCAACCGCACGTCTGTATTGTGATGAATAAACAACTACTATCCCATTATCTAAGGAAGATAGAATTTTGGGATTTTATAAAGATGAAATTACTTTTAGACTCCCTATATGCCATGTAAATTCTTCCTCATGCAGATGACTTGTGTAATTGAGAAAAAAACCATGCACACAACATCTTCCTGAGTACACAAGCATGACCAGAGCACACGGATATCAATCTGTGTGAAGAGGCATGTTTTCTACAAAAGTACATGAATAAGGGGTAATGTACATAGACACATATTAGATACATGGGAATGACTAAGCACACAGGAGTGACACAAAGTGTCATGGGATTACCATTTCTATCCTCACACGTAGTGTACTCCTACACTCTTGGATAGTTGTATACCTTAAGGTACATTGGTAGGTGATAGAGTGGAGGAACATGCCTTGTGGGTCCCCTCATGCACTGTTTATCCCTAGGATGTTTTTAGAAACATCAAACATCCATATATCTTTCTTTGAAAACCATATTTTGGCTCATGAGGAGCCTATCCTAAGTGTTTTTTTACATATAATTATATGGTTCCCTTGGTTTTGGATTATGATATAAGATATTGAATGTTCTGGGAATGAAACATGGTTAGGTGATGCTCAACAATGGTAGTGATCATGTAGGATCTCTAGAGGTATCCCAAGTGGATAACTCTAGAAATGATGGGCATTGGTCCTCGATGACATTTAGAGTGGAACTCACCATCTAGTATAGGAAATTGTCCTATAAAGTCTCCAAGAGTGGAACCCTCCAGGTTGGTTGGGCCTGGATCATCTACCATTAAAGTGCAACCCTCCTGTCAGCAAAGTTAAGTGGTACTTTGCAAACTCATATGTGTAACCATCCATATATAATTGGAATGGTTCCATGATAACTTTATGGGAATTGATGAAGTGCTCTCAAAAATATTTTTAAGTAAGTACAACACAGGGTCTGATCGAGGTCGATCTCTTGAGGAGTAGTTATGGTTAATCTCCCACTACTTCTAATTACCTATTTTTATATTTATTTAATTATAAAATAAATATCAATTAAATGTGAATTTTATAGATTAGAACATAATAATAAATTTAGATTTTAAAATACAATGCAAATATAATGAATTCAAACAAAATGATGTTAGGAAGAAAGCATAAAATCCTAAGAGAATCACCGTGAGTGAACCTTCATCATCTCTATAATATTATCAAATTTACTTAATAAACACACTCAATTATATGTGAGAACATCCTACTATTAATACATTTTTTAATATATAGTTCTCTCATAGAACGTTGAGAGACCACACATCCACCTCCCTGATCGAGTGAAAATATTTCAGAAGAAAATGTTCAACCTTGAGGGGAAAGTGGAGACAAAAAGGTGCATTTACCACTAAGATATCCCTCAGTATAAGTATAAGAAAATAAGAAAAAAATTATAGGTCAATTAATTGGGTTGATCACTGGTTACTGACCTAGGAACTCACTCTGGTTAGCTACTCATGATCATGAGCATAAGAGTTTACAATGGAGATGATCGGCATGAAAACACAAAAGAAAAAAAAATGAGATAATTAGATGAATCAGAAGACTAAAGTATGCTAAAATTTCGTAATACTATTACATTTTAAAAGAAACTATAAAAATAATGAATATGGCCACCCAAAGTGCCAATATTTTGAGAAGGATAAGGGATACACTTTTATTGGAAAAATTGAAATCTTGGATCCAAAATCTCTTCTCCAAAATATTGAGCATGGTAAAACCATTTAATGTAAGAATCTAAAATTGTGATCCTCTTCAATTTGGTTCCAAATTATATTGTTCATTTTACCCTAAAATTTCAGATTGATTATCATTGTGTAATGAAATATATAGTGCATTTACATAGAACCATTAACTCTATATGAATGTTTCTTAATTTTTCCCCAATTTTAAGGATCCAATGGTTGTCTTAGTGATAGAATATCTCAATAAAATTTATTTTAATAATTAAACTTTTTAGTATATTTCAAATCCATTTATAATATCCTTACATGGTCTTGTGGATCCTATTTTTTTCTTTAATGAATGAGGTGGGGTATACCATGTTGTCCAGAATATTTCTCCAACTTCATTGAATTTTTCAAGATTATAGATAGTTGAATAATATCCTAGTGTAAAAGAAAAGGTTTTGGGCCATAAATCAAGGAATATCACAAAAAATAATTCTATTTGGATCAGTATTAAAAATATTTATTCTAAATAAGGAACATAATTAAAACAAGTAAAATTCCATAATTGACCTTTTTTGAATTTAATCTCAAAATACCACTAAATACTAAAAACAAGACAATTACCCATTAAATAACAATATGGGGGTATTATAATCATTTAATTACATAATAAAATTTATAAAAATAGTATCTTCATTACCCCCCACACATAAACATTTTACACCTAGGAAATCATCTTTTCCCACAGTCAAAACATACTTCCCAAAGCCTAAATGACAACACAACTCAATTAACATTTAAAATAAAATATCATGCCTTCTAAATGGATAAAATTTACACTAACTCATCATAAATAATATGAATCCATTCAATTTGATTTTAACCCTCACGTACATGTTGTACCTAGCTCCTTGGGAAAATATTTCTCTCTTCACTAAATGATATTTAATATAACAATTTTCTCATTCAAAAAAACATGTGTAATATTCATAAGATTCATATACTCTTAGTATCTCCACTTCATAGAGTCACAAATGTGTCAACAATGTGTTTTTTTCATTAGTTTCTTTAAGAATGAGGGTTGGTAGGTTTTAAATGTAAGAACACTTGAGGCAGAATGAGGAAGGTTAAGCTATAAATTAAAGTAAATGCCTGAAAATAGTTTTTCTCAAGAATGTTCTCATATACATTACATTTATTATAAAATAAAATCCTTCATCATGAAATATCATGGAATGTTCATTCCATCTAAAATTTTATAAGAAAAAAATTAAATATTCTCATTTTTTTTCTTGAAGGCTCCGGAGAGGCACAACATTATTTCTTCATTGGAAGATCCAAAATGGAACATCTTATAATATCATGAAATATCTAGATAGACAAAAATTTCTATATAATGAAATATTTAATAGTAAAATCAGTTCTAAAACAATTCATTTCTCATCCAAAGTATTTCTAAATGAGGTAGCACAATACAAGAAACATCCCCATACACATTAGTTCAACAATAATCATGCATTCAACTTCTAGAGTAGGTTGTAAAGGGTTAAGTTTCTTATAATTTGGCTTCCTAAAAATATATTTCATGGATAATATGGTTTTTATAATGTCTTGAATTGAAGGTATGCTAAAATTATATTGTAATATAAAAAAGGGATTTCGAAAGTTGAGCCTCAATAATTTATAAAACATTACGTGAACTCTAACATCTTTGAAAAGGTAAAAAACAGAATGTTCTAGATCACAAAACATATCTCAAGACTCTCATGAAAAATAGAAATTTAAATAAGATGTCAAAAAAATTATAAATCACTCTGGTTGGGAAGGATCATTAATTTTGTTTGTAATAGTGCACATGAATTTCAAAATCAACAAAAAATTAACAAATTAAAATATCAAAAATCAGGATACAAAATCCATTCAAATATAATTTAAATCCATATACATACAAAAAAAGAGATGTAAAAAATATCCAAGATGGTTGGAATTTTCCAAAGTACTCAGTTTAGCTCAAGATTCATAAAAAGACACCCCAAAAAAAGAAATCATGAAATGTTCTGAGAAAGACACAAAACAGAAAAAAAAAAGATAAAAATTACTAAGAACATATTGAAATTCCTCCCCACAATTACTCAATTTACTATGCTTTTTTATCTCAAATTAGATGAAGATTTTTTTTCACTCAGAATTAAAATTGGGTGGTAAAAAAACAATTAAAAGGAAAGACAAAATATGATATATTTTTCAATTGAAACATTGAATTTTTCTCCTAGCTACGTCCTATTTGAATATAAAGAATGAAATGAAAAGATGTAAAAAATAAAAAGAAATATAAAAGGGATATAATTAGGATAGTTCTTTGTTTATACCCCCCAATCTAGTTCTAGGTTTTTTCTACCCTTAGTTAGGAAGTAGTAGTGTATTTTCACCAATAAGATGGTGGGTATGGTTTCATTGAGATAAACCACCCCATGTAACTTTTACAGTATCCTGAATTAGAAAACCATATTAGAGAAAAAACGTATATAATATAATTCTCAACCACCATTAAATAATAAAAACATAAATTAAGCTCCAGAGTGGGGTGGAAAAGAAGATAGGGGTGTTCCCTATTGACTCTCATGGTTTCCTCCTTTATATTGTATCCAAGTCGATATATATGAGATAGTCGCATGACATGATTCTATTCCCATTCTTCTCTAATCACCACCACATGGATGGTATATTCAATAACATACAAGTACCGCTTCATTTGTGTTGTACCAGAAATTTTAGATAATGAAATGTTAGAAGACAATACAGTTTGAATATGATTAAAAAATGAAGATTCAATAAATAAATCTTCCCTTTTGAGTATGTAATCTTGTAAATTCATCTCTTCGATAAGGACTATTAGAAAATAAATCTCATCTGGTGAATCTTTCTAATTGTTTTCCAAAGAAAGATAAAGTTATAAAGGTGCTGATTTTTAATTTTCATGAATGGGAAGATCGTGTTTCAGGTTATCTTCAAAAAGGATATTTAAGTCTTCTTCCAAAAACTGTTAATCTCTCATAAGTGCATCATTTGGTATGTATACCATAGGTATCTCATCAAGTAATTTTATTGTGTGGGATGATGTGATTAATTCCTTCATGATACCCTTCTTACACACCCAAGGATCATTAGAATAAGAAATTATTGGTGAAATATCTATCCCCACAAGTTCATCTTTAGTTTCCAACTCATGTTCGGATTTCTCCTAGGATGTGCATACATATTATTTAATCCATTCTATTTGGATCTACAGTTTTATCACATTATCACTAATCCATTGAAACTGATCCTCAAGATCTTTTTAAACATTTTTTTTCACATGAGACTGGTTAGTTCGTGCATTATAATCACAATCTGAATACATCGTGAACAAATAATATTTTTAAATGTTTTTTTTTTGAAATTTATATTTTTTTGAGACTTTTTTTAAATGAAAGATTCTTATTTTCAAATTTTGAATAAAAATACATAATCAAACTCACATAGATCCTCTTAAATTATTTCTATTTTATTAAGGGTTGTCATATGCTCTCTGAAAAATATTTATAACTAAGTGAAGCATTGTGTATGATATAGGACAATATTTTGAGTAGCTATTATGATCAAGCACTCAGTACTTCTAATTAATTATTTTTTAGTCTCTTTTATTTCTAATTAAAACAAAATTAAATGAATATTTGATCAATGAGAATGACATACTAAAATTAAATATGAAATTGCAATGCAAACAGAATGAATTGAAAAAATGATGTTAGTAAGAAAGGAGACATTTCCAAGAGAATCATCCAGAGTGAACCTTCACCCTCTCTATACTAGACTCAAATTTACTTAATGAACACAATCCATCATATTTGTTAACATCCCCCACTACATATTGTTTTTAATATACAATTCACTCAATTACATTTGAGAGAATGCACATCCACCTCCTCGATCGAGGGAAAATATTATAGAATAGAAAGTTAAAACTCGGGTGGCAAGTGGATACACAATGGAATCATTCCCACTAATATCCCCCACGACATTAATCTATGTAATGAATAAATAATAAAAATTATAGCTTAAATATATGGGTTCATCAATGGATTACTCCCCTAGGAACTCACATGAATTAACTACTCATGATAATTGGCATAAGAGTTCACATTGGAGAAGATCAGAGTTAAAACACAAAAGAAACAAATATGAGAGAGTGGGATAAATAATAAGAATAAAATATACAAAAATATCATTATACTATAACATTATGAAGGAAATTATAAAACTATATAAGATAGCCACCCAAAGTTCCTATATTTTGAGATGGATAAGGGATACATTTTTTTGGGAAAAAAGTGAAATACTGGATCTATAATCTCTTCTTCAAAATATTGATCATGGTAGAATTATTTAATAAAAAAATTGAAATTTTATTCTTCATAAAATATATACCAAATTATCTGGTTTATTTTACCTCCCTATTTAATCATAATTATTCTTTTTTAAAGAAATATATGGTGTATTTACTCAGCAACATAAACTATGGATGAAAGTTTCCAAATTTTGTCACCAATTTTGAGAATCTAATGGCTTCCTTAAAGATAAAATTTCTCTATTTAATTTATTGGTTGAATTCACCAATAAATTTTTTTTCAAATCCATTTTTAATAAAATTAATTGGACATTTGGTTCCTGAGTTATATTCCAATATATAAGGTGGGGTCCACTATATCATCTATAATATTTCTCTAAGTTGAGGGAATATTTTCAGCTTGTATATGGTAGAATAATATCCTGGTAGAGAAGAAAATTTTTTGGAAAATAAATCTAGGAAACTCAAAAAAATTGATTTGGATCAATATTAAAAAATATATATCAAAATACAAAATTTAATTAAAACAGGTAAAATTATAGAATCGAACATTTTTTGCATTTAATCCCAAAATATCACTAAAACCTAAAAACATGAAAATTACCCATAATATAACACTATTAGGTTGTTATAAACATTTAATTATGTAATACAATGTTCGAAAATTTGAGTTTTTTTGGAACCCTCTTGCTAGGCTGGGCATGGTTCCTTTACCACTGAGTGTAAACCTCATATTTTATGAGAGAATGGGTCCTCTACCTAGGGATTTTAGCTCCTTGACTATACCACACAATGAAGAGGAATGTTTTAAATTGGATGATCACATTTGTTTAAGCACATGATGGGTTAGGCATCATTGATATACTTTTGGAACTATCAATGACTCTTCTTCCTGGGTTGGTGTGCGATGTGGAGATCTCCTTTCTCTCCCATTTGGTCTTCTTTTTACCGAGAATATATATATAATTGTATGTCAATTCCTTTGTATTTTGTTACTCTATCTACATTAAATGTGAATATGAATAGGGTATGTCGTATGCCTTCTTTTTATAGCTTCTCATGGTTCGATGAGTTAACTCACCTATTATGAGTGGAAAAGACACGATGTGTAGTTCATTTAATCAATGTGTCGATCCCCCTATGCTTGTATGAGATTACTATTTTATCATTATTTTGGTTAATATGAAACATGTTTACTACCTAATATATTTTTTGGATCCAATTGAATCTCTTAATTCCCCCCGTCTTTCTGGGTGTCTTACTTGTTATATATACTCAACCCTATAGGGTCTTGTCCCACACTAGTCATGTCTTATGATGTTGAGAGATAGGTTGTTTGTGATATGAGAGGAGCACAAGAATACCTATTATAATGGACAACATATAGTTTTTACTTCTTAAGATCAAGATATGGGAACTCTCAGTGTTCTAATTTCCATTTGTTCCAGGTTGGCACATCTATTGGGTTGGGAATGTATTTTTTCCCTTTAACTTATGTTTAAACAAACATAATATTTTAGTGTCTATAGATTTTATATGAATTGTTATTTACCTAGAAATTGGATTATTTTATATTAATAATTGACACATTCTCATTGATATGGATATCTATTTGAGTATATGTACTTAGGAAAAGGCCTCCCCATGTTATTTATGCCTTCAGTACTGGTTTCCAGCCCCTAGCCTATGGTGGCTGGCTTGGGGTAGTTGCAGCTTGAGCCCATTATTGGGTTAGTTGTGATATAGTTAGTATATTATTTGTATGAAGATGAAAATAATTATTGGTTTTATAAACAATAAATTACTATTTTTTTGAATAATTCAAAAAATTATATTTTTAATGATCTTTATGAGAGGAATATTAAAAGTGAGAACATGATAATAAGTTTCATGTAAAATTTTTAATTCATTTATTACTAAATTTTTGTCACAAATTGATATTTTTGAGGAAATATTAAATCTCAAATAATTATTATAAAGCTACAATATTTTACTTTTTAATTTCCTCCTCTTTTCAATTAAGCTTTTGAATTTTTAAAATCTTTTAAAATTTGTAAATTTTACACAAAATGTATCAAATAGAAATGAAATGACCCAAAAGCCCTATTATTTTATGATATATTTATTATATGTTTTAAGGATTTCATGGGATACTATCCCTACTATATTAGAAACCAATACATACTTCTATTTTTTGATTGTCTATTGAAATGGGCCGAAAATATTCAAATAAGAACTTATTATGGAGAAGTGGATTCCAAATTTGTTAAAGAAAATATGTTTTCAGGATTTGATTTACATATTTTTTTTAATTAATGATAAAGGAAACCACATCTATAATATATCATTAGATGAATTTATAAATAAATATGGAGTCAATCAGAGGGTTTTATATCCCTATCACCTAAAACCCGATGGAATGATTAAAATTTCCAATAGAAAAATAAAATAAATTTTGTAGAAAACTATGAACCCAAATATAAAAGATTGGAGTTTAATTTTATTAGATTCTCTATGGTATTTTAAATTTAATCTTAAAAAAATTAGAATGTTTATTTTATATTATTCTAAGAAAAATCTTTTCACCCATTAGTAAATCTAAAACATGATGATTTTGTGGCTATAAAAGCATGAAACATGAATCTATTCTATGCAGGGGAAAAAATTCTATTTATAGTATGTGGGATAAATAAAAAATTTATTAATAAAGTTTTATGAATTTCATGGTGAAAATGGTTTTTAATAATGAATGGATATTTAATAAAATAAATTATAGATGTGTGTGAAGTATTGTTTTCTAACTCCAAAATAATGCTCTATTCAAGTAAATCTTGTTTCATGGTGTAAATATCTGAAATTATTACTAATTTTTTCCTCTAGTGATATCTAGATTAAAAAATAGATGATTAAAAATTATTTGTAGGAAATTATCACATTTTATAGTTTATTAAGTTAAATTTTCAAGAGCCTATGGGAGTGGAAACCATTCTTTATATTGTTGGCTCCCATTAAGAATAATGTTTTTTCTATTCACCTTACATTTTTTTCTTATTTTCTTAATAAGTTTTGAAATTTATTATCTAATATGTAAATCTTCATATAATTAGGAAATTTCACCAAATATTTTTTAGGGGGAGGAAACCTTTGTTTAATTTATGAATTTCGTGTATTTTTTCTCAAATCAGTTTTTATTTTATTTCTCACTGTCTTTTGTATTTTCTTTTAATTTTTGTGTCTTTATTCATTTTTACTATATTTTTATAGAGCTATAATATCAAATTTAATACCCTAGTATGTTTTTCTAACCCAAACCATTGATTTTACTTTTTTATCCATGGAAATATATTTAAATGAATACTAAAAAAATTGTTCTCTCTGATCTAATTTTGAGAATTTTTTTAATTGACTACTAAAATTTTAGATCTCGTGTCTCAAACCAATATTTAAATATAAAAATTAACATATCTTTATATCCTATAATCTATTTTAATATACTTTTCATATTCACATTAATAATTCAGAGATCCAAAAAAATCATGCATAACAAGATTTTTCACTAATTCTATCCAAACCTATGAGTTCGAGGAACTTGTCCATAATCTTATTGATGAATTTATTTTATTTTTCAAAATACAATTTTCAATAGAGCCTTTTTCTTTAATATTAAAAAACATTTCATCCTATATATCCACTTGAAAACAATGAACAATATGTTATTTAATATGATTTGACTATACCCCCAACACTTAGAAGAGCAGTTTAATGAATCAATTGAATTAAATTATGAATGACATTTATGGTAGTTTCATACAAAATTATGGTATGTTTGGGAAGAAAATTAAAATTTTCAAAGTGATTTATTTTTCAATTAAAATGTTTCAGTTGGAGTTTTTTTCTTTTCTGGATCTTTTCTTGATATTTTATGGGAAAAATTATTAAAAAACTATTTTTTTATAGATCTAATAAAAATATAAATATAGATTAGTTGTGAAAATATAAATAATTTATATTCCTATAAGAAATATGTTTTAAGTTTACACCACATTCTATAACTTAAATTTTCTTATATATAATTTACTATCTCAAAATTATGCTGAAAATTAGGTCTGAACAAAAACATGATAAAACTATTATAAAGTGATTTATGTGGGAAAAAATTAATTATTTTTCTAATTTTTTAAAGGTGTGTAATATCCCATGATATGTTTTAGTTTTTAGAAATAATTATTGGGTGAATATGAAGATACTATACATCAATTAAAACTGATTATGTATTTGTTTTCTTCAAATAGAGGTAAAACTGCCTTTTTCTGTAATGATAAATTTTCACATATGAAACCTATCAATCTAAAACATTATAAAAATACCTAATTGATTAAATTAAATTTTGGAATAAATTTATGAGGAGATTAAGGAGTCTATCAAAATTAAGGTGGCTCTTGTATATGTTTGTATGATAAAAAACATTTCATTTACATTTATATTTTTATAAAGTATGATTTTTTATGTGAGGTAAATAATTTTAAGAAATAGGATAATAAATGAATATGATAATTATTGAATATACCATATTGATAATTAAGAATTGTTGTCTTCTAAGTTGAATGATAATTTTTATTACTTAGTGCTTAATTGGTCTATCCCATGAGTTTTTATGAAATTATTTTTGTGTGATCTTGGTTACTCACTTGTCAAGGAGTCCATGTTTTAGGTGTGTGAGAATTGATACACATTGTATTTTCATTACCTTCCACATGGACTCTAAGGAATAAATATCCATAAATTATTAATTTTGAGATGATTTTAATTTATTTTATTTAAGGGTATTTAGGTAATTTTAATTAAATTGACCTAATTTATTATTTTTTAGGTATTTTTATACATTTATTGAATAATTTTATCATTTCCTACCATTAATTTTATTTTTTATTAATTTTATTAAATTTTTATTCTATATTAAACATAAAATCTATTCAAAAAAATTTCTCTAGTTTTATTGAATGTGTCTGCCCATTAATTAAACATCTAGAAGCATCGTATATACTTCTCTATAAGAACATAAAAATTTCCACTCAATCGTAAGTCTTTTAAGTATTTTAATAATGAAATTTATATGGCTATTCTTCCAAAGCCTTACACTCAACAAATTGAGCCACTTTTATGAGAGGATATTTTCGAGGTGCTTCCAGGAAGTCATGAAGTTTGACCCATGTGGATCTATTTTGAAAGGGAGATCAAAGGCCAAATATAATGTATTGAATTAAAGGAGATTAAAGGATTGATAAACATAAAAATTAATTTCTATCAACACATTTTATCATGTTAAAATAAAATAGTTTTTTTGTCTAGAATTTGATTAAAGGACATATTGTTCATGAATTGATAATTTTAAGGATTTATTAAAGGTTAGAATAAAATTCAAATTGTTTTAATTCATTTTTTTTGAGAAATCAATGTATAAATGAAATCATGTGGGATGAAGAAGTGTTGTGAGGTTATTATGTTCTTTTTTTATTGGTGATTGTGATATCTTTTCTAGTGACTAATGAGGAGGAAGATCAGAGCCTATTTATCCATGCTCTGTTAAACTCATGTGTAGATATGATAGTGTGATTCAAAGATGAACCTATTCAAGTCTATAATTTTATCTATATATTATATTTATTTTTATAAAATACTATTTTCATTAAAGGATTAATTTTTTTCTTGAATTATTTTCATCCAATATTTTTTAGATAGTTATTCAAATATTAATTAAAATTTATTTTTTCCTTTATTTTAAATTATTTTGTATGATATTTACATTGAGAATATTTCTGTTCTGTTGGGATCAATTTCTTATAGTTATTTATGTATATATATATATTATCAACGGAAAAACATATATCTATATCTTAGTATAATGTTTAGGAATTTTTTGTAATTTCATAGATTTATTTTGTAAAACATTAATAAATATAATGGGAATGTTATTGTAGACAAGGAGGAAGTGATTTTAAAAATGATCCAAAAATTACATTATTTTATATTTAAAATATTATTTACCCACTTATTTTAAGATTTTTTTTTCAATATAATCTTTTGAATATTTAAATTACAAGTTCTATTTTATTTTATTCTTAATATTTTTCAACAAAAAATACTGAATTTAGTTATATTTTTGGTAAAAAATATAAAACCAAAGTGGTAGTTTAAAAAATAAGCATAACATCTTTCGTAAGAGACAGTCCAAGGGAATTCTTTGTTATATTATTTTGGGGATAAAATTTTTGATAATAGGAACCTAAAAACTGTATTCCATCACTCCAATTATTATTTTATAAACGTAAAAAATAGATTAAATTTATATACTAGATTAGAATAATTGTTAAAAGGATTTTTACATTATTGTGTGGTAGTTTTAAACTTATTAAAATTTATAACAACCATGATTCATAAAAAATAGTAATCAGATCACTCTTTATTTGTCACCCTTCCAAAAATTATATCAAAAATTATAATTTTTTTATATATTTCAATGGGAATAGAGGGTTAAAATTAAATAATAGGTTTATAAATGATATTCTTTGAGATACATGAAATAGAAGGTGCATAAATTAATATGATGAAATATATGTTTTTATATAAGAAATGATTTGGAAAATTTATAGAAGGTTAAAAACTTTTTGGGTAGGGAACCATTTAGAATAGAAATATCTCCAATCCCAATCCATGTACCAAAACCCAGAAAGATTAATTGAATTCATTAGTTTATAATAATTCTAGAATTCAAATTGTTAGCTAAAATGCATTAAAAAGATTAAAATTGTGAAAATTATGGGATATTATTTAAATTTAATTTTTTCTTAATATTTATGATGTAGATTTTATATATTTTTATTCATTATTTAAATATTAAGAAATTTTTCTTTCATGAAATGAAATAATAATTTTCATTTTCATGTTTTATATAGTTTCATTTAAGAGATTAATTTATAAATTTTTGAAACTAAATTTGGAAATATGAAAGTCACATTTTAAATAAAAAATAAAAAATATCCTTTAACGAATTTATGGTATTTTTTTAAAAGATTTGTTTTTAGGTTAACAGAGAAAGAAAACAATTTTTCTAAAACTACCATATCTTCTTATTTAAAAAAGAAAAATAAAATTACCATTATGTTTTGATATGATATTATGGTAAATAAATTCTATTTTATTTAAAAATAATATAATTAATTAAACAAAAATAATAATTATTCCTAATTTTGTTATATGTTCATTTATAGGATTAAAAATCATTTGTTTGATAACTGTATTTTATTCTATTTTATGTATTTATATTAAAATTTATTTCTAACGATTATAGAAATTGAATCTATAAAATGTATTCCATATTTGGAATCAAGTAGTTCAAATTTAGTGAAAATTTCACAATTTGTTTTTGGTCATTTTGAATTGTTAAATTATTTAATATTTTCAACCTTAGTAAGGGTGAAATAGGTAATCTAAGTTACAAATATGATATAAGGCCTAAAAATATCCATAAAATAGGTATTTATTTTAACTTATTGTATATTTCAAATATATATATACAAGGCTTGAAATTTTTTCAATTTATTTCCACTTTCTATTCATAATGACCTTAATATGATTTTATGTAATGAAAGAAAACAAAATGTCCCTCTCTTTGTTTTAATATCTATATTATTTTTTAGTGATTAAAAGAGGATAAGTTTGGTTCTAAATATTTATTTAAAATATTTATGATTTTTATTTGTCATGGTAATTTATTTTTAATATTTAGTTGTAGAATCATTACCTTAAGATCTTATGCAATGTTAATAAAGTGCTTGTTCATGTAATAGCAAAATAATGTACATGATTTTAAAAACATTATTAGTTATACATTTTAGATTTGTTATTTTATTACAAAATTTTTAAGATAAATATAATATGTTAGTGATGTTTTAAAATTTTGTTGACAAAATTCATTAATATCATGTTGTTTTTAAGGTAAAATTATGTGAATAGTCCAAGATTGACGTTTGGTGGTATATTTTGAAAAAAAAATTATTTAATGAGTTAAAATTCATAAAAAATGATATATTTGAATAATTTAATTTTATATGGTCTATAATATCAAAAAAAAACATCACACTTAGTGCTCTCTAAACCTTTCAAAATAACATTATTACCTCTTATATAGTAAATAAATTGATATCATGATAATTTTCAAAATAGTTAACAAGGGGTTAAAATTAAGAGACAAGAGTGAAAAAAATATACTAAACCTATCAAAACATTATTTACCTAGAGTATTTCTACTCAATATTATTCAATATTTACAATATGTGAATTTCATTCATCATTGACATGAAAAATGACTTATATTAATTTAAAACATTAATTAATTAAAAGGGTACCCCTCACCTAACTTACAAAAGGGAACAAACTCTCCACTCTTCCTCATATATTTAGAGAACTCTAATTTGAAAACCTCATATCCAAATCAATCCCAAAAATCCCTTCCATCTTCCTAGAGTTCTTGGTATTATCCAAATTGAAATCCTAGATGGCATAAATTTTATTAAGGGATATATATGAGGAGAAGTTATAATTCTTAACCAGCAATCTTCAAGTTTATTTCTTCTTTTTACTCTTCAAAATATAATTTAACCATGCCTAAAAAATATCATAAGTATATTATATATACTGAATTATTATTATGATTATGTTACAAAAAATTACATCTTACATTTATATTCTATAGTAAATGAAAACATCGCTTGTGTATACATGTGGATTACAACATACACGAAGTGATGTGTTTCATTTTTCATCAACACATCAAAAGGGTTGTTATTATGATGGATTTAATTAATATATATTATTTCATATTATAACAGTCATTCCTTAGTGATAATATAATATTGATTATATTAACATTCTATCCATTGAAAAATGATAATCTTATTTGTGTGTATCTATAGAATACCACATCCATGAAGTGATGAGATTCATTTTTCATGTACGCCTTTCATTTTTTGGATTGAAAATGGAATTTACTCAATAAAAATGTAAATAATTTCATGATTAATAATATTTAGATGATGTAACAATGACCCCTTTTGACCATGATCATCCTACTGAAGCTGTTTTGGGATTATGAATCATGTATCGTCAAAATATCTGATATAAATTTAATCGATAATACCACTCAATAAAATATGGTAATAAATGAAATAAAAGGGTTAATTATAAATTAATGAACATAAAAATTTATTATGTAAATAACTAATGTTGTTTTATTATTCTAGTGTTAAATAACAAATGATTCCATCTGGTATTTAAGGAAATGGATTTTAAAAAAAATTATTTTAAAAGTTTTAATTTTTTTAAACTATTTTTCATCCTTATCAATGTTCATTTAAATATTTTAGGAAGGTAGTTATATGCACTTAAAATATTATCATAGTTAATTTACAAAAACCTATGAATTTATTTACAGGGTTTAAAAAATAATATTCATTTCATTCTTTGAATGATTAACTTTTACCAAAAGTGGAAAAGGATTCATTGTTTTAACTTTTACATAATGAAGAGAATTTCATTCCATCATGACTGTTTATTTTTTTAATATTCCATTAAAATATTCCTTGTTTATTTTCAAATAAAATAATTTCTCCCATATTTTAATTATAGTTATTTTAATTATTTTTCCATAGAAATTTGTGTTGCATTTTAATTTTTTTCAAAATGGGAAGATAATTACTTATGCGTTAAAAAAAATTTTTCAATTTTTTATATAATGAATAGTGGGAATCATTAAAAAACATTATTCATTATATATTCCTTGGTCATTATAGATGATGATGGGTGATATTGATAGAAATTCCAAAATGGGTGATGTTGATACCACTCTCCAACGCTTTGGGTAATGTTCCTTATCATCAATGGTGAGAGGGTGGCTATAAAGTAAAAAACTTTATCCAATGTATTTAACTGGGATCTAGTTAATTTTAACATTAGTGAACATTAGTAATTTATACAATTATTTAATATTCATATAAGGGTTTCTATTTTACTATTATGTATTTTAAAGGTTATCATTGAGAAAAGGGGGTTTTTGTATGGATACGATATATTTCATGTACTCAATGAATGATGTGAAAAGGTATATAGTTTATAAGGTTTCATGTTTTTCATATAACGAGCATATTTATTTAATTTATATTTTTTACTGATATTTTTTTCTCATACAATGTTTTGAAAAAATTATGGTGTTTAAGTATGAGTTTGAACAAATAAAGAAAGTTCAAAATCATTAATATTTTTTATAAAATGAAAAAATATTGTATTTTAAGAGTTTTATATTGTTAGAAAAATAGAAATTTAGGGGATGTGTACACTTTTTATTATTTTGATTTTTTATGTAATTACGATGGTCTCATTCCCGAAACCTATAAACATAAAAAGTTCCATGGGATTGAAATAATAGGAATTGTTTTACAAAAACTCAAGATTATGAATGATTTAAAACTAGGTAATTATAGTTGGTATCAAAGGAAAGTTTTAGATAACTTAAGTTGTTAAGATAATATTAATAAAATACCCTTTGATGATTATAAATTATATTTATGTTATAATAAAATATAATTTTAAGATTACTATTTTGTTTTATCTAATCTAGTTCTTGTCTAAATTGTTTTCTACATGGGAAGTAGGGAAGCTGAAGTATGAAGGTTTCAAGAAAAAATTTCCTTCAATACCAGCAACCTGGAATGGTTGGAATTAAAAATGAGTTGTTTTTTAGTTATATCTTAGTTGACCTATGTTTTAAATGTTGATATAATTTATATTAAATATAAACTATATTTAAAATAGGAAACATGCCGATATTTTAGAATTTTATGAAAAAACACCCTATGGATTTTTATTTAACCATAGATACCTTGGTAGAGGAAGTATTGATCAAAAGTATAGAAAGTATATCAAATGTCATAGGATGTTGAGAAAGTAAAAATTGTAACTCTTTACATTTATAATCTTATGTTTGAAAATGATCTATAGTGGTTATTGGTTCAGAATATCAGAAAGAGAGAGAGAGAGATAAGAGCTTGATTCCATGGAATGGAATACTGTAATGAATATTTTCATTCAGAAATATTTCCCTAAGGATTTATTATGTATAATAGGGAAAAAATTAGATTAATTGAGTAAAAAATAATAGGATTTAGTAACCTTGTATGAATAAATTTTTACAAAGTTGTACAGCTAAGAAGTGAATTAAATTTGGGACCATGCCAGTAAAATTAATAGATTTTAATTAGGAATAAAATCATTTTTATAAAAAAATTGGACCCATGAATATTCAAAAGTTATAATAAATTGTATATTATTTTAAGAAACATGAGATGTATTTTACAAAAACTTTAGTTCTCTATGGTGAAAATAATAATAAGTGGTCAAATTGGCAATAAATATACAATCAATAAACTAATATAACTATATTTGAACCCCTAAAATGTACCATGTGTTGTTAAAGTTTTTTTTATAATGTTTTGTAGGATCTAAAATGTTTTACCTGTGTGATATGTTTTCTCATATGGATCATGAACGTAAATATATGTTTCATAATCAATCCCAGAATATTGTAACAGATTCTATCCAATTTTAAGATGTTTTAATTGAAATGAGTTGGTAAATTATGATAACATGTTTCTGACATGAGTTAATCATAGTGGAAATCATCATGATCACAATCAAATACATGGGGAAAATCATTTACTATGATTACAATTGATGTTGGGTAAAATAATGAAGTGGTAATAGGTATAAACCTGAATTATTAAAATTATTCTAATGAATTTTTGGAGTTTGGATCATCACATTACATTATTTTTTATCAATGTTGATGTAAAATTGGAATATCACCTCATTAAAAGAATCTAAAACTATTAGTTATAACTCATAGTAGAGGTTTTAAAGTGTCCAATATTTATTCAAATCATCATGTGGTTATCATTGGGAATGTTTTTCATAATAATCTTATTGAACTACCAATAGTAGAGTTTTAAATTATTTTGGGTATGTATTAGAATTAATTTTATCATTCTAATATATATTGGATATCTAATAATATTATAATAAATTATTTCATACCATTGATGACATATCAGGAAAATGATAAATTTATAAAAGGTGTAAATAAATTTACATTAATAATGTTGTTATAAAAAATAAAATAGTTCATATTAGTGATACTATATATTTAAATGAATATATGAAAAAATTTATAGTTGATTTTTGTTGTACTATTCCTTAGTATTCTTTTGATATTACTATTTAATTAGTTTCTGATTCTAATCTAATTTCAAGACCCCCTTATCAAATCTCCCAAGTGGGAATTTTTGAATTGAAATATGAAGTTGTAGGAGTTTAATTATAAAGGATCCATTCATTTATGATATTCAACATGGGGTACACTTTTTCATTAAAAATAATGATTTTTCAATAAGGATTTGTTTTTATTAGAGAGAATTTGATAAAATCACAGTTAATAACAGCTATGAGTTGCCACGTATTGATGAACTGTTTGAACACATCCCAGGAGCATGATATTTTCTTTCAGAGATTGATCTCATTTCAATGTACCAATAGTTTATGTTGAAAGAGGAAAATATTATAAAGATATATTTTCAGAATAGATATGAGTATTATATTATTTATAAAACCTTTTTGTGTGTCTAATCCTCTATTTATATCCATGCATTTTATGAATATACTTTTTCCTAGAAATTTGGATGATTATTTTTTTGTTTTCATTGATGATATTTAGGTATATTCTAAAATTCACATGGTTCATAAAAGACACCAAAGGATTTCTTTGAAGAACATGAAATAAAATAAGTTATAAGAAAAATTTAGTAAATGTGAATTTTGATTGCATGATATTACATTCCATATGTATATTATTTATAAAGTGGATATAATTATTAACCCTACTAAATCTAAGGGGTTGAATAATTGTCAATTCCTAAATAGGATAAATAGAGATGTTGTTTTTTGGATTTTTTTGGTTACTACTGGGTTGTTATTGAAAACATTTCTCAATTATCCATCCCATTAAGGTAACTCAATAATGATTTAAAATAATCTAGATAAATGATTGTGATAAAATTTTTGATGGATTGAAAAATTAAATTAGATAATCCTCCAATTTTGGCTCATACCTCTATAAATGATGAATTATTTATCTTCAACTATGTTTCATTGAATTCAATTGGATGTATTCTTAGGCATATTGACCATGTGATTTATTATGCTTCACATCAATTGAATCCTCATAATCTAAATTATCATACACATGATCTAGAACAAACTGTTATGGTGTTTTATTTAAAAAATAGCACCACGGTAAATTTTGAAAAATGTAATGATCATATAAGTATTAGTAGTATATTCAATCTAATAGTGTTTTTCAATGTGATAGTAGATATATGAACTAATCATGGATTATAATTACATTATTCATTTCCATCCAAGAAAAGAAAAAGATATATATTATTATTTCCTTCAAAGATTCAATGCAACATTAACCATGATGTATTTGGAACATGATCCTTTGGTAATGATTTAATTACTGATGTCTTATAAATTTTAAATGAAAAATATTCTTCCATTTTGTTTCAGTTTTCAGTGTAGTCATCATTATAATATAGAATTAAGTAATATTGAAAATAATACCATCATTTTCATGAAAAGGTTGAATTATTAAGGAAATTTAAAAGATAACTGAAATTTAGAAAAAGGGATAATTCGGCATTTTTCAATACTTGAGTAGAAATTGGGAAATATATCCCTGGATTTCATAGTGGTATTATTGATGATTTCTCAAGGTAATAATAATATTTTAGTTATTATAGATAGGTTGACTAAATATTTATATTTACATTTGAATCGATATTTTTTGAATTTAGATTGTCTTTGTTGGTTGTATCCTAAAGAGATAGTTAGTTTATATGGATTTCTTCTCTCCACCATATCTTACCATAATACTAAATTTATTTCAAATTTTTTAAATGGCATTTAGAAATTTTTGGGTATTGAATTAAAATCCTCTATAGTATTTTAAAATCAATAAGATGGAAATTCATGATAAAAGAATAAAATTTTAGAGGACAAAATATATTCTTTTTTAGGTGATTACCATGAAAGATAGGATTATCATCTTTTATTAGTTAAATTTTTCAGAAAATAATGGTTTTCATTCATGTATACAGATGGAAAATTTTTTGGGATTATATGGAAAGAGATGACAAAATCCATGTTTTTTGGATGAATTTGGTTAAATGATTTTTTTGGTTCCAAGGATGGTGTTAGAGATGGATGAAATGATAAATATTATTGAATGGAATATAAAACAATATCATAGTAGAATAGATATTCATATTGATAACCGGATGAAAGATAATCCATTCAAGGTAGGGGATAATTTTTCTTAAAATATCTCAGTGTAATATTATTATATGTTTAGGAAAATGGGAAATTAAATTCCATTGTTTATTAGAACATATAAAATTATTAATAACCTTGGATATGTTTCCTAATTAGTGTATTTGACTATGATTTTATCACATGTAAATGATGTATGTAATGTTTTATTATTAAGGAAATGTTTGTCTGATATATCTCATGTTTTGTGTCCTCAACTAGTATACCTGGAATAGATTATTTCATATGAATAAAATTTATTTTAGATTACTGATCATTGATATATTTTTTTAATATTAAAATAATTCATAAATTTAACATTTTGTGGAAAACAATATTATTTAACAAGAAACATGGGAATCAGAAAATTCTATGAAAAGGAAAATATACCAACTTGTTTAATTAGTGAATAAAATTTTGAGGATACAAATTTAAAAATGTGGGAATATTTTTACAATCAACGTAATAGTAAATAATTTTCATTCCTTTATAATATTCATTAATTAAATTTTATATTTTCATATTCGTTATAATAATATTATGTAATTTTTATATAAAAAATAGTTTTATTCATTTTCAATTATTATATTGTTTTATTTAAAAGATTAATTTATAAATTTTATAATTTTAATTTGAAGAAATTAAATTGATATTGGGAACAAAAATGTAAAAGTTATCTTAGAATTATTATTTTTGAATTTTTTAAAAAATATTTATTTTTAACTGAATTATGAAATATATTTATTTTTGTAAAACTGTCATTTCTTCATTAAGAAAAATTAAAATTGTTTTTATTTTTTTATTATTTTCTTAAAGTAACATAATTCTCATTTAGTTTTAAATAATCTAGTAAATTACATAGATATCATTATTATGCCTGCTTTTAGAATAAAATTCATTTTTGTGCATGAATGTTTTTTTCTAAAAATTGTTTTTGCTACATTTTATGTATTTAAATTAAAATTAATTTCTTCCAATCCAATAAAATAAATATTTAATAATGGATTTACTATTTTCAATTAGGAGATTTAAATTATTAAATATTTCTATTTTAATTTTCCATTTCGAATAGCTATCGTAGTAAATATTTCTCTCCTTGGTAAGGGAAACATAAAAATGTTAAAACTATGAAATAAGACCAAAACAAATCCCTAATTTTTTTTTATTATATTGTATTGTTTTTTATTCTACAATAACTATCCAAGGATCTAATGTTTTAAAAAAATCCACATGTCATTGATAATGACCATAATATGAATTTATGTATTCAATAAAAACAAAATATAACTCTCTTTTTCTTAATAACTCTAATATTTATCATATGGATTAAATAAGGTTATGTTTTGTTGTAAATTTTTATTTTAATGATTAATTAATTTCTTATTATGGTTATTTATTTTAAATTTTTAGTGATATGATAATTACCTTATGTGATTTTGCAATGCTGACATGATATTTGTTCATGTAATACAAATAACCAGAAAATTATTTTATAAAAATTAATAGTAATATAATATTTATAAATTAGTATATCCAATTATTTTTTAAGGTAATTATGACATTATAGTCTATTTTTAAAAGTTTATATTATAGTTACATTACTATATTGAGGTCCTTATTATCAAATTAGGTGAACAGTACTAAAAATTACATTAATTGTATATCATGGTAAGTAATATTTCATTTAATGATTTAAAATTCAAAAAAAAATATATTTGTACAATTTAATGTTATATAGTCTATAATATCAAAAAATCACAAATTGGTCTCTTTTCCTTTTATACTTGATTTATTGAAATAAATAGTGTAAAAAGTGATATTATGATAGTCATCAAAAGTGTTAATGGGGTTAGAACTAAGAGATAAGGGTGACAAAATAAAATAAACTTATAGGACTTTTATTGTATGATATTTTTTAAACAAATAATAATCCTATATTATAAATATGTAAATTTTATTCCACTTTAAAATTAAAAATAAATAATATAAATTTAATGTTATAAGTAATTCCAATGGTTCCACTCTACTAACTTATAAAAGGAAACCACATATCCTCTCTTCCTCCAAAATTTTCAACACTCAAATTAAAAAAACCACGCTAAATATATCTCCAACATGACTCTTCATTTTATTGAGGTCCTTTTATTTTAAAATTACAATTCAAGAAGGATTTTTCTATAATCCAAATAGAGATATCTGGGGAATCTCTATAAATCCTAGAAAACATATTTATTGTTTATTTCATCTTCTACCTCTAAAAAATATTCATTAATCATTCTGGAATAAAAACATCAGTATCATCCATATATTTAAATTTTAATTTTATTATGGTACTACCCTTTTTTATATCCTTTTCAATCCCATGGGAAATGAGAACATTTCCTATGTGTATATGTGGATCACCACCGCCAAAAAGCTATGTATTTGGTTTTTCATCACCCCATCACTAATATGGTTTTTATAATGAAATTTATTAATATATATTATATTAATTTCGTACATATCATTATTTAAATATAATATGTAATCTATTTTCTTAATTTTCCATCCATTTAAAAAGGATAACATCATTCATGTGTATGTGTAGACTACCACCGACACAATGCCACATGATTTATTTTTCATGTAAACAATTACCGGAGGGTTCTAAAAATATATTTTATGAATAAAAAATATAATCATTTAATGTTTATATTTTTTTTATGAAACAATGAAAACTTTTGACAATCCTCATCCTAAAAAACTGTTTTGGGATTATGAACCAAACAACCTCATAATGTCCAACATAAACTAAATAGAGTGAGTAAATAAATAAAATATTTTCATAAATTATATAAAATGGATTATTATAATGGAATAAACATGAAAATGGTTTTTCTAAAATAAAATCACTAACATAAATTTATTATTCAACACTAAATGAATGTATGACTCTGTGTATTATTTAATGTAAAGGATTTTCATTATAGCCTTATTTTAAATGTTTTAAAGTTTTTATTATTTTTTTAATCTAAAAAAATATTCATTTAAGTTTTTCTAGAATTTTATAGCATACACTTAAAATAAATTCAAATGTAATTTTAACTACCTTTTACTTTCATTACATTATTTTAAAAATGGATATTCTTTCTATTTTCTAAAAGAGGTACTTATATTGAAGGTGTGAATTGAATAATTGTTCTATCTTTTATGAAATGAATATAATTTGTTACTATCATGAATTTTCATTACTTTATAAATTACATTAAAATTTTACCTATTTATTTTAAAATATAACAATATCCCTGATATTTTTATAATTTATCTTTTTATGTACTTTTAAAAAGAAAGGTGTGTTTTACCTATTTTATGGGCAAATGAAAAGTACTTTTCAAATGAGTTTAAAAAAATTCAAAGGATTTATGATGAAAATATGAATGATTTAATATTTTTTATTCATGATATGATACCTGATAATTATAAATGATGATGAGTGAGACTGATATAAATTATATTATTAGTGATCTAAATATAGCTCCCCAAGGAATTGGATAATGTTGAGTGTCTTCAATGGAAATAAAGGGGATTTAAATGAGGAGGTATTTTTTATGGATTTAACATGAACCTATATAGTGATGATAGAATTGAACACATGTTATGAATATAATTATTTATAATTCTTATTGGGGAATCAATTTTATTATTATTTTTTACAGGTTCCTTCTGAGAAAAAATGTGTGATTTCCATTACGATATTATTTATTTTATACACTAAAAGAATAATGTCAAAAATATCTAATATATATAGGTTTAAATTTTTTTAATTAGAATAATAGATCTATTTCCATTATATCTCACATTGAGTTTTTTTCTCATCCATCGTTTTTAATTTTTTTAGGGTTTAAGGATGAGTCAGAACAAATGAGAAATCAATATGAGATTCATGAATTTTGTTTTATGTAAATAAAAAGCATTTAATTGTAAAAGTTTTATATTTTAGAAAAAAATTACACTACGAAAATGATTCCAAATTTTAATATGTTGATTTGTTATGCAATTTAAAGGACCTAATTCTAAATAAATATAAACCAAAAAGTTCCTTAATAATATAATAAATTGAATTATTATCCAAAAATAAAATATTATGTGATATTTTATTCATGGGACTGTATTGATATATATTATACTTTATATATTAAAATTAAATTTATAAATACATTATTTACCTCTAACTATCAAAAAAGTAAGATAAATTTTCATTTTAAATAAATAATTATTAAAGTGGTTGGTGTTTTCATTCAAATTGATAATTGTATCCACATTTGTTTTATCATTCTATAGATCAAAAACTAAAATGAAATTATATAAAATAATAAATAAGTTTTTAAAAAAATGGTCTCCCAATTTTTAAAAGAATCAATTAATAGTTTTTGAAAGATGTAAAAATAAAAAGTTATCATTGATGTTTGATCATTCCCTAAATTTATATTAAAATGTAAAAAATTTTTATTTATAAAGATTTTGTGAATATTTATATAATATTACTATCTATTTATATTAACATAGGAGTTATATCTCCCAGTTATCTATGATTATTGAGAAAATTATGTTTGAGTTAAATTCAAACCAATATTTGGATGTTTATAATTAATATACAAAAATATGCATAAAAACATCTCGATACCACATATTCAATTTATAAAATGGAGAGTACTGATTATTTATAAATATTAGTAGTGTTATCACACATAATTGTATTATGAGTATGAGTAGAACCAAATTCAGATAATTTATTCTTTATAAACCAAAATTTTAAACAAACAAATTCAGCTACCACATATTCATCTTTAGTAGTAGAAAGTTATATATAGTATTAATTATCACTAGACCAATACATGAGTGACTCTATAAGATGTTGAAACATTTTAATTTAACATTTAATATCCAGTCAAAATCCACTGAATAATTCATATATAGATAATTTTTAGTATTAAAATAAACATTTGAGGTAAAAACAATTTTAATGGTTTATTTAAAATACTAAAAAAATCCATTTTATAAATTATTAATGTAGCCCCAATATATTTTTTAAAAAATGAGATGACTAAAAAATTTATAATACAATATTTTTTTTAATTTACCTTATTTATAAATGGTTATAAATCATTATTCTATAAATGTAATGGCCCAGACCTCTCCGGCCCATTCCTTTGTCAAAAAGAAGGTCACGAAGTGTTCTGGAGGGTAAAATGGACTTTTCCCACACTTTTCATAATTTTAAAACTACACGCCGTGTAGTTTGAGTACACGCCGTGTACCCCCTTTCCGGTTATACCCCGTGTCGCAGGCTGTGTCCTCACTGTGTGGAATAATGGGTGCACGTTGTGCATCCAGTTCTTCAAGCCGTGTAGTCCTTCCCAGCGTACGTGTTACCAGTCAACGGTTGTGTGCTGTGTTGGAGCAGTGTCCTTGCTGTGTCCAATAAATGATTACACGTTGTCTGTCCAAACTACATGCCGTGTAGTCTTTCCGCACGTATGCATTACCCTCAAACTGTGTGCTGACAAGTCAACGGCCACGGAGCCGTGTTAGAAGCCGCGTGGAGACCATGTGAAAGAACCGAGTACACGCTGTGTACCATAATTAAACGACGTGTACTTTTTCTTTTCACACCTATAAAAGGAGGGGTCCCCTCCTCCTTTAAACTCACCCCTCTCCTCCCCTCTCCTCTTATCAGAGCTCTCCCAAGAGACTCGAAGGCTCTTTCTTTCATAACTTCTTCGTCCGAGCTCTGATTTACGATCTGTCAGCGGCCACGGGATCATAACGACAAGGAGGAACTTCCGAGATTGGATCTGTTGTCTTTCCTCCGGCCTTTCCTTTCCGAATTCTACTCGAGGAGGTTTGGTCGGGACCGATAGAAGTGACGGACGCAGACGGACGTCTTCTAAGGTTGATCCGGGGGAGCATTGCGATCAGGAACCTATTAAGGTAGGGATCTTACCTTCATCTCTTAAATTTGTGCATCATGCGGGGTGGGTGTTCTATTGTTTATGTGAAACACTTTTGAACCGGTTTAATAAAGATAATAACTGGCTTATATAACAGTGATGGGTAGTTGTGTTTTGTTGTTACTTTATATCCTGTGATATTATGTTGTGAATTGAATGAGCTTCTTCCTACTAAAAATCACAGTCGTTGGGGGCCTTTCGTTATGCAATTAAATGTTTCCCTCTCCTTCTGGATTTTCTTATGGGTGGAAACCTTGTGGAATGTGGAAATTGGTTAATCACGTAAAGTTGGCTGTTTAAAATCTGGAACAGTCGTGTGATCACCCCGGTTAAACAAAATCGAATAATGAACATGTGGGTGTTGGCGTGGTTACGAGGCATGTGATGGGGGTGTTTTGTGGGTTGTTGTGGATAGTGTAGGCAGCGGGGCTACGGTTGGCTTGGTTGTGGGTTGGTGTGAATGCTATGTTGGTGATGGGCAGCGAGGCTGAAATAAATGGTATTAAATAGGTGATGATGTACGGTACGGTTGTGGTTATGGTGGTTGGCAGTGGGGCTGCAGGGCTGGGTTTAAATGTGAACGGGCTATGGGTTGTGAGTATAAAATAAAAGTGGAAGAGTTAATGAATGGTGGGGCGTGGTAATGAAACAGAAATAATAATCAATGGGGTTGGTTGGTTGATAAATGGGACTTTTTTGTGCTGCTTATGTTTTTCCAAACTTGTTTTGTTGATGGCAGGGATATGTTTTATGAACGATTGGTGTGTTTAGTTGTGGATAGTTGCCCAGTAGTTAAGGAAATAAATAACTATTTCTACCAAAATGTGAAAACCTAAAGGGGGTTGGGTTTGTTTGTTTTATGCATGCTTTGTAGTAGTAGTGCCGAGGCACGTGATCAGTTTCTCTTTTTAGAAGCCATAGGTTGGGCTGTGTAGTTGATATATATATATATATATATATCTTTATCTTTTGTGTTTTATCGCACCCCACCCATGTTGAGCACTTAGTGTCAAACACTCCCATTTTATGGGGGAGGGTGTCTTTCCCTTAGTTACTATCTCCTTCCTACTCCTTCTCCCCTAGGCTGTGATGGATTGAGGTGACCATACACCTAAGACACTTCGGGTAGGTTTTGATTGGGGTGGTTTTAGCCCAAGACACTTCAGGCAGGTTCTACTGTTTCCTAGGAATCTTTGGGATGAGGCCCAGGTGTGTGCGGGTGGGATACGTGGTTGTGGGGCCCAGGTGTGTGCAGTAGGGATACGTGGTTTTGAGGCCCAGGTGTGTGTGGGTGGGATATGTGGTTGTGAGGCCCAGGTGTGTGCGGTGGGATACGTGGTTGTGAGGCCCAGGTGTGTGCGGGTGGGGAGAGTGTTGCAGTGTCTGGACGTTCGTCGTTAGGAAGAGCAACTAACTAAAGGGAAATGGTGCGGGTTACCCAATACTCTTGTTCTTATATTACTACTACCTATTGTGATTGTGTTTTGGTGAGTTTTTCTGGTGAGGATGGGTGGATAGAATTCCTTTCTAGGTTTCTTCTATTGTTCTCATGGGACATTAGGATGTCTCCCCACTTGTGCACATGAGCTTTAGGTTTCCCTACTGATTATACTTGTATGCTCACCCTAAGTTTACTTTTAGGTTTTCAGGAGGACTACCAGGGCCGTGTGGGACCCTACTAGTCAGAAAGTTGGAGATGTTGTTGTTTTTGTACCTTTGTTTTCTTTTGGTATTGTACTTTGAGCTTTCTTGTACTTTTACCTTATTATAAAATTGATTAAATATGCATGTGGGATTGGTTTGGATTTATTTATATACACTGGTTCTTTTCCCTTTTGGTGGTTGACTTGTCCTATTTCCTGATCTTTAAAAATAAAAAGAGTAATGCCTCCCATATTTTTGAAAACTCATACCCTTGGTGCTAGACGCCACCCCGGGGCCTACTGGAGGCGGGACTCGGGGGTCATTATCTCCCTTTCACCATTTCTAGCTCAGGAGGGCCATCTTTGGTGGGAGGGGGTCGTGACAGAATGGTATCATAGGTGATGGTTGAGAGATAGGATGGAGTCTGGAGTTAGACACAATGAGGATTTCATGGGATTGTAGGGTAACAGTGTTAGTCAATCTTGGTGTGTGACATAGGCCGGGGAAGACCGGCTAGGACACGGGATTTTAGGGCCCCCCGTGATCCGATGCAAGGAATCTGAGTCTACCGAACGACCAAGTGAGACTACATTGATTGTAGGGTAGAGACCCTTGGGAAGGTACATGCATCATCATGATTGTGTTTTAATTAATTTGGGTGTTCTGGGAAAGAAATTAAAATAAAATGGTAAAATGAAACCTTGAGTTTTTCCTTACTACTTGGGCTTAGGTGATCCTTGATTACCGTACAGCTATGGCACCTGGATGTCGTCCCCGGGTGGCTCAGACGGCCGAGTCCCATCAGACTCAGGTAGTCGATCAGTTGTGGATTGACCGAGAGGAGGAAGATAGCCAGTGGCAGAAGACTCTCCGTTCTTTCCAGCATCAGGCCCTCAAAAAGTACGATGGTAGTACATCGGATACGGAGACAGAAGGGTGGCTTGAGGAGCTAGGGATCGCTTTTACCTTGATCTTTGCTCTGAGGGAGTACTGGGTTCCCCTGGCAGTTAGTCAGCTGAGAGGTGCAGCATGATAGTGGTGGACACCCTACCTCGGAGAGAGGATAGAGGCAGAGGTTCCATGGGCTGACTTTGAGAAGGAATTCTGAGAGGAATTTCTTTCCTCCATGATCAAGGTGGAGAAGCGGCAGGAGTTACTCTCCCTTCAGTAGGGGAGTATGACGGTACGAGAGCTGTGGATCATGTTCAAAGATCTCATGCGCTTTGCTCAGGATCTCTTTCCAGATGAGGAGTCTCGGGAGAGATGTTTGGAGGAGGCGCTCTATCCTTCGCTCCAGTATGTCGTCACCCCCTTCACCCTTCCGATGTACTTGGAAGTACAGATGAAGGCAGAGGTTTTAGAGAGGATGCAATCGCTGGGAGGTGCACCCCGTGAGGGGAACCAGCCATGCTCGTCGAAGGGGAAATAAGTCAGCAGCAGGTCTCCTACGACGGGACCTTCCAGGTTCAGGCCAGTGGGGAGTAGGCCCCAGCAGTTCAGATCTTCAGGTCCTTGTCCCTATTTCACGAGCCTAGGACCGAGGTGTTTTTCTTGTGGAGTATTTGGGAATGTTCAGAGTCGGTGCCCGACCCAAGCTCAGTACGGTGGAGGTGGGCCGCTTCAGCGCCCACCTCAGAAGCACCTGTTTCCAGAGAGGCCCTTCCAGCAGCAGTAGGACCATGCTCCTCTGAGGGAAGACTTTTCAGGAGGAGGCCGACCTCAGGGTGCTCCTCAGGGACCTCAACCAGGTCCTGGTCGGGGAGGTGGATGACATCAGAGAGGCAGAGGAGCTGGGCGTGGACAGTTGCACGCAGTAGAGTTGGCAGCTCTGGCAGGACCAAAGGTGGTGCGTGGTACGATTTGTTTGTTGAGCACTCTTTTTTTTTACTTTGTTTGATTCAGGAGCTCCGCAATCCTTCTTTGCACCTGGTCTAGCCCATGATTTGGGATTTGACATAGAGAGACTATCTGTACAACTGGTACTGAGTACACCAGTTGGGGCCAGACCAGTGTATCTTGTGTTTGCCAGGGATGTGGGCTGACGTTGGGACCACATCGATCTAGTGGGGACCTTCTTCTGTTACAGATGAAGCCATACGATGTCATCCTAGGCATCGACTGGTTGTTTTCTGTTAGTGTCGTTATCGACTGCTTCTGGAGATGAGTCGTGTTCTCCGACATGGATGGGCAGCGCGTATCTTTTGTTGGCGAGAGGAGCTATCAGGCGGGAAGCTGGTGTGTGGATCCTCTCCTTTACATGTTAGGCAGGTTATCAGTGGATCCAGGTGATACAGAGATGATGTATGTCCTAGAATTTGTTGGGGAGTTCCTCGATGTTTTCCTTGAGGAGGTTGTGACTCTACCCCCCTGACGTGACGTTGAGTTCGGGATAGACTTACAGCCTGGTGCCCATCCGATTTAGATGGCCCCTTATCAGATGGAACCTTTGGAGTTGCGGGAGTTGAGGATTCAGATTGATGATCTGATGGCGAAGGGTTTTGTTCAACCCAGTGTGTCACCATGGGGTGCTCCAGTTTTGTTCGTGAAGAAGGCAGATGGTGGTCTCACCCTATGCGTAGACTACAGAAGGTTGAACCAGGTAATGGTCAAGAACCGTTACCCCCTCCCAAGGATATATGATCTCTTCGACCATCTGAGGGGAGCAGGTTGGTTCTCTAATATTGATCTACGATCAGGATATCATCAGCTGAGGTTGAAGGATAGTGACATCTCGAAGATGGCATTCAGGTGCAGGTAAGGGCACTTTTAGTTTGTAGTGATGTCGTTTGGAGTTATGAATGCACCGGTTGTGTTCATGGGACTTATGAACATTGTCTTTCGAGAGTTTCTGGACCAGTTTGTCATTGTGTTTATCGAAGACATCCTGATCTACTCAAGATTAGAGGAGGAGCACGTTGAGCATCTCAGCGCAGTCTTGGAAGTCCTTCGACACCACCAGCTTTACAGGAAATTGTCAAAGTGTAAGTTCTTGACACAAGAAGTACACTTCCTTGGGCATGTGGTGTCTCAGCATGGAGTGTCAGTGGACCCGTCGAAGGTGGAGACATTTGTTTCTTGGGCAGAACCCAAGAGCATGGCAGAAGTTCATTGTTTCCTGGGGTTATCAGGTTACTATCGAATGTTCGTTTCGGACTTCTCTCAAGTTGCTGCTCCATTGGCAGCTTTGACGAGGAAGAACCAGGTCTTCCTATGGAGAGAGCAGTGCCATAAAGCTTTTGACTACCTGAAGGAGATGTTGGTCAGTGCTCCCGTACTCAGGTTTCCAGAGGAAGGGTTGTTGTATGAGGTGTTTTGTGATGCTTCTGGCCTTGGTCTGGGGTGCGTGCTGATGCAGAAGAAGGGAGTTATTTGTTATGGGTCTTCGAAGTTGCGCCCTCACGAGCGTAACTATGCCACCCATGACCTAGAGCTTGCAGCAGTAGTGTTCGCACTGAATTTTTGGAGACATTACCTCTTTGGGGAGTTCTTTGTGGTCTTCTCAGATCACCAGAGCCTGCATTATATCTTCTCCCAGCGTGACCTGAACTTAAGGCAGCGAAGATGGGTCGAGTTTCTCCAAGACAATGACATTGAGATCTCTTACGCTGAAGGTAAGGGAAACGTTGTGGCTGATGCCCTGAGCAGGAAGTCGAATCAGGAAGTAGTTCAGGAATTCGTTGATGCTTGGAAGGTTATGGGAGAGTTGGGTGCCTTAGACTTGGATGCAAGGGTAGAAGGTGTTAGAGGCTATATGTTTCAGACGACGGTGCAGTCCTCCTTGTTGCAGCAGGTGGACAAGTCTCACTGGGGGGACTCCGAGGTGGAAGTTATGTGGGATCGTGTCAATCAGGGGAATGCTCTAGAAGGATGGTCTGAGGACAGCCGACATCGGATGCTTTTCCATGGAAGGTTGTTTGTTCTGGAGGCGATGCGTGAGGGAGTTCTTCGTGAGTTCCATAGCTCAGCCTTGGCGGTACATCTAGGAGTTTCAAAAATGTACCGAGGCCTGAGGGATCTGTTTTGGTGGCCCGGGGTGAAACGGGAAGTGGCAGAGTTTGTGGCTAAATGCCTAGTGTGTCAGCAAGTGAAGGCTGAACACCGTGTTCCCAGTGGTTTGTTGAATCCTTTAGATTTCCTCGAGTGGAAGTGGGATGAAATCTCAATGGACTTCGTCACACGACTACCCCGAGCTCAGGGTGGTTATGATGCTATCTGGGTGGTGGTGGATTGACTGACGAAATCAGCCCACTTCTTAGAAATCAAGGAGTCGGGCCCAGTGAGTACCTTAGCACAGAGGTACGTAGATGAGGTGGGGCATTTTCATGGAGTTCTGAGGACTATCATCTCAGATAGGGATACTCAGTTTACCTCAAGAGTCTGGAGGGGGATACAGCATGCTTTTGGCACCCAGCTACACCTTAGCACTGCTTTCCACCCCCAAACCGATGGGTAGACGGATCAGACTATCTAGACGTTGGAGGACATGCTGCAAGAATGCATTCTGGATTTCGAAGGATCATGGGTACGACACTTGCCTTTAGTGGAGTTTTCCTACTACAACAGCTTCCACTCT
Source organism: Viscum album (assembly GCA_963277665.1). Taxonomy (NCBI): domain Eukaryota; kingdom Viridiplantae; phylum Streptophyta; class Magnoliopsida; order Santalales; family Viscaceae; genus Viscum; species Viscum album. The sequence continues at coordinate 608,081,110 of OY728133.1, read as the reverse complement.
ACTATTGGCATGGCACCGTTTGAGGCTTTATATGGAAGGCCATGTCGTTCACCCATTTGTTGGGTAGAGGTTGGTGAGAAAGGTGATCTTGGGCCAGAGGTAGTGTAGAGCACCACAGAGAAAGTCCAACTTGTACGTGAGAGGATGAAAGCAGCTCAGGACCAACAGAAGTCTTATGAAGATCGTCGGAGGAGGCCCTTGGAGTTTGAGGTGGGGGATCATGTGTTCTTGAAGGTTTCCCCTCGATGGGGGCAGCAGAGGTTTGGGAAGGGGAGCAAGCTATCACCTAGGTTCATCAGACCTTTTGAGGTGTTGAGGCGAGTTGGTGAGGTGGCTTATCAGCTATCCCTACCACCTCAGTTGGAGAAGGTTCATGACGTCTTCCACGTCTCCTTGCTTTTTCGGTGCTTACATGACGACTCCCACATTATTGACTGAGGAGAGTTAGATATGGGAGACAATGCGACCTTCAAGGAACGACCAGTCAGAATCGAAGATCGTAAAGAGAAGGTGCTCCGTGGATGAACCATTCTACTTGGTTTGTGTGTTGTGGAGGCATGGCGGCCTCTAGGAGAGCACTTGGGAGCGGAAGACCCAGATGCACGCTCAGTACCCGGAGTTGTTTTGACTTGTGTTTTTCCCTTGTTCTTATGAGCTTTGTGTTGATGTTTTACTTTGTACTTTTGATATATGGAATTCTTGGCTTGTCAGTTGTGAGAACTTTTGTTTCTTTGTTCCCTAGTAATGTGTAACATGTCTGAATGTGTGAGAAAGTGGAAAACCTGACCCTTAATCCAGACGCATTAATGCATATGCGATTGAACCCGTACGGGTGAGTCAGTGCTGCCTAAAGCGGATAATATCTCGACATAGGTGAAGCAATTTCCCAAACCCATGTGTTTGGGCAGTGTGTTGGTTGTTTGGTGTTGGGGTTAGTGCGAGTTGAAAACTCTTAATGTATGAATGTGGGAAGACCCAATTCCTAATCGAGACGATTTAATGAGGATGCGATTAAACCCGTGCAGGCAAGTCAGTGCCGCCTAAAGTGGATAATATCTCGACATCGTAGAAGGAATTCCTAACATATATGATTAGGGTTTTTGGTTGGGTTCTGTTATAACAAGAACCCTAAGAGGTATCTTGTCAGGTTCCTCTGGGTTGGTTTTTTGAATTCTCGGGTACGAGAATGTTTTAAGAGGTATCTGATGTAATGGATCGGACCTCTTCGGCCCATTCCTTTGTCAAAAATAAGGTCACGAAGTGTTCTGGAGGGTAAAATGGAATTTTCCCACACTTTTCGGAATTTTGAAACTAAACACTGTGTAGTTTGAGTACACTCCATTTACTCCCTTTCCGGGTATACCCCGTGTCGCCGGTTGTGTCCTCGCTGTGTGAAATAATGGGTTCACGCCGTGTAGTCCTTCCCCACGTACGCGTTACCAATCAACGGTCTTGTGACATGTTGGAGTCGTGTACTTTCCATGTGAAATAAATGAGTACACATCATGTGTCCAAACTACATTCCATGTAGTCTTTCCCCGCGTATGCGTTACCCTCAAACCGTGTGTTGACCAGTCAACGGTCGCAGAGCTATTTAGGAAGCCGCGTGGAGACCGTGTGAAAGAACCGAGTACAAGCCGTGTACCATAAAGTACACGCTGTGTACTATTGATTTTGACGCCTATAAAAGGAGGGGTCCCCTCAACTCACCCCTCTCCTCCCCTCTCCTCTGAGCAGAGCTCTCCCAAGAGACTCGAAGGCCCTTTCTTCCATAACTTCTTCGTTCGAGCTTCGATTTACGATCCGTCAGTGGCCACGGAATCATAACGACGCGGAGAAACTTTCGAGATTGGATCCATTGTCTTTCTTTCAGCCTTTCCTTTCTGACTTCCACACGAGGAGGTTTTTCCGGGACTGACAGAAGTGAAAAACGTCGATGGACATCTTCTAAGGTTGATCCGGGGGAGCGTTGCGATCAGGAACCTGTTGAAATGGGGATCTTACCTTCATCTCTTTAATTTGAGCATCATTCGGGGTGGGTGTTCTATTGTTTATGTGAAACACTTTTGAACTGGTTTAATAAACATAATAACTGGCTTATATAACGGGGATGGGAAGTTCTGTTTTGCTGTTACTTTATATCCTGTGATATTATGTTGTGAATTGAATGAGCTTCTGCCTACTAAAAATCACGGTCGTTGGGGGCCTTTGCTTACGCAATTAAGTGTTTCCATCTCCTTCTGTATTTTCTTATGGGTGTAAACCTTGTGGGATGTGGAAATTGGTTAATCACGTAAAGTTGGCTATTTAAAATTGGGAACCCTTGTGTGATCACCCCGGTTAAACAAAATGGAATAATGAACATGTGGGTGTTGGCTTGGTTACAAGGCATGTGATGGGGTTTTTTGTGGGTTGTTGTGGATATATAGTGTGAGTAGTGGGGTTGCGGTTGGCTTGGTTGTGGGTTGGTGTGAATGCTATGTTGGTGATGGGCAGTGGGGTTGTAATAAATGGTATTAAAGAGGTGATGATGTATGGTACGATTGTGGTTATGGAAGTTGGCGGGGCTTCAGGGCTGTGTTTAAATGTGAACGGGCTTTGACTTGTCAATATTAAATAAAAGTGGAAGAGTTGATGAATGGTGGGGGGTGGTAATGAAACGGAAATAATAATCAATGGGGTTGGTTGGTTGATAAGAGGGACTTTGTTGTGCTGCTTATGTTTTTCCAAAATTGTGTTGTGGATGGCAGGGATATGTTTTACGAATGATTGTTGTGGTTAGTTTTGGATAGTTTCCCATTAGTTAAGGAACTAAATAACTATTTCTACTGAAATTTCAAAACCTAAAAGGGGTTGGTTTTGTTTGTTGTATGCATGCTTCATAGTAGCAGTGTCGAGGCACGTGCTCAGTTTTTCTTTTTAGAAACCATAGGTGGGGTTGTGTGGTTGGTATATATATATATATATATCTGTATCTTTTTTGTTTTATCACACCCCACCCATGTTGATCACATAGTGCCGAACACTCCCATTTTATGGGAGAGGGTGTTTTTTCCATAGTTACTAGCTCATTCCTGGTCCTTCTCCCCTAGGTTGTGATGGCTTGAGGCGACCTTACACCTAAGACTCTTCGGGTAGGTTTCAATTGGGGTGGTTTTATCCCAAGACTCTTCGGGCAGGTTCTACTATTTCCCAAGAATCTTTAGGATGAGGCCCAGGTGTGTGCGGGCGGGATACGTGGTTGTGAGGCCAAGGTGTGTGCGGGCGGGATACGTGGTTGTGAGGCCTAGGTGTGTGCGGGCGGGATACGTGGTTGTGAGCCCTAGGTGTGTGCGGGCGGGATATGTGGTTGTGAGGCCCAGGTGTGTGCGGGCATGGAGAGTGTGGCATTGTCAGGATGTTCGTCGTTAGGAAGAGCAGCTAACTAAAGGGAAATGGTGCGGGGTACCCAATACCCTTATTCTTATACTACCACTACCTGTTGTGATTGTGTTTTGGTGAGTGTGGCTGGTGAGGTTGGGTCGATAGAATTCCTTTCTAGGTTTCTTCTGTTGTTCTCAAAGGACATTAGGATGTCTCCCCACATGTGCACGAGAGCTTTAGGTTTCCCTACTAAGTATACTTGTATGCTTACCCTACGTTTACTTTCAGGTTTCCAGGAGGACTACCAGGGCCATGCGGGACCCTACTAGTCAGACTGTTGGAGTTGTTCCTGTTGCTGTACCTTTTTTTTTATTTTGGTATTGTACTTTGAGCTTTCATGTACTTGTACCTCATTATAAAATTGTTTAAACATGCATGTGGGATTGGTTTGGGTTTATTTATATACACTGGTTCGTTTCCTTTTTGGTGGTTGACTTGTCTTATTTCCCGATCATTAAAAATAAAAAGGTTAATGCCTCCCATATTTGTGAAAACTCATACCCTTGGTGCTAGTCGACACCTTGGGGCCTACTGGAGGCGGGACTCGGGGGTCATTATCTCCCTTTCACCATTGTCAGCTCAGGAGGGGCATCTTTGGTGGGAGGGGGTCGTGACAACAAATATTTTAATATACTTATTCTATATTTTTAACTAATCCTTCTTACATTAGTAAATTATTAGATTATTAATTTTTGAGGAATTTTTAACCAAAAAATTTGAAATGATCTATTATGTAATTTTTTATTTAAAAATTAATTACTTCTATTTTTTTATAAAATTGAAATAAATGAAATATATTAATTTCAAAGATCTTTTTCATCAATGTTGAGTCAATAAGGTTTCTTTATGACCTTTAAATTCGTTTTTGTTTTGAAAATCATAAACAACTTATCTTAGAAAAAATTATCTTTCTTTAAGTTTTATTTTCTTAACGAAATTTTACCTTCTCTAAAATATGTTTTATCCTTACCTTGGTTTTCAATGAATAATTCAGTGTCTTCTCAAAATCAATTATATTTTTTTCTAAGTTAACTATTTGGATACTTATTTAAAAACCTAATAATCTTATAGTTCCTCAGATATTGATTATTTTTTTAGACACTAAATTCTCTGAAATTTATACTCCGATTTCCCTGAAATTCATACTCTAAAATTATCTGAAATTCAAACTCTGAATTCTCTGAAATTCAGACATAAAATTCTTCATAATTTAGACTCTAAATTAATCATAATTCACACTCAAAATTCCATATAATTCGGACTTCAAATTCATTATAATTATGACTCTAAATTCATCAAAATTATAACTCTGAATTCCTCAAAATTGTGACTCTGAATTCAATAGAATTCAAACTCCAAATTCATCATAATTCACACTCCGATTTCATAAAACTTTAGACACCAAATTTCTCAGAATTCATACACCAAATTCCTCAGAATTTTGACTCTGAATACCTCATAATTTAGATGCAAAATTCTTCAAGATTCAGACTCTAAATTCCTCAAAATTCAGACTCAGAATTCTAAGACTATGAATTCCAAGGAATTTTGACTCTGAATTCTTTGAAAAACATAATCTGAATATCCATGTTTCTAGAATTGGATTTTTTATATATTTAGACTCGGAATTATATTTTTTTCCTTAAATTTTGGATATTCAAGATTTTTTAAGATACTTTATTTTTCGTACACTTGATTTTGTAATTATAATGATGTTGTAAAAATGTTCCTAACTAACCATTGGTTGAGTGACATGTGTACCATTCCCTCCAGAATTCAAGAAAAAATATGACCATTTTATGAGAGAGAAAACCATTGATGTTTTTTTTATAAATAATGGATCATTTGAATGATCTCATTATCAATCTTGGGATTAAATGTTGTGATGATGTGAAATGATTTCTAAAAGGAGACTCTTATTCTTTGTTTGTTCAATTAAAATCTTGTTTAGTTGTGAACAACTTATTCATCTTACTTCGTGCGACTCTGATTGTTGATGTGTACAATCGAGGGCTTCCGGGGATAGATAGAAAGAGGTACTGACAACCTTAATGTTTGAGGGCTTGCAGGGATACTAGGACAAACTAAAATATTCTTATCAAGGGTATACCCTAGTGTGGGTAAGACAGAAGTTTTTGAAATTATAAATCAAGGGACCTTTATCCAAGGTTTTTGGATACCTAACTCTTTGGTTTAAAATATTTCCTACTTTTTACTTATTATTGTTTCATGTATTATTTATGATGTATTTTTTATGAAATAAATTGTAACATTCTTATAATTTTTGGTACTTTTACTTACTCTGATAAATAATATTCTACATGCTTTAAGGTAAAATCTTTCTCTAAGAAATTCTTTCTTCAGTTTATTTTCCATATTGATATTTCCAGACCCAAATAATGTTTGTTTCAAAGTTATAAACTAAAAGTGGGTTTAATAATTTACCTTGTTTAACTTTTTTAAACATGTTTTTCCTTAAGTTAACAAAACAATTGATTTTAAACCTGCCATTCACCCTTTTTTATCATACAGTTCATATTAGAGGATATCTCTGAAATAGATACACTTATATATATGTTTTCTTGATCATTTTTTTATTTAATTTTCTTATTAAAATTTTTCTTGAATATTTCTTATCTTTTTTATAAACATTTTCTATTAACATGTTTTGTGGAAAAATATTTTCTTATAGAATGATGGGTATGAATGTTGGTTCCATTGGAAACCATAATCTTAAAAAAACACCAATTTTTGATGGAAATGATTTTGAGTATTAGAGAGATATGATGAATACGTTTTTCATTAACACTAGAGTAGAAAATTTTATAATTCTCACATGATAATAAGAAATTCAAGACAAGGAAGTTATAACCTTACCCAATCAGTGAAAATAATAATATCAACTAAATAACAAGGTACACGATACTTTTTTGTGTTCTATGACCAAAAATATATATAGTCAAATATCTTTTTGTGAAGGATCCAACTGCATCTGGAAGAAACTTGAAGTTTCACATTTCGGAACATCTAAAGTGATAGAAACAAGAAGAGCTATACTGAGAGTTGAATAATATGGAATCTTATTTCCTTATGGAGAACCTGTTTGCAATGTAAAACAAAGATTTGTGATCATTGTCAATAGTCTTTAATATATATAGGAGAGAAAGGTCTTGATAATGAATTTCTTGTACATAAAATAATTGATATCATTCCCAATGGGTGGGAATCAAAAAGGACAGCCATTGATGAATATAGAAAAGAATCTGACATTACTGTTGATGAGTTATTTGGAACTCTTCTTCCGCATGAAACAAGAATAAAGAGAGATTATGATTTCAAAAAAAGAAGAATGTTAATAGAAGTGTAGATTTCAATACTATAACTAAATACAAGACTCCAGAAATGGTAACTATATCCAAATTTAATAAATCTGTTGTTATGTCTGAATCAAGTGATAGTGATCATTTAGATAATTTATTAGCCAATATTTCTCAAATTATTAACAACATTGTGGAAATAATTATTTTAAGTACAAATATAAAAAGAAATATATAATGGACGAGAAATATTCTGATGTAACATGTTAGGAATGTAAAAATTCTGTACATATCGTACCTGATTTCCCTATGATTAAGAGAAAATACGAGAAGGAAAACCATTATGAAAGAAATAGAAATACGCATTAAAAATCTAAGGCTAAGAAAGTCCTAAAAGAAAATGACACATGGATCTGCAGTGGAGGTGACTCTTTATATGAATCTTAAAAATATGAATCCTTTAGTCAGAAGTATATTGGTCTTATACCCAGTGTACCTATTAAAAATAATTTTCTTATGGTTGAGTTACACAATGTTGAATCCTTAACCAATATTTCATTGAATACTAATTTTCCAAATTATGAATATTATGAATCTTCAGATGATGTATCTTTCTCATTAGAAGATAATACATTACCTTTATTTGAATATGTTTCTATATTTTATAAAATAATCTAAAATGAAAATTACAAGACAAAAAAGAACTTAGAGAACGAAAATTATAGATTTTCGGTTTTAACTAAAGAAGGATTAGATATCTCTAAAGATCATAATTAGAAAACTTTTCATTTTAAAATTGTTTCTAAAAACGTTAAGGAAGCTAATTTTAAGAAGGATACACAATCTAGGGATTCCAAAAATTTTATTTATAAGAAAAATATTTTATAGAATAACCTAAACTAAAAATATTATAAACTTTAGGATAATAATTTAGTCATCAATCTAAAGTCCCAAATTTTTTCCTTAAATAAAAATTTGTAAAATTTTACTTTAGTAGGTATAAAATTTGATAAAATGTATTCAAAACTTTTTCCTTTTAGAAATTTTTATTGATTTGGTTATACTCACTCAAAAATACTTTTTAGTAATCATTATTTTGTAACCCAAAGGGATACCTTTTGTACTAAATGTAAATGTGGTGTACATTAGGAAACAAAATTCTTTAAATAAAACCAAATAATTACGTAATCTTAAAGATTATTTTTTTATGAAAATGTGGATTTCCTATATTTTACTCTCTGAAATTTTCAGATCCATGTATTTTTTGATTCTAAAAGAATAATTCTTTTATTTTTAGTAAAATAAAGAATTTACCAATAAAAGATACATGGAGCATGAATATTGTATATTCTTGGAATATGATTGGGAGAAAAAACTTCTTTGAAAATATTATTAAGATGAAGGGAGGAAAAAAATTCATAGATAATGCTCAGGGTGAAATTGTTGGTATATGTAACATTGTACTTCTTGAAAATCATTGATTTCAAATGTTTTATTTATTAATGTTCATAAGGAATACTTCATTAGTATATTCCAATTATGTGATGAAGGTTACCATTTAAATTTTAGAAATGATAAATGCTTAGTACACAATTATAAGGATGATTTTATTCTTTCTTTCCATATTCATGAGAATGTTTAAACACTAAACATATAATACCTTAGGATCTAGGATATACCTTGAATCAGTGCAATGGAAGATCAATCGTGGTTATTTCATAGAAGACTAGGAAACATTAACCTTAGGATCATATGTAATCTCTCAAAGAAAAGACCTATTAAGGATTTACCAGATCATAGATTTGATTCTTCAAACGTTTTTGATATTTTCTAATATGGAAAGAAACATAAATGATGTTTTATATAAATTCATAAAGTCACAATTTCTATTAAATTAAAGTTAGTGAATTTAGATGTTTTTGTTACAACACAAACTGGGAGTATTGGAGGAAAATATTATGTATTTTTTTAGTTGCTGATTACAGCATATTTACTTGGGTCTATTTTCTAGAAAATCAATATGAAGCTTTTTCTTATTTAAAACCATTTAAAACCCATGTTAATAATGAGAATGATCATCCATTTCTAACTATACACAGTAACCAGGGAGGAGAATTTAAAAATTCGGATTTGAAATATTTTGTAGTAATAAAGTCATTACTCATAACTTCTTAACACCAAGAACTCCTTAACAGAATGGTGTTACTGAAATAATAAATTTAATTCTTCAAGATATAACTGGAACCATGTTGAGTGAATATTTTAGTGTTAATCATTTTTGGGCAGAAACTTTTATCTCTACTTGTTATACTATAAATTGAGATTCAATAAGTCATTTTCTTAACAAAACTCCTTCTTAATTATGGACTTGTCGAAAACCTAGACATTCCTACATCAAAGTATTTGGATGAAAAGTATTAATTATAAATAATAAATATAATTTACATAAATTTAAACCTAAATTTTATGAAGGAATTTTCCTAGGATACTCCATTACTTCTAAAGCCTATAGAGTTTTTAACAAAAAATACTTGTACACAAAAAACAAACTATGCATGGTAAATTTGATGAGACTGATCCTTTTGCTTATAAAAAACCCAACCTATATCCTTCGATGATTTTTTAGAAACTAATTATCAGCCTTTGACTGAAGATTCTTTTTATAAGGAAAATACTCAAGAAAATGTTTCTAAAGATTTTACTCTAGAAGATATTCTAGTATATGAATACGTACAGGTTTTAAAAAACATAAATCAGTCATTTCATATGAATCATCCTAGGGATAGTATCATTGGTGATGTAAATCAATCGACAAGGACTATAAGTTCTATATGTAACGATGGAGAACATCTAGAATTCCTTTCTCAATTAGAACCAAAAAGAGACGATGAAGCTTTAGGTTATAATGATTTGATTAAATCCATGAAAGATAAGCTAAATGAATTTGAAATGAACAATGTTGGGAACATCATTGAATGACCTAAGGAAACATCTATAATTGGAGTAAAATGGGTCTTCAAAAATAAATGTGATGTAAATGGTATCACAGTAGGAAATAAAGTTATATTAGTTGTTAAAGAATACAATAAATAAGATGGAATAGAATATAAAGAATTTTTTTCTCCAGTAGCTTGACATGAATCTATTTGTATTTTACAGGCTTTTAAAGAATTCTATAATTTAAAACATTTTCAAATGGATGTGAAGTTTTGTTTCCTTAAAATATATGTTCAAGAGGACTTTTATGTTGAAAAAGCTTTTATATTTTAAGATAAAAAACATCTTAAACATGTTTTCAAACTTACCAAAGATTGATATGAACTTAAACAGTACCCTAGAGCTTGGTATTATATAATTACAAGATTTTTATTACAAAACAATTATGTAAAGGTAAGTACTAATCCAACTCATTTTATGATGAATGATGATTAAAATGTTTGGTTTATTCAAATTTATGTTGATGGGATTATATTCATATGAACATTGTAATCTTTAACTGATTTATTTTCTAATCTTAGGAAATATGAGTTTGAAATGAGTGTGATAGGTGAGTTAACATTTTTCATAGGTTTTCAAATTTCTCAAAAACTATACGGAACATATATATCTCAACATAAGTATATTAAAGATCCTCTTTAAAAGTATGGATATGATAACACTAAATGTATAAGCACTCCAATCGGTACCTCAAATTCTCTAGATCTAAATAAATTTGGGAAACCTATAGATTATACATCTTTTAGAGGTATGATAGGAATTTTACTATACATGAAAGTTAGTAATCCAATCATAATGTTTTTAGTATTATTAGGTGAAAGATATCAATATCATCCAAAAGAATCTAATTTAAATGTAGTAAAAAGAATTTTTCACTATTCAAATGGAACCATTGATTTTATACTTTTCTATAATTATGGAAATAATTATATGTTAAAAAGTATTTTGAATAATGATTTTGGTTGATTTAGAACTAGTAGAAAATGTACATCTGGAACTTGTCATTTCATATGAGATATCAATCCTCAATTTATCATAATTCAAGATTAACTTGCTGGTATTTTTACAAAATAGTTACCATCTGATAGATTAGAATACATTAAACATCATTTATTAATGATAACCATAAGGAAATATTCCCAATTAACATTTTGTTTAAAACCATCTCCTCACTTTAAAAAAACCTTTTCATAGGGTTAGTACACTATTTAATATCCCAAATTTTTTTCTTAATCAAATTTTTATGGAACTCAAATTTTTTCCCTTAATCGATTTCTATTGTTACAAATAAATTTTTTAATCAATCTTTTTTCAGAACCCAATTTTCTGGAATCAAAATTTTCATTTCCTTAATAAAATTTTATTGAATTTAGTTTTTTCTAGAAAAACATTACCTATACTAATATTCCATTCCTAAGCAATATGAAATGTATGTTTTCTTGCATAAATTTTAGTAATTAAATTTTTTTACTTGTTGGTATTTTTATCTTTCCTTAAATATGATTTTTCCTCAAAACATCAAAATATTGACATCTACCCAATCCTTTATTGGAATTTATATAAACCATTAGATTAGATCGTGATTATTTTAACCATTGGAAAAAATAGGGAATACGAATCATATTCTCGAAGCCTTTATAAGGTCCTCCCTATTCCTTTACCCACATAGATTTTCAAGACATTGTGCACCGATCCTCTTCCCTTATTCAAAAATACCATTATTTTTTTTCAAGTTTTGTTTGACTCTAGATGTCAATGGAAGCTTCCCTGCAAAATTAGATGTGTTCAGCTAAGAAAATAAATAATGGGAAAATCTGCATGGAAGGGTTGGTTGACCCAAAATGATTTTATAAGTATAATTTATTGATTATGAAAATAATAAGTTGAATAGATGGGAGAGTTTTCCCATATCCAAACCAATGATTCCGGATCCAGTTTATTCTGATTTACTTATATATTTTTATTATACAGTATGATTTTATGAAGAAGGTGGAATAGGAAAAGATTTCATTCAAGATATATGGGAAAACATATTCTCTGTCTTTTAATATGGAATAAAATGTTTTCAAAATTCCATATAAACGTGAGGCAGTATTTTGTACTCAAAAGTTTCCAGATCTATTAGGATGTTTTGAGAAGTAAAATTCAGTTGGGTTCCTTGTAATTACAGGAGTAAAATCACTAAATATCAACCATCTTTCAACAAATTTCAGGATGTTAGATTTATGGGTACAAGGTTTCCTCATTCTATGAAAAGGATACAAGTACTCCTTAATGAAAATTGATATCTTTATATTGGAATTTTTTAGCCTTTGAAAGGTAAATTTTGGGAATTATATCTTTTTTACAATTACTAACATTAATAATGGAACTCTAAAATCTCATATCATCATGTCTTCGATAATATTTTCAAAGATTATAGTTTTTTGTTTGGAATCTCTTAAAATTTTGTACAGTTCTAAACCCAGAACCTTTAAGATAATGTTGCTGATTAATGACACCTTGAGGTGTAGGAATGTCGGTTTCAACAACAAATCTGTAGAATTTTATAATCTTTCTAAAAGTGAGATTCCAGATTTATCCAATAAAATGGAATAATGAGAAACATCCATGAAAACATAGAAAAATAGAAATGATAAGGAACCAGACACCAAATAAAATATACAGTTTTGAAAAGTTAGTCAGCACCACTAAATCTGAAAAGGAAAAAAACATTCCCTGATGAAGTGGTAGCAATGTGAAGAGAACCAAAGAAGAATAACAAAAAAAAGATCAATGTTTTTTTATTAGACAATACAGAGGAAAATTCCAAGAAAATTTAACCTATTGAAGAACATGAAAGGAAGAAAAATAGAATAAAGAAAAGAAAATATTATCCAAATCTGAGATTATTCAAGCACATCACCAGGATTTTGGGAAATCCTATGAACAACTTCAGGTAATGAAATCCTTTATCCAAGAATATGTACCAGTAGAGAATCCAAGAAAGAATATTCAATTCCTGAACCTGTTGTGGAAGGAGAGATATTTCAAGAAGATGTATAACAAGAAAATGAGGTAGAATAATTTAAGAGTGATGATTTGATAAAGAATGTAGAAGAATGTCATGAGAAGGAATGTCCTTCTAACAAGATTTCAATATGATCCTCTCCGGTTGAGTAAACAAAAAAAAATTCTCATGTAAAATAGTATGATGGATAGAAAGAGGTTGATAAACATAGTAATGATGAGATTAGAAACCATGATTTCAACCACCCTAATGATGATAAGGAAGGTGATGCAAACTAATAGGTTGATGAAGATAAGATAGTTCAACTCTCTGATAGTGAGAATGAGTCCCCAAGGGATAAAAAGGTTATTTCCATAGTGGATAAAGAAAAACATGTGGTTGATGATACACCCAAAGAGGTTGTTTTTATAAATGATAATAAGAATGTTGGTGGTTCATCCAAGATAAATTTTGAGGAGCTAGACAAATAATATTCTCTTGTAGGGGTATCTGATTCTAAATCTGAATCTTCAATGGGATGGGATTTCGTTGTTCAGTATTTGAATAATTTAGTAAGCACAAGACCTTTGATCCCTTTTATTTATTTTAGATTCCAACTGATTCAACATTGTTTCAATCAGATGTCAAATTCGTTAAGAATGGTGGAATGGTTTATCAAACTTGATGCTGATTTCAAAAAAATTCATTTCGGTTATGTTTCTCATAGGATATCATGTAAATAAATTAAAAAATTGTGTAAGAAGACATGAGAGTCTTTGATGACCTCCAAGATTCAATGAAATATGCTTTTGATAAATGAGATGATAGGATAAAAAACCTTACAATAAGTTTTATAGAGAAGGTGAATCTTTATAAAATAGCCCAAAATCAAAAGGATAATGATCTAAATGGGATTTTATATTCAGTTGCATTAAATATGATGAGAGAAAGGAAACTCAGGGATGAGTTGGAAGAAAATTTATATCAGTAAGAAGAAGTAGTGAAATCCCATGCATAAATCCTAAAGTCTAAAGATGAAAAAATAAAGTCTCATGAAAAGAAGAATCAAGATTATGAATAGTTGCTCAAGTGGTTTGTGGATGATCATAAACATCTCAAGAAGTTAAAGGACACCTTGAGGATGATCTTGCCAAAGGAAAATTAGGAAGAGTGATTTACATGACATTCCAATATTTTGTTATATTTTTTACCCCATATAAATGTTTTCTGTCCTAATAAAAAAATTATCCTTCATTTGTTCTCTTTTATATAGTTCTAATCTATAATGTATCATTTTTTTTCTCTATTACTTTTTTAAAATCCCAATGGGGGAAAAATAATGATAAAAAGAATATTAAGTAAAAAAGAAGATATCCCTTATTAAGTTAGAGTTTAAGTTAAGTGGGAGTTTACTTAAAGAAGACTTTATTATGCTAGAAAAGGTAAACTATATCAATGTAATTCATGAATAAGATCCTTATGGATTTATAAACCTAAGGTGGCATTATTCATATTCATTATGGTTCATATGTAAAGGGATATAAGTTTTTATTTTAAAGATCAACAAACATAATCATTATTCCATATATTATTTTTCAAAAGGATGTTTGTGCTTTCCAAAAAGGGGGATATTGTTGAGTCAAAAAGGTTTCATTATGAATTTCCCATTCCCATATGTTTTAAAAATCACAAACACCATATCTTAAGGAAAATTATATTTATCTAATGATTATTTTCTAAATTAAATTTTCCCTTCTCTAAGAAAAGTTTTATCCTTTCCTTGGTTTTCATGGTCTTATTCAATGTCTTCTCAAAATTAGTTCTATTTTTTGTACTAACTCAAAAATTTGGTCCATATTTCAAAACCTAGGAATCTTATAGTTCCCTATTTATTGGGTCTTCATTTTTTAGACGTGGAATTCTATAAAATTAAGATGTTGAATTCTATGAAATTCAGACTTTGAATTCTCTAAAATTCATACTCTAAATTCTCTGAAATTCAGACTCTAAATTCCCTAAAATTATGACTATTAATTCCCAAAAATTTAGATGCTGAATTCCTCAGAATACAGACTCTTAATTCCTCAGATTTCAGACTCTGAATTATTTATAATTTAATCATCAAATTCTTTATAATTTAGGCTCTAAATTCATAAAAATTCAAACATAAATTCATCAGAATTATAACTCTGAATTCCATAGAATTCAGACTCCAAATTCCTCAGAATTCAGACATTGAATTCCTAAAAATTATTTCCCTGAATTCCTCCGAATTTCGATTCCTAATTCCTTAGAATTTAGACTCTGAATTTATTATAATTTAGATATTAAATTCTTTAGAATTTGGGTTCTAAATTATTTCAAGAATGGAATCCGTATATCCATGTTTCTAGATTTTGATTTTTTATATTTTTAGACTCAAAATTATATTTGTTTTCCTTTGATTCTAGATATTCATATTTAGGTAAGCTACTTCATTTTCCTTACGTGTGCTTGTTGAGATGGAATGTGACTATTATATACTCTATAATACCAAATGTAGGATCGAATAAAAGATGAGATGCTCAAATACAAGAGGTGGTGGTGAATTTTTCTTTTAAAAATTTCTTTGGAACTTTTAAGGATGGTTATGTTTAACAAGGTTAAAAAAGATAATTCACAAAACCCTTAATTACTAAACACTTGCTTCATTCATGAAATATGATTCCGAGAAAGTAATTCTGGAAAAATGATTCTAGAAATGAAACATAATGAAATTTTACAAAGATAAAGATTCTACCTTAAAGAATATAGAATCTAACTAAATCAGACTACAAATATAAGTATAAGATAGTTATACTTTCCTCAATAGTACAAATGCAGTGGAAAACATGTAACAAAACAGTAACAAGTAGTAAATCTTTTAACCCAAAGAGTAGGGTATCCAAAAACATTGAATAAAGGACCCTTGATTTAAACATTCAAGATAGTTTGTCTTTCCCACACCAGGGTAAGCCCTTGATACGAAGAGCAGAGTCTGTCTTGCTATCCCCACAATCCCTCAACTTCAAGGTAGTCAGCACCTCTGTCTTCCTAACCCCGGAAGCCCCTGATTGTACACCGCAACAATCGGAATCGCACAATGAAAATTTGAACCTGGAGTTTAGTACACACTAAGAATGAGAGTATCTCACTCTAGAAATAACTTCAGGTCAAATGTATTCCAAAAGTCTTGAGCTCTTTCAAATGAGATTCTATTTATAGGTACAACTCCAATGATCAGATCCCTCCTCCAACGCTTATATTCTTCCTGGAATTTCAGAGGGACCTGTACACATGTCACTCAAACAATGGTTAGTTGATAACTTAAAGAACATCATTGTTTTATAACAAAAAGAGTGTAATCATAACTAAAATCTGGTATTCGGAATGTAAGAAAATGAATTTTTTGAGTCTAAGAAAAAATTGAATTCGGAGGCTATAATACAAGGTTATTTGGATTCTGTTTTGAAGGAATTCGGAACCTGAATTCTATAGAATTCCATAGTCTAAATTTCAAGGAAATGTAGAATCTGGATTTACAATAATTGAGAACCTAAACATACAATGTTTAGAGTTGGAGTTCATGAGAATTTAGAGTCAGAACTCATAAGAGTTTGGAGTCTGAATTAAGAGAACTCGGAGTCCGAACATAGAGAAGTACGTATCCATAATTCATATTTAGAATTCGGAGTCATAACTCAAAAGAGGTCATTACTTGAATTATGATTCTGAATTCAGAGTCAGAACATAGAAGAGTTCGTAACCAGAATTTGTATTCATAATTTGGTGTTAGAACTCAGAAGTGTATGTATCTCGAATTCATATTCAGAATTTTCAGTCAGAACTCAAAAGAGTTCGTATCCAGAATTTGTATTCAGAATTTGGATCCTAAAACAGAATGATTCATATCTAGGTAATTATAAGATTTCAAGGTTTTTGGTCACAAACTGAATTTTACACTTAGGAAAAATATAGATATGAATATTGAAATCTAGGTAAGGGAAAATTTCCATGGTGAAGGAAATTTTCATTATAGAAGTAAAAAAAGGGTTAAAATCAGTTTGGCCTTGAAATAAGGTGTTTTTGATTTTCAAAACAGTAAAAAATTCTAAATTCATAAGAATACCTTATTGACTTAACAATATCCTCCATGTATGAAGGAATGGAATACTCATAAGGAAAACCTTATTGACTCAACAATCTCTTCTTTTTTGGAAAGCACAAACATCCTTATCAAAATGAATATAAGGACTTGGAAAAACTTTTCTTTACTTAGAAAATAAAACATATATCCCTTTTAACAATGGAAAATATGAATACGACTAACTCCCCCTTATGATTTGGAACACTAAGGATCATATTCTAGATTTCCAGAATGGGATTTTTATTATGTTGGGTATGGAAATATTGGTAATTAAAACTCCCCTTAAATAAACTCCCCCTTACATAGGGATATATCTTCTTATACTTAAATTTATTTTTCCTTCTCCCCCTTTGTGATATTAAAAAAGAGTTTGAGGGAATGGAAAAAAATATGGTACTTAAAATATTAGTATAGAAATCCAAACAAAAGTAAGCAACAATAATTTCATTACGATTGGAAGTTTTTATACATGGAAAAACAGATACAACAAATGATTAGATTTGTGTCTATTTTGATTCTTTTACCTGGGGCAATAGTTTCTTCACAATTTTCTTTAGCTTTTTTAGCTCGTTGTGATCATCCTCTGCTTAATTCTCCAAGGTTGTGATCATATCCTCTTGAACCTTCAGTGCCTCTACCTAAGCCTTCAACAAGTCATTTTTCTTCCCTAGCTTTTCTTCTATATCAATATGGATATCCCTCTCTATTTTCAAACTTTTGAAAACATAATTCAACTTCCCATTCAGATCTTTGACATCTTGAATCTGAGAATTTTGTTCAAGATTTATCATTTCCTGAAATCTGTTTGTATGATCCTTGATTTTCTTGTCTTCAGTATCAAAAGATTCTTTAACATCATCATGAAATTGATCAAGCTCTCTCAGATCTTCAACAATATTCCTCAACCAGCTAGTCAATTTATTGCAAGATTTTTTATGGTCTTCATAGTTGATAAGAATGTTATTATATTCAGCCTAAATCTTTACACAGCTATCCATCACTATGGATACAGAGTCTAATTTTAGAATAATGCTATGCTGGAGCATCTGGAATCTAGATTCAATTGATTGAATGATCTAAATGGTGTCCACTAGCTTCTTCAAGGACTGAATGACAAAATCATGTCCTAAAATGGATGACTCTGAATCTGACATTTTTCATAGAGATGGTTCTTCCTCTAGTTATACCAACTTCCTCTTATAGGATCCTCCATCTTTTTTCTTCCTTAGAATATCTTTGGTTGGGGTATCGACAACCACTTGTTTTCCATTGTTTATTTTCGGAATAGATTCTTCATCAAGAGATTCATGCTCACTTCCAGAAAACTGTACAATCTTATCTCCATCAGTTTTCACTTTTTCAGATCTTGCCTCAATGACTTCTAGAAGAATGAAGTCGTGATTATGACTCTCTTCCTCAGATAACTTTTTTAATTGCTCTTCCCCCTTCTCATCTATTCTAGGAGTATCATGTTTTGAAGATCCCACTTGAGAAGTCCGGATTGACAATTTTTTGGGATCACATTCCTTTTCAAGATAATCTTCAAATTTCCTAATCACATCATCAGAGCCACCACTACTCTAGGATTCTTGTATTTCTTCTGTAGCTTTCTTCTCTTCTACAATCTTCTCTTGTTGTTTTCCGGAGTCATAATCCTCTTACCTGAGTCTCAGGTAATGGTTCCACCAAGAAATACTTCATCATCAGGATATTATCGGATGCTACTTTAGTATCCTTCAAAAGAGATTGCAAAATCCCTACCTCAAACATTTTCTTCTTAAGCTTCTTCTCTTTGGATTGGTTTTATAATTCAACAGCTGCCTTCTCTTTCAATTATTTGGACTCTGCAGGATCTAGGCCAAACTGTGGTTTCCCTTTCTTTTGAGTCATTTGATCCTCCCTCCATTTGGAAACTACCTCATCCAGATAAGCTTGCTTCTTTTGGGTATTTATAGGTGCGGATTGAGCTTTTGTGGCATTAGTGGTTTTCTTTGTTACTTCCACTTCCTTTAATTTTCTCTTCTTTCCAGCTTTCTTTGAAGGTTCAGCTTTTCAACATTCTTCGGAATGGCTTCTTCCTCATCCTCAAGTAGATCATAAAACTCACCTGACTCCTTATAAAAACCTAATTTCATCCTCATGAGGGTATCATCACTGATTAGCATTACATTGCAATTCCTTTGCTTGGAACTACAGGGAATCTTGAATTATTCAAGGCATTGAACTGTCAGTTTGGAGAGTAGGGTAGGATACGTGATTATTTGAGCTCTCATATTCCCATTCTTGATATTCTCTATCGTAATGAGAATGTTCTTAATTAGTTTTACCTTCCTTAGGTTTACCAAAAAATCCAAGATGTACATGTCACTTTTCATAAGAGTGTCCTTGTCATCCTTTCTCGGTAAAATAAAGCCTTGAACCCATAACTTTAGAATCATATTTTTGGTAGATATATGATCAATCTATACAGTCTTGACATCAGTTAGTCCAAGACATTCCATTGCATTTTCCTTAACAAAAATTCCCTGAACCTCTGGTAGTTTGTGCGAACAGAACTTGGCTTCCCCTTCATAGGACATCCCCACCAAGATAGCAGCCTTAATATAAGAAAGTGCATATGTTTTTCCATAACTCTTGAAGGAAAACTTTTCTCAATCATCTTCTTTGAAAAAGTTAACTAATTCATAAAATTCTATAAGTAGATCCAGATAGACTACATCCTGAGCTCCTTTCTTTGAAATGGATATAATCTCACACTCATTAAGCCTGACATTCTTTGAGATAATAGGGTCATAGTTATTAAATAATTTCGGATTTACCTACCTCTCCTTGTAAATTTTCCACTATGAAATCGACTTAACAGAAGACATTTCTTAAGAAGGAATTTCAGCAGACATTCGGACTTGGAAAAACTCTGAAAATCTGGAACGGATTTTTAAGTTGGGAAGAGATTCGACACAAATTCTTTTAAAACCGATGTGGGACAACCATTGGGGTACCCTTTTTACAGACATTGAAGCTATGGTTGAACTTCCCATATGAATCCAATGGGTAATAATCTTTTTGATTTGATCTGACAGTTGAAATAATAGCCACAAGGAAAATTTGGTAGGATCTGATCTTTTGAGGTTTTTTTAAAAAAAATTGATTTAAGGAAATTGGAATCTGAGTGATTTTAAAAACAAAAGAAACTAAATTCAAGTAAAAAAGTAATTACAAAAAATTATGAAATAATCATGCCTTTTGGATTGTCAATATAATTATTCGTATTGAGGAAAATTATTCTTTAAGGACTTTAGATTTTGAAAAAGGAATTAGTATTAAAAAGAATGAGTACACAGGTCTTCATTATAAAAATAATCATTAAGAAAATCTTCATTTCGAGAATCTCAATTTTGAAAAAAAAACATCACTAAGGCAAATATATAAACACATCATTACAAACAAAATGAAGAACATCATTATCAAAAATATGAAAAACTTCATTACGAAAAATATTAAAAACTTCATTATGAAAAATATGAAAAACTTCATTATGAAAAATTTGAAAAACTTCATTACGAAATGTACTCCCCTTATGAAAATGATTTTATTACTATAAGGAGATTGGTTGAACAGAAAGTTACTGAGGAGAATTATCTTATGGTTATCATTCCTAACTTCTTTTTAATGTATCCAAATCTAACATAGGGTAAAGAGTTTGTGGAAATATCAGCAAGTTGATATTGCGTTATGATAAATTGAAGAATGATATCTCCTTTTTGTGTGTGATCCCTAAGAAAGTGAAACCTAGTATCTATGTTTATTGCATGAGAGTGATATGCAGGGTTTTTTCTAAGGGAAATGGCACTTGCATTATCACACAAAAATTGTGTTTTTATAAAACTCATACCATAGTCTGTGAGTGTGTGTTTCATCTACAACACTTGAGCACATCAACTTCCAACTGCTACATATTCAGCTTTTGTAGTGGAAAGTTCTACTGAGTGTTGCTTTTTTCAAGACCAAGAAACTAATGAATCTCCTAAGAAATGAAAAGTTATGGATGTACTCTTTCTATCCATTCTATATCCACCAAAGCCAGAATCTGAGATGCTTTTTAATAAAAAATCATTTCTAGAAGTATAAAGTCGTCCTAAATCCATGGCTCCCTTTAAGTAGAGAAAAATTCTTTTCACTGCATTTAAATGAGTTTCATTTGGATTGGATTGATATCTTGCACATAAGAATACTGAAGACACTATTTCTAGATGACTAGCTTTCATGTAAAGTAAATTTCTAATCATACCTCTAAAAGAGGTTTGATCTACTGGTTTCCCAGCTTCATCAAGATCATGTGTGTTTTAGGTACTAATGGGAGTACTTATACTTTTAGTGTTGTCATATACATACTTTTTTAGAATATATTTTATATACTTATGTTGGGATATATATATTCTTTTAGGTTTTTTTGAAATTGGAAAACCAAGGAAAAATGTTAACACACCCATCATACTCATTTCAAACTCAGATATCATTAGATCCTCAAAGGAATCAGTTAATGATTGTTGAGCTGAACCAAATATAATGTCATCAACAAAAATTTAAACAATCAAAACATTTTTCTTATCTTTATTTATAAAAAGTTTAGGATCTGTATTTCACTTAACATAATTATTTTGAATAAAAAATCATGTAAATCTATCATACCAATCTCGGGGGGTCTTGTTTAAGTCCATACATAACTTTGGTAAGTCTAAAACATAATCAGGATGTTTTTTAGCTTTAATTCCAGGAAGTTGTTCACCAAAAACATCCTCTTGAACATAACCATTATGGAAAGCACATTTCACATCCATTTGAAAAATTTTGAAATTTAATAATGCTGCAAAGGCAAGTAGAATATGAATAGATTCAATTATAGATACTAAAGCATAGGTTTCTTCATAGTTTATTATTTCTTATAGATTATAGACTTTATCAACTAAAATGGATTCATTTCTAACAATGATTCAATTTTAAACACACTTATTTCTAAAGACCCATTTTACTCCAGTAATCGAAGTTTCCTTAGGTCTTTCAACTAAAGTCCAGACTTTATTCTTTTTGAATTCATTTAGTTCATCTTGCTTGGATTTAATCCAATCATCATCACCTAAAGCTCCATCAATGATTTTTTGTTCTAATTGGGAATGGAATTCTATATGTTCTACTTTATTTATTAAGGAACTTATAATCCTTACATGTTGATTTACAATATCAATGATAATATCACTAGGATTACTCTTTACAAAAAACTGATTTGGATTTTGTAAAACCTGTTCATTAACATAGGGTAGGAAATCTTAAAGAGTAAATGTTTCAGTAGTATCTTCCTGAAAATTTTCCTTATCAGAAGGATATTTTATCAAAGGTTGATAATCAGTTTTTGAAAACACATCTGAATATATAGGTTGGGGTGCTTAAAAAAAGGATTGGTTTCATCAAATTTGACATGTACTGTCTCTTCAACAGTACATGTGTTTTTATTGAAAACTCTATATGCCTTAGAAGTTGTGGAGTAACCTATGAAAATTTCTTCATCATATTTTGGTGTGAATTTATGTAGATTATCTTTAGTATTCACAATTAATACCTTGAAACCAAAAAATTTAAAGTATGAAAGTCTAGTCATTCTACTGTTCCATATCTCATAAGGAGTTTTATTAAGAAAAGGTCTAATCAAAATGCGATGTATAGTATAACAAGAAGTACTTATAGCTTCAGCCCAAAAATGTTTGTCTACAGAATAATGACTTAACAAGGTTCTAGTTATCTCTTGAAAAATTTTATTTCTTCATTCATCTACCCCATTCTGTGGAGGTGTTTTGGGTGATGAGAAGTTGTGTGTAATACGTTTTCTACTACAAAAAGTTTCAAAAGCAAAATTTCTAAATTCTCCACTATGATCACTATGAATTGTTTTCAATGGAATATTTTTCTCATTTTTCACTAGTGCTCTAAAACATTTGAAATATTAAAAATCTTTAGAGTTCTTTTCTAGAAAATAGACCCAAGTAAATATAGTGTAGTCATCAAACAAGATAAATACATAATATTTTCCCCAAATGATTTCAGTTTGTGTAGGACCAAGATGATCCATATTCACTATATGTAATGAATCAGTATTTGAGACTTCACTGGCTGATTTAAAAAATTATTTATGTTGCTTTCCATATTGACAAGGGTCACAGACTTTTGAAAAATAAAATATATGCAACAGTAGATCCTTAACTAATATTTTCTTAGAAAGTTTGCATATGTTCTTAAGGTTACAGTGTCCTAACCTTCTATGCCATAACCAAGAATAATCTTCCATTGCACTAAGTCAAGGTAAGTATTAGCTCATAAGTTCTTCTAATTTTAGTGTCTAAACATTCTCTTGCCTATGGGCCTAAGTAATGAACTCTTCCTTAGAGTTTTGTACTAAGCACTTTTGATTCCTAAAATTCACAAGGTAGCCTTCATCACATAATTGGCTTATGCTAATGAGGTTGTGATTAAGATCCTTAATAAATAAAACATTTGGAATCAAATTTTTTCCAAGAAGGACGATGTTACCTATACCAATAATTTCTCCCTGAGCATTATCTCAGAAAGTTACTTTTCCGCCTTTCATCTAGATAATATTTTCAAAATAGTATTTGTTACCTATCATATGTTGGGAACATCCACTATCCGTGTAACAAGTATTGTTGTTGGTACTTTAAATATTTTCTTGAAAATAAGAAAAAGTTAGGTTTTTTGAATCCAAACTTGCTTGGATCTGGAAATCTCCTAAAGAAAAATTTTAGGCACCCAAATCTTTTAGAAAAATAGAATTTATGAAATTGTAAAGACTGGGTTTTGTTTAAGGAACATTTTTTCCCCAATTTCCACCACACTGACACTTAGTACAGAATTGAGCACTTTGAGAAACAAAATAATTGTTACTAAAAATTGGTTTAGAACTAGTAAAACCAAAACCAAAACTATTCCTTAGAGGTCAGATTTGTGAATACATTTTATCAAAATTTTATTTAGCTAAGGTAAAGTTTTACAAACACTTATTCAAGGAAACTATTTTGGACTTGAGTTTGATAACTAAGTTATTGTCTTAAAAAACATTTGATTTTGAACTAGAGTTAGGCTCAAAAACATTTTTCTTAGAAATTACATTTTCTAGATCTTTTGAAAGTTTATTCTTCTCAGAATTTAGTTCCTCAAGATTTTTTGAAATAATTTCCAAATCAACATTTTTCTAATCAAGATCTTTAGAAAGATCTGAGATTTACTTAGTAAGAATAGTATTCCTAGAATATTCCTTGTCATGTTTTTTTTATGATTTTTGAATTCTCAATTTCAAGATGTTTTGCCAACCTAGAAACTTATTCATAGGAAGGTAAAGTATTATCTTTATGAGAAGAAAATTCATCATCTGAAGAGTTATAATATTTATCATTACTATAATTTTCTTTTAAAGAAACATTGGTCATTGATTCAGCATTGTGTACGTTATCCATTAAACAATGATTTTTAATACGTAGTATGGTTGTTATACCAAGATTATTCTTTCTAGAAGATTCATAATCTGAAGATTCATCTGAAGATTCTCCACCACTAGAACTCCAGGTTTCATTAGCTTTCAAGAAATTCTTATCTTTAGACTTCTAATACTTCTTTTTTTTTCTATTTGAATGTATTTCCTTTATTTCTTGACTATCAAGCATAGATAAATCAGGTATTGTGTGTCCATCTCTCTTGCATTCATAACACATGACTTCTGAATCTTTCTTATCTTTCCTTTCCATTTCCCTATATCTAGATTTAAAGTTCCTCAGTCCAGCTATCTTGTACATCCTTCGAAGAAGATTAGATAATTCATTTTTTAAGGATTCACTTCCACTATATTAATATTGGATAACGACTTTCTATGATTTGGATCTAGTAACTCTCTTAGGAGTCTTGGCTTTCTTATTATTAGAAGTTGTAGTAAAAGCAATGATGCCATTTATATTCTTCTTCGTTACATTATCATTATCTCTCTTAATTCTAGTCTTATGCGGAATAAGAGTTCCAAACAACACATGTAAGGAAATATGATTAACCTTTATGTTCTCATCAATAGTAGTCCTTTGGGATTCACATTCATTCATCTTAATGTATATGATCTTATCAACAAGAGCTTCATCATCTAATCCTTTCTCACCTATGGATTGTAAAATATTCAAAATACTCAGGAATCTTTGTTGCACCTTACATATGGGTTCTCCATAAGGAAAGAAGAAACCATGATATTCATCTCTGAGCAGGGATCTTCTTGTTTTAATTACTTTGGATGTTCCAAAATGAGTAACTTTGTGTTTCTTCCATATAAAATTTTTTATTCACAAGATGAAATTTTTCTATATATGTTTCTATTCAGGGAACAAATAAAAGTATTGTGTACCGTATAATTCAGTTGATATTCATGATTTTCTTGATTGGTAAACGTACTAACTTCTTTTTCAGGGATCTTATATCATCCAACAAGCATAACAAAATTTTAAATACTAGTATTGATAATGAAAGTCTTCTTGTGATCCCTCCAATATTCATAACCATTTCAATAAAAGATAGGTGGTCTAGTTGGATTGTGATTGCCTATGGAACCAACATTGATTCCTTCCATCTTAAAGAAGATTATTTCTACAAACTTGTTAATAGAAAATGTTTGTAAACATGGAAAATATTCCTAAGAATAGAAAATATAGAACAAGAGTATCTCTAGGTAAAAATTAATCCTAACTATATGAGTCTGAAAAATTGATTCTGAGAAATAGTGTGAATCCGGAAGTTCAATTCCAAGAATTTTTATCTGAACCAAATCGTGAGATTAATTTAGAGGTAACCTTCTCTGATACCAATTGTTGAGATGGTATGTGAGTATGATATAATCTATAATACCAAATTTAGGATTGAATAAAAGATGAGATGCTCAAATACAAGAGGGGGAGAATTGTTATTTTAAAAATTCCATTAGATCTTTTAATGATGGTTATGTTTAAAAAGGTTAAACAAGATAATTCAAAAAACATCTAAGTTCTTAACACTTGATATATTCATGAAATATGATTCCGAGAATGAAATTTTGTAAAAATGATTCGAGAAATTAAAGTTAATGATATTTTACAAAGATGAAGATTCTACCTTAAAGTGTATAGAATCTAACTAAATCAGAGTACATGTATAAGGAGGTATAAGATAGTTATACATTCCTCAAAAATAAAAATGTAGTGGAAAACATGTAACAAAACAAGTTACAAGTAGTAAATCTTTTAACCCAAAGAGGAGGGTATCCAACAAAATTGGATAAAGGCCACTTGATTTATACTTTCAATAATGTCTATCCTACCAATAGTAGGGTAATCCCTCAATACAAAGATTGCAGTCTGTATTGTTATCCCTGAAAGCCCTCAACTTCAAGGTAGTCAAAACCTCTGTCTTCCTATCCCCGGAAGCCCTAGATTGTACACAGCAATAATTGGAGTCGCAGAAAGCAAATCTAAACTAGGAGTTCAGTACACACTAAGCAAGAGAGTATCTCTCTCTAGAAATCACTCCATGTCAAAAGTTATCCAAAAGTATTGAGACCTTTCAAATGAGCTCCTATTTATTGGCATAGATCCAATTATCGTCTCCCTCCTCTAATGGTCATATTCTCCCTTGAGTTTTAGAGGGACCTGTACACATGTCACTCAAACAACGATTAGTTGATAACTGAAAGAACGACATCATTTTATAACAAAATAAGGGTATGTATAACTAGAATCTAATAATTTTAGTGTAAGAAAATGAATGTTTGGAGTCTATGAAAAAATTGAATTCAGAGTCTATAATACAAGGATATTCGGATTCTGTTTTGTAGGAATTCAGAACCTGAATTCTATAGAATTCAAGAATCTAAATTTCAAGGAAATTCAGAATCTGTATTTACAAGAATTCAGAACTGGAACATACAATGTTCGTAGTCAGAGTTCATGAGAATTCAAAGTCAAAACTCATAAGAGCTCGGACTATGAATTCAAAGAACTCGGAGTCAGAACATAGAGAAGTTCATATCCAGAATTCATATTCAAAATTCAGAGTCAAAACTTAGAAGAGTTCTTAACTAGAATTATGATTCAGAATTCAGTGTCTGAACACAAAATATTTCAAATCCAGAATTCATATTCAGAATTCGGATTCAAAACTCAGAAGAGTTCGTATCATGAATTTGTATTCAGAATTCAGAGTCAGAACTTAGAAGAGTTCGTATCCAGAATTCGTATTCAGAATTCAGATCCTAAAATAGAATGCTTCATATCTATGTAATTATATGAATCTGAGGTTTTTGGTAACAAACCGAATTTTACACTTAGGAAAAATATTGATATGAATATTGAAATCTAGGTAAGGGTTATTTTCCATGGGGATGAAAATTTTCCTTTTATATATAAAACAAGGGGTAAAATGATTTTTCCCTTGAAATAAGGTGTTTGGGATTTTCAAAACTATAAGAAATTGTAAATTCATAATGATACTATATTGACTTAACAATCTCCCCCAAGTATGAAGGAATGGAAAAGTCATAAGGAAAAACTTATTGACTCAACAGTGCTTTCGTTACTAAAATGATGTCATGAAATTTGTTTCTAACTAACCATTGTATGATTAACACGTGTATAGGTCCTTCTGAAATTAAAATAAAATTATGAATGTCATTTGTTGAAGTTTTACCTATAAATAGGAGCTCATTTGAATGATATCATTGCCTATCTAGATATTACATGTTGTGATGCTATGAAGTCAATTTTAGAGAGAGACTTTTATTCTTTGTGCATTTAATGAACATTTTGTTCATTTGTGAACAACTTTTTCATCTTTATTTGTGTGACTCTAATTGTGGTAGAGTAAAATAGAGGGCTTCCGGGGATAGGAAGATAGTGGTGTCGACTACCTTAATGTTTTAGGGATCGCGGGGATAGCAAGAAAGACTCTGATATTCTTATCAAGGGCTCAACCAGGTGCAGGTAAGACAGACATTCTTGAAAGTATAAATCAAGGGACCTTTATCCAGGTTGTTGGATACCCAACTCTTTGGGTGAAAATATTTCCTACTTCTTAATTATTCATATTTCAAGTTTTATTTCCTCTTTATTTTTTTAGGAAAGAATTTATAACTTTATTATACTTTCATGTATAGTTACTTACTTTGATAAATAAGATTCTGAAATCATTAAGGTCGAATTTTTATATAAGAAATATTTTCTTAAGTTTCCTTTCCATATTCATATTTATGAACCATAAGAATGTTTTTTTCATAGTTAATAACTAAAATTGGTTTTGAGAATTTACGTTGTTTAACATTGTTAAACATAATTTTCCTTAAGGTAAAAAAATGGAAGTTTTTAAACCTACAATTCACCCCCTCTTGTAATTGAACAGCTACATACATTATTTCATTCCTAATATATCAAACTAAATTTTAATAAGTATTAAAAAACCAATTCACATTTGATTTTTTACTTATATAAAGATGATATAATCAGTAGATATTTTAATAATAATGGTATATTTAAAAAAAATTATGTAAATAAATTAGTATATATAATTCCTTATGTAAATTAATTTTGCGAAAGATAATTTTATAAATGGTCATATGAAGTTGTTAAAAAATTATTAATTTTTTATAAATCCTTAAATAAATTTAAAACATGATTTCGAATGTTAATATTTTTTAACCATGAAGGTTGTTTCACATAAACATCCTATTGAACGGGTCTATTTTGAAAATTAAAATTTATATAAGTTTGAAAAATAATGAAATTCTTCTGTGTGATAAAGAAAAATAGGATTTGGATAGACTAAAACCCACCTATTGGATAAAATATTTCTTTATATTTAATCCCCCATAATATTTATAAAAATTTATAACTATTATGACCATATTTTAGATAGTGAGAGAATTTTTTTCATGGTTTTTTAAAGTATTAATTTACTTATTATAACAAGTTAGTCAATATGATGTTAGTATATTAACCATAAACTATTTATTTTTAACGGATTGAGCTCTTCTTATATATCTCTGTTATGAAAACCCAAATATAATTACACATTTTAGTACATGATAATACAAAAATAGAATGCATAAATATAGAGTTATGGTGTCTTTTAAAGAACAACAACTCCTATACCACAACTATAAAATACTAAATCATCTTTATTTTATCTCTATCACTTTCTCCTAAATCCAATTTATATTCTAATATTATGTATGATATCCTAGAGAACACCTAAAGGTAAAAGTTGAACTATAAATCCCAATAATAGAACAATCAGAGTAAGCATGATTAATATGAGAGAGAAGGCATGTCATGAAGACATAATCCAAGTTAATAACCTAGACTCGTGGAATGAAAAATATGATATCATAAGATCATAGAATCCCTGGAATGTGGAAACAAAACAAAACATGTCTACATTTGTATAAGTTAAAGAAACCACTAATATACCATATCATTGTGGTATTGGTTAATCACTTGTGCCCCATACATGGTATCTCAGAAGATGAAATCATTACAAAATGCATTAGAGAACTATTAGGGTTCACCATTCATATGTCCCAATTTATGTGTGCCATACATATCATATATCATATGAAATCATTTAATAAATAACCAGATCATAATGAGAATGGTTCACAGATAATAATTGAGTTCATAGAAACTTAAATGAACAATAATATAATTATTTTAATCCCATGTGAAGTACATGTGAGTTATACATATAAAAATAAACAATAAATAGATTATAATTAAATTTATTTTGATTCCATGGAATGAAAATATAATTGGATATTCATAATAAAAAAGGGTTGTATGGAAATTTTTTAAATGATTTTTACAGCATAACAAGTATACAAAATGGTATTTGGAATGTGATTAATGAGGTATAATGAAAGTATAAGATAGAAAAAAATTTAGTTAGATCATATTGGAATGATTATAATGGTATAAAAACATATTAACGTGAAAATTGTAAATCTAACTATAAAGGAAATAGTTGAATAAAAATTGAAGGGAAGATAATCTCTAACTTAAATATCACTTCCTATTCTTAGTGGGGTGATTCCCTGGGAGATTGGGTGCCAATACAATGGTATTATTGAGATACTAAGAGATCATAGGAAGTGATAATGAGATTATGAGAGAATTAAATGTGGTATATAGTTTTGTATTTATAGTAAAATGACATTTTTATTTATTATTGTCTAAATATACATTATATAAATATATGTTATAGGAAATGGAAACCTTTTGAATTTCCCATGGTTTTAGTTTATTATATTGTAAATTTAATTAATTATTTTATACATTTAGTAATGAATAACTAAAATAAAATTTGAAATATTATTCTTTTCATTGGAAAGTATTTTTTTCTTCAAAATTTTTTTATAAAAAACATTAATATCCATTTTAGACTATCAAAAGTTGTTTATATGTTTATAACACCATTTAATTAATTAAAATACATTATATTAATAAAATAACTTATTTTTGGTTGGTGGCTATTTTATATTAATTATTACATCCTTATTTTTTATTTTTTACGTCAAAAGTATACTGAAAACACAATACTGGTTTTTTAATATTCAATGAAAAGTAAACAATTTTAGAAAAATTATCAAAATTTCAAAATAAATTAATTTAGAGGAATATGTTTATAAAATAATGTTTATTTTATAAAAATAAATACCTATGTATGATAAATAATTATTCTATAAAAATTACATATTTTTTGTTAAATAATGTTTTTAATGGAAAACACATTGTTTATTCACTTTAAAGAATTCATATTATATATAAATTCTTATTTATTGATTAAAATGTTATTACTTAATATAATACTTTTGAATTTACTTTCTAACTGGTATTTTACAATTTTTTAGGTATTTTCACCATTTTAATGGTCATATAATTATCACATTCCAACATCAAGTTAATGGTCATGAAATGATCAAATCCCAACTGTCATATTTCCATTTACAATATATATATACTCAACTATTCTATTACCCAATCATTTAATAATTCACATGAAATGATTTTAAAAATTCCTTGATAATTTGTTCTATATTCCTAACTATTTTCATTATTTTTATTGTAGTAATTGAAGACATGATCTTTGTGGGAGAATTTGGGCCTATGGAGAAATCAGATTGGGGTGGTATTTATTAGTGAATTTAGACTCGTGTTCATCAATCATGGTGAAATATCATAATACCATGACATTGAACATCAATAACATCTATCCCATATTTCGTGTACCCTATACTTCAATCGAAAAATGTTTTCAATGATTAACTAGTCTAGGTTTCATCATATGCTCTAAAATATCACTATATCACTTGTCTACCATATATCCAAATAATATAACAATTTAAAAAAATGTACTCTTTATGATATTAGTTACAATAACACTCTAATAAAACTTTTTAACACCCCAACCAAGTTCCATTTGAATAGTAACCTGATCAATGGAAATTCGACCACAAGAGGACAGCTATATAATCCAAATGATGTTGAATAAGAGTGGGGGTTATAAGAAAGTACAATGGGGAGAATATACCAAAATATTAAAGTTTAAAATAACAAGATA
The DNA here is from genome assembly GCA_963277665.1 of Viscum album. Taxonomy (NCBI): domain Eukaryota; kingdom Viridiplantae; phylum Streptophyta; class Magnoliopsida; order Santalales; family Viscaceae; genus Viscum; species Viscum album. The sequence continues at coordinate 608,049,543 of OY728133.1, read as the reverse complement.
AATAAATTAAAAATAAACCACACATAATAATCATCATAGTACTAAAAAATAAATATCTTTTTCAAATATGGGTATATCTATTGGTAAAAGTTCATTTTCTGTTGGAAAAGTGTTTTACCATCAAAAAAATTTATGTCACTAAATTGTTGGTAAAAACTCTATCGTTAAAGGTTATTTTGACAAATAAAATAGTTCTGTTGCAATTATAATAACACCAATAGTTAATATATATGTTGTTAAAAATAATTTTATTACAGATTTATCTATTGATAATATTATAATTAAAATTCATAAACAATACCAATAGTTAATATCAATTTGTAAATTATATTTTACATAAAAAAACATTGATATTATAATATTTATTTCTAAAATTTTATATTATATTTATTAATATAATTATATATTTTTTATTAATTAAATTTATTATAAAATGATTATAAAATTGGATTATTTGAAACTCCAACAAACTGAATCCATAATTGGTGATAATTGTTCAAAAATAATATAAAATCATTTTCAAACTTCAAGAAAGGTCATGAAGATCCCAAAAAACATGTTACAAACATGTTAAAAACGATGAAAATTCAAGATATTTTACCTCAACTCCATCACATATCCTCCAAAATATGCTTCTATTACACATTAGTTGTCACTATCATGGTTCATAATGGTGGCATGGTCCCCAATTTCTTACTATCCTAGTGATGACATGGCCATAATAATAGGGACCACTTGTCCAAGATTACATTTCATACACCCATCTTGTAGAAACTGATGTGATGTTTTGGTTTTCAGCGATCAAAATTTTCATCTTGTATTCACCCTCTTCGGCTCTACACAAATTTATGGTTGTCCACTCTCTTGTAGATACCTCTAGACTAAACTGAAAACACCTACATATTTGATAAACAAAATAACTCCCAAAAATATAATTGATAAACAAAATAATTGAATCACCATTAATAATAAAACAACTTAAACAGGTTGGACACTATAAATTCATCATATATTGTTATGAATTAATAAGTATATACAATATTCAATATCTAAAAAATATTCACATTCACAATTAATGAAATAACCTCTATGAAAGTTAAATTAAATACAAAACTTTGGATTCTTTTTTAAAAAAATGAAAACAAATTTTCTAATAAATTGGATTTGAAATAGTGATAAATCTTTTTTAGACCAAGGAAATAGAACTTCTTTTATATTTTTTTAAAGGATTTGGTGAATTCATGTTATGGGAAATACTTATCAACTAAATAACAATATAAAATATTTCCATTGTAAAAACTAATTGATACCTTTTAAATTAAATATGATTCTCAACTATAGAATATATATTATAAATATATTAAATAACAAAAAAAAAAGTCATAACTAAATGAATTGAACTTCTTACACATTCTTGAATAAAATACCTAACATCAAGAGACCTATAATAGAAATTATTGAAAACTACTTGTAATACTTATTGAACTATTTCAAACTAATTACTTTGCACCTAAAACAAACTAAAAATAGTGGATTTGTGTAGAATTTGTATTGAATGACGTCAATGTGAGATAATATCACAAAGACTAATGACTTTGTAATGGCACAAAAAAAATCTGGTTGCATTGGGGGAGAATTTGGATCAAATACCCTAAATGTGAGAGAAAACCACTAACCTACTGGAGAAATTTCAGGTATGGATCAAACATTGGATATAACAGAGCCCCCCTCATTGACCATATTTCAAATGCGTTATCCTTACAAACCCTAAAGCTCACCAAATCCACCATGGTGGGTTGTATTGTCTCGATCATAAGGAACACTCCCCATATCCCTACAATCATATTACATCAACCTACATTGAGAAACCACTCTCCTTTTTGGTTCGGCGTCATATATGTCAGCTGAGGATGAACCTTTAACTTATGAATCAACACATCCAACTTTTCAATGGAGCATAAGAATTATTTGTACACCTTTTGATAAACATTATTTCCTTCTCATCCCCACCCTGACAAACTATGGATCCATTATGACAGAGTTTCTATGGAAATTATCGACCCGACAGAAGTTTAATGGGTTTAATTTGTGTATAAACAAGTTTATATTAAAATTAGGATAACCCTTATAACCTGAAAAATATCCAGGTCATGTTTAGGATGACAAATCATAACCAGCATAACTTGTAAACCAAATGAAATTATATTTCTTATGTTGGACAGTTGGGTTAGATGAATTATATTATGTGGGTAATTTGGGTTAATTGAGTAAGGTTTCAATTTATTTTGATTAATAGAATTATATGAGACATGTCCGGGTTCACCCATTTGTAAATGGGTCATGTTGAGTAAACCATTTCAATAAAATAGTTCCTGTTTGGGTTGAGGATAATCTAGTTCACTAAATGTTCAACCTGACAAGAACCAGACCCATTCACCTAAATTCCAACTATATTTTAGTGAAAACACAAAAAAATAAGTTTCATGCTTTTTATATTTAACAATATATATAGAATTATATTTCGAAACTTTAACTATAAGATGATATTGATCATTAGAAATCCCTTCTTTTTAATATTTCCGAGAAGATCATTTATATTCTTTGCCTTTTCCCGAATCCATTCCAAATATGACCAAGGACTAAATATCAATATTTTAGGTCGTTTTTTTAATCTCTCATGGTTGTCTTTAATACTTCCAAGAGGGGTAGCTCACCCTTCAAGAATGTTCTTATCTCATGCACAAGAAAATATGTATGGTTAAAAACAAACATTATGCAACATGATTAAAATACAATAATCAAGATATTAAAAAAGTACTTAATTCAAAAATACAAATTACATTACATTAATATTCTATCAATAGTTATAGTCATCAAATAGGATGTATTCCCATTCATAATTATTTGGAATTGTGAGAAATTTCTAACCATCGAAGTGTGTTATGTGTGTGAAAAAAATTCCAGTATTCATAATTCAACAAATTTATTATCAAATTAGTGAAAAAATTTCTTCTTGTGGATTTCAAATTCTTATCAAGCAATTATTTTGAATCACACATCCTCAAAATGGGGTGATCGTCGAAAAATATTTTAGTGTACCTAATTATTCAAAAATAAAAGTAAGGAACAAAAATGTTAAAATCAGACTAAAATTGCTCTCACAATTTCCCTACTATATTATTTTATATGGGAATGGATATTATATTTCATAAATTCTCCAATAATTAATAGAAGAAATAGTGTTCATTTCCATGTAGATTCAAACGTTAGGAAAAAACAAAAGATAAAAGAAAATATAAGCATGTGAATGTATATCATCAGCATGATAATCATTTTGGAAAATCCAAGGTTTATGTTGATAATGAAATGTCCAAAACATGGAAAACATAAGCCTATAAGCCCTAAAAATATAACACCAACCAGATACTAACAACACATGTATATGATATGGCATGATTTTCTCACACAAAATAGTATCACATACCAGATTAAGCATCTACGCTAAACATAATAAAACCCAAAATAATAATAATATGCATACCCCAAGACATATATTATAAAAATTAAAATTTCATTTCATAAAATGAATGAGTAATTGTAAAGTAGAAACATAAATATGTGAGTAAATTGAAATTTTAATCTAGTTGAGGGAACTTCAAAAATGGATTTAATTAATCTTCAGATGATTTCATTGGACTAGTAGAATTTACAAAAATAGTTGTATCTGTGTAAAAAACATTATATGAAATTATATTTCTTCTTTTAGAGGAATGAAAAGAATGTGTTTACAATAGCAATACCTAAACAAATCTCATAGATTCGTGAATCTCATCTACAATATCAAATCACATGGATGTGATAATGTGAAATTGGGAACATAAAAATAATTAGTATAGATCCTCTATTCATTATTTTTTAACACACATCCTACCACATATTTAAAAACATAAAATTTAGAAGCTTTGATATGATAAAGTGATCTTGGGGATTAAAATATTATTATATAACATCATATTGGAAACAAAATTAGGAACAAGTTGAGAATGTAATTATTGAACAATAGCATAATATTACATGAATCCATTATAGATTGATCATTCGATATCTCTTAACATATTTATTTATTTAAAATGGAGGATATGAAATATTTACCCTTCGATAGATAGGTTCTCTATCCTTGAATAGTTGTTTTATTTTCTATTCCCATAGAACAACTTAGAACATTACATTCTGTGGATATTTATGACAGTTATGAAATTTATTCCGACATTAATGAACAAAATCCATTAATTAGTTATTAAAAAGTTATTAATAAGATATTATTAAACAATTAAAAAGGCATAACTATATAATACCGAAGAAAAAAATTTCAAAAAATATAGAGTAGTAAATTATAAAAACTAAAATAAACACTGAGTCATTATGTTGAAACACTTCTATCTTATAATCACATAAATATATAATTGTGATTTTAAAATATAAATTCAATTCAATATAGATATAAATTATTATAAAACCTTACTTGTGGGATAGATGATAATATCATAAGAGTAAATCCCATGTCTCCTAAAATTTGACTTATAAGTACTAAAAAATTCATCATCCTTCATCTTTAAATCAAGTACTTACTTATCTATTTTCATTCTAAGAATATGAGGAAAGCGCATATTGAATAAATAAAACCATAAACTCATTTAAATCCATAGATTAAATTTATAAATAATTCTTTAGGGTATGTATTGTCTCAACAAAACTCTATAATATATGTTAATTTTGATTCTCACAAATACCCTAGTTCTATTTCAATAAATTTGAGTTCAGTATGATTCAAGAATATATATCAGGATTTTTTTTATATCTTTGATGGAATGAAATACTATGTGGTGTGATCTAGAAACATTGTTCAAACCCTACGTTTGGTAAATAAATGTATGGATCATCATAAAGATGATGAACAGTAGATATATGAATCTAAAATCCTATTCTTGGAGAAAAAGAAAAAAATATGGAATATCAACCATACGTTGGAGTATGGATTCATTGTTCAAAACCTATTTTTGGGAGTTTGAACATATGTTTAATCAATGTTATGTTTGTAAACAACCTTAAATTGTAAGGATGAATGTATGGATTCTATTCCATACATTACTTTTCAATCCCTACCTTACATGTTGATAAAATTGTGGTTAAGGGACTATACATTGAAAGGATCACTATTCTACGAAATGAAACCCCGCACTATACAGTTGAACCCTATATTTGAATATTCAACATCCAAGTTTTGAAGCCACAATTTAATTAGAGTTTCAGGCAATGGTCTTGATAAAATTACAGTACAATTCAATGTTGATTCAAAAAATCTTATTCAATGGAGAAAATAACTTTTATTATTAAGAAAATTATACCATTCCTCTGACCATTTTGAATTTGAATATCTATGATCTATCAGGTGACCTTCTCGAATCTGGAATACTGAAGCATGATTTCTGGTCTATATATTCTATCACAATTCCTTTTAAAAAATATACATGATTATATACAAATTATATTGTATTTTTATGAATATAACTTATAGTGTTGATGAAATGAATGATCAAATATGTTATTTTATGAAAGAGGATTCAGTTTGGAGATATAAATTTTTAACCTTGTACTGCTCTAAGATTACTACAATTGTTTGTTAATATTTAAAGTGAAGATAATTTTCATACAAGATCACTTAATTGGTAATTTTTATTGTGGAATTAAATTTCTAATGAAGAATATCCATCTACTGTCAGTTCTTACTAAAACAACTTAAATCAACTTGAATGATCCTCAAATCAATATCTTTTGATTTTTTTAGATTTTTAACTTCTTAGACTCAACAGTGGTAAAGTATTAGTTTATAGATATATTATATAGAAATTATGATTCCCTATAAAAGAACAAAAATGATCTATTTAGCCTTTTTTAAATGTTTCAACTATCTACACTGAGTTTTGGATTTAAAGGTTTTTTTATAAGAGGTCATTTCTAGTTAAATTCACCAAATTCAAAAGGAGAGTGTTGGTGGAGTAGAATAGGGGATCGTTTTTCCCTAAATGATAATAAAATTTTGTGTTCATTATTTTTATTTATCCATTTCTCATTTTTCATACATAATAAAACTCATTATATATTCATAAATTAAATATTTATTTATAAACTAGAATCTATAGATTTTTTTGAAAAGACACAATTCACCCCCCATGTGTTATATTTGTATCATTATTCCCAAAAACTTGGTATCAGATGTGAGATTTTGTGATGATTCTATATCAATCTTAAAGAGTATAAGGTATGTACAAATAAAATGGAAATGGATGATCCAAAATAAGGAATGTTTATGGTTCATCTTCGATATTTTAATGTTGATAATTATAGATGCTTGAAATAATGTATGATCATACATATGAAAAATCCAAGCTTCAATTTCAATTTGAGGATCATCGGTACATATGTGATTCTTGAAAAAAAAGTGTCTTATACTAAAAAAATAAAAGAAAAATTTGAAATTAATTCAAATGTAATGAATGCTATTATTTGTGGAATTGGACCAGATGAATTTAATTAATTTTCAAATTTCCCTACTATATATGAGATGTGGAAAACTATTGTAGTTTCTTATGAAGGAATAGATAACATCAGAAAAATGAGACATGCTACCTCACAACTCAAGTTTGAAACCATTATAATGTTTTAGGGAGAAACAATCACTCAAATGAATGGATAGTTAATAGAGATTATCTATAATATTACAGTCTTAGGATATCCCATCAGTAAATTTGAACAAACTCTATAAGTACTCAAAGTAATACCCTCAAACTGGAGAGAAATATCTATAGTTATTAGATAATCACAACATATCAAAAAATTAATGACAAACAAATTCCTTGGTACATTGACAATTAATGAATAAAAAATGAAATATGAAGCTAAAAATAAAAATATTGTAGTAAAAATGTAAAATAATACTCACAAATTGATATCTAATAGGTATGAAATAAAATAAAAACTGAATGTAAAGAGAGATAGAAATTTATAATCCTCGTATTCCAAAATGGAACTGAAATAACTGGCTAAGAAATTAAGAAAATTCAATAAGGATAAAAGAGGTGTTACAAAATCCATTCAGAAGGATCAAAGAGAACCTAGAGAGTTAAGATTCTATGAATTCCAAGATTTTATTCACATCAGAATTAATTTCACCCAATTGAAATATAAAAGAAAAAGGACTAAATATATATATTAAAAGAAAGATGATTGTGAACAAAAATAGTAGAGAGATATCAAAGATACATGGATTATATATAAACACACCAACAACTTTTACAAATATAATTTCTAAAAATAGACCCAAAATATCAAATCCAATATAATATTTATGGTTAATGAAGAAGAAGAGGTAAAATCCAATTACTCTTCTTCTTCTAACTCTGATAGTTGTTCAAATGATAAATTAGAATCTTAATATTGTATTCTAGAATAGAAATATGATTCATTAATAAGGAACCATAAATCAATAAAAAAATATACATAAAGTTTTTTAGGGGAAATATACACCATGCTAAAACTAAATCAAGATTTAATTAAAAAAAATTAACTCATCTACATCAAATTGTATTGATCATGAAAATAGAAATTAAAGAACTAAAGGTAGAAGTAGAATATTATAAGAGTGTTGCAAGTATTTTAACTAAATAATAAAATAATATGAATAGTATTATTTTAAAAAATTCACTAAAATATAAAATTTTGGAATGGGATACAAGGTTAAAAATCACAATTATACAAGAATTATTTTGTACCCAATTCGAAAAATTCTACCAGTAATTATTATGGAACAAAATTTAATTACACTAACAACTATTACATGAGAAATCCTCAAACCAATGGTATTAAAAAGGATTTTACTTCCAAAAATATAGCTAAATCTAGTGATATAAATTTTGGGAAAATAAACCAAATATGGATTCCTAGAGCATTGCTTGCTGACACTACTAGACCCAAAAGAAATAGGTACCAAAACAAAAATATATTTTAATTAATTGGAAGGAAAAGTTTATAGGAACAAAAATGATATATGTTATATAGATAGTGGATATTCTAAACACATGAGTGGATAATCTTCAAATTTAAATACATTAACTAAAATGGATGAGGTCTAGTCACTTTTAGTGAAAATGGAAAAGGAACGATTGTTGTTTTAAGAATAGTTTGAGATAAAAATACTATCTCAGTCAATAAATTATTTTATGTACAAGGGCTAATAAACAACCTGTTAAGAATTTAAAAACTTTTTGATTATTAATTCAATGTTATTTTCTCTAAAAATTCCTATTTTTTCTTAAAAAAACTACTTAAATTTAGATCCCAAATAACATAAAATGTTTATACTATGGATTTAAATTTCTTGTGAAAACAAAAAGTGAAATATTTAACTACTAAGACAATTGAGTCATGGATATAGCATATAATACATAGAAATTGATATATATATATATATATATATATTACATAAATTATCTAATAAATAGTTACTTTATAATTTTTCTAGTTTTAAGTTTGAAAATTATTGAATCGGTGATGCATATTAAATTAGAAAACAACACAAATCATCATTCAAAACAATTAACAAAAATGATATTTCTAAAAGATTATAAATTATCCATGTGGATTTTTTTGGAACATATTAGGTAGAATTTTTTTTGGTAAAATATATTTTTATGTATAAGTCGATGATTATTCAATATTTACTTGGGTTTATTTTCTAAAACTCAAAATTTAAGCATTCAATATTTTGGAATGTTTTGGAAAAAAACAAATCAAAATGAAAAATGTTTGAAAATAATTTCATTAAGAAGTGATCATGGTGAATAATTTCAAAATTAAGAATTTAATTCACTTTTCTCAAATATTGGTATTATACATAATTTATCTACACTAGGAAAAACACACAAAATTGTAATTATTGAAATAAGAAATAGAACTATTCAAGTAATGGAAAGGAATATGTTGAATGAATACAATCTTCTAACTTATTTTTGGGCGGAAGATATAATAACACCCTGAAATATAACATATAGTGTTCTAATGAGACCAATTTCTAAAAGGACACCTTATGAACTTTGGAATAATTAAAACTCTAATGTAAATTACTTTAAATTATTCGAATGCACGGGGTATATCTTGAATACTAAAGAAATCCTTGGTAAGTTTGATCAAGAAGCTGATGATGGAATATTTTGGGATATTCTACTACTTATAATGCTTATAGAGTATTTAATAAAATTTCAAGTATTTTTGAAGAATCGGTTCTTGTGATATTTTATAAAAATGACCCTTTTATGAAAATAGATATAAAAAAGGTAATATTATTGATTTGTTTGACAACCTAAGACTTGAAACCCCTAAATTGGTTTTTTAAAATTATATTAATAAAAATAAGTCTACTTTATAAGAATATTAAATGAAAGAACCTGAAAGTATCTTACCAAAACAGTCCAGAACATTAAAGAACCATCCTTTAAAACTTTCTTAGGATACGTAGATACATTAAATTGACTTAAAATAAATATAGGAAACCTGGATGAATTATTTTCTTTTCTATCATAGTTAGAACCTAAATATATTAAATAACCATTAGAATATGAGATTTGGATGTTATCCATGAAAGAAGAATTAAACCAATACAAAATAAATGATGTTTTAGACTTAGTGGAAAGACTGTCAGATTACCTTATTATATAAACTAAGTGGATATTCAGAAATAAATAATATGATAATGGGATAATAACCACAAACAAATTTAGATTAGTGGATAAAATATACAATTAGAATGAAGGTATAGATTATGATGAAATATTTTCCCTTATATCTAGATTATAGGCTATTAAAATCCTTTTAGATTATTAAAATCATATGAATTTTAAATTAAATTAAATCGATGTTAAATATTTATTTTTAAAAGTATATTTAATGGATTAATCTTATGTTGAAAAATATACTAGTTTAGAAAACACACATAAACCAAATTATGTTTTTAAACATACCAAATCACTCTATTTAATTAAACAAACACCTTGTGCTTTGTATGAAAGATTATTTTTTATTCTGTTGAGAAAATATTTTCAAATGAATATGATGGGAGAATTGAATTTTTTAGGATTTAAAATGTATCAAATATATAATGGAAATGATATAAATAAAATTTAATATATTTTAGATTTATTAAAAAATTGGACTTCAAAATAGTAAGATATATACAACTACATTGTGTACCAATATAAAACTTGATTTAAATGAAGCTAGAAACCTGGTTGAAAATAGGTTATATCGAGGTATGATTGGTATTTTATTATATCTTTCTGTTATCAAACAAAAAATTATGTTTTATATATGTTAATATACTATATTTCAGTCAAATCCAAAAGAATCAGATCATACTTATGTTAAAAAGAATTTTTAGATATTTAAAAGGAATTATTTTTCAATCTATTATTTATAAAAATGTCTAATTTTAATTTAATTTAATATTTAGATATTGACATTGGAGGATGTAGATTAAATATAGAAATACCCTCAAGAACCTATCCCTTTTTAGGATAATCTTTAATATTAAGGTCAAGTAGTAAACAACAGTCATTATTCCTATTATTGGTTGATTTAAAATATGTTTATGATTGAAGTTATTATGCATAAGTATTGTTGATGAAAAATAGCCTACTGGATTTTGGACTAAATTTTAATAATATAATTATTTTTTGTGACAATACTTATTCTATTAATATTTCAAAAAAAATCCAATAATTCATTCTTGGACTAAGAATATTGATATCAGACATCATTTTCTAAGATATCATGATTATAAAAATGATATATCTTTAGAATTTTTTTAATACCTAATATCAATTAACTTATATTTTTACAAAACCACTTCCCAGTGCTAGTTTTTATTTTATTAATGGGGAGTTATAGATAATTAATTTTAAATTAAGGTTTATTATTAAAATTTTATTCCCTTTATTTTTATTTTCGTGAACTTTATTTTTTGAATTTAATTATATTAATTTTTATATATATTTATTTGGGTACATATTGATTAGATTTAAAAAGTTTTTTGTTTTTATTTCTTTTTATTTTTTTTTCAAATTAAAAAGTAATGAGTTCATTCTCAATCGGTATGAGAAAACCATCTACCTTCTCCCACTCTCCTTCCCACTCATGTACACACTTTATTTTTACATAGAGAGATTCCCATTATAATATTATAAAACTATAAACCTCCTAACCTTAAAAATCAAAACCTTCATAAATAGAAATATCAAGAAGAATTAAAAATGTTTATTTGGGTGTGCCTACTTACCTTCCAGTGAAGTATTGTAAACATTTTCAAGGTGAGGTGATTTATTTTTAGAAATTAAATGAAACAAATCTTTCGTTAAAGATGAATGTTTTATTTAAAGGATTATAATTTTCTTTTTTAGATGGAAAGACTCCCCTGGTGTTTTAAATAAAAATAAAATATCTCTATAAAAATGACTCATTCAGTTTTGGATCAATGAAGACTCTATAATCTCAAATTTTCATGATGATAAATTTTTTCTTTATTTTTTGGAAATTTATATGTTTTTGTGATGTACCCAAAAAGGGGATTTCCATTTCAACTTAAGAAATATCAATTTTGAAAAATATAATCCATAGGAGAATATGTTTCATTTTTTTGGAACAAGATATATAATGAAAATAATGACAAAATCCATTTCTCGTGATCAAAAATTCATGATGATATTTATTGAATCTATAGTTTTACCAAGAATATATGAGTTATGGAAATTCTTGTATCAAAAAATGTATTTTTTTTATCTATTTCTAAAACAAGTTAGGTTTAGTTTATGTCGTTATATATTAACATATTTAAATCCATAATGTCATAATGAGAAAATGGGATTCTATCCCTAGGAAATGGCACTTTTATTTTTGTTACAAGGAGCTGGAAAATCCTAGATATGATATTTGGATATATATTTCATCATAGAAACATTTTAAATGATAGAATTGTTAAAAAAAATGGGATATTTCTGGAGAAAATCCTCTAATAGTCTTTTACCTGTTACAGTGCAACAACAATAGATGTTGATAGAAGAGGATTAGGGGGAGTAATGGATGATACCATCAGTTTGTTCTGTTAGACCAAGGCCTGATGGAGAAGAAAAATGAAAACTTGAAGAATGTGGTATTGCTCAAAGGATAAGAACAACATTCTTCATTCTTGATATTGTGGATAAAGATGTATATTATGTAGATCATAATGCTCAAGTGGCTGAGAATATGGATCAAGAGGTTCATAGAGAAGAAAAACATAGGGGAGACGTCCCTTCCCCTAAAAACTAATCACTCACTATTACTAATTCAATAGATGCAAAATGATATACATTGAGAGATAGATCAGAATGTCATGAAAAGCCTTTTTTTAGATGGTGGAGGCTGGATAACCTTAAAGACCTATTTCTCCAGATTATAACTCTTATAATGAAGCTATGATTTTTAAGTGTATTCATTTAGAGAATAATATCACGTCTTTATGAAAATATTTAGATGATTAACGGAAAAATGTTGAAGATCTGAGAAGTTTAACAATACCAATAATTGGGTGTGAATCCCTTTAGGAGTTTTTTTTAAATACGTTTTTAAAAAAAATTAAAAACAACTTAGTTTAATTTTTTTTTTAAACGCGCTACAAATGCGGCATCACAGATGCCACCTTTGTTTTAGTGAAAAGGTAGCATCAGCGATGCCACTTTTTCTCCCCCATGCTGCCATTGGTCTGGATCGATGACATGGAAAAGGCAGTTGGTAGGAGGCAGCCTTTCGCCTCTGGGTAAGGAGAAAGGCAGCTTCTGCGATGCTGCCTTGGCTTGAACTCCCTATAAAAGGGCAGTCACAACCACCCCCCCCCCCCACTACTCACTTGATCCTTGCCTTTATCTCTCCTAAATTATCTCTCTCTCTCTAAAAAATTCATTTGGTGTGAAGGTTTTTACGAATCTTCATTTAGTGGCATGTTTCTTTATTTAATTAAATGTTTTTATTTAATTAATTTAATTTTTTTTTAGTTTTAAATATTTCATTTTTAAGTAGTTTAGGTAGTTATCAATATTTGGTTATTTAATTTTTGTAATTAGTTATATATAGTTTGAAAAAATTATTTTTAGGTAGTATAGATTAAGTATATATTAACTTAGGATTAAGTATTTTGAAATATTGGTAGCTTAAAGATTATGTGGTTATCTAAGAAACTAAATTTCTGTCTGGATACAAACAAGTGGATGTGGCTCTGGAAAAGATGTACGTAGTGATAAAACCCGAAAACGCCGCATTAAGCTAGACTCGAATGGCACCTAGTGCACGATAATGGGCCTTTTTTCATCCTGGTTTGACAGTCCTGGGGAATATTCTTAAGATGATTCATATTTTCTTTATAAACTACTAAAATTTATAAGATAAGAAAAATCAAATCAATATATTTATCTATGATAAAATGATAAATATAATGTTATTGAATCAAATAAGGACATAAGCATTAACGAATGAAAGTTACTATTAGTTAATTATAATTAACTAGGGAATATAATATGACTAATGATTAAAGAATAAATAATTAAAGAATAAATTAATAATGATTAAACAATGATTAAATATTGATTGATTAGTTTTAAACAAAATTAAGAAAATCAGTTTAAAATGACAATTATAATTATTTAAAAGGAAATGGAAAAGAAAATGTTTTAAAATGAAAATATTATATCATTTAGAAATAATAGTTACTATTAGAAATAATTAATTATAGAATAATTAATAAATAACATAGGATTAAAACATAGATCCATATAATGATTAGTTAATGATACTGATGAACATATAAACTGAAATGAAGAAGAACAAACACATTAAATAAAAATGTGCCCTAAAATTACATTCTAATAAATATCATATGATCAAACATCAGTAGATTATTTTAGGGTATAGAAAGGCGCCCTAGAATTACATTCTAACAAACACCATATGGGAAACCATAATTGTTAATATTTGTTACACTATTATAATTTTGATGAATGAAACATTTTTGATGTAGAGAGTCATGTTTGCCTATGTGTACTGCTATAGAGAGATTATTCAAACTGAGCAAGGATCTTCTTACAGTGCACAACCAATTACTGTGGTTAGTACAGCTGATCGTGTAACGATAAGTGACCTTCAAGATAGAAGTTGTGTTTCCTTAAATTTGGGACCTGATCAAGTGTAACATCCCAAGTAAGTAATGAATAATAGATATTTTTATCTATGTCTATTAATGAATTAGATAGTGTTTTAGAGGCTTAAAATGAAAATAAATCCAATCTTAATCATGGAATACACTAATATTTTTATAAGATTGTTTTTCTGCCTTTGATGGCAAATTTTTTTTGAATATATCTTTTGACAATTTTATAAACTATGTTTGCCAAAATAAACTTATTCTTTATTATTGGGACATCAAAATTTACTTTGTCTGAATTTTTGGTATTTTTCTGACAATGTTCATTTTTTAATGAATAGTGAAAAATACTGCATTTTACATCAAAAATGCTTTTTAATCTAATTTATTTATATGATTAGATTATCTTTTGAATTGGTTCTGAAGTGAAATTAGAATATATTTTTACCATTTAATCTAATGGTGGTCATTGGAATCCATTTCACTTTGAAATTGGACTTAAACTGGTGCCAATCTTTTGATACTTATTGTTTCATAAAAACACGTTATTTGTCATAAGAGCGGGAATTAATTATTAAATTAATTAATGTGACTTATATGTCTTGAATTTTTTAAAATAGACTTCATTTTTGAATTCAGAATATCAAATATATCTTAGGGTGAATTTTTGATAATTTTCTGAAAAACTTCAATTTTTGATGAATAGTGAAACCACTAAGTTGTAGTTAAAGAAACTGATTTTTCGTTTAAATGAAACTTTGCAACTTTTGTGTTTTGAATTTCGAAAATCTGACATACATGGTTGTCATTAAGAATTAAAATGTGGTTCAATGAGATTAAAATAATTTTTTGGTGAATAGTAACTTATTAAGTTTTTAATCGTGTTAGTGGTAATTAGGGTAGTTTAAGGTAAAAATAATGCTTTAACAATATAAAATGACCTAGACACATGTCCTACCCTCATTGGTTGTGTCATGTCCGACCAATAAAAGCCATGGGTCAACGTGGGGACCCCATGGAGACACTTTGGTTGGGAAATGACATAAATAACTTTTTATTTAATGTTAAAGTAAAAATGACACAAACATGAGTTATTTTACGAAAAAAAAAATTATATGGGGTTATACAAGTCATATTTTTGACTATAAATATTCAATGGAAATCTAAAAATATTTCCTACATCATAGTATTTTTTTTAAATTTTTTTACATTAAAAATATAAATGTATTTATGACATCATGATGATGCAGCGATGACCTCATTATTTAACGATTTAAATAAAATGGAAATATAATGTAATATCTAAGACCTAAACATGTCCAAAACCTATTGGATGAGTGTATTTAAAACCCTTATCACCTTATACTCGAATTATATCAATGTGGGACCTTATATATTTGAAACACTTTTGAAAATAAAATAATTGTTTCATAATTTCCAAAAGTGCCCCTCCTCTCCTCTTATAAAATGCCCCCACCTCTACCTCATTTCACACACTCCTCAAGCCTTTGGAATGGCCATCCCCTTCCCATTTACTCTCTCCACAGCCCTCTCCTCATCCTAGAGGATTCCCTTTGGGCAGAATCCTTTCAAAGAAATCCTTTAGCCTCAAATCAATAGGAGTTACACTTTTAAAGGTAATTCATTCTCTCATGTTCATTTGTTTTATTTTGCTTCTCCAACCTCCTAAACTCTTTTTATTTACTTATTTTGTAACAACAACAGTATATTCAATATACTAGGATGTTTTTATAAGATTTATTCGAGCTACACTCTCACAAAACTACATCAAATGGTTAAAGAACATACGGTTTCCGTGGATGGCGAAATTCTGCCTCCCGAAACGATGATTGTTCAATACTCATTTAACACCTTCAAAGGTGGCCTTTATGATGTCACTATTTTTATATATGATATATAATATTTTTATTATTTCCTTAAGCTTCTTTATTTTTCATTTATGGCAAACCATTATTGTTTCCATTATGGGTAAACACGATATCTTCATTTTAGGAAGTGCGGACTACCACCCCCTGAAAGTGATTTGATTCGTTAATACCATATGTGGGATGTGTAAAGGATAAAGTTAATGATATTATATATGTTATTATAATTGAATTATAATATACTCTTATATAATTATTATTCCATTCCAGAAAATACGAAATAGAAATAGAAGTAGCGTTCATGCGTACGTACGGCTTACCGTCTCCATGAACAGTGCATTTCATTTCTTACCTCTAAATGTGATGTAATATTATAAATACATGTATATGATGAATATATATGATATATATGTTATCCAAATCATCAATATCATTCTGGATATAATTAATCTTTGACCAAATTAACAACATGTAAGTGTAAGAAGACTATTTTTGACTTAAGAACCAAATACCGACAAAATGAACATTATTAACATAAATGATTACATGATGTTCATAAAATTGTATAAAAGGAATAATGAAATTGAAAAAGGTTCTTAACCAAGTAGAGATTAACTCAAGTTTATTATTCAGGACATTAAAGAATGATCGAGTCAAGTCGGACCCAAGGTATGGGACTTCGTCTCAATCTCCTTTCATTGAGGCATATTTTGTTTTATACACAACCTTCTTTTATACGGTGTATAAACCCCTTTGACTTTTATGTTTATTCAAAAGGAATCTTTTTATACGAAGCATTTACTAAACGAAAAAAGGGAATGTTTTTGTCGTACGTATGCAGTGACAATGACTTCTCTGCCATCGTGACCATTATTTGAGTTTCGGCTTCCTCTACAAGCCATACCTTCTTTTTAAAAGAAAAATAAATACCATGTTTTATTTTTCTTTTATTTTGGTATCAAAAATGGTTTTCATAATTTCTTTATATCAATGTGTTGTATTGATATCTTGTGATTGAAATGTGGTAATGTTATGTTTCCTTTATGCATGTTTTATGTGATATGATTATGTTGAGGTTCTTGGGCATTATTATGAAAACGGGTTGTTCCGTGATAAACTAAGGGCAGGTGAGCCCGATATAGCTCTCCAATGCATTGGGTAACGCGAAGGAGTGAAACGTTAAGGTTTCTCTGAAGAGATTTAGGGAATATATTGTGATGGGTATTCCAAACGTAACCAAGAGGGTTACTCCCTACGTAAGAATGTTATGAATGCCTCAAGTTACCTTTATGTCTTATGATTTCTATGATTTACTCATGATTTGATGAGGTATGTTAAAATGCTTATGTTTTATGGGTAAAGTATGATTTCATTCTTATGTATATATGTACCCATGTTTCCTTTCCATGTTTTTATAACCCATACTGAGCTTTTTATACTCATCCCATGTTTTTTTGAAATGATTTTCACAGGTCAAGGGAAAGATACATGATATGATGATAGTGTCAAGGAAGTGTCAAGAAAGAATCCATGTTTATTTTAAATATGTTTCCATTGATGGGAATGAAGAATACTATCTTTATGTAACCACTTTGTTTATATGTGGAATGTAATGCAAGTTTTATGATCTAATTCCCTAAAACTCTAAACCCGAAACGATCCTCAATGTGTAATCTTGTAATAACTCAAGATTAAGTAAGGTTTAAGGCGGGGCCCTATATCAAGAGATCATGTCTATTATCTATAAACCTTTTCAATTTCTGACAACACTGTGGCATCTAGCTTGTCGATTGGTTTCTGATACGTAGTGGGTCCAAGCAATTAGTTTATTTTATCAATGTTCAGATGGTACCATGATGGATTTATACATTGATGTTTCTCCTGTACAAAAACAATGTCGACTTGTATAAAGACATAGAATTACAAGAGTGGTTGAATACAGTCCACCTCATGAAATTGATCCTTTTCCAAATGATGCAGCAGAAGAGGACAACCTAGATGATCTCTTGAATATACATGTCAATCCTACTTTTGATGATGAATTTTGTAATGATGGATCAGATGGTGACAACAGTGCTGATGAAGAGGGACTAACGGAAGATAGAGAGGAGGTTTTGAGAAATGCATTAGTTTTACATCAACCTCGACCTACAACAAATCATCTACCACTCTTTATATCTTGGTCAAAATCAATGACACGTGTTCCTGAATTTGAAAATACTATTCTCACACCAAGAACTGAGTTCCCTGGAGTTGTAATAGATAGGTTTAGTGAAGTGGACCAAACCTTATATATTGGAAGTAATTTTTCTAGTAATGATGCCTTAAAAAGAACGTTAAAGAGATTTCATATTGAGAGAAAATTCAACTATATAGTTCACAAATCGTGTCATAGTAAATATGTTATATAGTGTGAGAAGTATGGGGATGATTGTAGATTTCTCTTAAGGTAGATTCCAGACATTACATTTGGAGGATAAGGAATCTCGAGGATTGAGGCGGCTCATACATGTGTTCAGCCAAGCCTCACACAATATCATTCCTCATTGGATTCATAATTTGTGTCATCTATTGTTGTTGAGATGATTAGGACATGTCAAGATGTACCAATATCCCATCTGTAAGAGAGGATTCAACAGAAATTCAGTTATAAGATTTCTTATAATAAGGCATGGATAGTGAAACAGAAGGCAATTGTGAAGGTATATGGTGATTGGGATGACTCATATCGGGTGTTTCTACAATTTCTATCCATACTGAGGCATCATAACCATGTTTCTTCAATAAGGATACAAATAAACATGTGCCTGGTGATAACTGACTCGATCCATCTCATGTTAAATTTCATCGATTGTTCTGGGAATTCCTTCCCTGTATCTCCACATTTTGTTTCTGCAAAACAAATTATTCGGATTGATGGAACATTTCAGTATGGAAAATATAAGGGAATATTATTGATTTCAGCAACCCAAGATGGAAACTGTTCACCTCTTCCTCTTTCCTTTGTCATTGTGGAGAAAGAAAACTATGAATCGTGGAGTTGGTTCTGGCATGTATCAGCAAACATTTCACCAACATTCAGGGTGTTTGTTTGATATCTAATCACCCTCGAGCCATTAATGAGGAAATAAATGACGATCCAAATACATGGAGATACCCAAATGTGTATCATCAGTTCTGCATTAGTCACATTTCTAGCAGTGTGCATAAAAAATTACACAACGAACCGATCAATAAGGAAATCATGAGGCTCAGTACGCATTATATTCTTTCTATTTTACTATTTCATGATAAAGATAAAATAAATCTATGTGAAATATCATTTATGATTTGTATCATATAAGTTGGACCAATGGAAGTTTGAAGAATGTTTTGAACAAATTCTTTAGGATAATCAAGAAGTTTATGATTATATGATGTGGATTCCAAAAGAGAAATGGACGTTGGCATATGACGGGGGAAGAGGTAGGGACACATGACGAAAAACACTATGGAGTGCATCAATGGTATCATTAAATGACTTTACAAGATACTTATAACCACCTTAGTTCAAGAGACACGATATCGATGTGTGAAGTACTTTGTGGATAGACAATATATTTCATCAGAAGGAAAACGATAGGGGATAAGATAAGGAAGACACTTTCAATGAGAAATTGAAAAGAATATTGAAGAAGCTTCTGGTTATCACGTCTGTCTATTTTGAAGAGAGGAATCCCTATTTAAAGTTCAAGAGAAATTAAACCCCATCACAAATCACATCGGTGAAAAAATGGTGGAATTACAGTAAACAGGGCAATGTCAATGTGGAAACATTCAGGTCTTACAGTTTCCATGTACACACGCCATCACAGCAAGTGTCTCTATTAACATTTCACGGGAAGGATATGTTGATCATGTGTACCAGATGGACACCATTTATAACTATTATATTTCACCATGGAAACCTATTGGGGACTATCATTATTTTCCAATGCCTGATGGCCAGCTGATAGTGATACCTGACATGGATCAGTTACATCCTCACGGGAGACCGAAGACGAGTAGGATGCATAATGAGATGGACTGGCCTCAAGAACAAGGACAGAGATTTTGATGCACAATATGTCATAAAAAAGTCATAACTAGAAATGATGCCCTAATGTTGTTGGGTTGAGTTCACAGTCTCATCCATAATGATGTATTGTCTTCATTGTGACATTTCTATATTGTAAACTAAATGTTGTTATCTATTCTTTTTTCCTCAGTTTTCAAAACCCAAGACATCTGAGATAACTTTTCATATTAATATTCTTGCTTTCAAGAAATAATTTAAAATTTGAGATAATATAATTTATTTCATAAATCCTAAAAACAAACACTTAAACCATATTGTAAAGTAAATGTTATTAACCCATAATCATGTTTCCTAAACATTAATATTAAAAAAATTAACCCTAAACCCTCAAACCTAAACCCCAACCTAAACATGTAGGATATTTTAGTAAACTATTCTATAACGAAATTATAGTATCATAATTATTAGCATAAGTTATTGAATACACACAATTAGATAAAATCTAAAAACATCAATACTAATTGACATTGTTTATCTTAATCCAATCTATAACTAGTTAATCATAAAGCTCCATAAAAATATGTGTAACCAAATTCTAGACTCAATATTTTAGATAATAGAACTTATTTCTTATTAATATTCTTGTTTTCAAGAAATAACTTTAAATAAGAGATAATAGAATTTATTTCATAAATCCGAAAGCAGAACACTTAGTCCATATTGTAAAGTAATTGTTATTAACCCATTATCTTGTTTTCTGAACATTAATATTAAAATTTTTAACCCTAAACCCTTAAACCTAAACCCTAACCTAAACATGTAGGATATTTTAGAAAACTATTCTATAATTAAATTATAGTATCATAATGATTAGTATCAGTTATTGAATACATAAAATTAGATAAATTATAAAAACATCATTACTAATTGACATTGTTTATCTTAATCCAATCCATAACATTATATTTACATTTTACACCTACGACTTATTTCATTTGTTTATATGTAGATGGATGATACCATACTACTCACTCAGCAGCCTACCCATATTTCACAGGCCATGTTAGATAGTCATCCAGATTGATTGGTGAAGGTGCGTCGAGTGCACCATTTTAATCACATTGATCCTCCACATGACATTAGACCTTACTTGCATTGTGTTGGCTTCTATGGACTTGCCATATCATATTTCACATTTGTAGATCATTACCTACGCATCGCCCTCGTTGAGAGATGGAGACCAGAGACACACACATTCCACCTGCCTGAGGGAGAGATGACCATCACCCTCAAGGATGTCACAGTGCTTCTTAGTCTTCCTATCTAGGGGAGACCCGTTATTAGACTCACTCGTGCAGCTTGGATAGACCTTTCTCAGTTCTTGTTAAGAGTTGATATTTTTTCCAACCGTAGGGCTATAGATGGATCGTCCATATCTATTCCTTCATTGGGGTCGCAGATTCCACATTTACAGGATGATGAAGATGAGTAGACTGTCATGTGTTACACTCGTGCATATATCTTACGACTCATTGGAGGGACCATGTGTACTGAACACTCGGGGATGCACGTGCATATGATGTATCTACCCTTATTAGAGGACTTTGATCGGGCTGGGACGTACAGCTGCGGATCAGCCTGCTTGGCATATACGTACAGATCATTATGCAGGCTATATCATAGGGATCGTACAAGTCTCGAAGGATGTGTCATCCTTATTAAGATTTGGTCATGGGAGCACATCCCAACATTCCGCCCTGAACTTGATGGTCCGCCAGTCGAGATGGAGGTGTTGCATGATGCTCCACGTGGTCCCTAGTATGATAAGTCATTTAAATTGGTTTCTAATTCTACTATGAGTTATTTACTATAATTTGTCATTATTTGTCAATATAGTTGGTGTATTTTATAGGTAGTGTGGCAAAAAAAAATTGACGTGGTCCCGAGACAGCATTTGGGCATATACCAGCTATATTTGGACCATCTCTTAACTGATCAGGTATGTATATACAATCTTATATTGTCTAAAATATTTAATAATAACCTCAATTTTGGTTTTTATTTAGGTTTTTTTTTTGACAAAATCACTTTTCATTTCAAATTTCATGGCTTCCATAATGCAGTATTATGGACCAATTTTCATCATACTACATTGTTGGGATTGAGAATGCTATGGTTGTAGTACCCCTCATTCACTTCCATATTATTGAATGGCAGCAACCTGACAGGGTCATGCACTAGTTTTTCCATACTCAGTCGATTCCATTACCATCAAGATAGATAGACCAGATTCATGGGATGAAGATGACAGGGAGGAAGGATGATGACTGGTCCCAAGTACATGCCAGTTTTATTGACAACTGGCACACACATGTAGAGTTACGTATTCAGGGTGTTCCTACGAATCGATTCTCTCTTTCAGAGCAGGTTGACTATGCGATGTGGTATAGACTAAAGTCTATATTGTATCTTACCCATGCTTGCATAGAGATTTAGAGGATGGTAAGTCAATAAATTTACATTAGTTTTTTATTGAATTATTTTCTAATTCCATTTGAATCTATTTATAGGAAAGTCACACATAGAATCTTGTTCGCATGAGTGATGAAGAGGAGGATGGGGTCTTTAGCCGGGTAGATGTCCATGCTATAGCACTGTAGGAGAGGGCATCTATTCGTGCACTTTTCGGGAGCATCTTCACGCATCCAAATCAGAGAGATGAGGTTCCTGCCCCAGATGCACATCTTACCGCTGATGCTAGTGCTAAAAAGCCATGACCATGATGAAGTATACAGCTTCATGTTGCATGTGAGGCCTCACCTATTCCAAAGGTGGAGGTCAGCCCTCTAGTAGTCCAAGATCATCCGATTCAGGATGTGCCTCAAGTGGAATGGGATCCCTCTTTCCTGATAGGATATCCATAGTTCTCTCCATCTTGGGTTCCAGATCCTTCATAGCCTTGGATTCAACAGCCATTATCATCTTGGGGTATAGCTCCATCACAGGCTTTGTTCCCCACTATGATGGAGGCAAGTCCTTCTACCACACTAATGGGAGAAGGATCTGGATGGCAGTATGAGATTCAGTTGATAGCTCCTCCCACTGACACACAGATGAAGGATGAGATAGTTGACGTTCCAGTGCCCAAGGATCAGCCTTCTCCATGTCATCAAACTCCACTGTGCACTCGATGTGGACTTCCTAGTCATAGACCACCATGTGGGATGGAATCTTCTTGCCACAGAAATAGGCATTGATTATACATTATTATTTACAAGTTTTATGTCTAGTGAAATCAAAATACTATTATTACCTATTAGTAAGAGTGGAATCATAATAGGGGGTGAAATGAGTATTAATGTAATCAATGATTAAAATTTCATTTATATCGGTCTTATAGTTTATATTATATAGGCCAGTAAAGTCACGTACTTGAAAAAAAATTATGTTTCAAGTAGGTGGATAAGATAGGTTATAAATAATTTTTCACCAAAATTTTCTAAGAAATTATTTTTTTTTGGACTACTAGTTATATTTTTAAGTAATGTTTAAAATTTCATTCATATCGCTCTTATAGTTTATATTATATAGGCCAGAAAAGTCACATACTTGAAACATTTTTACGTTTCAAATAGGTGGATATGATAGGTTATAAATAAATTTTCACCAAGATTTTTTAAGAAATTATTTTAATTTTTGACTACTAGTTATATGTTTATGAAATGTTTAAAATTTCTTTCATATCGGTCCTCTAGTTTATATTATATAAGCCAGCAATGTCAAATACTTGAATCATTTTTAAGTTTCAATTAGGTGGATATGATAGGTTATAAATAATTTTTCATCAAGATTTTTTAAGAAATTATTTTTATTTTGGACTACTAGTAATATTTTTAAGAAATGTTAAAAATTTTATTCATATCTGTCTTATATTTTATATTATATAGGCCAGTAAGGTCACGTACTTGAAACATTTTTAAGTTTCAAGTCGGTGGATATGATTGGTTATAAATAATTTTTCACCAATATTTTTTAAGAAATTATTTTTATTTTGGACTACTTGTTATATGTTTAAGAAATGTTTAAAATTTCATTTATATCAGTCTTATAGTTTATATTATATAGGTCATCAAAGTCACATTCTTGAATAAAAGATAAATTATGTTGAAACATTATGTTTTATTTATATATATTTATATAACCATACGAGCATAATAATAAAACATTTCTAATTTCAAATTTCTTAATTAAAAATTATATAATTAATAATTATATTACTTATTTACTAATTAATAACTATATAATTAATAATTATATTACTAAGTAACTAATAAATTATTAAATAGTTAATAATTATATTACCAATTAACTAATTATGTTACTATTTAACAAATTAATTATTATATAATTAATTATTAATAATTACTAATTAAGTAACTAATCATTTTACAAATAATATTTATATAATTAATAATTATATTAATAATTAATAATTAATAATTATAATTAGTAATTATAATGAATAATTATAATTACTAATTATAATATAAAATTAGAATTAATAATTATAATGAATAATGATAAATTATAATTATATTACTAATTAACTAATTAACCACTATATAATTAATAATTATATTACCAATTAATTAATTAATTATCATATAATAATTTTTAATAATTACTAATTATTAAGTATAATGAATAAATATAATTTATGATAATATTACTAATTAACTAATTAACTATTATATACTGAATAATTATATTACTAATTAATTGGATAATTATTATATAATTAATTATTAATCATTACTAATTAACTAATTAATTATTATATAATTAATTTTTAATAATATTAATTTAATAATTAAATAATTTATTATATTTTTAATCCATGTTTTAACTTTAAATTATATTGGTCTTATAGTTTATATTTTATAGTATTTCAACACCTCATTAATTAATCATTTCTAAGTTTCATGTAGGTGGTTTTGAAAGATTATAAATTATTTTTCTTGAAATTTTTTTACGAAATTATTTTTATTTTAAACTATTTTTTATATGTTTAAACCATGTTTTATGTTTCATTTATTTTTGGTTGTATAGTTTATATTTTATATCCTTTCAATGTCACGTGCTTGAAACATTTTTAAGTTTCATGTAAGTGTTTTTCAAAACATATAAATTATTTTCGATCAAATTTTTTTATGAAATTCTATTTATTTTTTAGTAATTTGTTATATGTTTAATCCATTTATTAAGTTTCATTTATATTGGTCATGTATTTTATATTTTATAGGATTCTAATGTCATGTACTTGAAACTTTTTAAGTTTCAAGTGGGTGGTTTTGAATGACTATAAATTATTTTTTATTATCATTTTTGATGAAATTATTTTTGTTTTCAACTATTTTTATATGATTAATCCATATTTTAAGTTTTATTCATATTGTTCTTAGAGTTTATATTATATAGTCTTTCAAAGTCACATACATGAAACAGAATCCCAAATTTGAAGTGCAGAATTTTCTGTGCATGAAATGGAGAACCAGAATCCCACATCAGAAATGCAGAATGATTTCCTGAGTGAGAACTCTTATAAAATGGAGCCCTCAGTGAGATCTTCTGTCAGAATCCAGATAGCTATAATGGAAGTACTGATGGATTTTAAATAGTAGAGAAATTAAGCTAAAAATTTTATTTTAGTTTTTGATTTTGTTTTGTTTTGTTTATATATATATATATAATCAAGAATACAAATAAAAATAAAAAAAATAAACAAAAAATAGTTTTCTTTGGTTTTTGTAGAATGGCAGCAATGGGGTTGTCTCCTTTCCATATAACACGAAAGGCGGCATCGCCGAAGCTGCCTTTATAGCATATTTTTTTAAAAAAATATTAACCTAAACTATTTTCTAGAAATATTTTTTTTATATGCATTTAAAAAAACATTCCCTTCAGACTCAGTTTATTAATTTATAAGAAACATTTGTTTTGGGGATATCTTGAAGGCTTTATCATATCATTATCTAAAGAGTTGAAATTTTTTTAAGTTTAACTATAATGAAATATATTTTTTTGAGCTCAATAAGTTGTTGAGAAGATAATTTCAATATGTTAGGGAATGTCCTCATGCTTCATCATCCACTCAAAATAATTATCCATACATGATAAGTAGATTTGAAGTAATTACTGCAGTATTGGATAAATTCAATAATAAACTACACACTCTATTTTTTGATAGTATACTATCGATTGTTCTCCTAGATAATGAGAGAGATTTGATAAGTCAGCTAACATCTAATGAATCCAAGCTGGGAATAGTCATTCATCAACTTATAGATTGAATAACTACTCTCATTCAATCTAACAAAACAAAAAATGAGTTTGTGAAGGTTAATATGGTGTAAAGATTAAATACTAGGAATGATTTAAATAATTTGCATTAGAAATGGATATGTGCATTTAAAATCATTTTCATATCCAATTATAGCATCTTCATGAGATTCAGGGTGTTATTCAATTGTTTCCCCATCTAAATTCACCTATAACCCATAGAGATTCTAATCAAGAAAACCATTCTGACCTAAGACAATCCTTTTGAAAAAAAATTACATTGATTATGAGATTTAAAAATAATTTCTCAAAAAAAATTGATGTGCATTCAATTATACTTTACATTATATTTATATTTTTATGCTTTATATTGTTTAATAATTTTATTTTTATTCTTTGTGTTCAAATTTAAACTACCATATCACATATCTTATTTTTCTACCTAGTAGACTATAACATTCATTTATAGTTTAGTTTTGTATTAAATATGGTTTATATCATTTATTCTTTTGAATCTTATTTTTGATATTAAAAAATGGGGTGAATATTTGGGAATCACAACATTACATATTTTGTGGAGAAAATTGGAGAAAATTGGGTAAATAAAACCTTTTTAATTTATAAGTATCTATATTCCATCAACAAAATAATACTATGAAATAAACATATTTTACTATATCATATTAGTGTTTAAAAATCCTACATTTTCTAAATTATGTAATTGGTTTTTTGATCATCAATGGGAGATTATTGATCATGTATTTTCTCAAAAATTCTCTGTAATATATGATGATTTTGATGCTCACAAATACACATTTTTTTCTTATAATGTTTTTATAAGTATTTCACAAGAACAAATATCATGATTTTATTTATATATTTGATAGAATAAAAATATATGAGTTGTATAATGGAAATATTTTTCATACCCTATGTTTGGTAAATGAACATATGGACCACCATCCCTACGCTAAACAAAAAACATATAGATCATAAACCCTATGTTTAGAGAAATGAGAAAGGTATGGAATATCAAAAAATGATGATGTTTGTAATCAACATTCATACCCTTTTTTCAAGAGTTTTAATGTATGGTTAATCAATTATATGTTTGGAATAATATTTATATAGTAAAGATAAACATAGGGATTCCCATAACTATATTAAATTTTGATCCATATGTTATCTTAAAATGAAACTATGGTTGAGGAACCATTCATTGAAAGGAAAACTATGCTATGAAAAAGTAACCCTATGCTATGAAATGGAACCCTATTCTATGATGTTGAACCCTAATTTTGACTATCCAATATAGAAGTTTTGAATCCATGGTTTATTCAGAGATTCATTCAATGGTCATGATATAATTACTTGTTTATTAAAAGTTTATTCAAACTCTCATTATGATCGATTAAAAGAACCATATTCAATAGACAAAATCACCCATATTCTTGAGTGAAGTTATTCTCCTCTGATCATTTTTAATTTGAATATCCACAATCCATCAGGAAACCTTCATGGATTTGGAATACTGAAGCCATATTTCTGCACTATATATTCTATCTCAATTCATTTGGAAAAATAAATACACACATGTAAATATTTGTTTGTATTAGTGTAAATATATTTTATACGGATGGTGTAATGACTAATCAAATCTGTTATATTCTGGAAGATTATACACTTTAGTGATATACATTTTAACCCTGTATTAATGTAATATTATAGCATCTTTTTGTTGCAATTTAAATTGAAAATCTTTTGCAACCAAGATTTTTTCAGAGTTTCTATTTTTTGAATACATTCATTTCTAAATAAAAACCCATCTACATTTATTTGATGCTAAAACTATAAAGATCAACCAAATCCATCATCAAATAAATCCCTTTTTATTTGTTGAAGTTTCAACTGCTCGGACTCAATTATGGTGGAGTATCATCTTCTCGATCTAAGATATGAAAATTTTAGTTCCCAATAGAAGAACCATAAGGATCTGTTTATCCTTGTTGTAAAGGTGTCAACTAGATTCACTAAATTTTGTATTTGAAGTTATATTGATAATAAGACCTTTCTAGTGAAATTGACCAAGCACCCAGAGAGAGGGAGTTGGTGGTGTGGACTGGGCTATGTTTTTTTCCTAAACCACTATACTATTGTTCTATTAATTCTTTCTATTTACCCACTTCTCATATTTTACACATTAGAAAATGATAAATATCTTCATAAATCTCAAATAAATTTACAAACCAGAATCTATCAGGATTTTTTAAAAGACGCAATTCACCCCCCCCCCCCCTTGTGATGTCTTGATATTATTCTAACCTAACAGTTTCATTGTAATATTGATAATAGTGTGCCACTGCTCTACTTCACCTTCTAAGTAATAGATATTCAGAATGACCTTTTCATGTCCCAAACAATAGATAATTTGAAATATCTTTTATGTGGCACAGATCCATTTCTCAAAAACTATTGGATTAGTAGAACCACTAAATTAAGGTGGATGTTTCTTCAATTAATAATCAAAAGAACATTGATCCCTTGTTTTTCTATTATAATTTTAGAAATATTCAAATCTTGGTATTGTTTTTTGATCATTACAATAATATTTTACATTCTATTTAATATAATATTTGGTTTAAATAGTGTATAATTATTTAATTTTCCATCAAATTCAGTATTAGCATGATTAATTTGGGTTCCAATCATAGATCTAGTCCAAAAATATATATTTTGAGTAACAATAATCCAAGGGAAAACCAAATAATCCTAAAAATTCAATTAAATAATTTTTAAATCATGGCACATTATTTTCAATATATGATACATTAGATTTTATCTAGGTCATTCATGATCATTACCAAAATAATAGGATGTTATCCAATTCTTAGACATATCCCCATGTTTCTTAGTAAAGTTTTCTACATCTAAATTCCAAAGGGTTCCTAGACCTTAATCTAATATCAACTACAGCAAACCATAATTTTCATAGATAATATAGTAATCCCTGCCAGAAGAATACAATTATAGTTTCTTTGGAAACATTGATAAATAAAAAACATATTTGTAAGTGTAATTCAACATCTCACACTAAAATATTCATAACTATAACCATTAATAATAATATGAAACTTAATACCATTCATTATAATCTAGAGAAAAGGAAACATAAGAAAGTGTGAGCTCAGATGATCAGTAAGGGTAATAAAAGAAAGATATCACTGATCACTTTATAATAACACGAGTACATTGGTTTGATAACATGAACATAATATTTTAAAATCATTCCTTTTATATGATAGATTATATTATTAAGTCATGTAATAAATAATAGTATATCATAAGATATGAATCATATATGAATCAAAGAATATGAGTCATTAGTGAAAAATATTTCCATATGACCTGAATTTTTCACATAAAAAATATCATATTAAATCAATTACATTGTACTAATGTCTTGTTACCAAGTATATCAGAGTGTATTGGGTTTACTCTACAAACCATCATTGTAGTCGTTATTCAATACCAAAGAAATTTTAGTGAATAATTTCTCTTACTGAACTATGTTTACTCCCTATTTCAGTATTATTTATCTCATGAGATATGTATATTTGACCAATACATTTAAGGGATATTTAATTAGGGTCCCACATATAATTTAAGGAAAACCTTATAAGTTTAAACCTCAATATCATAAAAAATTCATCATATCATTTCACTTGAAAATTAAATGGGTTTCTTAAACATTTCATTATAGTATAACCTAGGGTAATGAAAAGGGCCTCATAAACATTTCATTATTTCATCATATAACCATCCATAAAAAATAAATATGTTTCATAAAAATATTATCATCATAATCATAAACCATATAGAGAAATAATATCAATGATATAGTGGGATTACATACTCAATAAATCATATGAAATATCACAGGATATTATAATAGATGAAAAAATCTTTTAAAATAATAACTAGGATATTTCCAAATTAAAATACTCTTTTCACATTTAAATCACTTATTTAAAATATAAAAAATTCCCAAATATTAATGAAAACATTTTCATTTAAAATATAATTAAAAATTTATTAACTAATCTTCAAATCATTGGGAATTCATAATGGAAGAAAATTCAATTGATGACCTATAAGATAAAATAAAACATTCCTTTCACATTTTTCTAAAAATTATAAAAGAAACTCATTTCAAAAAAGAAAATTATATTCCTTCTAATAGATTCTATAAAAAACAATTCATGAATAAAAATTTCTTTTAACAATAATTATATAATATTAATAACATTATTGAAAACTTTTTTATAAAATATGGATATGGTGGAAAAATGATCTTCATTCTAAGAGAAAAATAATGTTTTCCATATAAAAAATTATGTCACTCTATTGAGTACCAAAATTAATGAAAATGGGAGGAAAATATATATTCCCAATAAATAAGTATAATAGAATAAAATTTATGAGTTTCTTAAGAGGTCAATCATAATATTTCATTATCGAAATATAAATCATAAATAAGGAGAATGTAATATAAAAACCTTACTAATTTGGTATCATTTAAATCAAAATTCTAATAAAATAATAATATCAAATGAAAAATTAAATAATAACGATATAAAAAGTAAATGGGATCTATATAAAACTCCTAAAAAATTATATTCTCCTGATATAATACATGTCCCAAAGAAGATAATTTGAGATGATAAACCCTTACCTCAAGTGTTACTTTCTTTGAAAGATATCTAAGATACTGTATAATAAAATTAAATTTATTATAATTATATATTAGAGTAATCTTTATACTTTTAATATCATATTTGGTCCTTTTTTAACATTTCAACACTCTTTTATTACTAATTCCTTATTAAAATCGTCATTTCTAGGTGTTAGCATTTCTGTTTTTAATGAGAATGTCGGTTCTATATTTTCTATCCTTCTCCATTGATAATTGTTCTAAAATATATAGAATGTTAATAATGATATAAAATTAATATTTATACATTATAAAAATATTTATCCCCATTAATAATGTATATATATATATATATAATATTTAAACCATTTAGAGAAACGATAGGTTGTACGCACGCACGGTCGTTGTTTTCACTTTTCAATGGGTGGAATGTATAAAGGTAAATAATTAATCACCTTCCAATAATAATTACACTATAATATTTATCATAAATATTTTCATTAAATCTATCCTTATTTCCATCCAAGTAAAATGAAATTGAAAAACAAATCATGTCGCTTTGTGGAGGTGATCGTCCACATGTATGCACGATCAACATTATCATTTCCAAATATTTTGGAAGCCTAGAAGATAGATATGAAAAAATAATTATAAAAAAATGATTATTTAATAAATATTACATATAAAACTTAATACCATCATAAAAAAATATCTATTAATGATCGTTATGGAAAATGATTGTACAACTAGGTGGAGACGATAAGATGTACATACTCTAGAGTGATACATTCATTTCTCATTTAATATAAAAAGGGTGAATAAATGTTGTTTAATGAAAATAATAACATTACATCATAATTATGATACATAAATTAATATTTCATTAATCATATAATATATTTATAGTGGTTAAAATAATAATTAAAAAGAATTTAATAGGTTAAGGTGATTACATCTTCTTTGAAACAACTCTTTTATATCCTCTCTTAAGGATCCTAGGTTTGGTCTCGAAGGAAGAAAAAAACCTCTATAATGTGTCTAATAATTTTTTTTTTAAAAAAAAATTAGGTTATTATATAGATACATGTCTTAATGTGATGTAAGTAAGAGAATGGACGGGAATCCTTTTATAAAGGATGAAGAGGACAAACTTATAATTTCTTAAAATATTAAAACATAATAAAGTCACTATCAAGAGAAATTCTTCCAAATTCCCTAAAAATAAAATAATGACAGGATATATTTTAAATAACATCATAAAATGATTTTATATAGTGCTTTATTTTATTTTAATCCTTATCATGTTTATGAATCCAATTATTAATTATTTTTTACCTTAAATATGGTAACAATAATTTCAACCATATAGGGTTATGAACACTATTATAAATGGATAAGTGAATCAAAAATTTACTAGGCATGATGCTATATACCGTATTCCATTTACACAGCTAATGATAATATTTTGATTAATTTTAAATACTATAATAAAAAATTATTTTCTATAAAATTAATTAATGCCAATTTTGGGATTATTCATATTGGGCTTGGTGTCTTTAACGTAAAATAAAATGAGAAAATATTGTGTTAGAATTTTATAAGTATTTAAGGTAATTTAAAAAAATAATTATATTTAAATTTATATCTTGAATGTAATTTCATTATGCTCAAAACATACATTTATCTTCGTTTATAAATTTATTTTTCTTTGTGCGGAAGCATAAAGTGATATTTAAAACTAAGTGAGTGAGACTTTGTAACTTTATTATATTTAAATATTATATAGATAATTTGGATGGAAATTTGATTCTTAAATAAATATATTTCAATACTGAAGTGGGGAGGTTAAACATACATTCATCCAATAAAATTTAGATGAAAAATGGTGACCCTAACGCTTAGTTTTAACCTAGATTATCCAAATTTACCCTTTACCATGGTGATAAATTTGAATACAGTTTCTATCCATAATTACTACAACTAATAGATGAATATTTACCAATTTTAATTACCTATATTCAAAATATTTAATCGAATTTTCAATATTTTATTTTTCAGTATGAAAAAAAATAATTTTAGAATTATACGTGAAAAACATGATAAAACTTGTATTTTAGAAAAAATACATTTTTAAGCATAAAAACTTATTTTTTTATTATCTCATTATTATAAAAAAATTATTTTAATGAATGTTAAATTTTTTACTTAATATATAAAGGATAAATTTCTATAAAATCATTCACAAATAGTGATTATTTTTTTATGAAGATAAAAATACAATGCACACAGAGAAATATTTTTTCAGAGAAAAAATATTCTTTTTCAAATGTTTTTATTTCGAGTTTTAGTTAATTTGTTACTAGTGATTTAAAATTATACATATTTAAACATACATATTTCATAATTTATTATATCATATTCATACCTTCTAATCCAATATAGAAGTGATAACTATCACATAATAATATTTTAGGAGTATATTTTAGTTCCTTTAAACTTAGTGTTACATGTTACAATAGCTATCAAAAAAATCATAATATTTATAGATAAATAAATTCTATAATATCTTGGTTTTATATGAGTCCTCCATGAACCATAAAAACTAGTACACATGATCATAGAATTTCATCTATAATATGTATATTATGCTCAAACGACCCATCAGTCTGATGATAGTATGTTATGCTCAAAAGAACCAAAGTATTAATAACATTATTAAATATCTTATAATATATATATATGATAAATGAATCCTGATACAAAACAATAATACATAACACATCATGGTGATTTACTATCTCTTAAAAATATAACCATTTTGGCCCATCAATTTAGTGGGTCTCTCTAATTATTATGTAATGGAATCCTTGGTCAATAGGTCCACAATAACTCGAACCACATCACAACCAACTAGTAACCTTAGTATCCCCATTATAAAATCCATCATCACATCACCTAATTTCTACTAAATAATAGTAAATGACTAAAGGAACCCAATTGTTTGTTGGTTCTTAGCCTTCACTCACTTATTTATAGATCATCACTTAACAAACCTCGTTATGTCCCTATGCTTATTTTTTCACCCATACTACTTATACTTATTATTGTGCATTTATTTAATCCATTGGTGAAAAACCTATCTCTAGAAATATGAATCCCATATCAACTCCTTGTTCATGTTCAAAATGACAACAAATATACCTCTCACATAAAGGATATTTTTAACAACCAAAAACCAATCAAGTGGTAGCTACCCACCATATATATTGTCCCTCTTAGCTATTTAGATGGAATCAAAAAACTGACTCTCTTCCACTCCCTCATGTATCAAGGTGGTAAAAACTAAAGACACAAGGGTTTCTCTTCCCTAATAGTCAGGAAAATCAGGGTATATTTTTTTGAATAGACTCATCATATTTCACTCTCAATGAGCTACATGAACCACCTAATCATAAATAAATATACTAATGGTTTCATCCAAAAAAATCCCCTTCCTAAGTCCATAAGCCATCTCTAAGTCAATGGATTAAAGGTACTCAATACAGATACATTTATTAAGATTAATGTTGCATGGGGAAAATATATAATTTAGGTTTTCTGGTCAGTATAAACCATGAACCGCAATGGCTTGCATATGAGTAGAAATAATGAGGGTTAGGTGTCCATTTTAAAATGAATTTAGGTCAAAAACTCCATTTTTTCACTATAAAAAAATATCTAAACTCAAATTCAACTTGTTTGGGATCCACTAAAATAATATTGTTATTCCACTACGCAACTTGAGTCACCATAGAACATTCGATAGAACACACTAGATCTTTGATGAACTTCTACTACCACCCCTTTTTTGGGGTTCCCCCACTAAGAACACTTGAACCTCCCTCTATTATTTTAAACCTAAAATAAAACCTCATAACATACACAAAAATACAATGAATTCATCTATAAACACTCAATTATATTTCCAAATCCCAAAAAAATACTCAATTATAACTAAATATTCAAAAGGTCTCATACCTCAACCATAAAAAATTATTTCATAAAAACTTAATATTTCCTCAATCGATTTAATAAGAAACAAGACTGTACAAAATCCTCACTATATGACATATCACCCACAATAATTTCACGAAACTCTCACCCAAATATTCACCACACCTAATCCTTTGGTACATGAAATGAAGAATTAAATAAACTCACAACACAAAAACCCCAAATCCACCTCAAATAACTAATTCAGGATACTAATTAAAAATTCTAAATCACCAAGACATTATCAAATTCTCTATATATCACCCAAAACACACCTCAATAATATCTTCATTCAACCATCTCATTTCTGATTCATAACTCCAAAACCTTTTCAAGTCACAAAAATCTATAAAATCTTAATTTCCATAACTATTACACCCATTCATAACCCCATCCTCTAACTACACTTCCAATATGGCACAATTAAAACCAAATAATGTCATAAAACCACTATAATATATCAATATCGAAGGACATAATGAAGACCATAAAATATAAAAGATACTACCAACCTGAAAGAATACAATCCATATTGTTCGCCACTATAAGACCCTACAAGGGTCTATTTATTTGTATCCTGGTTTTAAATTCTGATTTATCAAAAATATTTATGTATACAAAAGTGTTTTAGAAATCCATTTTCATTTAACGAGTCACATATCAACTCCTTTATAAATATAAAATATTTTACAAAATAAATTCCTTATAAAAATCAAGTAAAAGAGAATAAGATAGTAATATTTGTTCCTTAAATATTTGACAATCTCTATATGATGATTAGGTAATGGGTGTTTCTTAAAAAATCATCTATAGGAACCAAGTATAAGTGAGAAATAAGAAATCAAAAAATATTCATTTTATAAGGAAAATTATGATTTATGTGATTATTTTACGAAGGTCCTATATAAATATCCCCATGTTTTAGTCCATTTTATTTATTTAAATTTTTGAAACTGTTAAGACGAAGTAATAAAACATGATGAATATATGGATATAATAGGGGAAGTAATAGATAAATGGACTGTGTCTTGTATCAAACTCACCTTAAAAGTTGATTTAAAAAGTTCATCAAATACAATGCATTACAAAATATATTAAAAATAAAATGAATTGACAAATTAAATGGAGTTATATGTAAATTCCATGAAATTTGTACAAGAAAAATTTTTTTCATTGGAAAAAAATCAATCAGATTGCATTGATACAGAGAATTCATGGTTGGAAGTAAATAAAAAATTTATAAAAGATACTAAAATTAACTTTATAATAAATGAACCAAATGTATAACAATTATATTAAGAGGATAAGAAATTATTGTGAATAAATACTAAGGATTCTTATAAAAACAATCATAACATGAAGTTTTTGGATATTGAATTCAAATTGATAAATCTAGAATTGACATGAGTTAAATCTTAATAAAAAGCTGAGATAAGATCTATTTTTACACATAATTACAAAGTTAAATGCTGTTATAAAACACAATTATATAGTGATAAAATGAACCTTTGTTTATATAATGATCAATACCTTGATATCCCAAAGAATAAAAATATCATCCATTCTATAATGTTATAATTATGCTAATTTTGGTTTGATACATAGTGTAAGATTCAAATCAACATATCTATAAAAAATTTACAAAACTAATGAGTTACCCACCAATACATCATTAGTGGATGTGATAATTTTTAAAATAAATTACTCCTAATATTAATCCCAAATTAAGAATAAAACATCATAAATATAAAAAGAAAAAGTATGGAAATATTATTTTCAAAGAGAAGAAAAGAAGGTTTTTTTGTTTATTACTGGTGTTGTAAAAGGTTTGGGCACAAGGTACTAGCATTTTGGTAAAAAAATTTACTTTAGAAGTAAAAAAACACTTACATTTTTGGGGATAAAGGGTGAGGTGGAAACAATTTCTCAGAATAAAGACATGAATTTATATACCTCAAAAATATTTGAAGGAATTAAGAAATTTTGTTGAAGCTGCAACCAATGTGGTCATAGTAAAGATACATTTTATTCAAATAAATATTGAAAATAGTGTCAAACAATAATGTATTTCTTCTAACTCTCAATAATACCCACTCCTAGGGTTCCTATAATGTTTCTTTGGTGGTTAGGCACGTTTCTTATCTTAGCCTCCAACTCCCCTTCTCAATAGTTCTCGTTATTCCTCTTCTCACATATTTGGTTTCCCCATTGTTACTATTAAATCCTTTAGGTCTATGTTTCCTATTTTTAAGACTTAATTATTCCTGGATACCATATCTAATAAACCCATAATGTTGGATGACACATTTATACATGACTGGAATTTTTCATATTGGTTTGGGGTGTGCTAGTAATACTCAATGTATTCTATGTTGGTTTGGTTTTATTCTTCTTTGTCCGTGTAGTTCTCACTCTTCACCGATCTATTATTTTTGGTTTCCCATCACACTGGACCAAATATTTTTTCTATCACAGTGGATTTAGTGATGTATTGGGTTTTTATGGGGAATTTGAATGGTTAGGTGCTTCATTTTCTTTTGAATCTAGTTTTGTTATCATTTTGATCACTGTAGTCATGGATCACTATTGGGACACCTTTTTAGCCCAAAATCTTCTCTTTATACTAAATTTATTACACCTAGAACCATTTTGGTCTGATTTGATTTTTTAAATAGTTTTTGAGATTTCTTGTTTGATAATTCACGAATTCTACAAGAGGTTCATCCCATGTTTCTTTCGTTTCTTAATTTTAGATTTGGATTTACATTTCTCCTAAATGATAAAGATGGGGTATCAGTTATGATAGTTTATTATCATAGTTTTGGTATATTATTTCTTATTCTAGTAAATTTTCTCTATTAGTTTCATTTATTCCAATGTGGCAGGATTTATCGATGAGAAGTTTTATGTATTGGTGTAAATGATGGTATGAAAATATTTTCTCATGGTGTTACATAATCAGTTATAAAGGTTCATGGTCTTGTGATTAATGTTCTACAAGTGATTTTAGTTTCTTTTTTAGATATGGTGTATGTATTCAAGTTATTTTTATGGTTATTCTTGATTAAGGTTATTTATCTAGTTCTTTATTGATGTCTAAAATGATGATAATATAGTCCTGGTATGTGGAATTATTATAGTGTGATGTTAATATATGGTTTATTTATAAAGTTCCATGCTGACTTTGGTTAATATTAGTGTTAATGTTCCTGGTAATCTTCTTTTATGGAAAATTTATGATTGTTGTCTCTATTTATTATTTTAGATGGATCATTATTCCATTGATTCTTAGAATCAATAGTGAGGGTTTAGGGTTGTCTGTTTTTTGTAGTAAAAAATAGGTAGGTTCTATACAATATTATCATTGAGGTTATTTTATTTTCTTACATGAGTTCATTTACTATTTTCTCACCCACACAAAATATGATTATTTTTAAATTTTGAATGTTTAATTGGGTTTTATCGATGACATGTTTTAATGGGATCCCAGTTGTTGTGTGGTTACTAATTAACCAAAAGGTGGGTTTTTTAAAATACCAAAAAAAATATATAGAAAATAAATCAAGCATGTGCTTAATGCATTTAAAATTAAAAAACAATAATTCAAAAAGTTTAGGAGGAGTGGAGGTGACACTATCATGGTATTGAAGGAAAATAAATTTTTTAAATCAAGTACTCTTAAGAAGGATAAGAGGAATCCTTCAGAAAAAATAAATATATTCTTCTTATGAAATAAATTTACACACTATATATCAGTATAGTCAAGACATTAATTTTTTCACAAAGGTAAGTTGAGGAAAATTAATGATCCAATCAATGAAATCAATAAAAATATTGTTTTTGTGGAAGAAAACCCTTGAAGAATAATTCATGTATCATGAAAAGTTTCCCACATTTTAAAACATAAAGATTCATGAGAAGCCATATGAAAGATCTATAAAGGGTATCTATGTTTATAATGAATTTCTAATCATATGGAAATCCCTCTATGTAATTGAAATAAAAATGTAAAAATAAAAATAAAGTGAAAGTGTTAAAGTTAGAAACAAATTCCATATGAAGAAGTAAATTTTCATGGGAGTTCATCTAAAATTAATAAATAAAGATCTCATGAGATTATTTATGGTCTTTTCAAGAAATATTGTCATATATTAAAGGATTATTTATATAAAAACACTAAATTCACACTCCTAGATCTAGTGATAAATACATAAATATACATTTCTGGCATTGATATCTATAAATGTAGCTCAATTATAACAATCCAGAACTTACAACATCAAATGTACATATTGGAATTATTATGTACCCAAGTAACCTTTAGGTATATAGTTTTAGATAATTAGGTAAAACTCTTACATGAAAATACCCATATCTTTAAGTGATTATTTTTTCATTATAACCAGCTTTTCCTATTCCACATTACATATTCAACGTCTCCCAAAAAATTATTCATCCATAAAAACATTATATACATAATTCATTTAACATCATTATTTATAACCTGAGAAAATATAAAACATATGATGTTTGAGATCAAACACTCAATAATGATAAATATAATTGCTAAAAATTCAACATCATCAGTGAACATAAGAGAAGAATATGGGTATGATGACATAATGAAAATACATGATCATAAAATTAGATAATTTATACCCATAAATACATGGATCATCAATCATGAAACAGGGTATAAGGATTTAACATAATAAAATAGTAATAATAATTAATAATCCTGATCCATGTGATGTCAACCTTGATTAAGGTAAAAATTATAAACCCTTATCTAGAATAGATAAATCTTTTAGGTAACTTGGGGAATAATTTATATATCACCTTTTGAGATAGAATAACCTACTCGATAAATTCCAATAATATATTATGATAAACCTAACTTGTTAACTTCATCCATTTACCCAATTCATTGGAGAACTATATTAGGATCACTCATCTTTTGTTTATAATGTAACCACATTTCCTTGGTTTATAACATAACCCACCATCCTTTTTTTAAAAAGAAACACATATGATTGGTTTAAAATGGAACCAACAACATTATAAATAATTTACAAGAACCATAAAAATAATAAATAACATATATAATTTCTTTTTTCATAAAAATCATAGAAACAACCATTACTCTGTTCATAAAATGATTAACTTGTGGTAAAGAAGTGGGTTCCATTGAAATATCATTAAAACAATCATAATCCATCTAGATAGAAAATATGTACTATATCTCTAAAATATATCCACAATGGATAATATGTAACATCAATTGTTCTTATCATTAATGAATTTGAATTCCATTAAAATGTCATTAAAATAATAATTGAGGAAAGTATCCTTTCCACTTTGAAAAAAACTTTAAATAACCACAAAATTGATAAAATATTTTTTAAAAAAACATTATTTAAAAATTATCTTGAAAAAATATAATGGAATCTTCAATTAAAATAGTCTTCATGACACTGGGAACATCTTTTCATGTCATAAATATTAAAAAAACATTCTTTTAAAAAATTTGTAAAGAGATCCAAATGCGACCCATTCAGAAAAATTAATAAATTTACTTTTAAAACCCTTAAAAAACAATGTAAGATCATGTAAAATAACTTATGGAAATAAATATGATTATAAAATAATAATCTTGAAATCATTATAGACAACATTGATATAGAAGAGATAGATTCTCGATCTAAAAGAAGACACAAGATCAGTATCAAATAAAAAAACTTTTTTGAGGTTTCATTAATAAAAAAGGGAGGAAATAGAAAATTAACATATAAAATTAATTCATTAATATATGGGAATAAAATATATTTGATTCCAGAAATAATAGAATATTATTTCCTTAAAATTATCCTTGAATATAAAAAATCCCGAAAAGAAACAAGATTGTGACATTAAACCATTACTGCTTTGGTATCATTGAAAATAAAATGTCATTGAAAGAAATAAAAACAAGAAAATTTATAAATACAATTAATACTTGAAACATTATGTCAAAATTCATTCTTGATTTAATAATTAGTCCATACAAGTAACTTATGGTGCATGGCATGAAACACGTCTCCATTAAATGCTATTATGAAAAAGAAAACCCACGAAAATATCACAACATTTAAAGTGATAATTTATCCACAACATGATTATGTGACCACATGTAAATCCAAATAAAAAAATTCAAATAAGAAATAAAACAATTTATATATCAATTCACACATAATCATTAAAAATTAAGTCTGTGAAGTTGATGTATAGCATAATGAATAAAAAATAGTTAAGAAATCCCTTACCACTTGGTAACCTTCAACTCAAATCCCCCTACATTAAATAATTTAAAGTATAAATTAAATTATGATAAATTATATAGGATTTGTGACACAATATTTAAATTTTCATTATATACACTATATGATGTAAATTATGTGTATAACATTAAAAAATTCCTCAATAAAGAAAATTTGATTTAAAATCTCTTACCTCAAGTCCATACTTGCTATGTATGACCTTTAACGCCAATATAAAAAACTTATAAAAATGATTTTATTTTGTAATAAACTTCTATAGGTTTATTACCTTATACATATATTTATTCCATTTATTTTAATGACATATATATTTACTTAATTATTTAAGTCCATGTGAGGTGATTTTAGGATGTTCGGTTCATAATTTCAAAATGTCTTCAGTGCGCTAATCATGGCCCATGAGGTCATTATTCCATCATATCAGAAATAATTACCATTAAATAATTATCGTATTTCTGCATTTATTATACTTTTAAATCCATAAATTAAATATAGTTATGAAAAAAAGAAATTACATTACAATCATAGTGACGGTAGGTCGTATGTACGATTCACTAATATTCCCAATTTTTCAACAAACATGATAGAAGGAAGATATGAATCATATTATACATAAAGAATTATTATTATAAAAAAATATTAAAATAACTCTTTAAATGAATTTATATAAATCATCCATGTGGTGTGGTGATGAAAATACCAATCACATCGCTTCTTGAAAGTGGTAATCCACACGTACTCGTGTACATCATTATCATTTTCCAATAGATGGAAAGGTAATAAAATAGATGATATATTATCTTTATAAAATGAAACATACATAATTTATATGATATATATACCTTAAATAATTCATAATTATCATCCAAGAGAGGCGGTGATTGAAAATGAATTATATTAATTTGTGAGGTGGTAGTCCGACATACACTTGATCGATGGTTTTCTTTCCCATTTGATGGAAGAGGTGAAAGATACCTAATGGGTTAAAAAAGATCTCAAGGGTACCTCGGGAAATTTCAATGCTTGTAACCCATCATTTTTTTTGGAAAAAAGGCCTGGTGCATGGTTTATAATAAATAGTGCAAGAATTCCCATGGTTTGGAAAACTGTGCGGATTGTGTATTTTTATGGAGAGCCATCTCACATGGTTAGTGAATAGCCATGTGGCATAACCATGCAAGCACCCCTTCTTCCTAGGTACTCATGCCTGGTTTGAGCACGTTTTTTCAAACTGTTTATACAAACCTTTCACAAACTAAATTTTTGGTACAATTCCAGTTTTCACTTATTTATCTAATTATTGTACCCTTATCATCCCTAACCGAGTTTATTTGTCATTAAACTATTTCTCCTCTAATTTGGGGTTTTATTAAGATCTAAACATGGAATATAGAGATCTCCATCATCCAGAAACTGATCGAGCTTCTATTCATCATGCTGTATGTGCAACAGTAAGTACTCGAGCTATCTTGAGCCCTTCTCCATCACTTTTTCTCTTGACTAAGATATCTTGGTATGAGTGTTTTACTCCTTTTCATAGATCTAATATGATCTAAGAAAAATCAAGGGCTGATGTCAAAGGATAATATTCATAAAAACCTATGTTCGGTGGTCTATAACTCATCCCTAATGTTCGTTGAATTTGTATTTTTCGTATGGGGGCACCAATTTCATCAGGTTCCATTTATAGAATTTATATTCCATGTTTGTAATCAATAATACTATATGGTCATCCTCTTTTAAAATATGTGATTAATTATTAGTGATTATATCCACAACTCCATACTTTCCATGTCAAAAGGTTATTCCATAATTATGTTTTAGTGTTCTGACACATTTTCACCACTGTTCGGGTGTGCCATGGCTTTAACACTAGGTGATATTTTGTATATTAAATGTCTTGAATTATATTTTGAATTGAAAAATGGAATGTACCAGGTGTTCTCACCACTTTACCCGCCAAAGG
Source organism: Viscum album (assembly GCA_963277665.1). Classification (NCBI taxonomy): domain Eukaryota; kingdom Viridiplantae; phylum Streptophyta; class Magnoliopsida; order Santalales; family Viscaceae; genus Viscum; species Viscum album. Next base: position 608,005,957 of record OY728133.1, on the reverse strand, counting down.
TAATTTCTTGAGATTGATAATTAAATATGAAATGTGAATTGGAAAGTATACTAGGTATATGACTTGGACATAAATGTAAATGATTAATTGGTTCAATATTCATTGAACACATCACCAAATTAATTCAATGTATCATAATGAACCCTGAGTTTGGAATATTCCTTGAATGGGTTAAATGGTTGCATTCTACTTTTCCTTATCACGCTAATTAAAGTCAACGATTTAACCAAATGACTATATATCACATGCTACTTGACCTTATCACACTAATGAAAGGGAAGGCTTGAACCGAATGATATATTACATGAATTCATAATTAAACATAAATGGAATTACTTGAGCTCACCTCAGATTTTGGTCAGAGAATTCCATGACCACTTAGGGAACCCCATTCTAATTCAAAGAAATAGCTTTCTTAGGTTGATACCCACCTAGATCATGATCCTTGTTTGTTCTAGGATTCCCAGTATGACACTGTAGGATCCTTTCATTGTAATTATAGGATTCCTTGGATATACGCTTTGGATCCAGAATTGACATGTAGGTTCAATGGTTACAGCCCGTAGGTCCCTGCCTCTGCAAACTGCCATTTTACCTTATACTCAGAAGGCACCTTATTATGGAATGCCTTGGAACATGTTCCTTGGATTACATTGTTATCCTTAGCTAGGCTATAGTTACTACTGAGTTGTTAACCCTTGAGGTCTACGTTGCCTTGGTTACTACCTTGGAATGTCAATATTTAGTATCATTGATCATGGTTTCCTTGTTACATCTTGGAACCTTCATTATTTATACTATCACAAGGTGATGTTAGTGTTGGATATGCCTAACGTGACCTATCATTATGAAATTGTTAATTACTTAATTAAATGAACTTTTTATATGTTCAGACACCAGTTGAGGGCTAAAGTTGGTACTTGGGTATTTTTTTACATTGTACTACTTCACTTTATATATATATATATATATATATATTCACACTAGTATATTTCCATTACATGGGACAGATGTTATAGACACCATTAGTGGATGCCCACATAGATTTATCTCTCACCCTCTCTGAGGGAAATGTGGTGCCTGGGGCATATTACCTGGTTACATGTGTAGTCAAAGGGAAGCATATGGCTCCAAACACTTGATTGCTTGTTTTTTAGTATGAATCTTGATAGCAGAGGACCGAGTTAGAACTCAGTATGCTTGGGATAGTCTTTTGATTCCGTTTTAATTTTTTGAAACATGTAATTCCATATGTTTGAATCAATTTTTTCTAGTTTTCTAGTGACATTAAATACCATAAATTGTTAAATTCAATTTCAGTTGTATCATTTATTGTTACTATTGACTCTATTTTCTATTATGCCTTTAGTTTACCTATATTTCTTCCACTACATACATATGTTTACTTTCACCCACTATTCTACACTTTGGTAATAAGGTCATAGTTTCCCAATGGATACACCCAAGGCCCTCACTTCAACTTGGCAGCCTCTGGCATTTTTGGAGATGTGCTTCATGTCATGTGGTCCACTGAGCTTAGGGAACATATCGATTGGCATCTAAGTGTAGGACATCACAAAGTGGTATTAAATGAATTTTTCCTTCCTACATTACTATTTATAGACAATAGATTGAAGATTAAGAACACGTGGGACTTGGTCGTAAGTCATTATTAGGCATTAAGAACCCATGTTCGGGGTAAAAACTAATTTTCCAAAATTATAATTATTGTTATTCTTTTTCCTATTATATTTTATATTATTTCCCCATTTTGTAACTCACATGCTATGTAGTGTGGTTGATTATTACTTTGGTTAAGGATTTTCTTTTATCATTGGATTGATGTGATGAGTGTATAGGGAATTGTTACATGAATCATTATAGGCACATAGAATTCACATGGAATGCATATTACCTAGCCATATAGGTTAATTTAACTACTTTTCATTGCTTGATATTCTTGTGATTATTGAGTGATGTTATGGTAGTTATCTTATGATTGAATTACTTTTAGTTTCAGTTGAGTGATTTCCTACATCAATTCATATGGTATGTGGACCCTAATGTGCTGGATGAGTAATTTAATGATTCAATCCATTATGATATAAATAAATGGGTTTTGTTTTTTGTTAATAGGTTTATGTGCACTGATTCCTTGGAAATGGCTATCACTTATAAAGTGAATCAAGAAATATAAAATGAATTGGTTGTACGTCCTTATCCTACCTTATCGTGTCTATGAATACTAAATGAGTGAACTTGGAAATTAAATGTAAAATTAAATGAATGTTATACTTGAGCACTTAATGATACCTAGCCATATAAGTTGGTAGTTTGGGATAGTATTCCTTGGGTAGTGATTTTTCTAACATTTTGATTCTGCTAGTGATGTTATCTTATGCTTTGATGCTTGTTATGAGGTGTGTTCTAAGCATTTATAGACCAATTCTGACATGATGTCCTTGTGTTGTTCTCCAAGAGGGAGGTGATAACCATGCTCCCGGCATGGTGGGCCTTGACCTTCTAGTATTACATCCAGGACTTCCATTTTCACAAAATTTACACTTTCTTTGAAACCAAAACCAACCACTAGAATCATTGAAGTACACAAACCATCTCATTGAAACCATAAACCCCTTTAAAAAAACATTTTTAACACCATCATCAAGATATCACATCACTAAATCATACACATCAAACTCAACTTGATATAAAAATAAATAAAATCACAATATAATTAAGGGTAAACATTTCTTAACAACCCCTAATTTCACATTAAAAGGAAAAATTCATTTAAAAAACCACCCTTGGATTTATGAACCTATATATTTTACAAAAATATCCTTAAAACCCTATTTTTAGTAAATTATAACAACATGATATTGAAATTTAAATCCAGCTATATTTATATTAGAGGTGAGAATGACATTTAGAAATTAATATCAAAAATAAATGTTCATGTGGAGTGTGTTGGAAAGGAAAAATTCAGAAACACATACCTTAACCTTGTGCGGATGGTATAATACTTCAATGATAAGAATAACATAGCATTATGGATGATCAACTAGCCTATCCACAAGAAAATCAGACCAAAAAAGCCAACCCCAACCCTAGGGTTAAAAAAAGGGATAAATCCCGAATCTAAAAGAAAATAATAGAGATAAGAGATGAGAAATATAGGAGAAACATGTTCTTTATGACATAGAATGTCTGAATAGTTTGGATGTAAGTTTTACAAAACCATGTGCTAACAGTGCGAATCCCTATATCCATATAAGAAAAGGGTCGTTGTTACCTTGTACATAACACACGTCTATGTGTTGGATGTGTGTTTGGTTAAGTCCAACTAGACCCACTACACGAATTAGTCACACGGTTTCTACGAACTATGTGGTAACCATGCTCCACCTAAAAAACCTCCTGAAAACTCCAAAAACCAAATATTTCGACTCGGAATCAAACCTGAACCACAACCAAAAGACCCAAGACTAATATAAGGATAAAATAAAGCAGTATAGAAGGTTGGGTGTGACTAGATAAAATAATTATAAAGGATATTTTATATTACTTTTGGATTTATTTTATTTTTTTTAAAAGGAATCTTTTTACGTATTTTCTGTGGTACATTTTGGTAAAAAGTAAAAATAAATGTTATATTTTAATGTATACAACTTCAATAGATTTTACCAATATAGTATATATTATTTTAATTTTTTCAATTCCTATCTACGATTACATATTTTCTCCAAATAAAACCTCATTTTCCCTTAGTTTTTGGGAATTTCAGTTTTAAAAATTGAGTTCCAATCGAAAGGGATATATCAATATCAAAAAAAATGTTTTTTTATGGGTTAAAAATGATATTTTTATGATAGAAAAACAATAGTATATATATTTCATGCATATTATAGTTCTTTGAAATTTTTTATAATGAATGTTGATTCTAATATAACGCATGATGATGGTTGATCCCGGTATAGCTCTCCAAACATTGGGTATTGATTATGTTATCCAGAGAATTATATTAGAATTTGACCATATGGTTATTCTAATTTTAATGGTTCTTTAAGGGTTTCTATTAAGGGTTATGTGAAGATGATATCCCAAGGAACATACACGAATTTTTTTATGCATTCTTGTCAGTTTTCATAGAAATTTTTTGAATTAAATAGGTAAGATAAATATAACTTATTTTTAAGATATGATTATGTTATTTTTAGGTAAAATGTATTTATTAAGAAATTGTTTTAATGGGTTAGTAGGATTAATACGATACCCACACATTTATGATTTATTATAAAGTATTTTAGGAAATACTTTAGGTAGTAAGGATAATTTTTCATGGGTAAATATATCATTATTTATATGTTCAAAACAATTGTGTTAAAGAGAACTATTTTTATGATTTCATGGCTTTAAACTGGACTAAATAGTTTCACTCTTTCTTTTTGTCTCCCATAATAATATTTTTATCTCATCCCTCATTTATAAATTTTTTATGTAGGTTTTAAGGATGGGTTAGAATAAATAATAAGTCAACATAAAAATCACGAATATTACTCATGGGAAAAACTTGTTTCATTTTAAATGTTTTATGTTGTTGGAAAAATGGATACTAGGTAGAAGTGTCCAAATAGAAATGTGTGATTTATTTATGAAAAACTTATAACCTAATTTCATAATACTCTATACCTAAATGATATTTGGGAATTATAGAATGTGATATTTGTTTAAATATACTATATTATTTAATTTTTAAGGTATAGTCCTTACAAATTATCCTAATATACAAAGTCATATAATCCTTTCCTCTCATCTGGATGATATAAGCCTAAAACCTGCACCCTCATATCCAATTCGAATAACATAATCATTATATTTCTACCATTTATATTGACAAACATGGTCCAATTTTAAACATCCAAAACATATAACATCAAATAAAAATATTGTAACACATACATACATAATTACCTTTTAGGTTTATTGTTTTAGATATTTAGGAAAACCTCTTACCTGAAAATATTGATGTCTTCATGTGAGTATTTTTTCCACTATATCCAGATTTTATTATTACTCACTATGTCTTCAAAATCTCCCAAAAACTTCTACACACATGAAACCTATCTAGATATATTTCATTTAACATAATTTTTCATAACCTATGGAAATTTAAAACATAATAATGGTGGGATTAAATGATTAGTACGTCTAAATGTAAGAATTAACAATTCAATGTCATTAGTGATCATATGTGGAGCATAAGTGTATGATAAAATAATCAATGCAAAAGAATAATATAAAATAATTCATATCCATATATACATGTATTATCAATCATGAAACATGGAATAAATATATCACATAATACATTATTCATATGAATAAACCATCATGATCTAGGCGATGTTAATCTTAGTTCGGGGAATCATTAAAAACACATAGTAAGAAAAGATAAATTGTGTAGGTGTCTTCGGACATAATTTCCATATAACTCTTAAAAATAGAAAAATATACCCTGTAAACTCAAAAAATCTATTAGAAGAAACCAAATTGGTTAACTCCATATCTTTACCCAATGTATTAGAGATCTATATCATGCTCACACATCCTTGGATTATAATATGACCACCCATCCTTGGTTTATAACATGACCAATCATCCTTGGTTTATTATTAAACAAACTATATGTAGTATATAATGGAACCACCCATCATCAAGAAAACTTTATTAGAACTACAACATTAATAAAGGTCATAAATCATGCATTACATTATTGAAATCATAGAATAAACCATTACTCCTTTCATAACGTGATTAATCCATGGAAAATAAAATGGTTACATGTAAATTTCTATAAAACTATCATAATACATCAAGAAAAAGAATATTGATGGTATCATTAAAAAATATCTGCAGTGGATAATAAGTAACATCAAGGGTCATTTTCATTGATTAATATAAATACTTTTAAGTCATCATTAAAACATAGTTGCGTAAAGTACCCTTTCCACTTTGAAAATAACTTTTAAAAACTAATAATTCATGAAAAAAATTAAAATAACATTTCCTTTAAATAATATTATAAAATTATAAATGAATCTTAAAATAAAATAATGGTCATGCTGGTTTTAAAATCAATTCATGTCATAAAGGTCAAAAATAAAAATTCTTTTAAAACATTTTTAAAGGGAGTCAAAAGGGACCCATAAGGAAAATATTAAGAAATTATCTTTTGAATCCAATTTTAAATAAAGAAAAATATCATATAAAATAAATAATGTAAATAATTTATTTTAATAAAATAATTATCTTGAAATAATTTTCGAAAATATAGATACAAAATAAGAATATCACTAATATAAAAGATGATATATGATCAGTATCACTTAAAAACATATCTCTGGATGTTTCTTTAATAAATAAGGGAGGAAATAAAAACTAACATATAAATCACATTCATAACCAAATTATAATAAAAAATATGTGGTTCAAAAGAAAAAATACGATATGATTTCCCTCAAAGTAAACTTGAACAAAAATAATACTAAAAAGAAGGGCAATTGTAACGGAAAAATTTTATCACATTGGTAACATTAAATTTATAAATTCATTATAATAAAAAATATGATTTGGTAATAAAAATACCATTAATTTAATGAAATTATAATTAAAAATTCATTCTTGAGGAATTAAATGAACAATAATAGTAAATCATGTTGAAATACATGAAACATGTCTCAATAATATGAGGCAAAGACAAATAAAACCCTTGAAAAGATCAAAACATTTAAAGTGATAATTAATCCATGAAGTGATTATGTGAAAATATTTAAATCCACATAAAACAATTAGAAATGAATAATAAGAATTTTAGAGATATATTCTCATATAATCATAAAATAGAAAATTGAATGAGGTAGAAGTATAACATTGTGAATGAAAATTGAGTTGAGAAACCCCTTACCACTTTGTAACATTAAAGTCAAATCCCCATGGATGAATCAAATTTAATCATAACTTAAAATACTAGGATTTATAAAAGGATTTTTATACAATGTGTAAAATTGTATTATATGAACCATATAAAATAAATTAGATATAACGACCCAATGTTTTATCAATAGAAATTTCGTTCTTATAATTATTTCATATAATCACATTAAATCACAACCTAATGAACTACTAAGTACTATGTGACCTTTAAACATAATATTGTCAATTTTGTGAATTAAATTTTGAAAATATGATGTACATAGTTGCGATCAATAATATTTTTGGAGTCCAATAAGACAAACATAATTTTTAGTTAATAGTAACTAACCCTTTTGAATAGTAATGTTACACTTATGAATAGTAATATGACCATATGAATATTAAATCTTCCATAAGAATAGTAACCTCACCCATGAATGTATAAATAAATTTTAGGCATCTTATATAAGGGATAATATGACCATAGAAAAGTATTTTTATTTTTGTAAGTCATATATAATTAATTAAAATTAATTAAATAATTTAAAAAAAATGTACTTTCCAAAAATAAAAAATCATAAATTATCAATTTTATGTATTCTTGTTTTAAGATAATCTAATAAGACCTTATGTTATTTTTGAAAACATCATAAACTAACGTATAGTTTTAAAAACTGTATTTTTCAAGTAAATTATGATATTAATTACAAATTATATTAATTATATTTGTAAAATTATTTTTTAAAAATGGAGTTAATTTTTTGATTCTATGAATGAAAAATGGTTAGGGTGAATTTTTGGGATTTTTCTAAAATAAATGAATTTATATGAATAGTAAAATACAATAATTTAAAAATTAAGCTAAATACATGATTTATAATGTCATAGATGATGTTCTCCTGATGTAATCTCAATTGGTTTTAACACACATGAGTGTATTACTATATTTGGTCATGGAATCATCACTATTTCTGGTCTTTAGGAAAATTAATAAACTATGGAATTAAATATTATTAAAACCCTCCTCCCCTTCACTATAAAAACCACCCACACTCTTTTTTACTCTTCACTCCTCTCAAGCCTTGATCCTTCCTTAAATTATTCCAAAATATATCCACAATATCCTCCCCAACGTCCAATATCCCTTTGTCTCCTAAATAGTCCAAATCCTCTCCCCTTAAGAGGCTCTCAAGGAAGATTAAATCAAGTGGTAAATTCCCCTTTTCTTTTCTTCCATTTTCTTTTTGTGTTCCATTGTTACCTTTTTATTCCTAAACTATCTTCATCCAAATGGTTTGACTAATAAAGTAACATAAATGTAATTTAATTTTTTATGAAAATGGGATATTTCATTATCATATCTCTTTTCCCCTTCTTTTATACGAAATAAATGAAAACACTTCCTGAGATGTGTTAATATATCGCATTCAGGGACTATGGGTCATAAATTTCTATTAGAATATTCAATTCATTCCATGAAACCATTTTTATGGTTTATACATAAAATTAAATATTTATTTTATATTATTTTATGTTATATAATCCTTTTTCACACATGATGTTAAATAATAACACAAAACTAGTTAATTATGAGAAAAATCACCAAATTAATCCATGTGTTTATCTTTAATGTTTTATATAATGATTCATTATCACTTCAAATAACCAAATTAATTTTATTACCATATAATCTTCTATATTTTCACTAATTTCATATAACTTATATTCTGTAAAACCATCCATATTTAACATGATTCCCCCTTCATGAAAATTAGTAAATAGATCATAAAGACCAATAAAACCAACGAACCCAAACAATGAAATTGAACCACTTAACCCATCAAAAAAGTAATTTATGAACATAAAAAGAATATAATAAATATTTTACATAAATAGTAAGTTATGTAATTATTGATTATTGACATTAATTTCATTATTCAGGTCATTAATATCTAGTGGAGAACACCATCTAACTTAAGTTACGGGATCCTCTATATTTCACTTTTATTCAATAATGTCCTCTATGTTATTCCATTTTATGTGTAATCCCTAATGATGGGGTATGATTTTTCACCCCCTCCCTTATTTCCCTCATAATTTATAAGTGAGTATAATCCCCTTTGTATCTTATAAATCCCAAAAAATACACCTGATACCTTGCCGATAATCCGTAAGGGATTCTACAAGAACCTCCTTTGATCCTTTGGGTTGCCTTATCTTCCTTTTAACAAAATTAAGTCATCTTATCTTTTTATGTGAATATTCAAAATATTTTTTTCATATAAAAAATTAATTTATCAAGACGCCTTAATCATTATCTTTCTAGGATATATATGTTTTTAGGTGATTCCATCCTCAATACTTTTCGACAAGAAAACCTATTTTGATTGAACTCAAATTCTTACCTGATTTCAAGTGAAATCTATCATCTGTTTTAAGACACAACTGTATTTATAAAATAATATTTTTTTTAACCTCTTTTGATCACTTCTAATTTTATATAAAGTATTTTTCCCTTTTCTATTTTAAAGTACCTATAGTATTTCTCTTAAAATCGCACAAAAAATGTTTTAATACTAAAATTTATTAAATAGTTTTCTTATGTATTGTTACTTCTACTTTAAATAACATGCCATGATATATGCCTATTTTCCTTATTAATTTCCATATATATTTTATTTCCTTTCTTTCAGGGACACATTCATGATACACCCATATTTTATGCTTTATGACATTATTATGGTACCCAATTCTTTCCATGGGTAACCCTTATGTTTAACTATGATTGATTATGTATGATTCTTTATGTGGGAAACATATTCTTGAAATTTTAAGATGGGTGAACCCAGATAGAGGTCTAATTCATTTGGTAAATTTGAGTCTCATGAGACATTATGTGTGATGGTCTTGGAGATAATCCTTGGCATGTGCTACCATGTGCGACGATCTAAGAGGTTATACTAGGCTTATTCTACCATGTGAAACAGTCTTCGAGAATAGCCTTGAATTGTGCTAAAGTAATGTTTCGGGTTTTTTTCCACGTTACTATGACTTCATTTTTATATGATTCCATGTTTATATGTTAGGATTCCTTATGTTACATGCCTTTTTATATCATTGTTTCATGACTTCTATTCCATGTTCTATTGTTTTGTTCTTATGGATATTCCCTTATTAGGCTATTTAGCTAATCCCTTTGTTCATGTGTTCCCCAAGTTACCATATGCATATGTTTGATCACATTTGAAGTTATGAGCTCTATTTGAATATTAAATAAAGAAATGTTTTATTTAGTTTTATGTTTTATTTTTTATGTACCTAGTCTTCCAAGACACCAGAATTAATGATACTTGGCTTGTACTATGATGTATAATTATGATTAAAATATTTCAATGTAATATATAAAATTATAGGGTCACTATAGTTGGTATCATAGGATGGTCTAGTTATTTTTGGATATTAGGAATAGAGATCTTTAGTAAGAACCTTAAGGATTATACTAAGTATAAGAAAACACCCCTAATGTTTGGTAAGTATAGAGTAAGTGGTTTATCAGGAAAATTCATCCTTTTTTGGATACAAAAAGGTAGAGGTGTCTCTGGAATAGATGTATCTATGGGTAAAAACTAAAAACATTTCTTTGATCTGGACTTGAATTGGAACTGTTGCATAATAACGGGCCTTGTTGTAATCTTGGTTTGACACTCCATGGGGTTATGATTTTGTGAATTAGTGTGCTTATTACAATCCATTATTATGGGAATAAAAAAAGGCCTATAAGAATATATGTTAAGAAATAGAACAAGGATAACCTAGATTTAAACCAAGGGAATCACAATTTATCATATAATTCTTCTTTACAAGTTCATCCCCTTATGTTCGAAGATACTTTTTAATTCTAAATTACTAAGTGTTAAATCCCTCTAATTGTACATTAATTTTCTTAATTAATGGTGGGAAATTGAATAAAATGTGCCAATAAGAAATGTGATAGGGAAATTGAAGATTTACCTAATGATATGCATGATATGATAGGGACGGGTAATCAAAACTACATGACAGTAATTTCCCAGCTAGCACAAGTTATGAATAATAACTTGAATCATGTGGAACACCATCCTCTTATAAGGAAATATAATTTTTCTGTTGAATCCTTCATGCAGAAAGGTCCTCTCATGTTTAGTGGGTCTTTCGATCCCCTCCTTTAGGAACAATGGATTAAATCCATTGAAAATAAGTTTTTTTTACTCTAGTGCTTAGAAGAAGAGAAAGTCGGACTGACAGTCAATCATTTTGATAGGGATGATGATCAGGGGTGGACACTGATCCAGAATATGAATCCCTAGGTAGAAATTGATTCCATGTAATGGGAGTAATTCAAGAAAAAAAATTTCAAAAACAAATTCCCCAATCCCTATATCTCAATATGGAATGAAATTTCCACAGGATCAAGCAGAAGGAAGATGAGTCCATTGGGGAATATGAAGCATAATTTACAAGGATTGCAAGGTAAACATATGGATTTATATTGAAAACTAAAATCAAGGTGGATCTCTTCTTTAGCGGACTAAATCTGAGTCTACAAAAAACATTGGTGAATTGAGACTTTGATAGTTATGAGGATATTTTCTATTTTACCACCAATGTGGAAATAGAGATCATAGACTCTCATTAATATCATGGGAATGGTGGAAAGAAGAGGAGGATATAATCTAATGTTGGAGGTCCCAACAATAATTTCCATTATGAAAAGAAGCCTGATCATCCCATGTGTAAATATTATGGGAAGAAGCATCCTGAGAAATATTTAAAGGGAACCAATAATTACATCAAATTTGGAAACATGGGATATTTGGATAAAAACTACTGATTGAAAATGAATAATCCCACTAATGTGGAAGAATAAATTAAGGTTCATAAAAACACTCAACCAGTGGTTCGGTGTTAAAAATGAAAGTATAATGGGCATTATGTGAACAATTTCTCTATGTTGAGGGTTGTCGAAGGCAATCAACCACAAAATCCAATGCAACATGGATGGTCTTATGCTATCACTACTGGTGAGGTGGATCCAGACAACGATGTGGTTATATGTATGCTATTTATTCCTTCAAGAATATTGAATATACAATTTGATTCTGGTTCTACATATTCTTTCATATATTTAAAATTTAGTAGAACTATTCGAACACCACATCAAAATTTGGAGGATAATTTATCTATTAGAATAATTAATGGGGAAATTATTTTATCCATGGTTTATAAATCCTCCCTAGTTAACGTTTTTGGACTGAACCTCCCAGAAAATATCATCATTCTTCATTTAGTAGAGTTCGATGCTATCTTGGGCATGGATTGGCTGTCTTTGTACAAATCCAACATCCATGTCAGGAAAGGGAGATCACTCTTCACATCTCGAAGCATCCTCTATTTTTTTACAGATGTAAGGATAAAGATAAATTTTATTTAGAATAATTATCTCATGTATGGATATTAACTCCTTATGAGAAATCATGCCTAGCTCAAATTATTGAGACCAAGTAGAGAATCATGCTTGAAGACATGCCCATCATGAGGGATTACACTGATGTATTCCATGAATAGTTGTTGGGTATTCCTCATGATCAAGAGGTTATGCTCACAATTTAACTTATTCATGGATATCTACCTATATCAAAGACACCTTATAAAATTTCCACCATAGAGCTGGAATAGCTGATGAAGCAGTTACATGATAATTTGAAGGAGGGTTTTATATGCCCGAGTGCTTCACCATGGGCTACACTAGTCCAATTTGTGGAGAATAATGGATAAATGTGACAATCTATTAATTATAATGAGCTCAATAAAATCATGATAATGAAAAATTATCTACTTCCATGGATATATTATTTGTTTGATCATCTTTCATGGGATAGTTATTTCTCTAACGTGGACTTTCGGTCAAGATATCTCCAATTAAAGGTGACGAAGGTAGATATTCTCAAGACTACCTTTTTAATGAGGTATAGACACTATGAGTTCATAGTGATTCCCTTTAGACTCCCTAATGCTCCTGAAATTTTCATTTATTTAATGAATATAGTCTTTATAGGTTACCTTGACAAATATTTGGTTGTCATTATTCAAGATATTATGATATACTCCAAGAGAAAGGAGGCACATGAGGAGAATTTGAATACTATGTTAAAGATAGTGAGAAGGGATAAGCTATATGAATAGTACAATAAATGTGACTTCTGGATGGAGGAATTTTCTTTCTTAGGTAATTTTATCACCACCAAATGGATATCTATGAACCCTTAAAAGAAAAAGGTGATTGAAGAGTTACATATGCCAATATCTGTAATGGAGATACATAGCTTTCTAGGTCTATCCAGGTATTATTGACGATTTGTGATGAACTTTTCATGATTTTCAAACCCAATGATAAAGCTGAAATGGATGTGATTAATGTTTTTTTGGACTCAAAAATGTGAATACTACTTTATGGAGTTGAAAAGAGGCAAATCACTATGACATTACTCACACTCCCAACAAGTGGAGAACTCTTTGTATGGTATAGCGATGCTTCAAAGAAGGTATTAGCTTATGTGATGATTAAAAATGATAAACTGATATCATATGGATAAAGGTAGAAGAAAACACATGAGAAAAACTATGCTATAAATGATTTGGAGTTGGTGGATGCGATCATTGTGTTAAAAATATGGGGGCATTATCTAGATGGGGAGATGTGTGAGATAGATACTAATAAAAAGAGTCTCCAATATAAATTCACACAAAAATATATTAATATGCGATAGTCGTGATGGATAGAGCTTGTCAAGAATTATGACTTCTCAATCCACTACCATCCTAAAAATACAAACAAGGAGGAAGATGCTCTGAGTAGAAAGGATCATGCATCTTTATCAATGATGAGAGTTGAGAAGGATCTAGTATTGGTAGATTTTCTTAGTATGGACATGGGAATCATTAAGGGAGGAACATCATAAATCTATTCTCAAATGATTGCTCAATCATCCCTCATGGAGAAAATGAGGGATGCTTAATGAAAATATGTGGGAATTATAAAAAGGGTGGAAGCTTTTAGAAATGGAAAATCCTAAAAGTACAAGATTGATGAGGATTGAGTTGTATGATTTGGGTCATGATTATCTGTACCATCCGATCCAGAGATAAAGAAGGATATTCTAAATTAAACACATAGCTCAACCTTCTCTATCCACCCAGGGTGCACAAAGATGTATGAAGATCTCCAAGAGAACATTTAGTGGGACAATATAAAGAAAGATATTGCTTAATATACACCATGGTGTCTTGTATTTCTATAAGTGAAGGATGAAAGAGATAATTATAAAGGGATGGTGCAACCACTACCCATAAAATCATGGAATTGTTAGAACATCACCATGGACATTGTTACTAGACGTCCAAGGAAATTGAGAGGAAATAATACACTACTGGAAATCTATGTTTTCCCAACGGTTTCAAACCATTGGGAAAGGCCCTCAAACCGTTGGGGAATATTATCCCAACGGTTTTAGAAACCGTTGGGCTGTGAGGCGTTGGGAAAGCCTTATATCAACGGTTCACGTTGAACCGTTGGGGAAGGCTGTTTAGATTTCTGTTATACCAACGGTTTAGCTGAACCGTTGGGAACATCAGTGTAGAGGGGAATGCCAATAGTTTTAAAACCATTGTGATAAACATATAGGGGGTGTATAACCCAACGGTTTTGAACCGTTGGGAAATGAAGGAAATGTAGTAGGGGTATAACCCAACAGTTTTAAACCATTGGGAAATGCAGGAAATGCAGCAGGGGTATAACCCAACAGTTTTGAAACCATTGGGAAATGCAGCAGCACACATATAACCCAACAGTTTTGAAACTGTTGGGAAATGCAGAAACACACATATAACCCAACGGTTTTGAAACCGTTGGCTTATACCCCAATTAATTTAAAATGAAACAGCCTGCAATCAACTGTAGGCTGCAATGAAAACTCTGAGAAAAATGTGCGATCTCACAAAAAACACACTACAACCTGCAAAAACAGAAAAAAAACACTCATTCTGTGTGTTTAGGAACACTGCAACCTGCAATCAACTACAGGCTGTAATCACGGAAAACCCACTACAGCTTGCAATCACAAAAAACACACTGTAGCCTGCAATAAAAAAACACACTACAGGCTGAAATCACAAATATAAAACACTAATTATGTGTGTTTAGGAACAATAAAACCTGCAATAAAAAAACACGATACACACATAGAAAACTGACTTCAATCACCTGTAATCACACGAAAAACACACCAGAAACACATAGATATAATCATCTCATTTTTGAAGGCTTACTCACATCCCTTCCCCTTGAATGGTTCACATATTGATGTGGTAGAGAGACCAAGAACCAACAAAATGTTGTCTTGTTCATCAAATAGGGAGGGAGATATTGGAAATTCAAGTTTATAACTCATATATGAAGAATCCCCTGCCTCAATCCTGAGCTATCAGATAAGGGTTATTAGTTTTGATTACTTCAATATAAATTTGATATTTTTTCGATGAATTTAATCATTAAATATACTATCCTAGAAAGATACTTACACTATGACCATTATAACCCTTTTGTTCCTAGAGTATAATGATGGGGGAATCATATACTATGGGGCAATGACTTCTATAATGTCAAGAGATTTAGTTATATTGTTGCATTTATCAAGGTATTAGTTTGTGTTTAAGAGAGGGATATTGGTCAGGCTTCTATGACAAATAGATTCTATGGGGATAGATATTTACTTGATTCATGAGAAATAATGCATGACTAATTTTCAAGGGGATCTGCTATGATGACATCCAACATGGTGTTTGTGAGTTGTTATGAATCATTTATATCATCTATTGGGCTCATGTTGGAAATTTTATATCAAATTCTAAGAGGATAAGATTACAAGGTAATATTCTATCCCCAATCTGTAATGCAAACATTCAGATAATCCTCAATGACAATCCAATAGATTACTACATGAATTTTAGTATATAACTTCCATAGATGATTTTTATATCCATTGAAATTTGAATGATGATCCATAGGGAGAATCATAAAAACTAACCATTTATCACAGGGGATCATGGTCCTCATGGTGGTACACTAGCTGGTGAGCTATGATATGGACCAAATGCCCATGTTATTTCATACACATGTTGTGTGACAAATTCTAAAAAGTATAGTGAAATATATTAAGTAATGACAACACCTTGAGTGATTAGGTGTTGGAAGGACCCATAGTTGAGTGATAATGATTCTATCATATTATAAAATGATATCTAACACTAACATGATTGATAAGGTAGGGGGAATAGGTCTTGAGTGACTAGAACCTTGTACCTATCTAGTGAGTTATGATATGGACCAAATTCCCTTGTTGTTATTTCATACACATGTTGGGTGAGAAATTCTAGCAAATATAGTGATATATAATAAGGAATGACAACACCTTGAGTTATAAGGTGCTAGAAGGACCCTTACATGATTGGTGATGAATTTATCATATTATAACATGATATCTAACCCTACCATGATTGATACGGTAGTGGTCAATATAATGGCCTCACCTTGAGTGATAAGGTTCTAGATGAACCCAACCATGAGTGATAATGGAGCGTTTGGAATGTGATATTAGACATAACTTGGTTAATATGGTATTATTTCAGAAAATGGATTTCCATTTATCATAATGTATTAACATGGATGTTTGTTGAGTGAGAAGGTTGGTATGTGATATATAGTTGTATGAGACACTACCTTTAGTAGTATGGAAGATGTTGGGATCTTCCATACATATCTTCACTTTACTTTCATGTTTAAAATTAATCCAATGGTGTTCATGGATCTCATGAATGAGATCTTCCATACATATCTCAACTCATTCATTGCAGTGCTTATTGATGACATCCTTATATACTCACTGACCATTGATATACACATTGAACACCAATAGATTTTTTTGTACGCTTTTACCACATTATATGTTCTATAAGATCTCAAAGTGTCACTTATGATTCCATAAAGTATGTTTTCTTAGGCACGTAATCTATAATGTGGGAATTTATGTGGACCCAAAGAATGTATAGGTTGTGGTGTCATGAGAAGGCATATGAAAAATGATTGAGATTGTGGGTTTCCTTTGTTTATTCGGGTTTTACATATGGTTCATTTAAATATTTGCCCCTTTAGAAGTGCATATGACTAGGATTACTATGAATGTAGTTATGTTTGAGTGGTCAGAAAAGTTTAAAGAGGCCTTCCTAAAATGTCACTGAAATTTTGATCCTACTGAATTACTATAAATTATGATTCAAAAATGAGGTCTCCAAATTGATCCTCGAGCATGAATTGGACTTATGGAAATTTATTGAATTGGACACAGAGTTGTAGTATCTATGTGGAAGGTTTTATATTGTCCTCATCATATCACATATGAGAATGTGCCAACATTGGAATGATGTTAAATCAAAAATCATAGTCAATGTAATATTTTCAAATATTGATAACATTTATCATTAAATACAAGTACAAGGGTCTAATGTTTCTCAACATAATGACGTATTAATCTTGATCTATAATGGATATAACATTATTACATTCCATAGTAATTGTACCTGGTTGGATTATGCATGGGGATTTTCCTTCTCCTACTAGACTCACTAAATGGGTCTTCCATGGTTTCTACAACATTGACAGTCTAAGTAGGGCCATTTCTTGCATTGGACACAGAGCTGTAGTATCTATGTGGAAGGTTCTATATTGTCCTCATCATATCACATATGAGAATGTGTCAACATTAGAATGATATTAAATCAAAAATCATAGTCAATGTAGTATTTTCAAATATTGATAACATTTATCATTAAATACAAGTACAAGGGTTAGATGTATCTCTACATAATGACGTATTAATCTTGATCTATGATGGATATAACATTATTGAATTCCATAGTAATTATACCTGGTTGGATTATGCATGGGGAATTTCCTTCTCCTACTAGACTCACTAAATGGGTCTTCCATGGTTTCTACAACATTGATAGTCTAAGTAGGGACATGGATAGAATTATAGATTCTTCTATGAATGTGCCTTATCTGATATACTCTGGTCCTACAAAATCATTATGCAGTTCCCTAATTGGGTTCAAGGAACTCAAGTTCATCTCCATACTCATCCACCTGCCCAACCCCCCCCCCCCCCCACCCCCCCACCCCACCTGGACAGCCCCCCTGCCCAGCCCCCCTCCCCCCTGCCTAGCCTAACCCACTATACATCCCACCCCCTCCCCCACCTGCCCAGCCCCACTCCCCCCACCTAACTAGCCCCCCTCCCCCCTACCCAGCCTACGACCCACCCCCACCCCCTTCCCATCCCACCCCCTCCCCACCATACCCCATACACAGCCCCCTCCTCCCCACCTCACCCCTGCCAAGCACCCCCGCCTCCCCCACAAATTCCCATAGGGTAGTTGATTTTAAGTTTTAATTGTATTTTTTTGGTTTTTGGTGACCCATTCAGGATTCAATCCATGGATACTTTGGAAAAATTAGGCGTTTTGAGATATTTTGGGGGGGTTTAGTTTGGGAGAACTCGTGTACATGATGTGTAGTTTTGAGAACACACATCACGTGTTTTTCGTACTTGGGAAAGATGGGTTTTGGGAACTAAAAGATTTATACAAGGGGGTGGGTTACATGCCATGTAGTGGTGAATCGGGGTGTGGTAGTGGAAGATGACCATATAGGGGATAAAGCTATATCTAGTGCGAGGTACATGGATAGGCATTGTTGATAGATGATCAGTTGGAGACATTGTTGATCGATGATCACATTTTTCTAATCGTTGATGTATTGGTGCTGCCATCAACATGGTTGTTCTTTCACCCCCATATCTTATCTTTTCTCACCCCTAGAACATCCCCCCCCCCCCCTCTCCCCTACCTACACAGCCACCTCCAACCCCCTGTCCAGCCCCCTCCTCCTCACCACACCCCTGCCCATCCCCCCCCCCCCCTCCAGCACATCCCCCCTCATCTCCACCTCATTTTGACCTCTTCAATGTCAATCAAAATGATTCTATACAGGTAAATTACAACAAAATTGCAACCTAAAATGATATATTGCTTTTGTTCATAAGTGGGTCATAATAGAGAGTACATTACAGCAAAATGGAATCAAAAAATCGAAAATAAATGAAGGCATACATACTGATTTAAAGTGAATGAACAGAAATTACTTGAACCAAAGATAAGATGACCAGTTAGAAAGTAGAGTTAGAACCCTCGAGAGCAGGTAGGGAAGCAGGGTTCCAAACACAACCTAAAATCGTAAGGGGATCATAACACGTACCCATTTAATGCAGAAGAATAGAGCGTTGGAAAACCATACCTGTCGCACTGGGAAGTAGGGTTCGCGTTGAGAGTCGGTTGGGAAGTAGGATTCATGTCATTCTATTGGAAAAAAATCTTCCATATGGGTGTGTCTAGCTATGGTTTAGGGTAAAAAGAGAAGGGTTATGAGTTCTTATAGAGATTTTGGAAAAAAGCGTGAGTGTTGATGAGAAGGGAGCTGTGATCGGTGAGTGGCGAGCAGCGAGTGGCGAGGGGTGGTTAGAATGGGAGCGGCGGAGAGGGGTGGTCGTTCTGGGAGAGGCAGTGAGGATAGGAGGAGTATGGGATTGGCGCTGAGGGTTTGGAGAAGTGCAGCCTAGGTATTGGAGAAGTATCCCGATAGGACTGCGAAACGCCACAGGGTGTCGTCCTAGAGTAGGGCCAAATCACGACATGACCACGGCGTGACCGTGGCATGTTGGCCTGGTCCAGCGACATCTGCAGGGCAGCATCTTCTATCCAGGAGTGAAGGGAGTGGGAGGAGGCTGGAATGCTAGTGGAATGGGGCTGGTTTCAGGTGCTGGGGGGATGGTGCGGGCTGATTCGAAGGTGGCAGGGGGGGCTATTGCGGGCTGGAATGCTAGTGGCAGAGAGCTGAAATGAAGGTGGATGGGGGCTGGTGTGGGTTGGATATCACTGGAGTAGGGTCAAATCATGACATTACAGCGGTGTGACCACAACGTGACCGTGGCGTGACCGTGACGTGTTGGCCCGGTCCAGTAACATATGCGGGGAACCATCTTCCAGCCAGGAGCGAAGGGAGTAGGAGGATGCTAGAATGCTAGGGGAAGGGGCCTGGTTGCAGGTGGTGGGGGGTGGTGCGGGCTGATTCGAAGGTGGTAGGGAGGGCTATTGTAGGCTAGAGTGCTGGTGGCAGAGGGCTGAAATGAAGGTGGAAGGAGGCTGGTGTGGGATGGATGTCGCTGGAGCAGGGCCAAATCATGGCGTGACCACGGCGTGACCACGGCGTGACCGTGGCGTGACCGCGACGTGACCGCAACGTGTTGGCCCGATCCAGCGACATCCGCGGGGTAGCATCATTCGGCCAGGAGAGAATGGAGCTGGAGGAGGATGGAATGCTGGTGGAAAGGGGCTGGTTGCAGGTGTTGGGGTGATGGTGTGGGATGATTTGAAGGTGGCAGGGGGGCTGTTGCGGGATGGAATGTTGGTGGCAGCGGGCTAAAATGAAGGTGGAAGGGGTCTGTTGTGTGTTATATGTCACTGTAGCAGGGCCAAATCACGGAATTTCTGTGGAGTGACCGCGGCGTGACCGCAGCGTGACTGCGGCGTGACCGCAGCGTGACCGCGGCGTGACCACGATGTGTTGGCCCGGTCCAACGACATCCACGGGGCAACATCTTCTGGCCAGGAGCGAAGGGAGCAGAAAGAGTTTGAAATGCTTGTGGAAGGGGGCTAGTTGCAGGTGTTGGGTGGTGGTGCGGGCTGATTCGAAGGTGGCATGGAGGTCTGTTGAGGGATGGAATATTGGTGGCAGCGGGCTAAAATGAAGGTGGAAAGGGGCAGGTGTGGGTTAGATGTCACTGGATCAGGTCCAAATCACGGTGTGACCGCGGCGTGACTGCGGCATGACCGCGGCGTGACTGCGGCGTGACCGCAGCGTGACCGCGACATGTTAACCCGGTCCAACGACATCCGCAGGGCAGCATCTTCCGGCCAAGAGCGAATGGAGTGGGAGGAGGTGGGGCAACATTCCAGTCATCGTCCTACCGCCAAATGATAGAATAGATCAACTATTTAATATTCTATAACAAGGTATCACCAAAGAAGGTTGTAGCGAGTGACACAATGACGCAACGTCTAAAGGGAAACAAAATGATGGAAAATAACTATCACTACTCTTTGGTTTATAAGACAGCGCACCTCCATTGGAGGGATTTTATTATAAAATAATGGAATTACTTTATCAAAAAATTCATTTAATTATATTTAACATTTATTCTATAACTCATTCAGCACAAATCAAATGCAATAAGTTAAGAAACCATATCAACATAACTATCACTGTGCGTTTTCGCAGATAGCGCACCTCCGTTGGAGGGGTTTTATTATAAAAAAATGACGTTATTTATCAAATGAAATGATTATATAAAAGAACACTTATTCAAGATATGCAAGTCAATATAATTTTTCATAATTAAGAAATAAGGTAATACAATTTAAAGCATTCTTTAATTAAAGAGACTAGAAGAGGGACCCTACCTCAAGGTGGAACTAAGCTGTCCACTTTAGCTCTTGGAGCTTTCTAACTAAAAGTCGATGCTCACCAACTGAGTATACACACCTTCACACACATGCAAGGACACCTAGCCCCTATGCACACACCCACATGGCCATGAGAATGTGCAAGGGGATCCTTACACATATGCTTAAATGCATATACCAATCTCCACTCTCCTGCGTATGCATTTTTATATATATACATGGGCACACCTAGCCCCATACGTGCATAATCATTACCATGGTTGACTATACACGTAACGGGGGAACCCACATACATATAATTACTTACCTATGCGCACGCAGGCGATTCACCCTTGACTTGGTGACTCGAAACCAACAAGCAGGGTTCAACGCACTACAAAAAGGATATTAAGAACCTTAAAACACATAAAGGACCCTACATAACCAGTGAAAAAAACCAACAGCATTAAATCCTTACCTCCATTGGCGAGAACCAAATCCACACGAACCAACACAAAACGATCCAATTCCCTACCAAAAACATAATATGGAGTCAAAAACATTTAAATCCCCAAAATATATGAGGTGCGAGACAAGTAGTAATCATAGAATCTTACCTCGGATCAAATCCGGCAGACTAAAACAATCTGAACCCCTTCTGGCCTCCTTCGTAGAATATAACTACTCCCTGTCCATAGAAACCAGTAAATGACCTAGGTGGACAATGCGATAAAGAAAATAAAATAAAAACTAAACTAAAACATAGCTGTCTCGTGTGACTATACATGTCACCACCTAACATATAATAACCACAATGCGACATGGGTCAAATCATGTTCCTACAAGCAAGGGGGAAACAAATCCGTGTTTCAAAATGATACTATTAAAAAGTACATTCCTATTAATTAACAATTAATCTTCCTATAAATGGTATATAATTAGTTTGGCTCGAGTTTTAGCTTAGTTTGGTTTTGTTCAATACAAGTTTGTTTGGGAAATTACATGGCTACACCATTACTAAATGGTCAAGATAAGTTGTGGTGTAAAGTTATTGTGGAATGGAAGGATGAAAACATTATTATAAGTGATTCCAACTAATCTTCAATGACCAAAACTTCCTAGATGATCTTAAACAAGCTAGATCTTGAGATTTCTTAGATATTGAGTAGGAAATATTGTTAGTGATTGAATATGAATCAACATTCACTAATCTGGTAAGTATATGTCAAATCATATGATTAATATAAGGCTTAAGGAATGAAGATTTGTGATGAAGCTATGACTAATGATGTGATCATGGACCGGTCTTCTGATTTTTTTTCACCTATATATTTGTGGTTAGTATGCTATCTTTGGAAAATATAGGTTTTACATGAACATGGAAGAGGATTTTTTAATTCCTCATTCATGTGGAGGGAATACATCATTTAGCAGTTAGAAGATGAAGTATAAGCACCTCCATAGGTGATTAACCATTACTTAACTAAATTGTTTCTTTAAATAAGAATTCTTATTTATATAAAGATAGTATTAAGAGCCTAGATAGACCCTTAAACACTAACTTGATTATTCGATCATAGATTTCCAAGGGATTGATTATAACAATGTTCCATGGGAGTCATGGAGTCTAATGACGGTAAATGAAAGTAAATAGATTAACATAGTAGACCTATAGATATGGTGTTCACAAGCTGCCTAGGTTTAGATAAAATTATTTAATGATTTTATGGAAATGAAATCACCCTGTCACTAGGTCTCCAAGTGGATAAGATATCAATTGGGATATGAGTGGTCTAACATATGTCTTATAATTTTGATGATATGTGTATGGACTAGATGAGGGTTTAGATCATGTAAAATATTCCTAAGAGGATTGGGTCTTATGGTGATAAATGTGGAAATTGTACGTCTAGTGTTTGATGAGTAAATACTTATGTGGATAGATTGGAATATTCGTGGGTTCTTAGAGTGGGATGGTCCCTTAGAGTCTATAAAATGTATTATGAACGGTTTTACTCCATTTAATGATTCAGAAGTTCAACTAAGGAGATCAAGGATGAGATGCTACTGTGAGTATTGGGTATTGTCAGACATAGTGGAGTTATAATGCCAAGAGGCTTGGTGTGTTAGTGGGGCTGGGTTAAAATACATGATTTTAATGAGGTTCTTGACCAGATTCTTGATAATATAAATAAGGAATGGTTGACATGCCTAGAGAAGACTATAGTGTGTGGGATGAGGATTATGGGATAATCCTATAGAGATGAGTCTATACTATGTGACTGAGAGGATAGAATACGATATGTTTGATATGATTGGGTGAGTGGCCAACCCATGCGAGGAGGATACGATGTATGGAGACACATGGGGTTATTTATGCTATCTCATGGAGACATTTGGGGTTATTTCAACATACTCCAAAAATGTTCTCACATAATGTTATAGAAAAACAAATCCATCTCATGGAAGACCCGAAGGCTACTCTAAATTCCAATGTTTCCTCACACAAACAAGTGAGAAACCTCGCCAATTGACCATAAGAAAAAAAAGAGATTTCATAGTCAAATAAGGGGTGGAAAAAACAAACTAGAAACTGCATATTCAAACAAGTTACCACGTGGACAAGAAATCAAATGCATGATCAAATAAGTGACACCATGAATAAAATTATAATTTTAAAATGTAAAAGGCTCTAATAACCCTCTTGAAACCTCAAAACCTCATAAAACACAAATGGTTTTATAAATTTGGGACACTATAACATATATATGTCAAACAATTAATGTCCTTTAGAATTTAAAACAAAATTGAAAAGGAGAGAAAGGGGCTTGAACATCCACCCTATGAGATGACTCCCATGGATATCATTATATAAAGAACATAGCTTCACATCCGATGAACAAGGTTCATAACCATGCAACATCATTAAATAACCAAAAAAACACTCGCATGTGAGATGCCTCTCAAAAAAGGGCAAATCCATTAAAAAGAATCACATCGAAGAAGAGAAACAATCTCATAAAAATGTATAAAGTCAAACACATTGTATCAACAGAAAGAAAATAAGAAATGAATCTAAATAAGGAAGATCACCCCTCAAACAAATTGGGATACTGATTATAATACACCTGTCCTGCAGTTATTGGGGTTCATGTATGCAAATGTGGAATCAAAAAACATTGATTCAATATACAGGTGAACTCAATGATGTATTGTTGAATCACCCTCCTTTGGATAATTTTGTAAAGGCAAGAATCATCAACAGATCTAAAATAAATCATATAAAACATTGGAACTGACAGTTATATATCCTGAATGAATCGTATAAATACTAATAATAAGTCATAATTAACCTGAATTGAAACTTAAAGAGAGTTAGAATTGATGCTTACACAGCAGAAGGGGGATTCGGGAGCGACCATGAGCGGGAAGCTGCGAGCGGCGAGCAAGATTCGGGATGGGAGGAGGGGAACTCAAGGTGGATGAGAGCGGCGGTAATGACGGGAGGAAGGGAGAAGCCCTGTAGGGTTTGGATAACTGTGGCTTAAAGGGGGATGTGTGGGTGCCGATGAGCGGGGAGCGGCGAGTGGCGAGTGGCGAGTGGCGAGCGGCGAGTAGAGATCAGCGAGTGGCAAGCCGCGAGGGGTGGTCGGTATGGGAGCCCCGGTGAGGACGGGAGGAGTATGTCAGTGGCACCGAGGGTTTGGAGAGGTGTAGGTTAGGAATCGGAGAAGTATCCCGATGGCGGAAGTGATTTTAGATAGATATGTCCCAACGTTTCATTTAAACCGTTGGACAAACCGGTCCATATGACCTATATCCCAACGGTTCATATGAACCGTTGGCATGGGGACTTTTTCACAACAGTTTATTAAAACCGTTGGGAAAAAAGAGTTGTGAATGATGGAATTTCTAGTAGTGATACTATATGGGTCATTGTGGATCATCTTACAAATACATATTATATTATCTCAATTCGAGAGGAGTTCTCATTGGATCAAATTTCACAGATATATATCAATGATTTGGTAAGTCTGCATTGAGTACCATTATCTATTATATCCCATCGAGATCTGATATTCACCTTGAAGTTCTGGAAAATATTCCAACTTGTTATATGCACTGAACTGAACTTTAGTATTGGATTGTTGTTCTCAAACTAATGGAAAATATGGGAAGACTATTCAAAAACTAGTAGATATTTTTAGATCATATTGTATGGATTCAAATGGTGGTGGTACCAACATCTTCCACTAGTTGAATTCTCCCACAACAACAGTTTCCACTCGATCATCTGAATGGCACCGTACAAATCCCATTAAGGGAAAATGTACAGAACACTGGCGTGTTGGGATGAATCCAGTGAGAGTAGGCTGCTAGAACATAAAATTCTTGAAGAAATAGTGGAGAAGGTGAAAACCATTCAACAGTACATCAAGGAATTCCAAATTCGACAAAAGATTTATGTAAACAATCGTCGATGAGACCTTGAGTTTAAAGCTGGAAACATAGTATTTCTCTACATATCTCCATGGAAAAAGTCTTGAGATTTGGGATGAAAGTAAAATGAAGTCTCAGGTACATTTTCCCCTTTGAGATCCATGATTGATTTAGAGTGGGGCCATATCAACTGGAACATCCACCTACCATGTCTAAATTACATGATTTCTTCCACATATTCTTCTAAAGGAAGTACATACCATATCATTCACATGTACTCTCTTTAGAGGTGGTATAGTTGGAGGATGATATTTTTTACGAGGAACAGCTTATAAGGATCTTGTATCATATAGATAAAATTATATATAAATAAGTATGAAGAGGAAACATGGTATCTAGAGGAGGTAATGAAAGAAAACTACTCACACCTGTTTATGGCTTAGAATGAAAAATGAAATATCGAGGGTGAAATTTCATAAGGGGGAATAATGTAATGACCCAATGTTTTATCAATGGAAATTAACTTCTTATAATTCTTTCATATAATCATATTAAATGAAAACATAATGAACTACTAAGTACTATGTTACCTTTAAACATAATATTGTCACTTCTGTGATTTGAATTTCGAAAATCTAACATACACAGTTGCGGTCAATAATATGTTTTGAGTCTGATAAAAAAAACATAATTTCTAGTGAATAGTAAATAACCCTTATGAATGGTTATGTTACCCATATGAATATTAATATGACCCTTATGAATAATAAATCGTCCAAAAGAAATGTAACATTTACCATGAATGTATAAATAGAATTTAGGCATCTTATAAGTAATAATATGACCATGGTAAAATGATTGGTATTTTTGTATGTTATAAATAATTAATTAATTAATTTAAATTAAAATTTATTTCCAAAATGTTGTTCATAAATTATCAATTCTATGTATTCTTGTTTTAATATAATTTTTTAAGACCTTCTGCACTTTTTGAAAACATTATAAAATCAGTTGTAGTTTCAAAATCTGTATTTTTCTAGTAAATTAATATTTTAATTAAAAATTTAATTAATTATATTTATAAAAATATTTTTGAATAAAGTAGATCATTTTTTGATTCTACACATCAAAAAATGGTTTGGGTGAGTTTTTGGACTATTATAAAATACTTGAATATTTGTTGAATAGTAAAATACAATGATTTGCAAGTTAAGATAAATACATGATTTATAGGGTCATGGATGATTTTCTGATGATTTAAGGCCAATTGGTTCAAAATCAGATGATTTTATTACTATTTTGGTCACAAAATCATCATTATTTCTTGTATTTAGGGGAATTGATAATCTATGGAATTAAATATTATGAAAACCATCGTCCCCTTCACTATAAAAAACCACCCACACTCCCCTCTTTATTACACCTCTCAAGCCTTGTTCCATCCTTAAATTCTTTCTAAATCTCCTCCTTAACTCCTCCCCCACGTCCAACAGCCCTTGGTCTCCCCCAAATACTAAATCCTCTCCCCTTAAGGGGCTCTCAAGGATGATTAAATCAAGAGGTAAATTCTTCTTTTCTTTTCATTCATTTTCTTTTCATGTTCCATTGTTCTATTTTCATTCCAAACCTATCCTCATCAAAATTTTATGAAAAATATTGTATGATAAATTTAATGTAATTTTTTTATGATAATGGTATAATTCATTATCATCACTCTTTTCCCATTATTTTATATGAGAGAAATGAGGACACCATCTGAGATGTGTTAATTTATCACATTCAAGGATGACAGGTTATCAATTACTTTTACCATTTTCAATTATGTTCATGAAAAAAAAATTAATGGTTAAACCAGACTATTAAATATGTATTTTATGTTATGTTATGTTCTATAATCCTTTTACACACATGATGTAAAATAATAAAACAAAACAAGTTAATTATGATCAAAATCACCAAATTAATCAATGTTTTTATCTTTAATGTTTTATACAAAGATTCACATTCACCCCAAATTACCAAATGAATTTTATAATAATGTAATATTATTTAATTTCACTAATTTAAAATAATTACAATTCTGTATAACTATCCCCATTTGACATGATTCTTTTTTCATGAAATAATTAAACTGATCGTAAAACCCAAGAAAACCAATGAATGTTAATAAGGAAATTGAACCACATAACCCATAAAAAGGACATGAATGAAATAAAAAATGTTACGATAAATATTTTAAATATATAATTTGTTCATTAATTTTTAATTAATTAACCTAATTTTTTTATTCAGGTCATTAATATCAAGTGGAGAACACCATCAGACTAAAAGTAATGGATCCTCTATATTTCACTTTTATTCAAGAATTTACTCTATATTATACCCTTTTATGGGTAATACCTAATAATGGGTTATGATTTCACACTCCCCCAAAAATACCTCATGATGTATAAGTGATGATAAACCTCTTAATCTCTCATTAATCTCTCTTATGTAGACCTGATACCTTGCCGATAATCCATAAGGGATTCTTCCCAAACTACTTTTATTCCTTCAGGTTGCCTTATCTTCCTTTTACCATTATAAAGTTATGTAATATTATTATTTGAATCTTTTAAATTATGTTTACATGTACCAAATTCATTTTTCAAGATCCTTTAATCATTATCTTTTGGGGATATAAATGTTTTAAGTGGCACCATCCTCAATACTTCCCGATAAGCAAACCTGTTTTGGGGAACATCCCAAATTCTTACCCAATTTCAAGTGTATTGTATATTCTATTTTAAGATTAAATTATCTTTATAAAATATTTATTTTTTATAAAATCATTATTTGTTAACTTATGTTTATATATGAAAGAATTTTCTCATTTCTAATTTAAAGGCTCTATAGTATTTTCCTTAAAATCGAAGAAAAGTTTTTTAAAGATAAAATTTCGTAAATAATTTCCTTATATTTTTTCACTTATACTTTAAATAACTTTCCATGATACATGTCTATATTTCCTTATGAATCTCCATGTATATTTTAGTTCCTTTCTTTCATAGACACTTTTATTATACACCAATTTTTTATGCTTTATGACATGATTATGTTACCCAGTGGTTTCTATGGGTAACCCTTGTATTTATGTAAAATTTATTATATATGATTATTTATGTTTAAAAAATATTCAAGAAAAGTTAAATATATGAATTTCAAACTTCTTATTCCTTCTCTCCCGACAATGTCCTGTCAAAGGACGGTTAACCACCTATAGAGACATTTTCATATCAAAACATACAACCATCATCATGGATGGATATAATAAACTATATATAATATATTGAAATTTAATTTTATTCATTATAACATTCCATAATTAATTATACTAATGTATAAATTCAATTTAATAAAATAGAGAAATCGAAGAAAAATGGGCAATTTTTAAGTAACAATTTATATCAGACTCTTTAGTTTAATCAACAGAAATTAATTAATATAATCCAATTATTATAATTATTAAATATTATTAAAAATTTCTACAATTAAATTATGGGTAAATCATTTAATAAATATAATTTTTTTATTTATGAGGTCTAAAAGCAACAAAAAAATGATGGAAATAATGTAAGGGGATCCTCGAAATGAATTCCTTTATCTGGGTTATTCTCTTGTCCATGGTACGAATGTTAATATTATATTATTTAATTGTTAATTCTATTTTTTATTCAAGAATATAATTTTTCCTACCATTCAAAAAAATTATAAGAAAAACTAATTTTTTTCAAAGTGAATTTATTTTCCAAAACATTTTATATTACTCCTCTTAAAATACTTCTTGTCCACTCATGAATAATGATGTTCTATGTCAAATTATTATTTTCCTTATTCATTTGGGAACCAAAAAAAATATTCATTAATTTATTATTTATGAAATCTTTATTAAACTTTTTCTCTTCCTTTGGATTACTTAATGACTTTGATTGATATAGGATCTATGTGGAAAACATGATTATGTAAATGTTATAATATGATGTGTGGGCCTAGAATTATATATACATCCAATGAATTGGGTAACACGATATCTCAAGAGATAATTTGAAATATTTGTGAACATGATGTTATATTTTTTACAATGATGATGTTAATATTATGCACATATGTTATGTATGAACATGATGCTGGATTTTTTCACAAATATGTGTGGTATTTAACCACTAAGACATGATGTTTCATTTTTATGAATTGCCACTTTCCCTGACTATATAACATATTTCCCTCATGATTTTCATGATGATCATATTCTTATGATTTTAGGATGATGATTACGATCACCCATGTTATATTGATTCATATTCTTTATTCACATTCTTAATGGGAATTTAGCTCACCCTTTTTCATTCATGTATATCCTCAGGTGATTTCTTATACTAATGAAAACATGAGGAACACTAATAATATATAGAAGAATGAATTAAATAATGATTATTTTTTACTATGTAAAACTTATGTATGAGCCTATTTTTTCCAAGACACTATACCATTTGATCTTGTATGTGTAACGTTATTAGGTTTTTATCCTCAAAATGTTGTAATTGTCATGTAAGAAAAAGTATGTTCAATATACCATCTCACAAAATGATGTATTGTTTCCCTAAAACCTCTCAAATATTCTTATTATTAGGGGATTAATATTTATATATTATATTCATTAAATATTTAAAATTCATAAAAGTTAAAATATCATTTAATTTCTTACCTTTACATTCACAGAAAAATGATAATGTCCATTGTGTGTGCATATGGAAAACTACCACAATAAAGTGACGTGTTAAGTCTTTCATCCCCACATCACATGGATTATATATATAAGTATGTTTAATAAAATAATATGGTATTTATGATATATTTTTCATTACGTAAGGACCAAATATTACTTACCTACTTCCTATAATGATCATTGAAAATGGAAAAGTTACTCATGTGTATGTATGACCCATTATCGAAGCATAGTTTATTTTTCATAACCATATTTCATCATTTTATTAAAGTATAATTTATGAATAAA
Organism: Viscum album; assembly: GCA_963277665.1. Lineage (NCBI taxonomy): Eukaryota > Viridiplantae > Streptophyta > Magnoliopsida > Santalales > Viscaceae > Viscum > Viscum album. The sequence goes on along the minus strand of OY728133.1, from coordinate 607,974,840 downwards.
AATGATAAATTATTTCATGATTATTATTATATGGATGATGGGAAAATAACCCCTTTTGAACATGATCAACACAATGATGCTATTTCAAAATTGTGGAACAAATGTTCTCAAAGTAACTAACATCGACAAAATTGATTAATTAATTAACTAAGACTTTAAGATAAATGAAATATGCATTTTAATTATAATTTATTAATCCTATAATATTTTTTTAATAAATAAAATAATTTATATGAGGTTATTATATATGAGTTAGAATGTAGCATCCCAGCTTTATAAAAAGGTACAGAGCAATTAATTTTTAGTTGAATTCCTTTAAATGGACCTTAATTTGAATCCTAGGAGGTCAAATGAAGTCACATGTATGTCTAGGGATCATTTGAATCCTAGATCACCCGAAAAAAGGGAAACAGACTGGGTCGCACTGTTTGTCTGAAACCGTGCAACCCAGTGCACACTGTCATGCATCATGTTGTTGGTTTTAGACAATGGGAAAACACATGGTTTGTGCAAGGTTAGTCAAAAAATGCACCTTGCTCTTGATATGTTCCCAGTAAAGCAGAAACTTACCCATGGATGCTGTATAGTTAGGATAAAATATGTTTAAAATCCATGCATAATGGGAAAAATGGGAGAAATGATTACTTCTCCCTTAATGAATGTTTCATGATTCCTATTTATTTTCCTACACCCTCCAATGGGTTCTTCTTACTATATTAGTTTGTAGTGGATTCTCCCTCCCTAATGGGGTTTTGATATTGATCATTCACTTATCTTCTAATCTCTTCACCAATAGAAGCAGTGGAATCATCTCGGTAAGGTATACCATCATCACCCCTTGATTTATGAGTTTCTCTACATTCTATTGTGCTGTTTTGGCATGGCAGATTTATTCCCTAATTTTAGTTTTTTTAACTCTTATGATTTATTTTGTTTTAGGTTTAATCAAAGTTTTTTTTGAATGTGTGGAGTAAGATGACTATGAGGTAGGGTGTCTACACATTTTCTTCCTTCATTCCATATCTTATAAAGAGTGTTTTTTGGGCCACAAGATAGACCCTTCTGGTGTGGCCCATTCCTGCATATTAAATTGATCACTTTGATTTTCCAAGTCCTATGTGACATTATATGATAGAAACCCCCATATATAAGGTTTTCCCCTTGATTTTGGACACCATTATGGGTGTTCTTGTACTAAATGGCCTATATTATCATTCTTTCTTAATGAAATATTCATGTGTGTTTGTTTCCATTGGTTAAAGGTCTTAAATTATTATATAAATCGAATTGAGATAAGCGGATTTCCAGAAGTGTAGACCTTGAGATTTATTCCTTACTCTCATATTATAAATGTTTGTTTCTTAATGCTCTACTTGAATGTTCCATAGGTATTCATTACAAACCTAATGATTTATTACTTAAGTTGTTGGAATTAATTGAATTTATATGCATTATTAATCTTGATAGCTTGAGTTTTTGGAATTTCATTGATGATATGTTTCTATATACATGATAATTTCAAGTTTTAAATGCTTATGACTTATTATAGTGGTTTGAAATATATATGAGTCCTTGGTTGGCTTGATTGATATTAATATTGAAATATGCCTCAAGAATATTATTTCTCCTATCTAATTTACTCTTTTTATATGGGTTGTGCCATTTTGGATTGGCATAAATTTCATACTTCATTGGATTGTTACAAATGTGGTATTGAGATGATTATTTGTTGTCTTAAAAAATATAAAAGATTTTCCTTGATATATTCCTTGCTTGAAATGTCTCTTTTGATACAGTCTTTAAGAGAACATGGGTTATGTATTAAGGATCCATGTATGGACTCACTGTACATGATTGGTTATGACTTGGAACACAGGGAGTGATGATTTAGCTAACCATGAAATGGATTCCCATGTGATTTCTTATACTCTTTAGTGATACCATTTTTCTATGGGAGAAACTATAGATTGAACCATTGTAAAGATGGATACTCCATGGAATTGGTGATACCTGATCCCCTACATGAGATACTTTGAACAGAATTAGATTAACCATTCCTTGATTGATTCTTGGTATTCTATTAGATCACCTTGGATGAACTCGATGGTATTGGGTAATATTGGATGTTTAGATAGCAATACATAGGATTCTTTTATATCACCTTTGGTGGTATTGGGACTCCACCACTTTATTTGACAGAATTATTGATTGTTTTCTCTTATGATATGCTTTTATTATTATTATGTGTCTATTATGTTATCCCTTGATGCTTATTTTTTATACTTGATCATGAATATATGATGACATGTTAATTAGACCCGATGTTGAAGAACAATATTGGTGGTATTTTTTTATCAGTTATCATTGTTTACCATTGGCCCATGTATACGTATTATGCTTGTACAGATACTCCTCTCGGACATTTTTCATAGTCCAAAGTAGGGGGCATGGTACGGGTGTCCATTTAGTATCCTAGGAAAAGGTCTGTATATCCTATTTATCTTTTTATCTATTTTTTATACACAGCATACAATCATTATGTATAGCATGAAATGCAATGATCTGGACACCATCGGTGCCAACCTTCTCAGATTTATATCTCACACCATACTCGGTTTCTAATTAGTACTCGAGTAAACTTTATTATCATGGTAATGGACAAAGAGAAACATGATACTCCTGACACTTGATTTTTTTGCTTATTAGGATAGAGTTTAGGGTCTGAGGATAGAGCCTTTACTCAAGATGTTGTGTAGTATTTCATGGATTCTTTTTTAGTTTTTTATAGCATGTAGTATATTATTATACCATATTCCCTAGTACTCCTGTTTTTTTATATCATCATGAACATCATCATTTTTTTTGCTATTATAGATTACACTACTTCTAAAAATTTCATATTTATCTTGCATATATTACTTAATTAACTTCCATTGTTCTTTCATTAACTATATAATTCTTCAATTGATTGAATTTTGTTTACCAATATGTATACACTGATATATGAGGGCATAGTCTCCCCTAATGATGTACCATAGGCCATTGCTACTAGTCAAAAACCTGTGGTGTTTGGAGAGATACCCTTGAGGACTTGTAGCCACCGGCTCGGGGCACTGTTGAGTGGCACATGGGGAAAGATGCTAGAAGTGGTATCAAAACCTTTTTCCATTTGAATTACTATTTGGGATTATATAGGAGACATGGACATTGATATTTTAACATGACCCTGGTCTTGGACATAGATAACCCATGTATATGGGAAGCCCAAATTTCCTATAATTAGAATTATAGTTATTGATTATGCTACATACCATTGATATGAATTCACCATAGGGTAAAACATGGATTTTATGGTGTTATTATACTGATGCGATTGGAATGAGTCTTTTTTTATTTTGGAATGATAAGACGAGGCCATATTATGTCAAGAATCATGTTAGGGATTATAAGACTTAAAATATCATGCATTATATCATGTCATGTTTAATTTTTAGTTGGAATTGTATTCCTTTTGTGTGATTGCTTATTGTGCCTTGCAGTACTTGTTTTGTTATAAATATAAATGTGTTCCATTTTACCTTGCATGAAGATGTTATGGTTTGGGTTAAGTGGAATCCACTTTATGCTCATAAAGTGTATGGACCCTTATGAATTGGAATAGTGATCCACCTAATTCTACAAAACTAAGTGGGTAACTAAATACCTAAATAAATTAAAATTAAAATCACATTTAAAAGTAATATGGAAATATATAACCTTGACATTATCTTAGCTATGGTATACGGGCTATGTCTCTTGTGATATTTATGAGGGTTTTTCTTCTAATCTAGACCTATCTCTTGGAGTTTGTCGTCAGTGGTGTTATGCGTAGAGGTAGGCCATGTAGTTTTCCTCTTTATTGATTTATTTATCTAATGTATCATGTTTCAGGTCATCCATGCACCTATCCTTTCTTATTGGTTTCATACATGCTTTCCCAATCTATTATGGAAATCCTATTTGAGGTGTGATCTTGGATATTGTAGAGATATTCCACCATGAAGTACATGTATTGTACGCTAATAGAGTGGTGATGACCATGCTCTAGAGGTGGTGGTCCCTAAGCCACCCATTATACCTTTTTTATTCCCTCATGATGAACCTCCTGTTGATCTTCCACTAGGCATAAATTTTCATTCTAGGGATAGTTTTCATATATTTATGAAGTTATTTTAGGGTGCTCCCTGAACTACCCTAACCATGAAAGAGTTTACACTAAACGTTCAGTAATAACAACCTCCCCCATTTTTAATGGATTGAGGAATTCATGCTATGGAGTTAGGTTTGGAGGTGATGGTTTCTATCTTTGATCATCTTCAGATACCTACAAATAGAAGGGTAAATACTTCTACCAACATGCTTCAGGACTCTAGAAACTATTGGTGGGATTTCATTTCTCAATCACAGAATTAAGGAGATATGATTAGGGTAGACTTATAGATTGATTTCTTTGATCATTTCTTTCTATAAACCTTAAGATAGGATCAATCCTATGATTTAATGCATCTTTAGTAGGTCTCTTTGTCAGTTTAAGTATATTCTTCTTATTTAACTGAGCTTTATCATTTTGTTACATCTCTAATTGGTGACAAATTGAATAATGTGAGGTGTTTTAAGGATGGGATTGGGTATGATGTCTAATCTCAGGTGAACAAATTTTGATTGAATTCCATCATAGAGATAGTTCTCTATGCACTAATTACAAAACAAAATATCTGATAAGCTGGCTCTATGATTCATATTGGTTTAGTTCCAATGCAGGGTGATGGATCTTCAGTCTGTAGGAAGCACCGATTTGAAGGTGAAGGTTGGGGTGGTTCTAACCAGGTGACACATGATAATAACTTTATAGTGTGTCACATTTTTGTGAGTATATTCCATAATAAGCCTTAGTTCATGATGAACCCGATGGAATGTCGAGATTTTGGTGGGATGGGTCATTATTAGTGCTTATTTTATTCCTTTCCTTTAGATTCTACTGCTAGAGAATCCATACCATCACCTATATCTAGTATGAGATCTGTGATTCCATGTTAGGCTGGGATTTTCTCTTCTACTAGCTAATTAGGTTGAGGTAGTAATGGTCTTGGCTAAGGCAGTTAGGGGCCAGATCTTCAGCGTCACCAGAGTGGATATACTCATGCTAGTCGTCCAGTATCTTAGGGTCATGGTTTAAGACATATGTTTTCAGTGCCTACAGAATCTTAGGAGAATATTCTAGGGCCACCTATGGTTATAAGTACTATTCTGATGACCTCTCTTTACATTCTTACCTTTTTGATATAGGTTCATCACATCCTTTCATATATATTGCATGTGTGGAGATTCGTGGTCTGGCTATTGAGTACCTATATGGAATCATATCCCTTGACACTATGTTTGGGGTAAGAATAGATGGAATATGCTAGTGTCAGGAGTTCCCCCTTGACATAGGTGGGTTTCATTTCTTCTGGTTTTTCTTCATCCTTGATATGAATAGTTTTGACATTATTCTCATAATGGAATCTCTCATACCATACCGTGCTAATGTGGATTTCTACCATAGAATGGTGAAATTAAAATCACCTGATTGAAACACATATATAGACATGGTAGAATGGGATATCTAGGAAGATCAAGCAGGACCCAATTGATTTGTTCATGGTAGAGTAACAGATTGGTTAGCTAGTCTTTTTATGATTGATTAGGGAATGTAGACAGAAGAATTACCTCCTATCATGGGTCGTTTAAGGGACATATTCCCTAATAATTTCTCTATCTTGCCTCCTGATATATAGGTTTATTTAACCATAGATGTAGTTTTAGGTGCAGCATCAGTGTATATTCCTCCATATTTTATGAAACCTAAAGAGATCAATAAACTCAAAAAGTAGCATGAAGATATTGAGGGTAATGTTTTTATTAGACCCATCACATCACCATGGGGTTTAGCTTACCTTTTTTATAATAATGTGGATGGTTCTATTATATTGTGCATGGATTATAGGTAGTTGAATCATCTTACAGTGAAGAACCATTATTATTTTCCTAATATAGAATACATTTTGAACCATATATGAAATGAAACTATTTTATATAATCTCTATTTGAGTTTGGGGTATCATCAGGTTCATGTGAGACCATTAGATGTACCACATACAACATTCTAGAGAAGGTATGGCTTGTAAAAGTATCTAGTTTTCTCATTCGGCCTGAAAAATGCATTAGTAGTCATTATGGATTTGATTAATCAGGTTTTCCACCCACATCTAGATTCTTTCAAGGAAATCTTCAGAGATGAAATCTTGGAAAAATCATACACCAGATACAATCATAAAACCCGTCTTTATATCATGATGAGTATATTGAGAGAGCAAAAAATATATGAGAATTTTAGTAATTGCTACTTTGGAATCAGTAAGGTTCACATCTTTGGTCATATCATTTCATATGTAGGAGTATTTTTTGACAGAGATAAGGTGAGTGCCATGGTTTCCTACGATGAACCTAAGAATATGTTTGATATATGTATCTTCCTTGGGACTTTTGGCTATTATATGTGTTTTTTCATGAAATTATCTCAATTATCAATGCCAATTATGGATCTGACTAAGAAGGGTTTGCAGTTTATATGGTTTGAATCTAGTGAGAATGATTTTCAATAATTAATGTGAAGACTTAAATCAACTCTAATTCTGATTCTTCCTAAGTTGTGAAAAAAGATATATAGTCTATTTTGTTGCTTTAGGGATCCGGTTGGGTAAATTCTGATGCAAGGTGATCAATTCATAGAATATGGATCTCACTAGTTGAGGCATCATGAGAGGAACTATCCTACACATGGTATTGAGTTAGCAGATGTGGTCCATGATCTATATTGTTGGAGGTACTATCTATTGGGAGAGAGATTCATTGTTTCATAGATTAAAAATCGTAAAATTTATCCCCACACAGTGATACATGAATTTGAGACAGTGTAGGTGGGTTGAATACATGTAGTCCTTCAACTTTGAGATTGCTTATACACTCGGTAAGTGGAATGTTTTGGATGATGATTTGATCTGAAAATCTTAGAAGCAAGATTTCTAGGTGGCCATTAGTGTTTGGTAGATGATCATTATGTTTTTGAGTTGCATTTGGAGGTTGAGGATCAGCACATGTAACTAGTTATAGAAGCTTTGAAAGTGGAATCCACTCTTTTAGATTGGGTTTGGATGCATCAGTTATCGGATTTCGAGGGCCTTTTTCTAAGGAAAAGCATCAAAATTGAGAACTCACCTCTTGGTTCAGTTGTTGATAGTAGTGAGACCCTGCTCTACCATGGGTGTGTTTAAGTGCCTTCATATCTACAAGAAGAGATAAGGAAGAAATATCATGCCTCCATTTGGAATGTTCATCCTAACCTTACAAATATGTACAGAGACATGTATTATCCGTACTAGTGTCCTGGTATGAAGAGGTAGATAGTAGGTTTGATCACTTGATGCTCTAATTTTCAGTAATTGAATGCAAAGCACCATCTAACTACTGGAATTCTACAACCCCTATCCATTCCTAAGAGGAAATGGAATAAAATATCCGTGTACATCATGGAAGAATTTCTTTCTCGAGGCATTGATGAAGTATGGGTGATCATTTATAGGTTAACCATAGTCAATAACAATCTACCAATCTAAGAATACTTCTCTATCGATGAGTTAGGAAGACTTTACATCCAAGAGATAGTGCGTGTTCCTGGTGTACCACATTATACTATTTCAGATTGATATGCCTGATTCAATTCATAGTTCTAGAAAGTGTTGTAGAAGGAACTAGGTTGAATGTTTCTCTTGAGTACTGCATCTCACCCTCATACCAATGGGATGTTCAATCAGACCATACGGGTATTAAATGATATGTTACGGGCATGTATCCTTGATTTTGGAGGTTCTTAGGAAAATCATATTCCTTTGGTTGTTTTTTACTACAATAACATATATAAAAATATTAGATGGATTTTTTGAGGCTCTTTATGGTAGACCATGTTTATCACCTTTATGATGGCTTGAGGTTGGTAGGGTAGCTCTGTTGGGTTTTTTGTTTTATTTAGGAAACTTCATAGCAAGTCTAGCTGATTCGGAAGAATATGGATATAGATCAATATATGTAGTAGTCCTGACCTAATTTTCACCATATACCTCTAGAGTTTGAAGTGGGAAATTGGGTCTTTATTTTTATATCACCTCAGTTGAGATAAAAACATAATAGGATACAGCGAAAGTTTTGGACTAAGTATTTCAGGTCCTTTGAGATAGTGGAGAGATTTTTTCAGTTTCATATAGGTATTTGTTACCTCCTAGGTATTATTCCATGCACAACATCTTCTATGTATCACAACTTTGATAATATCATCCAAATCCATCTAATTTGTTTGATCCTAATGATGTTGAGATAAATTTGGATGTATCATTTAAGGATCGTAAAATAAGTATCACTAATCATAGCATGAAGGTTTTATGAGATAGGTTAATTCCTTTGGTCCAAGTGCTAGGTCCACATGAACATGTTTACGATGAGACCTATGAGTGGGAGGCCAATGTATATGCACAATGGCAGGTAATTTTCTCCAGATATGGTCTTTAACCCTCAGATGGGAAACTTTGAGATGATTTTTCTTAAGAGGGGAGGTTGAAATGTTCAGAATTTATCCAATGTTATAGACCATTTCAATTTTAGTTTTATTTCTTTAAATGACCCATAATTTGAATATTGCAAGGTTATAGGATGTCATGGGTGCATTGGGGACTTATTTGAATTGCAATGCTCTGAAAATGAGGGAAGTAGAATGGTCCCATGGATTGTGTGCAACTGTACAGCCCAGTGCACATGACATTGTGGCATGTTCTGGTTTTCGAATAGTGGGAAAAGGCATAGTTTTTACTTGGCTAGTCCTACTGTGTTCCTTGGATTTTTGATTTTCCCAATGAAGCATAACCATGCTCATGGTTTGTGCATGATTTTTCAAAATATTTTGTAGTGAAAAAATGGGTGGAATGACAAATTTTCCCTTAATGAATATTTTAATCTTCTATTTTATTTTAATCCTCCATCTAGCGGGTTCTTATTTCTCCTATAATGTGTGGTGTCTTTCTCCTCCCTCGTGGGGATTTGAGAGTTATACTTCATTTTTCCGCCGTTATCTTCATCGTTGGAAGCAATGGAATCATCTCGATAACCTCTACTATTCAAATACATTGATTTATGAGTTTTCCACTATCTGTTGTGATATTTTGGTATGATAGGTTTATGTGATAATTTTAGAGTTTTTGTAAATCTTATTATTTATTATGTTCTATGTTGAATTAAGGTTTATTACTAGATGTGTGGAGTACTATGACTATGAGTTAGGATTTATATGCCTTTTTCTCTTTATTTAATTTCTTTTTAAGTGTTATGTCATTATCTTGTAAGGAAAACCTTATAACAAGGCCCATTCTTGAAAATAAAATTTTTCTTCTTGTTTTTCCAAGTTCGTTGTGACCTTAGATGATGGAAAAAACCATTCATTGGGAATTATCTTTGACATTGTCCACCCCTTTGGGTGTGATTTCCCTAAATGGACTATATTAACATGCATGATTAATGAAATCACCTTGGGTTTCTATTTCCCTTGGTTAAAGGTCTTAAGTTATATCCTAAATTGAAGTAGGATGAGTGGATGGTCATGAGCATAACCCTTGAGATTTATGCCTCACCTTCATATTTTAAATGTTTACTTCTTAATACTCTACTTCAATTTTTCTTATGTCTTCATTACATTGATAATTCTTTATTCCTTAAGTGAATTTAATTGATTTAATTTTTATTCTTAGTTAAGTGTGATAGCTTGAGTTTATGGAATTTTAATGATAAAATGTGTCTAGATACATGAAAATTCCATGTTTTTAAGGCTTATTCCTTGTTTTATTGTCTTGATCTATATGTGAGGACTTGGTAAGCATGATATATTTTGATATTGAAATATTCCTTATGCTTGTGATTTATCCTATCCAATTTATACATGTCATTTGAGGTGTTCTATTATTGATGGGATTAAATTGAATACTTGGTTTTCTTGTTAATAATGTGGTATTGAGATGATTATTTAATGGTTTTCAATTATAAATTATTTACCTTGATATATGTCTTACATGATATGGCTATCTTGATATGGTATAAGAGAGAACCTGGGTTTCGTGTTAAGGATTCAGGGATAGAATCACCATGCTCAGTTGGTTACGAATCAATGCTCTAGGAGTGATGCTTTAGTTTTCCAGGCAAGGTCTACCCAAGATATTTTTCATACTCTTGAGGGATACTAGTTCCCTGTAGTAGAAATAATTGATGGTCCTATTAGAAATATGGATACACCATGACATGGATCATAATTAGTCCCCTATATGATATACATGGGATGGAATCAGATTCACCATGCCTCGAGTGATACTAGAGATTATATTTGATAACCTTGGTTGAAATCAATGGTATTTGGTTATTTATGATGTTCCTGTAATGATGCTTTGGATTATTTTATATCACCTTGGAATGGATCAGGACTCTAACACTAGATTTGATGGAATTTTGTTGTTTTATATTATGATATTATAATTTTTATTATTATTATTATTATTATTATTATTATTATTATTTCCCTACTGTGTTATCTCTTGATTCTTCTTATTTATACTTGAGCATACTAATATGATGACATTTGAATTAGAGCCCAGATCAAAGCACAAGCTTGAGGGGTATTTTTTATCAGTAATCCTTGTTTTCTATTGTCACTTGTATACATATTATTCTTGAAAATGTAATCTTCTCAAACTTATCGTATAGTCCAAATCAAGTGGTATGGGATGGGTGTTCATTTTGGTTCCCTGACAAAGGACTCCATGACTTATTTATATTTTTCTCTATTTTTTATATATGGAACACTCTATTTATTTAAATAATTAAATGGAAAATTATAGACAACGTGGGTGTTGGCCTACTGAGATTTATATCTCGCACCATGCTCTAGTGTCACTTGGTACCCAATTAGACTTTATGAACACAGGAATGGAAAAGGGGAAGTGTGTTGCTCCTAATGCTTTATTTTCTTACTGATTAGGATGTATTTTTTGGCCAACTTCTCAAGCCTACTCTTGAGATGTTTTGTAGAATTTTTCTTGTCTTGTTTTTTAGTTTTAGATACAATGTAGTATATACTTGTACCCTCATCCCTAGTACTCCCATTTTTTTATAGCATTATGAACATCATCAATTTTGTAACAATTATCGATTATTATGCTTCGTCTGGTTTCTTATTTATCTTAAATGCCTTATTTATTTTTCTTTCACTCTTTTCTAGATATCTATATGATTCTTCTATTTATTTTTATTTTTTTACCATTATTCATACTCTCGTATATGAGGGAATAGTCTCCCCATAGACACACCTAAGGACCTCACTTCAAGTTGAAAACCAATAGAATTTGGGGAGATATGCTTGAATCCTTGTATCCACCATCTTGGGGCACTGAGGAGTGGCACTTGAGATAAGATGATACATAAAATACATACATGGAAATTATGGACTTGAGGTAATGTATTTTGTCTTAGTTTCCTTTCATTAAGGCTTATTTTTTATTATTCAAATAATTTATTTATTTTTGGGTTTATATAGTTCCCATTTTATATGTTATATCTTGAATCCAACATACTTCATAATATTTTAATTTTCAATTTGAATTATTTTTCTTAGTGTATTTGACTTGAAATTTACCAAGTCATAAAGGGTTTCTTGAATCAATTTCAATTCATTAGGTTATAACACTTTTCATTGAATTTTTTATGCTATAATTATGTCTGAATTGGTCTCTAATTTTTTTATTTTTTTATTTCCAATTGTTTTTTTTCATTTATTTTTTTAACAAATTATTTATTTATTGATTAATTCATAATTCAATGATATGATCATTGTAAGGGTTATTCATCTTAAATTCTCTTTCCTTGGGACATGTGCTTATGATATAAAACCATATTCTTTTATGAGGTGTATATAAAACCCATTTTACATGTTATATAATTAATTTATTTATATTCACTATATTTACTGTTTTATTTAATTTTATTATTTCATAATAATTATGATTTAAAAGTTACCAAAGTGGAAAAGGCTTTATGTTACAATATATGTTCTTTTCTAGATTGTTTATGTTTAATTTTACTTAGGGTAAATTATATGCTATATTTTATTGAAAAACGTCTCTTTCATTATACTCTATATATGAATGTTTATTACATCATTAATTTCAATTTAATCTCTTTTTTATTAAAGAAACATCATGAAATTCATTTGTATGTTATACATGTCTTGTATATTTCTTTAGATCAGGAATCATTCCCTACCATATCCATTTCTTCTAAGATATTTTCAAGATAATTATTTTCTAAAGATAAATTATTTTTTAAATATATATTGAAATATATTTGAACTTCTTTTTAATATTTTTAAAATGAAATTCTTAGTTTTTTTCAAATGGTTTACTTTTGATTCGGTTTTACAAAATGTTTTAGAAGAATTTTTATTTTTATTTTTTACAGCGGGAATGTATTTTACTACTATAATGACTATTTTTTGTTTTGAATATTCATTTATAATTTTCATAGTTTATTTCTAAAGACAATGATGTTTACATATTAGATTAATTATTAGTTTTTTAATGTGATTTTCAAAGTGAAAAAGGGTGTATTCCCTAAACCATCATGATCATTTAATGGTAATTTCATTCATCAACCACAACAAAATTTGATGTTACTTATGCTTATCTGAGGATATTTTTAAATGATACCAACCTAATTATTTTACTAGATATATTATTATTTTTTAAAATAGAATTTTATGGAACTCATTAATTTTCCATGGGTTAGTCATGTTATGAAAGTATTTCAATATTTTAACATATATGGGAATAATTAATTTTACCTCCACTATAACCTTTATTTGATATTGGGTTTTCTTTATAATATTTAATTTATTTTCTTTAAATAAAACCCCACCTTCTCTCATTCTAGGAGAATTATACTTTGAAAATGAGTTTTTAAAATAAAATGGTATTTGGTATTTGAAATTGTTTTTTACACTTGTTTAAAAATAGTTTTTCAATGTTTTTATTCATGATGTGGTTCTTGAAGATTTTTTATGAATGGTTGAGACCCATTATAGCTCATTTATGAGACCAATATAGCTTATATTAAGGGTTTAACCCCATTATAGATCACATTTGTTCCTAGTATTTCATATATGATGGGTGAACCTAGATAACACTAAAATGCATTGGGTAATTGTAATGTTATCTGGAGAATTTTCATGAAATTAAATAGTATAGTTATTCAAATTATAAGGTCTCTACAATCGTTCTATAATGAGAATGTCCCCCGGTACCAACATGTTTTATTTTTTCTTACTATGGGTTATAAACATTTATTTTAATAAAGTTTGATATCACATTACACTTGATCACCGATTATTATACATGTTTTCCTATTGTAAATCTTTATCCTAGTTTTAATTATTGATGATCTAGGTATTTATTGGTTTTAATTATCATATGTTATGATCATTAAATTTGATTATTTCATCATTCCATTATTCCCATCTTACATTAAATGATGAAATTCAAATGTTAATTCTTATTTTTAACCTTACTAAGAATTTGAGCTCACTATTATTATTTTTCCATTTCCATAAATTATCAATAATGATGGAAATTATTTTCGTCATGAAATGTTTCATAGGTTGTGAATTTTTTATGATATTTCCTAGATCTTTGTAAACCATTTGTTTATGAATCCAAGTGGTAAAAAGATTATCCTAATTCTCTAAAACTCCAAACCTAAAAGGTACTTGTGTATTTAATAGATCCAATGTGTTCTTTTGATGTTATATATTTTGTATGGAAAAAATTTGTGTCACATTTATCAGTATCAAAGATAGAAATATAATGTTTATTTTTTTTTTGCACTGAATCTGTATGTGTGGGTTCAGGGCAGTTATAATTGGTATTAGATAAGTGTTTGACTAGCTTTGGATATTATGATTCTTTCTTGTAAGGTTATATTATATGTTATGAATTCCATCATATATTTATGAGTTTATGTTTTATTATATGTTAAACAGATTAAACACACCTTTTGAGGTTTTGAGTGATGTAATTTTGAGTAAGTTAATGAGATATTGGGAGACATTTTATGTTCAAGTATATGTAACACTTCGGATTAACATGAAGTCTTGTTCCAAAAACAATGAAAATAAAATTTCATACAAGGATCATTATATTTTTGGGAATGTTATTGAAATTATATTAATATAATATTTTAAAAAATTACAACCCACAATACGGGTGATGAAACGCCACATCTAACAAGGCTATGGGGCTTAAACCCACAACCAAAGGGCGATAAGGGTGAAACACTTTCCCCTAGACTATCAGATATATTGGTTAGTCTATAATTATTTTCTAATTATTTTTATTATGGAAACATATGTTTGATCATAGAGATAACCACAGTATTGAATAGTGATTTGGTGATTAGGTGGTTAATATTATATCATAAGAAGTTAAATATTTTTGAAACATTATATAATTAAGATAAATAGAAAAAAATATAATTTTTTGAGGATAAAAGGTTGAATTATCTTTTCTAGGGATAAATGATTTAAAGGTTTCTTTATGGGGATTCATTTCATTTATATAAATTATTAACACATCATGGAGATTATATAGCTATGTCATATAAATTTTTGGTATAAGACTAAAAGAGTGGTTGACATGATTTAGATATAAATTATTGAAGAATATGTGATCAAACCATTATTATATTCAGTTTTAAATATTACTCAAGAATATTTCAAATAATTCTAATGAAATTTATTAATAGAATAATTTAGTTTGATCTTTGGGTATTGATCTTAAATTTTAGAGATTACTTTTATATTTCTTCTTATAATTGTTTATTCATTTGAGGAATTATGTTTTCTTTTCTTAACCATTGTATTCTAGGTTAATGTATATAGATAGAAGGAATATCTTATTATCATTTTACGGATTATTTGATCCATTGGATGTTGATTCTATTTCTTTAGAAATGAAAAAAACTACTTGAATACTCATAGTTTAGAGAAAAATATAGGATTATCATGACAATTGAATAAAGGATGAAAATATAAATATAAATTTAGTATATATACTTATTTTCTTATTCAAAATGGAAATGAAATCCTAAAATATAGGGAAAAGGACATTGAAATTTATTTATCATATTTCCTTTGTTTTCGATGAATTGATGTTCTCTTAACCCATCATAGATTTGTGATTTTTTGTAGTTAAATTACTCATAATCATGCTCTATATCTCTCCCTATTATCCTTTGGGTGTAATTTTTCCATCAATGTTCATGTTTTAACTTAACAACTATGTTTTTATTCTTATAATCGTTATAAAGTGTTATCCTAGATTACCTTCCTACATCAATTTCTCTCTTGTCAAGAGTATGTTTTATCAAAACATTTTATGATGTGGGATTTTAGCAAAGGTATTTTCAAAAGTAAATCCATGTTAACAATACTGAGATCAATTTTTGTGTTTTCAATATGCAAGGATTCAATTTATTAAAAAGGTTAGAATTTAATATCCTATGATTTTAGAAGAAGACTTTGTTTGATATCATACAAGATACCCAACATCGAGCTTAAAAAAATAAAGAAATATATTATAAAAAATGTGTGAGGACTTTATTGTTGTTAAAATTTAGAAATTTTGTTGAATATGGTGTGGATTATTTTGTTTGGATCATGAAAAATTTCACTATACTTTTAGTGCATGATTAATAAGGATCATTATTCTATTAACTAAGTTTTAGGGAAGATTACAATATATGTTATGTTCTACGCATTACAGTATTTTTTGATATTGTATCTTCATGAGGAAGTTGAATAGATTGATAGGAAAAAAATTGTTTATTTTTTTTTGAATAATATCTATCTTTATGAGTATAATGAATGAATATTTATGTTTTTATAGAAATTCACTTGGAATAAGTTAGGGAAATTATGTTGAAGATAAAATATGTGATGATGAGCTCTAAAAATAGTTTTCTTATGATTAAAGGTTAATTAAAATAATTCCAACGTTTTATGTTGTGTTTTATATTTTTTATGATATATTTATCTTACATGAATAATTTTTGAATTTTTATTTCAAGTGAGAAAATTTAAAAGGATTAAAAAGCCCACCAATAATAATATATTCCCAGGATAAAGATGATGGAAAAGTAATTAGAATATAGTATGATGTGTAATATACTTAATACATTACATGAGTTTTTATAAACCTATTGAATCATTTTAATATTATGATATTTTAAAATAATACTATTTTTGATAGCCTACAAGATAAGAAATACTGAATTTAAATAATCCACGAAATATAATTAATTAATTGACTACTAGAACTAAGATATTAAATTATAGGTTATAAATAGTATGAAAAAAACCTTTAATATATATATATATATAAAGTTCCACATTAATAAAAACTGAATGACTAATTCATAGGAAACAAGAACTCAATTTTAGTAAATCCATTTTATTCATCAAAAATATATTTTCTTTATAAATGGTTATTGTTGATTTTTGTCAGCCAATAATTTAATTAATTTATTTAATGTTTTAAAATTTCATTTTATAAAAATGATATTTTATTAAATAAGTATATCAATATTATCTTATGATGAAATTTTTAGATTTTTTTTAAAAGTTTTATTTTTCAATGAATTGTGAAAAATAGTGGTTTTATTGAAAACTGTGTTTTATTTTAAAGTATTTAAAAAGTAAAATTATATTTTTTATTATTTTTCAAATTTAATTAGGTGTTTTTTATTTTAAATAATCTAATTATGGTTTACGAAATTAGTCTTATAATTTAATTTAGCATAATTTTTTTTGTATAAAAAATAAACGTTTTATAAAAAATAGATTATTGTCGCATTTTAACGTTTAATTTGAAATAAAATTACTCCAATTTTATGTTCTGAATTCTAAAAAAATGATTAAATGTTTGGAATCATGAGGTTTAAATTTATTAAATATGCCCCCTCTTATTTTTTTCACATTGTAAATAGTGAATTTAATAATTTCTATTATCATGGTAAATGTTAAATTTAGTAATTTAGGTGAAACTAAAATTATAAAGACAAAACAATGACCCTAAAAATTGCATTAATTTTATTATATGAGTCTATTTCATCTATAATATTCAAATATTCTATTATATTTTCCTTTTTCTTTTTGAATGTGATTATGAACATTATAATATTATATCTAAGGAAAAGTAAAAAATGACACAATATTGTTTTTAATAACTATAATAACTTTAACATGGAGACACCAATAAAAAAAATTTATTATAAATATAATTTTTAAATATAATATATTTATCATTATCAATGTAATTTATTTTTAATTTTTAGTTAATAAATAATTAAATTAAATACTAACACAATGTTGATTCAGTAATTATTAAAGTAATTGAAAACTAAAATAAATGGTATTAAAAATATTAAAAGTGGTATAATATAAAATAATTAATGTAAAATTAAACTTTTTTAGATAAAAATGATAAATTATAGAGGTTTTAATGAATTTTATTCAAATTTATTTGTTGTCTTGTTATTATTGAAGTCAAAGTAAATGAAAATTTATAAAATTGACACTAAAGATATTTCAAAATAGGTAATATTTTATTAAATTATTTTAAATTTTTTAAAATATTATATTCATTAAAATTAATGTAATATGGTTAAATAAATCAAATATTATCTATTTATGGGAAATTTTCCATTTATAGTAACAATTTTGACCATCAAAGGGTAAATATTCTTGTAGTCATGATAAGTGTGAAAAGGGTTAACTAGGGGTTAAAACAAAAGAATAAGTGTAATAATATGATCCAAAAAACTCAAAATTTTATTGGATGAGATGTTTTAGACATACTTTCTTATTATATTGACATATTATTTATTTTTTTTCATTTTGAAAACATAATTAATTTAAATTAATTTCATTTTTTCAGAAATTCCAAAATTGATCATCCCCTCTCTTATAAGATGGAATGTATTCTTCTCAATTTTTCACACCATATTAACCACTTTGTTTGGACAATACTTATCAAAATATATTTCAATAAACCTTCCCCAAATTCTATAGGTCTTATTTTTGGAATAAAACTATCCATATGGGGCTTAAGGTGTAAAGCAAAGGTGGTTGTCTGAAGAAGAGGTATAGTTCATAAATGAGAATTTTCATTTTGTTTCTTATTCCGAATCCTTAAAATATTCTCCACACATGTTGAGACAATAACATAAGTATATCCAATATTATTATATATTATTATTTTAATGTAATAACCTATATTCATATTCAACATCCATAAAATGGTAAAGGATTCCATCATTTTCATGTATAGAGGATCATCACCTCGCAAACCAATATAATTAGTTTTCCATAACCACCTCTCATAGATTTTTATAATGATGGAATTAATATTTATATATTTTATTAGTGTATTATTATTATTATTAAAATATAATATAACATTTAATTTATAACCCTTTCATTCACTAAAAAATGATAATGTTATTTGTGCGTACATGTGGATTACCATCTCCACAAACCTATGTGATTCATTTTTCATCACCACGTCACATGGATGATATATATAAATATTTGTAATAAAATAATATGGTATTTATGTTATAATAATAATTCTTGGAAGATAAAACAGTACTTACTTTCTTTCCATGGTGAACATTGAAAATTTGAAATGTTCCTTATACGTACGTACAACCTAAAAACCCCGTGACAATAAATTAGTCCATTATTCATAACCATATTTAATTATTGTTTTTAAAATTTTATTTTATTTGTAAAAATGATAATTATTTCATGATTATTATTTTGGTGATTATGAAACAATGACTGCTTTTTTACTATGGTCAACACACCAAAGTTGTTTTTGAAATAATGGACCGAGCATTATCAAAGTACCTAACGTGGATGAAACTGAATAAAAAATTAAATATATCATTTATATAAATGAAATAAATAGTTTAATAATAATGGATTAATCAAAAAAATTAAGAAATAAAATAATTTATATAAGTATATTATATAAGAGTTATAATACATAAATGTTTTCAAAAATATTCTTTTATAAACATAAATAATTTTATAAAGATATTTTAAATTAATTTTAACCTTCAATTTAAAGGATTTAGAAAAAAAAAATTAATGCTTTAAAAATGGATCACATTGGATTCCCTTTTAAAATATGTTTGAAAATATGTTTATTTTTTACATTTAAAACATGAATAGATATCCCAACATAATAACTGTTATCGATTTGGAATATTCATTTATAAGTATAAAATAATATTTTTAGAGACATGGATTATCAAAATATATTTCAAATTTTTAGTTTTTAAATGTGATTTTCAAAATTAAAGTAGTGTTTTCTTCAAGATTTTTTTTTCTTGAACTTTTAATGGTATTTCAATTAATCATAATCAATAACCCTTGATATTACTTATTCTCCACTGGAGATGTTTTATAATGATACATACTCACTCTTTCTTTGGATGGGTTATTATTTTCAAATACATTTTCATGTAACTCTTTCCATTTCAATGGGTAAATCGAGCTATGAAGGAAATTATGTATTTTAATGTATAGAATAATAATGACTTTTCCCACTGACATAATATATATTTACTGTTTGGATTCCCTTATAATATATTATTCCTTAATTAAAGAAAAACCCACATTCTCTCATTCTAGGTGAATTATGTTTTAAAATTTAGTTTTTAGAATTGAAGTTTATTTTGGTATCCAAAAGTGTTTTGCACATGGTTTTAAAAAAATTAGGGTTTTTATCCATGATATTATCCTTAAAAATTCTTTATAAAGGGTTGAACCCCATTATAGATCACAGATAATCCCAATAAATCATATATAAAGAGCTGAGACCCATTATAGTTCACGGGTGATCCTGATATAGTTTATATGATGGGTTCACTTAGATAGGTCTCCAATACATTGAGTAATGATTATATTATCCGAATTATTATATTATAATTTGGTCATATGGGTATTCCAATTGTATGGGTTTCTTAAGGGTTCGTTTATGATTATGTCCCAAGGTACCAACACGTTTTCTTTATGCTATTTATTAGTGGTAAATTTTTATTAATTTCAAGTTTGACATCACATTACCCATTATTATTGATTCATATGACTTGTTTCCAATATTAAAAATTTATACCATGTTTTATGATTTAGGGTAATGGTATTTATTGGTATGAATACTATTATGTTATTCCCACACACTTTGATTGTGTCAACATAACCTTATGCCCATATTACTCTCACTAACGACATGCAATTGTAAATGCTTGGTTTAACCATGCATATCATTTTAGGTCAACCTTTATATGTTTTCTTTTCCATATTTTATGATTAATTATGAAAAATTATTTGTGTCTATAAAGGATTCATATGTGGATAATTTTAATGTTGATAAAAAAGATCATTATGAACTTATTGTTTGTAAATCAAAGTTATTATGATTTTTTCTGAATTCTCTAAAACAACAAACCTAAAATATTCTTGGATATGAAATTTATCAAGTATTACCTTATTATGTTTTTTGTATTAGATGAAAAAAATCGGGTCACATTTATCGATATTGAATCCAAAAATGTAAAGTTTATTTTTTTTTAAACGGATCTGTAAATATGTGTTTGGGGCTATTACGGTTGGTATCAGATCAATTATTAAATAAATTTGGATGTTAGGATTATTTAATAGGATAATATATTATGATTTATAAATATTTTCAGGTCCACTAGGTCAAATACCCTAAGAGAGGGTGAATTTTGGCATGAAAGATTAAAACTACTTCCCCTTCGGATCTTGTTTCATTGTTAAATAGAACAAATATCTCTCTTTATCCCATAAAAATATATAAATTGAAAAGAAATCATGGATAGGGAACATCGATTTTTACTTTGTTCACCCTCACGAGGAAACATCCAAGGAGAATACAACAATGATGTGCTGATATACCAAATCTACTAAAGCTCACTACTGATTACAAGGTTTGGGCTAGATCTTCTTTGCCTAGGCTCAGTGCCTTTACATGGTTCAGGGTATACTCACTACATTCGCATGGGTCACTCTATATATCTCTTCCTATGGCTCACTACAAGTTGGAAGGATCGCCATATTTCTATTCCTTTTCTCACTACTCTTTGAAAGGATCCACTCACAGTTTTTGGACATGTAAGTCCCATTATTTTAATGAAATCATGATTCCTCAACAATAGGTAGATGCTCTCTTGAAGTTCATTTTTCACCTGTAGATGAAATATGATTTTCTACATACTACTAGTTTAGTGTAAATTTCTTTTGAAAACTATTTTAGAGATTCTGAAAGATTTATTGAGTCCTTTGCGAATCGCATTTCCTATTCTGCGTACCACCTTGCTTCCTCTGCTTACTGTGTAGAGGGTATGGTATGCAGATCACCTTTTCCACATAATACCATTGTTTCAACAAATAGATCTCTGTCACAGAATTATTTTACCATAGAATGCCTCCGCATTAATTTTTGCATACCACCTTCATGTACTGACTCCACAAACAGCCACCACGTAGCACTTCTGTGTACTACCCTGCTTCTGTAGGTGAGTTCTTCATCTATAGACCACCTTCCTTCTATGGAAAATTCTTTCTTTTAGTGCTATAGTTCCTCACAAAAATTCATTTCTATAATTTCTTATATTTGAACTACTTCACCCTTCATAGAATTCTCCCTCACGAACATCTTTCTAACTTCGCTGAATTCCTAGAGTGGTGATATTCTCTAATGAATTTCAATTCTTTTAATAATGGGATTAATGCTCCTTATATAAGAAAATTGATATGAAAAAAACACTAACCCAATATTACCAAAATATTCAATGTGGTATCACCTTCACCACATATCCTACTCCTGTCATAAATTGTTCCTCTCTACATGGTCCACATACCACCAATCTTCCTCCACAGCAGCCCAAATCATCATCTTGTTTTTATGAATGACGCCCTTCGTGGATTATTAAATCACCACCTAGTTTTTGTTAATGAAAATACATTCCTCAAACCACAATCCCTCTATATACAACATGCCTTCTCCATAAACTATTTTCTCCCCTCAAACCCCTCATATACGCGGTCTCTATCTCGTGCTTCGCAGTTCCCTTCCTTCAATGATTCCCTTTGACAATATACATACCACAATATGCATTCCACGAATTGGGATTCATGGTCCACATACTATGTTACCCTATGAAGAAATAAACCTTTTCCAAAAGACCAACGTCTCAATTTTTAGGGGAAAAAATTAGAAAACACTGGGAAACTACGCCACCTTAAACACCTAGTTTGAAAAACACCGATCATGCTCATTTTCATTCATCTAGCTTGGTCAACAAACAAAAATCACCCAGAACATATCGATAGGACACTTTGAGGGATTTTTTCCCAATAGATACCATCAAGGGGTTATGTTTTTATTGTTAATCGTATGTTCTACGTCTTATACACCCCTTTTTATGTTTTAAGTGATGTGATTTTAAATATATTAATGATATTTTGAGTTATTTCTTTGTCTAGGGTATATACAACCCTTGGGTTTAATGTGAAGGATTATTGAAGAATGATTTTATTAAATTTCTAGGATGTTCATAATATTTTCTGGGAACATTATATTATTTATTTTAATATAATATAATAATAAAAGATAACCTAGAATATGAGCAATGACCCATCGCATCTATCAAGATCATTGGGCTTGAACCCACAACTGAATAGATACAAGGGTGAATCATTTACCACTAGACTATGTGATTTAATGGTGACTATGAAACTATTTTTATAATTTTTTGATTTTGGGAACATATTTTTTATCATAGATTTAACCATTGGATTGAAAAAATTATTTGGTGATTTAGTGATAAATGTTATTTCATAAGAAGTTAACTATTTTTGGAACATTATATAATTAAGGTAATATAACAATAAAGGATTTTATTTAAAAAATAATGGTTGAATGGTATTTTGGATTCATAAATAATTTTAATGTATCTTTATAGTGATTCACTTCATTTGTGGGAATGATTAGATTATCTTGATGATTATATGACTATGTGAAATATATTTTTAGTATGAGACTTCATGAATTATTGGTATGATTTATAGATACCTTTTTTGAAGAATATATTATCAAATAATTATAATATTTGGGTTCAATTTTATTCAGGATTATTTTTACAAATTTTAAGGATACTTATTTATGGAATTAATTAGTTGGAGCATTGGTTATTGCAGTTTAATTTTATATATTAAAGTTTTATTTCTTTGTATGAATTCTTATTAAGTTTATAAATTATCTTATATTTTCATAACCACCATAGTTTAGTCTAAAGCTTAAATATGGGAGTAAATCCATTTTATCCTTTTTTGCATTATTTTACCCTCTATAATTTTATTCTAGTGCTCCAGGAATGAGAATATCATCATGAATACTCATAAATTGGTGACAATGATGATATTGTGGAGTAAATTGATTAATGTATAAAACTCTTCTTTTCAAGTAAGTATATTTCCTTATTTTCTTATTCTATATGTTAAGTGATTCCTCAAAACTAGGTAAAAGTATCTTGAAATAAAAATATTATCCTACAACCTTTATTTCTGATGAACCGATTATCTCTTCACCCATGAAAGATTTATGATTTTTGGGTCATTAAATTTTTAACATCCAGGTTTTATATAACTATCTATTAGTTTTTGGGAGATATTTTTACATCTGTGCCTATGTTTTAACTTCTAACTTACGTATTCAACTTGTAAAACCATTTATATGTTATTCTAATTGACCTATATACTTCTCTTTATCACCCATTAAGAGGATTTTTCATTAAACCTTTTTATGATGTGGGATTTCAACAAAGGTATTATGAAAATTAAAACCCTTATTACCAATCATGAGTTAATATAGTGAGGCTAGATTTTTTAATGGGGGATAATGTAATAACCCAAGATTGTAAAAGAAGATAGGAAACACCTAGCTTAAAAGAATTGTGAAACGTCATTATTTAAATATGACCATTATTAACTAGTTATTAAATTTGAGGGTTTGAATATGATTAATTTTTTTTAACTATAAATAATACTCCTACTCAATAAATATTTAATGGTTAATTATTAGAAAATAAGCACTCAATTTTAAGTAAATTCATTTTATTCATCTAAAATATGTTTTCTTCAAAAATGTATTTTATTACTATTTATGAGTGAATAATATAATTAATTTATGGAATGATTAGAAATTTTATTTGATAAAGATTTTATAATTTTTGAAATCATCATATATATATTAAACATTGATGAATTTTTGATACTTTTCATAATTTTGTATTCAATAAATAGTGAAAATGCTGGTTTTTATTTTTTAAAAATATGTTTTTTAGTGTATTTAGAAAGAGAATATATATTTTGGATTATTTTCAAAATTTAAATAATTTATTTTGATATTAAATAATATAATTATGGTTTTTTAAATGAGTCTTATTCATGAATTTGTCATAAAAACATTTTTGAATTTAAAAACGAATGTTTTGGAAAAAAGATATTTTGTCATCCCATTTTGATATTTCAAATTTAAATAAAATTATCCCACCTTTATGTTTTGAATTTTTATATAATTATAAAATATATTGAATCTATATGACCAAAATTATTAAATATTTTTTTTAATTTAAAAAAATTAGGAATAGTAATTTTTTTAATTTTTTTTCTATAGTAAATGGTAAATCAGGTAATTTAGAATAAAAATTAAAAAATAATGACTAGAAAATGACACTAAAACATGACATAATTATATTATATGAGTAAATTTCATCCTTACTAATACAATATTAATATATATGATCCTTTTGCCTAATTGGATGTGATTATAACCTTTATAACATTTTATGTAATTAAAAGTCAAAAATGTCAATGTATTATTTTTAATAACTATAATAATTTTAACCTGGGGATAAACATAATATATATTCCATTATAAATATTATTTATAAATATAAATGATTTATATTCATAATGGTAATTTATTTTTAAATTTCATTGAAAAAATAATTAAATTAAATGCTTACACAACACTAGTGTAGTAATTATTCAATTAAAGGAAAATTAAAATAAGTTAAATTAAAAATATAAAAAATTGTATAATTTGAAAGAATTAATATGAAAAATATACTTTATAGATAAAAATGAGATGTTATATATGTTTTTATTCTTTTTATTTTCATTACATTGTTGTCTTGGTGTTATGAAAATCAAAGTAAATGAATAGTTATAAAATTAACACTAATGATATTTTATAAAAAATAATATTTTATTAAATGAGTTAAAATGCCTAAAAATATAATATTCAAAAAAATTAATTGGATAGGTCGAAATAAATCATCCATGGTCTATTAACTGGAAATTTTTTGTATTTATAGTAACTATCACGCCCCCTTAAATAGTAAAAACCATATTTTATTGGTAAGTGTAAAAAGGGTTAATGGGGGGTTTAAAAAAAAGATAAATGTAAAAATGTGATTCAATCTTGTCCAAATTTTATTATATTGTTAACTAAAAACATAAATTTATCTAAAAATTTAATATTATCAATTTGGATTCATTTTTTCTTCAAAGATAATTTATTTTAATTTAATAATTTCTTAAATTCAAAATGTGACCCTCCCCTCTCTTTTAAATGGAATCCTCTTCTTCTAAATTATTAACACCTAAATAATGATTTGGATCATCCAATACATACCAAAATACTTTCTATAAATCTCTAACCCTATTATTTAGGTATTATTTTCGGTATAATAACATTCTTATAATGCTTAAGGTGTAAAGAAAATGAGGTTGTCTGAAGAAGAAGTATGGTTATTAATCGAGCATTTTTGTTTTATTTATTCATCCACCTTCTTCAAATATTCTTCAATAATGATGAAGTAATAGAATAATTATATTAAATAGACATATATTCTTTTATTTTATTTTAATAACCTATGTCCATCTCCACACACCATGAAAAGGGAAAGGAATTAATTGTTTGTGTGTACGATGGACTACCACCTCGAAAACTGATGTAATTGTTTTACATAACCACCTCTCATGGTTGTTTATAATCATAGTATTGATATTTACATATTACAATCATCAAATATTTATAATTATTATTATATAATATATCATTGAATTTATAATCTTTCCATTCGTAGAAAAATGATAGCGTCATTTGTGTTTATGTGTGGACTACCACTGCCATGAAGCATTGTGATTCATATTTAATCACCACATAAAAAGGATGATATATATAAGTATTATTCAATAAATAATAATTTATTTATTATGTAATTATCATTATATAAGGAAAAAATAATTCTTAATTTCTTTTAATAATGATCATTGAAAAATGGAAATTTCACTCATACACATGTATGTCTCATGATTGTAACAAAGTACATTTTCCATAAACATATTTCATGATTCTTTTAAAATTATAATTTATGGGTAAAAATTAAAATTATTTCATGATTATTATTCTTGTAAAGATGGAATATTTACCCTTTTTAACCCTGGTCATCACAATGAAGCTGTTTTGAAATTATGGACCAAACGTTCTCAATGTGCCTATCATGGAGTTAACTGATTAATTAATTAACTATGTCATTATGATAAATGAAATAAATGGTTTAAGGATAATTTATTTAACATATAAAAATTTCTTAAGAAATAATATAATTGATGTAATTTTATTATATATGTGTTAAAATGCATGCATGTGATATATGAGCTTGAGGTAATGGATTTGGTCTCAATTTCATTTCATTATGAATTATTTTTATTCTACACATAATTTATTTTATATGATGTATATACTGCCCATTTTTTATTATATATCATAAACCCTATATAATCCATGGTTTTTTAATTTTCAATTTGAATAATTCTTTTCAAATGGATTTTAATTGAAAGTAACCAAGTTCTAACGGGTTTCTTAACTCAATCTGAATTCATTGGGTTATAACTCTAATTCATGGCCTTTTTTATGCCATGATTTTTTGTGAATTGATCTATAAATTGTTCTATTATATATTTAAATTTTTTTATTTATATTCGTTACACATAATCTATTCATTGATTAATTCTCAATTCAATGATATGATCATTTTAATATTTATACGTCTCAAATTCCCTTTCCTAGGGACATGTGTTTATAATTTACACCTATATTCTTTTAGGTGATCTATATACTACCCATCTTATTTATTATATCATTAATATCCTTATTTTCATAATATTTAATGTTTTATCTGATTCTATTCTTTCATTGGGCTTATGATTTAAAAGTTACCAAAGGTTAAAAGGCATTATGTTACAATATCCTTTCTTTTGGAGATTTTTTTATGTTCAAATTTTCTTGGGGGGGGGAATCATATGCTATTATTTTCTTGAACCACATATATCTAATTTTTCTCTACTTATATATGTTTTTACATGATTAATTTCATTTTCATCTCTTATTTATTAAAAAAATATCATGAAATTTATTTGTAATTGATATTGGACTTTTATCTTCGGTTTGATCAGGAATATTCCCCATCCATAAACATGTTTTAAAAAAATTCAAATTTTTTTATAAACATAAATGATTTCACTGAGATATTTTAAAACATATTTGATCATATTTTTACTTTTTTTAAAGGAAATTTTATAATTCTTTTCAAATGGGTCACTTTGGATTCCATTTTAAAAAAGTTTTGAAAATATTGTTTATTTTTAACATTTAAAACATGAATGGATTTTTCTATTATCATGGAAATTATTTATTTTGAATATTCCATTATAATTTTAGAATTTTATTTTTAAAGAAAATGATTTTTGAAAATATTTTATGAATATTTATTTTTCAAAAGTGATTTTCAAAGTTAAAATGTTGTTTTCCTTAATAAAGTTTTTCAAACCTTCATAATTATTACTTTCACTTTACCTAGGTTATGAACTATGATTAAAGATGATTTATATCAATAAAGGTTTCATATGTTGGGAATTTTATAGTAAATGACATAGTTCTTTATGAACCCGTAGTTTATGAATCCATGTTGGTAAAAGTTTGTTCTAATTTTTGAAAACTCTAAACCTAAAATTCCCTAGTTTGTTTATATAATACAATATTTCCTTTTTATGTTTTATATTTTGTATGGAAAAAATTGGGACACATTTTTTAGTACCAAATCCAAAAATATAAATTTTATGTTTTTAGCACTGAATCTGGAAATGGGGATTCGGGGCTGTTACAGTTGGCATCAGAAAAGGGTTTAACTAACTTTGGATACTAGGATTTTTTTGTGTGAGGTTATCTTAAGAGTTATGGACAAAATCATTTGTTTTTTATTTTAAGGTTTTTCATATGTTAAGAATCTTATACACCCACTTTGTGGTTTTAGGTGATGAGATTTCAAGAAGGTTAACGATATTTAGGGAAACATTTTGGGTTGAGGTATATGTAATGGTTCGGTTTAACTAGAAGGATAATTTTAGAAGAATAAAATTTCATTTTCTTGGTATGTTCATAATATTTTTTGGAATTTTAAAGTATTTATATTAATATTGTGTTTAAAAAACTATAACCCACAAGCTATGTGACAACTAGTTTCATCCAGCTGGGCCATTGGGTTTGAACCCACTCCCAAAGGGAGATAAGGGTGAAACACCTACAACCGATATATGATATTTCCTAATTATTACTAAATTTTTATAAAATTATTTAGAGTTTTGTAAAATATTATTTATCATAGAGAAAACCCTGGGATTGAAAATTTATTTCATGATTATGTGATTAAATTTATTTTTGAATAAATTCAATATTTTTGGAACTTTATATAATTATGGTAAATAAAAAATTATAGAGTTCTATTTGAGGATTAAAGGTGGAATTATATTTTGGAGGTATATATGACATTATTGTGGATTTATGGTGATTAATTTCATTTATGGAAATTATTATCATATCTTTTAGATTATATGACTAAGTCATATACATTATTGATATGAGACATTAAAATTTATTGACATAATTTGGAGATAAATTTTTGAAGAATTTGTGATAAAATACATATTATATTTTATTATCAATATTAGTCATAAATATTTTTGAATAATTATAAGTATTTTTATAAAGGTAATGAATCATTTTAAACTTTGGGTATTACTTTTAAATTTTAGATATTAATGTTATAATTCTTTATATAAATGTTTATTAATTTTTTAAATTATATTTCCTAGTCCTAAATTTTTTTGGTTTTTTTACTTTATAATTATATTATGAATATATTTTTATGTTTTGGGGGGTTATTTTATCTATTTTAAGTTGAGTATAGTGTTTTCAGAATGGAAAATGATTATTAAATACTCATCGTATAGAGAGAAATATGGGATTGTGGTGTGAATGGAATAATAGATGAAACTCCACCAATTAAGTAAGTATATATACTTCTGTTCGTAGTAAAAATGGTAATTAATTCAATAAAAATACGTAAAATGACCTTGATAAAAAAATAATCATATTACCTTTATTTATGAGGAATCTATATTCTCTTCAACCATCACATATTTATGATTTTGTGTAGTTAACTTTCTCTTAACCATGTTCTATATCACTCTCTATCAGACTTTGGGAGTTATGTTTTATTAAGTATCCATGTTTTCCTATAAAAACAATGTTTTAATACTTGTAAACCTAGTTATATTTTATTTTATATAATGTTTGTACTTCTCTTTCTCTTTTGTTATGACAAAGTTTTATTAAACCTTTTTAGGATGTGGGGTTTCAAAAAAAGGTATTTTGAAAAGTCAAACCCAAGTTACTGATCCAGAGTTCAAATTTTTAGGTTGAGATTTATTAAAAGGGGTATAATATAATATACTAATATTTTATCAAAATACCTTGTTTGATATCATATAATATACGCAACACAAAGCTTAAATGAACTACAAAATATATTATTTATATATAACCATTATAACCTGTCCATTAAATTAGAGGGTGTGAATATGATTAAATAATAATTCAAATATATATAATGGAACCACTTAATAGAATTATATTTATTAATTATTTTTAAATAATCATCCAATTTTTTGGGATTTCATTTTATTCAACAAAAATATGTTTTTCTCATAAATGATTTTTATTGTTTTTTGTGAAAAAATAATATATTTATTTTTTGGAACATTTATAAATTTTATTTGATAAAAAGTATATCATATTTGAAATAATTATATCATTGTTATCCTATGATTTAATTTTTTAATTTTTTTGAAAAAATTACATTTTAATGAATAGGGAAAAATACTGATTTTTATTGAAAACATTGTTTTCATATAAAGCATTTAGAAATAAAAAATATTATTTATATTATTTTTAAATTCTAATTAGTTACTTTTTATTTAAAATAAAACATTTATGATTTTTTTAATGATTATTATACTTAAATTTTGTATAAAACAATTTTTTATTTAAAAATTAATTTTTTGGGAAAACAGTTTTTCATCGTGTTTTGACAACTCTCTTCTATGTTTTCAATTTTACAAATTGGCTTCCAAATTTGGAATTAAGATATAAAACATTATAAAATATTTCCTTGTTATTTTTTTATTTATCAATAGTTGCATTATTAGAAACCCATTATCAATTTTCATAAATGGTATTAAAATAAAGGAAAATCATTGGCCATTAGAATATGTTAAAAAACCTAAAAAAGTTTATGATTTAAATTATGACCATAATTATCATATAAAAAAACTCATGAAATAAACTTATTTTCTCAAAGTATTCCATAAAGTAATCTTAAAAGAAAGAAAAAAGGAAATAGTGTAAATAAATGCTACTTGGGACCTCATATTCATAATAACTCTTACAATCACCCTTAGAATGAAATAATCCATTCAGTTACATCCAAATAAAATCTTCAAAGAATAAATTCTAACATAATGTAATGGAGGGAAACATACCGAGCCCACCAATCATAATATAAAATTTCCAAGAACCATAACTTATTTAAAACTCAAAAAAATATTTTATTTGATAATAAAACTCATAAAAACATATATTTGAACCCATAAGAACAATCATTTTATTTAACTCATAAAAATGAAAATGATTTTGAAATAATGGGTTAATGAATTCCACGTTAAGAGGAAAATAAAAATCTAATCATAGAATAATTATAAATATCAATAATAATAGGAGAATAAAAATTAATGTAATACAACATATAAATAGTTTAGAAGAAAAATCAAAACATTTAATGTAAAATTTTAAAAGAAAACCCCTTATTTAAAACTAATATTCTTCTGTGTGACATTTCCCGTATAAAGGTAAATTTTAATGTTTCATTACTTATTTTTAAAATATGTTTATTATCTAACTACATATGGTTTTTATAATCCACTTAATATCATATTTTAATCAAATTCGAAGTCTCATTTCCATGATATCCATTTTTTGAAGTTTGATAATTGAAATTTATTAATGGAATCATTATTTATGTTTTTTTCATCCAATAAGAGTTGAAAATTACATATGAAATTTTTTATTTTAGAGTAATGGAATCTATATTTTTCATATAACAAAATTATTGTTGAAATTATATCTGTCATTTATGATTTAATAATGAATTAATTTTTGTTGAAGTGTTATATTTATAGTTTTAAGCATGTATTTAAGAATATTCCTCATTTTTCATGGTGATACTAAATACAGGATGAACATATACCTTTATATATAAGACAATCCATAATTTTTATTAATTTCTCACCTATAAAAATTAAGTCAATAAAAATAAAGAATAATAAAAATTAAATAAGTTTTTAAAATTTTGAAATGAGGACTTAATAAACCAAATATTGTATATATATTTTTAAGTATATATCCAATATAGATAATAATTATGATACCACTTGTATTGTAAAATCCATTTATAAGTGTTTTTAGTTGTTTTTATTACCAATTTTGATGAAGGTGTGTGAAAAACATATCACAACGGTTGGAGGAATTAAAAATTTGAGGTCTATATGTTTTCTGAATAAATTATGGAGTTCATTGGTTTAATATCATGTAGTATAGGTTTATAAATTTTTTCCTTAATCTAAAACATAAGATTAAACATTGATCTTGTAAGGTTTTCCTATGATCTTAATGTTTCCTAATAACTATAAGTTTCATTTTGAGGAAAATTCATGAATTTCACATGTATGAATAAGATTTTTTTATGTACATGGATATATTTTTAAGGTTAAAGACTGAACTTCTTAAGGTTTACCAAGATCATTGTAAGGTTATACATAAGGTTTTGTAAACATCATAAGGTTAGTGTATGAACTTTTTAAGGATCATTTGATGTTTTTAAAGTTTATATTTTAACTTTTTAAGGTTAATTTTAATTTCATAATGTACAATATAGGCTTCATAAGGATAAAATTAGACTTTATTAGATTTATATACATTAAAAAAATTCACAGTAAAGAGGAATCTCAAGGGGAATTTCCTAAGTTCCCATCACTTGGTAGTTTTCAATAGTGGATCGTTTAGAGCAATATAAAAGTGTGTTATTATTTATAAAATATGATTAATTACTTAGTTAATTACATAATGACCTAAAAAATCCAAATATAATGGAATATTACGTTATGATTTTACTGGAAATTCAAAATACAGGTTTTGTGATTCTGTAAATCACGTAATATAGAATAGCATGATACTTGTTTTTATGAATGGTAAATCATAAATTATAATATATTATTTATAACTTGGTTAAATTTAACTAAAGTAACATATGGATTTTTTATAAAAATTGAAAACGAAATACATTAGTGATTGAATGAAAGTCCTAATGACTGAGATTAAAGAAGGTTTTCCATATTAAAAATATGGAATAATATTTCATGAGTATATTTAATTAAAATATAATAACAAAAAAATGGAGATAATAAATATTATAAAAATACTAAAAATAAAAAAAATTCATTCCTCAATGAGAAAAGGAAGAAGAATATCTTTCTTGTACAAGAAAGTGAGAAAAGAAGAAGGCAATGGTCATGGGGTTCAACTAACTAGAATTTCAAGGAATCTATGTGGATTTCTAAACTACTTATAAAATAATTTATCATAAAAAGTTTTGTGATGAAAAGTAAAATTACAAGATAATCTGTGAGTTCCATCTTGTAGGAAGAATATTTTGGTCTTTATATTTCATTGATGGTTGATAACCAATAGGGTTAATGTGGTTATTCCAATAATTGTAGGAGAAATAGTGGGTAAAATATTTAATTTTTTTAAAAATATTTTCATGCATTCTCTCTAGATTGGTCTATTTGTTTAAACCATGTAAAAAAATAATTAATATTATTTACTGCTCTTACTATTTCATATCATATGTAAGAGAGAGAGAGGGGTGAGTCCTTACTAAATGTTGTACAAGACCATTAGAAAAGGATAATTTAAAAATAAAAAAATATCGATTCACCTCACTCCAATAATATTAACCTTGTTTAATACTAATAATTGGTATAATAGAAAAGGATCTAAGTTTAAGTTTATCTATCTATAGTAATCGATGTAATTTTCAACCATAACGGAATTCTAATATTTAAAGGAAACAATTCGGACTTATGGAAAACTGAATGTAACACTACTTCTAGTCACTATGAATATATGTGTATATATATTTCATGTATGGGATCTTAACTAGGAGTATATCCCTATAATATAATAATTTTAGTGTCATCTCTATTAAAATTAATGTGTTAGGGGTATCTTTGGCCAACCCAATCTTCATAAATGTGATTTCAGGAAAAACAATTCATTCCATGTGTGAAAAACCTATTAACATTAATGAAGGTTATTCTGGGGTTTTAGAGATAAAGTTATAGCTATAGGTAATATTTATTAATAAATTATGGTAATATTGAATAAGTAGGTTAATGTATCCTTCAATCATGGGAGCATTATTATGGAAGATATTTGTGAACATTGAGAGACCCTTGATGATTTAAAAATCATTAACAGAATCCTATGAATATTTCCAACTCATTTCAATGTAAAAATTTTAGTGATTGAAGAAAATTATCCAAGGAATGTGGTGTTGTATAGCCATAAAGTACTCTCATTTCATATGAAACGAAAAACAATGATAATTATTTTATTCTAAATGAAAATCATTAGGAACTAGAATTAAAGACTATAAAGAAAATATCATCAAGGGATTATTGTAAAGATTATATTATTTCAATATATCTCTGTATTATGTGTTTTGATGACTCACAAAATCCTTAATTTTATTCAAACATCTTTATCTTCACTATTTTAGATTATATTTATATTATTTTATATGTTCAAGTACTCATTTTATCTTATAAGAATTTGTATAGCACCTTCATTTGTTTAGAATCAGAAAGTGTCATGTAAGACAATATCATATGATGTTTGACTACGTTTCACATCCCATATGCTTTATTCAGAGTGAAAATACAAATTGAATTTATCCTATGATAATTTTTCACAATCAGAATAAGTGGAAGATCTCATGAATAGAATCATAGTAACAATTTATATTACCCTAGAAAATTTTCTTATTCTACACAAATGATATTTGATCTTATAAGGAAGAACCACTTCATATTATTAAATTTATCATTTAATGAGTAGTTATTTTAGTTGATATCTTATGAATATTTGTTATTTCATAACATTATAATTTCATTTCTATTATTTTGATGGGTCACTTAATTCCTTTATATTACATCAAATGTATTTCATCTATTTAAGGAATGATTGATTTTCATAAGACTTTCCATGAATAAGATAATATATATATCTCGAAGATCTAATTCATCGCTCTACAAAATAAATTCTTATATTTGGAATTTTTGGCGGTATATCCTTAATAGAATGTATTATAAACATATTTGTACAATATCTCCCAACTATTATAAGTATATCACAAACAAATTCAAAAAATATAGAAAAATGATTAGTTAGGCTTTGCAAAAAAATAAAATGGAGGTCAATTAAAATTCTAATAATAATAAAAATAGCGAAAACCTGTACATAGAGTAAATAAAACATTCATGCTATGTTTATGTGTTATATCAGTTTCACTGAAGATAATCCCAAGCTACACCATGGAGTGCATAATTTTCTCATGATGAATCTTCATTTACTATCATTTTCTTCTTGAAACGATGCACTGCAAATGCTTATCTTAAAGTTTCCCTTTCTTTTATTGTGTTTTCAATTAGTGTAAGAGTGTGGTTAAGATCATGGATAGGTATTTTAAAGGGAGAACCTAGTTGAAATAACTTTTATCTTTTTATTAACTGATATATTCTTTTACTCATCTAGGATACCTTGGTAAAATGTTTGTTATATTAAAAATCACGAATCTCATAGAGCTGAGTATTAGTGGAGTGGATTAGGGGATTTGTAATCCACAAACCACTATAAATATCTATGTTTAATTTATTTTACTTGTGACTTTATACTTCCATTTCATATATTCTTAAGTATATAATTGAACTTTATTACTTGAAATATGGTTGTCTAATATTCAAGAAACTATTAAGAACTCAATTCACCCCCTCATCCCTTCTTGAGTTATTAATTCAATCATTATTAAGAAAAACAATTTGTATCAAAGATTGTGACTCTTGGGTTTACAAATGTCAAAGGATGAAGTCCATATATTTATCTTAAAATGTTTTTTATGGAAGATAACTGAGAATTTATGTCAATGGTTAGAGGACCATACTTCAATGGTGAAAAATATGGTTGATGGAAAGACTGTATGATCATCTATAGAAAAACTATGTGTCTAAAATTCTATCTCAAAGTAGTAAATTGCTACAGAATTTCTAAGACATAACCTAAAACATGTGATGTTAGAGCTAAATAAAATTACAATTTTAACTCTAAAGTAATGAATTTTGTCATATATAGGTTAGGAAAAGATGAGTTTAACATGATTTTCAATGTCAAACAACTCTTGAAATTTGGAACACTATAGCAGTTGCATATAAATGCTCTGAAAACATAAAAGATTTTAGATATGATACACCTAAGAATAAGATTGATACATAAAAAATGGATAAAGGATATATCATTACATAGTTAAATGTAAGAATAAATGATATTGTTAACAACATGGATTCTTTAGGAATTCCTATCACTATTCATGAATGTGTATTAAAAGTTATTAAAGTATTTCCACATATCTAGAGTGGAATCTCCGTATCTATCAGACAATCTATAGAAGTCAAAAATTTCAAGGTAAAAGATTTTATCAGGACTCTCATGATGTATGAATGTAAAATGTAAATTAGACATAAAGAGCATAAAATAATCAATAAGAAAAAAATTCATTGAATGTTTCTACTTCTAAAGATGATAGAAAGAAAAAAAACATAAAAATCAATGAATGATAAGAAGAATAATATTTCTCAAGAAAATATGAATCAAATAAAGAGACCTCTAAATTTTCTTGGAACATAAAAATGTTATATAATAATAGAAGTGG
The DNA here is from genome assembly GCA_963277665.1 of Viscum album. NCBI lineage: Eukaryota > Viridiplantae > Streptophyta > Magnoliopsida > Santalales > Viscaceae > Viscum > Viscum album. The sequence continues at coordinate 607,938,027 of OY728133.1, read as the reverse complement.
TTTTAAAAGATCCTCAAATAAGAACAAAATGAATGTTTCTAACTCTAATGAGTTAATATTCTTTGAATGAAGAAATTCTGGACACATCCTTCATGGATTTCAAAAAATTAAAGACAATAAGAAGATAGAAAAGAATTCAAAAAGACTGGATATAAGATGTATAAAAAAGCTATGAAGGCCAACTTGAGTGATTTTGAATATTCTACTAAATTCCCATCAATAGAATCAGAATTATAAGCTACAAATCATAAGGCCAATATATGGTTTATCGAATTGTCAGATGAGGTAAATGGTTACTATACTTCTAGGAATGAACATGAATCTGAAAATCAAAACAGCACAAAAAATAACTAAATTATTACTGCAGTATGTATGAAATCAATTATGAAATTATTAAAAATAATAAAATTTCCCTTAAAAATTCTTATAATAATATTTTTAGTGAATAATAAAATAAAAACAACCATCTTTTAGGCTTAAAAATCCAGCTGGAATAATATACTATCTCAAATATTTAACAAGTAAAAATAATTGAGAACCTACATAAGGAGGTTCAAAATTTCAAAGATGTTACAAGAATATTTACTAAATGTTTATATTATTTAAACAATATTCTTTAAAGAATCAACTAATAAAAGATAAATTTTTAATTGAAATCCAAGTTTAATGACCTAAACATTATAGAATTTTGTTTTCTTTTCTCTAAAAATAAATACATTCATAGAGGAACTTTCGTTTATTGTAGTGAAATGGGAAATTTTTCCAATATTTATGTTTTCAAAAAACCTCTATTTTTTGGAATAAAAGTGTTTTTACGTCAAAATATTTTTCAAAACAATATAAAAACTTTTATGAAAATAATAAGAAAGTCAATGTGTCTGGATCTCTTATAGCTAACATTTCTAGACCCAAAATTATTTGGGTAACAAAGAACTTTATTTTTCAACTTTTCATTGTATGAAACTGGTCGTACAATTAAAGGTGAAAATGGTTTATGAATAGTGTATTTCTAGAGAATATGATTGGAGACTACTCAAATTTTCATTCTCTATCTATGATAGATGGTGGATACATCTCATTTGGAGATAATGAAAAAGGAAAGATAGTTAGAATTTGATTGGTTGGAAATCATTAGTCTATTTTCATAAAAAAAATACCTACATTGATGGGTTGAAGAAAAATATGATAAGTATCTCTCATCCTTTTGATGATGTCAATTTTATTGATTTTTTATCAATTATTGCTTAGTTTTTATATATAAGTGGCTCATGTTAAAATAACCCATAATGGGTAATGTTAACCCACAAGATCTTAATTATTTGTGTAAAAGAATGTTAACTATTTAAACACTAAAGTTTATGAATTGTGGATTTGTAATAGAATTGAATGACATTAAAACGTTCATTACATGAAAATATTGTCTAAAATACATTTTATTTTTGACTTGCTTGGTCTTAAATTGGACAGAAAGAAGCAATGGTATGCATGCCAAATGGGAAAGTAACCCAAGTAATATTTCAAACCCATTAAAAAAGTTTCTACTTCTAGAACATTTGATATGATCTATATGGATATGGTTGGACCTAATAAAACATCAAGTACTACTAGCCAGACATTCTTTTAAGTGTCATTTAATTATTTTTAATGTTTTATATTTAAGAGTGAAGCTTGTCCCATTTTAATTGATTTTTGTAAACTTCTGCAAAATGAAAAATAAGTAAAAATAATTTCATTAAGAAGTGATCATTCAGGTGAATTTTAGAATCATGAATTTGATTCATATGTATCTAAGCAAGTAATTAAACATATTTTCTCTGTTCCTAGGACACCTTAACAAAATAGTTTTGTTAAAAGGAGGTATTAGACTTTGTATGAAATTAATATGACTACATTATGTGAATGTAAAATCCCCACTAATTTCTAGGATGAAGTTATTAACATAGTGTTTTATATCATTAACATAGTACTAATAATTCTTATCTTAAAGAAAACACCATTTGTGTTGTTGAATAAAAGAAAACACAGGTTATAATACTTCGATGTATTTGGATGTAAGGTTTATATCTTGAACACCAAGTATAATCTTGGGAATTCAGATCCAAAGGATTATGAATGTATCTATGTAGGTTATTATACTAATCCCAAATCTAATAGAATTTACAATAAAATTTAAATGATTATTGATGAATTAGATCATGTGAATATTGATAAAAGTGATCCTTTTAGTCACAAAATGTTTTAAATTATTTATCAAAATGATTCTATCAAAAATATGAGATTTGAACTATCTTTAATGAAATCAAGGATGATTATTTGGAACATGATTATGTTAAACCATATCTAATAAGGGTATACACTAGTAAATAATAAATTGTTTTTCATATAATACCAAGAAACCTTAATGACTATCCTTTTTAAACAGTTATAATAAACCTAGATGAAGGATTAATAAATGTAAAAAACATAAGAAATCTAGTTGAATGTAATTCCTTTATATCTCAATTAGAACCAAAATATGTAGAGGAATCCTTATCTAATGAAAATTGGTTCTTAACAAGGATAGAATATCTAAATCAATTCAAAACAAATAAAGTATGGGAACTAGTTGATAGGCCATTGAATTATCCTATAATAGGAACTAATTTTTTTTATAAAATAAAAATATGATCATGATTTAATATCTATAAATAAATTTAGATTAGTTTCAATAGTAAATAATCAAGAAGAAGGAATTGGCTACGAAGATAGATTTTCTCTCGTAGTAAGATTGGAAGCTATTAGAATCCTTCTGCCATATGTATCATATTTTAATTTTATATTATATTATATGAATGATAAATCTTCCTTTTTAAATTATTTTTTAATATATGAACTTTTCATGGAAGAAAATTCTATTTTTAAATATCCTCATTTTAAAAATTTTGTGTTTAAACATTCCAAATCCCTATATAGACTTAAATAAGATCCAAGGCCATGGTATGAAAGATTAATTTTTATTCTTTTATCATATGGTTATACCATAAGGAATAACATATCCTATGTTATCTAATAAAACTTCTTTATCCAGTATATTTCTAGTAAAAATATATATATGTATATGATCTTATTTTTTAGATAAAAAATTTAAAATTGATTAATAAATTTTCAACACTTAGGTAAAAATAATTTGAAATGAATATGATGGGTGAAATAAAGTATTTTTTGGGATTTCAAGTTTATCAAAATGATTTTGGAAACATTTTAAATAAAATAAAATACATACTTGACTTTCTTAAAAAATTTGTACTTGAAAAAAGTAAGACTTACTCAACTCTAATGAGTTAACATATCAAACATGACTTAGATGAAACTAGAAAACCAGTTGACAATTTGTAGAGAGAAATCATTGTAATTTTGTTCTATATTACTATATGTAGACTAGACATTATGTTTTGAATATGTCTTTGTGAATATATTTAATATAATCCAAATTAATGACATTTTAATGTTGTGAAAGAAATTTTAAGATATATAAAAGTAATTGTATCTCTTGATCTTATTTTTTCAAAGATATATGATTTCAATTTAACTTCATACTTAGACGATGATTTTTTCGATGTAGATTAGATAAGAAAATAACCTCAGTAACCTACCATTTTTTAGTAAATCTCTTATGTCTTTGTCATGTAAAAAGAAACACACTATTTAACTATCAACTACTGAAGCTAAATATATTCTTTCATGATGTTTTTGTGCATATTTTTTATCGATAAAACACACATTAATTCATTTTGGATTTAATTTCAATTGTGTTCCAATCAGATGTGATAACACAAGTGAAATAAACATCTCAAGGAATCCAATATATCATTCATGAATGAAGCACATTTATTTAATACATTATTTCTTAATAGATCAGTATATAAGAATAACATCTCTTTGTAATTTGTTTTCTTAGATTAACAGTTATTAAAAAAATTACTGAACAATTTCTTGCTGACATATTGGATTTTATTAAGTCAAAATTATGTATGTTTAATTTTACTAAATAATTTTTTGTTACTTATTTCTCATATTTAATGTAAATAAATTATTTTATTTATTTAAATTTATTTTTTTACCACTTTTTTGAGTACTATTCATATCCAATATATCATTTTTCCTACTCTTAATAATAATTACATTGCACATTACTGTGTGATGCATCAATCATCGTGACTAAAAATAATTGTGTCTCAACTCAACATGTGAAATAAGATTGTAAATATTTGAATCCTACTTATCCCTAATAAAACAAATCAATACCCTAGCCTTTAAAAAATCTAATCCACCAAACCCTCGTCAAATAGAAAAGATAAAAAGAACTGATAGTGCCTCATCTAGTAGGATGAAACATCAACTAATCTCAATGAAAGGGATAAGTGGACAAGGAATTGATTCTCAATGGCTGGAAAAAACCAATATAATGTTTAATAAGTTCATAAATCATCATTTTTAGGAATATTTTTTGATGAGTCACATACTATGGAAATTTTCAAGAAGTATGTTTATGAGTTTTATGAGTTAGTCATTTTTCTTTTTTGAAATAATGAAGACATAGTTACTGTAACTATTAACAAGAAAAATATATTGATAAATTTAGTCAATCTAGAGGAATATTATCATCTATTTATCAACCACGAAAGGATTTAACCATTTGGAAATAATGAAGTCAACGTTTGGAACCTCTTTTTTTGATAAGAAGAAAGTAAAGAACCTAGAACCAGAATGAAAAGTAATGACAGAGTTCATCCAATTGGGAATTGTTCAATAAAATAGTGATCTTGAAAAGAATATTTTTCAATATATTACCCTACTTTATTTGTTTATGTTGTAAAATAATATGAATCTCTCATGATATATTTTTAGTTATATGTGTCATTCTCAAAACAAGTCTCCAAACTTTAACCCTTTTGGATGAATCTTAACTCCTCTATTTCAAAATTATGGAGTTGATCTAGATAATAATAATAAAAATTCTTGTTATAGTTTGAAAAAAATGAATGCGAGTTTATTAAGGAATAGTGGTTTCCATTGGGACTTCTCGTTTATCAAGTTTATTCCCTTTTCCTCGATGGATGGAATAGACCCTGACTTGACATAGGGGGGTCATCTCAATTACAAGAGATACTGGTAATGGTAAGAGAATCATCTCATCACACTAAGACTATATAATATCATGACAATGAAGAAACTCTTGAACTAAGATGAAGAAGATTTTGGATTGGTATTTCATCATACCAATAAAATAGATATCAAGGGTTCTCCCCTACTATTCGCACCTTTATACCTGCCCATGTTCAGAAAGAAAGGATGGATTTAGTTATCACTCAGATTTTTTTAGTCAATCAGTATAATAAAATTTCTATAATACCAAGTATGTCACCTCCCTTAGTCAAATCTCATTCCTAAGAGTTGGAAAGAATGGATAAAAGAAAAATCGGGAGTAAAAACTGCATGAATCTTGTCATGTGGAAAATGAACCTAGAATTTCTATAAAAATCAATTCAAGAAGAAAGTGTTTATGTTCAATAAGAATGGGTTTCCCATGTTCCTCAAGAATATTGAAATAAAGTAGCACCAAAATTTGAAAAAATTATTTCTAAAAGACCTAAGTAGTGATATTCAAATATATTATCTAAAGTCAAATATCTGAAAGCTCAAATATTTGATTCAAATTTAGAAGAAAATGTTCTTTGTAATTTTATTAACTTGAAATATTATATTTAAGATGTGAGACTATTTTTTCAATTTTTTTATAAAATTTTTCAGAATAACCATCTACTAGAGCTACACATGATTACGATGTTTAGTTGAAAATAATGGAGTTATCTCGGGATTTTGATATAATGACTTCACTTATTGACTATCTTCAGTGTGAATTTTCCATAGCAGAGATGTGTTAGAATATTAAGATAACTGTTCTAGATGAAGTTAGAAGACTATAAGTTACACACAAAAAATTAGTAGAATCTATTAGAAGATCAAAAAAAGAAATAAGTTTTATAATAAACAAAAAACTACTAGAATCCCAAGAAAAATTACTTCAATTGAATAAGGATACCAGTTTCTTCATCACACTTATACAATGGTTGGATGGGTCCTTATCAAAAAATTGTGGAGATATAGAAATCAATGTTTAATAATTATATGAAGTAGTGGCAAACAATCTTAAGTTAGAATTCTCAGATGGTGATGACGTCGATGTTAATTACTTTGATGAAAAATCATACTTGGAAATTCAAAACAATAGAAAATGGTTTCTATCTTTGGTATGATAGAAAATTATTTTGATGTTTCGAAAATCATTATATCAATTTGCACAAAAAAGGGATTATTAGAAAACATCATTGGGAATTTTTCTCACCTAGTGTGGAATGGTTTTAAATGTCTTATGGATTATTTCAAGGGTTATATAGTAAAAAGGATTGATACTCATGCTAATAAACTCTTTAAAATTCATGGAAGAAGGCAGCCTAGACAAAAAATTATGGATCTTCACTTTTCCCCCTCTCAGCACCTTAAAAATAACATTAATCTAATTGATGATTATGAAAAGGAAAATCAATGGTTTTATAAAGAATAATCTTTATCATTACCTGAACCATCAAAACTAACCTTTACTCATGTAGATAACTTTGATTTGGTGAGGGAAAAGTAAGATTCTTTCAACACCATTTCTACACTAGTACTGTTTTCTTATGAATATCCTATCTGTCTTAGAGCATCCCTACTAATGTTGGGTGATGTTTTTGGAATGACAGTTGATGTTGTTATTCCTTCATCCTCATTACCTCAGTATCATCACCTATCCTTCAAGAAAGTGCCTCCTAAAAATGGTTTCATTTAAAACATTTAATACACTATCCTTTTTAGTACATTGAAGTGGGTTGTAAAGTAGATGTTTCCTCTAAAAAAATTTAATTATGCCACTTTTATGGAATTCAAACATCTGAATATGTTTACTTTAACATCTTTTACGATGTATTTTAATTCTTTACCTTCACTAAAATACTTATTTATTCATTAAATATTTTTATTGAATGATCTTGATGATTTAATGCTCTTTCTAGCATGTTTACTTTTATTATTATCTTATATTTTTCGTATATATTAAATACTCGTGTTTTATGATTTATTTTCAATAAATTTCTCTATTCTTCCTTTATGATATGTTGTTTTAATGTTTACTTCCAAATAATATTTATCAGTAATAAAGATAACTTTTTTTAACATTTTTGTAATCTATAAATGTATTTTCTTACTTTACTTACTTTTTATATCACAAAAAGTTGATTATGAAAAGGAAAATACCCAAACATATTCTATATATCCAAAAAAGAAAAATTAAACACAAAATTCTATTTATTAATTCAAAAAGGGGAGAAGAAAACAAACATTTTATTATTCTAAAAAAATGGGAGAGTGAATGGAAAATAGATTTCTTTTAGGAAAATAAAATAAAACCTTTTCATTTATGTCATTTTAAAACCTTTTATAGGAAAATATTTTATTCTATCTGATGGTTTTTTTATCATAATAAAGGGGGATATTTTTTAAAAAAAATATATATTGATTAAATATATCTCCAAATTATTTGTTTTTATGAGTAAATAAAATCCCTAATTTTTTTCAAACATTTTTATCTTAAGTGTTTCAGATTATATTAATCTTATGTTATATGTTCAAGTGTTCATTTTATCTTAAAATAATTAGAATAATATATTTATTTGTTCAGAATCAAAAGGTTTCATGTAAGAATTTATGTTACAATGTTTGACTAAGTTTCCCAAAATGTATTCTTGATTAAAAGTGAAAATAGAAAAGGAATTTATCAATTAAAAAAATTATAGGTAGAAGAAGTTGTGAATTTTATCACATTAGCACTTTATCTTAAACTAGAGAATTATCATTGTTATATTGAAGATATCTTATCTTGTGAGGAAGAAAAACTTCATCTTATGAATGATATCTTATGGTGAAAAATTATTTGAATCAATATATTATAAAGGTCTTGTATTATATAAAATCATAATTACTTTTCTAATATTTCAATAAGTCAATTCATTCGTTTATATCACATCAAAAAGAGATTATATATGTATGGAAATATTGGTATGCACAAGACTTGAAATAAATTTGAAAATACAAATATTTATAAGATCTCTGTCATCACTCCACAAAATTAATTACTATATTTTGAATGTTTGGATTCATATCCTTAATATCATATCTCATCAAGATCATTTTACAAACTCACCCGAAAATTATAAGTATCTCACACTCAATTTCAAACAAGATATAAAAAGGATTAGTCAGGATCAAAAAAACGAAATGGAAGTCAATAAAAATTCTTTCAAAAAGAAAAACATCTAATACCTATACATAAAGGAAAAAAATTAGTGTTTCACTTATTTTTTCTATCAACTTCACTAAAGATCATCCTAGACTACACCTAGTAGTCTACCATTCTCTTAAGATTAATAATTATATACTGTCAGCTTATTCTTGACAATGTTCATTGAAAACACTCATATGAAAGTTCATGTATATTTTATTGTATTTTAAATATATTTAGGAGTGTTTTTAAGACATTGGATATATATTTTATAGAGATATCCTTGTCAAAATATCTTGGAACTTTGTATTAAGTGAAAACTTATTGTACTCAATTAGGAGACCCTGAAAAAAGGGTTGTTGTAGTGAAAATCACCAATATAATGGAGAAGAGTATTGATAGAGTGGACTAGGGGATTTTTGTTCTCTAAAAAACTATAAATCTCTATGTTCAATTTCATTTCAACATATTTTTATATTTATATTTCAGATATTCTTAAGTAAATAATGAAACATGCTTATTTCGAAAAAGGTGGTCTAATATTCATGAAACATTGAGAACTCAATTTACCCCATATTGTGTTATTCATTCGTTCATTATCTAAGATGATAGAGATGAACCCAAGGAATAATAAGTTGATGGGTTGCTGAATTTTCCTTACTCTAATCTTGAAATAGTAAAAAAATATTCAAATTCAAGAATTCACTTACCTCTTTTGAGTGTGGAAAAGTTGATTATCTCCTTAAAAGGTGCCAAATGATGTTTCAAGACAGTAATTAAGTGAAACAACCCATAGGGATGTATTTTTATGGAATGAAATGAAAACGGAATTCACGTCATATATTATTCCAGAAGAGCATATGATCTCAATCAGATGGGTTGTTAATGGATACAGGATTATAGGAGCATGAGGACTATAGAGAACATGGTGAATAATTCCTTATGGTTGTTGTATATAAGATATAAATGGTTGAAATAATTGATTTCATTAATTAAATTTTGGGAATAGTTGACATAAAAAATGATCTTGAGGGTACTCTTCAAGAAATTTTCATTTCGAGGTCTATAATGTAGAAATTTAATGGAGTGGTGTGTTAATCCAAACTCAATATAGAGCAAAACAAATATTAAAATTTTATATTAAAAGTTGACATTGAGTGTCTCAAATATATAAATTTTTAAAGTTGAGTAAAATAAGTATATTTCAAGAAACAAATTCAAGAACATTCTCATGTTATTGATGGATTAACAAACATAGTGAACTATTGGATCAAAATAATTCAAGAATTTGAATCTTAATTCAAGAGGTTGTAGTGGTAGCTTTATGATCACTAAGGACTATTGAACCTTGAAATAACACTATAGAGTTCCATTATATAAACCAATTAATAAATATACGAGTTTCATGGGGATCCAACAGAATAATTATTTCCTTAAATACAAGTGCAGTGTTTAAAAAATAAAGGTAAATATATTTTGGGGCTTGATCATAATAAAAAATTCATGTATATTGATTCAAACTCACAATCACCTACCACCTAGAAGAAATATTATTTGGGGGAGGAAAAACACCCAAAAGTTCGTAGGTAGAACAAATAAGACAGAGAATAATTCACTATGTATCTAGTTTTATTATTATTAAAATATGGGGTACACACAATTTGTGTGTTCTATAGAAAAAAACATCTTAAGGATCATCATCTACAAAAACTGATTAGTATAATTTTTTATACATAATATATTTTTAATGGTTACTAATTTTTTGTTAAGGGTTGGGATACAAATCTTTGAATTTCTCATCAAGGGTACAAATAAGTGTGTCAATAAAGACCTAAAGTAGTATAAAATCAAAGTTGGAAGAATCCTTATATTGGATGAAAACAAAAAAATAAAATATGTATCCAACTAATATGTGGAATAATCTATATATCCATAGGTTCTAATATATAATTCACCACTAAAAAAATTGAATTAGTGGGCGTGGAAGAAGAAAATAAAATATGAGACCGTCAATTAATTTGAAATTTCTTTAAGAGAAACTGATATATACCAATCATGGATTCGATATTGAAGGTGTATTACTCATATTATTAGAAGTAAATATATTATCACGGTCATAATGTAAAATAAATATTGTTTCATTCTATTTGAAAATGATTATAGGATAAAGATCATTATATTTCAGAAGTCCAGTATATGAGGAAGAGACTTGAGGTGTATAGACTCTTTGTTAGTTAAAGGCCTTAGCCACAACTTAATAAGTGTAAGATGGTTTTATGACTTAGGTAATATAGGTAATATCAATAAGAAGATCTTAATATTTAAAGGTAAATATGACACTATAGTTTTGTAAGGATGGTAAACCAGAGAAATTATTTATCCCACAAATAGAGAAAAGGATACATGATTTCTATCCAAGGGGTAAGAAAATGAATTACAGTTCAATATTTGAGTGAAAAATATTTAAATGATTAATAAAAAATTAAGTATAATTAGATATTCCTAATCTCTAATCTCATATCACACACACATGCACTACTTTTCAAAAAGGTAATATTTTTTGAAATACTTTCAACCCAAAGTAGAAGAAATAAATGTAATTTATAGGGTTGGTGAATGTAAATGTGTGTGGACTTATGAAATCAAAATACATGGATGGAAAGAGTTATTAATTATGATTCATTTATGTTTATTGTAGGATGGAATATCTGAGAGTCATTACTCACAAATCAAATGACTTCAAATTCATCACATGTTATTGAACATTAGTGGAGGGTATTCTTGGGAAGACAAATTTGAATTTTTATACCCAGAATGGAATAGTATTCACTAATTATTAGGTGTAATAATATTTTAAGAATTATAGGATAAGAAATTATGTTTCGATAGTGAGGAATCATTAACAAAATGGATTATTTAAGAGGAGGAATCAAATTATCAATAATTTTACTTGAATAATGATTATTGGAAAGAATATTATGGAGAATATTTAAAAGGATGTCTTGATTACCTTTGTATAGATATATAATATATATTTTCTATATTTTAATTATTAAAATACTCCCTATGATATGTGGTATAAGAAGAATCCTATAAAAATTTACTTTTGACTTTTTAGAAGTATGTGTCTTTTCTAAATTAATAAAAGAACTCAAAATTATAAGATCATAGTGATGGATTTATTTTCCTTATATATTCATCCAAAATAATAATAAAAAATCAATTATCAAAATTATTGGGAAATTTATAAAAAAATAAGTTGTAATTATTGTAGAAATTGAGTAGATTTAAAAAATAGGTGAACAGAATTTGTAGCAGAATAGTGAGGTGATTAAGGAAGAAAGTGATACTTAGTTGAGTGGATTATGGGGACATTATGGGGATATAAAATAAACAGAATAATACATAGATAATGATAAATTTATAGTTTGTTTATTCGGATAATATAATAGAATAAATTAAACTAAAATCATTGATGATAATATAGTTGGTGATCAGACTCCATCAGTTCAAACTAAATGGATGAAGGATGAGAAACAATACAATTTTCTATCTCAAGTAGATCATAAAAGTTTTAAAGAGGCTAATAAATGTTATAATTGGTTAAATGGTGTTCATTAATAACCTGACACAATATAAAATATATAAGGATGGGAATTTTTTCCATGTTTGGAAGACAATAATTTCATTGAAACCATGTGGGTATTCTAAAATAAACTAAATAAAAAGGTAATGGTAATATAAAACAAATCATGGATGGTATCTAAAGGGTATTACCAAATTAAACGCATATATGTAGATAATAAATTTCCACCTATTCTATAGTTAAGAGACTATATGAATTTTTTTATATGGTTTTCCAAAAGTTATTTGAGGTATGTCAAATGTATATTAAATCATCCTTATTAAATTGAGTCCTTGAATAAGAATTATACATTGAAAAACTAAAATGATTTATTGTGTATAAATATGAGTACATGGTTTTTTGGATAAAAAAGGTATTATACGGAATGAATTAAACACCAAGGTATTAGTACTCTCAACTTGAAAACAATTTTAATAATCATGTGTTTTAATGAGGTGGAGTATATCCCAATCAATACATCAAGAAGGAAAAATATCATAGAATGTTTATTCTCATTTATGTAGATGAAATAAGTGTTTAAGGCACAGATTTTGTGCAATGAAATCTATTTTATGATTTCATGGAGTAATATTTTGATATTTGTAGGATTAGATAGTAAACACTTTTCTTTGGTTAGCAATAAAAACAAGTAAGGTTTGGTATATTTATTTAACAATAAAAATATTCCAAAGTAGTGCTCAAGAAATTTTGAATGAGAGATTACAATATAGTATCTAATCTAGTGGATAACTAGATGCTACTTTCAAGAGATGATAGTGGGATGGAGGATGATATTATAGAATATTGAAAATTTATTAGGATCCAAATGCAACTAACAACCACTCGAACTGGTATAGTGTTTCTCACATGCCAGGTTTCATAGTACCAAATCTATCCCATGTAAATTCCGTTGTTATTGATGAACATGATACATCGTTATATTAATAATATAGTATAATTTGAAATATTTTATTATATAAAATTATAGTAGGAGTTTCTTATTTATTAATATAAAAATTTGGAAGGATTATTTGATGATCAAAATTCAATATCATGTGGTGATTTTTATCATGGATGTTCATGTATTTCATTATTGATTAAGAAGAAAGACTGCATTTATCTTAGAACTATGTAGTCTATATATGTTTTCAATACTCTATAATAATCTTAATGACCATGGATTAAATAAATCTAAAGGATTTTGGATTTGAGGTGAAATTTCCTATTTCTATCATGGGTGATAACTCTCATGATATTAATCATAAAAAATATAATTCATCATTCAAGGAAAAAGGGTAATGATATTAAATACTAATTTATAAAAGATAAATTTTGACATTTATAGGTGAAGTTAGAGTATGTTTCCACACAAAATCTAGTTTCAGATATTATGACTATGGTACTACCCAATGCATATTTTCAAAGGCATCGGTTAGATCGTAGAGTCCAAAAAACTCAATCTAACTTGGTCAGTTGGAGAACGAGAATCATCTCTCCAATGGGATACTGATACTTGTATCAATTTATGGTAACCCTCTTGAATTTATTTTTGGAATCTATAATTCTATTTTTTTTACATTATATGATGTTCTCTATGGTATTATTGAAAAATAGGGAGAAGATCTCATATTTCACTACTTGGGAGAATCCATACAAGTGTTGAGCTACTGTAGTTGTATATCTGTGTTATTTCCTGTTAACACAAAGGCAATCCATATGATTATATTCATTTGAATAGGGGTTATTATTTAATTTTTTTATCAGGGGATAAATTTTTTCAAATAAATTATAATTTCATAGCGGTAAATAAAGTGTTGTCATGAGTATTTTTTAATTTTTCTCTTATTTTCCACACTAATCATTACTCAAGTGGGAATATATTTTTTGATTATGGAATCATGGATATTCTCCTTGGAGGAAAGATGTTGATATTGAGTTCTTGATCAGATCTAATTATTTTTAATGCTTTAAAATAAATAAAGAGTTAATCTATTTTGGAGGTTTAAAAAAATCCCAAATGGGGATATTGTTAGAAAAAAATACCCTTAGGAATCTTTTTAAGTTATTTTTGTTGAAATTATTTGTGAAATATTGTCCAAAAAATATCACAAGTAAAGAGGAACTCATAATGTGAAGTATGGAGGTGTGATGGATAAATTCTAGAGTGAATTGGTTAAATTTGATATAGTGGGGGTTTTGAATTTTTTATAATTATATAACATAAGTTACATCATGGATATCATATGGTTTATATGTGATTAAAGTATTTCTTTGTAATTATAAGGTTCATTTTTCAATAAAGAAATTTAGTCACCCTATATGTGTAATGTTTATTGAAAATCCATAAGGTTTATTTTGTAGTAAAGGAAAGAAGTTACCATATGAGTGTTAGGTTTATTTTATGGAAAACGAAATCTTTTATTTCTTAATTCTAAACATAATAAGTTTAATTAGAATATTCAAAAGGTTTATCATAATATTGACTAAACGTTTTAAGGTTAATTTATAAAATTTTGGTAATGGGGTGTGTAACAGAAGCTGATGGGATGGGGATTTAAAAAAAAATCAACACCAGAGTTATGACACATTGTTATCTCTAGTGATATGTACCCGAATACAGTCTGATGATCTCATTTTTAAATCATATCATAGAAATTAATATAAATTATTACCTCTTTCGAATTGAATTGTTCATATCTATTTCACATCTCTAGTGACCATTTCTCAAAGGCTCTGAGGAAAACCCCCTCTATATCACTCACAAAAACATCATAAATATATGATAACTTTATTCATTGAATTCATAGAGCTAGTGTGGATCTGAGAAGATCACTTTGATGCCACAACGATCACCATAATTCCATACATTTTATCCATGAAGACGTTCTATGATCAATCACCCGGTTAGAGCATTTATCTCTGTAGGATTTTAGAGGAGAAAAAATCACTCAATTTTGACTAATGAATCATTCACAGAATGATCTTCTATTCCACTTATATAGTGTATGATAAAAATAATTGTTAAGGGTTCCCTTGGACCCATATATTTAACATCAACTAAATAAGTACTAAATAATTAATTATTCAGAACTAACTACATCATAAAAAAAATTATATTTTATCACATACTTGTAATATATATTATATATAAGACATGATAAAACCTGAGTCATTAACTCGACTCATAACTCCTGATAATATTAAACAAACCTTGAATAATAAAATAATATTCATTTGTATAATATTATTCCTTGTATTTACTTAAACAATGGTTGACACTTTTAATAAATAAATTTCATCCAATTGTTCTATACATGAATAATAATGAATATTTTTATTTATAGTTGATCGATAAAACTTGGAAAACACTCATAACCAATGGTGGGTCCCACCATGCCTTATAGAAATATCCACGAGAATAAGGTGGATTCTCGAATACACTATTGTCTGTGACATTCTAGGACCTTATCTTGATAGTAGTGAAAAGTATTTATAGACAACGGGTGGAGTCAAGTAACCAATAAAATCCCCTAAGGATATAAGGAATAGTCATAGAAAATACAATAAACATACAAACATGTACTGTGTAATATAATATCATTTCCATGCGATATGTCATAAATATGGATGTTTTCATAATCCTTTTTTACTTTATTATTTGTTGATCTATCTGTATGGACTTACATATGACAACCATGGCCATGGATTTATGACGGCACTATCATCCAGATCAACCAGGCTAGATATATCACTTCCATTAATTGGAAGTGACAAATTATTTCTTCATCATTTATCCAATTCCATACCGCCAATTACTTATCCAAAATAATATAATTCACCACAACTTCATTATCGTGGTTTTTTATTGCATCACAGTACATGATCAAATGGTTCATATGGATAATGATCTCAAGTCAGAAGACCAATAAACATGTTTTTAGATTCTAACAACCAATAACACCAAAAAAATGTGGTGTTCTTATTGGAGGTTCTTCACTCATTATCTCAAATACTAGAGATCACTATGTTCCAACTTCATGAGAATAAGTCTCAATAATTATGATCCCTTAAGGAATGATAGTTTCATATCATCTATGTCCTATCAGTATAATGTCTCTAGACCATAGGAAATTAATTTAATATTACTATCATAATATATGTAGGTTCTAATTATTTTTTGGGAACTATTATCACCCTTTGATACGACAGGTAATCCAAGGACATTACCACAATTATAGTCAACAGAGAAGTATCAAAACTATTATAGTAAGAAATTCACAAGTATATTATCAAACTGTATACATGAAATTGTAATAAAAGTACATACACAAGTTGGGTTTAGGGAACCCCCTTTCTACATGCCTAGTTTTACTATAGCCAAATTCTAACATGCCTCAATCTGCCAGCTCTCCCATGAGAATCATACTTCTTCTAAGATATGTATTTAGTCATGGATATTCTACGTTTTCCTATATGGATACAATACTTACTATGAATTCACCTATCTAAGTAAAATCCATCATGAGATGAAAATTATAAAGAATATCATTTTTCCTATGGTGTGACCTGGGCTCCTTGGTAACCACCACTGCTGCATCATTGTTACTATACAATGAAATAGATTATATACTACTAAGAATAAAACCAATTTATAAGAAAAATATACATATCCAAACTTCCTATTTATCTACATTTAGAAGTCACTATATACTCAGATTCCATTATATAGTTGATGATGAAATTTTCCTTTTATCTCCTCCAGCTCACAGCACCACCATTCAAGAAAAACACATAGGTTGAATTCTATTTCGATCATTATGATATTTTAGGAATCTAGAATTAGTGCATCCTCTCACTATTAGCTTCTCACCTCCTCTATACGCTAGGAGTATATCCTTTTTATACCTCAACTACATCGGGGTAGTTTATATATCTTCCCAATAAAGCACTTCGAGATTAGCTTGATATCTTCCCACCATGATTAAATAAAAACAAAAAATAAAATATATTATATATCATAACATACATGATAGAAACCAATGACTAGTCATAATTGATTAGTCTCATATATTTTAATATCATCTTGTGTTTTTGACACATTTTATTGTAGAGTTTGATACCATGTGACATTAGCAACAACCCTCTCGTAGATTTTTCTATATTATAAATTTTGAGTACCTTGTAAATATATGTACTTTGAATTATCCCAAGTAGCCTATAAGATCAATCCTGACAGATCTTGATCCCTAGAATGTAAGTTACTTCACCTATGTCTTTCATGAATAATATTTTATATATCCAAGTCATAACTAATTGTAATAGTTTCAATTTGATTCCCATAATTAATATGTCATCAAAATATAACACTTGGAAAATGATAGAATCCCCATTAACCTTCTTATAAAAACATTGATCATTTTCATTATTCAAAAAATTGAATTCTCTTATTGTACCATCAAAACAAACTATCCATGGATATTCCTCCTTTAACGCATAAATGGATCTATACAGCTTTCATAGTTTATTGGAATTAATTGAATTAACAAAACCTTCAGATTGAGTCATATATGCATCTTCAACAAATATACCAAATTATAAAATAAGTTTTAAAATAATTTTTTTAAATCTCATAATCAAAGAAGGCTCCAATTTCAATAAATATTTTGATGTATTTCAACATTGATACTTGTGAGAAGGTATTTCATATTCAATGCCTTGACATTGTCTAAAAACCTTCACTTCCAGTCATTTATTATAGGTATTGAACATACCATCCATGTCTATCCTTTTCTTAAATACCCATTTTCACCCAATGGGTTTTACATCTGTTGAAGGGTCTACCAAAATAAAAAAAACTGATTTTGATACATAGAATCCATCTTATTATGCATGGAATCTTGCAATTTAGCATCATCCTTGCAATCAACTACTTCTATGTAGGTTAAAGGTTCATTATCCTCATGGATTAATGTGTCACCTGACTCAGTGATAAGAAAATAAAAAACTCTCTGGTTCTAAAACCTCTTGAGTAGAACTACACAGTACTTGTGTCATAGAAACTTCTTCATGTCCTCCTATCTCTTATGGAGATTGTTCTCATACCAAATCATGTGCATCTGGAGAATTAACCACATTGATATCATTCTAGATCTAATTATTAAAAATTTCAATGTTTTATATTTGTAAAAATATAGATTATCATTAAATAATTACTTTTCTATCAGAAGGATTATATAGGTAATATCCTTTTTTATCATTAGGATAACATATAAAGATTAACTTCGGGCTTCTACATACAAAATTTTCAATTGGTATAGTCATGAAAAAATCCTTGCATCCCTATATGTGTATGTATGAAAGACTGGGTTTCTTTCCCAGCCACAACTCATATGTAATCTCATATTTTTATTTTTTGATACTCAGTTAAGGGTGTATGCTGATGTTTGCAACACATGTCCATAAAAGGATAATGGAAGAGTTTTTTGATACATCATTGGTATGACCATGTCATGCAAGGTTTGATTCCTCCTTTCACTAACACCATTCCACTATAGTGTATAAGGAGGAGTGATTTTGGATAATATCCCACACTTATACAAGTGATCAATGAAGTATTGGTTAAGATACTATCCACCACAATCTTATTTAAGTGCCTTAATCTTCATTCCATGCTATTTTTTTACTTCATGTTTTTTTTACTTAAACATCAGAAAGGAATCTGACTTAAATTTCATTAATTAGATATATTTATAACAACTATAGTCTTTAGTAAATGTAATGATTTATAAAAACCTACATCTTTCGTTCATTATAAATGGACCATGTGTGTCAAAATGAATTAATTTCAGTAATTCAGTGGCACTTTCTCTCTTCCTGGAGAAGGGTGACTTGGTCATTTTCCCATGCAAACAAGAATGACCTACACCCAAGGATTTTAACTCAACTAAATCTAAATACCCTACTTGATATAATTTCTATATTATCTTCTCATTTACATGACCATTATTGAAGGGCCATATGTGGGTGTTATATGAGTCGTGTTTGCTAGTTATATCATTGACTGTCATTTCTGGTTATTCAAGTTCATGAATATATAAACCATTTTTAAGATTTTCCATACCATAACACATGTTTTCGTTATAAAAGATACAAAATTTATTTAAGACGTTAAATAAAATCTCATAGTTTCCATACATGACACTCTGATTATGTTTTTGGTTATTGGAGGTACATAATAACAATTGTTTAATAAAATAATGAAACCACTAGGCAGTGTTAAATGGTAGACTCCTATTTCTAAGGCACCTACACTTGTAGAATTTTTTTCTCAGATTTTCACTTCACCTTTTAAAATCTTATTTAATCTATTTGGTTCTATTATATGAATACAACTATATAACCCACACATTGTATCCAATACCCAACTTTTAGATAATGGAAGGTTTCATTCATTGAGAAAAATATCTGAAGTAGAAATTTCACCTTTCTTCTTCCTCCCAACTCTGAAATTCTTCTTCTAGTGGCCTTACTTTCCACTTAGAAATAAAGAAACATACCTCACATTTCCCTTCCACTGTATCCTTTGACTTTTGGAAGGAATGTGCATCAATGTCTTCAGCTTGAAATTTTCTTTAGACGCCTTAGACTTTCCCTTCCTCCTTTTGTTCACCATAAGGACTGAATAATAACTATTCTTTATATGCTTATATGTTTGGTGAAAAAATCCAAAAGATATGAGAGTAACTTTATCATGTTATTCATGTTGTAATCAAATATTAAAATCAATAATCTTGACATTAAAGATGAATGAAAGAGGTTTATTTCAATTTCTTGGTTCAACATGAACCCAAGGGATACAAGTCACTTGGTGTACTCAATCATCTTTAGTACATAAGGTCCTATTTTATTACCCTATTCTAGCCATCACCTATACAGTTCATTGAAAATCTCATTACTTTATTTTTTATCTCTCTCCTGATATAATTCTTGGAGAGGTGTTAGAATCTTGTTGACATCTTCGTCCTTGGGAATTTTATGTAATTGACTCGATATAGATGAAAACATGACGAAATGTAAATCTAGTGTCTCATCTACATTTTTGTTATATTTTTATTTACCCTGCATGACTTCCCCTTAAGGAGGCTTAGCAGGAATTGAGGACTCTAGAATATAAATCATCCTTCCTTGTCATAGTACTATGCTCAAGCACCTATAACACTCCTAGAAGTTATGGATGGCTTGGTTATTTTATTTACCTAGTATGGATCGTAGTGATAGTTTTTCCATGTTGTTGGTGATTTCAATTTTTTTGTACATAAAATAAGATTTAGCATTAATTACTTTATCTTGATTAGTTTTTTTATATTTTTTATTAATTTATTATTAAAACATTATATGTCCCCCACTATTTTACTGTACCTTAATCTCCCTTGCTACCATATTTGGAAAACTCTATTCTGTGAGTATTATAGTGGAAGGGATCCTTGAATCCTCTCCTAATTTTCTACAAAACTTGGTTATGCCACTACAAGGGGAGTTTCTAGGTAATCTCTAGACTATTTAACTTCACAAACTTGTAGTTTCTTGAGTTGTTGGGTATGACTTGGCTTATTGGAATCGTAACCTTGATTCCCTCAATTATTTGACTCTATAGTGATATCATGATATATTTGGTAAATTATTTTTTACCAAATTTATTCAAGTCAACCCATTACTCTAATAAGAACTCCCCAATGGTAGGAGGAACCCTCGACTTTGGCTAATAATTGACCCAAACACTAAGTTTTGTTCAAATCAGAGCAATGGAAGGAATGAAGAATTAATATATCATTGAGGTATTTTATTATTTCTTGTTTAATGTAATACATTTCAATTAAATATGTTCAATATATGTTGTCATGATCAAAAATTAAGATTCATTAACAAAAATACATTTTTCACATCCTTATGAAATTCTCTTGTTTATTATTTTTGGTGATATCATTGTAAACATGCACATGCATAAAATATAAAAAAACATATAAAGAAGATAATTTTACCCAACAGGTATTTAGAGTCTAATTGTAATTGATCCATTTTTATCCAAACAGATCAATCATGACATAGGGGGTACCATACCAGAGTAGAGTCTGGGCTCACATCGCAGCTCATCCCCAGCCCTGTGTTTTTTTTCTCATTTAGATTACCACCTTGTCTTGGCGGTGTACACATCTTAAAGAATTATAGTTAAATGTATAGGTATACTCAGATGCATGAGAGGGGTCCAGGGAAGTGAAATATATAATAGATAAATTGGATGTATAGGCCCTATATGTATTGGCTGAAGAGAATATGTTGCACAAACTCTCATATGTATAATCATCACACGCAATAAATAATCAAATAAATTACCCAAACATGCACTGGCTTGGTCAAGTGCTTAGCGTAAAATAAAAACATAATAAAATTAATGTTAGTGGGTATTTAAGTAAATTAAAATAATTTGTTCAGATAAATTAATTGAATTTGGTCCCATCATTAATTTATTTTTAAATCCAAAAAAATAATTAATTAATTTAATACTAAAATAAATTAATTTTCAATAATATTAAAATATTATTGATTTCAAAAAAAATTAATTAATTTAATTTAATAATAAAGTTAAATTAGTCAATTTTTTGTCATATTATTTTATCATAAACCCAAAAAATGGTGCTCGGGCTCATTGGGGGCTAGTTCGTAACCCCGTAGACCTGTATCTGGTTATACAGACCCTGTGCAGGGATGTTATATTCTAGGCACCCCTAATACCCCTTCCAAATCAGGCACGATTTCCCCAACACATTGTGGGGATGAATTAGGTCTAGAAGAACCTAAGGGTGGCCAAGCCATGGGTCCCCTCATGTTTGGGGTGACGGCACAATGGATTAGGTGAGCTAGGATGGCGGTGGGCAGGAAGAGTTCTTGTGGTGGGCACTTGGTTGATCTGGATCTAGGTGTCGGATGTGATCTCAGCTCGGTATGTGCTAGAAAAGGTGGACAAGCATCCACCAGCAGTTGGCAAGTGGTCCTCACAGATGTAGAAG
This sequence comes from Viscum album, assembly GCA_963277665.1. Taxonomy (NCBI): domain Eukaryota; kingdom Viridiplantae; phylum Streptophyta; class Magnoliopsida; order Santalales; family Viscaceae; genus Viscum; species Viscum album. The sequence continues at coordinate 607,915,982 of OY728133.1, read as the reverse complement.
CGGTGGTAATGCATATGGCTAAGGAGTCTTCAATGTCGTGGGATCTCATAGTGTCTGAGGCTGTATCCTTACATCCATCCAATGATGTTCCAATGCCATAAGACATCGTAGAAGTAGAGGGTGGCAAATTGTGTTTTCCTAGAGGGAGGCGGCGGTGTGGTCTCTCGATCCAGGAAAGGCGATGGTGGGGTCTCCTAGTCAAGGTGAGGTGGTGGGTTTGGGCTCATGAGTATGGAGGTAGTTGGAGGGGGAGGGTATTGTGGTGGCCTCGCGGTGGCTAGCTTCTCAAACCCACTTTACTAGAAGGGGAGCCACAGGATAGAGGGGGTCCTAGGAGGTAACCACAGTATGGGTTAGTTGAGCTCCACTTCATGTGTCACTCAACACTTCGGGTGGCTAGCGCCACTTCATGTGGCGCTTTGCCACCCATTTTTTTGGTTATTTTTCTTTTTTTATGGTTTTTTTACTTTTTTTTTTGGTTTTGTACCCCTCCCATTTATTATTTTTTTTGTTTTTTTTACACCCCATCCCTTTTTTAATAAATAATTACAAAATAAATAATTAAAATTTTAAAAATAAACATATAAATATGTATTTAAAAATGTTAAATTATTTATAATTATATTTATAAATATATTTATAATTATAAAATTATAAAATTATATTTATATAGTTATAAAACTTATTTAATTATATAATAAAATAATGAAATAAACCTAATATATAATTATTTATATAAATTTATAAATTTATATATAATTTTTTAAATAAAAAATATGTATTAAATTAAAAATATATGGTATATTTATATTTATATGGTTATATTATATAAAATATAAGGGGTTTTTTTTATTTTTGTATTTTATTTATATATTTATATATAAATATTATAATTATAAATAGTTAAATATATATGTGTGTATAAATATAATTACGTATATATATAATTAAAAATAAATATTTATAAATATAAATCAATTTTTATATATTTTTTAAATAAAAAATATATTTGTAATTATATAATTATAAAATAATTTTTATAAATAAATATTTATAATTATATAAATATGAATATATTTATAAATATATAATTATGAAAATATTGTTACATATATATTTAAAATTTATTTATAAATATATTTAATATTCATATATAAATATATATATATATATATATATATATGTATAATTATATTTATAATTATATTTAGAATTATATTGTAATTATAGTTATACTTATATATTTATAATTATATATTTGTACATATATATATAATTTTTAATCTATAATTACTAATCTATGTTTACATAGTTTTAAGTAATTATTTATAAATAAATTTGAAATATTGTTAATCATATAGTCTTTCAATACCACCTACTTGAAACATAAAAATGTTTCAAGTATATGAATTTTAAAGCCTATAAAATATAATCTGTATTACCAATATGAATGAAACATAAAACATGGATTAAAAATATACTAAATAAATGAAAATAAAAAAAACTACATAAAAAATGTCGATAGAAAATATTTTATAGGCTTTCAAAAACACATAGTTGTAACTTAAAAATGTTTCAACTATGAGACTATGAACACCTATAAAATAAAATCTATATGACCAATATGAATTAAACTTAAAAAATGGATTAAAAATATACTAAATAGATGAAAATAAAAAAATACGTAAAAAATGTCGATAAAAAGTATTTTATAGGCTTTCAAAACCACATGGATGAAACTTGAAAATGTTTCAACTATGTGACTTTGTGCTTCTAAAAAATATAATATATATGACCAATATTAATTAAACTTAAAACATAGATTAAACATATAATAAATAGATGAAAATAAAAAAATAAGGAAAAAATGTCGATAAAAAATATTTTATAGGCCTTCTAAACCACCTAGTTGAAAGTTAGAAATGATTAAATTATGTGACTTAGAAAGCCTATAAAATATAATCTATATGACCAATATGAATGAAAATTAAAACATGGATTAAACATATACTAAATAGATTAAAATGAAAAAATTACGTCAAAAATTTCGTTCAAAAATATTTTGCAGTCTTTCAAAACCACCTACTTGAAACATAAAAATGTTTCAAGTATGTGACTTTGAAAGCCTATAAAATATTATTATTTAATATACAATAATTAATTATATAGTAATATAATTATTAATTAATATTCTTCATTATAATTATTAATTATTAATGGTTAATTATTAATTAATTAATTTCTAATTAGTAATTTACGTTTATAAAAATATTTATTATTATATAATTATAAATGTAATGTTTTTAAATATTTAAGTAGTCATGTAAAATATTTTTAGTTTACTATATGTATGTTTTTCTTTTTATTTTTCAAAAAAATTATCATTTCTTTAGTTTGTGTGACAAATTTTTTTATATTGTACTTGTAAATTATAATTTAATAGTTTATTTAAATAACTTTGTATTTACTATATTTTTGATTTTCTTGTTTTTTTTCTTAAACAACAATTACTTATCATAGTGAATGATTTTTTTAATATATACAACATTAAATCCAAGATCATCAACGATGATGCCCCCTGGTACCACAACGTGTTGTCTAAATCTTGCATCCTCTCCGCGTTCAACATATGTGTTGCTCCGGTGTCCTCTCTATGGGTTCCTCCACTTCACATGCTTCTGGTACCTCCCCATGGTGCTGTGTAGAGGACTGACCAAAACCATGTGAGGAGGACGTCCCAAAATCATATGGGGTGCCATATGCCTCTGAAGGTCCTATAAATGGTAGAAATGAGGTACTAAAGAAGGCCTTGTCAGGAGAAGAGGGGGTCACCATAAGCTGTGTGACTGCTCCCAGATCAAAGTCCATAGTAGTCTACAGATACGCCATATGTGGTATATAAGCATCTTCCTGTTATGCGAAATCATCAGTCAGCTAGGCCGGATTGTCTCTCTGTGGTGTGGCAACATCTGCAGGAGCTGCTCTCGGATTTCGATGTCATCGCCTCTACCCCTCCAGATGTGCTCGTCTCTATCGTCCAGCTGGCAGCGGCTGTGGTGGTGCATCCTCCACCGCAGGAATAGCAGGGACATCGTCATCCTCAAATGCTTCAGCCTAAAGATATGGATTAGGATATGTATGTGGCTCCTTAACAAAAAAAACTTCCATGTATAAACAGGAGATGATCGAATAGAGCCACCAAATCCCGATGCACTACATCCTACAGAATATATGCATACTCTTGAGGGTGTGTGGAATGTGCAAGCTAACCAATGGCGTCTGCCTGCAAATGAAATAACAATCAAATTAATATCAAAAATGAGTGAAACCAAAATAATAACTCTTAGTAAATATACTAATCGTTGAATGTCAATCCCCTGACATGTAAGGTTCATGATGGTGTGACATCGATACCAGTGTACATAATCCCCCTGATCAGATAAATGAGAGTGTGTTGTGGTATATCCATCTGGAAAGATACTGAATCAGGCACGCCTATCCCAAAGCTAGATATTAGATGCATGAGGTTGCCCCCAGTCTGTCGTCTGTCTACCTATAAGCACAATCGAATATGACTCAGAAGACTATCATGGGGCCATGGGGATATGCTGTATAAAACTAAACTGGCGCATGACCCAGTCGGGCTGGTGCCACTCAATGATGTGGAAGTTAATGAGTGGAACCCCTGCAGCACGATCTCCAACCATAGCTATGCAGTATAGTGGAAGTGATGCGTAGACATAACCTGTATAAGGAGTCCATGAATCCTAAAATGTATAATCAAAAAATAATTCATATAGTAGCATGACAATGTTACTGAGATTATATTGAAATAACATAAAATAATGATAACAAAACAAGTTTTCCTACAAAAAAAGTATTGTTTAACTTACATTAGCTGGAACTATGGCATCGAATATCTGCCAGAAGTTGTTCACACTATCTCTCAGAGTATGTGAAAACATCTAAGACTGACTCCACCTGGTGAAAAAAGAGTAATATATTGTAATTTTATAAAAAACGATAATAGAAGTACTAAATAACTAAAAGTAATGATGTATACATACCATCATCCCCGAGGATAGTCATGAAGTAGCTCTAGTGCAAGAATTGTGACAAATCGAGGAGTGATGTGTGGAAAACACTCCCAGGCCCACATTTGTACTAACACCATACATACAAAAATCAGATGTGAATCGGCCTGACAACTGGTGTAGAGATATCTGTACAGATGTGCTAATACAGCGAACCCCCAACTGTATGTAGCCATCTGATCTAGATACTCAAGTAATGGGAGGTACAGCATGTGTACCAATGCGGTGGAGTAGTCGACGCACAACATGCCTCCAAGAAGCCACAAAATGTATGCACGTGTGTTCTGAAGAAGTGTCTCCTCTTCTACATCATTTGGAATGATGTCGAAATGCTGATCAATCCACCTCATGTGCAAGTGCGAACCCTGGAGGACACCCCATGCGCCGATGACATCAATGCCTAACAGCCTCTGTATGACTGTAGCCCAGTCTCCAGTACTGGAACCCGTAACTACATGTAAATAGATATTTAACCCTAGCATATTGGCGACGTCCTCTATTTTAATAGTCATCTCCCCCTTTGGGAGATGAAATGTGTGTGTCTCTGGCCGCCATCTCTCAACCAACGCAGATATCAAATGATGGTCAATGGTCTTGAAGTCACACATAGCGACTCCATAAAAGCCTGCACATCTATGGTATGGACAAATATCTACTAGTGGTGCCTCATTATGGAAACGATGCGCTCTCCAAACATGAATATATCTAACAGGTTGTCGCGCCAACACATCGTGCGACACGTGCATCTCCTAGCCAGAAAAAACTGGATTCTCCATCAGAATGTGTAAACAATAAAACATTAATTTCGTGTAGGATATGACATTTATCATTTAATATATGAATAATTTAATGATTTAAATAAGCATAGACACATTGGGTTAGATTTTGTCTCCAGTGTTGGGGTGTTGGGGTGAAGACGTTCGGAGTTTCCCCATTTTTGTTTTGTGGCCATTGTAAATTCATCTTTCATTATAAAATACTGATGACATATTCAATTAATAGTTCAAATGGTTTTGTTTTCTTATAAAAGTACATTCCTTTTTTTGAGTTGGTGTTTTCTGTTTAAATCTACTCATGTAATGTTGACAGTTTGACAAAATATTTCAAGTGTAATTATGGTACATTTTCTAAACGTTTCCCTATATACAAGTAAGAAAAATATGATTAAAAATGGTGATAATGATAAAAATGATTACGTGTAAAAAAATTTACAGTAATTGATAGATTACATGATTCATTTTAATCATTAGATGATTGCTCTATGTGTCTAGGGAAACATGTCTTTTTATGACCTTCCTGGAAGCATATGTTGCACCGCCATCCAGCTAGATGTTCACTAGGCCAATCCATCTCATTCTGAGTACGAGTTGACTTTGGACTCCCTTTAGGTCAAAGTCTATTATTGTTATGTAGAAGCGTGGGTGCGCCATCCGGCAGTCAAAAATTCTGATATTCCCAGATTGGCATCCACGGAGTACTATTGAAGGAGTTTATTCTCTCGAGTTGATAAGCCGGATCAACGAACTACTCTCAAATATGTATATGTAAGCACATGCTTCAATCTCATGGACAAAGGGATATCTCAGTGCCTGAGAGTTACCACAATCACAATAACGCTTCTACAGTAAAACAACTCACACACGAGCATTGCTACATGCCATATCATCACCGGGCTCAGTGACCTCAACTCGTTTATCTGGATGATTAAATGCAGTTACACGGTAAGTTGCAGCCTCCTAAAGAACTGTATCTAGCTCACGTTGGAAATGGTGTCCATAGTGCATCCCTCTGTTCAAGCCCTCTTCAGCCTTCTTTCCTAGTTCCAGAAAGTACTTTACACTATGATAGAAGGTCTATTATAAAAACCCTGAAATTTAGATTTACAAAATTATTCAAATATTATATTATAATAGTCTCTCTTCTGAGTAACATATATTCAAATATTCGTATTTACCTGTACTAGGTAGTTTTCAAACTCCCTTGAAAACTCTATTTATACATTCTATGATTTTGGTCGTCATATGACCGTATCTCTTCCCATCATCATATGAAAATGACCATTTCTACTTTGGAATTTTCATCATGTAATCATACACTTCCGGATTCACTATGTGAATATCTTCAAGATGCTCCTCCATCCTTTGTTTTTTATAAAAGGTCGATGGGAAATCCCTCTTTATTGAACTAGAAAGAAACAACCTCTTAAATGGACTAGGAGAAGAGGCTCCTCCATCCTTTACTGTTATGCTCATATGCTATCATACAAGCAGTCATCTAAACAGTTATAAAAATAACTATGACAAAGACAATTAAAATAGAAAAAGATGTTCATACCAATTTTTAAGATTTCCTTTTTCATAGACTCATTCTTGAACTTCTTTTGCAAATTGCTGGAAATGTGTCGAATACATTATCGATGATGGGCATAGGGTGGTCTCCACGAAAGACCCTCAGACTGTATTGACTCATTAATTGCACAGTGGCGATCAGAAATAAGACAAATCCCTTCTACATTCCTAACATACTCTCAAAGACATGCTAAAAACAAGCTCCATGATTAGAAGTTCTCTTTCTCCGCAATTGAAAATGCTGTAGGTAGAGGGGATCAATTTCCATGTTGTGTGGAGGCAATCAGTAAAGTTCATGTATACTTTCCATATAGAAATGTTTCATCAATCTGTATGAACTGCTTGCAATGTCTAAATGCTGCCACACATGTTAAAAATGTCCAAAATAATCTATCAAACACAACCATTGAGCATTCATGTTGGTTCTATTGGTTAACATATTCAACAGTATGTAACCGATAGACTATTTGATTATTGTTGCATAGAAGCTCCAACAGTTGTGGTAAAACTGGATAAGAGTCATCCCAATCACCGTACACATTCACAATAGCCTTCTTTCGTGATGTCCATGCCTTCTAGTAAGAGATTTGATACCCAAAAAATTGTTTGATTTTCTCAATGACCAGAACCACAGGAACGTCTTGACATGCTCTAATCATTTCAATAATAATAGTTGAAACAAACTCAACATCTAATTAAGAGTGTTCCAGTGACAATCCTGGGTTCACACAAGTGTGTGGAGTAAATCTAGTGATGCTCTAGCTGTGAAAAGTGTTATCAATAATAGCTCACAAATGCATTTGACAGTTCGATTCATATTTGTCACAACTGATCAAATAATAAGAACTCTTTGACTCTTCTACAACATATGAGTAATGTATTTCAATGTGATATTGTTTTATCACATTTTTCATTGCTTCTTTTCCCTTAATCTCTCTGCCAATATACAGAACACCATTATCAAACACTTGATTTGTGCCACCAATGATTCCTAGAAATTATGAACTAGGAGTAATAATTGAATAATCAAATTCTTGCAAGCGATTTATGCCTTTAGTCGACCATGATGCCAATAGTAGAGGAGGGTTCAATGGTCAGTTGAACCTCATATGATTTGGCACAGACTGATCTTCTGCATTCTCTACTTCTTCTTCAACTTCCTCTTCATCTTTTTCTTCAAAATTGTCATCATCCTCAAATTCATCGACCAATGCATCTAAAGTATCAGGAGGACTATCCGTTGAAACTATGGTCGATAGAAGTGATGGAACAACTACCGATGTTGAAGGAACTTCTTGATGTGAAGGAGCATATGACATAGTCTCATGAATTTTAGATGGTTCAACTTTCAATGTCAATGGAACCTCTATTGTAGCTATAGTGACATATAACTCCATCATTTGATTCTTAGGTATATACTTAACCAATGAAAGTATATATTCCCAATCATCATCATCATTTACTGGATAGGGTACATGCCAAGACCTATCTATAAATTGGATATGTCTAAATATGATGGACTCTATTACTTAATTCCTCACAAGTTTTAGCTTCTGATGAAGTTTCGTTTGCACAACTTCCAAAGTAGTACATACTCTTAGCATCACAACATCTTCTAGATATATACTATAACTATATCCTTGTTCTATCTCAATTATTTAACCATTGCAATAAATATAGGTGGTGACAATCTGTTTTATCTAAAAGAAACCATTGTTATTAATTAAATCTGATTAATGAATCAATTTATGTTTTCATGCTTCTGGTCATTTAAGTTGGAATCCTAATCCCTCCACCAAATCAATATGTTCAAACCATATTGATGTGTAACTATTTACACAACCCACAAGTTTGTGTTACTAACCAAAAAATAGAAGTCAAACATATTCATACATATCCACATGCATTATATGCATGAGGTGCATGAACATGTCATGTAAAACCATAGAGTTATATGAAATTGAGAATCTCTACATGAGTAAGCCTGGAGAGACAGATTTCCAACACCATTCACTTTCCTAGACAAGGCAAGCCTCTAGGAAAGTAGGTGGTCCAACCCGAAGCCCCTCTACCTGGGGATACATTACTCAAGAGAGAAATCATTTCATGACAAATCTGACACTTAATATGAAAATAATACATTCAACTACTAAATTCAAGTTCATAACTTCAATTACAAACCGAGGTCAAGGTAGATTGGAAACTAAATTCATTATCATAACAAGAATGTAATGCAAAGGTATATTCCAAAAGCAATTTAAAACTACTTTGCTAATTAATATAACTACTTCGCTGATTAATATAACTACTTCACGGATTAATAAAACTACTTCGCTGATTAATATAACTACTTTGCTGATTAATATAACTACTCCGTTGATTAATATAACTACTTTGCTAATTAATAACCTAATTATAATTAAATAATAACCTAATAATAATTAATTAACAACCTCATAATAATTAATTAATAACTTCATAATAATTAATTAATAACCTAATTACAATTAACTAATAACCTAATAATAATTAATTAATATCCTAATAATAATTAATTAATAACCTAATAATAATTAATTAATTACCTAATAATAATTAATTAATAACCTAATTATAATTAATTATTAACCTAATTATAACTAATTAATAACCTGATAAAAAATAATTAATAACCTAATAATAATTAATTAATAACCTAATTGAAATTATTTAATAACCTAATTATAATTATTTAATAACCTAATTATAATTATTAAATAACCTAAGAATAATTAATTAATTACCTAATTAAAATTATTTAATAACCTAATTGTAATTATTTAATAACCTAATTATGATTAAATAATTATCTAATTATGATTAATTAATTACCTAATTATTATTAATTAATTACCTAATTATTATTAATTAATTACCTGATTATGATTAATTAATTACCTCATTATGATTTATTAATTACCTAATTATGATTAATTAATTACCTAGTTACGATTAATTAATAACCCAATTGTGATTAATTAATAACCTAATTATTATTAATTAATAACCTAATAATAATTAATTAATATCTTAATAATTATTAATTAATAACCTAATAATAATTAATTAATAACCTAATAATAATTAATTAATAACCTAATTATAATTATTTAATAACCTAATTATAAATATTTAATAACCTAATTATAATTATTTAATAACCAAATAATAATTAATTAATTACCTAATTATAATTATTTAATAACCTACTAATCAATAATTAATTACCTAATAATCATTAATTAATTACCTAATTATGATTAATTAATTACCTAATTATGAATAATTAATTACCTACATATGATTATTTAATTACATAATTATGATTAATTAATTAACTAATTATGATTAATTAATTACCTAATTATGATTAATTAATTACCTAATTATGATTAATTAATTACCTAATTATGATTAACTAATTACCTAATTATGATTAACTAATTACCTAATTACGGTTAATTAATTACCTTATTACAACTAATTAATTACCTAATTACAATTAATTAATTATCTAATTACAATTAATTAATTACATAATTAGAATTAATTAATTACATAATTAGAAATAATTAATTATTTAATTAGAAATAATTAATTACCTCATTAGAATTAATTAATTACCTAATTATGATTAAATAATTACCTAATTATGATTAATTAATTACCTAATTATGATTAATTAATTACCTAATTATAATTAATTAATTACCTAATTATGATTAATTAATTAACTAATTATGATTAATTAATTACCTAATTATGATTAATTATTTACCTAATAAGAATTAATTAATTACCTAATTACAATTAATTAATTACCTAATTATAATTAATTAATTACCTAATTAGAATTACGGAATAACCTAATTAGAATTAATTAATTACCTAATTAGAATTAATTAATTACCTAATTAGAATTAATTAATTACCTAATTATAATTAAATAATTACCAAATTAGAATTAATTATTAACCTAATTAGAATTAATTATTAACCTAATTTGAATTAATTAATAACCTAATTATAATTAATTAATAACCTAATTAGAATTAATTAATAACCTAATTAGAGTTAATTAATAACCTAATTTGAATTTATTAAATACCTAATAAGAATTAATTAATTACCCAATTAGAATTAATTATTAACCTAATTAAAATTAATTATTAACCTGATCATTATTAATTAAAACCTAATTATTATTAATTAATAACCTAATTATTATTAATTAATAAACTAATTATAATTAATTAATAACCTAATTATAATTAATTAATAACCTAATTATAATTAATTAATTTCCTAATTATAATTAATTAATTTCCTAATTATAATTAATTAATTAATTAACTAACTATAATCATTTCATTACCTAATAAAATTTTAAAAAAACTATACTATTTATATAATACAATTATTATATACTAATTCTATAAATTAAACAAACTAAATTATTAAATCAAAATATTAAATAAATTTAAAAAAAGATTTACCTAAAATTTGTAGAGATATAGCTACGCAGGGAGAGCAACCAGAGAGGCAAAGCGCAGAGCAACCATAGATATTTAGAGAGATAATAACTTTGAGAGAGGGGGGAAGTGAGGTGGTGGGAAATGGGGAGGGCGAGCGGCCTTATTTAAAGGTAGGGGGATGTTTTGGTGCCACATCAAGTGGCGCCGAATAGAGAGGGAGTAAAGCAGCAGCGCCAATTGAAGTGGTGCTTCCCGTTTTAAATTTATTCTTTCAGCGCCACTTCAAGTGGTGCTGAAGCATTGCTCGTCCTCCTATTCCTTTGAGCGCCACTTCATGTGGCGCTCAAAGTCCCCATTTTCCTATATTTTAGCACCCTAAACCCATTAAAAAACATATCATGCCAAATTCTCCATCCTAGGCGGTAACCACAGTAAGGGAAAAAATATGGCTTCCTCAAGAATCCACTTCTGTTTCCTTTTTTTATTCTTTAATATTTTATAATAAATCCTATAAATAGTCTCTAGACAAATTGGGTTCCAATTTTATCGTGTGGAAAATTGGCATGCCAATCTTCAAAAAACATATGACCTCTTAAATTATTTTTTATTTTGAAATCATATTACAAACATTATGTGGAATGGTTAGGCCATCAGCAATTATTGTTCTAGTGTCTTCATACTGATTGGTACCTAGCCAGTAAATACAGGTTCACAAAAATTGTCCATATATAAGAACATGATCATATATATATATATATATATCAAGTTCTTAAAATTTTGATATCTAAAAATGTAATAGACAAAAAACACCATTTTTTCCATAACAATTTTTCAGATGGATGTATCATGGCCATCCAAGATCAGATCAAGTCATGGTTGAATCCATTGGAACATATTTCATATCACCTACTTAAATTTATATAAAAATAATTTTTATTGGATTAGAAAATCTACATGATTCCTCTAATACCAATTTTGGTACCGGGGCTTGCAGTGGAATCTAGTGATGCATGGATTTAAATATTTTCTATCATCATAGTGATAAATCTTTTTCATCTCCTGTGATACAATCCCTGTTATGGTTAGAGGATATCACTTGTTTTAATTAGATCATCAAAATTAAAATCAATGGTTTCCTCATTCAAATTGCAGTTTTCTTGTCTATCACTCGTTTTCAGGAACCGTTTCTTGAAGGATCTGACGTTGAATCCCTCTATATCTTCAACACACACTTCATGAATCTGTGTGAATTTCATTCTTCAAATTATGGGTTCTAGGATGGAGCTATTCCAATCTCTTTGATTCCATGAAAATCACACTGATCTCATTCCTTCAATCCATAAAGGCATTCTTAGATCGATCACTAGGTTAGAGAATTTTGATATATAGAATTTGGGAGGAGATATAGTATCTCAATTCCTACTTATGAATCATTAAAAGAATTATCTTCTCCTGCACTTGTAAACTAATTGTTCAAAATACCTGATAAGTATTCTCCAGCCATCGTATATTTAACTTCTATTAAATAAATAATAATAAACTAACTCTGATGAACAACATACATCATAAAAATTATTTATATTTTTTCACATACTTTTAATATATATTAAATATATTACATGATAAAACTTAAGTCTTTAACTTGACTTATAACTCTCGGTAATATTAAATGAACATTTAATATTAAAATAATATTCGTTCGTATAATATTATTTCTTATATTTACTTAAAACCATGTAAATACTTTTAATAAATTAATTCTACACATTAATTCTAGACTCAAATAATAATGAATTTATTTATTTATCATTAATTGATAAAATATCGACAATGATCAAACCCTTTGGTGGGTCCCATCATGCCTTATATACCGATCAACTAGAATAGAGTAGATTCTCAAATACGCTATTTTGTGTGACCCTATAGACCCTTATCTCAATAACATTGAATACAATTCACAGACCAACAATGAAGTCTAGAAACCCATAAGGGCCTTTAAAGTGATAAGTAATAGTCATAAAAATGATAACCAACCAACAAAACGGCATAATATAATATAATATTTTTTTTCATATGATATCTTATAATGTCGGATGCATGCTTGTCTCATCATAATTTATTATTTTATTATTATTTTTTACCTAACTAGATCGACTTACCTTCGACTACTATGTCTACAAATGTATGAAGGTATTTCCATCTTTATCGACCAGTCCTGAGATATCACCTCCTAAACATAGAAGTGAAAAATTCTATCATGATCATTCAACCAATTACATACCACCAATGATGATCCCATTACAGACTACCTTGCCACAACTTCGTTTTCATGGATTTTACCTTACATCAAAGTACGTGATCAAATAGATCACATTAATAATGATCTCAACTCAGGAGACAAATACACATGTACATATATGGGAACAATCAATGACACCCAAAATATGTCGTGTTCCTATTGGAAATTTTTTTCTCATGATATCATCTAGTAGAGATTACCAAGCTCAAATTTCATGAGAAGAAGTCTCAATGCTTATGAGCTCTTATCACCTAATAGTCAGACATCATCTGTTTCCTAGTAGTATAATGTAACTTAACTATAGTATATTATTTTAAGATTAATTTCATAGTATCTCTAGCTTCTCATTATAACCTGGGAACTACTTTTACCATTTGATATGATAATTAATCCCAGGAAATTACCATAAATAGAGTGTGTGAAGAAGAATCAACACTATTTTAGTAAGAAAAAACACATATATATTTCAAACTATATACATTTATTATTAATAAAATCACATACAAAATATGGGTATATTGAAAAAAAATTCAACATAAACTTCATAAGTGGAATATGATGTTTTTAAGGTTCATTTTTAAAAAAAAAATAAGGTTTTTATATATTTTTTAATGTTCACTCTAGACTTCATATGGTTAAAATAGACCTTCATAAGGTTCATTTACTTTTCAAAAATTAACATTCATGAGGAAAATCAAGGGGGATTTTATAAGGTTCATTACCTTGGTATTTTCTGATTGTGTATTAACAATATTTGTAGAAAAATGTTTTATTAATCAATAAATATGGTTAATTACTCAGTTAATTATTTGAAGAGAAAATAAATCCATGGATGAAGTAGGATTATCCTATGATTTTACTGTTAATTTGAAATATAGATTTTATGATTCTACAAATCATTTCATAACTATGAATAGTGTCTACATGTCTACAATTGATAATTAGGTAAAATTTTAATGATGGATATTCTGGGTATTATATAGAAATTGAAGATCAAAAATAATGGGAGCTTAAAGGAAAAACCATGTGACTAATATTATAGGAGTTTTCTCATATTTTAAATATTTAATAATACTTCATGTGTAAATTTTGTGAAAATATAATAACATTAGAAATAAGAGATGGTGAATATTATCATAATACTAAAGAAAAAAAGCTAAGGAGTTTCAGAATTTTTTTGGAAGAGGATGAAAATTTACATGCTTTAAATAGAAAGTAATAAATGAATAAGGTGGTAGTCCAAGAGTTTAACTCACTGGAAGTTCATCGAATATATATGGATTTATACACCACTCCTGGTGTAATCGATCAACCATTGTTCATAATGAGAAGTAAATTTATAGGAGGAGGAGTGATTTCCATACATTAATAAGAATATTGAGTTCTTTATATTTAATTTAAAGTTATAAACCATGAGGGTCTGGATGGTAGCTCTAAAATTACAACAAAAATGGTTTTATTACTGTTTTAGGTGCATATGCATTTTCCATTCATAATCCTTAGATTATCCTAGTTGGGTGAACCATGTGAAAAACTTTGTGTCTATTTTATTTCTCTTATTTCTCTATATCATCTACATGAGAGATAGATAGCGAGAGAGGGATAAGAGTCCCCACTAAAAATTATACAAGATCACTAAAAATGGATAATTTTAAAATTGGAATACCTTGAATAATCCTCCCCCAAAAGTATTAAACCAGTTTGGGTCAGAAAAACTGGTTTTAATATAAGGTTAAATGAATATGAATACCCCATCTATGATTGACAAAAATTTCCCAAAATTGGATTAAAAATAACAAAAATAAAATTGAAATAAAGGATGTAAAAATAGAAAAGAAAAAATATTTTAATAAAAATTTTTGTATAATAGAGATACTATGTGTGTGATTTATCCTATAAGAATGAAAAATTGGGGATTAAAAACTATTTTTAGACATAATAGAATTTTCGAATATATCATATCATTAGGGAAATAGAAAAAAAAATATAATGAAGTATTAAATAGGAAAAGAAGGGTAAATCATAACTTGATTGATCTTAAAAACAACTATTTTGATTGAGTTGTTTGGTTAAGAACTGTATTTGGTGTAATATAGGAAATGAATAGAGTTGAATTTGAAGTTTTTATAGTGATAAGTAAGTAAAACATTTTGTGTATAAAAGGAATTTTTGGTGGAGATATGGTAAATTCCCTATTTATAGACAAGATCTAATGATGGTTTCATAAATATTAATTTCTCAAGGTAAAAAATATAATTTTAAATATTTGAGTGGATAATAAATGGAAATGATAGGACTCATTCAAGACCTTCCCATCCAAATATGTCTGAAGATAAGGTTTTATGATTTTTAATTAATAAATAAATCATTTAAAAATATCAATTATATAATTATTTATAGTTCTTATGGTAATTTGAGATTAAAAATATTTAAATAATGATAATATTCATGTGTTAATATTTATATATTTACTTTTCTATCATACATATCTATAAAATTCATGGAACACCCAAATTAATCTAATACTTTTCACTTTGAATTTTTTTTAAACCATATATTTTGACTTTTCTTCTACATGCACAGGTGTAACATCAATGATTCATAATAATTTCACATTATTATACCATTATTTTTTTAAATAACTAACAAAAATATTATTTAATATATATTTATATCATGATAAAAAATTTTAAGATAATACTTTTAACTTTTCTTACCTGTCATTGTCAAGAGGTGCGTATTAGGATAATTAAATTTTTATATAATTTTAAAATTAATTAATATGTTTAAAAATAACTTATTTCTCGTAATGTTTATCTCTTAAGGTTTATCAAAGACTTATCCGTTCTTAGATATTATCTCTAATCCACTAATTTTAAATTTTCTTATATTGTGAAAGTATTACGTTAGGATCAATAAATACTTACATAATTATATTGACGTAAAAATTAATTTAAAGTAATTGGATAATAGTTTTATGATATTTTTATTATATTATCATATATTACATGTTCACTAAGTTTCAATAATGTTGTACATCATTTTAGATATAAATATAATAATAAGAAGTTGAATTAAAATGTATTGATCAATATATAGCTAGATTAAATTTGAATATAGACTTTAAAATTAAATGATTTAAAACCTAAAATAATTTCAATTAGAATAAATATATCATTTATATGATTTTACCATTTTTTAATAGAAATGGTTAATATACATCACATTTTATATTTACTGTCATAACTTATTATTTATAAATCATTAACAAAAACGAATTTCATCAATTTTTGACATGATTATTCAAAATATATTATTAATTTTATGAAAATCCATATATAACCATTATATATTATATTTTCAAATTAAACTTATGAAATATTATATATATTTTACCTATAATAACATATATTTCTTTTTTAAACCAAAAGTTCATATCCTTATTTCATATAATGTCATAATATTTTTTAGTGATATTAAAAACATTATATATCATTATAAATTCATAAAATTAATATAAATATTCTTGTATAATGTATCTTATATTCAATTCGATAACATAATAAATATTATCAAACCTTTTATGAACTAATTTTTTTAGAAATAATATTTTTTTTTATGCATAAGTATTACAAACATAACATCATAATATATATTAGAACATAAAAAATATTGTTTTATTTAAAAATAAAAAACATGTATATTATAATGTGAGTGCATGTCCAATTCCACCTCTTCCAAGTTGTATATATTCAGTTATGAATCAACGGGTTCACTCATTTATCGCTTGAAAACTCATTTGAAACGTTCAAATGCTCTCAGCACCAATGGTTTATAAATTATCCAAATGAATGTCACTTTCCATGAGATGGAAGTTGATGATATCCTCCCTTCATTGAATAAATGGAACCTTTATAATGGTATATGATCCCCTTGTTGGAAAAAGATGATAGTATGGCATAATATTATACTCTCTATTCTTCTTGGTTCACCTTTTGTCTTCATAGAGAATATTTTATCCAACCTTACTAAATCACAGGGTACTCTCCTTATGAATAAGGATTCTATTGGTTGGTGTTATCCCTATAGAGGAAAGAGTCTTTAGGTAATTACTCAATGATATTCATCAAGAAAACTCATATTTAGTTTAATAGATATTGGGTTTACATCATTTTTGTAATGTCCTGGTATTTCTATATATATATATTTTTTTTTTAATTTTATGGAATTATTTCAAGACCGCAAAATCGGACAGTGTGGAATTCTGAGGCCCAGAGTGCCCTGAATGATTCGTCGAAGTTTTGTTAATCATTAATTAGCACGAGTTAGCCGTTTTCCTGAAAAAGTGGAATACTTCTTAATCAGTTTACTGTATCAGAAATCTGAGGGCACCATTGCGCTTAGGATGATGAGTTTAGCCTAAAAACAACTTAATTTTAGTCAGTGCGGGCCTCCTGTGAGAAAACCAAAAATGGAATAACTGTAAATAAAATAATTAAATAAAATTACTTTATTTTTAAAATGTTTTTATCTTAGTAATGGTAACTCGGATTGAAAATCTGAGACCACTGCTGAACTCGTGAGGTTATGCTTTCTTTACGATGGTACTAACATTGGTTGGTGCGGGCTACGAGTGAAAGTTAGTTTTTGTCCATAAATAAAATAATTAAGTGATAATTATTTTGTTGTAAAATACATAACTTCAAAACAGATACTCGGAATGAAAATCTAAGAGTATCGTCAGGTTTTTTGGGGCGTTTTATCCTTAGTCGGAGCCTAACCTCGACTGGTGCGTGTCTAGGGTGAACTTCAATAATTTATTGAACTTTTTTTCGGGTATATTCAGTAAATGTGCGAACTGAATTTTCTAACATTTGAACTAGTGCTCGGATTAAAAATATGATGGTATCATTGAATCTGCTCTGCCGGTATTCATGTAAGGGAGACATTACTTTGACGGCAGTAGGACTGGAGAAAAAGTTAAGTTTTGTGTCTTTCTAAAAGAAAATAAATGAAATAATTTTATTATTTTATTTTATTTCTTCCCCTCCAACAGACAAGAGTTGTGTGGGGCGGCAACGTGTCAAGCCAATAAATGGTTTGACCTTCCAACTCTAAGTAACGATGTTATTGATAAATTAGGAAGCTTCCTAATTGATGAGCCCCCATTAATTCTCCATGCCATTACTTACCCTCCCCCTCTCCTATTTATAAGGAGCTTGTGGGGAGGTACCGACACAGCTTCACCAAGAAATGAACTATTGAAGGAGTGTCGCGATGCCAAACCCTTAGAGGATGGAGCCAATCCTAGCATGAGAAACCATGAGACACCGAACCACGAACCGAAGGACGTCGTACAAGTGGCATCATTGGGAACTGGTTGTGGAAACAAAGAACATGATCTTCCTTCAAGCCACAGACACTCTCCAATAGGTTATGAGGTTGGGGGTTTAATTGTTTATGAATTTTAAATGATTTCCTCTTCCCTGTTCTTGAATAATACAAAGAACATGGACCAATCAACCAACGGGTTGATCCTCAATTCATTCGTTCTTGTGGGAGGTTATTGTGGGGTGACTTTGTAGGGTTTTTTATTGGTGTTTAATTAAATTGATTATTAAACCCTTCAACCCCTCATGTTTGTGAGCTAATGCGGAGGGCGCGGGCCTAACGAACCCGTCACGAACCCTCCACTACATTGCTATTTTTTGCACCTCCATGGAACACCGACGACATGGTGATACCGACTGACTACGTTCGAGATAGCACATCGACGCACGCTGTAAGAGGGGGGCATGACACAAAACTATGACGGTCATCGGAGTGGCCAACACTGGCCAGCCACGGAGGAGGCGCGGCGTGCCGTCACAGGCAGCTGATGAACAAAGGAGGTCAGAGGTTTTCAGCTACGTTGACTGGAGGAAGGCGGCCATCACACTGATTGTCCGTGGGTGACGGCCAGGTGCGCCATTGCGCGCTAGTGGAGAGGTCAGCCGATATGTCGGCAGGCCGCAACGGAACCTACGGAGCCGAGGTGGGGTGCGCCCCTAGTGGTTCACCCACACGGAAGTAAGGCTGCAGCGTGAGATGACCGCTATAGGAGAAGGGGAACTCTGGTTCAACAGGCAGCCGGTGGATGGGGCACGCGCTAGCAGTGCGGCCGGTGCTAAAGCCATGGCTCGTCGGCCGCGAAACGGAGGACTCATGGCGCCATGTGGTGCCGCGTTGGGTTAACCCCCATGGGTTGACCCGCTAAAATGATCCAAACCATGTTAGCCCTTCCTGAATGCACCACATCTGGGTATCCCTGGTAGTCCACGCCGCCAGGCAGGTGGCACCGCCGGGTCGGCCCAGTGGGCAATCTCACGGCCTAGCGGCCTGACCCATGACCCAGCCTGTTCGGGCTGGGACCAACTGGTCAAGTTGACCCGGGTTTGGTTGGACCTGAGTCGGGATGGGTCGACCAAGGTCGATCCAGTTCAGCCTATGCTGAACCGGGTCAGGCCGGTCCGACCGAGGCGGACCGAACCCGGACCCAGTATCGACCAGTTACACAAAACGGGTCGTAACTCCTAAACCGAACGTCTGTTTGACGAAGCGTATTTTATGTTGGGATCCTTGGAGTGAGACAGTCCTTTTGACTTAGTTCTTAAATGTTTTGGAGAATCTTGGAGTATGGTTGGTTTGGATCGCACCCGAATCCAACCGGGCCCTCGACACTGAAATGATAATAACGCACAGACCGAGTGACCCGTTGACATTTCATCTGTTGTTTTGGAACCCTTATGACATGGAGGATCATCAGGTTACTTATTTTTGAGGCTTTCTACTGGTTGAAATATGACTGATGGCTTGGGGAGCGATTCTCCGAAGTGCGCTATGTACGGAACCCTACGACTGGCTGAGACTTGATGACAGCTGACCGATTTGACTCAGAGTAACTCAATAGGAGTGCCTCTATGTAAAAGCGGCAGACCCACGGTGGGGAGAGCCTCTTTACTACATGACAGACCCATAGTACTTGACAGGAGGAGTACCTTAGTAGGTCACAAGGTGGATCGCCTCTGTGTGACTCGGCAAACCCATGATGGGGAGTACCTCTGTGTGACGTGGTAGAACCATGATACTCGACATGAGGTGTACTGCATAAATCCATGGTTAGTGGAAAGAACCTCTGTGTGACGCGGAATACCCACTATACTCAATAGATGAGGATTTCTCCAGCAACCGAGGTGTTTGACATTGTAACTGGGAATGTTACTTGTTCCTAGGCCTAGAGAATATGTGGTTGGATATCAGCATTCATAGAGATCCTGTGTGGGTTAGCATCATAATATTGTTTCTTTGAGTTTTATAACAGTCTTGAGTTGAGACTCTAATTGAATTGTGTCTATTCCTTTGTGCTTTGTGATTGAGATCATGCTTTGTGGTTTTCCTTGTGAAATTTTGAGAGACTTACAAGGGTCTCAAGGTCCCTACTGAGTATCGTTATACTCACCCCTGCATGGGCTACAGCTTCACATTGTTTAGTCTTTTACAGATGGGAGCAGCTGGGCTGAGGCTGGATGGATCTAGGACTAGGCAGTACGTAGAGGAGACATGTAGACATGGAGTGCTGAAAAGTCGATCTAGACCTACCCTTAAGGTAGGATCCTCAAATGATGACTTAATAGCTATTTTCCCTTTTTCAGTTGTATTATTCCTTTTAGTTGTATATTTACTTTTCAATTGTACTTGTACTTTCAATTGGGTTTTTATTCCAGCCACTTTTACTTTTAGCACTCCTTTTTCTACATCAGTTTTCTTCATAGTTGCTTTTTTTGGGGTTCTAAGACTGTGTGTTGAACAAGTTTAAAAGAAATACCTTTCTATTTTAGGGATTATGCCTTTTGGTTCTAGTCACCAACCCCTGGCCTATGGAATGCGATCATGGGGTAGTCACGGAATGGGCTACGGGGGAAAGGGCATGAAAAAGTGGTATCAGAGGAGTAGGTTCTACCGAAGAATGAGGACTCTGATATTTTCAGTGTAGCAAAAGTGATAAGTTTTATAAATGAGGTTTTCTGTATGGGGAATCCAGTGTTGGTGTGTTGGCCGATGTATCCATACATCAAGACCCTAAATTCGGATTTCCGAATCAATGCATGAAAACATTGATTGTGTGTGTTTTTTAAAAGTTTTTCTTATGATTTTATTGAGTCATCTCACCAGTTATAACTTAATGACTATATAACACCTGTTCATTATTAGGATTCTACCACATAGACAGCTATCTAGGGTTCTCAAGAGAGTACGCGATGATGGCCCACCTATCACAACCTGCCCCCTGGGCCCTTTTCTTGACTACCCCAAGCCCTCCTTCCATAGGCTAGGGGCTGGAGACTAGCACCGAAAAGGAATTTCCCTAAAATCGGGAAGGCATTACCTTTTTAACCTAAAACTTAGGAAACCAAACACATAGAAAGATAAAAGCACAAAGTAAATAGTATAGTAAATAGGGTGAGTATAGTAAGTAAATGGGATGAAATACAAGCCCAACTGGAAAGTACAAGTAAAACTGAAAAAAAAAATCTCATATGAACACCCACCAAGGATCCTACCTGAAGGGTAGGTACAACTCTTGAATGGTCGACTCTACGGTATGCCTTGTCTAAGGTACACCTCAAAGCAGCATCTATCTATAACACCCTCAGCCTCGATAAATGTTGACCTTCATCTGCACAAGTCACAACAAGGTGTGGGCATAGCCCGTGCAGGGGTGAGTATAACAATACTCAGTAGGGACACTGAGACCCCCGAATGTCTCCCAGAATCCACAAACAACAAACCACAAAGCAAGACCTCAATCCCAAAGCATGAATCAATAGTCCTCAACACTACTTAGGTATACTCCCATACATATACCTAAGTAATCAATATATACTCATCTCACACATGAGGGAATAATACCACAAAGGTAACACCATGAAGGATGAAGTACCACACAAGTAACACCACGAGGATAGAAGTACCACATAGGTAACACCACAAAGGTAAGTACCAAAAAGGTAATTCCACATAGAAGAATTCCACATATGTAAATACTCACCTCAATCCAGGTATAACTTAAGTACGGAAGTATAGATTATTAGTTTTATTTCTAGATCATCTTACTTTGTCGAGAAGCTCTGATGTTGACCCGCACAGGATCAAAGATGACCACACAGGGTCTGAAGATGACCCAAACAGGATCTCGAGATGACCCACACAAGATCGGTATGCACTGACCCACACAGGATCGCAGAGCGCTGACCCACACAGGATCTAAAGATGACCCACACAGGATCTGAAGACTACTCAAGTACATTTATCCATAGGGTTCCCGCACTAAGCATGATTGATTCCAAGAGGTTCCTCTCCTCAATCCATCCGTTGATACTTCAAATACCACTAATTCCCATGAGTAAGTATCTTAAAGGACCACCATTTCACAAGGTTCCCAATGCTATAGACGGCGTGTCAATCAGATGCCTGGTTTGTAAGTTATTACTCTTTTAGTCCCAAGGGCCCAGTTGGATTATGGTTTGGTCCAACTTGGCCATACCCCAACATTATCCAAAACTCAAGTGGATTATACCAAAATTACCATCTCGTTCCAAGGATTCTGGAGCCACAGACGGTTCGTCAATCGGACGCTCGGATCACAAGTTATGGCCAAAAAATGAATATCTAGGTCCATATGGGCTCGGGTCTGGTCCAACCTGGACCGACCTGGCCTAGGTTGACCCGACCCAATTTGGGTCGACCTGACCCGGTCCGGGTCTGGGCCGGATGGGCTGGGCTATGGTGGGCCCACTGGGCGCGACCTGATGGCTGTCCGCGGTGTAGCATGTGGCTGGGGTGGCTCGTTGTGGTGGGGTCTGCCCTTACCTCCACCCGGGAGGGGAGGCGCTCCCCCTAGGTCACCTAAACGGCCCTTTGGTCGTTCAATTTTAGCCAACCAGGTAGTGCCAAATGGCGCCACCGGCTGGAACACGTGACCCACCGGAGGGGTCCCGCTTAGTGAGATGTTGACGATCGAAATGGTTGACCCTCCTACGAGCAGTGCGGATACAAACCACTCCTCCACCATAGAATGATGAGTGTCCATTGCCCTCTAATCTCTATCACGGCCAAGCGGTCACGGTCTCCAGCTCCGGCAGTGCGGACGCACGCCGCCAATTTTCCACGCGGTCGGCCGGCGTGCCTGCTACCATCCATTTCTCCATCACGGCCGAAGGGCTGTGGATTCTTCCTCTACCTGCGGTGCAGACGCGTGCCACCCTGGTTTTAAGTGTTTGGCCAGTGTGCCAGCTGCCGTCCTCCTTCTCCGCCTACTCTAATCATGGCCTACCGACCACTGGTCGCCCTCCTCTTCTGTTTGTCACTGTAGTTTCATTCTAAGCCTGAAAAATATGATGACCACATATTCGCGATGCTTGGGTCGAGATCTCCATGTCCATATGTCACGCTCAACAAAACATTGTGTTTTTAGGATGCTTAATTATTGGGTGATGAAGAACGCATGAAGAACGCGCGAAGAACAAATAGAAAAGATCATGGTATTTTTGTGGATCAATGGTCATGTTTGTTAGGCCACCGTCGTTGAGAATCGAGAATAATAAGAATAAACAAAAAGATAATTATCATATATCAAAATAAACCCCCTACCTCATTCACTCATTGGAGTTGGCATGAGGAAGATGATGAAGATGCTGACTTTCTTTGCTCCCGCAACACGCTCCCGATCTTAGCTCATGAGTCGTCCTCATCAGAGATTCATTCTTCATTGGAGGATTCATTTCCAAATTCTCTCCCAATTATCCTCTTTTCCAACGATCCCCAACCATAATAGGTGAGGATACAACTTTAATTGAGTTAAGTTTATTAATTCAATTAATATTAGAACATTAATTGGGGGAATTCCAAGGGTTTACTCACATTAAAAGAGGAGTTAGGGTGGTCCCCACCTCCAAGATTAAAATGAGAGGTGGGAGTATATGTGTTTAAAATAAATTATATTGATTTTATTTATCCTCTACGAAAAATGAAATAACTAACTTCCACCCCCGACCTACTACAATCGAGGTGAAGGTCTCTTTAAGAGAATATTGGCATTGTGAGTTCAATGATTTCCTCATATTACAATTCCGAGGAACGGTTCCAAAGTTACAAAACGCCTCCAACACATTCACTGAACGTACCCAAAAAAGGTTATAAAATTCATTCTGGGCACACTGGGCCTCAGAATCATGCACCTTCAATTTTCACAAACTCGTAATAATTTAATATACTTAAAAATTTTATACAGAAACTTTTCGGGTCATTACATTTTCCCAACATCATGGATTTTCATCCTCAAAAGGCACCATACAAACTAGAGAAACAAGTGGGGGTACTTAGCATGAATCAGAGCCTCCTTCTCCCATGTTCTCTCTTAGAGGTTCTCGTTCTGCCAACATACGCGCACCAAAGGTATCGATCGCCCACAAAGGAATCTCTCTTGTCTATCCTCAATCTCCACTGGAATCTCTGAAAACATCACCCCATCATCGATGTCCAGATCACCCCATTCAATGATGTGTGAAGGATCATGTATGTATCTACTCATCTAGGATACATGGAAAACTTCATGCACCCGGTGCAACTGAGGGGGAAGAGCTAAGCGATATGCCACCTCGCCAACTCTACTGAGGACCTAAAAGGGCCCAATGATCCTTAGAGATAACTTTCCACCCTGGAAAATCATTGAAAACCTCATTGAGGTGAGACCCATAGAATTACATGGTCACCACCATCAAATTATAGAGGTCTCAGTATCCTATCATCATAAGAATTATATCTGCTCTGTGTAGTCTTCATCTGCTCCTGGATGATCTGCACCTTCTCCATGGTAGACCATACCATCTTAGGTCCCATGAGTGCTGACTCCCTTGGGTCAGTCCAGCACATCGGTGATCTACAAGGTAGACCGTACAATTCCTCACATGGTGACATACTGATGGAGGAGTGATAGCTATTGTTTTACGTGAACTCCATCAAGGGAAAGTGATCCTCCCACCTGCGGTGGAAATGAAGGACACAAGCACTCAACATGTCCTCAAGGGTCTGAATGATCTGCTCTATCTAACCATCCGTCTGAGGATGAAAGGTGGTGATAAATCAAAGATTAATCCCAAACACCTCCTATGACCACTTCCATAGCTGGGAAGTAAAATATGCATCGTGATCTGAGACAATTGTTGAGGTATCTCCATGAATCCGTACAATCTCTTGTACGTAGATGTGTCCTAAGCTCTCTACTGATCCCTACTCTCTGATGGGTAGGAAGTGAGCTGACTTGGTGAGTCGGTCGACAATCACCCCGATGGAATCATTTCTCATGGATGTGCGTGGAAGTCTTGTCACGAAGTCTATGGAGAGGATGACGTGCTCCCCACCTTTAGAAAATCCATCAGGTGCATGTTCTGTGGATATATGAGCACTTCGAGCCTCACAGTCAGTGTACCCAAGCTATGCCTCCTTGACTCACTGAAGGAGTGGGGGAGTGACTATCAGAGACTAAAGATAATATGCTCCATCTTGATCTATATAGTATCTTCACAAAGTGAATAATTACTCAGTCACTTCCCTCAACAACTATATACTAGATCTCTTGTTAAGTGCATCTGCTACTACATTCCACTTCCGATGAGTATAGACTATCTCGAAGTCATAGTCCTGGAAGAACTTACATCAACGCCTTTGTCTCAGGTTCAGGTCCTTCTGAGAGAAGATATATGAGAGACTCTTGTGATCACAGTAGACTATAAAATGTTCTCCCATAAAGTAATGTTGCCTCATATTCAAGGCGAAGACAACTATTTCTATCTTCAAGTCATGGGTAGTGTAGTTATGCTCATGTTGGATCAGCTGTCTGGAACCATACACGGTCATTTCTTTCTCTTTAATCAGAACACATACAAGCCCAGTCCTCAATGCGTCGCAGTAAACTACGTACCCAACACCCTAATCTGGTAGCCTCAAGATGGGGGAACTTGTCATTCTCTTCCTAATCTTCTGGAAACTCCACTGGAATTTCTCTGTCCACACGAAGGGATTCCTCTTCCTCATCAAAACTGATAAGGTTTCCGCAACTCTTGAAAATTCAGGCACAATCGTCCAGTAGTAACCGAAAAATCTAGGAAACATCGCACCTCCGTCACACTCTTGAGTGGCTCCCAAGAAAGAAAAACCTCAATCTTTGCTGGATCCACCACAACTCCAACCTTCAAGATGACTTTTCCAAGAAAGTGGACCTCTCGGATCCAAAACTAGCACTTCGAGAGCTTACCATAAAGCTGGTGTTCTTTAAGTGTGTCCAGAACTATATGTAGATGATAGGCATTCTCTTCTTCCATAGCTGAGTATATCAAGATGTCGTCGATGAATACTGCCACAAAGCGATCGAGGTATGGTACGATGATCATGTTCATGAGTCCCATGAACACTTTTTGGGAGTTTGTTACACCGAATTGCACAACCAAAAACTCGTAGTTTCCATACCAACATCTAAAGGTCATATATTGCACATCCTCATCTCGTACCATGAGCTGGTGATAGATTGATATGAGGTCTATCTTCGAAAACCACCATGCTCTCTTCAGCTGATCTAAGAGATCATCAATCCTCAAGAGTGAGTACTTGTTCTTCATGGTCACCAGGTTCGGGAACCGATAGTCCACACAGAGTCTCAAACTCTCATCCTCCTTCTTGGAGAACAAAATCGGGGCTGCCCAAGAAGAAACATTGGGACTATTGAACCCCTTGCTCTTCAAGTCCTTCAGCTGTATTCGTAGTTCTCGAAGCTCCATGGGAGCAATCCGATATGCTGGTGTAGATATTGGTGACGTCCTGGGGTACAATTTGATATAAAATTCCACCTCTCTACAAGGAGGTAGATCCATAACATCATCAGGGAATACATTATCATACTGGTCCACCACTACAGGATAGCTCGAACTCTCAACATCAACCACTCTGAGGGTAAGTCTAGCCAACTGATGTGTGATTGACTTCACCCTCCTTTGGTTAAGTCCATCTTGTGCTGTAATGGTTCCCTTATTTCTGGTGAAGGAAAACCTAGTCCCGTTCATGTGGACACACTGAAATTTGCGCCTAGTACAATCAATATGATCATGGACTATGGATATCCAGTCCATACCCATGATGACATCGTAAGGCCTCGACATCACTACTAGAAGATCCCTGCTAAAGCTCCAACCTCCTAGAGTAAACACTCACTGCCGACACCAGTGTGTAATTGTTGAATACTCTCCTATAATAATCTCTAGTTGTAAGGATTGAGTAAAAGGATCCACCAGTATCTCTGAGCTCCAAACGGGGGCCACGGAAAAAAAGAGTGACTGGAACCTATATCTATAAGTACTACAGCTAAGGTGGAGTAGACATATATCATACCTCTAATAATCTTGGGAGTGTCTTGGTCATAGGCCTCATCTTCCTGGTGCTGAGTTCATCCATGTCCACCTACTACCTGTGGTTGGGGTGGACCACCTAGAGGTGGTGGTAGTAGAACCTAGAATCACCGCCCACCACCTACTGCATGGCCAACTCCTCTACTATGTCTGCCTCCTACCTACAGACCTCCTCAATCGAATATTTGCCACTGCCTAGGCTATCATTCAACAGCCTACCGGTTGTACGTATAGTGAGTCTGGAAGTCGCGATCCATGTGACCCTGCCCGCCACACGTGTAACATTTCTTGATCCTCGCCTGTCCTACACTGTCTCGGGATCCCTATACAACCAGCCCTATATCCTGCAGTCGTCCACCTGTAGTTCTGGTCCTCTTGGAACTATGCACCATCTGTCTACTACCAGCTGTGGATTACTCTTCCATGTGATGTCCATTGGTTGGTCTCACTGTCAGTGACTACTCAGTAATAAATCTCTCCACTAAGAGTGTTCTCTCTAACACCCCCACCTACATCAGGATGATGAGAGAAATCATCAAAACTCTAATCTCCCATATGAGCCCCAGCTCGAATGTCCGGGCCCTAATGAAAGGGTTGTGCACCATGTCAATGGAGTAGCATGAGAGGTTGGTGAACCTCGCTAAATACTGAGCCACGGTCATGCTTCCCTGCTACAAGTGGAGAAGCTCCTGTATATGCACAGAGCATAAGGTCGATGCGATGAACTCTCCCCTGAAAAGGCTCTGGATGTTTGACCAGATGAGAGTGACCTCTTTATGAACCTGGAGAATTAAAATCCACTATTTTCCCCCTTATTCCTAAATAATATTGGTGACAAGGATCACCATGAGATCAGCTGGTGTCCCTACCAGTCGAAAAACTCTATCCACGGCCTCCAGCCAGTCCTTAGCCACCTGTGGATCCATCTCACCCCAGAACCTCAGTGGCCTCTGGAACTAGAACTCATGAAATACACTCAAGAGGTGTGCACGCTCTACTACTGGGGATGGTGGCATCAGCTTCCCAACAGGTATTGGTGCTGCTGGTACCCCACCCGGTGGTACAACTGTCATAAGGGGGCCCTACACCGGAGCCTCGTCACTCAGTGGGCTGTCGTCGCGTAATCTACCTAGAACCCTGGTTAGATGTCTATGTGGAGGCATCCTGAAAAGAAACAAGTGAACCATGGTCTATAAGTTATACCTGGTGAGCTGACTCAAAGTGAACATAAAGAAAACTTTTCAAAAACACACACGCAATAAGTGTTTTCATGCACTGAGTCAGAAATCAAAATTCAGGGTCCTGTTGTATGGATACGTTGGCCACCGAAACAACACTAGATTCCCCCTAACTAAAAACCACACTCATCACACTTAACAAATTTTACAAACCAAAAGATCAGAGTCTAAGTTCTCTGGTAGAATTAACTCCTTTGATACCAATTTTTCACGACCCACCCCCCCGGAGTCCATAATGTGACTACCCCAAGCCCTCCTTCCATAGGCTAGTGGTAGGCGACTAGCACCGAAAAGGTATTTCCCTATAACCAGGAAGGCATTTTCTTTTTAACTTACAACTCACCCAAACCACACACACAACAAGATACAATTACAAAGTAAACTATATAGTAAATATGGTGAATATTGTAAGTAAAGGGTCCATAATACAAGCCCAACTGGAAAGTAAAAGTAAAACTAAAAACAACTCCTATGAACACCTGCCAAGGATCTAACCTGAAGGGTAGGTACAACTCTCAAATGGTTGACTATGCGGTACGCCTCGTCTAAGGTCCACCTCCAAGAAGCCTCCAGCCTTGGAACCCTCAGCCTCGATCAATGTTGTTCATCATCTTCACAAGACACAATAAGGTGTGGGAATAGCCCATACAGGGGTGAGTATAACAATACTCAGTAGGGAACCTGAGACCCCTGAAGATCTTCAAGAATCCACAAAGGAAAAACCATAAAAAAGACCTCAATCTCAAAGCATGAAGAAATATTCATCAACACTAAAAAAGTATATACCCATACATATACCTAAGTTATTAATATATACTCATCTCACACGTGAGGTAAGAATACCACAAACGTAACACCACGAAGGTTGAAGTACCACACATGTAACACCACGAGGATAGAATTACCACACAGGTAACACCACAAAGGTAAGTACCACAAAGGTAATACCACATATAATAATTCCACATAGGTAAAGACTCATCTCACACCAGGTATAACTTATGTATAGAAGTATAGATGAATAGATGTATTTCTAGATCATCTTACTTTGTCGAGAAGCTCTATTGTTGACCCACACAGGATCGAAGATGACCCACACAGGATATGAAGATGACTCACACAGGATCTAGAGATGACCCACACAGGATCGGTTTGCGCTGACCTACATAGGATTGCTGAGCCCTAACCCACACAAGATCCAAATTTGACTCACATAGGATATGAAGACTGCTGAAGTACAGCCAGCCATAGGGATCCCGCACTAAGCATGCTTGATTCCAATAGGTTCTTATCCTCAATCCATAAGTCGATACATCA
This sequence comes from Viscum album, assembly GCA_963277665.1. Classification (NCBI taxonomy): domain Eukaryota; kingdom Viridiplantae; phylum Streptophyta; class Magnoliopsida; order Santalales; family Viscaceae; genus Viscum; species Viscum album. The sequence goes on along the minus strand of OY728133.1, from coordinate 607,885,677 downwards.
ACTTCCACAAATTCCCATGAGGATGTATCTCAAATTACCTCCATGTCACAAGGGTCCCAAGGAAACAGATGGTGCGATAATCAGGCAATGAATCTGTAAGTTATTAGCCTTTTAGTACTGAGGCCCCAGTGGGATTCGAGTTCGATCCAACCCGGTATTACCCAAACTTTATCCAAAACTTTAGTGTATTATTCCAAAAGTACCATATCATTCCAAGGATTCTGGTGCCATAGATGGTTCATTAATCGGACGCCCATATCACATGTTATAGACAAAAAGGCATATCTGGGTTCAGAAGGGCCTAGGTCCGGTATAACCGAGCCTGACCCGACCTCGTCCGGGTCTGGCTTGGATGGTTTGGGCCACGGCAGGCCCACTAGGCGTGGCCCACTAGTACGGCCCATGATGCAGCCTGTGGTAGGGGTGGCCCTTTGTGGTAGGGTCTACACTAGCCACCACCTTGGAAGGGAGGCGCTCCCCCCAGGTCACCTGAATTGTTTTTTGCCCATTCGGTTTCATCCAAAAAGGCAGAATCACATGGCGCCACTGGCTGGCATGCGGGACCCGTCACAGGGGTCCTTCTCGACGAGATGCGGCCAACTGGAATGGTCGGACCTCTTTCCAGCAGCTTGGATGTGTTCCGCTCCTCCAATGTTGCCGGCAGAGTGTCGGCTGCCCTCCGATCTCTACCGCGACCAAGGAGATGCGGTCTCCAGCTTTGGTGGCGCAGACTCATGTTGTCGCTTCTCCATGCGTCTAGTCAGCATGTTAGTTGCCTTCCCCTTCTCCACAACGGCCGATGGGCCATGAATTCCTCCGCTACTAACGACACGAACGCATGCTTCCCCAGTACCACACAGCCATCCGGTGTGCCGACCTCCTTCCTCCTCCACCACCTACTCAAATCGTGGTCGGTCGGTCGTCGGCCACCCTCCTCTACCACGGGTCATCGCTGCTTTATTCTAAGATCGAAAAATATGAAAACTTCATATTCGCGATCCTCGGGTCGAGATCTCCACATTTATATGTCATTCTCAAAAAAAACATATTTTTTGTTGCGCAATTCATTATTTCACATTGAAGAACGCACGGAGAACAAATAGAAAATATCATGGTATTTTGGCAGATCGATGGCTATGTTTGTTTGTCCATTGTCATTGACAATCGAGAATAAGAAGAATCAAAAAAAAGATAATTATTATATCTCAAAATAAACCCCCTACCTCATTCTCTCATTAGAGTGGGGGTGAGGAAGAAGAAGAAGACACCGACATTCATTGCTCCCATAACACGCTCCTGATTCGAGCTTGTGTGTCGTCCTTGTTGGAGGTTCGTTCTTTGTTGGAGGATGCTCTTCCAAAGGCTCTCTGAATTCTCCTCTTTTCTAACGATCCCCCACCATGAAAGGTGAGGTTCCAACCTTAATTGAGTAAAGTTTATTAATTTAATTAATTTTGGCACATTAATTGGGGGAATTCCAAGGGTTAATTCACATTAAAAGAGGAGTTTGGGTGGTCCCCACCTCCAAGATTCAAATGAGAGGTGGGAGGATATGTGTTTAAATTAAATTAAATTTATTTTATTTATCCTCTTTGAAAAACACAAAAACCAACTTCCACCCCTGACCTACTACGATCGAGGTGAATGTCTCCTTAAGCGAATATCGGCACTGTGAGTTCAACAGTGTCCTCTGATTTCAATTTCGAGAACTTGTTCAATAGTTACAAAACATCACTCACGTGTTCACTGAATGTACTTGAAAAAAAGTTCATAAATTCATTCTGGGCACACCGGGCCTCAGAATCAGGTGCATTCAATTTTCAAGAACTCTTAATAATTCCATAAAATTAAAAAAAATACACGGAACAATTCTGGGTCTTTACACCACCGAGCGATGAGGCCTTGGAGCAGGACCCTCTTATGGTTTTTTCACATTCGGGTGGTGCACCAGTAGTACCACCACCCATTGGACAACAAATTCCATGAGCCCCAACAGTAGAGGGTGCACACCGACTGAGCAGGTTTCATGAGTTTCAGTGGAAGTGAGATCCAGGGTTCTGAGGTGAGACAGATCCCGAAGCAACTAAGGACTGGCTGGAGGCTATTGCTAGAGTTTTCCTCCTAGTTGGGACACCAAAAGATCAGATGGTGATCCTATCTGATAGTATTTATCAGCGTGTGACCATGAGGATGGTCTACATGTTGACGAGGTTTTGTTACATGGACCGTTGCCCAAGATGGTACCTTCAGGTAGTGTGCTAACTATAACACTGCTCATTGGTTATCAGTTACAACATGTGGTACTGGTAGAGGAAACCTATAGGCTTAGTACCTCACACATGTTTTGGAATTAGATACCCCTTAGGTTTTGATTCAATCCCAACCCACAGGAGGCTAAGGAATGGCTTGAGAAGGTGGTCGGGTTTCCATCTAGCCAGGGCACTATTCGATCATATGGTGGTCCTAGTAGAGAGCCTTCTATGTGGCTCAGTGGGACGATGACAAGGTTTAGATTACCTTGATCTTACGGAGAGGTTATTTTTTCTATGCACAAGTTTTAGAACCTTCCTAATATAAGGGGGTCTCTTTCCATAAAGAGAAAAGGGATGAGATTTCCCTAGAGCTTCTATAGATTCTATAGGATGGCATGTCAGTAGCTGAGTATTCATCAAGGCATACCAACTATTCTAGGTACTTGAGGAATACTGTACAGTCAGTGCTTCTGGGCTCAAACCTCCGAGGGAGGCGTTTTTAGTAACATCCAAGCTTGTACTATTCCTCTATGCATTCATACTTATGTTTGGGCGCTAGAGAGAACCTTTGTTATTGAATTTTATTTGGCTGATCAGATGTAGCCATGGAATGTTAACAGTAGAAAAGTAGGAAACTTACACCATTCTTAGAGACCTGGGCATGTAAAATGTTTTAGAAAGAGGATTTCATAGGGATAGACAAATCTGCTGGGTTGCAGAAGTGGAAGCAGATCTAGGCGAGCAGTATGAGGTGGTGTACATTTTTTCATGTTACAACCCACCCCCCTATGTGGTTCCCACCATTCTAAAGAAGTTGGAGGACAGGGGAAGGGGGTAGCTTCATATAGTCAATGAGTGCAACCCAAGGGCTCTAGGAATGATTCGAGGTACGGTTTGGGTCTAATACTAGCTTCTGTATTAATAGAAAAAGGTACCAATCATTCCTTCCTTCTAGGAATCTTGTCAAAGACCCAGAGTTTCTGGTTAAACTATTCAATTGAACCTCACATTTGGAGATACATTTGGGAGGAGACTCGATAATCACACTTATGCAGATAGTGTGATCTGACCCTTGAGGAGAGAGTTTTAGTTGGAACCTCTTGGTGGTACAATCTAGGCCTTAAGACGTTGGTTTGGGTATCGACTGGACATCCACATTTCATACTTAGATTGGTTTTATTAGTAAAAAAGGTTGTGGTTTATCTAAAACTTTGGAATGGGGTTTTTCTTGGTTAGTGAAAAAGGAATCCCAGGTAGCACAAGATAAAATCATGCATAGAAGGGTTCAATCTATCACTCTTGAGTTGGCCAGCCTTATCCTCAGGGAAGTAGGAGTTTTCAGTTTTCAGTTCCCAACAGTAGTGGAAGAGTGTGGGGACATCTTTTCAAAATATGTTTCCAGGATTACCTCCCGAAAGGGAGAGGGACTTTTACTTTGGTTGGGTACTACTAGAGATTTGTACCCAACTTCTCCAGGGTAGCGGCACCCTTGTCAGATTTGATGAAGGGGGAAGGGTTTCTTATGGATGAAAAGTGTCAATAGATATTTTAGGAGATGATACAGTTATGATGACTATAGTTCCTCTGGGACCATAAATCCAAGATATTCTATACTCCTGGGAAGGGGAATGTGGTGACAGACGCACTCAGTAAGAGGTCTGGTCTACAATTGCTGAGTGAGGTGTCAGAGTACCTAGTCACGCTGCTGATATCCTTTGTGGAAAAAGAGGGAGCATCTTACATCTAGTTAATGATAGTCACTCCCCCAATTCTTCATCAAATTCATGGGTCACAACTTGAGACGTTGAATGCGAGGCCCGACGTGCTTAGATATCCTCAGGATGGTCTTCTGAAGGATTTTCTGAAGGTGGATAACACGTCATCCTATTCAGAGGATGCACCATGGTGCCAGTGACTCTTCAGGAGGATGTGTTGAGGGAGTTCCATAAATCCCCTCTAGCAGTATATCCTAGTGTGGTGAATCTGTACCAGGACATCTGGTGTGAGCACTGGTAGCCAGGGATGAAGAAGGCCATAGCAGAGTTTATATCAAAACGCCTCACTTATTAGAAAGTGAAGACTGCACAGAGTTGGTAGAAGTCTTATGCTGACAGAAGGAGGGAGGCCATGTCTTCTTATGGGTCTCACCTCGATGAGGTTTGTGGAGATTTGGTCAGGGTGACAAGATATATCTGAATTTCATCAGACCATTCTAGATTCTTAGTAGAGTGGGTGAGGTGGCGTACTGGTTATCTCTTTCCACATAGATGGACTAGGTGCATAATGTTTTCCATGTGTCGCAACTGAGGAGATGCATGCATGATCCATTGCACATTATCGACATGGAGTGGTAGACTTTGATGATGGAGATACTTTTATAGAGTTCCTGGTGGAGATAGAGGATCGAAAATAGTGATTCCTTCGTGGACAATCGATACCTCTAGTGTGCGAACACTGGCAGCACGAGAACCTCCAAGAGAGAACATGGGAGCAGGAGGCTCCGATTCATGCTCATTGGTGTTATTTGTTTGATTTTCCATTGTTTTTATTTTTAGGGATGTAAATACCTAAGGTGGGGAGAGTGTAATGTCCCATAATTTCCATATTTTTTTAATTATATGGAATTATTCTAAGACCGTGAAATCTTACTTCGCATGATTTCAAGGCCCGGAGTGCCCAGAATGATCCGTCAAAGTTTTGTTAAGATTTAATTAGAACTCTTAAGTAGTTTTCAAAAAAAAGTGAAATAACTCTTAAAATGTTTCTCGAATCAGAAATATGAGGGCACTATTACACATAAGATGGTGGTTTTACTCTAGGCGCGACTTAAGATTAGTCGGTGTGAGCCTCCTGTGAGAAAACCCGAAAATGGCATAACCATAAATAAAATTATTAAATAAAATTATTTTATTTTTCAAATGATTATAACTCACAAATGGTAACTCGTATTTAAAATCTGAGACCACCATTTCACTCATGAGGGTATGTTATTCTTTGGCTGGTACTAACATTGGTCGGCGCTAACCACCATTGAAAATTAGTTTTTGGTCGTAAATAAAATAATTAAGTGGCAATTATTTTATTATAAAATACCTAAATTATATATGGTAATTCGGATTGAAAATTTGAGAGTACTATTGGGTTCATTGGGATGTGTTCTCCTTAGGTGGAGCCTAACCATGACCAGTGCAGGTTGAGGGTGAACGTTAATAATTTATTGAACATTGTTTCGGGTTTGTTTAGTAAATACAGGAGCGGTGTTTTCTAACATTTGAACTGGTTCTTGGATTAAAAATCCAAGGGAGTTGTTGAATCCGCCCTACCGGGATTCACTTAAGGGAGACTTAATTTGACCTTAGTAGGTCTGGAAAAAAAGTTATGTCTTGTGAATTTTTAAAAGAAAAGAAATAAAATAATTTTATTATTTTAATTTCTTTTTTCTCCTCCAATGGACAAGAGGTGTATGGGGCCATCGACTTATCAAGCCAATAAATGTTTTGACCTGCCAACCCTATGTAATAAAATCGTTGTGGAATTAGGAAACTTCCTAATTTATGATCCCCCATTAACTTCCCACGTCGTTACTTACCCTCCTCCTCTTCTATTTATATGATCCTTGGGGGGAGGTACCAACACAGCTTCACCAAGCAACGAAGTGCTGAAGGATCACCGCGATGCCAAACCCTTAGTGGATGGAGCTGATCCTAGTGGGAGGTGATGAGCGACACTGAACCATGAACCGAAGGACGTCGTACGAGTGGCGTCATTGGGAACCAGTTGCGGAAAAGAGGAATATGATCCGCTTTTAAGCTGCAGATGCTCTCCAATGGGTTATGAGGTAGGGGGTTTAATTTTTTATCAATTCCAAATGATTTCCTCCTCCCTATTCATGAATAATATTAATTATTCGGGCCATCCAACCAATGATTTTATCTGTGATTCATTCGTTCTTGTTGGAGGTTGTTGTGGGGTAACTTTGTAGGGTTTTTTATTGGTGTTTAATTCAATTGATTATTAATCCCTTAACCCCCCTCATGTTTGTAAGCTAATGCGGAGGGCGCGGGCCAAACGAACCTAGCCCGAACCCTCCGATAATTTACTAATTTTTTCATCTCCATGGAACACTGATGGGGCGGCGATACCGACAAGCTAAGTTGGGGATAGCGCATCGACACTCACCGTAAGAGGAGGTCGTGACAAAAAGTTGCAGCGGTCATCGGAGTGGCCGACACCAGCCGGTCGTGGAGGAGGTGTGGTGTGCCTTCTCAGACCACCAATGAACAAAAGATATCATGTCTCGTTAGCTGCGACGACCAGAGGAAGGTGTCCAGCACACCAGGTGGCCACAGGAGACGGTGCGGTGCACCGTCGCGTGCCGCTAGAGAGGTCGGTCGGCACGTCGGCCAGCCATGAAGGAACCGAAAGATAGGATGTAGGGAACACCCACGATGGCACACCGACATGGAAGAAAGGCCACAGCCTATGATGGCCGTGGTAGGAGTAGGGGGTGCTGGTTTGACCAGAGGCCAGTGGACGGGGCGCGCGCCGGCGGCAAAGCTACGACCCGTCGACAGTGGCATAGAGGACCCGCGGTGCCATGTGGAACTGCATTGGGTCAACCCATGTGGGTTGACCCTATGACGTGGCTCCATGAAATTTTGGCGGGCCGCGTCGTCAGGCAGGTAGCGCTGTCGGGTCGGCCCAGCGGCCTAACACGTGGCCCATATAGGTCGGACCAATCCCAATGGGCTGGGTTGAACCGGGTCGGGTTGGAACTGAGTCGGGATGGGTTAACCCAGGTCAATCTAGGTCATACCATGCCCAACTGGGTCAGGCCAGTCCAACTAAGGCAGACGGGACCCAGACCTAGTACCAACCAGTTACACAAAACGGGCCCTAACTCCTAAACTGGACGTCCGTTTGAGAAAACGTCTATGGCGTCAGGATCCTTAGAGTGAGATAGTCCTTTTGACTTAATAAATTTGAGTTTTATAGAAATTTGGAGTATTTCCATGTTGGATCGCACCCAAATCTAACCAGGCCCTTGGCACTGAAATGCCAATAATGCAGAGACCAGTCATCCAATTGATGTGGCGTCTTTTTCATTGCAACCCTTATGACATGGTGGATCATCGGGTTACTTCTTTTTTTATACTTTTTTATGCTTTAAATAATACCAATGGATTGGGGAGCGGTTACCCCAAGCGCTACGTAAAAAACCCTACGACTGGCTGAGACTTGACGACTGCTGACCATTTCAACTCAGAGTGACTCGACATGCCCAATGGGGAGCGCATCTATGTGATGCGAAAGACCCACGGTACTTGATAGGATGAGTACCTTAGCAAGCCATGATTGAGAGAATCTATGTGTGATGCGATAGACCCACGGTGTGGGGTGCCTCTGTGTGACACAGCAGACCCACAGTACTCGACAGGAGGAGTACCTCAGCAGTCCATGGTTAGTGGGAAGCGCCTCTATGTGATACGGAGACACACTATACTCAATATAGGAGGAGTTCTTTAGTATCTTAGGTGTTCTAATTTGTGTATGTGAATGTTAATTGTTCCTAGTCTTAGATAATATGTGGCTAGCTATCATCATTCATAGTGATCATGTGTGGGTCAGTATCATAATCCTACTTCTCTAAGTTGTATACCTAGTTTGAGGTGATACTCTAATTGAGCTATGTCTATTGCTTTGTGATTTTTTACTGATATTATGCTATGTGGTTTTCATTGTGAAATTATGAGAGACCATCATGGGTCTCAGGGTCCCTACTGAGTGTCATTATACTCACCCCTACATGGGCTAAGCCCTCACCTTACTATGTCTTGTGCAGACGGCAAATATCTTGGTTGAGGCTGGAGGGAGCCAGGACTAGGCGGTACATGGAGGAGACAAGCGAACGTGGAGTGCTAAGGAGGTGATTTGTACCTACCCTTTAGGTAGGATCCTCAGAGGATGAATCAATAGTTTTTTTCCCTTTTTGATCTTTATTGTTCCTTTCAGTTGTATTTGTACTTTTATTTGTACTCTTACATTTAGTTGGGCATGTATTTTTTCCCCTTTTACTTTTAGCACTCCATTTTCTACATGAGTTGTCTTCAATGTTTCTTCTTGTTGTGTTCTCAAACCGTGTTTTGTATAGGTTTAAAGGCAATGACTTCTTTTTTTAGGGATTACACCTTTTGGTTCTTGTCACCCGCCCCTAGCCTATGGAAGGAGGGCTTGGGTTAGTCATGACACTGACCCAAGGGACGGGTTGTGATAATTTTATATACATCAATTTATATTTTATGTTTTTGTTACTTCATGTTGTTTTTTTAAAATAGATCTGTAATATTATGGTTTTCATCTACTATAATGAACATATTAGGATCCTATAAAACCCATCAGTGGTATCAGATCCATGTTTATAAATGATTTAATATATTGTTTTAATGTTTTTATGGAGAACATGAATATTTTAATCTATATATTTCTTTAAGATATTGGATATCACAATTATTTTACTATACTTTTAGGATAGGATTTGTGTATAGAATAAGGTTGGATACACTAAAAAATCATGGTTGTTTTATGTGATTTATGCTATGATATGTGATATCAAAGGCTGTGAATAAAACCCAATTTGTGTGGAAAAAGGTATCTTTTCATATTGACTATATAATATAAATCATTAAAAATGATAAGTGCTTTAGAAAATATGTGTAAGTGTTACACCATGGAAGGTATCCTTTACATATCCCTTTATTTGGAAATTATCTATTATGTATTCCTAGAAAGTAACAATTTCTTATCCTTTTTCTCACATTTCATTTCCACATAATTGATAGGAAGGGGTCACTCTCTCTTAAATAAGGGTTACTTCATTGGTCTATCTATATATAAGGGTTCCATATATAAGGGTTACACCATTGGACCCTTTTCCTTTCTTGAATAAATAAAACTTAATGGATACCTAGGTAATGGTTCCATGCATAAGGGTTATGCCACTGGAAGACATTCCTTTTCTCAAAAATGAATACATAAATATATTTTCTAATTCATATCACATATTAGGATTGATAACCTCCCTTACCAATAATACGGTATGATTTAATCCTAAAATGTTTAAATTTCATACTTTTGTTTAAATTTATTTTATTTTATAAATTACTTATAAATGATAATTGTTGAGAATTGTAAATAGAAAATTATCATTCCTAAATGAAATATGAAATGTTCATATTAATATCTTATATTTGGAAAATATATAATTTTTTTTGTTTGTTTGTCTATTTCTTTTGAATATTTGTGGTTATAAATTTTTTATAAAATATGTAAATTATTTATGATTTAATTTATGTGATAAATTTCTTCTTAAAAATATTCATTTCATTCTAGGTATGACAGTATGAATTTTTTTCATCTTCCATGACCTGTATTTGAAATTAAAGTTATTAAATTGAGTTTGTTAGTTTAATATAGTATATATATTATGTTTTAGAGTTATGGTGAATTTTATTCTCTATTGATTAATGTATGACAAGGTATAGGGGTGTAGGGCCAAACTTCCCACTAACTTGGAGTCTTATGCCTTATTGTAGAAAGTTAGGGGTTGGTTATTTGTGGTTCGAGGCTTAGTCATATAGATATTACTATTTCATATAACTCCAATCCTTTATATAAATTTTCAACTAACTTAAGAATCGGATGCATTTATATATGTGTAGATATGTATGTCTTCTATTTTTGGGTTATTAACACAAATTATGGGTTGTCTAAAGAGTTAATCATTATAATGGTTTGAATATATTAATTAGGTGGATGGAATGAGGATTACCAAATTAAATAATTATATTCAAGAATGTATAAATGAATAAAACCTGAGATAATAATGACTCTATGTGATGAAATATTTATGATTTTAATATGCATGTAATGTAAACTAAATTTGTATGATATTTAAAGAAACCCAATAAATAATGCATGTGAGATTCCTTCCAAATCATCACTTTTCAATTCCTAGATCATTCAGTATGAGTGAACATAACTATTAGGTTCCAATGGACTATCTGATATAAGGAAAGAAAGAAATGAGGTGGCCTTAATAGTTAGTTTCCTTATTCTTAACATTTTCTTTGGGTTACATTTAGTTGGTAAATTGCAACCATTAGGATACCTAGGGAATAAGGTTGAGTGAATCCATATGATGTATTTTGATAAATAGTTATTTAAATAGTTATCCAAGAGTCATATATGAAATTATTAACAATATTTTTCTATTAGATATAGGAATGGATTATTTACATGCTCAAACTTTTCTAAGTCATGATGAAATATAAATCATGTCTTACTAAAGGTAATGATTCATGAGGTCATAAATTTAGTGGGAGAACATTCATTAAAATTCCTTAATGAAAATATATAAAATGTGAGACTCACCCATAGATATGTATTTATTATAGGTTATATAATGCATCATGTAAACTAATTTCAAATAGATTATTGGTATGAAATATAAAACTATCCTAAGATGTTTTCTAAGGTTGAAAAGTTTTTTCAAAATATAAAAATTTAGATAATTTTAATATGAATGTCATAGAAATAAATTTCATCAAATTTGAATCATGGGTATTAGATAATTATTCTACATCACACATTTTTGGTGTTAAACAAGGAATTAAAGACCTGATAGAATTAAAAAGGGGTAAATTAGATCTATGTTTTAGAAATGGAGTTTGAGTTCTTGAATTGGAAGTTAGAAATTATGATCTAAGTCTACCTAGTGTATTTGTTCTACGTTTTAAAATAATTATTATGTACCCACCATAAATTAAAATTTTATTTCTATATCTTTTTTGGAAAATATGGGATTTTCATTAATTATTAGGAATAATAGTTTCTCTTTATACATGAATGAAATTTTTTATGTAATCGAGTATATAATTAATGGATTACACATTCTAAATATCGATAAAAATTCCTATAATATTTGGAATAATATGGTCAATGTTGACACTAATCCCACCAACCTTTGGCATTTTTTCCTTGGACATATAAATGTGAAACACATTAAAAGATTTCATTGGGATATATTGTTTAAATCATTTGATTATGAATAGTATAATAATTTTGAATCATGTTTATTTTAAATATTGACCAAATAAACTTTTAGTAGAAAAATTAAATATCTAATGGACTATTTGATCTAATACATTATGGTGTATGTGGAACAATGAATATATTAGTATAGGTTTTAATTAACTTGTAACCATTACTAATGATTTTAGGTTGTATGGTTATGTGTTTCTAATGAGATAAATGAATTAAACTTTTCAAAAGTTCAAAGATTTTCAGAATAAAGTTCAAAATTATCTTGGAAAAGTTTTAATATTCTATGATCAGATCGGGGTGGTGAATACATGATCTAAGAATTAACTGATCATTAGAGAGATTATAGAATTATTCCACATCTCACTCCCCCTAGAATAAAAAAATTAAATGGTGTGATTTAGAGGATGATTCATACCCTATTGGACACAATTATTTCAATGATGAGTTAATATAACCATAGTTATCTCAAAGAGACTATGGGATATTAGTTTTATAATCCCACGTAACACCAAAATGTTTATGGATTCATGTGTATGTTTTCTTTATAATGATCACAAGAGTCAATGAGATAGAAAGAGTAATGATAAACTAGGAGAATTTCAAGACCAATATATATGAATGGTTCCTGAGATAGAATTTGAGCTGGTTCAATATAGTGTTTGAGAATAAGAACCAACTCAAGTTATATAAGAACGTTGAAGGTCTGGTAAGATTCCTCAATATCCCATGAGATATGGATTTATTGAGAAAATGATAATGAATAAATTTTTATTGGTGATACAAAAACTACCTACTAAGAGGAAATTAAGAGTTTATATTCCAAGAGATGGTTAAAATACCTGAAATATGAAATAGATTACATTAATACTTACTAAATTTGGAACTTTGTGGATTCACCTGAAGGGGTAAAACACATAGGTTAAAAGTGGGTTTTATATATAAAAATTAACATGGATGGTAGAGTGCCTACCTATAAATCTATCCTAATAAAAAAAATGTTACAAAAAATCATGGTATTAACTATGATTAATCTTTTTCACCTGTTGTGATGATACAGTCCATTCAGATGTTTCTTTCCATAGAATCTCATTATGATTATGAGATATATCAAATTTATTTTAAAACCAATTTTCTTAAAAAATATTTAATGAAGTTTATATGATATATATTTAAGGTTTTAATATTGAAAATTAGTCTTTTAAGTATTTCAAGATGTGATGATCCATTTATAGTTTTAAGAAAGCCTCTCAGAGTTGGAATAACTTGTATGATAATTCAATCAAAGTGTTTTATTTAATCAAAATATGGGTGATTCTTATGTACACAAGTATATTAGTTGGAGTTTGGTGGTATTTATAATATATTATATAGATTATATATTTCTTATCAAAAATGATATATTGACTTTAAATTTTGTTAAGGTGTGGTTTGAAAAATTCTTCTTGATAAAAAACTTGGGAGAAGCAACCTACATAATGGGTATTAAGATATATATAGATAGGTCTAATATGATTCCTAGATAGATTCAAAACACATATATTGGTAAATTTATAAATTATTTTATCATGGAGAAATCAAAATTTGGGTCTTTATCAGTGTTTCACGAAATAAATCTTTAGAATATTCAAGATCCTTCTAAAGAGTTAAAAGGGATTGATATGATTTTTTATGAGTATTCTATAGTATTTCCCATGTATTTTTTTAACATGATGTTATATATGCTTTGAATATAACTATTATATACTAATAAAATCATGGTGAGAGTCACTATATATTATTAAGAACATTCTTAAGTACTTAAGAAGAATTAGGGATATGTTCTTAGACTTTAGAGGTGAGGATGAGATCAGTGTAAAGAGTTACAATTTTGTTGGTTTACGATATGATAAATATTTTATAAGATCATATTCTAGTTTCCTGTTTTTCCAAAATAGTGGTCCTATTAGTTGGAAAAATTTCAATCAATGCACCATTTAAGACACAACAGTACATACAATGTACATCGTAACCTCATATGTTATGAAATAAGCTATTTAGATCAAGGAGTCTATATATCAACTTGGGGAAGTTCATAGAATCAATGGAGAAAATATGATTTACTATGATAATAGTAGAAATTATTTCTTAGTTGAAGGATCTTTGGTCTAACCAACTGACTTAACACAGTCATTGAAGTACCATATCATTCAAGTGATCATTAAGAGGGGTGATTTAAAGATTTGTTTGTTAGATACATAAGAGAATGTACTAGATCCATTTACAAAATGATTATCATAGAATAAGAATGATTGTCATTTTGAATCACTTATAATTTGATACATGATATATTGGATGTTATGGTGTTAAGATTTAGCATATTTTTATAATAAAATAAACATTCATTTTTCATGCATTCATCTATATTTTTTTATATTAATGTAATGGTTAAATGATAATATCCCCTGAATTTATGGCTTTGAGTTTTCCTTAATTGATAACAATTAAAAATTATTTTGGGTTTTGGTGATATGTTATAATTAGCTTGAGTATAATTTTATACTCAATACAAAGAGTTATATTTTTTATTAAGAGAATAGTCTCATGAATATATAAATAAAGAATTATTATTTGGAAAAACTCACCAAAGTATATCACAAGGAATATAATATAATACTTAATATACGTCATGATGTATAACTATTATAAATACTAATTATATAATGTTGTTGATACCCTTATCATGACAACCTTTATACTTTGATACCTTTCCTTAGTAATCCTTGCGTTTTAACTAATCATAGGGTGGTTGGGTATGTTTTTGATCATGTCATCAGTTAGAGCTCAACCAAAATGAAAATTTTCTAATATTATGATTAGTTAAAGTTATTGATTCCATTAATTTCATTCCACTAAGGTAATTAATTTTCATTATTTAATGAGCAACATTTTATGTTCTTGGTTATTTAGATGAATGGAATGTGATGCATTCATTCGTAGTAGTCATTCTATTTCGGATTATTATGGATGTATAGTATAGACTATACTAGCTTAAAATGTTATTTATATAGAGGTCACTTGATACCCTGGAAAACGAGATTATATAGGTATATATATGATTTATATGATGCATATTGTGGTATATTTATTTAAATTTATATCTTTGTATGTTTGATCAAGATCACATCAGGCCCCTATATAGCATGAGTAGAACTAATTCTTGGAAAGAGAATAATGATTACATAAATCTATGATATCAATATTTCATAAATATTTTCAATGATAAAAATTCTTGTAGGGTCACACGGTTCGGAATTAGAATAAATATTAAACTGTGTACAAACATTTCATTACAAAAAAAAGAGATTAAAATAAATTGTATATAAAAGATTTTGAATAAATTCAAAATTATTTCTGAAATTGTTCATACATACCTTATTAGATTTTTATTTTAGTGGGATATTGTTTTGTTTAAACTAAAATAGGGTATATAATATCATATTATTTACCCAAAGTCATATCATGGGATATGAATGTGATTTATATTGAAAATTGTGATATATTGATATCATAAGAGGCATGGAGATGCCACTATCTGCCTCTATCATAGTGTATAATGGGAGTTTCGTAAGGGAAGTGAGTGAATGTCCACCTCCATGTCTTCTATGTTTTATATATTAGTTATGATTCAATGAGTTGATTCATTTAGGGAATGAAAGCTTATCTAAAATTTTCAAATGATCTCGACACAAATGGATCATGTGGTATCATAATACATATCAGATTCCAAATGATATAAGGTGATTATAGAGTCTTTTAATTAGATAAATGGAGTCTATATAAAGGGATATAATACCCCTCTTTGATATTGAGGATATTTTTTACATTAAGTTGATACTCTCCCTTCATTCTAGTTCTCATTTTGTCTTCATGAGGAATGTGTTAGCACACTATGAGAGATCATGGGGTACTCTCATTATAAATGAAGATTCAAGTGGCTAGTGATATCCATATAGAGGATAGATTTATTAATATTTCAATCAATGATAACCATCAAGAAAAATCCTCTGAGTTTGATAGAGATAGAACATGAAACATTAAAATTTCATTAATATATATTTTATATTATTATTTCATGTTGTTTCACTGATGATAGATTAAAACTTTTATTGATTTATTTTTCTATAATGATCATATGATGATCCTCCAAAACCCATAAATTTAGTCAAAGATATAATTTCCCTATTTCCTTCTTTCCATTTATTTATTTTAATTTCAATAAAATTTTGTGTCTATTTTTTCTTATAGTTATGTTGAAGATGAAGAGGGTAGATTATTTTTAATACTTCCACTATAAAATAACTAATTTGTTTCTTTAATTCTTGTTTATATCTTACAACACTGGTTATATGAACATGCATGAAATTCAACATGGTTAGTAATATCTATGTGCAGGTTAAGGGTACCAAATTGTTCTAGTTTTTTGTGTTCCTTTTTTTAGATTCATATAGAGTTTTAATAAAAATAAAAATAAAAATATTAAAATTTATTGTGTTCAATAGAATAGAAAATTCATTTTGATTTAGATATTAGGTTTTGATGGACTATGTTAATTTAAAAATACAAACCTCAATGAATTTTTATGTGATTTTTTATTCCTTGGTTTAATTTTTGAGTAAAAATGTAATTTCATTAGAAATGGAAATACATTTCACAAACGTAGTCTAATGTCAAATATTATAGTATTGAGTGTATTTTAAAAAAAATTGACATCTTCAAACATTCCCCTATTATTAATACAATGTAATCCATTCCATGATAACTTTAAGTAGTTTTTATTCTATTTCAAATATTTTTGGAAAATTGAGATTGTCTGTCTAAATGTTTGAGGAACCATATTGAAATTCCTTTCATAATGACACTGTTATAGAGAATATTCTTTCATAAATCCTTTTTATATCCCCCAAAAATACATAAATTACAAATTAGGTTCCACATCACATTCATATTATCTTCATGTCATTACCCCTCTACCCAAAGGTACACCACCTAGTTTGGCAATGACAGAATGGAGATAATGATTCCCGAAGGCTACCTCAAATAGGCCACAGATTGGAAATGGGATCCAAGGGTATACCATACACACATATGGGAGGTATTACCATCCAAAAACAGGAGGAAAGTGAGATAAGATAAAAACACCAAAAAAAACCTGCTAAGGGAAAAAAATAAAATATCCAAAATACATGCATGTAATGTCATGAAATTGAAACAACTAAGAAAAAAGAAACTGTAAGTACCAAAATATAATACTTAGTTGTGACCATGAAATCCTAACCAGTTCTTGAATAACACAAAATCTAGTAATATCCAGCCTGATCACCAAATAGCTCTTGTAATCTAGAAAAATACTTTATATATTCATAGGGTGATCATAACACATAAACATAGTATGATCCTCCCTAGAGCCTATAATGTAAAAGATAAAGAAATCATACTAAATCCTAGTGTAGAGAAAGTGAAGATAACTCATCACCTAAATTGGTAAAAAATAATCCCAACCACACAATAGTTATCTCTAACCAAAAATCATATACAATATACCATATAATATAATATCAAAAGAGGGTACCCAAACACCACTTCCCCAATAGTTTTCCACTCAGACCTAATGTCTTATGCCCTAATTTGTATCTCTCCAAATGTTAAACATCCTGAAGACAGCTAAGATAATGTATCATAATATCCATCTTGATTATCATCTCATCATCACATACCATGCACCCCATGCATCACATCATCTCATCACCCCATTCTATATCTCTAGACAGTAACCAAGTAGTTTTTGGGATTCACCACAACCTATATATCATGTATTATACCTCAATACAACACAACCCATACACATCATACCTATAATAATCAATAGGATAGTATATTTGGAGATACATTTGTGTGAAATGACCATATGAAATCACATCCCTCTTCACATATATATGGGAAAGGTAACCATTGTGCTCACTAGTACATAATACTATAAGGAGAAGATAGTAGGGAAAGAGGGTGTAGTTATCTATCTATTCTTTACTAACCTGAATGTTATGGAAAACATCATCCCAATGTATATTGTTTGATAGTGTCCCTACATACATGGGTGGGGTAGAATATGAAAAACTAAACATAAATATTACAATATAGTTGACAACCACAATATGGGCATTAACCTCATCTTGAGATAAACTGCAGGTATCATCACTTTGACACCCAACCACCACTACTAAGGACTAGATATCCTATAAGAATACAATAATTCATGGTTATTTATTAAAATAATTTTTTCATTCAACATTTACCATTACATTAATTCTTCTAATTAACCATTAAACATTGCTTTATCATTTTGTTAAATAGATCACCAACATATTTTTATACACTTTATTCATAGAAAAATTTTCTCAAGATTTTTCAATGTTATCATTAATTACATCCCAACTATCCATTAAACCCATGGGTTAAAAAAATTAGTATTCTTTTGTATTCCATAATTCCATGTACTCTAAGAAACTTCCTAATCTACCATAAAAGATATTCATAACCAAGTATAAATAGTTACCTTATATAGTGGTTAAAAGGGTGTACATTCATGAAAATTGAATATATACCTTTACAAAAATTTATATACAAGAAAGAATATTATATTTTAGTACAACAACTAGAAAGCCCAGATTTAACCTGTTCTTTTAGTTTAGGTTTCATCCCTGATACCACCATACATATCACCATGAATCCAGCCATCATGGGTGTCAAATACTTCTGCAAACCTAGGCCTCCCCATCAATGTCTCATTAACCATCAAATATCTCAGTCTCTCATCACATCTTATAGTAACACACACATCCAAAGAAAATATATAGGGAAGAAAATAAAAAATATGGCCAATAGGGTATCTTATCTCTAAAAATAAGGCATCCAGCCTTCAAATGAACATGGGATCACTCAAACCCAAAAATTTGACTTTATCAAAAAACCAGTTATATTAATATATTAGATTAGCTGATTCATTTATCATAGGATACAACTAAAAATAACCTAAGTCATTAGCTACTACAAGTTGTTAATTATTTAAACAAACATTAATTAATAACTTATAGTTTCATTAACCTTTACGGATGAACATTTGCATTAGAATTCCTATTTCTTATTTCATCAACAATTATAACATATTCACATTCTTTATCCAATTCCATTAATATAAGAAATAGTGGTTTTAATTAAACTTGCCTCAATCATTATTTTATTTCCAACAAATTATAAGAATCAATGGATTAAATATGTATACCCATTTAATTATTTTTCCCAAAATGTTAATAGATTTACATTATTAACCATTTCCCCAAAATTAAAATGCTAAAAACATAGCATAAAAAACATGCTAATCTAAAAACAAAGATAGAATACTGCCTTTTAAAACAATAGTCAAACCATTATCATGGTGGGAAAAAAATAATCGTTATAACCATAAAACATATATTTTTATTAATAAAGTTATTTATTTATTATGTTTTATTATACCATCTCAAAAATATAAAAATCATAATTACATTGAGATTGAACATTAATTAAAAGGATATTACATGAATCACCTACCACAAGGCTTTAAACATTCTTAAACAAGAATAAAAAACAAGAGTAATCTCTTATCACCTATCCCATAAGGAAACTATATCCCATAAGAATGATACACCACAACCATGCCAAAAAAACATCAAAAACTCAATGAGAACAAAGGAGAAAATCTTCCATAGAATGAAAATATAAATTATGATGGGAAATTATGATCAGAGAAAAACCTACAATATAAAGAGGAAAAACTCCGATAAAATCATCATAGATCAAACATTAGAAGTTAGGTATCAATATATGTTAAAATGTATTTAAATCACACTAAATGAGAAACTCTAGACACCAAATTTTGGGAGATAATTACATAGTTTCTTAGAAATAAAAGATAGAAATTATATTCATAGGCACACTTCCATGAAAACTTTCACAGAGTGAATGATTTATTCACATTAGGAAAGGTTTGAGTTTTAAGACTCAAAAAAACACATTTCCTCAATCCAGTTAACCTGGATCAATTAAAGTCATGAACTTCATGTCCACATCATGAAATTTCATAATTTTTTATCAAATATAGTATTTCACCCTTTAACATCATGAACCCATGGATCATGTCCTAAATCACACCCCATGAACCACCATTCCCAAGCTACAGATTCTTATCCATTCCCTGTACTACTCACTCACATCAGGAACTAAAGTTCAAATTGTGAAATTATATTGCAACGAGATTTCAACTCCCAAAATCTACTGAACCTACTCATGGACTATTTTAATCCCCAATAGCTTCAGAAACATGAAAATTGATGGGATAAAAGGATCTGGTCCCTTAAAACAAATACCACTCAAATAATTCTTGTCCTCCATAATTTAAACCAAACATAGATAGAGGGTAAATAAAAGGGTTTATCTAAATAGACACCCTAAGAGATACCACTCAAGAATATTGTCACCAAAATAGCTCTACTGCCTCACTTAGAAGAAAAAAATAAATTAATGCAAAACTAATAATCATCTCTAAACACTCTCCAATGGGAGATATATCTCAAACTGAGGAAGTCCACAAACAAGGTATCAAGGATGATAAAACCATATCATATTCCAGATAAAGGTCAAAAACAGTAAAACATCAGTAGAAAATAATGTATAAAAATAAAATATCATTGGAAACTAAGGGAGTTTCTTTGAATAATGTTCCTAAATACTCTCCTCTATGCCACTATTTTTACAAAGGATATAAAAAAAGGAATAACATGTTTATGAAAAACCTCATCCTGGATTTCATGGATCTCTATAGTCATATCCTCAAAGTTCTTATTATTTTCAACATCAATTTCTCCCAAATAAATTACAAAAGAGTATTTATAAAGATAAAAATGATATTGTGACACATATAATACATCATGTATTCATCTCATCTATGGTGGAAGTGATATGTGATATTAAATGGATCCAACATGAGACAACTCCTAGAAAGGCCCAAAAAACTAGGGATAAATCTTACTCCCACATTCAAACCATCAATACCCATGATGTGGAGTCACCTTCAAAAATACATAGTCTCTAACCTAAAACTACAAAGGTGTCCTCCTATAATTGGAAAAGGATTTATGTTGATCTTGTGCTTCCTTCATCCTCTCATGAATAACCTATAGAATATATTCTATTATCTACACTAATTATGGTCTAATAATTTTTAACTCTCCTACCATAGTACAAAAACAAATAATAGAAAGGTTGGTTATATAAACCTTTAAAATATGTCATACTAAGGATGGAGTTAATAATATTTTTGTATGAAAAAACAAAAAGAGTCATGTACCACATCCACTAACCTAAAAAATTATTAGAAACAACCATACAACATATCCTCAAGACTCTTAATGGTAAATTATTTATGAATTTTTCTCTGTAAATGGATTGAATTGAAAATGAATGAATAAGATATTAAAAAATATTTGATACTTATACAAATGCTATAGATATAATAAGATTCATGATCAGATATAATCTTCCTCAGTGATCCATGGCATCTCACCACTGCCTCCAAGTACTACCTTGATAAAAGCTCCACTGATATTGACTCCTTGATCACTTTAAAGTTGTCTGATCTCATCAAACAATATGATATTACCCATATAGAATCAATGAATCCCTGAGGTAAAGGTATGATAGTGATGAATTCCATCAAGAATTCATCTCACTTACCTTAGGTAATATCAAATGGATGGAAAAAACTCCCAGGAACACAGTGCTCGACCTTTACCTTCAGGAATAAAAAACATTGAGGCATAGACTCTACAGCTGAATGCTTCATCCCAAACCACTAAAACAGACCTTTCGAAGCATGAGGAATCTTTATAATGAAAAAATATACCATAAAGGGTGATCTATGTAACTACAATAGAATCACCTCATTCATAAAAGGAAATAAAATCCTCCCCTATATCTACACTTGATATTGTTCACCCTCAGACCAACTCTAAGGGGAAAGACCAAAGACAGCTCAATCTATCTAGACCACAACCTCTAAACCCACCATCCAAAAATTTTCATCTAACTACAAAAAAATTCTTTTATTTTAATATAAAAAGGTATCCTCTTCCACCAACCTCTCCAATATTAGGGTAAATCACTGAGATCTCTTCCCTTACTCTCCATGAATCTCTATATTCACACTCGGTATCACTATGTGAATTCCTACTTAGAACATTGGCTATAAAGTTACCTTTTTATTGGTGAATATGTAATCTCAAAGTCATAATATTGGAATAATTTCATCTTAAATTGTTTTAAAAAGTTTATTTCATGCTTAGATAAGACATTCCTCAGGTTCTTGTGATTAGTAAAAATAAAAAAACACACATTGATGTGGTAAAGTCTCCACAACAACAAGGAAAACATGATTGTTTTCAACTCAATATCATGGGTGTCATAATTTAACTCATTGGTAAATGACTTTTGAGCTCTATAATATAAATTTTATTTATACTACACTAGAAAATATCCCAATCCAAGATGTAAAATGTCACAAAAAAACTCAAACTAAAATCCCTCTTTTGGAAAATAGAGAACAGGGGCACTGGCCTACTTCTCCTTCATGTAATGGAATGTTTTCAAACACTAATTTATATATAAGAATGCCTAATCATTTATAGATAAGGATATCATAGGATTTAAAATTTAAAATAAATAATTTGTGAATATTTAATAATATACTACATTACTAAGGATACTTTTTACCATTGCAACTATCTCGGGGTCTCCCAAATAAAAGATTGCCTAAATATTTGAAGGACCCATAGCTAAACCACACAAGGAAATTTCATTCCCCAAGAATTCAACATCAAAAGACCAGAACTAAAACATTGATATATTATAGAATATCTATTAATGATGAAGAGATCCCAAAATGGTATACAAATTCTATGTGTGTTCCTCCTCAGACGAGGAGTACACAAGGATGTGATCAATAAAAACCACAATGAAAATATCCAGAAACTATATTGAAACATCATTCATTAAATCCAAAAATATGAATATAGTTTTTATCAAACCAAACATCATCACAGTGAGCTTTTAATCTCCATAACTACATAAATATAATTAGATTCAAAATATCTTCATCTTTTACTTGAAATTGATGATATCTCATCCGTAGATTGATCTTCAATTACGAACTAGCTCTTTCAAATTTTTTGAATAAATAATCAATATATGGAAGATGATATATTTAATTCACTATCATCTAGTTCTATATATTATAATTAATATATAATCAAATAATATTACTAACCTTCCTCACACACAAAATTGGAGAACCCCAATGTGACATAATCATCCAAAATACACATTGTAAAAGATCATTGATGATTACCCATGACTCTTGTAACATATAAGGCTCCATAATATATGTATTAATTGAGATTAAATAATATCTAAACTATATCTATATTCCAAACTCAATCTCTAATTGAGGGGGTAAGACTAAAACTTCCCTATATATGAAATCTAGGTACTCTTCCACAACCTTGAGAAGCATCATAATGTAAACCTCCAACGCACTCAAAATTCACTCACCCATCATAGAAGATAAGGATATAACACACCTCTAAACCATATTAGGGTCTTTCTCACTAGAAAATACTATATAAAATCCATTATCATCATAGAATACAATCTTTCTTCTAAATAAATCCACAATAGCCTCCATTGAATATAATATTTCCATGAAGATTATAATGTCATTTAGTTGTATCCATAAACATAGTAATTATCCCAAAGATAGGTGTTTCCCTAAAAATATCTCACAATATCTAAAAATTTAACACATAAAAACTTAAACTTAAACTAGAATAGTAAATTCTAATTGAAATAAATGTCTCTCTAATTAAACTCCAAAAGCATGGACTATGGTAAGTGGTACGAAAAGGTGTGTATATCCTAATTAAAAAAAATCATGAACCCAAATAGAAAACATGTGAAGAGTTCCAAAAAACAATTATGGCTTGTTTTGAGATACAAAATCCAAAACATGTATCTCACTATGACCTGCTCTACTACCTTTGTAAACATGATTATGACTGTTATAATAGACATGATCTAATCTCTGAGGATGGAGCTAATCTCATATTTTCCCTCTAACTATCCTATCTCCCCTCTTATGATACAATGATGTAGAACCTCATTGTTTTTTTCTTGGTAGAAACTACCATAATCGTGGAAACTAAAGTAAACTCTTGATGCATGTTTCCTAGTAAAAATCATTGGGCACTCTCAACACAGATGACCTTGTCCTTCGCATAAAAATATGAATTTGATCCATTAGTAGTCGTATGATATCCACAACCTTAATAGAAATGAGATGGTGAGGGTTGGTACCTACTCCCAATTATAACATCCTATGTTTTCTAAAGTAGACAATATGTTCAGTAGTGTACATAATATTCCACATTGAACTTAATCGAAAAACTAAATATTATTATGTTAATATATAACCTATCTGTTAAAATATAAGGAAGTAAATTTATTGATTCATTTATGAAAATATTGTTTAAACATATAATTATTTAATTCTTTTGTGAACAGTTATTTATAAATTAAAATAAAACCCTTTTTAATTAAAAGGAAATGTTTTTCTAAAAAACTATTTAAATTAAAATAAGTGAGTTTATAAAATAATAAAATCACTATTTATGGATTTTATTAATGAAATATATATGTAATATATTAAATTTAATATTTATAATTCATCTTATATATTTTCCAGATATGATATAAGATCAAATTTAATTTATCTGATAAAAAAAGTATTTAAAAAAAATATAATTTTATCTCCATTCGATGGAAAACCCATTTTAAATATATTTTTGAAACTTTTATTATATTGGAAAAAATAAACTTCTTATTTTTAATTGGGACATCAAAATTTCCTTTCATTGATATTTTTTTATGTTTCTGATAAAATTCATATTTTAATGAAAAATGAAAAATATTTCATTTTAATTGAAAACTTTCTTTTTGTTCAATTTATTTATATAGATATATTATCATTTTAAATGGTTTTAAAGTCTAATTGGAATAATTTTTTAAAATTTATTAAATATTTGGTCATTTTAAGTAATTTAACATTGAAATATGATATAAACACATGTTAAACTTTTGATGGTTTTTTACTTTAAAAACCTCATTTTCTTGTTTTGATAATGAGAATAAATTTTAAATTAATTAATAAAACTTATTTGTTCTGAATTTGTAAATATGGATTCCATTTTTGGAATCATAAATAAAATTATTTAAATAGGTCCTTTTTATTTTTTTACAATATGTATATTTACTTTAATAATTTTTTAATTACCACGGATAAGGGTAAATCGGGTAATTAATGGTAAAAATAATATTATAATAATATAAAACCGCCATAACACTTGTAATGACTTAATTGGATGAGTTTATCCTGACCATGATCATCTTTGGATCTATTTTAGGACCCCTTGGAGCCACTTGGATGTGATTATGACACTTATAAAAATTTTAATTAAAATAAAGACCAAGATTTCATACTCATCTCTCTCATAACTAAAATAATTTTAATATGGGGTTATAAAAGTGATATCTTCAACTTGAAAAATTCAATTTAAATATAAATAAATTACATACATCATGGTAATTTATTTATAATTTTTATAAATTATATAATTAAATTTAATTATGACATAAATTTGATGTAGAAATTTCCTAATTAATGAAAAAATCAAATAAATGATATTATAAATATTAAAATAAATATTATATAACATAATTTATGACATAAAATAATTTTATGGATAATATTTATATGTTTTCATTGATTTAAATGAGTTTTTTATAACTTGAATTCCTTTTATGATATTTTTAAAAGTCAACTAATGAATAGCATCAAAATTGACACTATTGGTATTTTAAAATATGAAATTTTTTATTAAATGATAATAACTTCCCAAAAATATAATATTTGGCCAAATAGTTATTATAAGTCAAAATATGTCATAAATGAAACTTTTTGGGTATTGTGACATGTTTTGGTAATTACATTAACCCACGAAGTGTAAATAATATAATATAACGGTAAGATTAAAATCGAAAAAATAAAGGTTAAACAAAAAAGATAGGGATTAAAAAAAACTTTTATAATTTCAATTTTATAATGGGTATTTGATCCGGAATAATCTTATATTCTAAATAAATTATTTTGGGACCATTTGGAACCAAAATTGAATTTATATTAATTTAATATTCTAAGAGTTTTCTAGGGTGCCCCTCCCCTCTCCTATAAAAAGGTACCCTCTCTTCTCTAATAATAACACATAAAAATCCTTTTAGTTCGGCGAATCCTTTCCCAAACCTCTTTATATAATCCCTCCCTACATTTTTGATTCCATCGTGTAGGCAGAACACCTTTTTTAGAGGTGTTAAGGTGTTCTTCAAAGGTGATCAATTGAAGAAGAAGTGACACTCTTTTAAGTGTGTCTGGTTTACTTATTCTTCCACTTCCATAAATATTATTATTATTTGATGAAATAATAAATAAAATATCCTATATATAATATTATTTTATTATGGTAATATCTTCACCTAAATCCATCTCCAATTTCATCAAATGGGAAATGAACATTTCATTCATGTGTACGAAGGACTACCACCTTGCAACCTGATATAGTTCATTTTTCATTATCATAATTAATGATAATTTATAATGATGTAATAAATAATTATATATTATATTCCTGATATATTTGTCTTTTTAAAAGAAACATTTCTCAATTACTTTCTTACAATCCATGCCCGTAAAAATGATAACGTAGTTCGTGAGTACGTGTGAACCATTAGCTCTATGAAGCGATGTGAATCGGTTTTATTCACCACATCACATGTATGATATATATATAAGTATATTTAAATTATTATTATTATTTTAATAATATTATTATCATTATTTAAAGGTAAAATGATAATTACCTTATTTCTATAATGATAAATTAAAAATGAAATTGTTACTCATGCGTATGTACGACTTACCGTCATCATTATTGTAACGTTGTTCATTTTTCATATCCATATTTAATGAATTGATATAAAATTATAATTCATATAAAAAATATTATTATTTCATGAATATTATTCTGGATATGATGGACTTATGACCACATTGACTATTGACATCAAGCCATGTTCATTTTCAACTTAGGTACAGAATATGGACAAAACATCTGATATGAACATAAATAATTTTGTAATTTTTACAACATGGTAATAAGTGACATAAAAGGAATAATAAATATGAAAACTATTCTCATGAAAGTAAAAATTTAATCTAAGTTTATTATTTAAGAATATAAAGACTTTTTGTGACGAGTCAAACTCACGGTAAGGGACTTTGTTTCAATCTCCTTTCATTGAGGCATACCTTGATATTGTGTACCTTTATTATCCTTTAAGGTGTATATGAAACCATTTTGACATTTTATATCCCTAATTACTATATTATCATGATATTTATATTGTTTTTAATTTTATCCTTTGATTATTTGTATTCAAGTGTTTCTCAAGTGGTAAGGGACTCTTTAACTAAAATATCATTTTAAATGTTTTAAAAATTTATTTGTCTAAATATTTCTAATTAATGTACTTGTTTTCAAAATGGTTTTAAGGTTTTATTTATTTGGACATGAATTTTTTAAAATTTTAATTCCATTGTACAATTCAAAGTGGTATGGGACACCTCGATTCAAGAAAACTTATTTTTAAATGTTTTAATTGTGTTTTTTTAAATGGACTGATTATTTCAATAACATGGAATGTTTTTTAAATATACACCTTAAAAGGAATTTATCAATATCATGTCACTATTATGTACTGATATTTACTTTAAAAGTTTACACTTATATTTTAAAAAATGTTTTTTCATTCTTGAGTGTGCATCTTTTAAATATGAAATGTGATTTCAAAGTGGAAATGTTATTTTTCCATTATACTTGTTTTATGTGTTATGATTATGTTATAGTTCTTGGGAATTGATTTTGTATATAGGTGGTACCATGATAAATTGAGGGTGGGTAAGACCATTATATCACTCAAATGAATTGGGTAATGATATTGAGTTAAACAACCGGGTTTATCCTAAGATATTTAGGGAATATACTGTGATGGACATTCCAAACGTAACTATAAACGTTAACCCCAATATAGATTTGAAAGATAAATTGTAAGTATGATATGGATGCCACAAGTTACCTTTATAATTTATGATTTCTATGAAGTCTTTAATGATTCTTTTAATTTTATGGGTTTATAAATATTCATGGAATAACATTTTCTTTCCTTATTTTAAATCCATTACTATGCTTTTTGTGCTAATGCCATGTTTTTAAAATGTTTTCATAGGGTATAAGTATGGGTAAGAGAAATGAATAAGTAAAGAAAATTTTATCAAACAAAACAAATCATATTTACTTTTAAATTTTTTATATTATTGAATAAATGGATACTGTCTTAGTTGTATCCACTTTGTATGTAATAGTTGTAGACTAATTCTCTAAAACTCTAAACATGAAAAGATCCTCAAGGTGAATTCTTAACTTAAATCAAGATTATGCAATGTTTAAGTTTAGGTCCTTAACGTTGGTATGAGAGGACGATTTCAAAAAATTTGGATATTATGATGTCTCCTTAAGTGATAGATATATCATATTATTTTATAACATTCAATATGATTATAAGTTCAATGCCTTATAAATATCTTTTGTAGCTTTGGTTATGAAATATCAAGGTGATTAATGGTATTTTTAAAGACATTTATTTTTAAGGTAATTATGGGTTATTAATTTTGAGATGAAAAATGAAAGTCATGAGATAATATTTGAGGTTAAATTATGTTATGGTTATTTTTGAGGATTTTATCTCAATTTGGAAATGTTATAAGAATTATACAATTTTTTAAAAAGGACAACATGCAGACTATGTGACAACACATCGCATCGGACAAGGTTGTGGGAATCGAACTGACAACCAAAGTGCAATAGGTATTTGTTTCCTATAACTGGACTACATGAAGTCTCTGGTTAGTATGACATATTATTTTTTTGTTAAATGATTTTATGGATTAATAATAGGTTTATTTTTTTGGAACATATATTTTATCGAATAGATAACCATGGGAATGGAAGATGATTTTGTAATTAAGTGATTAATGTTATTTCAGAATATGTTCACTATTTTGGGAACCTAATATGATAATGGTAAATAGAATACTATATAATTTTATTTAATGAAAAATGGTTGATTTTTTTGGAGAACTCTATGATTTTATTTTGGACTTATGTAAATTTGGTATATTTATTAAAATGATTAACCTATATTAAAGAATATATGATAGGTTAATTACTTTTTGATATGAGACATTATGAGTGGTTGATGTTATTTGGAGATAAATGTTAAAATTTATCTTGGAAGACAACGTGATCAAATCCTTTTGAGTTTTGGGTTTCAATCTTAGTTTGAATTATTTTGAGGAATTTGTAGGATAGTTTTTTGTTGAATGGTCTATGTTAAACTTTGAGTATTACTTTTGCTTTTTGGAGATTACAAGTAGTCATTATTATTTTAATGTTTATTATATTTGGGGAATTATATTATTTTTTATCATAAAACTTTTGGTTTTGGTTAATGTTTTAAGATAGGATAAATAGATAGTTAATCTTTGTGGATTATGTGGTTCTCTAGAAGTTGATTCTAACGTTTTAGGAGTTTTAAATACTCGTTATTTGGAGTAGAAGTTGAGTTTGTGATGGAAATTGATTAATGTATGTAACTCTACAAGTCAATTAACTATGTTTACTTATGTTCAATAATTCTAGAACTCTATGAAAATGATCATAAAACAAAAATGTTTTTCATTTACTTCTCCTAATACAAAATCAAAGACCATTTAACCTATCACAAGTTTGTGATATTATGGTTGTTAACATTATCCTGATTATTTCTTCTATCACTATTCATGATAAAATGATGGATATTTTTTCTTCCATATCCATATTTTCCAACATCGAATCCATGTATGTGTTATCTCAAGTGACCTTTGTATGGTCCTTTCTTTCTTCTGAAGTGGAAATTTAATTAATCAGTTCTCCAATGTTGGAATAATATAAAGGTATTTTGAATATTCATA
This sequence comes from Viscum album, assembly GCA_963277665.1. Lineage (NCBI taxonomy): Eukaryota > Viridiplantae > Streptophyta > Magnoliopsida > Santalales > Viscaceae > Viscum > Viscum album. The sequence goes on along the minus strand of OY728133.1, from coordinate 607,856,022 downwards.
CTATAATTACTAAACCCAAATTCAAATTTAAAGGACTCAATTTCCAAAAGGGGGGAGAATCTAACATCTCGAGTTTTTAAAATGATATAATATGTTCAATAGCGTACATAATATGCCACAATGAACTTATTTATACCACTAAATATTGTTATGTTGCGTTATAACCAAGCTGTTAAAATAGATGGAATGGAAATTATTAATTTATTTATGAAAATATTTTTTACACATGTGTTTAATTAATTATTTTGTGAAAAAATTAATTATAAATGAAAATAAAACCCTTTTTAATTAAATTGAAATTTTTTTCTTAAAATCCATTTTAATGAAAATAAGTGAGTTTATAAAATAATAAAATCACTTTTTTGGGATTTTATTAATTAAATATATATTTAATATATTCAATTTAATTTATAAAATTCATATTATATGTATTCTAGACATGATATTAGAAAAATTACATTTTTCCGATAAAATAAGTATTTTTCAAAAAAAATATAGTTTTACTACATTTTGATGGATAACCCATTTTAAATATTGTTTTTTACACTTTTATAAGTTATATTTGAAAAAATAAACTTCTTATTTGGAATCAGGGCATCCAAATTTACTTCGGTTGAAATTATGGTATTTTTCTAAAAAAATCATATTTTAATGAATAATGAAAAATACTGCATTTTAATTCAAAACTACTTTTTTATCTAATTTATTTATATAGTTAGATTATCATTTTAATTTATTTTAAAGTGTAATTGGATTAATTTTTTATCATTTAATCAAATATTGGTAATTGTAATTAATTTCACATTGAAATTTGATATAAACACATTTCAATATTTTGATGGTTTTTACATTAAAAAACATGTTTTCTCATTTTGACAACGGGAATTATTTTTATATTAATTACTAAAAACTTTGTGATTTCAATTTTTAAAAATGGATTCCACATTTGGAATCATAAGTTATAAATTATGTAAATGGGTGGTTTTATTTTTTAGACATTATTAATAGTAACTTAGGTATTTATTTTAATTACCATGGTTAATGGTAAATCGATTAATTAAAGGAAAAAAATAATATAGTAAAAATATAAAAATACATTAACACATGCCCTAAATTAATTATATGAGTGTATCCAAACCATTTTTATCATTGGGTAGATTTTTGGGAAACTTGGAGTCACATTAATGTGAATTTGACCCTTATAAATATTTTATTTAAAATAAAGACCAAGATGTCATAATCATGTCTCTCATAACTAAAACAATTTTAATAAGGGATTATAAAAGTTATATCTTCGACTATAAATAGTAATTTGATATCTAAAAATATTACCTAAATCATGGTCATTTATTTATAATTTTTATAAATTAAAAAATTAAATTTAATAATGACACAAAGATGATGTAGTAATTTCTTAATTAATGAAAGAATAAAATAAATGATATTATAAATATTAAAATTAATATTATATAACATAATTGTAACACCCTGATATTTTATGAGAAGTATATTTTTTTAAGTATTATTTTATACGCAATGGAATCTTTCACTGCACACAACACTAGCTTGGCATGAATTACACGCAATCGCGACCTTCCTCGATAGCGTGTGTAGTATGCAATATCGAGTATCACTAAACAACGATATATTATTGTAATATTATAAACTAGACTTTATTAATAGTATTAACTGAATTTTAAATTTTATAACATTATAATTCATGTTACACATTTTCTAGAATGAGGTATGAAAACAAAATCTGTTTTTCGGATAAAAGAAGTATTTTTCAAAACTGCAGTTTTACCACCTTTTGATGGCGCACCCATTTTAAATCTAGTTTTTGACATGTTTATAAGTTATATTTTACAAAATAAAATTATTCCTTGAAATAAGGATATAAAAATTTAATTTGGATAAATTTTTCATATTATTCTGATAACTTTCATATTTTGATGAATAATAACAACACGCTATATTTTAATTAAAAACAACTTTTTTCATCGCAATAATTTATATGGATAGATTATCTTTTTAATTTTTTTTTAAAGTGTAATTAGAATATATTTTTTCCATTTAATCCAATGTTGGTCATTGGAATTAATTTCACTTTGAAATTCGACAAAAAAAGTGATGATCTTTTGATTGTTATTGTTTCTTAAAAACACGCTATTTGTTTTGATAACGAGAATTACTTTTAAAATTAATTAATTCCACTTATATGTTTTGAATTTGGAAAAATACATATCATTTTTGAATTCGGAATATCAAATATAGCATTTGCTGAATTTTCGGTATTTTTCTGAAAAACTTCAATTTTTGATGAATAGTGAAAACACTGAGTTTTTTGTTAAAACTGACTTTTTATAATAATTTATTTGATTTAAATTTATTTTACGCAAAAATAGATACATAATACATATATAAGTTCAATGAAATTCATTGGAATTATTTTATAATAATTTTAGAATTATAAAAAATTGTATTAAACTTTTCACCGTCTTTTACCCACCTCCTAGGAGCTTTTGCAATTGTTCATAAAACTTAATTTTACCACTTCTGTGAGTTGAATTTTGAAAATCCAAGAGATTCGGTTAATATCAAGGAGTAAAATGTGGTTCAATTAGATAAAAATAATTTTTGGTGAATAGTATCTTTTTACTTTTATTTACCACGGTTAAAAGTAAATAGGATAATTCAAGGTTGAAAGAAAATTATAATAATTCAAAATTACCTTAAAACTTGTCCAAATCTTATTGTATGAGTAATGGACAACCATGGGCATCATTGGATCGATTTTGGGACCCCATGGAGCCACTTATGAAAGACAATGACACATTAGATTAATTAATTTAATGAAAAGACAAAATTGGCATTAACAAAAAATCCTTTAGTAAATAATTTTTATAAGGGGATATATAAATTATATTTTCGACTATAAATATTAATTATGAAGATAAAAATATTTCCTACATATTGGAATTTTTTTATAATTTTTAGAGATCAAATAAATTAAATTTTCTATGACACAATAATGATGCAGTATTTACCTCATTAAAAATGATTTAAATAAATAAGATTATAATGATTAAAATATTTTCCAAAACATGTCCAATTCTGATTGGATGATTTTATTTCGACCATGATTCATCTTATCTTCATCTTTAATTATTTTTTGACCTCTTGAAACCGAATATAAGTTTATAATAAATTAATATTTTCACACTTTCCAAAGGTGCCCCTCTACTCCCTTATAAAAGGGCACCTCCTCCCTCTCCTCCTCGGACCACTTTGAGCATTCAAGATCGGCCAACACCTGCCCATTTCACTTCCCCACTTCTTTAGAAACCTACTAGATGTACTGGTCTTCACAAAAGACCAACTCTAGTGCCCTAAGAGAAAGTTTAAAGGAGGCACTTCGAAGAAGAGGTAATACCATCTACCGTTTTCTTAAAGTTGCATTCTTCTTCTACTCCCTCTTCTTTAGTTGTTTCATTATGAGGTAATAACATCATTATCCCTCATATACTGATATGTTATTATAAATATGAAACAACCTTATTTTACCTCTTATCCATCCTATGGTAAACAAAATCACCGTGCGTGCGTACGTACGGAATACCATCTCCACACCGTGGGGTAATATGTTTTCCACCACCACCTTACTTAGATGGGTATAATAGTGTAAATAAATAACTAAATATTATTATTGTAAATTGGTATTGATTCTGAAATATTATACATACACCTCAATACAATTCCATGATCATGGGAACGATATCATCGCTCGTGTGTACGTACGGCCTACTGTCTCCACGATGTGATGTGACTCGTTCTATATGATCTTCATTGAATAATGATTATATTAATGAATTGAATGAATTAATATGATATATATTACACTAATACCATTCTGTAAATAATTTATCTATATCCTATAAAGAGGAATAAGAATATATTCGACAAAACACGCATAAGAACATAAAGCAATAAACAACCGAATAACAAGTAGCAATGAAATATTTCTACTAAGAAGATACAAATATGACCATATATGATATCATAACAATGAATATGATTCTATAATAAGTCAACTAACATTATTTAAACCATATTACATGAGTTTCAGATTCATATGAAGCATATCGGACCTAAGGTATGGGAAAATCTCACAATCTCATTTTTATCCGAGATTGTTTATACTTAGATATTTAATGGGGTGTATTTTATCATCCACATCCATGTTTCCTCAATATTTAATATTATTTCTATCCTCCTAAAATTGTTTAAATCTAATTTTACCCTTCGGTGAGTTTTTAGTAAAAGATATGAAAGGAATCTTTTTGTCATTTTCCGTATGAGGTAATTTTTTACTTTTCCGGACAAAGTAGGATAAGAAATTTTTTTTAACTTATATGGAATGAATGGATTTTTAGAAAATTATTTCCAAGAATCTTCCTTTACATGTTTTCAAGTTTATTTTTAATCAACTTCTTTTAGTTTAACTTATTATGACATGTTAAGAAAGGAAGAATGTTTTTGAAGTATAAAGGATATTTTCCTCAAGAATGGAGTTTAAATGTTTTATCAAAATTATTTCCATCTAAGATAATATAGGGTTCTGTTTATATCCCTATTTTTACATTGATTTGATTTTTTTATGATGGAATTAATTTTATGATGTCCTTTTATCTTATATGGGTTATGTTATGATGGCATGATGTTTAAGAATCCAATTTTTATTACATGGGTTATGCTATGATGTATGATTTATGATTTTGTGGCACACATAATAATGGTTTCATTATGAGATGGGTGGGACCTATATCTCCCTCCAATGAATTGGGTAATGATTTATATCTCATGAGATAGACATGGCTGGAAAGTCAAGTTAACCAGGTTCAGTGATACAGGACAGGAACGAGGAGTGAACTCGGTTCAGTAATGGTCTTTGTCCTCTATGATGGTCTTGGCAATGAGCCTTGAATAATATAAAATGATTTTCTATGATTATGTGTGTATTCCACAAAGTTTCATGTTTTAAGTTATGATTATTTGGGATTACTTTTCATTACTATGATTTATCCCATGATATTATATTATGACCTCTCTTACAGGTTAAGATTTTTAAAATGTTATGTTCTTATGAATATGATATGACTGATATTTCTTTTGTTTACCCTTACTGAGAATTTGAGCTCACCCTTTTGTATGTTTTCTTTTCCCCAGGTTAGGAAGAAGAATATTAAGTAGGATATGACAAAAAGGGACTCTAGATATGATGAAATAAACGGGAGACAATGTAGTTGATTTTATGAACCAGTTGTTTATGTTTTCTAGTTTCTAAAGTCACTATACCTATACGATCCTTTCATAGTTTTGTTATATGTTGTAATAAGTATGCTTCAACTCTGAAGTAATAATAATGTATGTAAATTGTGGGTCGTTATAATAATTTATTCCATCTATGAATTTTAAAGAATCCTTTTACATTTTTTTATGATTTAATGGAGTTGGTTCAAATGTATCGTCCTTTTGTAATATTTTTAAAAGTCAACTAATAAATATTGTCAAAATTCACACTCTTGGTATTTTAAAATATATAATATTTTATTAAATGATATTAAATTTCTTAAAATATATGTTTCATAAAAATAGTTAGTATATGGAAAAATATTTCATAAATGAAAGATTTTTTTCATTTTTCATGTTATGGTTATTACATTAACCCACAAAGTGTGAATAAAATAATATCATGGTAAGATTAAAAAAAGTAATATAATGGTTAAACCACAAAGATAAGGATTTAAAAATATTAAAAAATTGTATAATTTTTATTTTTTGATATTTAATGGACCTAAAATTATCTTATATACTAAATAAATGATTTTGGGACCATTTAGAACTGTAATCAAATTTATATCAATTTAATATTTTAAAAGTTTCCTAGGGTTCCCCTCTCCTCTCCTATAAAAAAACCCTCTCTTATCTAATAATCAAACATAAAAATACTTTCTTTCAACCATTATCTTCCAAAAACTCTTCTTTTAATCTCTACCTACATTCTTGAGGCCTTATTTTAGGCATGACACCCTTCTTAGAGATGTTAAGGTGTTATTCAAAAGTGATCAACCAAAGAAAATGTATCATTTTTTTAAGTGTTTCTATTATATTTCTTCTTCCACTTCCTTTAAATATTATTCTTCTAAGATGGAATAATAACTCCAGTAAAAAAATATACTGCAATTTTATTATGTTAATATCATCACCAAAATCCATCTTCAATTACACCAAATGATAAAAGAATATTTCATCTGTGCCTACGGTAGACTACCGCCTCATGAACCGATATAGTTTTTTTCATAATACCCTATAAATTCTAGTTATAATGATGGAATAAATTTTTATATATAATATTAATGACATATTTATCATTTTAAAATAATAATATTTCAATTATTTTCTTACATTTCATGCACATAAAAATGATAATGTCGTTCGTGCGCACGTGTGAACTGTCACCTTCATGAAGTGATGTGAATAATTTTTATTCACCACATCACTTGTATGATATATATAAGTATATTTCAATTATTATTAATAATTTAATAATATTATAATAATTCTGTAAAGGTAAAATAATAATTACCTTATTTCCAAAATTATAAATAAAAAATGGAAATGTCACTCATGTGTACATACGACTTACCGTCTCCATGATTGTAACATTGGTCATTTTTCATATTCATATTTAATGAATGGATTTAAATGTTTAATTTATATTAAAAAAATTATTATTATTTCATGAATATTATTCTGGATATGATTTACTTATGACCACATATACTATTGACATCAAGACAAGTTCATTTTTTACTCAAGTACTGAATATCAACAAAAATTACGATATGAACTTAAATAATTATATAGTTTTTATAGCATGGAAATAAGTGATATAAAAGAAACAATAAACATTAAAAATTTTATCAATAAATTAAAAGTTAATCTATATTTATTATTCAAGAATATAAAGATTGTATGTGATTAGTGGGACTCATGGTAAAGGACTTCGTCTCAATCTCTTTTCATTGAGGCATATCTTGATATTGTGAACCTTTATCATCATTGGAGGTGTATATATGACCCTTTTGACATATTATATCATTAATTACTATATTCTCATGATATTTAATGTTTTTTAAATGTTATTACTTAATTATATTTATTCCAGTATTTCTCAAGAGGTAAATAACTCTTTAACTAAAATATTGTTTTAAAAGTTTTAAAGATTTAGTCTTCTAAATCATTCTGATTAATGTATATGTTTTCAAAATGGTATTAAGGATTTATTTATATAGACATGAGTGTTTTAAAATTATAATTTCTTTCAACGTTTCAATGTGGTATGGGACACATTGATTCCAAAATAATCTTTTAAAATATTTTAATTGTGTTTTTTAAATGGATTGATTATTTCAATAACGTGGAATGTTTTTTACATATACACTATGAATGAAATTTCTTTATTTTATGTCACCATTATATATTGATATTTTTTTACAATTTTTCACCTTTATTTTTTAAAAATTTGTTTTCATTTGTCAGTGCACATATTTTAAACATGATATGGGATTTCAGATAGTAAATTTTATTTTTTACTTTATACTTGTTTTATGTGTTATGATTTTATTATGGTTTTTAGAAATTTATTATGTGTATGGGTTGTTACATGATAAAATGAGGTCGGGTGAGCCTATGATAGCTATCCAATGAATTGGGTAATGAGATAGAGTTAACTCGATTGGTTTCTCCTAATACATTTAGGTAATATACTGTGATGGGTATTCCAAATGTAACCATGAAGATTAGTCCCTATGTAGCTATGAAAGCTAAAATGTATGTATGATATGGATTCCACATATTACCTTTATGATTTATGATTTCTATGACGTTTTTTAGGATTCTTATGATTTCATGGGTTTATAAATATTCATGGAATAACATTTTATTTCCTTATTTTATATCCATTATTAAGATTTTTGTGCTCAGACCAAGTTTTTAAAATTTATTCAGAGGGTATAAGGATGGGTTAGTTAAAGGAATAATTCAAGAATATTTTTATCAAGAAAATGAAATCATGTTTACTTTTAAATATTTTATATTATGGAAGAAATGGATACATTTTTAGTTGTATCCACTTTTTATGTAATAGTGTTGTCCTAATTCTCTAAAATATTAAACCTGAAAAGATCCTTAAGGTGAATTATTGACTTAAATCATGATTATCCAATGTTTAGGGCCAGTTACTTATACCAATAATATAAAATATCTTATATCTAGGAAACTAGGTACCTCATACCACCACCCTACTACATAAGTAATCTTTATAACTCCCTGTTATGATGACCTGATCTTAACTAGTATCCCCTCGACGGTCTTTTCTCTCACTAGCACGTTGAGATACATCAAAAACATTAACGGTGTGACCTTTAATTTCATCTATGGATGTAAAGAATCCTAAAAAATTTATCCATGACTTCATTATCTAGAAGTAGGTACTAATAATAATGGATAAGGGTATATAAATGGATCCCGAACTCACGTATGCTAGAAATATTATATATAAGGTTAAGAAACTCTTGGTGACTAACCACCTTTGAGGTTGAAGAAAAAAATATAATCAGAACTAGTATCGAAATATCTCCCATGAAACTTTTGAATCCTTGTGATCTCCAACACACAATAATTACCATTTCCTCACTACTCCATGAAGTATCATCACCACCAATAAAACATAGGGATCATTCCATGTATAGATTGAACTTAAGGCTATCTACACCTCCTACATCAAGTCCTCTATCACTATGTCTGAAACACATCAATCATACTTCTACAAAATCGAGTATATAAACTCTCAAATATTCATACCCTAAGTATAATCATCATCGACCTATACTCTATGTTGACCTGTTGGCACATCCTGCTAAAAGTATTTTGTGTGAACCTAATGAGAACATTGAATTGGAACCATAACTAAAAAATAAAAAAAAATATTAGGGACTCTTAAACCCATAATATGGAATATTTTAGATTTCATTAATTAATTAATTATATTTTAACCTAATCTCATGTTCTACCCATTTCAAATATAGTCTCATGAATAATGGAGAATAATCCTTTCCAAGGTATCTACCCCAAAACCAGTATAACTTTTCTTAGTAGGCTTAGTAAACATATTGTTTTGTTCATCATATCATAGGGGGGCTTAAATACCAGTATATTATCGAGTCTCCCTAAATAATATTTCTTACTAAACATAACTGATATTTATTCCCTAGTGAACCAAATATTATTTACCCATAAATACCCCTGAACATTAACATATTCCTCAATCTAAACCTTTGATACCACTCTATGATGACCCCCTCCACTCAAAGGAACCCAAACTTCTTGGGATGAAGACAATAAAATAGAGATAATGGTGCATGATTACCACCTTACTAAGCCATGGGTTTGGGATAAGCACCAATGGTATATCATATGCATAGATGATAAGAATTATCATTAACTTCATTATTATTCAAGGAATACAAATATATCAGTCCAGGAGGCCCAAGTGAGGACTAAAGTAATGTATACCAAGGGAATTCCCTATAATAAAAGTAACCCCATCCAGTTTAAATTGAGAAATGTTGGTTAGTATAGTTAAATTGGTACCGTGGACCACTAGAGAAGCTAGGTGATCTACTAATTTATTATCCTCCCACATAGTGTGGGTCACTTTTATACTGTCGTTGAGGAATTCCTTTCATTTTCATATGATGTAATAGATTTAACAAGGTGTGGAACCTCTTCCATGAAGGGAATCATGAAGGATCAAGGAATACGTTTAGACTTGTAAAAGGAAAACATTATCTTGGATACAAAGCTTAATCCCAATAAGGACCGCCTTGGACTCTTCTAGTAAGGAATTCCCACTACCATAGTAAGCTGTAAAATCCAGAATCACACTCCCCCTATAATCTCTAATGACCCCGCCTCCTCTCATGTCCCTTGAAACACATACACCATATGTTTTTATCTTAAGACCTTCTTCTAGGGGATTCTACCTCACTCATCTTTCTTGCAGCTTTGGAGTGAGATGTTGGGCCATGGGGGAGGGACCAAGGATGGTGCGTCCTTCCAATTACTAATGAGGGTCTCCATATCCTCTAGTAGTCTCCCTATATCCATGATGATGTATCTCCATATGGAATTAAACCCCCCATATATGGACCGATTTCTAGTCTGCCATAGGCACCAGCAACTGGTGTTGAGGATCATGGATCTCACCATTTTTTCCTGACCTATAACATATGTACCCTAAAACAATATTTCAAAGAACGTTTCATCATGGGTGTACCTAGAGGAATATGCAGTGAACTCCCCAAATAATATCCACACTTCATGTGCCCATTCCCATTCAAAAATACCAAACACCACTATCTTAATATAAAAGTAAAATATCTTAAATAAATCTATATAATATCATACAACTGAAAAAAATACAAAAAGGTAACTACATGTACTAAACAAAAAACCTCATTAGAGACTATAAAATCCAAAATAGCCCTTAAGAGACTGACAATATAGTAACATCTAGAATGATCACAAAAAATATCCAGTATTCTGAAAAAATAGTTTATATATACTTAGGGTGAGTATAACATGTATACTCAGTATGATCCTCCCATAATCCTCTTATGCAAAAGATAATGAAAGCATACAAAATCCCAATAATCATAAAGTGAAGTTAGTTTCACCCAAACTGGTATACTATAATCCCAAAATCACTATGTATATCTACAACACCCTTATTGTTTAGATAATATTTTCTCTTGAAATAATTTTATTTCTTTGATATCTTGTGTTACACACAACAATAAGTTTAAATATACCAAGATATACAATTAAATTTTATTATTTTTTGATAGTTCTAAACATGAAATTAATTTAGATAGTATGATTAGGATTAAATACATTATGAAATATACATAAATCTCTTACTCAATATAAATTTATTTTTAAATTCATAGTAAATAATCAATCATTTTTTAGTAATGTCATTTTACTCACTAAAAATATTATTTCTTCAAAAAAATGATTTTATTTTGTAGAAATTACTTTGATTAATTTATAGAACTTTTAATAATTTTATTCTATAAAATTAACATCATTTATTGAAAAAATCATATTAAAATTATATGAAGATGAATTTTTGATAATTTTTTGAAAAATCTATTTTCTAATGAATATAATTTTTTTTTGATTTTTTTGAAACTGTTTGTAAAAAAGTTCCATTTTCTAAAAAATGGTTTCAATTTATAATTAGTTTTTTAAAATTTTAAATAATCTAAGTAATTACATTGGAATCAATTTTATGTTTAAATTTAGTATAAAAACATTTTTATGGTTGAAAATTCATTTTCCTAAAAAACTATTTGTATAGCCGCAATGTATTTTTAAATTAATAAATTAAATTCAAATATATTAGGAAATGATTTTAATTAAATGGATATATTATATAATAAATAAAATTTTAAACATTTATATAATATTTCTATAGCCATTGGATAAGAATAAATCTTGTTTTATGCTTAAAACTGTATTTGTTTAAAAGGGATTTTCATCATATTTTGAAGAATTATTTTAAAATTAATTATTTCACTTTTAGTTGTTGAATTTTATAAAATATATTACATATTTGGCATAATTATGTTCATATTGTTTAAATATACCATTTTTTTTCCATATGAATAGTGACCATGGTAAAATTTATCACTTAAATAAAGATTAAATAGTTAATATTGGATAAAACTAAGTTCTAAGCCATAGTTTTTCACTTTAATAACTATTGGATTAAGTTTATATTAACATTATCACATTATTCTTGAAACTAATTTTTTTATGGACACTTGTCCATGTAAATGACTTATATATTATTGAAATCAAAGAAATTTATAACATGTCACTCTCTTAGTTTTAAATATACTTTATGTGTTCACATAGGGGGAAAATAGTAACGAATGAATATTTATAGTAATTTTTTATATAATGAAATTATATTCATTATGGTAATGTATTTATAATTTTTAGGTATTATATAATTAATTTAAATTCTTACACAGCACCAAAAAAATATTTATTCAATTAATGGAAAAATAAAACAAATTAATTTGAAAATATTAAAAGTGATATAATTTCATTAATTTATAGTTTTAAAGTAATTTTATAGTTGTATAAGACATATCATTATTGTGTTAAAATATTATATTCAAATTCAATAGTTTTATTTATATCTTTTAATTTAAATTAAATAAATAAAGTTGAAATCGATAATAATGATATTTTATCAAAATAATATTTTATTAAATTATTTTAAAATCATAAAAATCTTAAAATAAGATAATATGGATATTATAAGATATAAAATTTAATAAATTGGAAATTCATGTTCCAATTTTCACCTTATATGTAGAAATTAGAACCCTTTATTATAGAAAAAGTTGTTAACCTAATTAAAATTAAAATTGATTAAATAAGGATTCTTGAAAATTATATGGTTTAAAATGACACAAAAACTTTTATAAATTCTATTATTTGATGGTATTAAAACCCTATAGTACATTATATTGGAAAAAATATTCATTTTCAAGCTTTTTTCTTTAGAATTAATTCATTATATTTATTATTTTTAGAAATTCCAAAAGTGTCTCTCACGTCAATTATAAAAGAGAACCAACTCGATCACTTATTTACACAACATTGAGCCTTATATATCAACAAAACTAAAGAAATTTATCTTATAAACTACAATATAAAAATTATATATTTTATAGTATTCCAAAATGGTCAACCTAATATCCATTTAGATGGGATGTAATGGAGTCATTTCAAAGAAGAGTTAATTGCCTTAACTGGAAAATTTATTTTATACTCTTCTTTATCCCCTATGGTATTTATCATAAAATAATAACATTATTAAAATAATGTTTCATATTTTTATTATTATTATTATTATGAATATATCATTATAAACCCTCTTTCCCATCAAATGATAGATGAAACTATCACTCATGCATACGTACAGCTTACTATCTCCATGTAGCGATATAATTTATTTTTTCCATCATCGTATATTATGGATGGTTGTTATGATGGTTTTAATGTTTATATATAATATTAATGATATAATAATACTTCTTGGATTCTGAAATCACATTAAACTAATTTCCTTTCAAACCATTTGAAAATGATAACATCGATTATGCGTACTTCTGGACTACCATTTCTACAAAGAAATGTGATTCATTTTTCATTTATACTTTACATAGATTTTAATATATAGGGGTTTAATGACTATTTATGATTTAATAATTATTATTTAAATTTGATTTATTGTTTACCTTTCTTTCAATTATCTCATTGAAAAATTTAAACATTTTTCATACGTGTGTACGACCTACCACTTCTATAAACAATGTAGTGCATTTTTCTATATATACTTTTATAAATGACTATATACATGTATATAATGGATATATATGATATTTATTTCACATTTAAAATTCATTAAATTTTGTAACCATGATCAACATATAAGGACCAAAACTACCAAACCAAAATATATTTAAAAATGAATTAGATATCACGTAGAATAATGATTTTAATAAATAATTTTTCATAAACATGTTATGAAAGTTTATAAGTAAATAATATTTTTAATAATATATTTTATTATTTTTATATAATATATTTAAAATATATTTATTTATTTATTATATAGGATATTCCAATGTGTACAAAATAAGATGGACTAAAGATAATGGATTTTATTCTAACTTTTATTTCTATGGGACATGTATAATATTCACTGCCCATTTATTTTGTGTGGTGTATATAATTCCCATCAATTTATTTTTTGATTCTTATCATTAAATTGAGGGATCTACATATAAATATATTTTTATTTCTTTAATGACTATTATTATTCAAATGTTATCAATATGGTAATGGTTTTATGTTACAATTTCATTATTTTACTGGGATTGTTTATGATTTAATTTTAAATGATGAAATATTATGATCTAACTCTCAATAAAAGTATTAATTATTATTAAGATATGTTAATTTCTTGAAAATACTTTATTTAATTTCATTTTATTAACTTTTTTTCTAAATATACTAGAAAAACATTATAAGGAAAAAAAACTTCATTTCTCTCTTCAATCAAAAAATTATTTTCTTCCTTATCCATATTTTCCAAAAATGTTTTAAAAATGGTTTTTGATATTATACTATTATCTATTAAAGTTATTTTTACCCATGTTTTTTTACAAAACTATTTTAAATGAATCTTTTTTTTCAATTAATATTCATTGTGACGTTTCAAACAAAAGAATGGAAGGAATGTATTTTAACTTATACAGCATCAATGTACTTTCCCACCATCATGAATATTTTTTCCTCTAAATATTACTTTATAAATTTAAATGGTTATTTTTAATGAAATTTGTTTTTTTTTTATATTATTGTATTTTATTAAATAATTGATTTTAAAATGTAATGTTTATTTTCCTCTAGAAATTTTTAATGATTCTTAAAGGTATTTTTATTCATCAATTACAAAACCCATGATTTAACTTATGATTTACTAGGGATATGATCCAAGGATACCATCATTATTATTTATATGGATGGTTTATTAATTTGATGAAACAATGTTTATGAAACTCATTTATTTCTAATTGTTATATTTAGATGAAATGATGAAATGTTTGTGAAAATCATTTCTTTTCCATGGGTTATTCTATGATGAAATTTTTATGAAGCCCATTTATTTTCATGGGGTATGATATGATTAATTCTTTATAATATTGTGGCATATATATGTATGATTTTCATTTTATTATGTGTGGGACCTATATTTACTTCCAATGTATTAGGTAATGATTTTTATCTCATGAGATAAATAGGACTAGAATGGGGAGTGAACCCAGTACAGTAAGGTAATTTTTCTACTGTAATAGTCTTAGTAGTACACCATGATAACTATGATGGGGTGGAGATAAAACCCATTCCACTATTATAGTCTTGGAAATAATCCTTGAATAATAAGGAAATTGTTTTCTATGCTTATGTGTATAGAACCAACTTAGGTATTATGACAATGTTATAATCTCATGAATTATATTTTTTATTCCATTATGATTCATTAATTATATACTACCAAGATATATTCTATGGTTCAACATTATGATTTATGATATTATGTGTATGATTTTTAAATTTTATGGAATGTTATCATACCCTTATGTAAATTTTATTCTCAAATGATCAGTGATATATCTCTTTTTTTCTTACTGAGAATCTATTCTCACCAATTATTATTTTTATTGTCCCCAAGTTATGAATAAGATTAATAAGTAAGATATGTATAATAAGAGTACTACTTATGAAGAACATAGTAGGAGATGATGTAGAACTATTATAAACTAGTTATTTTTGTTTCCAAGTATCCAAATATAATATACCTAAATTATTCTATCATATATCATTATGTTATCTAAGTAATATTCATCTATATAGATTTAATATCTTTGTATGAAAATTTTTGGTTGCTATAGTTGGTATCAGAGAAGGTTTTAGTTAGCCTTTTGAAACTGGGATAATAAAACTTTAGTAAGTACCCTATGTATAAGTCTAAGTATTGGATAAAATCCTATAGTTTTTTAAATGATAATTAGTGGCCTATGTTAAACCTTATGTGTAATAGAATAAGGATTCACAATTTATATATCATTTAAATTTTTTCATGATTATGTGGTTTCCCACTATGATTATTGTTTCTTTTACTATACTTTTACGTTTTAGTTAATGAATAGAACAAAAATTAACTAAGTTAATATTGAATGTGACAGTCAATAGAATAACTTTCCTCTTTATCAACCAATTTAAATAATATATGGAATATGAAACATTATGATTATACCTAATAATATTTTTTATTACATGATTAATAATCTCAACTTATGTGTGTTTCATGAAATACTTAATAAGAGAATGATTGAGTTTCATAATGACCATCTAGGAAAGAATATTCAGCTTCCAACATGTCTAAAATGTGGGAATAATAACTCAAATTAATGTCTTAATGGAAGGGTATATGTTTTATATGTAGAAAAATGGACAAAAATAATGTAATTGTCAAGGAAAAATGAAAATTTTGGTTAACGCAATTGGTGCTAATAATAGACTCTATAAGGTATCATGGATGGTTGAATGTTTTAAATATGGAAATTATGGGAATTATGAAAATCAATGTCTTATGGGGGATTCTATAGATTATAATCAAAAAGGTTTATGATTAATAGTTTTGTTGATGATGATTATGAGACTATGAATGCAGAATAAAATGTATAGGCTATTTTAAGATTATTTAGTATGATAAAATTAATAAGAATGATTAAATTAATGTTGATTAATCTTAATACTTGACTCATATTTGATATTGTAGGAAATAATTATTGGGTATTTAGATGATGAATCATAGTTAATGGTTTAAAAACTAAGTGGGGTGACTGAAGTTATTATGAATTTTTATTCAATAATTATTTTTTATAAGTATTATCCAAGTTATATTATGGTTATAAAATAATTAAACTTCAAAAGGATAGTTCCATAATAGTTTTAATTTAATAATTTGAAAATTTATTTTGAATTATACTAATAACTAAGAAATTTGATTTTGTGGTAATGTGATATTTTCTGAGAACACATGATTAAAGGAAATATAATCCTTAATATATGTCTGTTGTTGATTTATTAATGTTTTTTTATAAATAGATCATTTAAATTGATAGTACTAGAATGCTTGAAACTGGATTGTGATTTGATAAAAACTGATTCAGGTAATATTTGATCAAGTTTATTGATTTTTTGTATTTAGTAAAAAAATCAATAGTTGTGAACTTATTATTAGGAATAAGGATTATGTTTATTTTGGAAGAATATATTTTTTCATGTAAATTTAACATAAATATTTTGGATATCGTTATGGGTTTATAAGTTTAAGGATGATCATAATAAACACAACCTTTTAATGTTTTATGTGATGGGATTTTTATACTCTATTGAGATTTAAATACCCTTTGGGGATGATATATGATTTTATGATAAGTTAAATATGGACTACAGGATAGTGAGATATATATAATATTGATGGTTGAAAGTGTTTCGTTGGAAATGTGATATTTTCAACGATATTTATGGTCAAGTTAAGGATTACCTTTTATGTTAGTATCTAAATTTGTTTCTTGATATTTGGGTGAATTTCACAATGTTACTAGATTATATTATAATTTATCATGTTGATTAATGGTATTTTGGGGATGTTTCATTAGGATGAGGTATATATAACCTTGAGGTTTAACATTTAATTTAACATGAAAAAAAAATAGAATAATGAAATTTAAATTTTATAGATGTAAGATGAAAGGTATGAAGTCACCTATGAGGTTGAAACATTCGTTAATGTTGAGATTATTAAAGATATTTTGGGTGAAGAGTTATTTATTAAATTTTCTAAGTGGAACCTTTGTTGTTATTCAATAAAATTTTGTAGTTAATAGTATTATTCCAAGGTTTATTTATTTTGGACTTATATTACCTTGTGTAAACCATTTTTTTTTAGGATAATTAGTAAATACTAGAGCGATAACTTGATATAATTGTTAGATATGTTATATTTATATTTTAGTGATAGAAGTATAAAAATTTAATCTCAAATCCTCAACATTTGGAGAAACATATTAGATTATGGTGGAAATTGATTAAAGATGAAATTATAGTTTTTAAGTAAATATATTTCTTTATTTTATGATTTTGAATGTTAAATTAATTCCTCAACTCTATGGAAATGATATTAAGATATTTGTTTTCTTATATCCTTAAATTACAATGAATTGAAGGTCTTTTAACCCCTCACTAATTCATGGTTTTTGTGGTTGTTATATTTCTCATTGTCATGTTCTCTATTACTCTCTATTAATAATTATGTGTTATTTTTCTCTTCAATTTTAATTTTTTCACTTCCAATTGATATTATAATATTTTTAAACCTAGTTTCTTAGTGCCCTTCATTTATCACTTTACTTATTATTAAGGGGAATTTTTATTCATCCTTTTTATTAAGTGGGTTTTAAATAAATGACTTTTAGAATATCAAACCTTTGATTTCGGAGAAAAAGTTAGAATTTTGAGGATGAAATTTATTAACAGGGGATAATTTATCACCCATATATTTTATAAAATATCCACCTTTAAATAATTTTATATTTTTTATATTTTGTGTCACATGAAACCTCACATTTAAACGAACCATGATATACTATTAATGCATTATTATTTATGATAGTTACAATGTATCAGTTAAATTAGAAGGTGTGAATAGAAATAAAAACATCATAAAATATTTATAAATTTCCTAGTCAATATAAATTTATTGATAAATGATAATTAAATAATTACTCAATTTTTAGTAAATTCATTTTATTCTTCAAAAATATAATTTCTTATAAAATATTTTTCCCTTTTTGTGAGAAAATTTTATGATTATTTTATAGAACTTTTGGAAATTTTATTTTATAATATGAACATAGTTTTTGAAATCATAATATTAAAATTATTTTAGAATTAATTTTTAAAAATTTTATGAAAATATTAATTTTCTAGTGATTAGTAAAAAATTCTGATTTTATTGGAAACTAAATGTAAAATGTACCATTTTATTTTAAAGAAAATATTTGATGTATAATTAGTTTTATTGTGTTTTAAATAATCTAATTACGTTAATTCGAATCAATTTTATGTTTAAATTTACTATAAAACAGTTTTATAGGTAAAAAAGTATTTTCCAATAAACTGAATTTATACACGCATTGTGGTTTAAATTAATAAATAAAATCTAAAAATATTGGTGAATTATTTTAATGAAATATATATATTATATAATAAATAAAAATTTTAACATTCATAAAAAATATTTTTCTAGGAATGGGATAAGAAAAAATCCAACTATATGCTGAAAAACTATATTTTTCTAAAAAGTGGTTTTTGTTGCATTTAGTGCACTTATTTTAAAATTAATTGATAAAACTTTTAGATGTTGAATTTGATAAAATAAATTACATATTTGGAACTAATAGGTTAAAATTTGGTAAAAAATCCCTTTTTATTTTTCGTAAATATGAATAGTAACCGTGGTAAAATTTATCACTTTGATAATGAGTAAATAGGGTTAATCTAGGTTAAAACTAAGTTATCAGGCTGTAATTGTTCATCCTTATTCTTAATTGTTGAATTTAATTAGAACATTATCACCTTATACTAGAAATTTATTTTTTTTATATACCTTTTTCAATGAAAACAACTTATATATTATTTAAATCAAATAAAGTTACAAAATGCAACTATTTTAGTTTTAAATATCCTTTATTTGTTCACAGAATATAGGAAAAGTGGTTATGAATGAATATTAATATTCATTTTGTGAATAAAAAAAATTATATTCAAGGTTTTAATTTATTAATATTTTTTACCTATTATATAATTACGCTAAATTTTTACACACTTGCAAAATAGTATTTATTCAATTAAAGGAGAAAATAAAATAAATGATTTCAAAAATATGAAAAGTGATAAAATTGGAATAAGATATAGTGTTACTTAAATTTTATTGTTTTATATGACATATTATTCTTGTTTTAAAATATTATATTATAATTCAAACTATTTCTGTATGTCTTTTAATTCGAATTTAATGAATAGTGCTGAAATTGTAAATAATGATATTTCACCCAAATGATATTTTATTATATTATTTAAAAATACTAAAAATATTTTAATAAGACAAGGTAGATATTATATGGTCAAAAATTTATAAATTATTCATTTCTAGGAAATTTTTCCCATTATAATTAAACATTACAACTCTGAATTATTGGAAAAGTTGTTGCCATAGTTAAAATTAAAATTGATGAACTAACGGTTAATAAAATTTATGAGGTTTAAAATGAAGAAAAAACTTATCTAAATTATATTGGTTAAATTGATTTCAATATTATACTATATTATATTCAAATAACTAGTCATTTGGAGGAATTATTTTTAAAAATGAAGTTATTATAATTTTATCTTTTGAGAAATTCAAAAAGTACCCCTCACCTTAATTATAAAAATGGAACTTCCTCCACAACTTATTTACAAATATTTGAGCCTTAAAGCCTGAAAAACCATTAAAATTTCTATTATAAACTTTCTTGGACACATTCTAGTGGTTCTTTTTCTTCCCAAAATACCAACCCTAAATCCCTTTAGAAGATATCCAAAGGAGTTGATTCAAAAAAGAGGTAATCTCCATAACCAATCACTTTCTTTTTTACTCTTATTTTAATCATATAATATATGTTATTTATCATAAAATTATAAATTTATTATCACTAGTATGAATAATGTTATTATGATTATTATAAAACAATTAAAAACCTCTTTAACATCAAACGAGAAGAGAAAGTGTCGCTCGTGTATACGTGGAGATTATCATCTCCACGTAGCGATACAATTCGTTTATTTCAAAAAAATAATTTATTGGTGGTAATTATGATGGTTTTAATGTTTATATATGATATTTATGATATAATTATACTTTTGGGATTATAATATCACATATACCTACTTACATTCAAAATATTTGGAAAACAATATTTTCGATTGTGCATATGTGTGGACTACCATCTTCATGAAGTGATGTGATTTGTTTTTCATTTATATTTTCATTAGATGGTAATATTTATGTATTTAATTAATATCTATGATATATATGATATAATAATTATTCTATAATTGTTATTTATTATTTTCCTTTCTTTTATTCCATCTATCAAAACATGGGAACAACATTCATGCATATATACGACTTACTATCTCCATGAATGGTGTAATTTATTTTTCTATATATAATTTTATAAATGAATGTAAATTGTATATATTGAATATATATGATATTATATCAGTATTAAAATATTTTATATAATTTAACCATGATCAAAATACAAGGACCAATCCTACCAAACCTAAACATATGTAAAAAAACGATTCATATATAACACATAACAATGATTTTAATATATAATTGTTAATAAATTGGTGATAAAAGGATATAATTAAATAATATATGGTATAATATATATATGAGTATGGTTGTTCAATATATTTATAATAAATAGATATTTATTATACAATAAATTCCAAAAATAATGATTTAATATGGACTTAAATTAGGGGATTTTTGTCTCACTTTTATTTCTAAGCAACACATATCATATTCACCAATATATTCTTTTGTATTTTGTATATACTAACACTGAATGTATTTTATGATTATTATCAAAAAATTACTATGTATACATATCCATATAATGCTCACTATTTAATGGTACTTATGATTCAAATGTAACTAATGTGGTAAGGGTTTTAAAATGTAGATCATCATTTATAACGATTATTTATTATTATGTTTCTAGTGATGAAATATTATGATATATCTCTCAAGAAACCTATTAATTTTGTATCCTTTAGTAATATATTTTAAAAAATTCATTTCCTTTTCTTCTCCATTTTTTGTAATCAGGAGTCTGAAAATATGTTTTCAAGGAAAATCGACTTCATTTCACTATTTGGTCAAAAAACATCTTTCTTCCATATAAATATTTTATAAAAAAGTTTGAAAGAATATTTTTTTTAATATAATATGATTTTTTAAATTTATGTTTACCGATTTTTATTGTTTGAAAATATTTTTAAAGGAATATTTTTGTTATTTTCTAAATGAGGTACTTTTTGACACTTCCAACAAAATTTATGGAAGGAATTTTTTTAAACTTATATGACATGAACGCCCTTTCATGAAATCATAACTAATTTTTTCTTTGAATATTACTTTACAAGTTTACATCGTTCTTTTCAAAGAAAATATTTTCCATGATATTAGAATATTTTTTTAAATAATATATTTCAAAATGGAAAGATAATTTTCCTTATGAAAGTTTTAAGGATATTCTAAGGGTATGTCTATTCATCAAAGAAAAAAACTCTTTATTTCACTTATGTTTTTTATATGGATATAATCTAAGTATACCATAATTATTATTTATATAGATTTTTTATGAATATTATGAAATAATATTTGTGAATCTTGTTTCTTTTTATGGGTAATGTTTTGATGAAATGATAAAAGTTTTATTAACCCCAATTCTTTTCCATGGGTTATTCTATAATGAAATATTTATAAAACCCATTTATTTTCATGATTTATAATATGATGAATTATTAATGATCATGTGGAGAATATATATATGTGTGTGTGTGTGTGTGTGTGTGTGTTTCATTTTCATTATGTGATGGCTGTGACCTATATCTCTCTTTAATGCATTTGGTAAAGATTGATTTTGTGATGTCCCGAACTTGGACGCCACTTAATAGGTGCCCCAATTCCAGTGGTCCAAATAGACTTCAGCGCATCTTTCCAAACAAAAGAAGTTTCCATCTAGTAGTAAGGGTGTAGGTTGTGTCTGTGGGGAGACGATTCCCTCATTATCATAGTGTAGCACAGTAGATAAATAATAACATTAGAAAATAGTGTAATCAGTAGAAGTAAATAGAAGGCATAATGGAAAATAGACAAAAAAAGTAAGAATAACTGAAATAACAAGAACATCATACAACAACTAAGGATGCAATGTCATGTATTTAGACAAATAGAAAAAATGGATAAAAGGAAACAAGAATAACATCTTTAGAAAAAGTATAAAGGAAATAAAAATATTATCCTAAGCATCCTAAGATCTAACCCAATCATCTATATATCAAGATCCATTTTAAACAGGAATTAATCAAGTGAATGAATCTATATTCTTCCATTTATCAACAAATTCATTCATGTAATCTACCTTGGGTACCAAACGATTCCCAGAGAGGGTGTGAGATAAACTAAATTGGGCCACCACCAATGTTGTCTATAACATTCGGATCATGTAATGGAAATGTAATAGTGTGAAAGCTTGCATATATAAAGTAAATAAGTATAATGTAACTAAATAACCAACTACCTACTTTTGCCCTCAGATACAATCTAAACATAACTAGTTCATTTATTTATTATTACTAGTTTATAAATAAGTCACTTGTTACAATAGTGAAGGTTCCAAGTTATGAAAAGGCAACATGAAATGACATTTAATAAAGTAGTTACAAGGTAATAACCAAGGAAACATAGACCCCAAGAGTTTCCAACTTAGTAATAACTATAGCTTGGCTATGGGTAAGATTGTAATCTAAGGATCGTATTCTATGTCATTCCCCAATATGGTTCCTTCTGAATCTAAGGTAATCATCCAATGTTAAATGGTGCTAAGTAGCAACTAGGCCCTAGAGGATTTAATCACCACACCTACTTTTCAATGTTGGATCCAAGGAGTATCTCCAAGGAATCCTTTAATACTTTGATAGGGATCCTATGGTATCATACTAGACATCCAATAATATACAAGGATTGGGGTCTAGGTGGGTCTCAACCTAAGAAAGTTGTATCCTTGAATCAGAATGGAGTTCCTGAGTGCTCATGGAATTCACCGATAAGAATCCAAGGAATGATCGAGTCAGTCCACTCCTATTTGATAAGTAATTTATATAATATAGCATGTGGTTCAATCCTTTCCTTTCATTATTGTGGTATGCCCAAGTAGCATGAAACCATTTAATCAATTCATAATTTATCAATAATTCCATCTCATTTGAACCTTTCCTTTCATTAGTGTGACAAGGACAAGTAGCATGTAACAATTAATTTAATCAACTTTAGCATATTCAATAATTAAGGTTCACTCTGCTACCTTCCATTAATAAGTTAAGGGGTTCTATAGACATACAACATATTAATCGTTTACATTTAATCAGGTCTATTCATATACTTGTTATACTTGCAAATTTCTATTTCATATTAAAATATCAATTAAATCACTTACCTTAAGTGAGTCATGTGGATGTGACATGGTACATTCCATTCACCATTACATGATACACCAGTCATTTATGATAAGCAGGGCTACCATTAGAGTGGTTAAGCTCGAGCACATCCGAACAATGGCTCAAAAATGTCAAGTCACTAAGAAATCCACTATATAATATCATCCTACATGGTATGTTGGGCGTTGTGGACATAACCACAAACAACTAATAACATATATAGAAATTTCATAATCATATGGTTCTAATGATTATAATCATGATATATAAATTCAATAAACAGCACCCGATGAAATCGGTAGGCCCCATACAATAATTCCAAAATCATTTAACATAAGGGATTAGTTATAAACCACTAATCTTAGGGTTATATGAATCTCCTCCTCTGATATCAGACTCTGATTTTACTTATAATGGATTAGATTTTATTAAAGGGAAAAACACTCACACCTCAATAACTAGGTTGAGAGCAAGAAAGGATAAGAATGGCTAAAATGGACTCAAGTACTTACTGTTGTGCATCCAATGTGACAAAAAGAAGCTCGATCATATCCCAGAAGAAAGAGATATTTCAATCCCCACATTAGGCCTTCAAATAGATCCAAAATGAGGGGGAAATATGTTAATCCAAGAGTAATTCATATGAGGGGGGAGGAGGAGGCTTAATTAAGTCATTATGGGAAAATGTAATTTTATAGAGAAATTATCCTATTCATAGTTTTTCTATAAGGTTTGACAAACCGTGTGAAAAACATGCCTGGGTACCTAGGTAAGAGGGTACTTTTATATCTAGTCCACATGGTTAGGTAAACCATGATCCAACCATGTGGTTAGGATCCCTCAAAAAACATGCCACCCACAATATTTTCTCTAACTATATGGACTTCCCGCACGGTTTACTATAAACCGTTTTCAAGGCCTATTTTCCTAAAAATCTGGCTTCTAGTCTGCAAACAAACCCGAGAAACCCTCAGGACCTTCACTAACTCATTAGGAATCCAATATATGTCCAAAATTAATAATTGGATAGAAATTTAAAATATCCATACCTGAGTGAAAAATCGAGTTCTTACATTCTTCCACCCTTAAAAGAAATCATCATTGAGTTCACCTTCCTAGGGTTTATAAACATTTTTTAGAAAACATTTGGACACTGATCATGTATGTTGTCCTCCCACTCCCTAGTCTCATCCTGCATTCATCCATACTGCTATAGCATCCGTACTAGAGGGAAAGACCAGCCTTAGAGAAACTACATGGTACGATCGATGATGCGTACTGAATACTCATTAAAGGTAGCATTAACATCTAACTCCACTTCCTCATGATCAACGGTTGGAGATGGGTCAGCATGATATTGGTGAAGCTATGAAACATGGAAGGAATCATTAATGGAATGGTACCTCTGAGGTAGTAACAACCAATAGGCTACCTATCTGGCTCTCTCTAGGATCTCTAATGGACCTACGTAATGAGGAGACAACTTCCCTTGCTTCTATAACCATCTATTACCTGAAATGGGAGAGACCTGAAGGAAAACATGATCTTCAACCTTGAACTCTAGAGGTCATCGATGGTGATTGACATATGATTTTTTTCTATACTGGGCAGCGGTCATATGCTTTATGATCAGCTAAACCTAGTATAAAGTATCTTGAATGATATTATGACCTTTCAGGGCTTCCTCAATTTCTTTATCCAGCATGGGGGTGAATGAAATGACCTACCATATATTGCCTCAAAAGGATCCATCTGAATTGTCACCTGAAAGCTGTTATTACAGTAAAAATCAATGAGAGGGATATGTTTCTCCCATGAACCACTAAAATCAATAAAACATGCTAGGATCATATCCTCTAGAACCTGTATTGTTTGTTCTCATTGTCCATTGGTCTGAGGGTAAAAATTTGGTCTTAGAATAACCTATGTTTCCCATAGCCTTCTGCAATTCTTTCCAGAACCATGATGTGAAACGAGAATCCCTATATGAAATGATAGAACAAGGGTCCCCATAGAGTCATATGATCTCAAAGACATACGATATTTCCAACTCATTAACTAATAATGTCTCCCAAATAGGAATAAAGTGGTATGATTTTGTTAGTGAGTAAATAACTTCCCATATAGCATCACTACCCCTTGACGACCTAGGTAAGATGACTAAAAAATTCATAGAAACATATTCCCATTTACATTTTGGGACTAGAAGTATCTATAATAGGACTATAGGTCTTTGGTTCTCCACCATCACCTACTGACATGTGAAACACCTAGTGATAAAGCCTGTTATTTGAGGCTTCATCTCATTCCACCAATACTTGTGTCTTATGTATCGATACATCTTTAAGATGTTTGGATAAACTTTCCACTTATAAGTGTGGGACTCGCACATGAAATATTATCTCATATTTGTACGAACCCATAAACATCCATGAATATGTCGGATGTCTTCTCTATCTATAGACCAATATGTTGGTGGTTAATCTCTTAATATACTCTCACAGAGTACCAATCCTTTGGGATCTGAAAATTTTCTACCATTAACCTTCTCAAGGAGGGAAGAGGTAAATACCAAAGATGAGAGATAAGTCTAATTGTAATTATCATGAAACTCTAGGTATATCTCATATAATATGTCCATTCACTCCTTCATCATTGGTGTCTCATACTTCTTGTGCTTGAGTTTTCTGACTCAGTTCATCTATAACCACTTTACACTTCCCAAGTGTATGGGCAAGCTCAAAATCAAATGAATGTAAAACTTCAACCCATATTCACTATCTATGTTTCAATTCATACTGATTAAACATATATTTTAGGCTATTGTGGTTTGTATACACCATAAAGTGATCACCTAACTAACAGTGTCTCCAACAACGTATGGTGTGGACAACTAGTGCTTGATCAAGGTCATGCGTCTAGTAATTTCTCTCATGAGGCCTCAACTGCCGAGATCCATATGAAATGACTCTATATTCACACATCATCATTACTCCTAGTATGATGCTTGATGCATTACAAAAATAGTATAACCTACACCTGGATCTCGAAGAATTAGAATAAGTGTTGAGACTGGCCTCCATTTTAGCTCCTGAAAGGCTTTCTCAAAAAATTCTGACCAAAGGGACTTGACACCCTTATTTTTAAGGATATTTAGAGGTGAATCAAAGAATGGGAAATCCTATATGAAATTCTTGTATTATCCAGTCATCCCTAAGATGCTTCATATATCAAACATGTTTTTGGGATGCTCCTAAGAGACTATGGCACAAACCATTTTTTTGTCAATTGATACTCTTAATTCCAATATGATATGACCTAAGAAGTGAAATTTTTCAATCCATAACTGGAACATAGAAATCATGGTGCAATGTTGTTTCTCTCTCCTAGAATGATCTCAAGGTTTTTATCATGTTTATTGTGAGTATGAGAATACACCAATGATGTCATCTATAAAGACCACAAAAAAGAGTTGAGATAGGGATGAGAAAACCCTATTCATTAGAGACATGAAAATAGAGGTTGAATTCGTAAGACCAAACGACATAACAAGGTACTCATACAGACCATACTTATTATGGAAAGTTGTACATGATGTGTCTGATGGCCTAAATCACACTTGAGGATAACCTGGTCTCAGGTAAATCTTATAGAAGACCCTAGCTCCCTGGAGCTAGTCAAAGGGGTCATCTATTCGAGGTAGTGGATATCCATTCTTTACTGTATGATAGTTCAACCTTCTTTAATCCATGCATAGTGGTAAGTTTCCATCCTTTTTCTCTGATAAATCATGGGAGAACCCCAAGAGGATGTACTGGTCCATATTAAACCTTTGGCCTCCAAATCCTATAACTACCACTTGAGATTATGAATCTCTATATATTCCATATTATAAAGAGGATTAGACACTAGAGCAACTCCTAGAAAAATCACAATTGTAAACTCTACCTCTCTCTCTATATCATGAGGTAATACAAAAAATCATTTGGAAAGACATCCATGAAACAATCAACTACTAGAGTGAAATCATCTTGTCGTAAACCTTGATCCTTCATGAAGAGATTTTTGTTATGGTCAGTAACTCCACCTAGCCCATTATGCTCAGGTCTTGATCTACCATCTTGGAAATCCCACTCACACTTATGTAGATAATAGCTTCCCTTTAGTGATGTAAATGATTCCCTATAGGGATATCAGTCTACAAAATCATGATACTGAACCAACTACTACAGCCTTATAATGTCATCGAATCTCATCATCTTGAGAACAAATAGGTTCCATAAGAACGGGTAGCTGCCTACTGTAAGGGGATAGTCCCTACACTAGAGTATACCCTCTATTAATACCAATAGCTACATATCAAGGGTCATTACACCGTAGTAATATTGAATATATAGTCATACAAATTCCATGATAGATATAGAGATAATAGATTTTGAATAACCTTTATCAAATAAAGAAGTTACTATAGTAGATGCCACAATAATAGTACCTCATATTATTGAAGGTCATGTATATTGATCTTCATGTATCAGTTGTAGTGAATACAAATGGCCTGATCCATGGCCCTGTGAAATAGATAGACTACTATGATCATAACTTCTCTATTGGGTCTACTAGTGATTAGGGGTCTGGCTTCCACGAGCACGACCTCCACCTTGGCCAGTCATACTAGTGCTATTCCAACTCCCTACTATACAAGGCAAAAAAGAACCCACTCTTGAAGGTGGAGTTGGCATGGATCCTTTTTCACTTGAAGCTGGTGGAATGTTCCTGAAAAAACACTAAAGATACCCCATATGGGTATAAGCCTGAAACTTCATTTGGCCTTTATCACAATGAGGCTTCAGGTTCCCCATTAATCCAAATTGATGAAATACTTTGGAGCTATATAAATGGTCACTCTGGTTATCATTTCCCTAAAAAGAAACCTCAAGGGAACACTTCCTACCATCGGAAGAACTATTGACCAATTTTGGAAATGTTCCTCTATGCCCAGTACTATTATTTTCCATCAGGTTAAACTCAATGATAATATCCTAATTGACTATTAAACGAAAGATAGGCAATATAAAGACATTCACCTACATACGGATGGCATACTGGAGCCCATCCTTGAAACATCTAGTACACGAAAGCTCTTCACCAGCTAAAAGAAGTTAAAAGTACTAAAACTACAAGAAAAGAGTTGAATATACCATAAAACATAGAACCCAATTCAAGATTCATAAAATAAATGGATTTTTTAGCTCTTATAATCTGAGGAAAGAACTAATCATAGAAGGAAGTATGGGAAAAAACCCATAACATTCCCTAATGATGACCATCCTGGTTAATCACATCCTAGTAGAGCTTGGCCAAAGAATGAAACATGTATGTAGAAATCTTGACCCTCCACTCTGGAAGAGTCTCAAAGAGCTCAAAGATAGACAGGGTGGACTCTAGCTAAGACTCAGCATCTTGTGGACCTCCATCCCCTGAAAAGGTATAAGGATGTTGTTTTTGGAACTCATGAGTTAGATCAGCCAGTGTAGGTACAAGTTGTGGTGCACCTTGCATGGAATGCATCATACATAGGAAGTTATCATTAATTTGGGTATCAATTCCCAGATCATTTATAGTAGGTGATTCCTCGATTGGCACTCCTAGAGGTAAGACAGGAGGATTAGGGCCCACTACGTCTAGAGAATAGTCTTCACCACCCTCCTGGCGTACGATATGAGGACGTCATAGTGGAATTGGTCTATAAATACCAAGTACAAGACACAAAACAACCTTAATCAAGAAGATATCATCACTATCGGAAGATGGACATAAGAAAACTCACTACCCAAGTAATACAACCCCTACTACCAACTTAGAAATCCTGGTATTGATATGTTCTCAAGTGTAAGTTTCATTTCATTTTAAATTTAATTACCAAATTCACTCATTTAACTTTCATAGACATGAAAAGGTGGGATAAGTATATGCAACCAATTAATTTTATAAGTCATGTTTCACTTTTTAATGGATATCCATTCCTAGTCAATTAGTTCCCATACATGTTTTCACTGGAAATGATTCCCATTTATTTATTGTGTACTGGATTGACTTGGTAAATTACTCATCCCAACCCATGAAGTACCATATACCTCATGAATTGAGATAAGAAATCACTCAATAAAAACAAAAATTAATACATTTAAAAACTATCGATCACATCATCCCTCAATAATCCTAGACATATCATGCAATGAAAAATAGTGAAATGCACCTATATGGCATGATAATATGCATGGCATGAGAATATTAGGTGACTAATATGATATATGTAAAACTAATCCTTTCCCTCACATCATCATTCCAAGGATGAAATAAACCCTCATTCAGAATAATAATCAACAACTCCACACAACATGTGTGTCACCCAATGGTGAAATAATGTCAACTGTAATAGGAAAAACAGAACAACAATTATATTTTGGGTAACTTGTCTTTTACTCTGAACATGGGTTTGTGATGCCCAAGATCAGATTATAAACAAGTCCCAAGCATTACTAATCTCTTATCTATTGTCTTCAAATAGTAAAATAATAAATAAAACCTCATATGATACTACTTTGTGATGTCTTAGACTCGGATGTCACTTAATGGGTGCCTAGAGCCTAGTGGGCCATATGACCTCAAGTGCATCTCCCCAAATGCTAGAGGATCCTAAATTGCAGCAAGGGTCGAGGTTGTGTCCATGGGGAGACTATTCCTTCATTACTAGAGTGTATAATAGTGGATAACTAATAACAAAAGGTAAATAGTGTAAGCAATACATGTAAACAGAATGTACATCATAAAATAAAGACAACATTAACTGAAATAACTGAAATAACAAAACAAATTCATGAAGATATGTCATGTACCTAGAAAAATGGAAAACATGGATTCAAGACAACAAGCATAACATGTTCAAAAAAGTATGAAGGAAATAAAAAGGCTGTCCAAATCACCCTGAGCTCCGAACCGGTCATCTTATATCAATCATCATCTTAAAAAGAAAAAAATCAAATGTTAAAAATCATATACTTCCCTTTATCAACACTTAAATTCATGTAATTTTCCTTGGGTACAAAATTTTTCTTGAATAGGGTGTGAGATAAATCTCATTTGGCCACCACCAATGGTGTCTATAGCATCTGGCCTATGTAATGGAAATGTAACAGTGTTCAACCATGCATATATAATGTAAAGTAGTACAATGTGACTAAATACCCAAGTACCCACTTTATCCCTCAACTGGAATCTGAACATAACCATTCCATTAATTGATTATTACCAGTTTATAAATAAGTCACATGTAATAATATTAGTGGTTCCAAGTTATGACCAGGCAACCTACAATAACATTTAATAAAGTCGTTCCAAGGTAATAGCCAAGAAAACGTAGACCTTAAGGATCACCAAATAAGTAATGATTATAGCCTATATAAGGGTAAGAGTTAAATCCTCAGAGTATATTCCAAATCATTCAATAATACGATGCCTACTAAATTCAAGGTGATCATCCAAGGTAAAATGTGGCTAAGTAGTGACTGGGCCCTATGGGATTTAAACATGGCAGCTACGTGTCATTGCTGGTTCCAAGGAGTGTATCTAAGTAATCCTTTGATACTATCTAAGGGATCGGTGTCATACTAGGCATCTAATAATAGACAATGATCAAGATTGAGGTGGATCTCAACCTAAGAAAGTCGTATCCTTCAATCAGAATGGGGTTCCCGAGTGCTCATGGCATTCTGTCACAATAATCCAAGGTGATCTCATGTTAGGACCCACCTATTTGATAAGTAATTTATAAAATATATCATCTTGTTCAATCCTTTCGTTTCATTAGTCTAAAAATTCCATGTAGCATGAAACTGTTTGATCAATTCATAATTTACCAATAAGTCCATCTGGTTCAAGCATTGCCTTTAATTAGTGTGACACGTCAAACTAGCATGTAATTGTTCATTTAATCCATTTAATCAAATTAAATGTTCAAGGTTAATTATTCTACCATCAATTAACATGGTAAGGGGTTCTAAAAACATGAATCATATTAATCATTTACATTTAATCTGGTCAAGTCAGATACTTAGTATACTTGCAAATTTTTATTTCACATTTAATTATCAATTGAAGAACTTAACTTAGGTGGGTTAGGTGGAATTGAAATGGTACTTTCCATTCACCAATACATAATACAACAAGAATTTATAATAAGGAGTCCTACCATAATTGTGGTCAAGCTTGAGTACATCCGAAAGATGGCTCAATAGTTTCAAAACACTAAAAACTCAACTATGGAATATTATCCTACATGGGATGTTGGGTGTTGTAGGAGTAAACACCAATAAATAATAACATATACAGAAATAGAATATTCATACAGTTCTAATGATTTTAATAGTGACATATAAATTCAATAGATGACACTTGATGTAATCAGTGCGCCCACACAATAATTCCAAAATCAATGAACTTAAGGGATGAATTATATACCACCCATCTTAGGGTCATATGACTCTCCTTCTCTGATATCAGCCTATAATTATTCTTAGAATATACTATATTTTAGAAAAATGAAAAAAATCGCACACCTAGATAACTAGGTTGAGAGAAAGAGAGGATAAGAAAGGCTAAAAAGTACTCAAGTACTTACCGTTGCACATCCAACATATGAAAAAAAGCTCCATCAGATCCTGAATGAAGTATATCTTTCAATCCTTATATTAGTCCTTAAAAGAGCTCAAAAACTAGAGAAAAATAGTTTAATCCCATGGGAATTTTGATTAGGATGAAGGATGGTGCATAATTAGATCATTAAAAAAATGGTCATTTTACCCAGAAATTAGCTTGTGCATGGTTTATCTGCACGGTTTAACAAACCATGTGAAAACCTTGCATGGGGACTTAAGGAATAGGGTAACTTTCATGGTTAGGCCACATGTTTAGGTAAACCATGTCCTAACCATGATGTAAGGTTTTTTCCAAAAACATTCCACCTACACGATTTTCTTTAATAATTCTACCTTCCCGAATGGTTTACTATAAACCGTGCGATAGTCCTATTTTACCAAAAATATAGGTTTTGAGATCTAAACAATCCCTATACACCCTCAAGACCTTAAATAACTCATTATAAATCCAAAATAGGTCCAAAATAAATTTTTATATTTAAAATTAAAGGATCCATACATGAGTGAAAAACTAGGTTCATATAGATACACTACTAGAAAAACAGGTATTTGCGACGGGGCATTTGTGACGGGATCCCGTCGCAAATGGCTTTTTTGCGACGAGGGCCCGTCGCAAATAGCCCGTTGCTGAAAACAGTGTTGCAACAACACTTATTTGCGACGGGCCCGTCGCTAAAGCCTTTTTTTTTGCGACGGGCATTCTCCTCATCGCAAATAGTACTCCGTATTTTTGTAAAAAACTTTTTAAAATAGTTTTGGCGACGGGTCCCGTCGCGAATACCTTTTGCGACGGTACCGTCGCAAAAACTATTTATTAAAAAAAATAAAAAACAATTAATAATACTAGTATTTGCGACGGGCATAGTATCCCGTCGCAAATACTATAAAAAAATAAAAAAAATAAATTATTAATAAATTATTTTCATTAATATAATAATAGAATTATAATTCACAAATAAAAATAATAAATTATTAATAAATTATTTTAATTAATATAATAATAATAGAATTATAATTAAAAAATAAAAAATAATAGAATATTAATAAATGATTTAATTAATATACTAATTATTGGTAATTATTACGAATTATTGGTAATTATTACTAATTATTGGTAATTATTACTAATTATTGGTAATTATTACTAATTATTGGTAATTAATAATTATTGGTAATTATTCCTAATTATTGGTAATTATTACTAATTGTTACTAATTATTGGTAATTATTACTAATTATTGGTAATTAATACTAATTGTTGGTATTTAATACTAATTATTGGTAATTAATACTAATTATTGGTAATTATTGGTAATTATTGTTAATTATTGGTAATTATTACAAATTTTTGGTAATTATTGCTAATTATTACTAATTATTGCTAATTATTGGTAATTATTACTAATTATTGGTAATTATTACTAATTATTAGTAATTAATACTAATTATTGGTAATTAATACTAATTATTACTAATTATTACTAATTATTACTAATTATTGGTAATTATTGTTAATTATTGGTAATTATTGTTAATTATTACTAATTATTGGTAATTATTACTAATTATTGGTAATTATTACTAATTATTGGTAATTATTACGAATTATTACTAATTATTACTAATTATTACTAATTATTGGTAATTATTACTAATTATTGGTAATTATTACTAATTATTGGTAATTATTAATAATTATTGGTAATTATTCCTAATTATTGGTAATTATTACTAAATATTGGTAATTATTACTAATTATTACTAATTATTGGTAATTATTACTAATTATTGGTAATTATTAATAATTATTGGTAATTATTCCTAATTATTGGTAATTATTACAAATTATTGGTAATTATTACTAATTATTACTAATTATTGGTAATTATTACTAATTATTGGTAATTGTTGATAATTATTACTACTTATTGGTAATTATTACTACTTATTGGTAATTATTACTAATTATTGGTAATTATTACTAATTATTGGAAATTATTACTAATTATTGGTAATTATTACTAATTATTGGTAATTATTACGAATTATTGGTAATTATTACTAATTATTGGTAATTATTACTAATTATTGGTAATTATTACTAATTATTGGTAATTATTACTAATTATTCCTAATTATTGATAATTATTGGTAATTGTTCCTAATTATTGGTAATTATTACTAATTATTGGTAATTAATACTAATTATTGGTAATAAATACTAATAATTGGTAATAAATACTAATTATTGGTAATTAATACTAATTATTGGTAATTATTGGTAATTATTACTAATTATTGGTAATTATTACTAATTATTAGTAATTATTGCTAATTATTACTAATTATTGGTAATTATTGGTAATTATTACTAATTATTGCTAATTATTGGTAATTATTACTAATTATTGGTAATTATTGGTAATTATTAGTAATTATTGGTAATTATTACTAATTATTGGTAATTAATGCTAATTATTACTAATTATTACTAATTATTGGTAATTATTGTTAATTATTACTAATTATTGGTAATTATTACTAATTATTGGTAATTATTGGTAATTATTACTAATTCTTACTAATTATTGGTAATTATTACTAATTATTGCTAATTATTACTAATTATTACTAATTATTGGTAATTATTGCTAATTATTGGTAATTATTGGTAATTATTGGTAATTATTGGTAATTATTGGTAATTATTACTAATTATTGGTAATTAATACTAATTATTGGTAATTATTCCTAATTATTACTAATTATTACTAATTATTGTTAATTATTACTAATTATTGGTAATTATTGTTAATTATTACTAATTATTGGTAATTATTACTAATTATTGGTAATTATTATTAATTATTACTAATTATTAATAATTATTACTAATTATTGGTAATTATTATTAATTATTACCAATTATTACCAATTATTGGTAATTATTGGTAATTATTACTAATCATTGGTAATTATTGATAATTATTGGTAATTATTGGTAAATATTGGTAAATATTGGTAATTATTGGTAAATATTGGTAAATATTGGTAATTATTGGTAAATATTGGTAATTATTGGTAATTATTACTAATTATTGGTAATTAATGCTAATTATTACTAATTATTAATAATTATTGGTAATTATTCCTAATTTTTACTAATTATTACTAATTATTACTAATTATTGGTAATTATTGGTAATTATTGGTAATTATTGGTAATTATTGGTAATTATTGGTAATTATTGGTAATTATTGGTAAATATTGGTAAATATTGGTAATTATTACTAATTATTGGTAATTATTACTAATTATTGGTAATTAATACTAATTATTGGTAATTAATACTAATTATTGGTAATTAATACTAATTATTGTTAATTAATACTAATTATTGGTAATTAATACTAATTATTACTAATTATTGGTAATTATTGATAATTATTACTATTTATTGGTAATTATTACTAATTATTGGTAATTATTACTAATTATTGGTAATTATTACGAATTATTGGTAATTATTACTAATTATTGGTAATTATTACTAATTATTGGTAATTATTACTAATTATTGGTAATTATTACTAATTATTGGTAATTATTACTAATTATTGGTAATTATTGGTAATTATTACTAATTATTCCTAATTATTGATAATTATTGGTAATTGTTCCTAATTATTAGTAATTAAATGAATAATTACCAATAATTAGGAATAATTACCAATAATTACAAATAATAACATTATTAGTATATTTTATTATTAATATTAAAATAATATAATTTTCTAATTTATATACAATTCTCCTTTCATCTGTGCGTTTTCTATCTCCACATACAAATAATACATGTGAAGACAGCAAACACACAGATGAAAAGAGAACTGTATATATTTAAAAAATTATATTATTTTAATATTAATAATAAAATATACTAATAATGTAATAATGTTATTATTCCTAATTATTGGTATTTATTATTAATTATTAATATTTATTTTTAATTATTAAAAATAATTACTAATTATTCCTAATTACTATTAACTATGAACAATACTAATAATTTAAATTTATTAAGTAACAAAACAATGTAAACATAATTAAATTACAACTAATTAAG
Source organism: Viscum album (assembly GCA_963277665.1). Classification (NCBI taxonomy): domain Eukaryota; kingdom Viridiplantae; phylum Streptophyta; class Magnoliopsida; order Santalales; family Viscaceae; genus Viscum; species Viscum album. The sequence continues at coordinate 607,819,064 of OY728133.1, read as the reverse complement.
AATAATTGAAACTAATAAAAAATTAAAAATAAATATTAAATTAAAATGAACATAAATACCTTGAAAATTGATCTACTCTGATCGTTCTTCAAAACTTTAATATCACCTCCGGAGAAAAAAATTAAACTGGAGAAAAACTGAACTTTAGAAATATAATTTCGAGAGAAGAAGAAGATGAAGTTTGAGAATGATTTGAAAAAAACGGATGGGGGTATTTATAGGTTAAATTATTTGCGACGGGTTTATTTGTGACGGGATTCCCGTCGCAACTAGTATTATTTGCGACGGGTCCCTTCGCAAATACCTTAGCCGACATTTATTACGGTCAGCTGGTAAATAGTTATTTGTGACGGGTCCCGTCGCAAATAACCACCAGCCGACACACTATTTGCGACGGGGGGATATTCCCGTCGCAAATACCTTTTACCACCGCCGGTTATTTGCGACGGGAATATTCTCCCGTCGTAAATAAGTTTCCCGCGATTTGGCGCGCAAACCGCGCCAGTCCTTTTGCGACGGGGATAGCTATCCCGTCGCAAAAGGCTACTTATTTGCGACGGGTAAATAACCCCGTCGCAAATAAGTTTTTAACAAGACTATTTGCGACGGGAATAAATCCCGTCGCAAATAACCCGTCGCAAATGCCAGTTTTTCCTGTAGTGATATGTCATGAGATAAACAAAACTAGAATAGGGAGTGAACATAGTTAAGTCATAGTCTTTTTATATTATGATAGTCTTTAGAGTCAACCTTGATAAATATGATGGTTTTGGGAGTTAACCCATTACAATATGACAGTCTTTTAAATATTCCTTAACTATTAAAGAAATTATTTTCTATGCTTATGGGTATGCCACAAACTTATGTATTATTCCATTGTTATGATCTCATAGATCATGTTGTTTGATTTCTTTATTAATCATGTCTCGTGAAATTTTTTGATTTACTCCATGATTCAAGATTATGATTTATGATATGTAGTGTATGATTTTCATATGTTATGATCATGTTCATATACCCTTATGTTCATATCTCTCATGTTTACCCTTACTGAAAATCTGATCTCACCCTTTCTTATGTTTATTTTCCCCATGTTATGAAGAAAATTACTAATTGTGATTTTTCTAAGAAGGGTTCAAGTTTTTCAGAACATAGTGGGATATAATGTAAAACTATTATTAACCTATTTTTTATGTTTCAATGTGTCCAATGATACTAGACCTAAATGATTCTATCATTTATCACTATGATAGGAAATAAATATTCATCTATTTATATGTAATATATTTTTATGAAAAGTATGGATTTCCACACAATATCTCACTAAATATCACATGCAATAGATCTTATAATATAGTATCAAAGGACGGTAACCCACTACCACTTCCCCACTAATATGTCACTCTTCCCCAAAATAGTATATCCCAAGCCATCTCCCTCCACAAGTAAGCATTTCTAAAAAATCATTAGATAATGTATCATAACATGCATCTCATGCATCATATCAACTCATCATTACATACAATGGACCTCGGGTGTCACATCGTCTCAAAATCCCATGCCAAATCTATAGATAGTAACTAAGTAGTTTTTGAGAGTCATCTATAGCCCATATACCATGTATTATACCTCAAGACATCACATAATATACATGTTATACCTACAATAATTGATATGATAATATATATTAATATACATGTGAGTGAAGTAACCACAAGCCAATACATCCATTTAAACACATATATGGTACTGCTTACCAACATGCATGCCAGTAAATATTACTACCATGAGAAGAGAGTGGGATAAGAGGGTGTATTCATCCATATGTTCCTTTCCAACCTAGTTGTTGGAAAAACCACCCTCATAGAGTCCACTGGATTTCATTAACCCGACAGAAATAGGTTTCATAGTGTATGAAAACATAAAACATAAAGTATATAATATATCTCATAACAAAAATATGAGAATAAACCTAATCATAGGATCAACTAAAACTATTTTCAATCTAAAACCTATTTTCCACTACTAAGAAATAGATATCCTATAAGTATATATTGATTCAAGGAGCATTATTTAATCAAATATTTCCTTTGTACATTTTATATTTCATTAATTATTATAATTGACCATTACAAATTGCTCAAGCATTTCATTAACAATATCACAGACATATTCCCATTCCCTCGCGGAATAAAAAAAATGATCCCATGATTTATCAAGATTATAATTAATTTCATTTCAACTATACATCAACCCCATGGGTTAAAACATTCATTATTACTTAAAATTCCATAATTATAGGTACTCTACGAATAATCATAAACTACCTTAAAAGGGATGCATAACCAAATAGAACAAGCCACCTCAAGTAGTGGAGAATATAATGAAGAAACAAGAAACTCTACCATCTAAATTTTTTGATAATTTATTATCAAAAAAATTATCCTAGATATTATCCAAAAAATGGTAAATATATGCTTCAACCTATTCCATTAATTTTTGTGTAATCCCTGACACAACAATTCATAACACCTTGTATCTTGTCACCATAGGCATCCAATTCTTCCATAAACCTAGTATTTTTAGCATGTGTGTCATCAACTATTATCTATCCCAATCTCACATAACATCATATAGAAAGGATAACATACATAGAAAACATAGAAGATGGAAAACAATAAACAAATTTAATAAGGCATCTAATCACTAAAAATAAAGAACATTTACATCACATGATAACAGAATCACATGGCTCCAAACATTTACCTTTTTCAAATAATTGGTTTTGTTACCATCTTAGATAAACCAATTCATTTATCATGGGGAAAACTATAGATTAATTAATGCATTATATACCAAAATCTTTTAACTATTTAAACATGATTTCAAGTAGAACTTCCAATTTCATAAAACATTAAAGAAGAACATTTCTCTTTAAATAAATCTTTATTATCTCATAATTAAGCAGACTGAATTCGAAAAATATTTCTAATTTTTTAAATATAAGAAAAAAATAGTTTTAATTAAACAATCCTTAATAATCATTTTATTTCTAACAAATTTTAAAAAAATATTAGATTTAATAAACACACCTCTTTAATTCTTAAGCCAAAAACTTTATATAAATTGCATTCTTAATCATTTAAATCAAATTAAAATGATAAAATAAAACATAAAAAACATGATAATCAAATAATATACATAGATATCACACTCTTTAGTAAAATAATATTCATATCGTTATATATTGGAAACACATGAAACCACTACAACCATAAATCATTTATTTTCATTAATCTTGTTTATTCTTTATTAAGGATAATTATAACATCACCAAAAAAGATAAAACATGATAACATTATGATTTCACATAAATTAATAGGGGAAGAAACTAATCTCCAACCTCAAGTATTTCAATGTTGATGAATGAGAACCAAACAACAAGTGCAAACCACCAATCACTTCTCCTGCAAGGAACCTAAAGCCCATAAGAACTTTGTAGTACACATATTCCAAAAAAACGTTAAAGAACTCCACAAAATAAAATGAGATCATATTCAATATCATAGAAAGATAAAATAGCAGGAAATAAAACTGATTATAGAATAGACAATAAGAGAAATATCGAAAAATCACCATGAATGGTCATAGATTTAATATTAGAAGTTATGGATCAATCTTCATCAAAATGGATTCAAAACACCCAAAAGAATCACCTATGGATACCTAGAGTTGGGATAAAATTGGAGGTTTTATTAAAAAAAATATGTGATAAGATATATATGTGCACATTCATGATGTGAATAGGTCATTCATGTCATGAAAGGTTTAAGTTTTAAGACTCATCAAAAAAATCGCTTTGATCTAATAAACCATGATTAATTCACAATATTAACTTCATGTGAAAATTATCAATTTTTTAAGAATAATTTATTAAATACATTACTTCACCTCTTCATATCATAAAACCTTGGTTCAAGTACTAAATCACACCATATAAACTACCTTTCTCAGCCTATGAATTCATATTTGGGATATGAATTGTTCACTCTTATTGTGAACAAAAATTCATTTCATGAACTTATCTTGCAATGAAATTTCAACACCCAAACTCTACCAAACCTACTCTAGGACCCCTACAAGAACCACAGGATTTAGAAGCATGAAAATTGATGGGATATAAGGATTCAGTACCTTACACTTCACTAACACTTCTATTGTGATTTTTTGTGGTTTTCACTATGGAAAAGTATAGGGAATGAGTGTTGTTACAAAAATTTCCTGGGAGGATAGATTTAATATTTATAGGATGTTGAGGATTTTCATCATATCTTGGTTTGAAAATTTCCTCACTCTCATTTAAATTTAACATTTCCATTATTTTTTATAATAAAAATAAGAGAGATAGAGAAATAGTTTTCCAAAAAAAATAATAATAAATTAGAATAGAAGAAGACCCTCTAATTGTATTAATTATCTTATGATAAAAGGGAATTTATGAGTAGGATGAATCATATTTAAATGTAATGGGTGGGGTTATTTAATTTTTTCAACCACTTGTAAAACCATTTATTACTATTTTTAGAGCCAAAAATGTTCATTTTTTCTTTTTTCATAATTGACCCACCCACCTTCACCCACCGAGCTACCATGAAAATAAATCAATATTAATGAAAAAAATTATTCCTTATTAGATAAATAATATAAATAAACATTTTTAGTGATACATTCATGATCTTAATATTGAGAATAATGTTTAAAAATAATTATATGAATGCTGAGGGAAAAAATACCAATAATGTTGGTGTAATTGTTTGTGGGAAAAGTTAAAGGAGGAATAACTTTTAAAGAAAGAAATAAAATTAAAGGAAATGAAGATCATATAGAAAGTATGGTAAGTTTGAATTTGATTTTGGTCGAAATAATTGTCATATTTTTTCATTGAAATTAATTGATGGAATTGGTATATAATTTCCAAATTTTTATTCATGAAATATTTTCCTTGAGTATCATAGTTTAAGAAAGGATGGTTGGGGAAAATTGAACATTTAATTTAATGAAAAAATCACTTTTATTTTATTTTTGGTAAATTTAATTCATTTTTGATAATATTAGAATTACAAGACATAGATGAAAAAATAAACCAATATTATTAATTTTATTTATTATTTCATTATTTAGGATTTAATTATGATGGTTGAACTTTGATTTTGTGTTTCTGATAATGAATAGCTTTATATAGTTTAAACTATGCCAAGGAATTAATAAAATAAAATGAGTTGTCTAAATATGTATAGAGTGTCGTATTTATTGAGATAGAGAATTCCCATGTCACGATATATAGATTATAAATGAGTAATGATATCATAGGTACTTAGAATTACATGTTTCTCAGGTATCATCTCAAGATTCTATATTAGGCGGATGCCACTATCTATGATATATATTGGATCTTATGATTAGAAAATATCAGTAGCCACCATATATAAAATAAACAAGGGAAAATATATCATATTATAAAATATCCATAAGTTATAATCTATAACACAATTAAACCATATAATTTTTTGATATTTTGACACAAACACAATGCTCATTTTTTGGAAAATGATAAATAATGTCTAAGTGGAGAATAATTTCTTGTGATGTGGGTATGTCGAAATAGTTATTTATGGATAAAGGAATATAAGGGCTTAAAATTACCTATTAAAAATATGAAATTGTTTTCATGGCTTGGAAAATATATGGATAAAGTCATGTTATAACTGGAGATATGTCATATTGGAATATATGGTGCATCATTCCAATGGAATCATAGTATAGAATGGGCTTTCTCAAAGAAGGTGACTAATTGGTTGAACTATAAACCTATAAATTATTAAATAAAATACCCTTATATTGTAAGGTATATAATTTCATCATAAAACCACCATAAAATCACAAAAAAAATTCTAACCAAATAAAAATGTAATCTCATTCACATGCTGAAAATATACCATTGACACTTAATAAAATAAAATTTTCATTGAAAATTATGATGGGTTGAACTGGGGATATCCTACAAACTAAGAAAAAACTTCTTCTGAACATTTATCTTCAATTTCATCAACATTGATTTTTATTATATTTTCATTTTATATTCATACAAAACCCCTCATTATATTAATCTCATATAAATAAAAAACAACAAAGTGATAAATAAGTATCATGGTATATATTGGGTTTCCATGAGATAATACCCTTAGATCAATCCTTGTATGTATTATTAAGAATTTATGAATTTAATTTTATTAAGGAAATAATAATACTCAAATAATTGATTTTATTCCATTATTATATTTTTCAATTTCTTTATTCAGTTCACATGGTAGATCCAATGGATTTCATAAATAATGGTTAATAGGTTCAACAATTAATGGAACTTATAATATTCTCTAGATAAAGGATTATTTTTAATCACTAACCACTAATGTGGAATTAATGATTATATAAATAGTTTTTTGGTTGTATTGATTGTTTATACAATAAAAAGTTTTAAATGATCACGTTATTGTAGTTAAGAGTTTAAATGGGTGGAAGTAATGAAAAATACAAATAAAATGAATAAATTCATAGATTTTTATTCAATTAAAAATTTATTTCATTCTAACCATTTGTGTCACATGTCATTAATATCATACCATAGTAACTATTTTCATATTTTTGTTCATTCGCACTCTATTTCATTACTATTTAATTTCTCTTAAAATATAAACTTTTAGAAAATCTATTCAAACATTCATAATTCATAATTAATAGTAAAATTAAATAAATAAAGATTGAATATAAGTGATCTACATTGATGTGTAATGATGGTTAATTCTTTAGGTAAATAAGAAAAACATTTATTAAGACCTCATTGAAAACCACATTATAAATTTGGAACTTGTTTTAGATATTAAAAAACACATTCAATTCAATATTCTTGGTTTCTATTTTATAATCTAAAACATCATATAATAAAATTTTTAAAAAATATTTTTTTTAAGTTTACTCTTTAATTGACAAAGTGGTTTATCTATATTAATAAATTTGGAGGTTTTTTAGATAATTTAGTGATTAACATGAATTTATATATTTTATTGAGGATTTTATGTAACTAGATAAATATTAAATCATTGGTCTCAAAGAAATTTTTATTTTAATTCATAATATTTAATAATAAATTCAATATAAAATAGTTGAATATGTTCATTCTATTTTTGAAAAATAGGAACCACTGATTTTTGAACTTGTGGAAGAGGAATAAAAGGTTAAATTAGAGTATATCCTAGTGACCATCATAATATATTTATGAGAATAAGTTCATGAAAATAAAGAGTTTTCAACTATATATTTTACTAGAGATTTTAAAAATATGGAATCATTTTTTAAAAAAAATTCTTAAAATAAATTTGTTATCGTATCCCTATATCTCTTCATTTTAGAATAAGTAGCTTGATTATATACTTAAGATGAATATATTTATGTAGAAACTATACTGGATATGGTGTTATTTGAATAAAACCTATAAACACCATTTCCTATAACCATCATAAGTAAATTATGAGGATAACCACCTAAATAAAAAGTGCTACAGGAAACAAATATAGGGAGATAAGATAAACATGAATTCATTTTATTTGAATATAACATAATATGGTTTAAAAACTACTTTCTATATATTATGAATTATAGATTCTTCTCTATCATAGTATTCCATTAATAATGATAAATAGTTCATGTAAGAGGCGGTATATTTTGGTAAAAATTAACCATACATTGAAAATAATTTTGCAACTCCCACTAAAATACAATATAGAGGGGGCATATGGCTAAAATACAATGAAAAACCCACTACTTATAAAGAGGGAGAATAAATAATTCCTAATATTCAAAATAATACATTAAAAGAAAACATATTGACTCAATATAAAGTAAAAGGATAGTTCATATTCATTGTCTTCCTTACATCAATATACTTTAAGAAAATAACTAATGAGTGTATGGATGTTCAATACTATAAACAAGGGGATTTATTATGGTAGAAGTGTTGAAACATTATGAAACAAAGAGTATATGTTGGTTCCTACCAAAAAAACCCATCTCCTTCATACTAGGGATAAAAAAATGGTGTTTTATAACTATATAATTTATAAAATATGAAAATAATTTTGGGGGTTTATTTAAAAAAATGTCTTACTTTCCCTTATATTTTTATTTTTCTTTTTTAATTTTATCTTTTATAACTTCATTTCATGTTTCTTTATAAGTTTAAATATAAAAAGTGGTTGTACACTCTACTAAAAAAAATCTAATACAATCTAATAATAAAATAAAAAAAGGTTGGGCTTAATATATTAATTATCAATATGGTTAATTTTTATTTTTCCTTATTTATTGGTAAACAAAGTGGGAAATTTTTATAATCCTAATGATAAAAACATCATATTTTTCCCCTGATTTCCAAAAAAATATTAATTTATATTTTTCTACACCATATTTTATAATTCTACTAACATTATTATGTTATGAATTGAAACTATTATTTAAAATAATTATAATGGAAAAAGAATAAAATAGATGACAACAAGAGAGTTGTAGGTGTTTTTTAAGTTATAATTTTTTGGTGTTTTAAATCATTTTGTCTTGAGATGAAATGGAATAAATTTCATATATAAATCATTGATCACTAATGGTTAAATTGTTTTAAACTTAATTTTTAATTCATATGATTTATGATATGAAATCATTAATTTATTATTTATTTAAACTTGTGATGAAATTTTAATAAAATATGAATCCCATGTTAAAGATCATTATCCATATCATATTCATGTAACTGGGGAAATCCTAAACCATTGTTTCACATTCATTAAAATTCTTTATTTCTTAATGAAACTTGATACATGTTGTAAAAATCAATAACTTACTATAAATTTTTTCCAATACTCAATGAGTTTATATATTTTAAAATGATGAAGGAATTTTTTGTTATTCAATGATCCATTTTTTGTATCTATTTTCAACCTACATTGGTAATAGTATTTAAATTCTTAAAGACTAATAGAATCCTTGTTTGGATCCAAATTATAAACTAAAATCCCAAACCACCTTATAATTGAGTTTGATGAAATATTGGCAGTAAGAGCTAGATATGGGAGAGTAAATCAACTCTTAGGATTTCTTTATATGTAGTGCATTTTTTGGAGGAGAATGTTTTAGAAATATACATAAATAATTTCTAGTGGAAGTATACACTATTGATTTATGCTTAAATTTCCTCAAAGTCTAAAATAATAGTTCTGAAGAAATTGTTTTAAAATGTAGAAATAAGTGAACGTATATATTTTGTAAATGAATTTTTGTTATTTTTAATTGATTAGAGTCTAGAATATATGAAAAAATTTAAGGGGTGATATAATTTGTGTCAATATTATCCTACTAAAAGATAATTCTTCATGAGATTAAAATTATTAACATATGAATTTTACATAGATTCCAAAGTCCTCTTTCTTTTCTTTGATTTCAAAAAACTAAACTTCAATTCCATGAACTATTTTTGTAACGACCTGAATCCGGAGCCCCTCCACTGGTGCCCCATACCCAGTTCGCCACATGACCTCAAGCATGTTTCCCCAAAATCCAGAGGCTTCCGAGTAGCAGTGAGGGCCTTGGTGAGTCGGTGGGGAAACTATGCCCTCATTCGGTAAAGTATACAGCGGAAAAACAACCAGACATGATAGAAGAAAAAATCAACATCATACAACAATTGATGTAAATAGTAGAAGCAATGGATCAATAATAATAATGATGAAACATGGTACATATGTCAATGGAAAGTAGTAAAAAACCCAACGTGCTGAAGTACAACTAAAAACAAAGTGCAAATAAAACAAAGTAAACTCCTCAGCATTTCATGTCTCGTCTCGGTCCCATTCTCTCTAGCTCTAGTGAATCAAGAACCCGAAGTAGAAGGGAGCTTACCCTTATCTATACCTGCAGCAACATAGTCTTCTTGGGCCCAAAAGCATGGCCCAAACAAGGTGTGAGATACAATCCCAGTAGGCAATCACCCAAATATCTATGCCTAATAGTCAATGAATACATGGCAGTAATAAAAAAAGAAGCAGTAAACAGGAACACAAGAAGCTACAATCTACAGTTCTAACAAAATAAGTACATAAGTATACAGTCAGCAACAAAGGAAAAAGGTAACCCTCTGGCTAGCTCTCACAGACTAACCCCTATGGTTCAACCTATAAGTACTAGAAACCCTCTAGTTGGAACACACATTCTCACCCCTCTGGTTTAGTTATGAAAATAAATATACTCTCTGGGGAAGCACTCACCGTAAATTCCCCCTATAGTCTCGTATGGTACTAAAGGCTCTCTGGGGAAGCACTCAATGTCAATTCCCCTTGTGGCCCGTGTCAAGGAACTACAGACTCTTTGAGGAAGCACTCAACGTCAATTCCCCCTGTGGTCTCGCATCGTATTTAAAGACACTCTGGATAAGCCCTTACGTCAATTCTCCCTTTGGTCTACTACTCTAGGTTCTCACAATCCTGAGTGAAAATAAACATTCTCAGCATGCGTGTATTGTCCAAGTAAACCTCAAAAACTAGTTGGCTATCATTATAAGGCTCAACAACAATAAAATAGCAGTTCCACTATCCTACGGCTAGGCATGGCAACTAGAAAAATTCCAAACAGGAAGAAAAAACATGGCAAAGTATCCTGAGCACAAAATAAATTACTCTACTTACAAGCATAAACCTCTACTACAGTAATCAAGCAAGGAAGGAAAACAACAGGGGAAAACAGGAAACCCACAATTCCCCACCCAAGGGAATTTGTGGAATTTTCACAAAATACTCATCGACTTTCAACAGAAAGGAACAAACCACCTACCTCGATCCTAGGAGATCTATATATGTGAATCATGATGCTTTATTCTCCTTAGAATGTCGTAGATCTGAGAAAACGCACAAAACTCTCAACCCATGATAACTCGGAAACAAAGAGGAATTAGAAAACGAACCTCAAGCAGAAGGAAGATCTTATCGCTCCGATTCCAATGCAATCGACCATGCTCGAATCGGGGAACTGACTAAGGGGTGGGAGCTCATCAACGATTCGGCCATACCAGTCACTCTCGGATGAATGGGACCTAGAAGGAGGTATTTATGTGCATCAGGCGCGACCCTGATTCATTTAGTAAAAAAAGAAAGTACATGGCGTGTACTTTTAGAGTACACGGCATGTACTGGGACTTTTTTGTACTCCACCAAAATCGGCCTCCACATCACCCATACACACAGTGTGTGTGACCCGGGCACGGCCAGCACACGGATTCGAGCCGGGGAAGAGTACACGGCGTGTACTCAGAAAGTACACGGCGTGTACTTTGAAAATTTCCAGAAAGTTCATTTTTCTTAAAAAACTCTAGAATATGGAAAAACATACCTGAAATAAAGATCCAGGTTCTTACAAACTTCCCCCCTTAAAGAAATTTGTCCCCGAATTTCCCTAACGTGGCGTAGAAGAAGGATTCCCGAACAGCTCCAGCCAGTGTGATCGTACATAGGTCTCCCTTTCCCAGGCCCTGTCCTGTACTCGCTCGTGCTGCCATAGCACCCATACCAGAGGAATAGATTGCCCACGGAGAACCTTTGTACTGTGGTTAACAATCTAGATAGGATGCTCCTCGAATGACGCATCTAATTCAAGTTCAACCACCTCAGGATGAAAGACATGAGATGGGACAGAAAAGTAAAGTCGGAGCTGAAAGACGTGGAAGACATTGTGCATGGCCTGGTACCTCTGAGGTAGCTGCAACCGATAGGTGACCGGACCTACTCTCTCCAAGACCTAAAATGGCCCGACGTGCCACGATGAAAGCTTACCATGTCCTTGAATACTATTGTGTCCAAACCTCGGTGCGGCACGCAGGAAAACCTGATCCCCGACCTCGAACTCCAAAGGTCATCGCTGCTGATCAACATAAGACTTATGTCGAGACTGTGTTGTAGCCATCCTCTTCTGAATCAGATCTCACTGCTCTGAGGTCTCTTAAACGAGACGAGGTCCCAGCAAAGCTGCCTCTCCTGCCTCCAGCCATCACAAGGGTGATCGGCATGGCTTACCGTACAAAGCCTCTTATGGTGTCATCTGAATGGTCTCCTGGAAACTGTTGTTGTAGGTGAACTGCACCAGAAGAATATGCTTCTCACAAGAACTAACAAAGTCTAGAATGAAGGCTCGGAGCATATCCTCAAGCACCTAGATCGTGCACTCGGACTGGCCATCAGTCTGGGGATGGTATGCTATACTCAAAATTTCTTGTGTTCTCAAGGCCTTCTGAAGTCCCTGCCAGAACCAAGAGGTAAAGCACACATACCTGTCTGAAACAATGGAGTGTGGAACTCCATACAGACGAACGATCTCTCCGATGTAAAGTAATCCTAGATCATCAACACTGAAGGTCTCCTTAATCGGAAAGAAGTGAGAAACCTTCCTGATCCTGTCGACAACAACCCAAACAGCATCGTTTTCCCAAGGCGTCCTCGGCAATCCTGTCACGAATTCTATTTCAACATCATTCCACTTCCACTCTGGAATGGGTAACTTCTTTAAAAGGCATGCTGGTCACTAATGCTCTTCTTTAACCTGCTGACAAGTAGAACACCTCATGACAAAACCAGAAATAGCTTTCTTCATACCTAGCCACCAGTATTGGCGATGAAGATCCTGGTACATCTTGGTGACGCCAGGATGAACTTCCCAAACAGAGGAATGAAAATCCTGAATCATCTCCTCGCGTATGTATGTTGGCACCCATACGCATCCTTGGAAATTAAATATCTCATCCTCACCCACTGTCCATCCAGGAAGAGGGTCATCGCCTTATACACCCTCCCGTAGGACTAAACCTTCTGAGTCTGATAGCTGCCTCATTCGTACTCGATTGAGAATTGTAGAGGTAATAGCTATAGAAGATAGGAAAGTCTGTCCCTGTCTATCATGCACCTCCAGATGCATCTTAGAGAATAGAGCAATGAGCTTCCACTCACTATTGGCTTCCTGAACTGCCTGAATCTGAGTTCTCCTGCTCAACGCATCTACCACTACGTTGCCCTTTCCCGGCATATAGGCAAGCTCTAAATCAAAAGAATGAAGATACTTAACCCACCTGTGCTGCATCAGATTCATATCACGCTGAGGGAATATGTACTTGATACTCTTGTGGTCGGTGAAGACCAAAAAGTTCTCTCCCAGTAGATAGTGTCTCTAACAGCATAAGGCATGAACAACAGCTGCCAACTCCAGATCGTGTGTAGGGTAGTTCCTCTCATGTGGCCTCAACTGCCGAGATCCGTACACAATGACTCCATCTCCCTACATAAGCATAGATCCTAGTCCGATACTTGAAGCATAACAATAAATAGTGAAGCTCTTGCCCAGCTCTGGCAAGACTAGTATCGGCGATAACGTCAACCTCCCTTTCAGCTCTTGAAAGGCTGACTTGCAAGAATCTGACCATAAGAACATTGACCCCTTCTTGGTAAGACCTGTCAAAGGTGCTGCTAAATGGGAAAAGTCCTTAATGAAGGGTCTGTAGTATCCATACATCCCTAGAAAACTTTGTACCTCAAAGACATTCTTCGGCTGCTCCCAGGAAACTACAGCTCTCACTTTCTCTGGGTCCACAGATACTTCTTCCTCTGAGATGATGTGACCCAAGAAGTGAATATGATCCATCCAAAACTGGCACTTCGAGAGTTTAGCATACAACTGATGCTCTCTTAGTGTACTCAGAATGATCTCAAGATATATGGCATGGTCGTGTTGAGTGTGAGAGTACACCAAGATATCACCCACGAATACCACGATGAAAGATTCCAAGTAAGGATGGAACACTCAGTTCATCAGTGCCATAAAAACTACAGGCACATTCGTGAGACCGAACGGCATGATTGTATACTCGTATATACCATACCCACTTCTAAAGGATTTCAGAGGTATATCTGATGGTCTAACGCGCAATTGATGATAGTCGGACCTCAAATAGATCTTCAAGAACACTCGGGCTCCTCGAAGATGATCGAAAAGGTCATCAATCCTCGGCAAAGGATATTGGTTCTTGACCATCAACTGGTTCAACTTCTGATAATCCACACAAAGTTGAAGGGTACCGTCAGACTTCTTTGCAAACAGGACAGGTGAACCCCAAGGAGAAGTACTGGGTCAGATGAATCTCTTATCCTGCAACTCCTCCAACTGCTTCTTGAGCTCCTGCAACTCTGGTGTAGCCATCCTATAAGGAGGAATGGACATTGGTGCCGCTCTTGTCATGAGATCAATAGAAAAGTCTACCACACACTCTGGAGGGAAACCTGAGAAGTCCTCTGGAAAGACATCCCTTATCTGATCCACCACTGGAGGAAAGTCTATCTATGGAGTCCCCTGATCATCTAGATAAAGACTAGCAATATGGGCTGTCACCCTTCCTAGCCCATGATGCTCGAGTCCTGCTCGACTCGCCTAAACATCATATTCGCCTCTATGAAGAAAATATTCATCCTCTGGTGAAACGAAACTCACTCTACAGCAATAACAGTCGAAGACTTCCTGGAAGGGAACCAACCAGTCCATCCTGAGGATGACATCATAGTCTATCATCTCTAGGACATAAGGATCCCATAAGAAACGATACCCTGCAACCTCGAGAGGGCACTCTCTACACTGGCGTACACTAGATGTACTCATTCCCAAAGGTTTGTCTAGTGTCAGCGAGTCGGCAGAAGAAAATATGCAGAGCCTAAGGCTCTCTACGATAGCAACAGAGATAAAGCTATGTGTAGAGCCTGTATGGAAAAGGGATAAAGATAAAACTGAGGCTACTAAAATCATATCTCGAATTGTAGAGGGGTTGGGATCCTGCTTCTGATAGGTCTTCTCCACAGCGAAAGACAGGCCTGCACGGTGGCCCTACGCCCCTGGTTGACCACTCTGATCTAAGCCTCCCGGCTGGTGCTAAGGGACTGGTGGCTGACCGCCACAGCCTCGACCTCCACCTCAACCTGAATGGCCGGAAGAACTCCAGGTCCCTTACTTGTGAGAGACTGGGGGGGCTACTACTGAACGAGGAGTCATGGAAGAACCCCGGTCACCAGCAGATGGTGAGAAAACCTAGCGGAAATGCTAAAGGTGACCCATCTTGTCGTAAGATTAGCACTCCATGGGGTCCCTCTGGCACTACAGCCTCATGTGCCCGGACCAGCCACACTGGTAGCATGTCACATGGCTTCCTGATGATGTATCATGCTTCCTCAGGTCACCATGTGTAGACTCTCTACGGCGCTTCTTGCTGTCATCTAGAGGAAGACTAGCTCTGGAAG
This sequence comes from Viscum album, assembly GCA_963277665.1. Taxonomy (NCBI): domain Eukaryota; kingdom Viridiplantae; phylum Streptophyta; class Magnoliopsida; order Santalales; family Viscaceae; genus Viscum; species Viscum album. Next base: position 607,803,642 of record OY728133.1, on the reverse strand, counting down.
TAGAACCGCCCTAGTTCACAGCTCCAGAGTCTCTCATATTGCGCTCCGCAATTAGTGCCTGGTTGACGATGGAAGTGATGGAAGTTAGCTGGAAGATGTTCTCTTGCGATCAGATCTCCCTCCTGAGGCCATCCTCAAACTTCCTTTCTAAGAACACCCCACTTCCATCCCTGAGGGGTGTGAAACACTTCCGCTCGGTGAAGCGAGAGGAATACTCCATGACAGAGAGAGTACCCTGCACTAAGCTCATGAACTCCCCAGCTCGATCGGCCCCCAGGGTCTCTGGGTAGAAGTAGTCATAGAACACGCGCTGGAACTCCTCCCAATCCATAGCCTGTTGTTGACCCGCCTGTGAGATCACGTCCCACCACCTCTTGGAGGAGTCTCGGAGAATGTAGGTGGAGAGCTTGACTCGCCTCTCTGAAGGTGTCTCCAGATGCTCGAGGATAATCAGCATGGCCTCCATCCATGACTATGCAGCCTCAGGTCCTCCTTCCCCTGAGAATGTGGGAGGATGCTGCTGCTGAAAAACCCATTTCAAGTCTTCCATAGTTGTGGTAGGAGGCAGCGCTCCATGGAAGGCATGCATCATCGTCATGAAACCTTCCCTGAACTGTGCATCATCACCTACAACTGGTATACCAGTCGGTGCCAAGGCTGTCCTGACTAGAGGATCGGCAGGAAGTCCCTGATCAGCCCTCTCTAGCATCTGATCACTTCCTGATGACAGACGTATGACCGTAGGACATCTTGGAGGCATAGCTCTGAAAGATCAAAGGTACACCTTAGATAAGTAAAACAAGGACAGAGAACACAAGAGTCCAAAATGGAAACAGGGGATGGGGAACACACAAGTTTAAAAAAAACTCGACTACACAGCATGTATATAAACTACACGGTGTGTTTTCTCAAGCCAATGACATGGGAGTGTACTCATGCCCTACAAGTCGTGTACACCTCAAACTACACGGTGTGTTGCACCCACACGCGACATGTACTTGAAAACTATTCCCCTTCCTGAGTCCCTTACACAGCTAACCCATACGGTTTTCTTCAACTAAGACTACACGGCGTGTTCCCTATGGACACGGCGTGTAGTGGACAAGGCTTTGACAGCCCGTGTTGTTAAAAACACGGTTGTCTACACGGCTGAACCTTACACGGCGTGTTCCAAAAAAACATGGCATGTATAGGCAAGGTGAAATCATCCTGTGTTGTTCATGACACGTCCAGGTACCTGGAAAGACTACACGGAGTGCTCCAAGAGAAAAACGGCGTGTCTGAGAGAAGGTCATGCTGACCCGTGTTGTTCTTGACACGGTCGGGTTCCTGGAAGGGACTACACGGCCTGTTCTATTACTACACGGTGTGTGCTACTCGAGCTTCCCCGACCCGTGTTGTTAGTGACATGGACATGTACACTGCTCATTACTACACGGCGTGTACCTACCATACACGGCGTGTTCCTAAAGTTACTTTCACGGCACCATGTTCTTCTCACACGGTCAGTAACATGGCCTGAAAACTACAAGGAATGTATCCAAAAAGTACAAGCCATGTATTCTGGGTTTTTTTGGGTAGTAGCTCAGAAACTGAACAGAACCCCAAAAACACTAAAAACAAGGCAAATAGGTTCCAAATTCTGATTCGTGAGGTCCCATACACCCCGCGAATCAAATCTTGTAATTTCCTATAGTTACATACAAGGGAAAAACAACATCTCTCTAACATAAAAGCAGTGATTCTATCAATCATCTATCACAACAACATGCATAATCTACACAGAGTCTGTCACAATAGCATGCAATCACTAATGCACCCAAGATGGCATGGAAAGAATGCATGGCATGTGATTTCTAGAAGTTCCTATATGATGCATGAGATGGCATACCCTCATCCCATCGGGTTGCGATAGAAATAGAACTGAAATTTCAAAATAATAACCGCACAAGTCATGTGAATCACTCTAGGTGAAAACATATCAACCAGAAAACTCAAAACCAGAAAACTTCAATTAACGAGGTAGTATGGCTTTTCCCTATACACGGGATAGCTCCTCCCAATAACTGATTAAAACCTAGTACCGAGTTCATCCTATCCCTGGCTAAAGTCTCCAAATAGTAAATAAAGAGAAAAGAACTCCTCTAATGCCACTTTGTAACGACCTGAATCCGGAGCTCCTCCACTGGTACCCCGTACCTGGTTCTCCACATGACCTCAAGCGCGTTTCCCCAAATTCCAGAGGCTTTCGACTAGCAGTGATGGACTTGGTGAGTCGGTGGGGAAACTATGCCCAAATTCGGTAAAGTATATAGCAGAAAAACAACCAGACACTATAGTAGAAACAATCAACAGCATACAACATTTGAAGTAAACAGCGGAAGCAATGGATACATAATAATAATGATGCAACATGGAACATATCTCAATGGAAAGCAGTAAACAACCCAACATGCTGAAGTAAAACTGAAAACAAAGTGCAAAGAAAACAAAGTAAACTCCTCAGCATCACAAGCCTCAGCTCGGTCCCATGCTCCCCAGCTCTAGAGAATTAAGAACCCAAAGTAGAAGGGTGCTTGCCCTTATCTATACCTGCAGCAACGTAGTCTTCTTGGGCCCAAAAGCATGGCCTAAATAGGGTGTGAAATACAATCCCAGTTGGCAATCACCCAAATATTTGTGCCTAACAGTCAATGAAGACATGGCAGTAATAAAACAAGAAGCAGTGAACAGGAACACAAGCAGCTACAATCTACAGTTCTAACAAAAGAAGTACACACGTAAACAGTCAGAAACAAAGGACAAAGGTAACCCTCTAGGTAGCTCTCACAGCCTAACCCCTATGGTTCAACCTATAAGTATAGAAACCCTCTAGGTGGCACACACAGTCTCACCCCTCTGGTTCAGTTATGAAAATTAATATACTCTCTGGGGAAGCACTCACCGTTAATTCCCCCTATAGTCTTGTATCGTACTAAAGGCTCTCTGGGGAAGCACTCAACGTTAATTCCCCATGTGTTCCATGTCGAGGAACTACATACTCTCTAAAGAACCACTCAACTTCAATTCCCCCTGTGGTCTCACATCATATTTAAAGACACTTTGGAGAAGCCCTTATGTCAATTCTCCCTTTGGTCTACTACTCTAGGTTCCCACAGTCCTGAGTGAAAATAAACATGCTCAGCACGCATGTATCATCTAAGTGAACCTCAAGAACTACTTGGCTATCATTCTAAGTCTCAACAGCAATAAAGTAGAAGTTCTACTATCCTACAGCTAGGCATGGCAACTAGAAAAATGCCAAACAAGAAGAACAAACATGGAAAAGCATCCTGAGCACAAAATAAATTACTCTACTTACAAGCATAAACCTCTACTATATCAATCAATCAAGGCAGGAAAACAACAGGGGAAAAACAGGAAACCCACAATTCCCCACCCAATGGAATTTGTGGAATTTGCACAAAATACTCATTGACTTTAAACAGAAAGGAACAAACCACCTACCTCGATCCTAGGATATCGATATATGTGAATCACGACTCTTGATTCCCCTTAGAACATCATAGATCTGAGAAAAGGAAAAAAACACTCAACCCACGATAACTCAGAAATGAAGATTAATCAGAAAACGAAGCTCAAGAAGAAGGAAGATCTTACTGCTGCGATTCCAACGCAATCGACCATGCTCGAATCGGAGAACAAAAAAAGGGGTGGGAGCTCATTGAAGATTCAGCTGTACGGGTCACTCTCAGATGAACGAGAACTATAAGGAGGTGTTTCTGTGCATCATGCGTGACCCCGGTTCATTTATTAAAAAAAAGTACACGATGTTTACTTTTAGAGTACACGGCGTATACAAGGTCTTTTCTATACTCCGCCAAAATCGGCCTCCACGTCACCCCTACACACTGTGTGTGTGGCCCTGGCACAGACAGCACACGGCTTCGAGCCGGAGAAGAGTACACAGCGTTTACTCCTAAAGTACACAGCGTGTACTTTGAATATTTCTAGAAAGTTCATTTTTCTTAAAAAACTCCAAAAAAAGGAAAAACATACCTAAAAAGAAGATTTGTGTTCTTACAATATTTTATGAAATAAAATAGGGATATCATATTATAAGATAACCCTCGATTCATAGTGTATGAAATGACATGAACATGCTTCTATCATAGAATATGATTGGTGTATTTCATAGTGTATTATATGCTAGTGATATGGAATATCAAGTGATTGGATTCTGCCACATCACACACATGTTTTCATTTTGTTATTAATAAATTGGTTGATTCATTTATGGTTACAAAAAAATTATAATAATCATTTTAAATGTTTAAAAATTTATATTTCCCCATCAAAAAAATGTTACTGTAAAGTATGTTTACTACCAAGTGTTAGTAACCTTTGTTTAAATCCCTTTATTGAATGAAGGAATCCTATATAAAAGGATGGGATCCATCTTTTAAGGGTTTAAGTTCTTTTTAATCCATAATAGAAGTTCTATTTTTCTTTATTTTTTATTTATCTTCATAGATAAAGTGCTAGCACACTTTTTTTATTCACAATTCCTCTCTTAGCACCTAAGAATCCTAGTAGTTAGTGTCCTCTCTATGGAAGTAAGAGTCTAAGAGATATTGATTGATGATATACATAAAGAAAAAACTATCATGTTTGATAGAGATATATATTATTTTGATAAATTTACACTTATTATTATTTATATTCTTCAGACAACATATTGATTTAGAATGATATATTTGTCATATATAGTTGTTTTCTTCCACTGTAACGGTCATTTGATGATCCTAAAAAACCCATTAGTGTTATTAGATCAAATGATAAATGATTTTTTATTATTAGGAACTCTCTCACATGAACATATAATGAAGTGTGGCTCACTCCCAAGAGTTCCATTGCTAATTCAAAAAGTTTCATATCCCAAGTGTTAGGGAAATAGAGTGATTTGATAGTTTTGTAAATATTTCACCATGGGAATGTCCACATGAGGGAAGGTATTCCTACCACCCATCAGTGGTATCAAATTCATGATCATCAATGAATCAATATTTTATTTAACTTATTTTTTGAAGAAACTTTGTATCATAATATGCTTTAGTCTATATCCTAATATATTATATAACATTTTTGAATGTCGACCATCAAATCATTAGATTTATCAACATGAAATTATTTTATAGGATATCATTATATACATTGCCCAGTCATAGGGTAGGAATAGTGTGTATCATAAGTTAAGATATAGTGAAAAGAAACAATTTTATTATTTGTTGTATGCTATGATATAGGTAATATTTTATTCTATGACTAAAATTGGGGTTCTCTAAAAATAGAGCATCATTCTATAATAATGGTCCAATATATATCATAAAATATGACAGACACCATATTAAATAATCATAAGGTTTATAAGAAGATTTGTAAGGGTAACACTATAGATAACCTTTATATATGTGTGGCCTAGTAACCTTTATTCTTTCATCTTCCACAAAAATGAAATGTTAGGGTTACCTGCAATATATAAGGGTGACTCTACTCATAAGTAAGGGTCAATTTTTCCATATCTAAGAGCTTATTTACATATATTTAATAGTATATTTTTCTATATGTCAGATTCAATTTTCTCAATATATAAGTGTTACTAAATACATAAGGGCTATTACAGTTACATGATATTTCTTATTTTAAGTTCCAAATCTATTCATGACTTAAAATTGATAATACATGTTATACCCTAGTCCCACAATGCACCCTAAGTGGTGGGTGAATTACGGTAATGGAATTTATTCTTCTCTTCAGATTAAATTTGATATTATCTTCATACTGGAAAAGAAAACTTGAATATGATTTCAATCTCAAACAAATGAAAAAATATTTTTATATCTCAACCTGTGATCCACTTAAACAGTGCCTTGAGCCAGTTGGTCACATAACCTTAAGTGTACCTCCCTGTATGCCAGAGGATGCCGACTAGTATGGAGGGTCCAATGACGGTACAGTGGGGAGACTATAACCTATAAGTTAGTACTAAATATAGTGTAATAATAATAAATAATTTAATAGTTAATGGAGTATAATTGAAAGGTAGAAGAAATAAATCATCCAAATAAAAATAAATAACCAAATCCATAAAATACATTATATACAAAATTAAATCATGTCACTACCAAAATATAAATAAGAATACAATAGTGGGAATAAAATTCATTAATTAAAAAATGAATTAAATCCCAAATTCTATCTTCATGAGAGTCATGATAACTGGATAAGTATTATTATCCTAAACTCCCATATCTAAGAATAACAACAATAAATACAAATCTATATCTAGACCATGAATCCCTGAGGTGTGTAAGGGTACTAAAAAAATCCCAATTAAGGTGTGATATAAACTCAGTAGACCACCACCAATGGTCTCTAATGTTATCCATCTAGTGAATATAAAATAAATTAGTGAGCATGCATGATAAATAAATTAGTGAATAAATAATTGTAAAAAAATTGATCTCATGTTCCTCAAAGAACACCTGGATGACCATACCTATTTCATCCTAAGTCGGAATATCTATAAAATTCCATCATGTATATATATATATATGTAAACACAAATATATATATATATATATATGAAAATATATACATGCATCGATGAGGACCTGAGGCATAATTTCAATACATCCATATAATAGAAGTACAAAATTCACTTATTTAATTAAATAATCAGCCAAAATATCCAAACTAGTGGACATATCCAAGGTTATAAAATTATAACATTCAAATAAGAATTAGGGTAATCCCATGATATCCATGTATAATGTGATCAAGTAGGTAATAAATACCATTTTTCTATAAACCCCTGGAAATAATTCCAACTTGTTAATCAGTGTATCTCTCAAGTCATAATGTAAATCATTTAACCAATGAGATCATCCAAATAATTCTATATAAGGAACCCATGAATCACTCCACTATTTATTACAATTCATTTAACCAACAATACTATCCATGGAGTTCCATATAAGAAACCCAATTATCTCCCATATCCTAACATAATTAATTTAGCCTTTGAGCCTATTCAAAGTATTCCATGTAATAAACCTGAGTGTTTATCATGGTACATGTAGTCTCAATTAGCCTATATGACCATCCAAGCAATTATGTATGAGGAAATGAGTATTAATAAAGGTGTACATAATTAATTCAACCTATGATCCAATCCATTTAATTCTGTAGAAGTAACCTAAGTATCACTCAAGGAATAATACAATGCATCTAACCAATGAGTCGGTATATAGAATTACTACTTGAGAAACCAAGGTTTTCTCAAGGTGTGGTATAATTCATCTAACCAATTATATTAAAGTAACAATGAATGTCATGTTATTAAGCATGTGAGATCGAAATTCATGTACTAATAATAAATATGCCATGTTTTTAATCATGCCATAACACTATTGAAGTATGAATAATAAATCGGTCATGTATATAAGAATTCCATATCACAATTCAAGTATAATATTAATACAATTCCATTTAGAATTAATTAAGAATCCCATGGGATAATCTATGCACTTTATTATTTCAAATAACTCTATTTGATTGTCCCTTTTATTAAATAAGGCAGTTCACCTCATAGGTAGTTTTATCACAAAATGGGGCATGGTTATCATACCAACTATTTTAATTCAATTTAAAACTCTTAGTTGGAGTAAATCCAATACAACTTATTAAAGCGTAATATGAGATTTATAATAATAATAATTTACACAAACAAATCCCAACAGTGGTATATTTTTCTATACATGGAAAAAAAGTTAATGGTGTATAAGAAACACACACCAATGGGTGGTTTAAGATTAGGTGAACAACCTCTGATGGTTCTATTAAGAGAAAAATGACTATCCAATCTAAGGTGTTAGATTCTAAATAGAAAATACACATTTTAATTGAGTTGCATGGAAAATATAGTGCACGAAATAAGGGTTTATTTTATAAATTGATTAAAATTAATGGTAAAATCCATAGACCACCTACCTCATGCCTATGATGCTTCACTCATTAATTATTTAGTATTTTATTTGAACTAGTTTGAGAGAAATTAAGAAATCAATAAAAACCTTAAAAATAGGGAATATGATCTCACAAGTATTTATAATTACATTTGGTGAGATAAAATAATAAAATAGTATGATGAGATTGTAGACTAACTATTACACTTCCAATGCACCCAAAGGTTCTTGATCTTGTGCCTGATCATAGGACAACCATCCATTCCTAGGAGGAAGAGAGGTGATCTCCATGAGTGGGGAGATAAAATGAATTATTTAGGTGAATAAAATGATGTGGAAGGTTAAAATAAATCATTTATAGAGAGGTAATTTAAAAAATTTAATGAGGCACATTTTTTGGTTTCATGGTTTTCCAAACAGGGTGTCAACCATGTGGTAGTACTGCCTAAGGTGGCAGCCCCCTCACACGACTAGGCACACGGTTGGATGAACCGTATGTAGCCTGTGATGACCCAGACCCCCTTGGCCCCTTCCTTTGCCAAAATCCGGATCCCCGATCGGTGAGACCGATCGGTGTGACCGATCGGCGGAACCGGTCGACGTCACCCGGCCTTGCCAAGTTGTTCCAGTAACGCTCCTTTTTCGCAGATAGGGTTTTAAACCCTATTCTGCCTCATTTCCTAAAAACCCGAAACACGCACAAATGTTTAATTAAATACTGAATCGACTCATGAGTCGGTTTAAACCACCCAACACCTTTAATGACGAGTCAAGCCGCGTGGTCAACCCACGACTTCCACGTCTTACGCGGTTCCGCGTTTTCACCTCAACTGTCCCCGGCTCTTATAAACTAAGGGTTAGCCATGGTTTCTTTTTTCCTGGATCGTGACTTTTCACAAACAGATTCTGGAGCATCGGGACCGCCGCATCCTTATCCGTAAAGTTCCGCACGCCCGGCCTAAACGTCGATCTCCTATCAACAAGTAGGGAATTTCTCTCGTCTCTCACTTTTGTGTATCATGCGGGGTGGGCGTTATTTCGTTCCTATGGAATTGGTTGAACCAAACCTTAATAAAGATAATAAACGAAGTTCTAAAGAAATAAGGGGAAGGGGTTGTGATCGTTGATGGTGTTTTATATTTTGATGTTGTTTCTCCTATGACCATCTTGTTGAGTTGTGCTGGCTTGCGCCTCCTGAAAATCGAGGCCGTTGGTGGTCGTTGTTTGTGCACTAATAAACCCTGTTGATGTTTTAAATGGCTTGTTTGTGGTTGTAAACTCCTTCTGTGGTTGTGTGAATTTTGGGGGATGGGATTCCCTGTTGGTATGGTTTTGGTGGTTGTGATTTTGAGACCGGGCGGGTACTCATTTATATCACAAATTGGGGAGAGATCCTCTGTTGACAGAACCGGGTGCGAGTGTTTTGGTTGATCCATGATTTTGACGCTTTCCTTGGTTATGCTTATGGTAGTTTCCCAGTAGTGCTTAAAATCAAATGAACATTTTAACTGAACGTGAAACAAGAATGGGACAAATGGTTTTGTGGGCAAGGGTTGTGAACTGTGACTCGGACACAGTGGTGTTGTGTTCTGTAGGTTGGCTAGGAAAACCTAATCTTTGGGTGAGTGTTTGTTACCTATATCTATACTTGTAGCTTTGTGTTTCTTATTCGCGCCCCACCCAAGTTGAGCACTCAGTTCCGAACACCCCCATTTATGGGGGAAGGGTGTTTTTCCTAACACTATTCTCAGTGGCTGGTTATTAGCTCTTTTTCTGCTCCCTTTCCCGGATAGCCCAAGTATCTTCGGGCAGGCTGTGATGGCCTGAGGTCCATTATTAGCCCAAGAACCGTCGGGCGGGGTGTTGTGGTGGTTGGCCAGGTGTGTGCGGCAGGTGGTTTCCCAAGTGTCTTTGGGATGAGGCCCAGGTGTCTTCGGGCGTGGCAGTGGATCCTTTAGCCCAGGTGTCTTCAGGCGTGGCGGTGGTTGTTCTGGCCTAGGTGTTTGCAGGCATGGTTACATATGACAGTTGAGGCCCAGGTGTGTACGGGCGGGATTCGGCAGTGGGACTGCGTGTGGTTGTGGCCCAGGTGTGTGCGGGCGGGATTCGGCAGTGGGACTGCGTGTGGTTGTGGCCCAGGTGTGTGCGGGTGGGTGTGGCAGTGGGACTGCGGTGAGAATGGCAGGATTGGTCCGATGCGTAGGATGTCTCAATAATCAGTGGGAAAGTGGCGTGGGGTACCCAAACATCGATGTGCTCTTATTATATATATTACTTGACTTTCGTTATTTGGGGAGTGAGCCTTGGTGAGGCCTGGGATTGATAGTTTGCCTTGTTAGGTGTTTGGTTTACTCTTTTCTCACGGGACTTTAGCACGTTCCCCCACTTGTGCACGAGAGTCTTGGTTTTCCCTACTGAGTGTACTTGTATGCTCACCCTACGTATATAAAACTGCTTTCAGGTTTCCAGGAGGACTTCGGGGATCACGCATGACCTTACTAGCTCGGACCTTTGGAGCAGTTGCAGTTGTTGTTTTTCTTTTTGGTACTTACCTTGTAGTCACCTTTTTTGCACTTTGTGGATTTTACTTTTGAAACATGCATGTGGGAATGGTTTACTTTTGGCTTTACTTTTCTCTCTACCTTGGTGTTGTTGGGTTTTCTTCTCCTTATCTCTCGATCCTATAAAATAAAAAGGGTAATGCCTTCCATTTGAGAGAATTTTATATACCCTTGGTGCTAGTCGCCACTCCGGGACCTATTGAAGGTGGGTCTCGGGGGTCATTATCTCTCCTTCAACTTAAAGAAGGAAGGGCCTGACAATCTGCTGACCCTCCCCTCCTTTTGGTGAAGGCGGGTCGTGACAGAATGGTATCAAAGGTGATGGTTGAGAGATAGGACGGAGTCTGGAGTTAGGCACAGTGAGGATTGCATGGGATGGTAAGGCAACGGTGTTGGGTGACCTTGGAGCGTGAATTAGGCTAGGGAAGACCGGCTAGGACACGGGATTTTAGGGCCCCCCGTGATCCGATGCAAGGACTCTGGACCTATCGAACGACCAAGTGAGGCCACACTGATTGCAGGGTAGAGACCCTAGGAAAGGTACATGCATCATAATGACTTGTGTTCTTGTGTTTCTGGGATGTCTTGGAAATTAAGAATAAATTAAATCTTAAGAAGTTTTAAGAACGATATTCGGCACTACTTGGACTTAGGAATTCCTTGTTTACCTTGCAGCTATGGCACCTGGAAGGCGACCACGTGTGGTACAGGCGATCGAGGCCCCTGAGACTACTTTGGCCAATCGGCGGAGAGCTGATCAAGAGGAAGAGGATGACCAGTGGCAGAAGACTCTTCGAGCCTTCCAGCGACAGGCCCTCGAGAAGTATGAGGGCAGCACCTGCGATATGAAGACGGAAGGCTGGATAGAGGATCTAGTTATAGCCTTCGGCCTGATTCGGGCCCTGACCGAGTACTGGGTTCCTCTGGCTGTTATCCAGATGCGAGGAGCGGCACGTTAGTGGTGGATGCTTCACCTGGGGAATAGGAAAGAATCTGAGGTTGCTTGGGCGGATTTCGAGAAGGAGTTCCGGGCGGAGTTCCTCTCCTCGACAATGAAGGTGGAGAAGAGGCAGGAGCTACTCTCCCTCCAGCAAGGGAGCATGTCCGTGAGGGAACTTGGAATCAAGTTCAAGGACCTCCTACGTTTTTCTCCGGACCTCTTTCCCGATGAGGAGTCTCGGGCAAGACGTTTGGAGGAGTCGCTCCGACCCTCCCTCCAGTATGCTGTTTCCCCCTTTACCCTTCCGACATACTTAGAGGTACAGAAGAAGGCCGAAGTGGTGGAAAGGATGCATGCTCTGGGCGGAGTGTCACGAGAAGGGATCCAGCTGGGACCATCGAAGGGGAAGGCCGTCAGCACCAGGCCTCCAGCATCGGGACCCTCCAGGTTCCGACCCACAGGGAGCAGACCGCAGTAGTTTCAGTTTCGATCCCCCGGCCCACGTTCTTTCCCTTCAGTCTCGGGACCACGGTGCTTCATCTGCGGTAGCCCTGGACATCTCTGGAGTCAGTGCCCCGATCGGGTGCAGTACAGCAGTGGCAGTCATCCCCAGCTTCCGCCGTAGCAGCAGCTTCCATCCAGACCCTTCCAGCAACAGCAGCAGGGACAGCGAGCTACCGCTCCTCCGCAGGCAGACATAGGAGGAGGAGGCCGACCTCAGGGCGCTCCCCAGGGAACTCGACCAGGGCGTGGTCGGGGAGGTGGTCGACAGCCGAGGGGCAGGGGAGCTGGGCGTGGACAGTTACACACCGTAGAAGCAACAGTTCCAACAGGGCCAGAGGTTGTTCGAGGTACGATCAATGTGTTTAGCACTCTTGCTTATGCCTTGTTCGATACCGGAGCTTCGCACTCCTTTGTTGCACCCAGTCTAGCCCGTGCCTTGGGTCTAGATGCCGAGAGACTTCCAGTTCCCCTGGTGTTGAGCACACTAGTTGGTGGTCAGACCGACTTGCTGTTCATTTGTCGGGGATGTAGACTGATGTTAGGGCCGCATCAGTCGGTTAGGGATCTCATTCTGATACAGATTCAGCCGTACGATGTCATCCTAGGCATCGACTGGCTATTTTCTGTGTGTTCCGTCATCGACTGTTTCCAAAGAAGGGTGGTGTTCTCAAGTTTGGACGGCCAGCGTGTTACCTTCACCGGAGAGCGGAGCTGTCTGAAGGGAAACAGGAGGGAGGAACCTCTCCTCTACTTGTTGACCGAGCTGACAGTGGAATCAGTAGATGCTGAAATGGTGGAAGTGACAGAGATCGTCCGTGAGTTTATGGACATCTTTCCTGAGGAGGTGACGACTCTACCCCCTCGACGTGATATCGAGTTCGGGATAGACCTGCAACCCGGCTCTCGTCCAATCTCGATGGCTCCTTACCGGATGGCACCTTCGGAGCTGCGGGAGTTGCGGATACAGATTGACGATCTGATGAAGAGGGGTTATGTTCACCCAAGTGCGTCACCGTGGGGTGCTCCGGTCTTGTTTGCAAAGAAGACAGACGGAGGTCTTAGGCTGTGCATAGACTACAGGAGGTTGAATGAGGTGACGATCAAGAATCGCTACTGTAACAGCCCAAGATTTTATAAAGAAATATTCTTTTTAATTTTATTAATGTCTTGTGTTGTACGCTACACCAAAAGGAGCTTGCACAACACGCATCCTTGTCTTGCCTTGCATTACACGCAATCGCGACCTTCCTCGATAGCGTGTGTAATACGCAATACTGAGTTTCACTAAACAACGATGTGCTATTAAAATATTATTAAAACTAGCCGTTATGAATAGTAATAACCACTTTTTAAAATTCTGTAAATCTTATTTTTCAAAATGAACTTCATTGTTGGATTCGGAGTATCGAATTTAGCCTAAGGTGAAATTTTGGTACTTTTCGGATAACTTTCATATTCTGATGAATAGTGAAAATTACTAAATTATACTTAAAAAACAACTTTTTTAATCGAAATAATTAATAGTGATAAATCATTAATTTGAGTGGTTTTAAAGTATATTTAGAATATATTTTTACAATTTAATACAATGTTGGTCATTGGATGTAATTTCACATTTAAACTAGACATAAACAAGTGTCAATCTTTTGATAGATATTGTTTCTTAAAAACACGCTATTTGTTTTAACAGCGGGATTTAATTATAAAATTAATTAATGCAACTTTTATGTTATGAATTTGGTAAAATAGACTTCATTTTTGATTTCGGAATATGAAATATAGCTTGGGATGAAATTTTGGAATTGTTCTGAAAAACATCAATTTTTGATGAATAGTGAAACTACTAAGTGGTAGGTTAAAAACTAAATTTTGCATAAAACTTAATTTTACCGCTTCTGTGAATGGAATTTCGAAAATCCGAGAGACACGGTTAATATCAAGGACTAAAATGTGGTTCAATGAGATGAAAATAATTTTTTGGTGAATAGTAACTTTTTACTTTTTTTACCACGGTTAATAGTAAATAGGGTAACTAAGGGTAAATATGATATTAATATTACCCTAACACATGTCCTAATTCTATTGGACAAGTGTAATTCGACCAAAAACAAACTTAGGAATAAAATATGACCATTTAGGCCCACTTGGATTAGATTAGGACATTTATTATTAATTTATTTAAAGAAGGGTTAAAATAGTTAAAATCAAAGTTTAATAAGTAAATCATTTTTAATATGGGGTTATACATAAGATAAATTCGACTATAAATATTCATTAGAAAGCTAAAAAGATTTCCTACATTATCGTATTTTATTTGTAATTTTTAGACATCAAATAATATAATTTATTTATGACACAAAGATGATGCAGTAATTATCTTATTAATGAAATATTGACATAATTGATAATATAAATACCAAAATAAATGTAATTTAAGACTTTTTATGAATTCCAATAATTTTCTAGGTTACTATGATATATTATTGTTGATTTAATCAACTTGGTTCGAACATATAATTCTGTTGTGACTTTCACAAAAATCATATATCAAATAGTGTCAAAATTGACACAAAATAGTTTTTAAATCAAATATTATATTATTAATTGTTATTTTATTCCTAAAAATCTAAGGTTCGGCCAAATGACTTAGATAAGGATATATATATTAATAATAAACAATTTGGGGTTCGTTTGGAATGTTATAGTAAGTGTATTAACCATATAGTGTAAGAAAACAAAAAGACACGGTAAAAGTTAAATTATTTAACTTAGAGTTAAATCTAATTGATAAGGTTAAAATAATAACCTAAACTTGTCTAAGTCCTATTGGTTGATAGGATTTCGACCCATCCCCACTTTAGCTTCGAAATAAGACCCTTTGGAACCATTATAAACCGATTTTGACTTTAATATAAAATAATATTTTGAGATATTCCTAAGGTGCCCCTCTCCTCCCCTATAAAAGGACACCTCCTCCCCCTCCTCCTCACACCAATTTGAGCACTCAAGCTCGGCCAAACCCTTCCAATTTCTCCTCTCCACTTCCCTAGAAACATCCTAGAGGTTCTGGTCTTCCTCCAAGACCAATTTTAGTGCCCTAAGAGGAGGTCTCAAAGAGGCACTTCAAAGAAGAGGTAATTACCGTTACCAATTCTTTCATCTTTATTTCTTCTTCCACTTCTTCTTCTTAGGTTGTTTCATTATGAAGTAATAACATCAGTATCACTCATATACTGATATGTTATTATAAGTATGAAACAAACCTATTTCACCATCTATCCATCCTACGGAAAAAGAAATCACCGCGCGTGCGTACGTACGGAATATCGTCTCCACGCCGTGGTGTAAGCTATTTTCCACCACCACCTTACATGGATGGGTATAATGGTGTAAAGAATAACTATACATAGTTATTAAAACATCATATTGATTCTGATATATTGTATAATCCACTCCAATTCAATTCAATATTTATAGAAATGATATCATCGCTCGTGCGTACGTACGGACTACCGTCTCCACGACGCGATGAGATTCATTCTCCATGTTAACCATTGATTATAAAGTATATATAAGAAATAATAATGAAATATATGACATTATAAAGCTACTGGATTTATGTATATATATATATGTATGTCATCTACTTACTTCAATTTCAAGACAATAAGGAAAGTAAAACAGCGTTCATGCGTACGTACGGACTACCGTCTCCATGAATGGTGTTTTTCATCTATCTATTATATATATATATATACTGAATATATATGATATATAAATCATATTTTATATTCTGGAAGTAAGTAAATCATGATATAAGTAATAGTGATGTCAAGAACAACAAGTCAAAACACCTAAGATAAATGAAACGATTTTACCCAAAACGCTTCTTTAACATGGAATTTACAAAAGAACGGGTAATATAATGTCATAAGTGAACCATATATGATATCATAACAATGAATATGATTCTGTAATAAGTCAATAACATGATTTAAATCATTATACAGGAGTTTCGGACACTTACAAAGAAAGTCGGACCTAAGGTAAGGGAAATATCACAATCTCATTTTTATCCGAGATTGTTTATTCGTAAGTATTTACTGGGGTGTATTTTATCATCCACATCCATGTTCCCTCAACATGTAATATTATTTCCATCCTTCTAAAATAGTTTATATCCAATTTTACCCTTCGGTAAGTTTTTTTGTAAAAGATATGAAAGGAATCTTTTGTCGTTTTTCATACGAGGTACTTTTTGACTTTTCTGACAAAAGTACGAAAAATGTTTTTTTTAACTTATACGGCACGAACGGATTTCTACTGTTTTATAAAGACTTATTTTCATGAAGCTTCCTCTAAAAGATTTCATGACTATTTTCAATAAAATCTCTTTCTTTTAAAATTGCATGATGTTTTGTGAAAAGAAATTGATTTTGAAGAAGAAAGGATATTTTCCTCAAGAATTCAATTCAAGTGTTTTATCAAAATTATTTTCCATCTAAGATAATAAAGGGTTCTGTTTCTATCCATATTTTTACATTGATTTGACTATGTTGTGATGGAATTATGTTTATGAATTCCTTTATCTTATATGAATTGATTTATGATGTCATGATGTTTCAAGAATCCCATTTTTGTTACATGTGTTATGCGATGATGTATGTTTTATGATTATGTGGCACACATAAGAAAGGATTCATTATAAGATGGGTGGGACCTATATCTCCCTCCAATGCATTGGGTAAAGATTTTATATCTCATGAGATAGACATGGCTGAAATGGTAGGTTATACCGGTTCAGTGAAACAGGACTGAAACGAGGGTTACTCGATTCAGAAAGGGACTTTGTCCACTAAGATAGTCTTGGCAATGAGTCATGACTAACAAGAAATGATTTTCCATGATTATGTGTGCATGCCACAAAGTTTCAAGTTTCATGTTATGATTATGGTGATCTCATTTTCACTTCTATGATTTATCCCATGTTATGATATTATGAGCTCTTTTGCAGGTTAAGATTTCCAAAAGCTATGTTCTTATGTATATGATGTGATTGATATTTCTTTTGTTTACCCTTACTGAGCATTTGAGCTCACCCTTTTATGTTTTCTTTTCCCCAGGATATAAAGAAAGGTTTTTAGGTAAAAAAAAGGGAAGATCTTTATGGGAGATATTGAAGATCTTTCCCCACGATTAGAAGATTACGTTCCGAGTTTCCAAAGACACTAAACTATTACGATCCTTGTGTGTGTGTTTTTGTTATGTACTAAGTATTCTGAAAAAGTAATGTAATGTCCATGTACGTCAGGCTTCGGGTCTCTACAGTTGGTATCAGAGGGAGGTTTAGTCAACCTTTGGAAACTAGGATGCGAAAACGTTAGTGAGATCCCTAGAGATATTTCTAAGGTATGTCTAGGGATGTCCCTAGGGATAAGTATACATATAGGTTATAGTAATAGAATTACGCTAACGATCATAGAATTAAACCTAAGATGTTGGATATTGAAGGTACTCCCCCTTTATTATGTTGTTTTCCCTAGCATGATTTTTACCTCTCACACTATTCTTTTCTGGGTTTTAGAAAATGGCTGGAAACAAGATGATTCACGATAATGGAGGATATGATGGACAATGGAATGATATTCTTCATAATGAAATGGGATTTGGAAGTGTTTGCATCATTATTATGCCGAATCAGAAATCTCATAATATGATCAATAAAGTAAAATTTGGTAAGTTTCCTGACTCGGCTAATAAGAGAAAGATGGAGTTTCATGATGATCATAGAGGAAAGAAAGTTCAATTTTCCCTATGTAAATCATGTGGGAAGAGGCATCAAGGAGAATGTTTCAAAGGAACTGGAAGATGCTTTGGGTGTGGAAAAGAAGGACACAAAGCAAGTAAGTGAAAAGGAAAAGGTTCAGTTAACACCATGGATGAGGCTAATGGTATTGCTACGACATCAACAATGGTTAAATGTTTTAAATGTGGAATGTATGGGCATTATGCAAACAAATTCCCTAAGGGAAAGACTCATGAAGAGAATCAGTATGGTCATATGGGTAGTATTTATGTGGATGATAATGAAGAGACTACAAATGATATGTGAGATGAAAGAATTTTTGAAGCTCGGTCAATGGTTTGAGAATGTAGTGGAATGATTACATGTTTATCATGTGTAATTTTGGAATAAAGAGACATCTATGGATTGTTAAACTGTTGTCTTTCCTTGTGTTTTGAAAGTGTATGATTAATGTTACCAGTATCCATGAAAGGTTATTCAGATATTTTTGGAATGTAGATGATATGCGCATAATGAAGGGATAAGAAGAAAATTAAATGTTTGATAGTATTCATGAGCTCATGATTGATATAAGGACTAAGTGATATCATGGTTTGAGTATATAGAATTTTGAGGATTTCAGTATGTGAAAAGTGTTAACTTTTAACTGCATTCAAGTTTTCACTAAGGTTCAATGGGTATTCAAGAGAGTACAAGATTAAGGCCTTTGAATGTTTGGAATGTGACCAACAAGATATATCTTATGATATATGGGGATCAACGATGGTATTAAATCTCTGGTAATTGTTTTCACTATGTTATGAGAATGGACTGCAGTATTATGGATAAGCCTAAATATTGGAATGGATTATGTTGGACGTAAGTTAGTATTGTTTAAGGATAGAAATTTTTTTTAGATATTATTGATGGGATGTTATAGTAATATAGCATTAGAAAAAGGACAACCTGCAGGACGGGCGACAACCCATCGCTTCGGACAAGGCTGTAGGAATCGAACCCACAACCGAAGTGCGACTGGCCTTTATCGCCTACCACTGACCTATAGGAAGTCCCTGTTTAGTAGAAACTAGTGTTATTATATTAAGCAGTATGATATATGAAGTATAAGTCCATTTTAGGAACCATATATGATTAATATCACTATAGATCGACTTATGTATATAAGTTTTGCTAACCTTTTGTTTGAGACAGATGGAATGACCTGTCATTCTATCACATGATCTGCTAACACTTCACGAATAACAAATTCAACTTCATTTAGTTAAGAGATGAAGTGCAAATTGTTCAAAGCACGAACAACAGTGAGATTGTACCAAAATAAAGTAAGTATTTATTCTAATTCAAATTTTCAACTTTAGGGGAAATGATCTTGAAAACCAAAAATGTTGTCCTAGTGATATTATACCTGATGAATCAGATGGTACCTTATATCATCACAAATCTATGGATTTGTGATTACTGGCTTTTCCATAGCCATGTTCTCTACCACTCTCCATCAGAACATGATGGTTAGATTTCTCTTCCATATCCATATTTTCACCTATGTGGAAACCCAATGATTAGTTTATTTGGGTAACCGTTACGTTTCATACTTTTGTTTTTAAAGATTGGTTTTGATATTCCTTTTTACGATGTGGGTTTCTATTAAAGAAACTTTCAAATAGAAAACCATTTATAACCCCGACGAATTTCGAGGGCGAAATTCATTTTAAGGGGGGTAGAATGTAACAGCCCAAGATTTTATAAAGAAATATTCTTTTTAATTTTATTAATGTCTTGTGTTGTACGCTACACCAAAAGGAGCTTGCACAACACGCATCCTTGTCTTGCCTTTCATTACACGCAATCGCGACCTTCCTCGATAGCGTGTGTAATACGCAATACCGAGTTTCACTAAACAACGATGTGCTATTAAAATATTATTAAAACTAGCCGTTATGAATAGTAATAACCACTTTTTAAAATTCTGTAAATCTTATTTTTCAAAATGAACTTCATTGTTGGATTCGGAGTATCGAATTTAGCCTAAGGTGAGATTTTGGTACTTTTCGGATAACTTTCATATTCTGATGAATAGTGAAAATTACTAAATTATACTTAAAAAACAACTTTTTTAATCGAAATAATTAATAGTGATAAATCATTAATTTGAGTGGTTTTAAAGTATATTTAGAATATATTTTTACAATTTAATACAATGTTGGTCATTGGATGTAATTTCACATTTAAACTAGACATAAACAAGTGTCAATCTTTTGATAGATATTGTTTCTTAAAAACACGCTATTTGTTTTAACAGCGGGATTTAATTATAAAATTAATTAATGCAACTTTTATGTTATGAATTTGGTAAAATAGACTTCATTTTTGAATTCGGAATATGAAATATAGCTTGGGATGAAATTTTGGAATTGTTCTGAAAAACATCAATTTTTGATGAATAGTGAAACTACTAAGTGGTAGGTTAAAAACTAAATTTTGCATAAAACTTAATTTTACCGCTTCTGTGAATGGAATTTCGAAAATCCGAGAGACACGGTTAATATCAAGGACTAAAATGTGGTTCAATGAGATGAAAATAATTTTTTGGTGAATAGTAACTTTTTACTTTTTTTACCACGGTTAATAGTAAATAGGGTAACTAAGGGTAAATATGATATTAATATTACCCTAACACATGTCCTAATTCTATTGGACAAGTGTAATTCGACCAAAAACAAACTTAGGAATAAAATATGACCATTTAGGCCCACTTGGATTAGATTAGGACATTTATTATTAATTTATTTAAAGAAGGGTTAAAATAGTTAAAATCAAAGTTTAATAAGTAAATCATTTTTAATATGGGGTTATACATAAGATAAATTCGACTATAAATATTCATTAGAAAGCTAAAAATATTTCCTACATTATGGTATTTTATTTGTAATTTTTAGACATCAAATAATATAATTTATTTATGACACAAAGATGATGCAGTAATTATCTTATTAATGAAATATTGACATAATTGATAATATAAATACCAAAATAAATGTAATTTAAAACTTTTTATGAATTCCACTAATTTTCTAGGTTACTATGATATATTATTGTTGATTTAATCAACTTGGTTCGAACATATAATTCTGTTGTGACTTTCACAAAAATCATATATCAAATAGTGTCAAAATTGACACAAAATAGTTTTTAAATCAAATATTATATTATTAATTGTTATTTTATTCCTAAAAATCTAAGGTTCGGCCAAATGACTTAGATAAGGATATATATATTAATAATAAACAATTTGGGGTTCGTTTGGCATGTTATAGTAAGTGTATTAACCATATAGTGTAAGAAAACAAAAAGACACGGTAAAAGTTAAATTATTTAACTTAGAGTTAAATCTAATTGATAAGGTTAAAATAATAACCTAAACTTGTCTAAGTCCTATTGGTTGATAGGATTTCGACCCATCCCCACTTTAGCTTCGAAATAAGACCCTTTGGAACCATTATAAACCGATTTTGACTTTAATATAAAATAATATTTTGAGATATTCCTAAGGTGCCCCTCTCCTCCCCTATAAAAGGACACCTCCTCCCCCTCCTCCTCACACCAATTTGAGCACTCAAGCTCGGCCAACCCCTTCCAATTTCTCCTCTCCACTTCCCTAGAAACATCCTAGAGGTTCTGGTCTTCCTCCAAGACCAATTTTAGTGCCCTAAGAGGAGGTCTCAAAGAGGCACTTCAAAGAAGAGGTAATTACCGTTACCAATTCTTTCATCTTTATTTCTTCTTCCACTTCTTCTTCTTAGGTTGTTTCATTATGAAGTAATAACATCAGTATCACTCATATACTGATATGTTATTATAAGTATGAAACAAACCTATTTCACCATCTATTCATCCTACGGAAAAAGAAATCACCGCGCGTGCGTACGTACGGAATATCGTCTCCACGCCGTGGTGTAAGCTATTTTCCACCACCACCTTACATGGATGGGTATAATGGTGTAAAGAATAACTATACATAGTTATTAAAACATCATATTGATTCTGATATATTGTATAATCCACTCCAATTCAATTCAATATTTATAGAAATGATATCATCGCTCGTGCGTACGTACGGACTACCGTCTCCACGACGCGATGAGATTCATTCTCCATGTTAACCATTGATTATAAAGTATATATAAGAAATAATAATGAAATATATGACATTATAAAGCTACTGGATTTATGTATATATATATTTATGTCATCTACTTACTTCAATTTCAAGACAATAAGGAAAGTAAAACAGCGTTCATGCGTACGTACGGACTACCGTCTCCATGAATGGTGTTTTTCATCTATCTATTATATATATATATATACTGAATATATATGATATATAAATCATATTTTATATTCTGGAAGTAAGTAAATCATGATATAAGTAATAGTGATGTCAAGAACAACAAGTCAAAACACCTAAGATAAATGAAACGATTTTACCCAAAACGCTTCTTTAACATGGAATTTACAAAAGAACGGGTAATATAATGTCATAAGTGAACCATATATGATATCATAACAATGAATATGATTCTGTAATAAGTCAATAACATGATTTAAATCATTATACAGGAGTTTCGGACACTTACAAAGAAAGTCGGACCTAAGGTAAGGGAAATATCACAATCTCATTTTTATCCGAGATTGTTTATTCGTAAGTATTTACTGGGGTGTATTTTATCATCCACATCCATGTTCCCTCAACATGTAATATTATTTCCATCCTTCTAAAATAGTTTATATCCAATTTTACCCTTCGGTAAGTTTTTTTGTAAAAGATATGAAAGGAATCTTTTGTCGTTTTTCATACGAGGTACTTTTTGACTTTTCTGACAAAAGTACGAAAAATGTTTTTTTTAACTTATACGGCACGAACGGATTTCTACTGTTTTATAAAGACTTATTTTCATGAAGCTTCCTCTAAAAGATTTCATGACTATTTTCAATAAAATCTCTTTCTTTTAAAATTGTATGATGTTTTGTGAAAAGAAATTGATTTTGAAGAAGAAAGGATATTTTCCTCAAGAATTCAATTCAAGTGTTTTATCAAAATTATTTTCCATCTAAGATAATAAAGGGTTCTGTTTCTATCCATATTTTTACATTGATTTGACTATGTTGTGATGGAATTATGTTTATGAATTCCTTTATCTTATATGAATTGATTTATGATGTCATGATGTTTCAAGAATCCCATTTTTGTTACATGTGTTATGCGATGATGTATGTTTTATGATTATGTGGCACACATAAGAAAGGATTCATTATAAGATGGGTGGGACCTATATCTCCCTCCAATGCATTGGGTAAAGATTTTATATCTCATGAGATAGACATGGCTGAAATGGTAGGTTATACCGGTTCAGTGAAACAGGACTGAAACGAGGGTTACTCGATTCAGAAAGGGACTTTGTCCACTAAGATAGTCTTGGCAATGAGTCATGACTAACAAGAAATGATTTTCCATGATTATGTGTGCATGCCACAAAGTTTCAAGTTTCATGTTATGATTATGGTGATCTCATTTTCACTTCTATGATTTATCCCATGTTATGATATTATGAGCTCTTTTGCAGGTTAAGATTTCCAAAAGCTATGTTCTTATGTATATGATGTGATTGATATTTCTTTTGTTTACCCTTACTGAGCATTTGAGCTCACCCTTTTATGTTTTCTTTTCCCCAGGATATAAAGAAAGGTTTTTAGGTAAAAAAAAGGGAAGATCTTTATGGGAGATATTGAAGATCTTTCCCCACGATTAGAAGATTACGTTCCGAGTTTCCAAAGACACTAAACTATTACGATCCTTGTGTGTGTGTTTTTGTTATGTACTAAGTATTCTGCAAAAGTAATGTAATGTCCATGTACGTCAGGCTCCGGGTCTCTACAGCTACCCTCTCCCAAGGATAGATGATCTTTTTGACCAGTTGAAAGGGGCAGGATGGTTCTCGAAGATCGACCTGCGGTTTGGGTACCACCAGCTGAGGGTGAAAGAGAGCGACATCCCGAAGACAGCGTTCAGGTGCAGGTATGGGCACTTCGAGTTCGTGGTCATGCCCTTTGGTGTTACGAATGCCCCGGCCGTGTTCATGGGGCTTATGAACTCCATCTTTCGGGAGTACCTAGATCGGTTTGTGGTGGTATTCATCAACGATATCCTGATCTATTCAAGGTCAGAAGAGTACCATGCAGAGCACATGAGGACAGTTTTGGAAGTCCTATGACAGCACCAGCTCTACGGGAAGTTGTCAAAGTGCAAGTTCTGGATACAAGAAGTGCACTTCCTCGGGCACGTTGTGTCTGAGCAGGGGGTAGCAGTCGACCCATCAAAGGTTGAGGCAGTTGTTTCTTGGGCAGCACCCAAGAATGTGGCGGAAGTCCGGAGTTTCCTCGGACTGGCAGGTTACTACCGGAGATTCGTACCCAACTTCTCCCGAGTAGCAGCCCCTTTGATGGCTTTGACCAAGAAGGACCAGGTTTTCGTGTGGAGTGAGCAATGCGAGTCGTCCTTCAGCTACCTAAAAGGATAGCTGGTTAGTGCCCCAGTGTTGAGATTACCAGAAGAAGGGATGGCCTATGAGGTATTTTGTGATGCTTCAAAACAGGGCCTGGGATGCGTGTTGATGCAGCAATAAGGGGTGATCTCTTACGGGTCCAGGCAGCTACGCCCCCATGAGCGTAACTACGCCACCCATGACCTGGAGCTTGCAGCGGTCGTTTTTGCGCTAAAGTTATGGCAGCACTACCTCATCGGGGAATGCTTTGTGGTCTTCACAGATCACAAAAGCGTAAAGTATATCTTCTCCCAGCAGGACTTTAACATGCGACAACGGAGATGGGTGGAGTTCCTCCAGGAGTACGACTTTGAAATCTCTTATACTGAGGGCAAGGGCAATGTGGTGGCCGATGCCTTGAGCAGGAGGACGCAGAAGGATGCGGTCCGAGAGTCGGAAAATGCCTGGAAGGCAATGGAGGAGTTGGCTGCCTTACACCTGGATGCGAAGATGGATAGTGGCAGAGGCTGCCTATATCAGATGATAGTGTAGTCATCTCTGTTTCGACAAGTGGAGGAGTCTCAGTGGGGAGACCCCGAGTGCGAAGTGATGCGTGATCGGGTTGACCAGGGCGATGCTCCAAGAGAATGGACAGAGGATGGTCAGCACCAGATGCTTTTCCAGAAAAGGTTGTTTGTTCCAAGAGTGATGCGTGGCAAGGTTCTCAGTGAGTTCCACAACTCACCCCTAGCGGTGCACCCAGAAGTTACCAAGATGTACCAGGGGCTGAAAAGGCAGTTCTGGTGGCCCGGAGTTAAGCGAGCAGTGGCAGAATTTGTGGCTAAATGCTTAGTATGTCAGCAAGTGAAGGCTGAACACCGGGTTCCAGGCGGCCTACTGCATCCTTTAGCTGTTCCCGAGTGGAAGTGGGACGACATCTCAATGGATTTCGTCACGGGACTACCCAAGGTCCAAGGAGGGTGCGACGCCATCTGGGTGGTGGTGGACAGGTTGACGAAATCGGCTCACTTTCTGGAAATCAGGGAGTCAAGTTCTGTGGATGCTTTGGCACGAAAGTACGTGAATGAGGTGGTGCGGTCGCATGGAGTTCCGAGGTCTATAGTCTCGGATAGGGATGCACATTTTACCTCGCGAATCTGGAGAGGATTGCAGCATGCGTTTGGCACCCAGCTACGCCTTAGCACTGCTTTCCATCCCCAGACAGATGGACAAACAGATCGCACCATCCAGACCTTAGAGGATATGCTACGGGCATGTGTTCTGGACTCAGGAGAGTCATGGGTGCGATACTTGCCTCTAGTAGAGTTTTCCTACAATAATAGCTACCACTCTACCATCGGTATGGCCCCATTTGAGGCCTTGTATGGGAGGCCATGCCGTTCACCTGTGTGTTGGACCGAAGTAGGGGAGGCAGGCATCCTTGGCCCGGAGGTGGTGCAGAACACGACAGAGAAGGTTCAGCTCATACGGGAAAGGATGAAGGCGGCCCAGGACTGACAGAAGTCTTATGCTGATACCAGGAGAAGGCCCTTGGAGTTTGAGGTTGGGGACCACGTGTTCTTGAAGGTCTCCCTGCGGCGTGCGCAACGGAGGTTCGGCAAGGGGGGTAAGCTTTCCCCCAGATTCTTCGGACCCTTCGAAGTGTTGCGGCGGATTGGCGAAGTGTCCTATTAGCTAGCGTTACCTCCGCCGCTGCTAAGGATACATGATGTTTTTCATGTATCCCAGATCCGTAGTTATTTGCACGAGGATTCACACGTCCTTGATTGGGGTGAACTGGACATCGAGGATGACGTAACCTTTGTGGAAAAACCAGTGATGATCGAGGATCGCAAGGAGAAGGTTCTTCGTGGGCGAGCTATTCCCTTGGTTCGTGTGTTGTGGAGACATGGCGGGCTCGAATAGAGTACGTGGGAAAGGGAAGCACAGATGCGTGCCCAATACCCCGAGTTGTTTTGAGCATTGTTCCCTTTTGTACCCGTTGTGGTAGAACATTTGACTTTTGGCTATGAAATGTACTGTTTTATTTCCTCTGTTGTGTGTGAAAAGCCTCGGCTAAAGGGAAGAGGGAACCCGACCCCTAATCAAGACGCATTAAGGTGGATTCGATTAAACCTGTGCGGGCGAGTCAGTGCCGCCCAAAGCGGATAATATCTTGACATGGGGGAGGGAAACTCCCCAAACCCACATGACCGGGCGGTTTGGCGTGGTATGTTGCTTGGTTCTTGATAGGGGAGTGTTTTTAGTTAGCAGGGGTTCACTCCTAAGAGGTATCTTTCGAAGATGGTTGTTCGGACACACTCTTTCCTTCTGGTTTGTTGTGATTCTCGAGGACGAGAATCGTTTAAGAGGTATCTGATGTGATGACCCAGACCCCCTTGGCCCCTTCCTTTTCCAAAATCCGGATCCCCGATCGGTGAGACCGATCGGTGAGACCGATTGGTGAGACCGATCGGTGTGACCGATCGGCGGAACCGGCCGACGTCACCCGGCCTTGCCAAGTTGTTCCAGTAACGCTCCTTTTTCGCAGATAGGGTTTTAAACCCTATTCTGCCTCGTTTCCTAAAAACCAGAAACGCGCACAAAAGTTTAATTAAATACTGAATCGACTCATGAGTCGGTTTAAACCACCCAGCACCTTTAATGACGAGTCAAGCCACGTGGTCAACCCAAGACTTCCACGTCTTACGCGGTTCCGCGTTTTCACCTCAACCGTCCCCGGCTCTTATAAACTAAGGGTTAGCCATGGTTTCTCCTTTCCTGGATCGTGACTTTTCACAAACAGCTTCTGGAGCATCGGGACCGCCGCATCCTTATCCGTAAAGTTCCGCGCCCCCGGCCTAAACGTCAATCTCCTATCAACAAGTAGGGAATTTCTCTCGTCTATCACTTTTGTGTATCATGCGGGGTGGGCTTTATTTCGTTCCTATGGAATTGGTTGAACCAAACCTTAATAAAGATAATAAACGAAGTTCTAAAGAAATAAGGGGAAGGGGTTGTGATCGTTGATGGTGTTTTATATTTTGATGTTGTTTCTCCTATGACCATCTTGTTGAGTTGTTCTGTCTTGCGCCTCCTGAAAATCGAGGCCGTTGGTGGTCGTTGTTTGTGCACTAATAAACCCTATTGATGTTTTAAATGGCTTGTTTGTGGTTGTAAACTCCTGCTGTGGTTGTGTGAATTTTGGGGGATGGGATTCCCTGTTGGTATGGTTTCGGTGGTTGTGAGTTTGAGACCGGGCGGGTACTCGTTTATATCAAAAATTGGGGAGAGATCCTCTGTTGACAGAACCGGGTGCGAGTGTTTTGGTTGATCCATGCTTTTGACGCTTTCCTTGGTTATGCTTATGGTAGTTGCCCAGTAGTGCTTAAAATCAAATGAACATTTTAACTGAAAGTGAAACAAGAATGGGACAAATGGTTTTGTGGGCAAGGGTTGTGAACTGTGACTCGGACACAGTGGTGTTGTGTTCTGTAGGTTGGCTAGGAAAACCAAAGCTTTGGGTGAGTGTTTTTTACCTATATCTATACTTGTAGCTTTGTGTTTCTTATTCGCGCCCCACCCAAGTTGAGCACTCAGTGCCGAACACCCCCATTTATGGTGGATGGGTGTTTTTCCCAACACTATTCTCAGTGGCTGGTTATTAGCTCCTTTTCTGCTCCCTTTCCCGGATAGCCCAAGTATCTTCGGGCAGGCTGTGATGGCCTGAGGTCCATTATTATCCCAAGAACCGTCGGGCAGGGTGTTGTGGTGGTTGGCCAGGTGTGTGCGGCAGGTGGTTTCCCAAGTGTCTTCGGGATGAGGCCCAGGTGTCTTCGGGCGTGGCAGTGGATCCTTTAGCCCAGGTGTCTTTGGGCGTGGCGGTGGTTGTTCTGGCCAAGGTGTTTGCAGGCATGGTTACATATGACAGTTGAGGCCCAGGTGTGTGCGGGCGGGATTCGGCAGTGGGACTGCGTGTGGTTGTGGCCCAGGTGTGTGCGGGCGGGATTCGGCAGTGGGACTGCGTGTGGTTGTGGCCCAGGTGTGTGCGGGCGGGTGTGGCAGTGGGACTGCGGTGAGAATGGCGGGATTGGTCCGATGCGTAGGATGTCTCAATAATCAGTGGGAAAGTGGCGCGGGGTACCCAAACATCTATGTGCTCTTATTATATATATTACTTGACTTGCGTTATTTGGGGAGTGAGCCTTGGTGAGGCCTGGGATGGATAGTTTGCCTTGTTTGGTGTTTGGTTTACTCTTTTCTCACGGGACTTTAGCACGTTCCCCCACTTGTGCACGAGAGTCTTGGTTTTCCCTACTGAGTGTACTTGTATGCTCACCCTACGTATATAAAACTGCTTTCAGGTTTCCAGGAGGACTTCGGGGATCACGCAGGACCTTACTAGCTCGGACCTTTGGAGCAGTTGCAGTTGTTGTTTTTCTTTTTTGTACTTACCTTGTAGTCAACTTTTTTTCACTTTGTGGCTTTTACTTTTGAAACATGCATGTGGGAATGGTTTACTTTTGGATTTACTTTTCTCTCTACCTTGGTGTTGTTGGGTTTTCTTCTCCTTATCTCTCGATCCTATAAAATAAAAAGGGTAATGCCTTCCATTTGCGAGAATTTTATATACCCTTGGTGCTAGTCGCCACTCCGGGACCTATTGAAGGCGGGTCTCGGGGGTCATTATCTCTCTTTCAACTTAAAGTAGAAAGGGCCTGACAATCTGCTGACCCTCCCCTCCTTTGGGTGAAGGCGGGTCGTGACATAGCCAGTGTATTCTCCTCTTTAATTTTTTTTACACAACCCCTTCATTGATGCACTCCTCATCTCACATAGTTATTATAAACCATGATATCCCACATATGGGTTTCATATTTTGGGTGCACAGTTTTCACTAACCATGTGACAACCATGTGCCCACTATACCCTTTCCAAAAACCAAGTCTTTTAATCTTGATGCTCATGAAACTTAATATAACACTTAAGGAACCACTTAGGACTTAAACTCCATCTAAAAACAAAACTTTTGTGTTTTAAAATGATTATAATTCCATTATTAGAGTCAAATTATGATTCAGACCATCAAACAACTTGGAAAATTCAAATTCTCTTGGAAATTCCATCCATTTCAAAACATGAGATCTTACAATATCTCTACCTTATAACTTCTCATACCCAAGAATCATTTGAGAATAATAAAACTTTACCAAAACTACTTGGGTCCTGAAATTTACACTAAACCATTGTTGTTTAATTTAAATGCCCAAATCTCCGGAAATCATTACTTTTAATATTTGATACTTAAACTATTGTATCTCAAGTCAACACTTGAATTCAAAACTGAACATAGAGATGAGAAATAGTTGATCCCATGTATCCCGATACATGATCGCATATTCATCTTTTTCATCAACCATCCCATGCCACTCCCCACTATAGGTTATATCATGAATAAAGAATTATGACTCATAGTTATCCCACCCTTATAATTTCATATTTAAGAATTATCTTAGTGTTCTAACAATACCCCTAGAATGTTTCTCAATTTTATAGAATAGTCAACTTCTAATTGACCACATTTATCCTGGTCAAGTTGGCTTTTTCCAAAAAATCCTTGATTGACCGTGCAATATACTTGCCTCATCCCGATGACATGCTTGATGTGGTTCCTCACTGGTTTTATATAACTAAACAAGAGAAAGAAATTCTGGACACTACCGACATGTTATTTATGATAACTCTCATCTTCAATTATTTTTGCATCTGAAATTCTGTTCAACATGTCTTTAAACTAAGGTACCTCAATGTCAATTTGAGGATATTCACAGAACCCCATAACTAGATTCATATTATTTATCTAGCTAAACTAACCATTTCTATTATCATTCCTTAGTATGACCATAGGTTGATACATGATCCAGAACCCTTAGATTATCAAAATCTATATCAACTGATCCTAACTGCATGTCTAAGTTAACCTCATAATCAATCTATTAGAGTCTAAGGATCTCATCCAAGGTAGTACATTCTCAAGAGTTTTTGGGTAATACATTGGAACATAGCTGACGCATCCACATATCAAAAACATTGGCTGAGCCTAGCAGAGTTATTTCACCTAGAGATCAAGTCAAATAATTGTTTTGTGTCAATGATTTTTTCAAAGTATTTCCTAGATGGGAATTTCAGTATCAATCAGGACAGTCTTCACCTCTATTATTATTCACACTCCAAGAGTGTGCCTCCAAAAGAGTCTATTTATCAATGTAGAAAGGTATTTAATTTATTTCATTAAATAAACATATAACTGATGATCACTCAGTTTATTTAGTATGATATCATGATATATGTCATGATAATCACTAGCATAGGGGTACAAAAATAAGTTATAAAATATTAAAACATAGGAATTAATAGTCAAACCACATATGGATGACTTCATTTTCCAAAAGAGATCAGTTGCACCTACCAATGCATCATCATTAATAGACCACAATGCCCTCAGTACCGAGGAATTATGTGATTGTTTTAAAAAACCCCACCAAATTCAAAATTTCTCTCACGATGTCCTCAAGGGTTTTATACATATTCAACTACTTTATAATTATTCTACCTTGCATGTATTGATGCATTACAAACCATCAAAAAATTGGATGGTTTATTCCTCTTGATCTTGAATCTAGTGTCTTGACTCAATTCAAACTCACACCTATGCTTTAAAACTCATCATCATGATTAATAATTGAAGGAATGTATTCACAAATTCAACAGACTCTATAATATACTATGACTATTTCAAATTGATCGTTTAGGGTCATGTTCTCTCTACATGGAAGGACACACTTAAATACATTTGACGTGATGCTCCCCACGTTAGGAGTGTCCTTGTCATCATTTACTAATAATGGGAAATCATCCCAATTCACACACTATATCCACCACTGAATAAAATTTACAGATGTTTCCAATATGCTTTTACTGATCATAAATTCAAAAATTAGGAAAACTATCTACTTAAAAGTGATCTAGTTAAACATTATTACTTTCATACGTGTGACTCTCTCTTGACCTGTTCTCATGAATTTCTTTAGTATCAGGTATATAAGAAAAAAAATGGTTGATAATATAATAACACCTAAACCCTTTACTACATCATCTTGATCATTGGGAAAACTCAAATTCCTCCAACACCTAGGTCACTCTACTTAGAATATGACCTAAGAATGTAGAATAACAGTTCAAGGCTTTAATGATTTATAGTAAACTCATATATTTATCTATATAATTTTAATAACATAATAGGTACAATGTGTATCATCACGTACTATCGTGAGATTCATCAACACAATAGTACAACTTTTTATATTATCTATAGGCCTATCGTCACTATGCGCCCTAGTATTAGATGGACCATATAAAAAAATAGCCCATAGTCATATTATCACATATTAATATTTAATCATATTGACAACCTCTTGATTCATCCGTCACTGAATAAGAATAAGAAGAAGAAGATGATGATGAAGAAGAAGTTTCACACAACCTTCTATGTGGCTAACAATTCTCTAAGCGTGTCTAACCTACTAAATCTGATCATTTCATAATGTTCATGTCCCCAAAAGGTTCTATACATCATGTAACCACACACCTAACATCAGTTTCATTCTAGAAACTAAGATTCCTGCTGGGGTCAAATGTAATTGAATGGAACATCTTTCCTGGAACTCTACACAATAATTAAATGATGCTAGATTACCTTTTAGGATGTTACCTCCGCCAAGAAAGCCCCTTTCCAAAGGATAAAGTTTCTACTAAATCTAGGTCATGTAAAAAAGGTCACTAGGCTTACTATCCTAACCTTTAGATCAAAATTACATAAAGGTTAGAATAGATCGATGGGTAACATCCACATTCCCTGTTAAGGAACACATCGAGAAAACATTCAAAATACCCTTACATAAGATCTGAAGTAACGAACACCATTTTAAGGACTCATTTCAACCATTTAATCAATACAAATTTTATTTAAATAATTAATACGATCATAAATAACCAAATCACATAACATTTATAAAATTAACCATATCAGAAACTTTATTTAGATAACGTTATGAAGCATAGACAAGTTATATCAAAAATCACATTCAATTATTATTTATTTAGTGAACATACTATCAAATTTTAGTCAATTTATCTCATATTTTCCTCCTATACATTGTATTTATTATTAATATTCTCATATCTAGATTAGTTAAATAAAATTTCAATCAATATCTATAGGGTAAATAAACATTTAGGTTGAAATTGGAATTTTTATTAACTAAAGGATCATAATAATAATGCTAAAAAATAAGGAAAATTGTGTTTTTATCAATTTTATGGAAAAATTGAGTGATATTCCACCATACATTTAAACATAACCCATATAATTGGTTTATAACACTTTAAATAATCAAAAATATTTAGCATTAGTATACTCACTTAGGGTTAAGCACTAAGGCCTTTCAAAATAAAGGGGATTAATGAGAGTCCCATCATTCAAGTTAGGTATATTTTAATAAAACCCAACAGTAGTTTATTTATTAATATTTAATTTCACACTTCATAGGTATTTATCAAAAACATAAAACACCTTGACTGATGTACTTGGGTCGAGTCAAGTCTATCTAATAAGTATTAAATGTCAATTTTGATATGCTCAGGTCGAGTCGATCAGAAGATCATAAGAAAACCAATTTCATATAAGTGTCAAAATTTAATATATTTTTATATGTATACCATGGTTTGGTAAGATGAGTCAAAAATACCTTGTTATAAAGGTACAAGCCTTTATAAATAACAATTGGAATTCATATAACAGTAACCATGTTTTTTCCCTTCCATCTCAAAATATAATAAAACCAAATATGATGGTTTGATTATATGGGTTACCATTACCCAATTTATAAAGTCATTTACACTTTATAAATTTCAAATTAGCACCCATTTAATTGCAACCAAAAATGTTTCATCCCATTCAACCAATGGTTCATAGCTCAAACATGTGATAATCAGTTAGAAAAATAGAATGCGACCATCAAGCTATATGGTAAAATTCCATTTAGGTTAATTAAAACATTTTATTTAGCAGACCACATTCCATAAATAATAATAAGTAATGCTATAAAAATTTAGTAAATATAAGTGAACATGTATATTTATCACACAATATAGTTTACAAGTAAGCATACTAAATAATTACCCAAGGAACATCCATAATATATTAGGAAGTCAATGAAAACTACAAGGCATGTCATATGCATGAAATGTAAATATCTATGTACTTATAAAGATTCATGTAAAAATAATTCCATTCCATACAGGTCTAAGGATAAAACACCATAAATATCATAAATCAGTAAGTAGTGAGAAGTAAATCAATCACCCAAGGTGAAATAATAATCAATAGTAATAAAAAACAGCATGAACAATAGTCATATCATTGAAAACATGGTCATTTCACTATATGTGGGTTGCTCACTCCCAAACATATCTATTTATAAAGTGTTGAAAAATTCATGTCTTCATATCTACCAACCCATATTATAATATAAAGGTAAATATTCTCTGATACAAATTTTTTCAATCTTGACCTGGGATCCACTAAAACGGTTCCCCAAGCTAATCGACCAGATGACCTCAAGTGCACCTCCGCAAACATTAGAGGTTGTTAACTAGAAATGAGGGTCCAATGATGGTATGGTGGGGAGGCTATAACCTATTAATTAGTACCAACAATACAATTTCAAAATAATTAAATCAAAAATGGATGTATTTTAATTGAAAGGATGCAGAAATAAATCATCGCAATAAAATTAAATGACCAAAACCATAAATAGTATCATATACATAATGATGTCAAGTAACTACAAAAGTGAAAACAGAAATGCATGGAATCAAGAATACAATATATGCATAATTAAATAAATTAAATCACCATGGCTCTATCCATGATAAAACTAAGAAATGTCTTAGTCTTATTCTTTTAAGCTCCCATATTTAAGAATAACAACAAGCAAGCCAAATCCATAACCTAACCCTACAACCCTGAGGTTTATATGGGTACCAAATTGCAGGTCGAACAGGGTGTAAGATAAACTCATATAGAACCACCAACAGTTGCTATTTTTATCTAGTCTATGAATATAAAATAATTCATTATAAATATATGATAAATAAATTTTTTAATAAATAAATTTAAAAAAATAAAACTCGGGTTCCTCAAAGGACACATATCTGACCATACCTACTTTTTTATAAGCTATAATATCTATAACATTCCATCATTTACATATATTAATATATTTAGAAATGTATATAAATATATATAGATGCATTAGTGAGGAAATAAGGCTTAAGGCCAAGGAATCCACATAATTGTAGCATAAGAGTCATTTATTTCATAAAGTCATCAGCCAAAACATCCCAACTAGGGGACATATACAAGGTAATAAAAGTATAATAGTAATATAGGACTCATGGTAAACCCATGAAATCCATTTATAAATGAGATTAAGCATGTAATATATCTCAATTTTCGTATTATTCAATTCATGGAATTCTTATTTGGGAATCCATGTATCACTCAAGGTACAATGTTAATCATTTAACCAGTGAGCTTGTCGAAGTCATTTTGTACAATTAATCCAGGTATAAATCCATGGTTTATTATAATTAATTTAAACAATTAACATGTCCAAGATGTTCTATATGAGTAACCCAAGTATCTCCCATGGCTTATCATAATTCATTTAACCTCTAAACCCATCCAAATAATTCCACATAAGGAACACGAGTGTTGATCAAGGTACATGTAGTATCAAATAGCCTATGATCCTATCAAACGTGTTCTTCATAAGTAACCTTAATATCTCTCAAGGAATACATTATTCATTCAACCTATGATCCCAGCCATGGAATTCCACAAAAGGAACCTAAGTATCTCTCAAGGTATAATACAATGCATCCAACCAACTATCTTATCCAAGTAATTCCTTCTAGGGAAACCAACGTTCGCTCAAGGTGTGGTATAATTCATCTAACCATTTTATTTTAATTAATAAATAATTCCATGTTAGTTATTATGTCATATCACAATTCAAGTATGAATAATAAGGAATCTATGTCTGTAAGAATTCCATATCACAATTTTTTTATGAATAATAAAGTGTTCATGCCTTACAATTTTGTAATTAAAATAAATTATATAATCTAGTCTATTCCATTAATGAGTAATTAAGAATTCAATGGGAATATCCATTCTATTTATCATTTAAAACTACTCTATTTGATTTTCCCTTTTTATTAAATAGGAAAACTCACCTCATAGGTGGTTTTATTATAAAACAAGGCATGGTTATCATACCAAATCATTTAATTCTATTTAAACCTCTGACATTATAATTAATCCACCTCACCTTAAAGGTGATTAAAGCATACTATAAGATTTATAATGATAATAATTTATACTAACATTCCCCAAGGGTGGTCTAGTTTCTTATACAAGGTATAAAAGTCAATGGAGTATAAGCAACATGCCCTAATAGGGTGGTTTGAGTTAAGTTGAAAAACCTAAAATGGATCAATTGATAGTTCAATGATTATCCAATCTAAGGTGTTATATTCTACATAAAAATAACATTTTAGGGGTGATTCAAGGAAAATATAGTGTGTGGTGCAATGATTTATTTTATAAATCAATGAAACATTAAGGTAAAATCCATAGAACACCTACCACATGATGAGGATGATTCACTAATCCACTATTGAGATTAGATTCAAGATGGTGTGAGATAAAACAAAGAAATCAACCAAATACCTAGAATAGGTCATTTGATCTCACCTGGATTTAGAATTCCATATTATAATGATCTGTACCCTCCCAATTTGTTACTTTTCTAGTTTTGGTTTTTGTAGGTGTTTGGGAGGAGTTTTGAGAGTTTTCATGGGGGTTGGAGGTGCAATAAAGCTGCTGCAGTAAATACATGTCATGTAAGTGTATTACACGATGT
This sequence comes from Viscum album, assembly GCA_963277665.1. Lineage (NCBI taxonomy): Eukaryota > Viridiplantae > Streptophyta > Magnoliopsida > Santalales > Viscaceae > Viscum > Viscum album. Next base: position 607,767,215 of record OY728133.1, on the reverse strand, counting down.
GAAAGTTGGTTTCATGTCTTGTCTAGGGATGTTTCATGATGTGTATGTTTTTGAGGATATATAAAAAAAGGCAATGTGTTTTTCTATGAAACTGAACCCTGAGGATTATATGACTTGAAAGGGGATTACACATCATGTAAACCCCCTATCTTGTATAGTTTTAAAATTATTTTTTAGTTAAATGTTCCTTCATTTAGCATTGGATACTTGTTTTTCTTTTTTAGGTTGAACCATAGTTGCCATGAGGATTTCTTTAATCCCTATTCCTCCTTTTTTGATCCATCAGTCATGTTGGTTGTTCGTTGGCAATCTATGGTTGATATGTGGTAGGTTATTATCCCTTCTTATTAGTCTTTATTTCATTCTCCTCCCAGTTATTCTTTATAGAAATGTTTTTATGGTTTTGAGTGTGTGTTGGGATTCATTTTTTTGGTCTTTGTTTGTGGTGTATGTTGATCCACGGTTCCTATGGTATAGTTTTGTTTTACGAGCATTCTTCATTACCTCATGGTGCACAACGAGTCAACAAGCTTCTTTGAGGTAGGGATCCCCTCATTTCTCCTTATTTTGTGTCATGTGGGAAGGGTTTACTTTTTTTCAATGGTTTGTGGTTTTATGGCATAATCAAAGTTAAATAATTGGTTAATTTAATTGAAAGGGGAAAATATAGTTTAATATTCATGCTTTTACAAATTTTATATTATCTCTAATATTGTGAATTGTACAGACTTGATGCCCCATTGAAAATTATGGCCCTTGTGGGATTTTCTTGTGATAGATATATGTGTTATGTTTGCTAATTTGGTTATGATTTTTTAAATATCACCTAGAAATATAAATTTGTTAATTAATTATATCTAGAAAATGAAATGGTTTCTCTGGGATTTTTTCTTGTATGATAATTCCCCTAAAATAATGTGTAATGTGATAAAATCCCCTATTTGAATTTTTGAAATGATATTGATGTGTTCTGATCTGTTTCTATTCTTATGGGATCATGATGTGTGGTTGGGTAATGTAGGGATGATATTATTTTTTGGATTGGCTTTGGGGGTGGTGAGGGGGTAGTTTTTTTTGCTGTACTTTTGAGTCATCAATGAGATAGTTTTTTTATAGTGATTTTGGGGTGGTGAGGAGGTATTTTGTTTGGATGTTCATTTGAGGTGTTGAGGTAGTAGTTTATTTGTGCTTTATTCTTAAGTAATGATGTAATAAATAAATAGTTGTTTAACAATGTTTTGAATATCTTGGGTTGGTTTGCTTAATGGAATTAAAATTGTTAATAGATAATTAAATGTTTGGTTGTGTGGTTAAATGTGGTTAATGATAAATAATTAAATGAATGGGGTGATTAAATGAAATTAGTTGGAAATGTGATGTGGGGTTTGTGGCTTGATGTGTGGTCCTATACAGTTAGAGGTGGTAGAAATAGTGCTCGTGTTATGAGTTGTTTGGTTTTTTTGTGAACTCATTGGTTGGTCATGATCTTTTGATAATATGTATATATACTTTTATATTCTTGTGATTTCTATATGAACCACTCCCACATTAAACACTTTATTTTCACACATGCAATGTCACACAAGGGTATTTTTCCCAACATCTATTGAGGAGTACAGATGGATGGGAACCCTCTCTTTCCTGCTCTATCATATAGGCAAGGAAGGTCTTTCATTGGCCATGATGGCTAAAAGTTATTTTTTTGAATTATATGGTGGTTGTGATGTCCCATGTTCCTTAAAGTGAGATATGATAGACTAGGTGTTTTTAGACGAGATGTGACAGCCTAGGTGTTTTTGGGTAACACGTGATCATGATTGTGGGGAAACTTCTGGTGGGGGTCGTGTGTGGTAGGATGAGGGAATGAGGTTGATGTCCTACATGTTCATTATGCCCTAAAAATTTTGTTGTGGTGTTGGTTGTGTTGTGGGCTAGGTGTTTTTGGGATAGATGTGTTGTGGTCGTGCTTATGGGGTGGGGGGGGGGATCAGGTGTTTGAGAGTGAGGTTTGTTTTGACCATGTATGTGGGTCGGTGTGGTATACAGAAGATATGAGAATGACATGATATACAATTATGGGTGTGAGAGTATCGTATCAAGGGGAAAGTGGTGTGGGACACATTTATCAATGATATTCTTATTATACTACATTACATTGTTTGAAATATTTAGTGAGTCTACCTTAGTGGGGTTAGGATGGTTAGTATACCTTGATAGGTGTTTTTTGGTTCTATTTTTTTTCTCATAGGTGCATTAGTATACTTCTTTCACATGTGCATTAGAGACATAAGTTTTTTCTACTGATTTTTCTTGTATGCTCACCCTACATATATAAAACTCTTTTTAGATTTCCAGGAGGATTGTGTATACTGTGTTGGGTATTACTAGATCAGACCATCAGATAGTTGTTTTGTCACTACTTTAGCATAACATTGTGTATTTACTTTAGAGACTTTATTATATATTAATCATCTCTAATTATATATGCATTATGATATGGTTTTTGGATTTATTTTATAATTTTTCTTAGAGTTGTTTTTGTATGATCCACCTTATCTTATAATCATATTCATATTATAGAGGGTAATTCCCCCTATACATGATATTTTTATACTCTCAGTTCTAGTCACCAACCTAGGGCCTACTAGAGGTGATACTTGGGGGATCATTATCACTCTCTCCTCAGTGTAGTATCTTTGCAGGGAGGGGTAATTGCATAGTAATATCAAAGGTGATGGTTTAGAGATATGGTGGATTTTGGATTTAGGCACAGTGAGGATTTCATGGGTTGGTATGAAAACATTGCTATTTAACCTTGGTGAATGACATATGCCAGAGAAAGTGGCTAGTACATGGAATTTTAGGGTCCCCTTTGATTTAGTGCATGGAATATGAGCTTATTGATTACAAAAGTGATATGTACCTACTTATAGGGTAGAGACTTAGGAAAGGTACATGAATCCTAATGAATTGTGTTCTTTTTTTAATTAGTTTTTTTGGTAAATTTTAAACGAATAAAAAGGAATTAAATTAGTTAGAATGAATATTAATGAAATTTCTTACTACTTAGTATTAGGAAATCATTGTTTTCCTTTTAGTTATGGCTCTCATTCATTGTTTCCATGTGGATCAAGAAGTTTAGGTTCAACATGATGATATGGTTTATTGTTATAGGGTTGATCTAGTTAGATTGGATAGTCAGTGGAAGAGGAAATTCTTTGCTTTCCAGTGGAAGGCTTTGGGAAGTATGAGGGAATAACTTTAGATGTGGATATAGAGAGATGGCTAGAGGATCTTTATATCACTTTCAGTCTGATCCAAGCCCTAAAGGAGTAATAGATACCTTTAGAAGTTATTTAAATGTGAGGAGTTTTATATCATTGGTGGAATCTATATCTAGTAGAGTGGAATGAGTCAGATGCTTTGTGGGTCGACTTACAAAAGGAGTTCCAGGAAGAGTTCCTTTCATTGACCATAAAGGCAATAAATAGGCAAGAGATTATTTATCTTCAGTAGGTGAAATTTCAATACAAAAACTATGAATCAAGTTCAATGGGAATTTTTTCCTAGATCATTTTCTAGATGAGGAGTCTCATATGATATGACTCAAAGAGGAACTACATCCTTATATCTAGTATGTAGTAACTGCTTTTACATTTCAAATGTATTGAGTGTTTCATAATAAGAAAGAGGAGATCATGTGGATGTACTAATGAGGATGTTTTCAGAGAGAGGGGAACCATTAGGGTTCCTAGAGGGGAAGGGTTGTCAGTGGAAGGTCTCAGGAACCATCACCATCATGTATTTGACCTGTAAGGAGTCTACTTCAGTAGCTTCCTTTCCAGTCTTCTGGGCTAGTGGAATTCATGTTTTTCCAAGGATATTTATTCCAGTGTTCCTTCATTTTGGGGTTCATTTCCATTACCAAAACCAATACCCAGTTGTTCCCCAATCCAAGTTTGGTGGAGGTGAACAATTTTAGTGTCATCCTTAGCCGCAGTTTCTAGTGAGTTAATTTTAGTAGAAAAGGAAATGAGTTTTTTCCCTACTGAGGAGAGATGGAGTAGGTAGAGGCCTACCTCAGGTTTTTCCATGTGTTCACGGATTATGAATCAATCATAGACATGGGGGTGGTCATTAGAAGAGAGTTTGGGGAGCTATGTGTTGTCAGTTTCACCTAGTACAAGAAGTAGTTATAGAGGGGCTAGTGATCATGAGAGGTATGATCAGTTTGTTTAGTGCTCTTTTTTGTGCCTTGTTTGATTCAAGAGCTTTGCACTCCTCTGTTTCACCCAATCTAGCCCATTCTATGAGACTAGATGTAGAGAATATTACCATGACCCTATTGTTGATTATGCCAGTAGGAGTCCAGAACAACTTTTTTGATGTGTGTTTGGGTTATAGACTGATAGTGGGGTCAAATTAGTCATGTGGGGATATTTCCATGCTAAAAATGCATCCATGTGATGTCATCTTCAACATCAATTGTTTATATTCCTTACATTATGTTATCAACTAATTATTTTGGAGAGTTTTGTTTTCATATGTGGATGTCCAATGAGTATATTTTTTGGAGAGAAAGGTTGTTAGGTATAAAATTAGTGTGTGGATCCCCTTATTTCCTTTTACGATGAGTTTTTAGTGTAATAATTGTATGCTGAGATGGTAGAGGTTACCATGGTTATTGGGGGGTTACAAGATATTTTCTTAGAGGAGGATTTGATGCTACCCCCTCGATTTGATTTTGAGTTTAGGATATACTTACAGCCCGATGCTTCTTCAATTTCAATGGCCCCTTATCAGAGTAAACCTTCTGAGTTTTAGGCGTTTGGGGTTTGGGTAGTTGATCTGATGCAGAAGGGTTTTATTATGCCTAGTGTGTTTTCATGGGTTTCTCTACTGTTGTTCTCAAAGTATGAAGATAGTAGTCTAAGGTTGTGTATAGACTACTAGAGGTTTAATCTGGTGATGGTAAAAACCTATTATCCTCTTCCAAGGATAGATGATCTTATAAACCATATGATATGGGATATTTAGTTTTCAAATATTGATATGTGTTCTGGATATCACCAGCTGAGGGTGAAGGATTTGATATCCCAATGATTTTCTTCAGATGTAGGTTTGGGAAGTTCAAGTTTTTAGTCATGTTATTCAGTGTTACCAATGTTCAAGCCATGTTCATGGGTCTTATGAACTCCATGTTCCATGAGTTCCTGTATTATTTCATTATGGTATTCATCAATGATATATTAATCTACTTGAAGTCATAGGAGGATCATAATAAGAATCTCATAAATATCTTTCATATTCTTCGACGCCACCACATTTATGGAAAGTTGTCCAAGTTTAATTTATACACATGAAAGGTTCCTTTCCTTGGTAATGTGGTATCTCAGTAGGGTGTGTTAGTGAACCCATCGAAGGTTGAAGTGGTTCTTTCTTGGTAATCACACAAGAAAATGGAAGAGGTTCACAATTTCCTTGGTAACATAAGATATTATCAGATCTTTGTACTTGATTTCTCCCAAGTATAATCCCTATTGAAAACATTGACTAGGAAGAACCAAGATTTTTGTGTATTTATCAATATCATGCATTGTTCAGTTACGTAAGGGTGAAGCTATTTAGTGCTCAGGTTCTCTAGTTTCTTGAATAAGGGGTGATGTTTGAGGTGTTTTGTGACACTTACCATCGGGGCTTAGGATGTGTGCTAATGCAGAAGTGGGAAGTGATCTCTCATGGATCTAGTTAGTTATTTCCCCATGAGTGTAACTATTCCACTTTTGATATAAAAAAAAGAATAAGTTATGTTTTCACTGAATTTTTGGCAACATTACCTCATTAGTGATCTCTTTTTGGTATTTATAGATCGCCATATCTTGAGTTAATTCTTTTCCCACTATGATCTAAACTAGCAACAATAGAGGTGGAAGGAGATTTTTCATGATTATGATTTTGATATCTCCTACACCACTAGGAAGGGGGATATTGTGGATGAATATTTTAGAAAGAATTTGTGTAAGGGTGTTGTTTGGGAGTATGAGGATTCTTGGAGAGAAATGGAGGATTTTTTAGCCTTGAATATAGATTCAGGTGTGGATTTTGGTAGAGGGTGTTTGTTTCAGATGATGATGTAGTCTTCTATGATCAAACAGGGTGATGATTATTTGTGGGTGGGACTCATAGGAAGAGGTGATATGCGGTCATGTTGGCTATGTTGATGCTCCTGAGGGATGTTTGGAGGATGGTCATAACTAGATGTTGTTTTGGGTAAGGTTTTTCATTCAAATCATAATGTGTTATGGATTCTTTAATAAGTTTCATAACTCACCTTTATTGGTACACTCAAGAGTTTACAATATGTAAAATGGATTTAGGATGTAATTTTGGTGCCCTAGGGTGAAACAGTAAGTGGTGATGTTTTTGTAAAAGTTCTAGGTTTTCCAGTAAGTAAAGGTTGAACATCATGTTCTTGGTGGTTTGTTGCAACCTTGGGATGTGCCTAGGTGGAAATGGGATTAAATATCTATGGATTTCATCACATGGTTACCTAGAACTCAGGTATGTTGTGATTCTATTTGGGTGTTCATGGATCAGTTGACAAAATTAGCTCACTTCTTAGCAATCAAGGAGTCAGGCACAATGGATGCTTTAGCTAAGAGGTATGTGGATGAGGTGTTTCTTTTTCATGGTTTTACAAGGTCTATTGCCTCAGATCATGACATGAATTTTACCTCATGATTCTGTAGAGTATTACAACATGCTTTTGGCACTCAATTACGCCTTAAAACTGCTTTCCATCCCCAGATAGATGGGAAAATGGAACGGACTATCTTGATATTGGAGGATATGTTGCGAGCATGTGTCTTGGACTTATTTGGATCTTGGGTATGACACCTACCTTTGGTAGAGTTTTCTTATAATAATATTTATCACTATTCCATTGGCGTGGATTTATTTTGGGATTTGTATGGAAAAATATTTTATTCTCTGTTGTGCTATAGAGATGTTGTGGAGATAGTCCTTCTTGGTCCTGATGTGGTGCAAAGCATGACAAAAAAGTTCAGATTTTCCATGAAAGTATGAAAGAAATGTGATACCGGAATAAGTCTTATAAAGATCAAAGTAGGAGGACCTTGTATTTTTTGGTGGGGGGCCATTTTTTCTTAAATGTTTACCTTCAACATGGGTAGGGGAGGTTTGGAAAAGAGAGTAAGATTTCTTTCATTTTTGTTGTGACCTTTGAGGTGTTGGGGTGAGTTAGCAAGGTGGTGTATCAGTTTGCATTACCACTATGTTTGGAGAGGATTGATGATTTTTTTACATCTCTCAGCTTCGTTGGAATCATCACAATGAATCCCATGTAATTTATTGGGAAAATTTGGGTATCGAGTATGATGGGATGTTTGTGTAATAACCATTAGAGTTGCATGATTTCCAAGAGAAATAATTGTTTGTATGGACCATCTATTTGGTTCATTTATTGTAGAGGCATGGTGGCATGTAGGATATTACTTGGGAGTGAGATATTTAGATGTGTGTCCAGTTCCTTGAGTGTTTTTGATTTTTTATTTTCTCTATTTTTCTTTTTGATGTGATGTTTGAACCTTATTTTATGAGATGAGATATTTTCATTTTTTTTTTGACATGTGTGATTCAATATGTGATAATTTCCTTATATATGAAAAGGTGAGGCCCATATTCCTAATAGAGATGCATTAACAGAGATTCAATTAAAACGGTGTGGGTGGGTCAGTGTCACCTATAGTGGATTATATCTTGACATCAGAGACAGAATTATCTGATTCAAGTGTTTTGGATGGTTCAGCTTGTTTGTTGTAGTGGTTGTTGGTATGGGTTGTATAGAGGTTTAGATAGTTGTAACGTAGTGATGTTTTAGTTATGTTTTGTGATAGGAGGAATCTTGTGGTTGTAAAATGTATTTTTTGGTCATTTAGGTTGGTGTGTTTAGTTGGTGGTACCATTTGAGGTATGATGAGATCCCTAAGACGTATCTCACGAGGTAGTTGTTCAGACCCCTTTTCTTCTGGGCTGGGTTTTTTATTCTCAATGGTGATAATCATTTGAAATTTATCTAATGTAATGTTTTATGCCATCCCAGTACATTACATTGCCGGTTTTGGTTGTTGGAGGTGTTTGGGGGAGGTTCTTATAGTTTTTGTAGGAGTTGGAGGTGCAGCAAAACTGCTACAGGAAATAATTGTTGTGTAAATGTGTTACATGAAGTGAAAAATGGTTTCACATCTTGTCCAGGTGTGGTTTAGGATGTATCGATTTTTGGGGTTAAATAATTAAAAGTTTTTTCATTTTTTAGTGAAACTAAACCTTGAGGATTACACGACGTGAATGGGGATTAAACATCGTCTAAACCCCCGATCTATGGTAATTTTAATTTTATTCTGGATGAATTTTCATTCATTCATCCATGGATTCTTCCACCTCATATTTTATGAAAACCCTATGTTCCCTGAAGAGTTATTCAATCCCTATTTCTCCCTATTTTATTCATTGATCTAGGTGGTTGTTTTTTAGAAATTTTTGATTGATCCATTGTACGTTCTTCTCCCTTCTTGGTAGTTTTTCTTCCATTCTTCTCATAGGGATCTACTGTGGCGATGTTGCTATGGTTTGGGGTTTGTTTTGGGTTTCATGTTTAGGGACTTTGGTTTACATGTAATATTATTTGTGGTTTGTGTGTTTCAATTATATTTTGTGATCATTTTTTTACTCTATGGTGTGCGATGAGTCAGTGAGATTCATTAAAGTGTGGATTCCCTTGTTTCTTCTTACTGTGTATCATATATAAGGGGTTTACGTTTGGTTATCTATGAGTTACGGTTGTACTGAATTAATCAAAGAAAAATAATTGGTTAATTTAATTTAAAGTGTAAATGAAGTTTGATTCGCATTATTTTACAGCTTTGATATCATTTTTTATATTGTGAATTTAAGGGCTTGATTCCCCACTGCAAATTGTGGCTGTTGGGGGATTTTCTTACACTGGATATATATTTTTTGTTATCTTGTTTTTTTATTATTTTGATATAACCCAAAAATATAAATTTGTTAATTACTTATATCTAGATAATGAAATGGTTTCCCTGGGATTTTGGATTTTTTCATAATTCCACTAAAATAAAGTGGAATTTGATATAATCCCTTTTTTAAATTTGTGAAATGATCTTGATGTGTTATGATGTGGGGTCATTCTTTTGGGATGGAGATGTGTGTTTTGGGCATGTGGGGATGACAGTTTGTTTGGTTGTGATTTTAGGGTGGTGAGGAGGTGGTTTTTTTGTCATACTTTTGGAGTGGCGAGGAGATAGTTTGTTTGGTCCTGATTTTGGGCAGTAGGGAGGTAGTTTTTTTTTTCATTCTTTTGGGGTAGTGAGGTGGTGGTTGATTTTTTAGAGATGCACTATTAGTTATGAAATAAATAAATAATTGTTTTAAAATGTTTGAAATGGATTTTGTTGGTTTGGTTAATGAAATAAAAATGGTTAATGGATAATTAAATGGTGGGTTGTGTGGTTAAATGTGGTTGATGCAAATTAATGAAATGAATGGGGTGATTAAATGAAATTAGTTGGAAATATGAAGTGGGTTTTGTGGTTTGATGTGTAGTGTAATGCATTTATAGGTGGAAAAAGTGATAGTGTTGTGAATTTGTTGGTTTGTTTGTGAACACATAGGTTGGGATAGAGTGTTTGATACTATGTATATATACTTGTATATTCTTGTGATTTCTATACACACCCCATCCATGTTGAGAAATTCGTGTCGACACCTGCATAGCACATGAGGGTTTTTTTTCTAAAATCTGGTGAGGAGTATGGATGGATGGGTACTCACTCTTTCCTTATCTCTCTTCTAGTTGATGTTGGTATTCCATAGGTTGTGATGGTTGAAGTTATCTTAGTGAATTGAGTGGTGGTTGTGGTGGCCCATGTTTCTTCTGGAAAGATGTGATAGCCTTGGTGTTTGTGGAAAAGTTGTGATAGCCCAGGTTTTTTTAGGAGAGATGTGACTATGCTTGTAGGGAAGCATCTATTGGGGGTCATTCATGGTAGGAGGAGGTCCCCAGGTTGGTGTACTATATGATCATGAAAACCAAATAATTTTTTTATGGAAGTGTTTGTGTTGTGGACTAGGTGTTTTCAAGTGATATGTATTGTGTTCATGCTTATGGGGCGATGGGCCTACATTTTTTGCAGGCATAGTGTGTTGTGACCATGATTTTGGCACGGTGTGGTATAAGAAAGAGATGAGGGTGCTAGGAATAATGATGTTGGGTGTGATAGAGGCATATTAATGGGAAAGTGGTGCAGGGTATCCTTATTGATGTGATTCTTATTATACTACATTACTTGGTTTACATTATTTGGTGAGTGTGTCTTGAGATGGTTGGGATGGTTAGTATACCGTGATAGGTTATATTTTGTTCTGTTTTCTCTCACAAGTGTATTAATATACTTCTTTCACATGTGCATGAGAAACTTGAGTTTTTTCCACTGAGTATGATTGTATGTTCACCCTTTGTATATAAAACTATTTTTAGGTTTCTTGGGGGATTATGTGGACCATTAAAGGAATTACTAGCTCAGACCTTTAATAGTGGATGTATTTCTGTATTAGATTTACTTTGGGTATTTACATTGGAGACTTTATTGTATCTATATTAAATCTATTTGTACATGAATTTTGGGTTGGATTTTGTATTTTTTTATATTTTGTCTTTGAGTTTTTTTGGATGATCCAGCTTATCTCTAGATCCTATTTATATTATAGAGGGTAATTCCTTCCATACATGATATTTTTATACCCTCGGTTCTAGTCACCAACCTGAGGCCTACTGGAAGCAGGACTCGGGGGGTCATTATCTCTCTCCCCTCATTGTACTATCTTTTGAGGGAGGGGATCATGACACATATGGTGAGATAGAAAGGAAGGAGGTAGAAGGAATCATATACTAACTGTTATACTTTCAACATACCTGAAAATTCTTGATTCTATGTCCAAAAAAAGGAGAACCATCCACACCTAGGAGGAAGATCGGAGAGATCCACACATAGGGAGATTCTATGCATGGGTGAGGAAAAATAATGGGAATAGAAGGATAAAATAAATCAATGGTACAAGGTTAATTTCACCATTTAATTAGGATCATGATTTAGTTACACAATTGGCCAACCCTTAGACTAATCGTGCACCAGTACTACTTAAGGTAGCATCCTCCTCGCATGGCTAGGTTCACGGTTTATCAAACCATGTGCATCCCATGTGTTCACATATATAATTTTTAACATAACTTCTAAAATGATCTTATACCTCTTCTCTAATGTTTAGTCCAAATCATGATCCTCCACATATGGACCATGTGTTTTGGGTTCAGGGTTTTCACTAACCATGTGAAAACCATACACCCCCTTTACCCTTTCCAAAAAATAGGTCTTTTGAAGTCTGACACTCCAAAAACTCAACATAACACTTCAGGTACCTATTGGAACATAAAATCCATCTAAAAACACTTTTAATTGTTCCGATTATTATAACTTCATTCTGAATATCAAATTATGATTCAAACCATCCACCAAATTGGGAAATTTACATTCCTTTGGAAATTCCATCCAATTAAAAGCATGGGATCTGAAAAATATAAAGATAATGAATATAGTTATTCTACTTAGTTCACCAATTAAATGATATTTCAAGGATCACATATAAAAAATTGTGTTTATATACCAATTAATGAATACTTCACTGGTATGTGATTAAAATCCTAGGAATATCGGAGTACTCCACCAAGATCCTTAGAATCCTCCTCTCTTCCACTATCTAATTTTAAGAGGGATACAATGATCAAATTGACCAACCAATTTATATCAATAGGTTTATTTCAAAGGTAAAAACACCAAATAGCAAGGGTTTTCTTTCATGATGATCTAGTCATTACTTACATATTAATTGAAGAGAAGCAAATTCAACTCATATTTCAATCCTTATCTTCAAATAACATCAATCTTCACACAATAATCTTATCTAATATTAATATTAAAGGATATTCATATCTCTCTAATCTTCAATAAACACTTTTTCTATTATATGTTTTATGTGTGATTCTTTTATTATATATAGTAACATTATCATTAACTTGATGAAGTTTTTATTTTAATTTTAAATTCAAACATTAATTAGCTTATTTGTTTATCCTGCTTAAAATATATCCCTTAAATAATATTTTATCAAATCTCCATAATTTTATCCATATATGGTTATTTGAGATGTTTAACTAACAACCAAATCACCAAGATAAATCCACATCATAAATTCTGTCTAAATTTTGTAAAATCTATATATCATGGTGAAATGTACCCCTTTATGGAATGATGAGATAGTTTTGACTTAACTATTTTACAAATTATATGAGGGATATGTCATGGAGCATATCCACGTGGTAAAATTTATTAGATAGTTGATAAATATCATGACTATCACACTATCAAAAATTGACTATCAAAGGCCCAATCTTTTTTTATGGAATGGATGATTTTCTCTCCATCCTAATTATTCAATGTTCTACTTCTCCATGGTGTAAAGACATGTAGTATATAAAAACCCAATCATTCCCAATACTAAATATACACCCTCCATGTCATAGGAAATAGGTTTAGGGGTGGTCTTAATTGCTTCCTTTTTTTAATTGAATCTCAGCACTATACTATGTAGTCACCAGGTTTGTGGTTTAACCCTATTTGGGTGAATCCCACATCAGAAATGAAACTATTTGAGCACTCATTTATTATTCTGTTTATTCTATCAACTCCTTGTAAAATTCTTTTAATCCCAAACAGACCCAACGAGTCCACCATGATTACCCATATAGTTCTCATGTTCATAGTGTCTCCCTACAGTATGGTTATAATTACAGTATAAGATTTATTGATATTGGGATATCTTCTCATTTTCTACACTTTTGGTGTTTTGGTCGAGCATAGTGTTTCCTCATAGTAGTTCCATTCTCATGTAGTGTTGTAATATTGTCCTTTTCTTCCAACCTCCAAACACCACTTTATTTTGGGATGTTGTCATATTTTGTGCTTCTCAACACCTAAAAATTCCAGATATTGAAAATTAAAGAACCTTATAAAATAACAAAATTATCCTTTTTCATTTTCAATACCTTTATAAACTAACAACATGTTTCATGTGTCATTGGTTGTTTCTATCTATAGAAATGTGTATTGGCTTCTTAAAATGTAATCATTACTAGTGTGTTCCATTTGATCGCATACATTGATGCAAGGAAAAAACAATGATAATGAAATCATGGAAAGGTAGCTTGTGTTGGGTGTGTCATTAGGGGTATGACATTGGTTGAATGGTTAAGAAAGGGTTTGTCACTTCCATGTTAATGAAGTAATATATCTCAAGCTAGGTTGATCTAGATGGAACTACCTTCAAAAGTATTTGGCCAAAGTAGTTGAAAGTTAAATCCATTTGGCTAGATCAATAACTAATAAAGAATGAAATGGGTGATGACACAAGTTTCTGTCCAGTTTTATAATATATTTAAAGAAAAATATAATACAGTATATAGTTCGTGTTCATAGGTTGGTTATCATTTATATGAATATAATAATCTATTTAGGGGCCTTTATTGGTTTCTATAATCCTCTCTTGGTTCGTGAATATTATTCACTGGTATCTAGATAAGGGACTAGAAAGTCACACACAATAGCGTATTCCAGAATCTACCATATTCAATTGAATGGGTATATTAGACTTAGTGGTACCTACCATGGGGTATGAGTGTTTTCCATGTTATCAATCATTGATAAATAAATAAATTCATTATTATTAAAGGAATGAATAATTGGGTTTAATTTATTTGTTTAAAGTATTTTCAAGTTAAGTAAATATGAGGAATAATATTAATCGAATGAATATTATTTTAATGTTCCAAGATCGTTTACTATTAATCTATAATTACAAGTCATGTTAAATTACTAGGTTTTATCATGTAATATATTTAATATATTTTATTGGTATGTGATAAATTATAAGTAATACCAATGGAATAGTTTAGTTCTTCATAATTATTTTTTAGTGGATGATAAAATTCTGGGGGTTGGGGAACCCTACTGGGTGTTTTGAATATCCAATATAAATAGAGATATTCTGGCACAATGTGGAATATTAATTCATTTTTTAATGATATCTTCTCTATTCTCCAATATTCTAGAGATATATTCTCTCTCTCTCTCTAAGTTAATATCCAAGAATTCCTTCAATCATTGAAGGAAGACGATTGCGGTGATCATCGGGATGTCAAAGACATTATCAGATCACCATGCTTGCACCTAGAATTCGATGATCGATGATCCTGTGGATTTTTTCAGAATTTGTAGAATATATAGAGGGGTATTAATTTCGATACTTTGAGTAATGATCACTGGTGACAAGAAGATGTTGACAGTTTCTTCATATCTGAAAATGGTATGTCTTCAGTTTTATTTTTGGTGTTATGATTAAGTATGCATGATCATAAACCATACTGGGCCTCAGATCATCCTAGATGACAAGTTTAATCATCCCTATGATGAAAAAAATTAAAATCCCCAACCAACCAGTTTCCACTACAACCTTGGTACCTTCAATTGGTGTCAAAGCAACACGTAAATTTTCTGAGCTGAAGAAAAAAATTATTTTCATTAAATTAATTAGAGGGTTTATTTTTGATTCCTTTTCCACTTCTAGTGAGTTAATCCAATATTAGATGGAAAATTTATTTACATCCAATGTTTTTAATGTGAATTTTTTTCATTAATCTTGGGTAATAAAATCAAATTATAGTCTCTATAAATGATCTGGTTGGTGACTGAACAATTCCATCAAAATAGGTATTTTATTATTAAAATAATTATCATTATCATTATTTTTATTGTAATTATAATTATTATTAGTTTATTATAATTATTATTCTAAAGGCTATTTTATTATCCTTTGGAATTGATGGAATCCACTGAAATAATTTACTAGGCAGGTCTTGGTCTTCTAGCAAGATAAAACTTTTTTTAAAAAAATGGAATGACATCAAAAGGGAGTCTTCCTCCACATGAGGGTCTCCTCCCTACCCCATTGAGAGACTTCTCTAAAGGTAGGACCATCAGTGTGCTGCCACCCACAGCGGCCACCTACACCCTATCCGTCGGCTTCCTTTGGCCCTGCCGCCCTATTCCAGCGTCATCCACTACACTACGTTTCCTCCCTCAGACCACTAAATTCGATGTTACTTATGAACCATATTCTAAAACTCTAAGCACGCAATGGTTATCCACTTATGCGATGATCCACCGAGTCACCTAAAAAGGGAAACCCCATCTTGTTAGAAGAATTGGGTGGATGGGTTCATTTAGTTTAAGGGGGTAGGGTTTATTTTAAATGGGGAAAGGGGTTTATGTAGCGCCACTTAAAGTTACGCTGGAGAAAATTGTGGGTCAGCACCTGTTCAAGTGGAGCTGACCCCTTCTGCCCCCCAACAGAAGATTTGGGTGGAAGGGTTTTTTTAGTTTAAGGGGGTAGGGTTTATTTTAAATGGGGAAAGGGGTTTATACAACACCACTTAAAGTGGCACTGGAAAAAATTGTGGGTCAGTGCCAGTTCAAGTGGTTCTGACCCCTTCCGCCCCCCAACTCCCCATATATATATATATATATAAAATAAATATTTTTATAATAAAATTATTTGTTATAATAAATATAATAATTACAATAAATATATATTTATATTTATTATATTTATTTTTATTATATTAATGTTTATTATATTTAATATTATATATTAATTATATTTATAATTATATATTTTTTATATTTATTTTAGTAATTATATATATTATATTCATAAATATGTAATTAGTAATTAATATGTAACTATAATAAATAAGTAATTATAATAAATATGTAAGTATAATAAATATATAATTATAAATATAATAAATACATATTTATAATATATTTATTATATTTCTATTTATTATATTTATTATTATTATAATTATATATTTATTATAGTTATAATTATACATTTATTATTGTTATATATTTATTATAATTATATATATAATATATTTAAAGTTATATATTTATTATAATATTATAATTACTATAATTATAATTATATAATTATAATAAATTTATAATTATAAATATAATAATTATAATTAGTATGTAATTATGATAAATATATAATAGTAATAACTATATAAATATAATAATTATACTAATATAATAATTATATAATTATAATTATATATTTAATATATAACTATAATAAATATGTAATTTTAATAAATATATGATTATAATAAATATATACTATAATAATTATATCATTATAATAATTACCAGGAAAGCTCAGCCAGAGACAATGTCCCTGACCATTTGTTAAAAAAAGGAAAAGTACATAAGGAAAGAAACAAAAGCCAAAAAAGCAACTACATATCATAGAAATCATACTCGTCCCCAAAGCCATGATCCATTGCTTCATCTACAATAGCCAACTCCCACTCTGATCTTTTGTATTGTGCTAGAGTCTTGACATACTTCATTCAGTGATTTAACTTTTCCAAATATAGGAACTCCCCTGAAGACTGCATGTCTATGCCCTTACTGACAGAGGACCTAGTGGTCATCTTCTTTGGCATAGAAGAATAATCCTTCCATTGCTTTCTTCTTGGCGGAACAGTCACAGCTTTATCATTCCTCGCCCCATTATTCTTCCCATCCTGAATAATCTCACTATAATAGATTCTAGTCTTGCCACTAGAATTCTCCTTTTCACTATCAGATAGGTCCCCCCATTTTCCAGAGAAATGGCCCTCCTGATAACCATCATATGCTCCTCGTTCTTGCTCAAAGTGAATATTGATATCAATTATTGCTAAACATTTCCAGTTTCCCCCACATTGATATTTACTAGGTTCAAAAAAATAATCCCTCTCCACTACCTCCTCCACTTATCCTCCATCATTAGTGACTACAGTCTGCAAGACACCACCTTCCACCCCCCTGTGGACCTTCCCGCAGCAGCAGCAACTCCTCAGATTCTAGACTCTCAAAACGATTGCAGACCATAACTCCATTGGGGTCATGAGTACCCATATTTGAAGCTTTAAATACCCCATTAGGTTTGTCCAAAGACTCCTTAGAGAGAGGAACCAACTACAGATGGCATTCCCCCTCCACTGCAGACGGGGACTGAACTCCAAGGTCTCTTTTCAACCTGTCAAAAACTTGCAACACCGATGGATTCATAGGCACCTGCATTGCCTTCATATTACAAGCATGACTTGGAAAATCCGGAATAAAACCCTGCCTCATCTCCCTCTCCACCTTCTCATCAGAAGTATCCTTAACCAACGCCACGACAGTGCAAGGATACTTCAATCGGGCTCCCTATCCATAAGAGTTTCCAGCATTGGTACACACCACCTATTCCATAGGAGAACTCAAATTCCCATTCACATTCCCAGACTCTAATAGTGTCGCTCTATGGACACCCTTCACCACCACCTGAACCAGCCTCTCATCAGCACAAGCATCATTACCACCACTATACTGCATCTCCATCACCTTTGAGGTAACACCCACCTTGCCACTGCGGCAAGCAGCCTCTAGGTGCCCAAACCGTCTGCATCCTACAAAGAACTGCATCCACGATTCGAAGACTACCTTCTACATCCATCAGAACTCTTTGTCATCAGTAATCTAGACCCAATGCACCGACGGATTTGCAACATTGACCAAAATACAAACCTGTGGGAAGATCAGGTGTGACACAGACTCAGTTCTTTGATCCGAGCACAAATACCTCCCAATCATGTAACCAATGGCGTAGAGAATGGATATATTTTGAAACGAAAGAGGAAGGCCAGGGAGACTTACCCATGTTGCAATCGACAAAGGATATCACTGCAAATGAAAATCAAAGCTCCAACAGAATAAGTAAAAATAGAACCCACCACACCTCTGGGGAGCCCCGGCCCACGCAGAAATCAAATCTTCCTCCGAGCGAAAACGCACCATTATGTGTCTTCAGTCAAGAAACCCGACAACCACATGGTCATGGAGCTTCCAAGAATCAGAGAAAAAAATGTGTAAAAACTTCCACTGAGGGTCGAAGAGGTCAAAATCGAGCCACCAAGGTATACTTGCACAAATCGTCAGCACGATTTATCTCTGCCGGCAACAGAGATAACTAGGGTGCCTCCCGGAAGAGATCTGTAACTTTTTGAGAAATAGAGATATGATGGAATGGAAGAGACAGATTTGAAGACGGGCCATCCTTCCCAGACGACGGCAAACACGAGACTCCCCCCTCTAATCGGGAGGGGGGAGAAGGAACCGACGACATGAACCTAGGGAATCACATCAATGGTGAGAGGAGAGCGGTGTGAGGACTCAAATTACCCTTATAATAATAATATAATTATAAATATAATGAATATATAATTATAAATATTATAAATATATAGTTATAAATATAATAAATATATGATTATAATAATTATATAATTATAATAAATATGTAATTATAATAATTATATAAGATTTAATAAGGTTTATTTATATAAAGATAAATAAATTTAATAATTTTTAGCTATATTTAAATTTATAAACATTAAATATAAGGTTTATTTATATAAAATTATTTATAAATTTATAAATATAATTTTAAATATATAATTATAAAAAAGAATTATTTTATATAAATATATATTTTCAATTATAAATAAATATAAATTGAAATATATATGTGTATAAATGTAAATTTGTATATATATAATTAAATATAAATATTTATAAATATAAATCTATTTATATTTAAATATTTAAATAAAAAACATATTTGTAATTATATAATTATAAAACTATCTTTATAATTAAATATTTATAATTATATTAATATAAATATATTTAGAAATATATAATTATGAAAATATTGTTACCTATATATTTAAAATTTATTTATAAATATATTTAATATTCATATATATATATATATATATTTATAATTATATTTATAGTCTTTCAAAACCACCTACTTGAAACTTAAAAATGTTTCAAGTTTATGACTTTCAAAGCCTATAAAATATAAACTATATGACCAAAATAAATGATACTTAAAACACAAATTAAACATATAATAAATAGTTAGAAATAAAAATAATTTATTAAACATGTTTTACTAAAAATAATTTATAGTCTTTCAAAAACACCTAATTGAAACTTAAAAATGTTTAAAGTAATTTTTTTTGAAAGGTTATAAAATATAAACTATATGAACAATATTAATGAATCTTTAAACATGGTTTAAACATATAATAATTAGTTCAAATTAAAAATAATTCTATAAAAAATGTTGACTAAAATATTTTTTGTTTACTATATGTTTGTTTTTCTTTTCATTTTTCAAGAAATTATTATATTTTTAGTCTGTGTGACAAATTTTATTTGGATTTTACTTGTACTTTATAGAGTATACAAGTCTAAAGTCACATACATGAAGCATAATAATGTTACATATATGAGACTTTTAAAATATATAAATTATTAATAGTTAATTTAAATTAGTTTGTATTTACTATATTTTTTATTTTCTTGTTATTTTTTTTAAAAAATAATTACTTATTATAGTATGTAGGTTTTTAATATATACAACATGAAATATGAAATCATCAATGAAAATTCCCGCCTAGTACCAAAACACAGCATCTGAAACTCACATCCTCTCTGTGTCTGACGTCCATGTCGTTCTGGTGTCCTAGCTGCGGGTTTCTCACCTTCCAGTTCTTCTAATGCCTCCCTATGGTACTATGTAGAGGACTGACCAAAACCTTGTGAGGAGGATGGCCCAAAATCATATGAGGTAGTATATGGCTCTGAAGCTCCTATAAATGGTAGAAATGGGGCACTGAAGAAGGCCTCGTCAGGAGAGGGGGCCTCCATAAGCTGTGTGACTGTACCCATATTGAAGTCCATAGTAATATTCAGAGATGAAATCTGTGGTATATAAGTGTATCCCTATTGGGAAATATCATCAGTCAGCCAGACCAGATCATCTCTCTGTGGTGTGGCAACATCTGCAGGAGCTGCTCTCGGATGTCGATGTCAGTGCCTCTTCCCCTCCTGATGTGGTTGTCTCTATTGTCCAGCTGACAGTAGTGGTGGCAGTGCATCATCCTCACCAGGCATAGCAGGGACATCATCATCCTTTGGAGCTTCATCTAGAGGATATGGATTGGGATATTCATGTGTCTCCTCATCAAAAACACTTTCACGTATCAACCAGAGATGATCGAGGAGAGCCATCACATCCCGATGAACTACATCTTGCCTAATATATGCATCCTCCTGAGGTGTGGTATGTGCAAGATGAAGAATGGAGTCTTCCCTCAAATGAAATAATGTTCAAATTAATACCAAAAATGAGTTTAAAAAATAATAAATCTTAGTAAACATACCAACTACTGAATGCCAATCCCCAGATGTGTAAGGTGCATGATGGTGTGACATTGATACCAGTCTGCATAACCCCCCTAAGCAGATAATTGAGAGAATGATATGGTATATCCAAATGGAATGATACTTAATCGATCATGCGAGTCCCAATTCTCGATATAAGATGCATGAGTTTTCTGCTAGTCTGTCATCTGTCTATCTATAAGCACAATCAAATGTAATTCGGTAGGCTGTCCTGGTGCCATCAGGATTGTAACACCCGATACTTTTATAAGAAATATTTTGTTTTTATATAAATCATCAAAGGAATCTTTCACTACACACAACACTATCTTGGCTTGCTTTACACGCAATCGCAACCTTCCTTGATAGCTTGTGTCGTACGCAATACTGAGTTTCACTAAACAACGATATGCTATTAAAATATTATTAAAACTAGCCGTTATGAATAGTAATAACCACGTTTTTAAATTTTGTAAATTTTATTTTTCAAAATGGACTTCATTTTTGGATTCGGAATATCGAAATTATCCTAGGGTGAAATTTTGGTATTTTTCTGGAAACTTTCAATTTTTGATGAATAGTGAAAACACTGGGTTACTATTTAAAAACTGCCTTTTTATTTAAATAATTATTTATTTTATTTAAATTTATTTTAGGTCAAAATTGATACATAATACCTATATAAGTTCAATGTAATTCATTGGAGTAATTTTATAATAATTTTAGATATATAAAAATTTTATTGAACTTTTCACCGTCTTTTACCCACCTCCTAGGAGAATTTGCAAATTCACATAAAACTTAATTTTACCACTTCTGTGAGGGGATTTTCAAAAATCCGAGAGACATGGTTGATTTCATTAATTAAAATTTGGTTCAATGAGATGAAAATAATTTTTGGTGAATAGTAACTTTTTACTTTTATTTACCACAGTTAAAAGTAAATAGGGTAATTAAGGGTAAAAATGATATTATTATTACCATAAAACATGTCCTAATTATATTGGATAAGTTTAATTCGACCAAAAACAACCTTAGGAATAAAATATGACCATTTAGGCCCACTTGGATAATATTAGGACATTTATTATTAATTTATTTAAAGAAGGGTTAAAATAGTTAAAATCAATGTTTTATAAGTAAATAATTTTTAATATAGGGTTATAAATACGATAAATTCGACTATAAATATTCATTAGAAATATAAAAAGATTTCCTACATAATGATATTTTATTTTTAATTTTTAGACATTAAATAAGTTAATTTATTTATGACACAAAGATGATGCAGTAATAATCTTATTAATGAAATATTGATATAATTGATGTTATAAATATCCAAATAAATGTAATTTGAGACTTTTTATGAATTAAACTAATTTTATAGGTTAATATGACATGTTAGTATTTATTTAATTAACTTCTTTAGAATTAATCATTCTGTTATGATTTTCACAAAAATCAATTACTAAATAGTGTCAAAATTGACATAAAATAGTTTTTAAAACAAATATTATATTATTAATTGTTATTTTATTATTAAAAATATGAGGTTCGGAAAAATGACTTAAATAAGTTTATATATATTAATAATAAACAACTTGGGGTTCGTTTATCTTGTTATAGTAAGTTTATTAACCTTATAGTGTAAGAACACACAAAGACACGGTAAAAGTAAAATTATCTAACTTAAAGTTAAATCTAAATGATAAGGTTAAAATAGTAAACTAAACTTGTCCAAATTCTATCGGATGAGAGTATTTCGACCCATCACCACCTTAGATTCTAAATAAATCAATTTGGAGCTATTTAAATCCGAATATATCTTTATAATAAAATAATAGTTTTAGTTTTTCCAAAGGAGCCCCTCTCCTCCTTTATAAAAGGGCACCTCCTCCCTCTCTTCCTCACACCACTTTGAGCCTTCAATATCGGCCAACCCCTGATAATTTCTCCTCTCCACTTCCCTAGAAACATCCTAGAGGTCCTGGTATTCTTCAAAGACCAATTTTAGTTCCCTAAAAGGAGGTTTCAAAGAAGCGCTTCAAAGAAGAGGTAATGTCTATTACTGATTCTTTCAACTTTATTTCTTCTTCCACTTCTTCTTCTTTAGTTGTTTCATTATGAATTAATAACATCAGTATCACTCATATATTTATATTTTATTATAAGTATGAAACAACCATATTTCACCGTCTATCCATCCTACGGAAAACGAAATCACCACGCGTGCGTACGTACGGAATACCGTCTCCACGCCGTGGTGTAATCTATTTTCCACCACCACCTTACTTGGATGGGTATAATGGTGTAAAGAATGAATATATATGATTACTGTAAAGTCATATTGATTCTGAAGTAGTATACATACACTCCAATACAATTCCACGATCATGGGAACTATATCATCGCTTGTGCGTACGTACGAAATATCGTCTCCACGATGTGATGCGACTCGTTCTACATGATTTTCATTGCATAATGATTTCATAAATGAATTGAGTGAATAAATATGATATATATTATACAAATACCATTCTGTAAATGAGGTATCTATAACCGAAAAAGAAGAATAGGAATTTATTCAACAAAACACGCATAAGAACAAAAAGTAATAAAGACCCGAATAACAAGTAGCAATGAAATATTACTAATAATAAGCTAAGAATATGACCATATATGATATCATAACAATGATTATGATTCTGGAATAAGACAATGACATTATTTAAATCATTATACAGGAGGTTCAGACACTTACGAAGCAAATCAGACCTAAGGTAAGGGAAATATCACAATCTCATTTTTATCCGAGATTGTTTATACTTTGGAACTTACTGAGGTGTATTTTATCATCCACATCCATGTTTCCTCAATATGTAATATTATTTCCATCCACCTACAATTTTTAAAATCCAATTTTACCCTTCGGTGAGTTTTTAGTAAAAGATATGAAAGGAACCTTTTGTCGTTTTTCGTATGAGGTACTTTTTGACTTTTCCGACAAAAGTACGGGAAGAATGTTTTTTTAACATATACGACATGAATTGATTTTTAGAACATTATTTCCATGAAGCTTCCTTTACAAGTCTTCAAGATTATTTTTAATCAAATTATTTTAGTTCAAAATTATATGACATGTTAAGAATGGAAAATGTTTTTGAAGTAGAAAGGATATTTTCCTCAAGAATGGAGTTCAAGTGTTTTATCAAAATTATGCTCCATCTAAGATAATATAGGGTTCTGTTTATATCCCTATTTTTACATTGATTTGATTATGTTATGATGGAATTATTTTTACGATATCCTTTTATGGATTATGTTATGATGACGTGATGTTTAAGAATCCCTTTTTTATTACATGGGTTATGCTAGGATGTATGGTTTATGATTTTGTGTCACACATAAGAATGGTATCATTATGAGATGGGTGGGACATATATCTCCCTCCAATTCATTGGGTAAATATTTTATATCTCATGAGATAGACATGGATGGAATGGTAGGTTAACCCGGTTTAGTGAAACAAGACTGAAACAAGGAATGAACTCGGTTCAAAAATGGACTTTGTCCACTAAGTCACAATGAGTCTTGACTAATAAGAAATGATTCTCTATGATTATGTGTGTATTCCAAAAAGATTCATGTTTTGAGTTATGATTATTGTGATTACATTTCACTACCATGATTTATCCCATGTCATGAAATTATGATCTCTTTTGCAGGGTAAGATTTCCAAAATTGTATGTCCTTATGAATATGATGTGATTGATATTTCTTTTGTTTACCCATACTGAGCATTTGAGCTCAGCCTTTTCTATATTTTCTTTCCCCATGTCAGGAATAAGGTTATTAAGTAAGATATCCCAAAAGGGACTATAGATATGATGAAATAAATGGGATACAGTGTAAACGCTTTATGAACCAGTTGTTTATGTTTCTCAGTTTCTAAAGACACTATACCTATATGGTCCTTTCGTGTTTTTTTATATGTTGTAATAAGTGTACTTCAATTTTTAATTACTAACAATGTATGTAAATTATGGGTCGTTATAGTTGGTATCAGAGGGAAGGTATAGTCAACCTTTAGAAACTAGGATGTGAAAGCCTTAGTAAGAACCCTAAGGATAAGTCTAAGCATAGAACACAATATTAGTGTTTTAGAAATGGCCATGAATAACCTATGATAAGACCTTAAGTGTGAAGTTTTATTCTTGATTATGTGGTTTTCCTATTATAATTAGTGTTGCTCACACTATTCTTCTTGGTTTTAGTCAATGTCTGGAACCCGAAGGAACTGTGTTAATGCGGAATGCGACGGGCAATGCAATGATTGTCCCCCTGAGCAACCAAAAGTTATGGGAGATGGAATGAAAAATCTTGTAGACATGCTCACACAACTCTCTCAAGCTATGAATCATGCAGGACTTCCAAACGAGCAAAGGAAGGAGCAACATTCTGTTGAATCCTTCATGAGACAGCGTCCACCTTTATTCAGCGGGTCTACTGATCCATTAGTTGTTGAACAATGGATCAGTACTACTGAAAAGATATTTTCAGTTCTTCAATATTCTGAACATGATAAAGTCATCTTAGCAGTGTATCGTTTGGAAGGTGATGCTGATCAATGGTGTAATCTTATCAAGAATACGAGGCCAAGAGTTGAAATTGAGTCCATGGAATGAGATGTGTTCAAGAACTTATTTTTCAATAAGTACTTCCCTCGTATTCTCCGAACAAAGATGGAGAAGGAGTTTGTTGAACTAAAGCAAAAGGATGATGTATCTGTTGGTACCTATGAAGCAATTTTTACAAGACTTGCAAGGTACGCTTCTGGTATTATTATCCAACCTGAGAGTAAGATCGATCGATTCTTTAGTGGCTTAAAACCAAGTCTTTGAAGGGCGTTATCCATAAGGGACTTCAATAGCTACAAGGAAATCGTTCGATGTGCTCTCAATGTTGAGATGGAAATTGGAGTAACCCATCAGTCATATGGGTTTGATAAGAAGAGGAAAATGTAATTCAAAGGAAAATCTAAAGAGCACACTAAAAATAATATGAGTTTTCCCTTATGCTCAAAGTGTAGAAAGAAACATGGAGGGAGTTGTCTTAAAGGGACATGTAAATGTTTCAAATGGGAAAGGAAGGTCATCGGGCATTTGAATACTGCAATGATGGGAATAAGATGTCTAGTGATGCGAACAATGAAAAGGCTACACAGAGTGCACCTCCTACACTTCAATGTTACAAGTGTAAGGAAATGGGGAATTATATCAATCAATGCCCTAATCCAAGGATTATTGATGATTATTGACGTCAACAAACTCTTAAGGCTAAAGACAAAGGAAAGTCACATGCAATTTCTATCAGTGATGTGGAGTACGATAACGAAGTGGTGAAAGGTACACTTACCATCCACTCTAAAGTAGCAAATGTTTTATTTGATTTTGGATCCACCCACTCCTTTATTTCTGAAGAATTTTATAAGGGTATCACAGTATTACCTCAACAATTAGATGTTGAGTTAGCTATGACAACCCCTAATGGAACAACAGTCTCATCAAAAGTTTATAATTATTATCCTATTGAAGTTTGTGGGAAAGTGATTCCTACAAATCTTGTGATCCTTTCTATAGTGGAATTTGATGTGATTCTGGGCATGGATTGACTTTCTCTATATGGAGCTCATATCAATTTCCAAAGAAGGGAAGTCACATTTCATATTCCAGATCAATATTTCATCATCTATCGATGAAAGGATGAACATAACCTTCCATTGGAAATTTATTCCATCTTATGGGTCTTTATTCCACTAAATGAAGGTTATTTATCTCAAATGGTTGGTGAGAAACTCACGATTAATAATATGCCCATTGTACGGGAGTTTGATGATGTCTTTCCGAAGGAATTGTCAGGTCTTCCACCAAATTGTGAAGTTGAGCTTTCAATAGAACTCGTATCGGGTGCTTTACCTATTTCAAAGACACCTTATTGAATGACCACAATTGAGTTGTAGGAATTGAAGAAGCAACTCTAAGTGAATCTTGATAAGGGGTTCATACGCCCTAGTGCATCACCTTGGGGAGCACATGTTCTGTTTGTTAAGAAGAAATATGGATCAATGAGACTCTGCATTGATTATCGAGAACTTAACAAGATCACTATCAAGAAAAAATATCCTCTCCCGTGCATTGATGACTTATTTGACCAACTACGCGGAGCTCAATACTTTTCCAAGATTGATTTTTGTTCAGGGTATCATCAATTAAGGGTCAAAAGGGAGGATATACCAAATATGGATTTCCGTACAAGGTAAGGACACTATGAATTTATAGTGATGTCATTTGGTCTTACAAATGCCTCTTTTATCTTCATGGATCTGATGAATAGTCTTTAGAGACTATCTTGATCAGTTTGTGGTAGTCGTTATAGACGATATTCTTGTATATTCAAAGAGCCATGAATAACATGAAGATCACATGAGAATTATATTGAAGACACTAAGAAAGGAGAAGCTTCATGCCAAATTTACCAAGTGTGAATTTTGGCTTCAAAAAGTTTCATTTTTAGGTCACGTAATCTCAAAAGAGGGGATATCTGTGGATCCAGCAAAAACAGAGGTTATTGAAAGATGGTCAAGACCAACAACAGTAACTAAGATCTGAAGTTTTCTTGGTTTGGCTGGATATTATCGACGTTTTGTGAAAGATTTTTCATGATTATCTAATCAACTCACCAGGTTTACTTGGAAAGGAGTTAAGTTTGTTTGGATGGAGTAATGTGAATAGAATTTCAAGGAGTTGAAAAGAAGTTTATCCAGTGCACATGTGCTCACACTGCCTTGTAGTGGAGAAAGGTTTGTGATCTACAGTGATGAATCCAAGAAGGGATAGGGGTGTGTTCTTATGAAAAATTATATGGTGATAGCTTATGCCTCACGACAGTTGAAAATCCATGAGCAAAATTACCAAAATCATGATTTGGAGTTAGCTGCGGTAATCCTTGCATTAAATATTTGGAGGTATTATCTTTATGGAGAAAGGTGTGGCATTTATACTGATCATAAAAGTTTAAAGTATATTTTCACACAAAAGGAGCTGAATATGCACCAAAGAAGATGGTTGGAGCTGATTAAGGATTACGACTGCTCAATTCATTACCACCCTGGGAAAGCAAACAAGGTGGCAAATGCATTAAGTCGACAAGACCATTCAAGTTTATCCATGATTAGGATCACAAAAGATCCAATATTTATTTATTTACAAAGGATGGATCTTGGAATTGTAATGAAAGGGGAAAAATCGTATCCTTCTCAAATGAATGTTCAACCATCTGTACATGTTAAGATTAAAGAGGCACAGAAAGAAGATGTAGAGTTACAAAAGAAGGTGAGAAATGTTCCTCAATTCAACCATGATTGTGAAGGGACAATAAAGTTCAGGAATCGGGTTTGTGTTCCTCCCATCCCTGAATTAAAGAAGGAGCTGCTGGATGAGGCTCATAGTTCTTCATTCTCTATTCATCCTGGAAGCACGAAGATGTATAGGGACCTAAAATAGTACTTCTGGTGGGATGGCATGAAGAGAGATGTTGTTGAATATGTCTCTCGATGCTTGGTTTGTCAGCAAGTTAAACCTGAGAGACAGAAGTCTAAGGGGATGTTACAACCATTACCCATACCAGAATGAAAATGGGAAAACATCACTATGGACTTTGTCACAGGACTTCCTAAAACATCCAAAGGAAATAATGCTATCTGGGTCATAGTTGATCGTCTTACAAAGTCTGCACACTTCATTGCTATTAGAGAGGATTTCTCTCTGGATTAGCTAGCCAGGATATATGTAAAGGAAGTGGTAAGATTGCATAGAGTACCACTTTCTATTATATCTGATCGGGATCCTAGGTTTACCTCAAAGTTCTGGCGAAGTCTTCAGCATACTCTGGATACAGAGTTAAGTTTCAGCACTTCTTATCATCCTCAGACAGATGGTCAGTCTGAGAGGACAATTCAAACTCTAGAAGATATGTTGAGATCTTTCTCTATGGATTTCAAAGGTGGTTGGGATCAACACCTACCTTTGGTGGAATTTTCTTATTAAGATGTCTCCTTATGAAACTCTCTATGGAAAGAAATGCAGGACTCCAACTTTCTGGGATGAATTTGGGGAAAGAAAGCTATTAGGACCTGATCTTGTTGATGAGATGGCACAAAAGGTCTGATCTATTCAATAACACATAAGAGAAGCTCAGAGTCGACAAAAAAGTTATGCCGACAACCGAAGAAAAGACTTAGAGTTTGATGTGGGTGATAAAGTGTTCTTACTAATATCTCCTTGGAAGAGAGTAATGAGATTTGGAAAGAAGGGAAAGCTGAGCCCTAGGTATATTGATCCTTTCGAAATACTGGATCATGTTGGGAAGGTAGCTTACCGATTGATGCTTCCACTGAATCTCTCTCAAGTTCACGATGTGTTCCATGTATCTCTCCTGAGAAAGTACATACCAGATCCTTCACATGTACTCATCTCAGAAGTTGTACCGCTGGAACAAGATCTTTTCTACGAAGAACACCTGATAGAGATTCTCGATCATAGTGAAAACGTCCTACAGAACAAGACCATTCGCTTGGTGAAAGTTTTATGGAGGAACCACCAATTAGAAGAAGCTACATGGGATCTTGAGGATATGATGAGGGAGAGGTATCCTCATCCATTTGTTACAAGTGATGAATTTCGAGGGCGAAATTCATTTTAAGGGGGAAAGAATGTAACACCAGAGACTTATAAGAAATATTTTGTTTTTATATAAATCATCAAAGGAATATTTCACTACACACAACACTATATTTCCTTGCTTTACACGCAATCACGACCTTCCTTGATAGCTTGCGTCGTACGCAATATCGAGTTTCACTAAACAACGATATGTTATTAAAATATTATTAAAACTAGCTGTTATGAATAGTAATAACCAAATTTTGAAATTTTGTAAATTTTATTTTTCAAAATTGAATTCATTTTTGGATTCGGAATATCGAAATTATCCTAGGGTGAAATTTTGGTATTTTTCTGGAAACTTTCAATTTTTGATGAATAGTGAAAACACTGGGTTACTATTTAAAAACCGACTTTTTATTTAAATAATTATTTATTTTATTTAAATTTATTTTAGGTCAAAATTGATACATAATACCTATATAAGTTTAATGTAATTCATTGGTGTAATTTTATAATAATTTTTGATATATAAAAATTTTATTGAACTTTTCACCGTCTTTTACCCACCTCCTATGAGAATTTGCAAATTTACATAAAACTTAATTTTACCACTTCTGTGACTTGAATTTCAAAACTCCTAGAGACACGGTTTATGTGAGTATGTAAAATTTGGTTCAATGAGATGAAAATAATTTTTGGTGAATAGTAACATTTTACTTTTATTTACCACGGTTAAAAGTAAATTGGGTAATTAAGGGAAAAAATAATATTATTATTACCCTAAGACATGTCCTAATTCTATTTAATAAGTGTAATTAGACCAAAAAGAACCTTAGGAATAAAATATGACCATTTAGGCCCACTTGGATTAGATTAGGACATTTATTATTAATTTATTTAAAGAAGGGTTAAAATAGTTAAAATCAAAGTTTAATAAGTAAATCATTTTTAATATAGGGTTATACAGAAGATAAATTAGACTATAAATATTCATTAGAAATATAAAACTATTTCCTACATAATGGTATTTTATTTGTAATTTTTAGACATTAAATAATTTAATTTATTTATGACACAAAGATGATGGAGTAATTATCTTATTAATGAAGTATTGACATAATTGATGTTATAAATACCCAAATAAATAAAATTTGAGACTTTTTATGAATTCCACTAATTTTTTAGGTTAATATGACATGTTAGTATTTATTTAATTAACTTTTTTCGAATTAATCATTCTGTTATGAGTTTCACAAAAATCATTTACTAAATATTGTCAAAATTGACATAAAATAGTTTTTAAAACAAATATTATATTATTAATTTTTATTTTATTACTAAAAATCTATGGTTAGGCCAAATGACATAGATAAGGTTATATATATTAATAATATACAACTTGGGATTCTTTTGGCTTGTTATAGTATGTTTATTAACCTTATAGTGTAAGAACACAAAAAGACATGGTAAAAGTAAAATTATCTAACTTAAAGTTAAATCTAAATGATAAGGTTAAAATAGTAAACTAAACTTTTCCAAATTCTATTTAATGAGAGTATTTTGACCCATCCCCACCTTAGCTTCGAAATAAATCAATTTGGGGCTATTTAAAACCGAATATGGCTTTATAATAAAATAATATGTTTAGTTTTTTCAAAGGAGCCCCTCTCCTCCCTTATAAAAGGGCACCTCCTCCCTCTCATCCTCACACCACTTTGAACCTTCAATCTCAGCCAAAACCTGACAATTTTTCCTCTCCACTTCCCTAGAAACATCCTAGAGTTCCTGGTCTTCTTCAAAGACCAATTTTAGTGCCCTAAAAGGAGGTCTCAAAGAAGCGCCTTAAAGAAGAGGTAATGTCCGTTACCGATTCTTTCAACTTTATTTCTTCTTCCACTTCTTATTAATTAGTTGTTTCATTATGAATTAATAACATAAGTATCACTAATATACTGATATGTTATTATAATTATGAAACAACCCTATTTCACCATCTATCCATCCCATGGAAAACGAAATCACCGCTCGTGCGTACGTACGGAATACCGTCTCCACGCCGTGGTGTAATCTATTTTCCACCACCACATTACTTGGATGGGTATAATGTTGTAAATAATGAATATATATGATTATTGTAAAGTGATATTGATTCTAAAATAGTATACATACACTCCAATACAATTCCACGATAATGGGAATGATATCATCGCTCATGCGTACGTACGGAATACCATCTCCATGATGTGATGCGACTCGTTCTACATGATTTTCATTCCATAATGATTACATAAATGAATTGAGTGAATAAATATGATATATATTACACTAATACCATTCTGGAAATGAGGTATCTATAACCTAAAAATAAGAATAATAATTTATTCGACAAAACACGCATAAGAAAAAAAAGTAATAAACACCCGAATAACAAGTAGTAATGAAATATTACTGATAATAAGCTAAGAATATGACCATATATGATATCATAACAATTATTATGATTCTTTAATAAGTCAGTGACATTATTTAAATCATTATACATGAGTTTCAGACACTTACGAAGCAAATCGGACCTAAGGTAAGGGAAATATCACAATCTCATTTTTATCCAAGATTATTTATACTTTGGAATTTACTAGGGTGTATTTTATCATCCACATCCATGTTTCCTCAATATGTAATATTATTTCCATCCACCTACAATTTTTTAAATCCAATTTTACCCTTCGGTGAGTTTTTAGAAAAAGATATGAAAGGAACCTTTTGTCGTTTTTCGTACGAGTACTTTTTGACTTTTCCAACAAAAGTACGGGAAGAATGTTTTTTTTAACTTATACGGCATGAATGGATTTTTAGAACATTATTTCCATGAATCTTCCTTTACAAGTTTTCAAGTTTATTTTTAATCAACTTCTTTTATTTTAAAATTATATGACATGTTAAGAATGGAAAATGTTTTTGATGTAGAAAAGATATTTTCCTAAAGAATGGAGTTCAAGTGTTTTATCAAAATTATTCTCCATCTAAGACAATATAGGGTTATATTTATATCCCTATTTTTACATTGATTTGATTATGTTATGATGGAATTATTTTTACTATATCTTTTTATGGATTATGTTATGATGACATGACGTTTAAGAATCCCTTTTTTATTACATGGGTTATGTTGTGATGTATGGTTTATGATTTTGTGGCACACATAAGAATGTTATCATTATGAGATGGGTGGGACCTATTTACCCCTTAAATTCATTGGGTAAATATTTTATATCTCATGAGATAGACATGGATAGAATGGCAGGTTAAACTGGTTCAGTGAAACAAGACTGAAACGAGGAATGAACTCGGTTCAGAAATGGACTTTGTCCACTAAGATAGTCGTGGCAATGAGTCTTGACTAATAAGAAATGATTCTTTATGATTATGTGTGTATGCCACAAAGATTCATGTTTTGAGTTATGATTATTGTAATTACATTTCACTACCATTATTTATCCCATGTTATGAAATTATGATCTCTTTTGCAGGGTAAGATTTCCAAAATGTTATGTCCTTATGAATATGATGTGATTGATATTTATTTTGTTTACCCTTACTGAGAATTTGAGCTCACCCTTTTGTATATTTTCTTTCCCCATGTCAGGAAGAAGGTTATTAAGTAAGATATGCCAAAAGGGACTATAGATATGATGAAATAAATGGGAGACAGTGTAGATGCTTTATGAACCAGTTGTTTATGTTTCCCAGTTTCTAAAGACACTATACCTATATGGTCCTTTCATGGTTTTGTTATATGTTGTAATAAGTGTACTTAAATTTTGAAGTACTAACAATGTATGTAAAGTATGTGTCGTTATAAGGATATTATATATATAACCGAACTAGCACATAACCCAGTCTAGATGGTGCCACTCAATGACTTGGATGTGGATGAGTGTCACCACTGCAGCACGATCTCCAACCATAGCTATGAAGTATGGTGGAAATGATGCGTAGACAGAACCTGTATACAGTGTCCATGAAACCTGAAATGTAAACTCAAAAAATAATTCATATATTAGCATGATAATGTTATAGAGTTTATATTTAAATAACATAAAATAGTGATAACAAATAAAATTTTCCTAAAAAATGTATTGTTTAACTTACATCTGCTGGCACAAAGGTATCGAATATCTGTTGGAAGCTGTGCACGCTATGTCTTAGAGTTTTTTAATACTTATGATACTGACTCCACCTGGTTAAAAATGAGTAATATATGGTATGTTTATAAAAAAATAATAAAAGTACTAAATAACTGAAAGTAATGGCGTAGACATACCATTGTCCTCAAGGACAGTCCTGAAATAGCTCTGGTGAAAGTGGTGCGATAGCTCAAGGAGTGATGTGTGGAAAAGTCTCCTAGGCCCATGTATGTACTAACACCATGAAACCTACAATCTGATGTGAATCAGCCTGAAAACTTGTACATAGACATCTGTACATATGTGATAATATAGATGACCCCCAACTATATGTAGTCGTCTAATCCAGATCCTCAAGTAATGGGAGTTACATCATGTGTACCAAAGCGGTGGAGTAGTCGACATACAACATGGCTCCGAGAAGCCGTAAAATGTATATACGTGTGTGCTGAATAAGAATCTCCTTTTCTACATCATCAGGAATGACGTCGAAATGCTAATCATGCCACCTCATGTGCAAGCGCGAACCATGGAGGACACCTCATGCACTAACGATGTCAATGCCTAGTAGCCTCTGTATGACTGCAGCCTAGTCACCACTACTGGCACCTGTAACTGCATATCCATGGATGGGAACCATAGTATGTAGGCATCATCCTCTAAAGTAATTTTCATCTCCCCCTCTGAGAGATGAAATGTGTGTGTCTCTGGATGCCATCTCTCGACCAACGCAATAATCAAATGGTGATCAATGGTCTTGAAGTCACACAAAGAGACTCCATAAAATCCTACACATCTAAGGTATGGACAAATAGCTGCCAGTGGTTCCTCGTTATGGAAATGATGTGCTCTCCGAATAGTGAGATGTCTAACTGGTCATCGCGCCAACACATCACGTGACATGTGCATCTCTTGGGCAGATAAAAGTGGTTGCTCCATCAGAATATACAAACAGTAAAACATTAATTTCATGTAAGATATGACAATTATCATTTTAATTTCATAATTCAAATGGTTTTTTTAATGTGTACCTTTAAATGGTTATCACTGCATGAGTAGCTTTAAACAAATAACACCAACTCAAAAAAAAAAGAATCTACCTGTATAAGAAAAAATTTATGCATCTTGTTTAGATTCATTTAAATGTTGTATTTTGGTTTTTATTATTGTTGTTTCTACTGATGTAGTGTGTTGGAAGAATACTGATGTTTATTTGGTTTCATTAACCAATGAATCCAAAACATGGATTGGTTGTGCATCACTCCCAAATTTAATAAACAAACTACTGATTCTCTGTGCACTTCACTATTATCGGTTAACTATCTCTTATAAATCTATGTTAAGAAATAGTTAGCCGACAATAGTGAAATGCACACAGAATTTATAGTTTTTTTATTATATTTGGGAGTGATGCAGAACTAATCCATGTTTTGGATTCATTGATAGTTTGGATTATTTTTGAATGTCTGTAATAATTTGTATTTATTTAATTCAATTAACCAATGTTTGAAATGTTTATAATATATAAGTACATTTTCTAAAATTTACCCTATAAACAGATAAGACCAATTTTATTAAAAATTGTGATAATGATAAAGATGATTACATGTACAAATTTTTTACAGTAACCGATAGAGCACTTGATTCATTTTAACCATTATATGATTGTCCTATGTGTTTAGGGAAACATGTCTTCGTATGACCTTCCTAGCGGCATATGTTGCACCTTCGTCTAACTGGTTGTTCACTAGGACAATCCATCTCATTCTGAATACGAATCGACTTTGGCATCTCCTTAGGTCGAATTCTATTGTAGTTCGGTAGAAGTGTGGGTGCACCATCAGACAACTGAAAATTATGATATTCCTCAATTGGCATCCATGGAGTACTGTAGTAGGAGTTGATACTCTCGAGTCAATAAGCTGGATCAATGAACTACTCCCAAGATACATGTACGTAAGCCCATGCTTCAATCACATGGCCGCAAGGATATCTCAGTGCCTAAAAGTTTCCACATTCAAAATAATAATTCTCCAGTAAAATAACTCACACATGACCATTTCTACAAGACACAACATCACTGGGCTTATCAACCTCAAATTGTTTCTCTGGATGATTAAATGCAGTTACACGATAAGTTGCATCCTCCTGAAGAATTGTATCTCACTCGCACTGGAAATGGTGTTCATGGCGCATCCCTCTGTTCAATACCTCTTCAGCCTGCTTTCCTCATTCCAGAAAGTACTTTACACACTGATAGATGGTCTCTTATACCAAACCTATAATTTAGATTTAAGACATTAAACTAATATTATATTATATTTTTAGATCTTCTGAATAACATATAGTCAAATATTCGTATTTACATGTGATAGGTAATTTTTCTACTCCCTTGAAAACTCCATTTATAAATTCTATGATTTTGTTCTTCTTATGACCATATCTCCTCCCATTATCATATACCAATGACCATTTCTGCTTTGGGATTTGCATCATGTAATCATACACTTCTGGATTCACTCTATGAATATCTTGAAGACGCTCCTCCATCCTTTGTTATTGAGGCTCATATGCTATCAAACAAGAAATCATTTGAATAGATATGAAAATAACTAATAAAGAAATTTTTAAAATGAAAAAGGATGTTCATACAATTTTTTATGATTGCCTTATTCATCGAATCATTATTAAACTTCTTTCACAAATTTCTAGCAATGTTTTGAATACAATACCGATGATGGGCATAAGGTGGTCTCCACAAAAGACCCTCATACTTTACTGCCTCTTTGATTGCATGGTGATGATCTGAAATAAGAAAAATCCCTTCTGCATTCGTAAAAAACTCTCGGATACATGCTAGAAACCAGCTCTATGATGAGAAGTTCTCTTTCTCCACGATTGAAAATGCCAAAGGTAGAGGGGATCAATTTCCATCTTGTGTGGTAGCAATCAACAATGTTCATGTATACTTTCCAAATAGAAATTTTCCATCAATATTTATAAACTTCTTGAAATGTATAAAAGTTGCCACACATGGTAAAAATGACCAAAAAAATATATCAAACACAAACATTGAGCGGTCAACATGGTTTTGTTGGTTCACATATTCAACAGTATGAATCTGATAGTCAACTTGATTATTGTGCCATAGAAGCTCCAAAATTTGTGGTAAAAATCGATAAGGGTTGTTCTAATCACCATATACCTTCACAATATCCTTATTTCGTGCCACTCGTGCCCTCCAGTAATAGATTTAATACCCAAAAAGTTTTTTTATTCTCTCCATCACCAAAACCGCAGGAACATCTTTACATGCTCTCATCATTTCAATAATAATAATTAAAACAAACTCAACATCTATGGAAGAGTGTTCCTATGACAACATTGGGTTCACACCATTGTGTGGAGTAAATCTAGTGATGCGCCAGCTGTGAAAATTGTTAAAATTTATATCTCACAAATGCATTTGACAGTTCGATTCATATTTGTCACAACAGATCAAATAGTAAAACCTCTTTGACTCATCTACAATATAAGAGTAATTTATTTCAATATGATATTGTTTTATCACATTTTTCATTTCTTCTTTGATCTCAAACTCTCTACCAATATAAATAACACCTTCATCTAACACTCAATATGTACCTCCAATGATTCCTAGAAATTATGAACGGGGAGTAATAACTGTCCAATAAAATTTTGGCAAGTGATTCATGCCTTCAGTCGACCATGAAGCCAATAGTGGAGGATGGTTCAATGGTCGTTTGAACCTCACATGAGTGGGCACAGACTAATCTTCTGCATGCTCTTCTTCTTCTTCAACTTCCTTGTCATCATCCTCAAAATCATGACCAATGCATCTAAAGTATGTGGAGGACTATCCATTGAAATGGTGTCCAATGGAAATGATGGAACAACTACTGATGCTGATGGAACTTCTAGATGTGTAGGATCATATGACATAGTATCATGAATTTGATATGGGACAACTTCCAATGTCGATCGAACTTCTATTGTAGCTATAGTGACATACAACTCCATCATTTGATTCCAAGGTAGATACTTAAACAATGAAATTACATATTCCTAATCTTTATCATCATTTAATGGATATGCCACATACCAAAACCTATAAATATATTGCAGATGTCTGAATGTGATGGACTATATCACTTGATTCCTCACATGTTTTAAATTTAGATGATTTTTCCTTTGCACAACATCCAAATTTATACATCCTCTAAGCATCACAATAGCTTCTAGATGTATATTATAACTACATCCTTGTTCTGTCTCAATTATTTGACCGTTGAAAAAAATATAGGCAGTATCCATCTTTTTTATCTA
This sequence comes from Viscum album, assembly GCA_963277665.1. Classification (NCBI taxonomy): domain Eukaryota; kingdom Viridiplantae; phylum Streptophyta; class Magnoliopsida; order Santalales; family Viscaceae; genus Viscum; species Viscum album. The sequence continues at coordinate 607,729,412 of OY728133.1, read as the reverse complement.
AAATAAACCATTGTTATAAATTAAATCCGATTAGAGAATCAATTTATGTATGCATGATTCTAGTAATTTAGGTTGGAATCCTAATCCCTCCACTAAATCAATATGTTTAAACTATATTGATGTGTAACTGTTTACACAACCCATAAGTCTGTGTTACTTACCCAAAATTAGATGTCAAAAATATTCATACATATCCACATTAATTATATGCATGAGGTACATGAACACACCATGTAAAAGCATAGAGTCATATGAAATTGAAAAACTCCACATGATTAAGCCTGGAGCGACAGATAGTCAACCTCATTCACTTTCCTAGACAAGGCAAGCCTCCAGAAAAGTAGGTGGTCCGACCCAAAGCCCCTATACCGGGGGATACTTTACTCAAGATATCACTCATTTCATGAAAACTCTAACACTTAATATGTAAAAATATATTCAATTACTAAATTCATGTTCATAACTTCAATTACAAACTAAGGTCAAGGTAGATGGAAAACTAAGTTCATTGTCATACCTTGAATTTAATGAAAGGATATATTTTAGAAGAAATTTATAACTACTTCTCTAGTTAATATAAGTACTTCTCTAATTAAGATAACTACTTTGCTAATTAAGATAACTACTTCTCTAATTAGATTTAATTAATTGCCTAATTACCTTTAATTAATTACTTAATCACCTAATTAACATTAATTAACCTAATTATCATTAATTAATCACATAATTACCATTAAGAAATCACCTAATTGGTATTAATTAATCACCTAATTACCATTAATTAGTCACTTAATTAGAATTAATTAATCTCCTAATTAGAATTAATTAATCACCTAATTAGAATTAATTAATCACCAAATTAGACTAAATAAATCACCAAATTAGAATTAATTAATCACCTAATGAGAATTAATTAATCACTTAATTAGTATTGATTAATAACCTAATTACCATTAATTAATCACCTAACTACCACTATTTAATCACATAATTACTATTAACTAATCACATAATTAATTAATCACATAATTAGAATTAATTAATCACCTAATTAGAATTAATTAATCACCTAATTAGATTTAATTAATCAGCTAATTATAATTAATTAACCACTTAATTAGAATTAATTAAGAACCTAATTGGAATTAATCAATCACCTAATTAGAATTAATTATTCACCTAATTATAATTAATTAACCACCTAATTAAAATTAATTAATCACCTAATTAGAATTAATTAATCACCTAATTACCATTAACTAATCACCTAATTACCATTAATTAATCACCTAATTACCACTATTTAATCTCCTAATTATATTTAATTAATCACCTAATTAGAATTAATTAATCACCTAATTAGAATTAATTAACCACCTAATTAAAATAAATAAATCACCTAATTACCAGTAATTAATTTCCAAATTATATTTATTTATCCACCTATTTAGAATTAATTAACCACCTAATTACAATTACTTAATCGCATAATTAGAATTAATTAATTACTTAATCACCTAATTATAATTAATTAATCACCTAATTACAATTACTTAATCACCTATTTAAATTTAATTAATCACCCAATTACAATTAATGAATCCCTTAATTAGATTTAATTAATCACCTTATTTGAATTAATTAATCACAAAATTCGAATTAATTAATCACCTAATTTCCTTTAATTATTTACCAAATTAGAATTAATTACTCACCAAATAAGAATTAATTAATCACCTAATTAGAATTAATTAACCACCTAATTATCATTACCTAGTCACCTAATTAGAATTTATTAATCACCTAATTAGAATATTTTAATCACCTAATTAGAATTAATTAATCACTTACTTATCATTATTTAATCACCTAATTATAATTAGGTAATCACCTAAATACAATCAATTGCTTACCTATTTATAATTAATTAATCACCTAATTACAATTACTTAATCACCTAATTAAAATTAATTAAACACCTAGTTATAATTAATCAATCACCTAATTATAAAAAATTAATCACCTACTTATAATTAAGTAATCTCCTAATTACAAATAATTAATCACCTAATTACAAATAATTAATCACCTAATTATAATTTATTACTCACCTAATTACAAATAATTAATCACCTAATTATAATTTATTACTCACCTAATTATAATTAATTAAACGCCTAATTACAATTAATTAATCACCTAATTACAATTAATTAATCACCTAATTACAATTAAATAATTACTTAATTATAATTAATTAATCACCTAATTAGAAATGATTAATCCCATAATTAGAATTAGTTAATCACTTAATTATAATTATTTTATTACCTAATTATGATTAGTTAATTACTAATTAAAATTTAATTACCTAATTATGATTATTTATTTAACTACATAGAATTTAATTAACAAAATAGTATTACTTAATAACCTAATTACCATTAATTAATAACAATTACTTCAAATAAACAATTACAATTTCAAAATATATTACATTAATTATGAATTATTTATATGAACTAAAAAAGAAAATAAATAAATCACCATATTAAATAAATTAAAAATTAGAATTACCTCAAATCGGTGGAAAGGTTATGATCCTTCAAACAACTTTGCGGACAAAGAGAGGTAGGGCTTTGAAAAATAGAGATATTGAAGAGAGAGTGAAGAGAGGAGAGAGAGATATTGAAGATAGAGTTTGAAGATGAGAGGGATTGAGGATGTGAGAATGAGGAGAGGAAGGGGGAGACCCTTATATAGGGGAGGTTTTTTTTGGGTGCCACTTCAAGTGGATCCCATCCTAATAGTGGGATACTATCAACACCACTTGAAGTGGTGCTGCACCTATTTTCAGCTGGAGAGGGACAGCACCACTTCAAGTGGCGCTGTAGGGGTTTGGGTAATCAGTGCCACATCAAGTGGTGCTGATCAACCCCATTTTTCAAAATAAAACACACACAGACCCATTAAAAAAGACCCTTATACATAAATCAACCCCCTCTTGTTCCTCCTCTAGAGCATGAGCCATTGGCTGACGTTGCCCCTACCAGACCACCTCCAATCAGCCAGGCCACACACCACCCTGACCTTGTTCACCACAGCATCATCATTCACTTCCATGGACATCTCTTCCACCGTGATAACCACTTGTTCAAGACGTACAATGCCCTTCAAGGCCACTGCACCTCCCTTCCAATGACTAGATATGACCCCCCTAAGCTCCACCAGCCGTGGAAACTGCAAGTCCACCATTGCAGTAGAGCGAGGCTACCTCGCTTCCTCAGACACCTAGCCGGCCACCACACCCAACCCTCTACCACCACTATATACCATGCAGTAGTTTGACCCCTACTAGATAGCCCTGGACAACCACCCCTGTTGGGCTCCTTCTTCACAAATCCAGTAATTCAGCCACCAGGTTTTCCACTGAGTTAGGTGCATAGTCTTCATCAAGCCACAAGGTACACTTGATGGGTTCATTCAGACCCAAATCTCCCTCAAACAGGTTTTGGGAGGGTCTTCCCAACCCAAAACAAGTATGGTTAGATCTGTTTAGCCCTTATTAGCTCATCATGATCCCTACATGTCCAGTTATGGGTTTTCATGGGTTCTATGTAACCCGCAAGGGACTAGAGCAGTATTTTAGGGCTTAGACAGTTATCTATATTATTCAAAATTTATTACTTTAATTACGTTAATTTTTTAATCTAATTAAATAAATTAATATATTAATTTTGTTTTAAAATAATAATTATAATAATTTGGGGGAAAATTAATTTAATTTTGTTTTTAAATTAAATTAATTAACAAATTTAATTATGGAATTAAAATTATATTAATATTATACCAAAATTAATTAAATTAGTTGAATTATTTAATTCATTTACTTTTATTAATTCCATCATACTTTATTTATAATAATTTAATTTTATCATGTTTATAATTATACCGACCATTCTTGAGAAAATAACCCAACCTATATATATCTGGCTGTTTTATTTAATTAATTTTTTAACTCTTTGTGATGATTGTAATTAATTAAGATTCTTTGAACATCATATTTTATTTTTTGGTCAATTTTTATAAGGTTTTGTGCATCCATTCTATTGTATATACATTTCACCCCTAGTCCCCCTCACCTGAACATGATTATTTTTGTACCTTGGATGAAGACATTATATGGAATGGAACCCACCAAGATGAGGTAGTACACCTTGATGAAGATGATTCATGATGTGGCCCCCTCCAATATAAGGTGTTACTCCATATGAGTGGTATATTTATTGAATAGTGGCAAGATACATCATGACTCAAGTGATGACTCAGATATGATGCCCCTATATCATGGTTGGTCCATTGAATTTAGTTTGATCAACCAATATTAATAGATCAAGACCGGTGAGATAGTATATTTCTTTTATGCATTTATGTATTATTTAATAAATTTTATAATAGTTAGAAAATACATAAAATAATAAATAATAAAATTCATAAAGAAGTGATGAATTTTTTCTCCATTAATGTTTAGTTGGGAGTGTGATAACATAGAATAATAATATTAATATAAATTTATTAAATTCATCGAGATAAAAAAACAAAACCCCTCAATGAAATATTATGACACAAATTTCTTCTATCATTTGAATTTGAACACAACTAGGTGTTCAGGGTGCTCGGTCAGTCATAACGGAGGGTGCCTCTTACTACTGGGGAGTTCTTATGTGAAAATGGGTTGATTTAACGAAATTTATAGTAAGTATTATCCATACCTAACTTTATATAATTTTAGAGGAAAGCATTTATGGAATCAAGGTTATGATTCTGATAAGCTAGGACAAAACTCAACATATCATGGAGTCGCGAGTTAATGTGGTTGTCCAATCAAAATCCTACCTTGAAGTCTTTGAGTAGTGGTGTATCCATATCTTTTAGACTATGAGGGGAAGTTCAAGGATCCTTTCTAATAGAAAACTCAAGTGATATAGTACTTTGATTATAGAACAGAGGGTTCCTAAAATTCAATAAAATAGTGGGAAAAATTTAAAGATTAAAATAATCAATAATATCTAAATCGGTAATCAAGATAAAAAGTACTAATTTTCTAATAATTTTATTTTTGTATAAAATTTAATGTTATGCCACAATAATTACTATGATAAATAATGGAAAAATTAAATTTCCAACTACACATGACCATCCAATATGAGTTCTGATGATTTCAAACAATACTATAGTATAAGAAATTCAATGTGCTAGTGTCCTCATTGCCTATTAATCCACCTCAAGAAGTGGGGGTTTAAAATTTATTATAATATACTCCTATAAAAAGCATTAAATTGTTATGTCATAATGTAATAACTAACTTCCAATGTTTATTATGGTCATAAAATTGGGAAATTGATAATAATACATATAGTCTCATATCCAAGAAGTTAATTTGGATAAAGAGAAGAAAGATATGAATGGGTGATATATTACACTATCTTTGTGTAAATATGAAAGATGAATCACAATATTTCAAGGAATCCCACTCTTACACCCAATTACACTAGTTTATTTTTTGGTTACAAAATTAAAAGGATGGAATAAATGAATAATTAACTCTTTAATAAGGCCTTTCAATTAAATAAGAACTTAAGGAAAGTATAATTTTTATTTCTTAAGGAAAAAATTGAAATTCAAAGTGAGAATGCCAATGAAAAGTAGAATTCTAAAGTCACCTTTGAAAAATCCTTCAATGAAAATATTTATTAAATAGGATATTATTTTCATTGTATATCATTAAATAAAATAATGTAAGTTAAATGAAATAATCTAAATTTAATAAGAAAACATCAGCTTCTTCTTTTGGTATATTCATCGCTATAAAAGTAATTTTTCAATATTAATTCTTGGTTATTTAATAAAATATTACATTCACATATGTGTATTTAAATACTAAAACAAATTAAGTATAGAAACATTACTTTAAGTAAGGTGTATTCTCTAAGAGGCTAAGAAAGGGTGATTCCTAAGTCAGCAGTGAGAAGTACTCGACTTCTATATTCCAATGTGAATGATTCTTGTAAAACTATTATTGAGTATAACCAAAACATTTATCTCACATATCATTTATACTCAAGGAGAAATTATTCCAAGTTAAAAAATAAATGTTTTTTGTGGTGTATCATACTCAACAAATAGTTCAATAAAACTTGAATCATAAGCAATATGTGATGAATATAAAATGTAATACTTAGATACTCAGTTGGGGAAAGATAATAGTTTTTCAAGTAAAACTAAAAATTATACATCATGTATATACCTAGTTTGGTATTTAGACTCGGTAGAGATAAAAAACTATGGTATTATCAATGTATTTCGTTTGGATAAATAAACCTTTAGCAATAGACATGCATCAAAAATATTTAAAAATTAGTTCAACAATATAGTGTGGAATATTAAAATGGTAATATAGTTGTAAATATATTTTATATGGTTCCTTTAGGTGTTTTAAGTATTGTTAAAGTGAAATATATTCATGGTTATAAGGAATAAAATTCTTTGTGCTGGTATTTCAAGGAACATCTTGACAAAATTTTCATCGATGAAAACAATTTAGAGTAGAGTAATTCCTAAATGAAAATTACCTTATCTATGTCAAAACATTAATGATAATAAGTAGGGTTGATGATAAGTCTTACATGTTAACATTGATAAAAAATGTAACATTGAGCAATTTATAAACACTCATTTTATACATCATAGTCATGATGTAAATAGTATTCATTTTTTCACTTGTTGAAACGTCCATTATATTTTAAGACAAGCCTTGAAAATAACATAAAAATCTCATAACCATATGATAACTATAATGAAAAATTGATATCATATGATTCATATTATGATGTAAATCCATTATTTCAAAGGATAAGGGTTTAGATTCAAAGGTTTTATAAAGATATAAACAAAATTCCATCATGCTAAACACATTGTTCATCTATGTAGTTTTAATAATGGTTTCTTAGGATATTACATAAAACTTAATATAGAAAAGTGGCATTCAAGTGATAGACTATATTTCTATATACGGTTTTACATCTCTTATAGAGATAGTGGGAGTAAAATTGACAAGGTTTAATCAATGCCATAGATTCATAAGTAGGTGGAATAGAAATAAGTTACACAAGTGCATGTGGAAGAAGAATGTCCCAAAGACACATATTGTATATGAAGGATAAAACCGTAGTGATGGTTTTTTATTCACCACAGCTAGTGATAAATTATTCAATAAGAATAATAATTTCTACAAGTAGGAAGTATATGGAAAAAAGATAAAATTTAAAAGATCATTTAAAATTAAAATAATAAATTCCATGTATCAAAGTTAAAAGGGTTTTAGAAATTGAAAAAATTTGTGGTTATTCAATTGATATGAGGCATGGGTGGTACAAGCACAGTACCAATAAGGCTTGATTGGTTATAATAAGTCATTATGACTAAATCCATTATAATTTTACTTATCATAGATAATATATGTGATCATTTTATTGATAATTGGATGTCATGACAACTAATCATGGAAGGTGTCTATACGATGAAACTATAATGTTTTGTTCACATCCCAAAATGATAATAAAACATTCAAGTTACTAAAACACATTTTAGCATTAAAGTAAGCAATAAGATCATAGAATATTCATTTGTAATGAATGTTTTCCATGTGTCTACTAGAGGTTAGTGGGAGTGCCCTAGTTTTCCAAGATAAATATGTTTAGAAACATATGGAAAATACATATTGGTCTTATAGCTAGATAAGACCAGGATGAAATTAATTCTATTATTATTGACTTAAAGTAGAAACCTAAGTTCTAGAGAACAAGATTTATCGAGGTTGATATAATAGTTTCTTGGACCTATTAAATCATACAGACACTAACATTATATTGAAAAAATACATTTTTGAACAATTCACGAAAATAATTTTTACTAGTGTCACATGGCATAAATCTATCCAAGTAATCATGCAATGAAATAGTGTCACATGGCATAAAACCATGTATGTTGTAGCTTTTGAGGAATCTAAGAAATAGGTATTATATGCAATGATTTATTTCCTTTATTGGAATCAAACCTACGATGTAAAGTTTTATTATAATGATAAATATTTAACAAGTATTAGTTGTGATGTGAAATTTTTAATGTGAAAAAAGGGATATACCCCGGGATACCATCTCTTGAGAATATTTATTTAATGAGGTGAGGTTGCAAATAGAAGAATAGCCACATAGTAGAAATATGGAAGACCCATAACCTAAATACATTACTCTTAAGAAATATGATCTTTATAATGTGATATATACAAAGGATCATTAGCAATTTGGCTCTAGTGTAAGTGGGAGTGTAGTAATAGTGGTGTACCTAGACCCAACATGAATAGTGGTTTTTTTAACCATATCATGTATATAGTGAGTAATGCATAATTTTTACTTTCCATTATAATGTAGATATTTTTGTTTCTACTATTTAATGGTAATGTCTATAGATTAATTATTATTTAAAAAGGTTATAAAAGATCATATGATATAATGAGAACCTCCAGATACTATAACATTAATATTAATCATAGGTCTGTTGGGACCAAGTTGGACGGATAAGGATGTAAGAAGATTTTGCTGTTACAAAGTGTTTTTTTATTGTTAAAGAAGATAAATCAATTCACTTTATAAAGGACTTGTAAACCAGATGATGAATTTCTGATATGTATTTCACAAATATAATAAGTTAGGAGAACTTGTAATGCAATCCTTATGAAGGAAAGGGGGAGGAATGATGATGCTAGTCATATATAGTTTTGATTGTAAGGAATGATACTGTTGGAAGATAGGGAAGTTTCACTACTTTCCATTGTAACTCTAATGATGCTAAATATGTTCTATCAAAGGATATATATCATGATAGTGGAGTTTGTGATGAAAGATTAAGAATAGTTATGGGAAGCAGTGAAGAGAGAAATGACAAAGGAATAGATAATCTAGAGGTGACACAAAATAACAGTTTAAGGAGGCACCGTTTTCCAGTGTTTTCCAAATTTTAGGGTCTGAAAATCAGAAAATAGAGAGATTTGTTTTTGGAAAAGGGAGGTGCATGAAAAATAAAGCAGTGCGCGAAATATAAGCAGGGTGTGCGAAATATTAGCGGGATTCATGAAAAATAAAGTGATGCGCGAAATATTAATGGGATGCGTGAAAAATAAAGTGGTACATGAAATATCAACGGGGTGTGCAAAAAAGAAAGAGGTGCGCGAAATATTAGTGTGACATGTGAAAAATAAAGTGGTGCATGAAATATTGGTGTGGTGCGTGAAAAACAAAGTGGTTCGTGAAATATTTGCATGATGTGTGAAATAGAGGAATGATATTCTTTGCGCAAGAGGTATTTTGAGATCAGAAGCTCCAAAATTGGAAAAGGCATGAGGTGTGTGAAAATTTGGAGCATTGCACTAAATATGATGTTGCATGAAAGAGTTTTTACGTGCATGAAGAGGTTTTTATGCACGGATCAGTGTTTTTCATGCAGGGTTAAAAAGGCATATCAATACGAGGTGACCCCCTCTCATTTTTTGTGTCTTGACACTTAGAGAAATATTGAGCTCTGAATTGCATAAAATTATACACTAAGTGAGTTGTGAGAAAATAAAGAGGTTTGCGTAAAAAAGGAAATGTGCGTGAAAAAGTGGGAAGTTGCATGAAAAGTAGAAAGTTACATGGAAAAAGGAAGTTGCGTGAAAAATGTTTTTCACACCAAAAGGGAATTTTTACACGCAAGCCATTTGAATTTCACGCAAGGTACCCTAAAGTTTGCGTGAAAAAATTATGGTCTTCACACATATTCGGTTGTGCGTAAGATAGTTATTACTAGCTTCTGGGTAAGAAAGTGAAGATTTGTACTTCAGAGAATACATCAGTTCAATTATGAAAAAGAACTGAAATATTGTAATTCCCTATATGTGCAAAGAGGGTGCACACACACTTTTAGATTCTTTTCTAGGTGCTACATGAGTGTAAGGGTATATCCTACTCATTTTAGTCCACATAAAATGATTTTTTTCTAGTGGATTGTTTGGTACTGGATTATTTTTGTACCATAACAAGGATGTAGCTACTCTTGTTGAGTATTAAACCCTGTAAATCTTATATTCATGTGGTTGTGTGTGTTCAGTAGATAACAAACTCTTTAATAGGAGTCTAAGGTTATTTAAAAAATAAGGAAACATAAAAAAGAAAAAGATATCACTGATTCACCCCCTCCCCCTCTCAGTGATACTTATCTCCTGATTGGGAACTTCAATGTCTTATGGTCTAGATACATCATAATGACTAGAAAAATTTTATGTTTGACTATCAGGTGATGTGGGAACATAATAATTAAGACTTCTTCTCATTAAGTTTTCACATTGTGTCTAGTAGTGAGATCATGAGGATAGACATGCCAATAGAAACACCACATGTTTTAGGTGTCATTAGTTGTTCCTATATAGGTAAATATGTATTGGTCTCTTGATTTGAGGTCATTGCCACTATATACCATTTTACTACATTTTTGATGAAGGACAAAAATCATGATAATGAAATTGTGGCGAGGTATCTTGTATTTGGTGTATCATTAGTGGTATGTCACTGGTTGAATAGTAAAGAAAGGATTTGTTGATTCTATATTAAGGAATTAATATATCTCAAGACTAGTTGATCTAGATGGTACTACATTCATTAGTCTTTGTCTAAATTAGTAGAAAGGAAAATCCATCTGGTTATGTCAACAAATAATAAATCAATAAAAGGATGATGAAACAAGTGTGCATCCTACTTTATGAGATATTTAAAGACATATATATTATAGTACATAGTACATCTTCACAGGGTGGTTATCATTGTTATGAATATCCTTATCTATTTAGGGTCCATGATGGTTCTAGAATACACTCTTGGTCTATGAATTATATTCACTACTATCAAGATATGGTCCTATAGGGCCACACACAATTTCATATTCAAGAATACTCTCTATTTAGATGAATAGTTATATCGGACATAATGAGCCCCTTCATAGTGTCCGAGTGTTGTTCAAGTTATCGATCACTGATAAAAATATAAATTAATTATTATTCAAGTAAATAATAATTGGGATGAATTTATTTATTAATAGTATCTAAAAGTTAAGTAAATATGAGGAATAATATTAATCAAATGATTTTTTTTAATATTACAGGTTCATTTAATATTAAGTGGGAATTAAGAGTCATGTTAAATGACTCAGTTTTATCACTTAATATATTTAATATATATTATAGGTTTGTGATAAATTAGAAAAAATATTAATGGTGATGTTTAATTTTTCTTAATTATTATTTAGTGGATGTTAAATTTCCGGTGGTTGGGGAACTCTACCGGGAGTTTTGAATAGCGCGTATAAATAGAGAGAGGCTCTTGAAAAACTTGGACTATTTATTCATTTTTTTAATGAGAGCCTATATATCCTCCTTCCTTTTAGATATAGAGTCACTATCTTTGAGAGATGATCCAATAATTCCTTCAAGCATGAAAGGGATAGGGTCTTGGTGATCGTCGGGACATCAAAGACATCATCATATTACCGCGCAGGCACACAGAATTCAATGATCGATGATTCTGTAGATTTTTTAAGCATGTGTGGATAGTTTACAGGGATTATACTTTGGATACATCAAGAAACAATTTTCAGAGACATAAATATGTCAAGCATGACTTCAGATCTAAAAAAGGTATGTTTTAGGTTTTATCTTCAGTACTAGTGTTAATTATAAGATATCCTCATATCATACCAGGGCTCAGATAATCAAAGACCACAAGTCTCATAATCTCAACAATGAAAAAAAATTAAAATCCCTGTCCCAGCAGGTTCTTCTGTGACCACGGTATCATCACTACAAACACCAACATTATGAAATATTCATCTTATAAAGTTTTAACATAGAAGTTTTGATAAATCCATACACTATTTAACTTCATCTACCTCAAGAAAGTATATGTCCTCTCATAATAAGAATGTGGTGCTCTCTTTTGTCCATACAAATATTTTTTTAAAATTTAACCTTTTTAATAATTATTTCATCGAATAAATCCAACTGGTTTATTGATATATACCTCTTCATTCATGACTTTATTGATAAATAAAATCTTCATATCCATCTAAAAAACTATGATCTTTATTTGAATAGGAACTCTTTAGAAGAGTCTAATTGACTCTATCATTTCAACTGGTGTGAAATTATCTTCAAAATCAATTCCTTCATCTTAATAATATCCCTTTCAAACCAATCTTACTTTATTCTAAACAACCCTTCCATTATCATCCAAATTATTTTTTAATACCCATTTTTTACTAATGAAATTTCTTTTTTCAACTATACACAATATTCAATGTCAATTTTTTGTCAATTTGATATAATTATTCATTCATGGATTTCACCCATGAATCATCCTTTACTACTTTTTCAAATGTGGTGGGTTCCATATCAAATTATATAGTAGTTCACCCTACCCTCTTCATTAATTGAGTATGAGTTTCAGAAGATTTAATTCAAATGTTATTTTTTTTAAAATTAGAACCCTTTTACTTCTTGAATGTTTCATAGCTTGAGTAACCTATTAATTTTGTTCTTCTAAACATTAAATATTGAAATCATTATTAACTTAAAAATTTTCATATCCTCCCAAATCTTTATTTTTTTCTACATTTTCAATTAATTATTATTCAAAAACCAAAATTCCATAATATTTGTATCTTCATTCTCAACACACTTTTCATCATTACTCTAAAAAATATTTTTGATCCTTTTATTGATACATTTATAAGTTTTTCTCTTTTTTAGTATCCATGAAATATGCATTTTTCTATTAGATCACCATATTTTACTTGATCTCCATTTTGATTTTGGAGATAACACAATATTCAAAATCCCTTTAGATTCTTTAGAGAGTGTTTCCATCTATGTCATATTTTATATGGAATCATCTCTACTCCTGAAATAATTAATTCTCTATATTTTTATAGAAAACCACTTGAATCACTTATTTCCAATAGTGACATTAGATACTATGGTATATCTAAAACATATTTTATATATTATTGACCATGTGATTTATTCTTTGCACAGCCCCATTTTTTATGGGTTCTCATTTAAGACACTTCATGATTAATACCATTATATTAAATATAATTTTCATCGTCAAAGGATTTATACTCCATTCTATTTTCTTATCTAATATTTTTCATAGTTCTTTGGGTTTTATTTTTTTCTCTTCTTATAAAAATATTTATGTAATCAATTTATTCTATTTTTGAAAATATGAACATGGAACACCCTATACTACAATAATAATCATCAAAGAGGATGAAATACCTCTCACAATAGGTTCTTGGATAACCAATAAAACTATACACATCAGTGTGTACTTAATTCAACAAACCTGATGATCTTATATTATTTTTAGGATATATATTTCAAACTATATTTTCTTACAAGAAGACATCACAAATAGTTTCTTAATATTTCTTCAAGTTATAAATATCCACTGATGCTTTGAATTTTGATAATATTTTCATCTTTTGTAAATTAATGTAGAAAATTATTTAATGCCACAATATGTTTTCTTCTTCCACTATTAATATATAAGTATCTTCATTAATTTCAGCTTGATATAAGTTACAATTAATTCTAAAACCTTTAATTAATTAATTATTAAGTTTTCCATTGATGTAGAATCTATTTTGATATAATGTGACCAAAAAACCAAAGTCACAAAGATAACTAATTCTCAATTAATTTTGATGAAGTCAATCATTATAAAGAACATTTATATTCTTCAATTATTAAATAGAAATTCAATTCTTTCCACTTATTTTAATATTTAATTCTCATTGATATTATATGTCATGGAAAGAGAACTTATTATCCAGAATCCAAGTATTATTATTCTTTTTCTCTTTTAAATCATTTTCAACAACATTTACCTTCTTAGTCTTCCTTCAATCCTTACAAGAATTCCCCAAATGATTTGATACTTTTTTTGGTTTCTTCTCATCATTTTAATCACAATAAATCAAGTAAAATTATTCATATTCTAAAGGATAAAACATGTTATTCAATGGAATTGAATTAGATGGTCTTTTATCCATTTCCTATTGTTTTACATAAGAGGGACTTCCTCTTCTCTACGTATATTCAATTAAATTATGTAAAAAGATTAATTTAATAAAATAGTAACCATATAAATAATTTATTCCTTATTATTAATAGTTTTATACAAATATCATTTTCTATATTCTAATGTATTCTCCTCTGATATAGATTTTAGATTAACTATAATATGATGCAGTATAGAGAAGAAAACCCAAAAAACACTTCATCAAAAAAAATATCAGGTTTGTATTACCTATCCTTATATATATATATATATAATAATTTTATTATTATTGATAATTTCTCATTTAATGAAAAACAATCTTTAATGTTTTCTTCATTATTAAGAATGTTGACTTTGATTTTTCACTATCAAATCCAATATCAACTTTACCCATAACATTTTGCCTTTTTAAACTCAAAAGTTCATCAAATGTTCTTATAAAACACTCATACCTCACTTTCCTAACTTCATCTGAAAACATCCCAAACATAAGATTCTTCTTTTAACCATATATGTTGATTTTAGTTTCCAAATTATTTCTCAAAGAAACAAATTATTTTTTAGGATCTTTAATATCATTCACTATCTATTTGATAGAAAAATTAATATCATCATGTATCACATCATATTTTTCATTAATTAATATGTAATTCTAAAATTATTTAAATTTTACCAATACTTTTTTATACTATTTCACAAATATCTCAAGTTAGTTAAATTTAACTTCAAGTTTATTAACATTTATTAAATTCACCATCATCAAATATGCAATTTTCCCATTCTTATTTCTTTATAAATACAGATCTTCAAGAGATCATTCCAAAAGCACATAATGATATAAAATTCATTATTTTTTATTAATGAATTCTTATTTTGTTATATATTTATCCACCGAAGTCATCATTGGATCCTCAATATCTAAGAGAAACTTTGTTTAAATTCCTTGTAATAGATCTCCTTCAACACTTTATTTTCCCTTACCAATAATCACCGTTATTTTAAAATTATTACCACTTTAATTTTTTGAAATAAAGTTTCTTATTGATGGAAATTTATCCATTTATTTTGGTGAGAACTCATACTTACCACCCTCTCTATAAAACTTTTTTTTTACCTAGTTGTGATTTGTATAAATTTTCCATAATGAAATTAATCTTGAGGAATCTTTCCCTCAAATATTTATTTTTCTATTTTAAACATCCATGTAATAAGTGATATGAAATCATCACTTACATAATAATAATTTCTATCCTCCTGAAATTCCTACTTCTCAATAGTTTTGAATGTTATTTATTTATAAAAATGTTCTCAAGTTATTTTCAATTTCACCATTACTACATAAGCAACTAGTTTTCTATGAAAGTCATTAATAGATAACTCACAAAGGTTCATTTTCTAAATAACTAAAAATGCATAATTGTATATAGAATTTAATATTCTAATAATATTATTTACTATGTCAAAGACTTCTATTTCTTAAAAAAACCTCAAATATAATCGACAAATTTACTAAGATGGTTAATGTGACCATCAATTATTTTTACAGGAACTTATATTTGTATCATTAGAATGATTCTATAATAAATATAGATTTTCTCACTTCACTTTGGTTTCACCTTTAATGATATTAGAGATTTTATCCCAAATACCTTTGTTCATTTATAAATCCATCACCTTCATATATATCCAATTATAAAATTCTTCTAACAAGTCATGATTAGTCGTAGCATCATTATTCAGAAAACTTTTTTCAAATTTCATCATTGAACTTCATAGGAGATCACTTATTTTTATCCCATATAATTTAAAGTAATATACATCAAGCCAAAGAGATAATAAATGAGATTTCATCATTTTCTTCCTTATTTAATAATTTCAACCACAGAATAAGGGAAATACCTTTACAATACTAATGTTGTTCATGAATAAACCTTTCTCTTAATATATTCTGGACACAACCAATGGATTTGACACCACTTGTTGTACCATGGTCTCATTAAGAAACCTAATAGAATGGATTAGTGTAAGAAAATTCTTCTATTAATATTAAATTGGATATTTTCTTCATATTGGAAAAGAAAACATGAATATGATTTTTATTCTCTAAAAAATACAAAAATTTAAAGAGAATGTACACACTAATTTTACTTGTTTCACCTATAGAATCATACTCTAAATAAAATATATCAACTGTGTGTTCATATACTAATTAATCACTACTACAATAGTATGTGATTACAAATTTAGTAAGAGCTCAGTGCTCCACCAAGTTTAATGGCCTCTTCCTCTCTTCCAATCATTTCTGTCAAGAGGGATATAATGATGAAATGTACTAATGATTAAATAATATAATATTTATATAAAATATAACAACACCAAATAATAAGGGTGTTCTTCCATGATGCTCTAGTCTTCACTTCCATATTTATTAGAGATGCGTACATCTGATTCTTCTTTTAAGACAAATCTACAAAGAAATAAAATATTCACAATCATTACATCTCTAATACATAAATTCAATGATATTCAATTTGAAGAACCATCCTAGATAACCAACCTAAATGGCACCCAAATCAGTTTTGACATAGATCAAAAAAAATTTCCAATCCCCATGAGTTGGATACTAGCACTTAGGCTTCAAAACAAATAAAAGGGTACTATTTTACCATAATAAGAATTCATTAAGTTAGAACAAAATATAATAAACAATAAAAATTTGTTATTAAAAACACTCCTCAATATAAAAATACCATAATAAAATTGATAAATGTCCTAAAAAATAGTATGTCAACTAGTATCATCATATAAAACCATCATGACATCATCATCATAAAATCTCTTGTAACATGAATATAACACATTTCATCAGTCACCACTAACTCACATGGTCATGTTAATAAAGAACATACACCATCACCATGTGATTCATTCCCTTTACCTAGACCTGACATAAGAAATTCTACAAATATCCAAAGGAAAAATTAAGGTGTGGGAAATAATAGACAAGTGGGATTCTCCCAATCATTTCATAATCATTTCCACATCAAATAAATAAATTTTTTTAAATTTTAAAAAAACATGGCATGGAAATATTTTCATTATTCACATAAAAACATGATTTTCAAAAATTTCAATGGATAACATAAAATAGGTAAAAAACTGCATTTTATTCAAGATAGGAATATATAAGAAGATTTTTCAAAACATGAAATAAAAATCATTCATATAAAAATAGGCATGAAAAAAAAATTAATCTAATACTCGCATGTATAATCATTTTCAATCATAACCCCAAGGTAATAAAACTCATGGTTAGTTAGTTTTGGTCACAAGTTTCACACAATCTCACTGAAATAATGATTCATGTGTACACAAACTCCTTATACCTCAAGATTATATGGAATATAAAAACACATCAATGAATGAACTCCATGACCTCAAGGTAGTTTATTGTCATTTCCATCATCAAGTTATATCCATATATTAGTTTACCTCGAAAGTATATTCTTCCACATAACTACCCAGGCTCCCATGTTCTTCAAGGTAATCATTCATACTTGGCGTTATCATTTATTTCAATCAATATCAAATAATTTCAATAAATCATTTCATTCATCCCCAAATTCAAGTTCCAAAACATGATACATTCATTAAAGACCCAACATCAAATGGTTTTCATAAAAAATTTCATTTTAAATCAATTAATTTCATTTCAAATGTTAAAAAATTTCCTTCCACATCTTTTCAAAACTCAACATAAAAAATCATGATTTATATCATTCATTTCAATTAAATATAATTTTCTATAATCTAAACTTTATTATTTAAATCCATTGTCAACGATATTAAATAACACACACACCATGCCAATTCAAAATCAGTTATCAGAGAGTATCAAATCAAAATTTCAATATCATTTATAATTCCCATTCATAGTGAACAAACATAAATGGTTTTAATTAATAGGAATTTACTTAGAAAACCTCCTACCTTAATCACAAGATCAATAAATACCCAACTTGATATCCACCGATGAATATTTGATGGATTTAATGATCAAGGTAGAATCCTAAAACAAAAATTTATAAGTTTATGATTAATATACATCAATCACATGAGGATCCACCGCTCTCTAAGAGTTAGATATGGGAGAAAAGGATAATGTATGATTAAATTTATATTACACACACCAATCCAACCCATCAACAAGCACTTCGATCTATAAAAAATCAATGTTCGAAGGGAAAATTTTCCTCTATAAATTTTCTAGGGTTTTTAGGGTTGAATTAGTTTTCAAGGAAAGGATTTCATAGTTTAATAAGTGATTAAAATTAAAAACAATTATGATACTTCCCAATCTAAACTCTACCACATCAGCGTCATCAGCTTTTTTTTGGCTCCCACAAGCTAGCTAGTGGAACTTGGAAAATCAAAAATATGCTACCATAGAACAAAAAAAAGGTATGGATTTTTTATGGAGAACATTTTTCTGAGAATTAATAATTTGAACTAGCTACTCAGTTACAATCATAATTAGTTCAACATCAAATTACTCCCAACTTAAGACATGAGATGAGTCTAAAAGAAAATTCTGGATCTATGATATGTGAGACACATCATGGATCTATTTCATCTATTGTGGGATGGAAAAATGGTATCCACTCATTTAAATCCACTCAACAACCTCAAATGGTCTCACATATCTAGGTACAAAATTCCCTTATTTAATAAGATATTGATGACCCAACTGATGTGAGACTCTCAAAAATACTTTTTCATTAATTGAGAATTCCAAAGGTAATCGATGATGATCAACATAATACTCATATCATATTTTTTCTATTACCATTCTCTATCAAATCATCTATATTTTTTCTTTTATCTCTTGGACCAAACTATATACTACAAGGGAATATTCACCAATATCCAACTACAAAAGTGTATATCTATCAAGTTTTCCATACAAGCCCTAAAATAGTTCTATTTTTATGAATGAGTTTCAAAAATTATTATATGAGAACTCAGCCACTCCCAAATGGAAATCCCAAGATCCTACAAAGTGAAGGATACAATAATTAAGTGTGTACTATAGAATCTATATACTTGATTATATATAACCATTTTTATATGATGGTAACTTTTTCTGGGATCCCATCACCTCTTAGAGGCCTCTCTAAAGTAAACTGGGTATACCTATAAAAAACTATAGCATATATAAATCTATGAAATCTATAAATCACTTATATATAAGGAATTACCAAGTCCTCAACTTTGGTTGTATCATGAATGGGAATAAAGTGAGATGATTTGGTCGAATAAAAAATCATCACCAAAATCACATTCTTTCCTCAAGGTGTACATGGAAACACGACAATAAATCCCATCAATGTCTCATCCCACTTCTAAGTCAACACATGAAGTGGCTGAAGTAGACCTAAAGGTTTCTAATTTTCGGTCTTAATCTGTTGACAATTATGACATTGATAAACAAAATCAGCAATATCTCATTTCATAACTAGCCACTAAAATCATCCCTTTATATCATAAAACATTTTATTCATGCCTGGGTGTACCACCCACTGGGAATAATGATAATCCCCATTATATCATTTCTAATATAAAACAAAAAAACATACCAGTTTCTATAGAAAATGATACACATATAAGATGGAGATCATTCACCATTGGTATCCCCTCTATATAAATAATATTTTATTCCTTGTAACTCATCATCAATCTATTTTCCCTAGAATATAAACTTGATAAGAGATAATTTCAACTAAACCCACACCAAAACAACCTTAGTATCATCCTCTCATACTCCCAAATGCATTTGAGAAAATATCTATGAGGTACCACTCCTCAAAATATTTCTTCATAGACTTGGATGGAAGTTTTCTACTTCCAGAATCAATAATTACATTTCCCTTACTAGGGGTCAAGAAAATGTCAATGTCAAGAGTCTATTGGTACACCACACACTTCCTCTATCAATGGTTCATATATTTTTTCATAAGATATAACCCAAGATTCTATTATCATAGTAGACAATCAACCTTTCTCTAGGATGGTAATACTAATACATCTTAATAAAATGCATCATAACAGTGAATTTGAGATCATGTGTGGTATAGTTTGTTCACATGATTCCAAATTTTAAGAGAACCACAAGCCACTATGTGGTCACCCTTAATGACAATGAAATCGAAAACCAATCCAAATGAATAAAATGGGACTTCATAGCCCTACCTAACCTCAATAAGTGTCAACACTAGTACTGAAGTTAAATGATGTTTCAACTCATCAAAGGAATCCTAACATTTCATTCCCCATACAAACATTACTCCTTTCTGAGTGATATAAGTTGTAATGGAAGCTAACTTTAAGAAGTCTTTCACAAATCAGTAGTAATACCCTACCAATCCTAATAATATTTGAATATCAATGACATTTTGTAGTTCTCACCCTTATATAACATCTTTCACCTTCTCAACATCAACTAAGATACCACATTCGAATCCCACATTCCCCAATAACACAAACTATTGAATCTTGAAATAGAATTTTGATGGCTTGAAATAAAGTTGGTGATTTCTAAAAATGTCTGAAATTGAGCTCAAATGACATGCATGGTCCCCCTTGGTTTTAGTGTAAACCAATATTTCATCTACAAATACCATTACAAAACAATTGAGTTACTTATGGAAAATCTCTATAATGAACACCATAAACATAACATGAGTATTGGTGAGACCAAAATGAAAAAAAAGGTACTAATAATGAATATAATTTCTCTTAAAAGTGTTCATATGGATATTAGACTCATTGATCCTAATATAGTGGTAAGAAAACTAAATATCAATCTTATAGAAAAACTTTTCAACTTTTATATGATCAAATAAGTTAACTATACAGAGGAAAATATAATTTTTCATTATAATAACCTAATTAAAATTTCATTAATCAACATATAGGTGATGTTCTCCATCATCCTTCTTAGAAAAGTTCACTCACATTTCCCAAAATGGAAAACCTGGTCGAATGAAGCCCTCAGATATCAAATCATCCAAATAATTATTTAAATACATCAGTTTAGAAAATTCCATTTAGTGAGAGGGAATATAAATAGGCTCGGTTATAAGTAATAAGTTGATAGAAAACTCCACCAACCTCACTAGTGGAAAACCAGGAAATTCAGACAGAAAGACATCAAGAAACTCAATAGCTACTAGAAGAATATTTCTATATAAATATTCATGCTCCAATTTAGAGGAAAAAAGATATAAACCTACATAAATCCAGAAGATGGTTTTTAGATCAACTCCACATTGGGTCTTATTCTCTCTAAAAGACATGGAACTCTCCATCGAGAGCCATAATGGAGACCTGTATAAGTTAATTTTTCAAATAAACTTTATGAGCAATCATAAAATCTATCTTAATAATGAAAACCATTGCTTTCATATTTGTAAACAAAAAGTATTATATGAGGTCAATTTCTATCAAAGATAAAGTATAAGAATGTAATTAGAGACCCCACTCTCTCTCTATCCCAAGAGGTGTTGCAGCCTCCATTACATAAGGTATGAGATCCATAAAAAGATTCCATAATTACATAATACTAGTAGATGTGAAGCTCTGAGAGGCCCCAGTATTATATAAAGAAGTCACAAAAGAGGAATAAATGCTAATGGTTCCTATCATTATCACAATACTTGCATAATCTTTCTTTGGATACTCATCCACTCAATGAATAAGCTTCTTTTTTAATTCCCATGGATTGAAACCCTTTTTCCTAAAATATCTAATTGTGACGCATATCTTATAGGTATGTTTAAGCTTGTATAACTATAAAAAGTGTAAAAAAGGGAAAACCACTACAACTGACCTGAGAACCCACAAGAGATACATGTTTTTAGTTCCATGATGGAAGAATTCTATGAGTGCCCAAATTTTCAACATTGGAAACAAGTTACTTGAAATTAAAATATACTACTAGATATTTTGAGGAAAAATATTATTACGATCAACCACTATGGATTCCACCATGTGACTCATCTTCCTGACTCTTACCTTTAAATGGGCCACTCAAGGTACCACTGGGAGTAGGTGGAAATACAATAAAACCTAACATATCAGAAAATTCAAGTTATATCATCAGTCTCAATTCATAAGATCAGATTTTGAGGTGAGATTCAGCCTAAAAACCTAATATTGAAAATATACATAAAGAAACATCTCAACCATTCATGGTTTCATATATTCATTTGATACTACATAAGATGATAAAAGATAATGTTTAGAAAAATTATTGTCATACTAAGTCATTTTCTACTCACTATGATAAAGGTTTTGTAATTCCATTGACATATATAATACCATCGATTTTGAATAAAATTTCTCCTCAAAAATTTGCTTGAAATATTTCCACTCTAAGCCCACATTTTCCTATCCAGAACTATATAACCCCACCACATTCTACAAGGCCCTTAAAGTTTCAATATGACACCTTTCACCTTAATGGAATGTGAAATCTACTAGCACTCAAATAGTTACTCAATCTTTTTAAACTAATTCGATGATTCCCAGGGTTCGTTGATACCCTGGAATGAGGGGGTATTTAGACATAAAAATTTATTGGTATGATTTATACTATCATCTCTCTGAGGTAAAACCTCTATAGCCTGAATGATAATAGGTACATCTACTTATTCTAGAGCTTAGAATACACAAGAAAAACACTCTACATGTTCCTAATAAATTAGAGGGATTTATAACTGTAGTTCATCATCATCTCCCTCATATGGATTATTCAAATGTCTTCTTAAAAGTATGATACTACTAAACATTAATAGTTGTCAAGGGAAACATTAGTTAAGAGGCATGATATCATCAACACTATCAAATATAATTAAACTAGGAAACAAAAATATCATATCAAATGCCAACGAGCATGTACCCTAGTGGTTCAGGATCCCACTTGGCATCCAAAAGACCCAGGATCAAATCCGGGTAGGGGAGAATTCCCGAGTACTATAGCAGGGCACTATAGCAGAATTGTAGCAGGTCACTATAGCAGTATTGTAGCAGCGGCGGACTATAGCGACGGAGGGACTGTTGCAGGTACTGTAGCAGAGTCGGTACTATAGCAGGTACTGTAGCAGCGCGAGTATTGTAGCAGTACTGTTCACTGAGGGGTCCTTTGGGCCAAAAAATGGGATTTCAAGCCCTATATGTAGGCCACTTGGGCTTGGGCATTTGGGCTATGTAATGGGTCACCCTCTACCCAGTCTAAAGAGGTCTATTCTTTAATAATAAATTGAGGCTTCAGCCAAAAAAAATATCATATCAAATCTTCAGAAATATTCTAGAATTAGATCAAACAACTTTTAAAAGACACATTTTCCCAACATACCATGGTAACTTAAGGCCAATTATAATGATAATTTTCCAAACACTAACACATAACCTACCCTTTAAGTCATGTAAATCCAATCACCTATCTAATGATATATTCAATACTATATACTGATATCCAAGAAAGGAAAAAACCTCCATATGATACTAATTTTTCATGAACTGACCCAGATAACCCCCCTAAATCGTACCTAAATTAGTTCTGACATAGCCTAAAGGAAATTCTAGATCTTCATAGGCAAGAAACTAGTATATAGTCATCAAAAAAACAATAGGGGACGATTTCTCCACAATAATAAATCAACAGTTCATGAAAGAGGATAAAAATCAATAAACATCTAATATTCAAAACACTCCTCAAGAGAAAAATACCATAAGCATACATATACATTTCCCAAAAAATAGTACATCATCCAAAGTAACCACACAAAACCATCAATACATCATCATAAAATTCCATTTGACAAGTGTATCAAAAACTCTATGGTCACTATAAACTCACATAATCCTACGAATCAAGAACATCCACCAACAAAAAGTGTCTTCTTTCATTTACCTAGACCTAGGATTAGGTATTATGAAAATTAGAAATTTTAAAAGTGAGGTGTGAGTAGTAATAGCTCAGTAGGATTCCACCCATCATTTCATAATCATTTCCACATAAAATAAACTAATATTAATTATTTTTATATAAAAAATGACATCAAAATATTTTCATAATTCATATAATTTTTTAAAAAAACATTTCAATGGATAAGAAAAAAAAAATGTACCAAAGTGCATTTCCTTCAAAAAAGTGTGATAATGCATCTTTTTCAAAAAAAGGCATGAATAATCTATTCTATCAAAATAAGCATGGAAAATAATTTTTAATCAAATACTGGCATGTATAATCATTTTTAATCATAAAACCATGATAAAAATATTTGGGGTTAGTTAGTTCTTGTCATAAGGTTCTTCGAAATCTCAATTAAATATGGATCTATGTGTGCAAGGACTCCCTATATCTCAAGCATGGGGGAAAAGGAGAACACTATAATGAATGAACTCTATATCATCATGGTAATTTAGTATCATTGAAATTTTCAAAATCATTACTAGATAGGATTTTACTTGGTGTTCAAATGCATACACCTAACTACCCATCACCTGTGTGTTTTAATAAGACCATCCATAATTTGTTCTTTCATTAATTTCAATTAATCTCAAATAATGTCAATATTTCATTTTATCCATACCAAAGTTCAAGTTTCAAAACATGCCATTTCATTTCAACAACCAAAATAAAATTGTTTTCATTAAAAACTATTACATTAAAGTAAATTAATATCATTAAAAATCATAAAACATTTCATTACATATCTTTTCAAAATTCATCATCAAAATCATGCTTCATATCATTCATTTCAATTCAATATCGTTTTTTAAAAATCAATATTTTATTTTTCAAATCCATTGCCTAAAATATTTCATCACACACGCACCATTCCAATTAAAAATAATTTATTTAAGGTTATCAAATAAATATTTAGAAAAAATAGAAATATCATTTAAAATAAACAAGAATTAAAGGTTTAAATTGATATGTATTTTGTTATTAAATCACCTACCTCAATCAAAAGATAAAAAACCATCCAACCCAGTACCCACTAATAGAGATTAAATTACTAGAATGATTGGGGGAGAATCCTAAAACCATAACTAATAAAGTCAATAAAAATATATAAAAAGTATATGAGGATCCCCCACTCTTAGTGAGTGAGAGAGATAGGAGGAAAGGATAATTTATGATCAAGTTGGGATTATAATTACTAGAAGATATCCAATGCATAAACTGGAACTTTAACCAATGGAGAATCAATTTTTGGAAGGTCAAATTTGTCTCTATAGAGTCTCTACAGTGTTTAGAGTTGAATTAGGTTTTAGGGAGAGGTGTTTTTAGTTTAAGAATATATTAAAATAAAAACAATTACAATGTTTCCTAAGCCAAGATCCCCCACATCTATGTCACAAAAAAGTTGTTGGCCCCATTGGCTAGCTGGTGGACCTTGGAAGATTGACTATTGTTCTGGAACTCCCACCGATGAGTTGGTGGGATCTAACTAGTTGTGAGGTGGGATTCATGTAGGAACTCACATCTATCATCTATCCACTAGCTATTTGGTGGACTTATTATAGTAACGTCCTATTGTTGGACATCCTTAAGCTATTTAGTGGACCTCATCGTCTAGTCGAATAACTTATTGAATCCATTTAGGTTACAATACCTTATCCACTCCGATGATAAAAAACATGTACACCACTTGACCTATCAATAATGGATCAAAACAACTTTATATAAACCCTCACAAGAATTAACCAAGGTTAAAAAACCATGAATAAACAATACAACAAGAGATAAAAGTAATTAATAAGGAAATCATGAATAAATAAAGGTTCATACTTGGAAGATGGTATCATTTTGTTACATTTGTATCCCTCTAATATTTAATATAATCATATTATATTCTTCAATTTGTGTGATAATTTTATTCTACAAGGAAACATTATCTTTTACCAAATAAAGTTGAATTTCAAATATGGAATTCAATATTTAATTAAATTATTTATTTCTTATACTTTAGATTTATCCCTTGAATAATCTCTATTAAAATCTCCATAATTCAATTTGAAATTAGTTGTTTTAGATTTTTAACTATCCAAAAAACTATATGATAAATCCACATCATCAACCCCATTTTTTAGTGGAATCTATATATCATGGCCTAGAATACCCCTTTTATTATAATGATAGAGTTTTTTCTTAATTTTATTGAACTTTCAAAAGGGTTGCAGCATCGAGCACATCCTCATAGGGTAATATTGTATATACTTGATAAATATACTAACCATATCACTACCCAAAATATACCTCCATAGTGAAATATTCTTCTATAGTGTGGAAGATTTCCTCCCCATTATTACTATGATGTAGTATATGTCTTCATGGTGAAAAGACTTATAGACTCTAAAAATATAAATATTTTTCACAGATAAATACACACCCTTCATATCATAGGGAATATCACATGATGTTGTCTTAATCTATTCCTTTTTAAAATTGAGTCATTATACTCTGTGGTTTGGTCACTAGGCTTTTTGTTCAACCAACTTTGGATAAATCCTACATCAGAAATGAAAATGGGCGAGCACTTCTTTATTAATCCAGATGATCTATCAAATTTCTATAAAATCTATTTAGGTCAGACCAGTCCTAGAAGGTTCATCCTGACAACCCACACAGTTCACTTATCTATTGTTTCTCTCTATGTCATGGTTATGCTTAACTTCTAGAACATACTCTCATTGGGATATATCCTCCTGAACTGCCCTAGATGGCACTGTAGTTGATCTTTGTGCTACCTCATGGTGAGGCCTTACTCCTATGGTGCTACAA
This sequence comes from Viscum album, assembly GCA_963277665.1. Classification (NCBI taxonomy): domain Eukaryota; kingdom Viridiplantae; phylum Streptophyta; class Magnoliopsida; order Santalales; family Viscaceae; genus Viscum; species Viscum album. The sequence continues at coordinate 607,702,352 of OY728133.1, read as the reverse complement.
TTTTAGCTTTTTCTTCAAAATCCAACCACCATAAGAACATGGGAAATGGACTTACAACATGGTTATCAATACCCAACAAACCAGATATAAAATAGTAAAGAACCTTACTAAATAACCAAATGATATTAATAAATTTTCAATTCCTTTTTGAAATTTTCAAACATCTACTTAAAATCATGGGATGATAAACATCCTTGTGTCATGGTTTACTTGTACTTATTCCAGAATTCAGATTTCTTCTTACCCTTGCGAGATTCTTTAAAGTACATTAAAAGACTTTCAAATAGAACATAATAAAAAAATATACATATTGAAAAAAAATCCTATAAATAAATTCCTTTTGTTACAATAATACCCCTATCAATAATAAAATAAGATTCATTCCAAAAATTATGAAATTTAATATTATTTATTAAAATGATTATAGTATATGAATTTTTTATTAATGATAAGAATTAGTGATTTTAAATAGGTTCTTTTCATTTCCAAATTTAATATGAAATGTTTACATTTAAATCTCATGTTTTGATGATAAATAAAATATTTATTATTTTGTTTATTCATTTTAAATATTCATATATATAATTTTATTATATAATTTGAATATTATGTATGAATTAATTTAAGATAAAAGTTGATACTTAAATATTTTTGACCATGCATAGTGGAATAAAATATGAGACTATAAATATTCAATGGGATGTAATAGTTATTGATTTAATTTGTACTTTACATATATTAAATTGTTGAAAATAATATTCAATAACTAATAGTTAAAATATATAGTTTTTATAATAAAAGTATCAGTGTGATTTATTAAGTGTTCCTAAATTACTAAATAAGGACAAATATAAAATATTTTGCTTTTAAAATTATGAATTTTTTAAAATTACTTAATTTTAAATGTTAAATTTAAGTATTTACATGGGAAATTGTTTATACAACGTCAAAATGAGTTTTTATTATTAATTTGATAAAGGTTTAAATAATTTTAAATGTATTATGTATAGATTATAAAAAAAATTAAGTAATGTAATTTATATTATAACAAGTTTATAATTCATTAATATAGTATACATAAATTGATTTCCATATAATGAATAATATGAAATAATTCATATTATGAAATGACTATAAAATGGTTCTATTCTTAATTATGGAATGTTCATAATGAATATCAAAATTATAAAGTGTTTATTTTTACCCTTATTTTTTAATTGTTCATAAATATTTATTTCATGTTTAAATTTATGAATTGTTTTTTATTTAATTTTATTCCCTTCATTATTTACATAATTTTTATATTTTTAATTTACATATATGATTTATTTTAATGCATTTAAAACTCTTATAACTTATCATACATGCATCTAAGGAGTTACATTCTAGGTATGATAATGAATTTAGTTTTAATCTAACTAATATTGGTTTGTAATTAAAATTATTTCCTTGAACATATTTATTGAATATAGTTTATACATACTAGGTGTTAGAATTATGATGAATTGGAATGACTCTTGTGTAAAGTATCCCTAGGAAGATGGAATTTGGGTCGGACATCCCACTGGCCCGGAGGATTATGCCTCATTATAGAATGATGGGGGTTAGTTATATATCTCTAGGGTTACTCATGTAACAATTGATAATGTCATATATTACTATACCATTACATGAATGTTCCATATACCTTATCTATAGAATATGTTTGGATAAATGTAAATATGTTTGGATTATATTTTTAGGTGTGTAGGAAAAACTATGAGTTGGGTAAATAGTTACACATCAATATGGTTTGAACAGATTTGATTAGTTAATGGAACAAGATTACAAACCTAATTATTTAAATAATTATTACATTTATAGGAAATAATATGAGATAAGATTTTGAGATTAAATCCCCTTTCAAAAAATTAATTCTATATTCCTTCCAAAGTGAAAATTTTCAAAACCGTGATCATCTATTAGGATAGGTATTACCAAATATGTGTTCCCCATGATTATCTTCTACAAGGATAAAAATTAATGGGTGACCCTAATAAGATTATGTACTTTTTATTGTAATTTAATTTTGGTAAAAATTGTCTGGAAGACCATAATAGGAATAGGTTATCATAGGAATAGAGATGATTTTATTATTATGTTAGATTGAAAAAAGATTCATCTTATCAACTATTTAAGATTTATATATGATATTATTGGGATGACACCTTTACTAAATAACTATCTAGTGATAGAAATTCTAAAATTATTCATTATTTAGTGAAATATAAATCTTGTTTCACTAATGGATCTGATTGGTTTAAAATGAGTTATCAATTTAGTGGGAAAATTTTTAAAAAAAAGTCCTTATAATTGTTTATAAAACATGATACTCATCTGATAAAAGATTATCCTATATAATTAGCATCATCATAATTAAACTTGACATTGAAATTAATTCATGAAAATGTGGAGATTAATTTAAGAAACTCATTAAACTAGTAACTTGTGAAAATTTTTAAATTTAGAAAATATATATGTGTTAGAGAACATTGTTCTAAGTAATTAAGTTGAAACATCCCGACTTGGGTGCTACACACTGGTTCCCTGAGCTGGTTAGTCACATAATCTCAGGCATACCTCCCTATATTACATATTCTATCAACTAGTAGTGAGGGTCAATATTGATCATGGGGCGACTATACCATCTTTATCCAAGTATCACAAAAATGGAGGTAGAGAAGAATAACCAAATTATATAACCAAATAACCTAAAAATACCAGTATCACATGATAACTAAAATAGGAATACAATAACCAAACTAAAATAATAGATATGTTATGAAAAGTAAGTTCCAAGTGTCAAATCAATACCCAAAAGTAAGACACTGACAAATATAAGTGGGTCCTAACACCATTTCTGGTTTCCTTATCCATTCTCCATCCCGAATAATCTAACTAACATATTGGTATTTCCCTTATCTAATCCTATAACTTGGATATCGATTCGAGTACTGATCAGGAAAGTTGAGTAGGGTCTGAGTAAAACTCAGTAGGCCCCCACAAATTGTGTCTAGAAATTATATCAAGTTAATAAAAGATAATGCAGTTTCATAAATAATAAATATTAATGAATAAGTAAATGTTATAACATTTATTATTATTTAAATTAACCACCTAAACCCATGGGTTCCTAAGGACACCTGAACCCACAATACCTGCTTCATCCTATACCAGAGTATGAACCACATCACAATACCAAAGTTATCAATTATCATCTAATTAAATCATATCACAACCACTTGGAACCATATTCCAATGAAAACTCATGGGTATACAATGTCATATCTAACACCCTATGGGTATTTGGAACCTCAATCTCTCTCCCACATCTCAATGTCATAAGGGTATTTGGAGATTCATTCCCTATTACATACTCATATCTCATATGGGTATTTGAAACATCATTATATATCTGAAACCTCATTTATCAATCAATTCATTACTAAGGGCTTTTGATGCAGCAGACCATGTCCCACACATGTTTATCAATAAATTCATCACTATGATATTTTAATGCATTAGAACATGTCTCACACATTTATATCACATATATCACAATATCACATATATAGAAATATCCCATATATGATATCAATAAAGTTTAATCAACATTAACCCTCTTATCACAATTTGAAAAACATCAAGGTTTAACCAACCCTCTAATAATTTTGATTGTCAATTAATTATTAAACACATTAATTGCCCGATCACAAAATTAATTAATTAATTAAATTAATTAATTATTTCAATTACATAATCACAATATTTACTACTTAATTCAACAATTAATTAATTCAATTACTCATTCACAAAAACCCCTTAATTAATTCAACAATTTATTAATTCAATTCCGCATTCATAATAACCCAGTAATTAATTTAAAAATTAAGTAATCCAAATCCCACAATCCCAATATCTCATTAATTAATCCATAAATTAATTAATACAATTTATCAATTTCATAACATAATAATTTATATTAATTAATTCACAAATTAATTAATCCATTTCAATACAATTTCTCATTTAAGTCAATAATTCATTAATTTAATTCCACCAACAATTTCCCCAATTTACCTAAATCATTAACATGTGAAAATTAAACTAAATAACTTCAATAATAAATAAAATTTACTATTCATGGAAATTAAAATTCTCACAATTAAATTCACATAATTAAATCAATACTATGGTATTGGAATTTAGACCACCAACCTCAAATCTTTGATGAGAATTCCCTAATGAAAATTCCCCAAATTGAAATGGATATGTAAAAACCATTATAAAGAATTATATATTGAATATAATAGTAGAAACAATATTAAAATTATCATGATCCATTAAACCTTGATCTGGATCAAAAACCAATAGGGAAAAATCCTTATAAAGGATTGGATAAGAACATGATAGTCAGAGGAAACTACATGGGATAATAATCTCTTACCGAGAGAGGTGCAGATCTTCAATCTGGGATTATAATCATGATAAATGGAGGTTGGGAGCCCCATGAATTCATCTGTGGGCCTCCAAAAATGAGAGTAATTGATTATGGTCATGTTAGGGGTTTAGGTATATAATATGGGGGTTTGGGAAACATTAAAACCAATTTTTGGGTTAATTAAAGTCACATGAATTGTTTTCTAGGTAGGGGTGCATAGTTTTCAAAATAGTGTACCTAAACCATGCACCTTTTTTAGGGGGAGGGGTGTATTGTTTCTCCTAATATGGTGTACAGTTTGTAAAATCGTGCACCAGTTATGGGAATCCCCTCTATTTGGGTTTTCATAGTTTTCCAGGATGGGTGCACGGTTTAGTCAAACTATGCACCAACCATGAAAAACCCCTCTTTCTCCCAAAATTCTGTAATTTTCAACCCATCACGATCTAGATAAAACACACAAAAAATACCTAAAACAAGTCAAAAGTGTACCTAAAAATAGGCTTGAGGGATCTCCAAAAAATTTCAGGATCTTATAATCTCCCCACCTTATAACAGCTTATCCTTGAGTTATACTTTTAAGCATATATAAGCTTCTATGTCAAAAATATTTGGCCACTGATCCTTTATATCCACTTCTCTATCCCAAGTTTCCTACTAAACTCCACTATATTTCCAAAATACATGAACCATCGACATGGTCTTCCCCCCACAACACTTCCTCACTGCCATACAACACGTGTGTTAGATGGTCCTCAAAGGATACATCTATCTCATGCCCAATATCATCCACATCGATTACATGATAATTTTAAGGGTGATACTGCCAAAGTTTTGACACATGAAAAACACCATTCATAACACTGCATCTATGTGGAAGATACAATCGATATGCCACCTACCCAATTCTATCCATAATTTCAAATGGTCCAACAAACCCAGTTGAAAACATTCCCTGTATCTTAATCCTATAGAGACCTAACCTATGGGAATCTCAAAGAAAAAAAATTATCAACCTATTTAAACTCTTGGATTCTACGAAATCTATTAGTATATGACTTCTATCTACTCTAAGTAATATACATATGCTTCCAAATCAACTCGAAATGATCTGACTTCTCTTATATGAGACTCGGTCCCAATAACTCTGAATCACCTTCCTCCATCCAACAGAGAGGTTATCTACATGGACTAATATAAAGGGCCTCATATAGTTCCATCTGTATAGTTTCTTGATAAATATATTTATAGTTAAACTCCATTAATTTCTAGGTTCTTCCCCCAAAAACCACTGAAGTCAAGAACACATGCTCCTATAACATCCTAAAGCACCTATATAGTATGTTCTGACTACCCTTCTTTTTGTGGGTGGAATTTTATACTCAATAAAATTAGTGTACCATGAACCATCTGTAATCCCTGCCAGAAGAGGGAAACAAATCATGATTCGTGATCTAAAACAATACTCTATGTAACCCCATCCAGACAAGATATCTTTTAAACATACATAACCCCCAATTGTTCTACTGAGAAAGTATCTTGTATAGGCAATAAATGTTTTACTTCCCTTAGTCTATCCATAATAACCCAAATAGTGTCATTATTTCAAGGAGTCCTCATGAGACCCACAAAAAAATCTATAGTAACATTGTCCCACTTCCATTATGGAATGGGTAGTAGCTGTAGTAAACCTCTAGGTTGTTGATGCTCCACCTTCACCTATTGATTAGTGTAGCATCGTGTCACAAACCACACAATCTCCTTTTTTGGGTCCAACCCCCAAATCTATCATAGTATGTCACAGTACATTTTCATCACAGCTGGATGAACCTCCCACTTTGAGGAATGAAATTCACACATCATATCCTCCCTCATACTCATAGGCATGAAAAAATGATTCCATACACAGATGGTCTTATCCTCATATATGGTTCAATTTCATGGTGACTCCCCGCTATCAAGGCTTTCCATCAATGATAAACATTCTGGATCCTCATACTTCATATCTCTAATCTATCTCAAAAGTGTATAATCTACTGAAAATGGTATGATATTTATCTTGTCCTCACTCTCCTAAGCCATAACATTCAAATCAGTTATTAAATCTTTCATCTTCCACTTAGCACTAAAATCCCAAACTTCCTATGTTTGAGTTTTCTTGCTTAAGGTTTCACTCGTACTATTTGCCTTCCTAGGTGTGTATTATTTATCAAATTCAAATGACTACATATAATTAACCCATATTCTCTTATGAAAATTCAAGTATCATTGTGAAAATATATACTTTATGTTCTTGTAATACATATAAAGAATAAAATTTCAACCAATAGATAATTCTACCAACCCTTTAAAGCATAAACAACTGCATCTAATTCTATGTCATGCACAGGGTAGTTTCATTCAAGTGGACTCAACTACCGAGACCCATATTCCAGAACTCAATCTTTCTACATCAAAACTGCTCCAAGACTGATACTAGAATCATAAAAACACTATATAATCCTCACCAAACTTAGGTAGGATCAATATTGGTGTCATAGTAAAATGATTCTTCAAATCTAAGAAATAATTCTCACATTATCTATTCCAATCAAACATTATCCCCGTCATGTTCAGTCCCAAAATAGGTTCATTCAGTCAAGAAAATTCCTAGATGAATATCAGATAATATCCTTGTAACCCCATAAAGTTGTGGATATCAAAAATATTTTTGGGAGACTCCCACGAAACAACTTCCTAAACTTTATCTAGGTCCACTGACGCTCCTTCATCTGAGATGATGTAACCCATGAAGTGTACTTGATAAATTGAAAACTAACACTTGATATCTTTGTGTATAGTCAACTCTCTCTCTGAGTACTCCATACGATGTTAAAATGATGGGAATGATCTTCATGGGTCTTAGAGTATACTAATATGTCATCCAAAAACACTACCACAAACTGATCTTGGTATGTATGGAATATTATGTTCATTAAGTCCATAAACATTAATAGTTATTTCTTCAACCCAAATGGAATTACAATGAACTTGTAAAGGTCATAACTTCTTATAAAAGTAGTCCTCAATATATTAGAATTTCAAACTCTCAACTAATGATACCATAATATCAATTAGATCTTGGATAAACCCCATTATCCTATCAACGGGTCAAAAAGATCCTCGATACAAGGAATAGAATACTATATCTTCATAGTCATCTGATTCAACTTCTAGTAATGAACATATAAGTGTAGATTCCCATTAACCTTCTTTATAAACAAGACTGGAGAATTCCAAGGCAATGTTATCAGAAGGATAAACCCCATATCGATCAACTCTTCTAGCTGATTCTTGATCTATTGAATCTATTTGGGTTTGATTTTGTATGTTGTAATAGAAACTGGATCAGTCTCTGACATGAGCTCTATTTTAAATTCCACATCTCTCTCAGGTGGCATCCATAATAAGACTTTAGAAAATATATCCTAAAACTGGTCTATTGTGGGTGGAAAGAAATTCTTATCTACTTTTCTATCATCTAGCAACATACTACCAACCTAGGAGGTGTTCTCTCTCCTAGTTTCTAATGAACTGGCCCTACATGGACTTCTTAGATATCCCAATCATCATGTTGAATATAATTATTACCCTCGGGAGACGTAAATCTCACTCTCCTTAGGTAACAATCTATGTGGTCTTAGTATGCTACTAACAAGTCCATACCCATAATTATTTCAAATCCTCACATTTAAAGGATGTTAAGATCCCAACTGAAATAATACTCTCCAACTTTGAGAGAACACCCTTTTCACAAAATATGTTTCTATATTATATCCCCAATGGTTTATCTATCATCAACACCCCACTCACGAACACCTTGAGGCTCAAAAAATTCACAATTTGTGATGAAATAAAATAATGGGAGGCACCAATATCAAAAAGTCACTAGATAGAGTAGAATCTACAAGAATAGTATCTCTAACCATCGATGTTTCAGACTCGCTATCAACAAGTTTAGGACAAATGGAATAAATTTTCTTAAAAATCTTCTTTATAATGAAATCTAAGTTCCCTAAGCTACACCACTTTGCTGCTACAGGTGCTCTTTCCCATAATCACCATATCCCCTGCCTCTACCACCACATCCAGTAGAACTCAATCTTCCGAACTGATATGGGGTAGAAGATCTCCTTCCCAAACTATGATTCTATCTAGTTTCTCCATAATTATCCATATGTCATGGGTTTATATAGAACTTCTGTAGATGTCCCATCCTACTGAAATGTTAGAAATCTACTGGTGTTTGGGGATAGTGGCCCAACCTACCACACTAATGTAAAATAACTTGGGTGAGATCTTTAGTAAATGATCCTTCCCCTTGAACACTCCTCTTTTCACTATTTTGGTCAAAATTATCATATTGACACCTCTTGACCTTGGAAGAAATACCTTATGATCACCCAAAAGTAACCTCCTATCCTCCACTAGAGGCCTCCTTTAGGTTCCCCTCATTTATGAGAACCTAATCCACCACTTTAGAAAATTTCTTTAAAAATAAGATTTTAACTTGGTACTTAATTTCAAATATAAGTCCATCTAGAAAATGCCTTGTTGTAACTATCTCATCCCCTACCAACACTAGAGAAAAGAATTGTAAGTTTTTAAAGCAACCAGTATAGTCCATCATAGACATGCTCCCCTAAGTCCACCGCATGAACTCAACTAATCTCTTCTATCTCACTGTATCTGGATAAAAGTTTTCAATGAAATTCTCCAAAAAGTCATTCCACTCCAAAACATCTACTTGACTTGTCAATTCCAAAACATCCCACCAACGCTTCACTCATCCTCATAACATATAGGTAACCAATTTGACCATATTCTCACCATGAGTCTCTAAATGGTCAATTATAGTCTGTACAGACTCAATCTAGAACTATGACACCTCAGGTCCACCCTCTCTAGTTTAAGTTAGAGGGTGCTGTAATTGAATCTGATTAGACATGATTTTCACAACACACCCTAGGTCCATTTCCATAAACATTATGAAGTTATCAAATTTATCATGGAAATGTTTTCCAACTTCCTCACCCAGCACCAACAGTGCCTCAGGTTCCACTACTGGTAGATCATCTCTATCCATATCCACCTTTCATCCTCTCTACAAACAAATTTATAGAGGTATATCTCTATATTTCCGAATAAACATTTTTGGACACATAACATCACTTTAACACAATTAATGTAAGAGGGATTCATAATAATCCATAACAAGGAATTCCCCCAAACCCTACCACATGGACAAAACCAAGGCATTATCACTACCCTTAACCATTATACATATAGGTAATGGTTAACAAAGGGTAAATTCGTTATCATTTTTCAAGTATCATTACACACCCATTTATTCATATCTTCCATAATTTTACAACATTAAATTTCATATTAAGAACCTTTTTCATTTCAATTTCATAAGAAATGGAAAACATTTCAATTTAATAACTTAACCAAAACCCATTTTTTCTGTGTGTTCCTAAAATGATGCATCTCACAATATAATCATAAGTTTTTAGAATAATGAATAAATATTCAACTCACATTCCATTTTGAGTCATGAGTTAAATCTCATAGAAACACAGAAACATAACAACATCACACAACAATTGTGTTAGTTGAGTTGAAATAGAATCAAATTGTAACAAGACACATCAGTAACATCAATACCACCCTTGGTACTTGGCTTTTACCCTCATAGATGGGTTATATACTCTCATGAATGAGCTCCTAACCAAGGCTTGACACGTACTATTCTCTTGTATACCTTTCACAAATAGTCACATAAAAAATTAAATAAAATAAAACCACTTTTGATACCACTTTGTAATGCCCCAATCCAGGTACCACACATCATTGCCCCGACCAAGTTGGTTATATGACCTTTGGCATGCCTCCCTATATGCCAGAGGCTACTAAGTAGCAGGGAGGGTCAATATCGATCATGGGGATACTATAACCTCTTTATAAAAGTATCATAATAGAAAAAGAAGATAATATTAACCAAATTATATACCCAAATAACCATACAATACTAGTATCACATGATATCTAAAATAGGAATACAATAACCAAACTAAAATAGTATATATGGCATGCCAAGTATGTGCCAAGTTTCAAAAGAAAAATCCAAAATTAATACACTGATAACACCTAGAGGCTCCCTCCATGAGGTCAATTTCCCTCATCTATACTCTATCCCGACTTAGCCATCTAACATATAGATCTTTCCCTTATCCTTTCTTGCAACCATGAAATCTCTTCGTGTACTGATCAGGCATCCCGGGTAGGGTGTGATTAAAACTTAGTCAGCTACCACTAATTACATATAAAAACAATATTCATTGAATAAAAGTGTATACAGTTTTATAAATAATAAATCTCAAATCATAAGTATATATTTACCACATTTATTATTCTTTAAATTTACCCCATAAACCCTCATGTTCCCAAGAACACTCAAACCCTCAATACCTGCTTCATCCCATGCTGGAGTCTAAACTACTTCACAATACTATGGTTATCATTTATCATCTCATTCAATCATATCACATCCACTTGTAACCATAGTTCAATTCCAACTCAGGGGTGTAGAACGTTGTGTCTAACACTCCATTGGTTTTTGGAGCCTCATTCATTATCCCACACCTCAATATCACATGGGCATTTAGAACCTCAGTATCTATCCTATAATCGTATCTCATATTGGAATTTGGTGCATCATCCCCTATCCCACACTTCATTTATCAATAAATTCATCATTATGGTATTTTGATGTATTAGACCTTGTCTCACACACGTTTATTAATCAATTCATCACAATGGGCTTTTGATATAGTAAACCATGTCTCACACACATATATCACATATATCACAATATCACATATATACCAATATCACATATATCACATAAATCAAGGTTAATCAACATTAACCCTATTATCAAAGATTCATAAAAATCATGTTTTAACCAACCCTCTCATAATTTCAATTTTTAATTAATTCTTAAACACATTAATTGGTCGGTCACACAATTAATTATTTAATTAACAAATTAATTAATTCAATTTCACATTCACAACAATCGATTAATTAATTCAACAATTAATTAATTCAATTACACATTCACAATAATCCCTTAATTAATTCAAAAATTAATTAATTTAATTCCATATTCACAACAACACATTAATTAATTCATTATTTAATTGTTATGAATCTAACAATCATAATGTCCCATTAATTAATTCAATAATAAATTAATCTAATTTAAAATTTTCATAACACAAAAATTTACATTAATTAATTCAAAACTTAATTAATCCATTTCAATCTAATTTCTCATAAATTAAGAAATTAATTAATTAATTCAATTCCACCATTCAATTTCCCCAATTAACCTGAATTATTAACACATGGGAATTAAAAAAATCAATTATCAATTCAATTTCATAGTCTTTGAAATTTCAATTCTCAAAATTACATGCATGTAATTCATTCAATACTATGGTATTGGAAATTATACAACCTACCTCAAATCATTAATGAGTGATCACCCAACAGAAATTCCCAAAATTGAAAGGGATAGGTCAAAACCATGATGAAGAATGAGATCTTGAATCTAATATGGGAAAAATGTTTCCAGAAATCCTGATCCATCAAACCTAGATCTAGATCCAAAACCAATAGGGTAAAATATCCCTTTAAAGGATGATAGAGGAATATGAAATAGGGAGGAAACGACGTGGGAAAATAATTTATTACTATGAGAGGTGTAGATCTTTGATCCTGGATTATAATCATAATGAATGAAGTTTGGGAGCCCTAAAAATTGATTTGGGAGCCTCTAAAAATGATATTAATTGATTATAGTCAAGTTAGTGTATTTAAGGATATAATATAGTGGTTCATGAAATTTAAAAACAAATTTTAGAGTTAATGAAAACTACATGCACAGTTTCCTAGGTAGGGGCGCACAGTATGGAAAACAGTACACCTATTTTAGGGGTGGATGGTTTCTCCTTAGAGGGTGCATGGTTTGGAAACCTAGGCTCTAACCATGCAAATACCCTCTATTTTTTCACATATTTTGTTGGCTTGGGTTCATTTTTTGGGGAAACTATGTGCCAACTGTGAACATCCCTTCTTTCTACACAAATTCTACAATTTTCACCAAAATTAACATGAGATAAAACCAAAACAAAACATACTAAAAAAAGAAAAATAGTACCATAAAATACACTCAACACATCTATAAAAGAGTTTGGGATCTTATATAAGTGTTGAACTTGTTCATTAAGTGTATCTAGATACTTATGAGAATAATAGAATAATACACCTACGGTTTCAAATGAATTACATACCATATGACCAAAGTTATTTTATTCTACACTCATATACTCAATATTATTGGTTGTGTCAATGAATTGTTAAGAGTGTTGGTTTTTTAAGGTTTTTTCTAGGTATGGAATTCATTCATTTTGAAAAATATTGATGATATGAATGACTTCAAAAAATGTATAACCAATTCTCTAAGACTATTGAGAATAGATAAACAAGGTCATGTGTTGTCCAGGTTATGGTGTTGTGTCGGTTGTGAAAGTGGGTAAAAGTTCAAAATAAAATAAGAAAAGTTATTTAGATATTCTAATAATGTTTCTTCAAATAGTCAGTCCTGACCATTAAAACCTAAAGTTATCATGAAGGAAAAGTGATCTTCTAATTTTAACGAATTATACTAAATACCGGAAGGGGTTTGTTAAACTCTTAGGAATTTCCATGTTAGGTGTCAATGTTACAAAAATAAATTTTTTAGTTTTAAAAGGTATATGTTACCAAATGTCAAAATTGAAAATATTATAAATATATAGGAGTTCAGAATAAAGTAAAACATTGATAGATATTGTAGTTTTCATTCAAGTTACAAAGAAAAGAGTCACAACATCTAATATTTGAATGTAAAAGGAATATATCAAGATTATATAGATCTTAGAAAAGGATGAATATAGTTATCTAACTTCTATTATATGATAAGAGTTGTTTTTTTACAAAGTTTTTTAATGAAAAATTTGACATAATGGATTTAATACACTTGATTTATAATTCATTAAATTATATAATATTTTTTTAGAAGAAGATATGGATAAAAAAAATCATGGATTAAAGTGTTTATATAGATATTTATAAAATATGAAAAATAAAAATTCTTGAACTATTAATAGAATATTTTACAGAATTATATTCTTTTTAAGAAATTTATATGATCAAATAGAATACCAAATATGATATAGTTACAATAGTTTATTTTTTAAATATTTTAATTTGAGTAAATAAGGTTTATTTCCTAACCCAAAGGAGTTTTTTATCTTAACATAATATTCTGAACAAAATTTATAGTCAAAGTGGCTAGTTAGAGTATATTTATACTTATATAAGTTGAATGATAACAAATAAATGACTATGTCCAAAAAATAATGTGAATTTAAATTAATATCATAAAGAGTTATGGTGTATTGGTAAAGATAAATGTAAAGAGATATATTTAGTTACTATAATGAAGTGAATATCATTATATCCTAAAGAAATTTAAGATGTGTTGGTAACGTAATAATTTAAATAGTTACCTTTGTAACCAAAAAAATTAGTGGGATTTTTTTTGGAAAGAGTTCTATAAATGATGATGATGAACATAGAAATATTTATGAGTAGTCAACATAAGTTATTAACATTATAACATTTGATTTTATGATGTTAAGGAGTTTGAATATGTTGAAGGATTTGAACATTAGTAACATGATTCCAAATTATCTTCATTATTCAGACTATCCTAATTCATAGAGATGTGGAATGAATTAAATTGATATATATTGTGTTTAATAGATCCCTAAAAGTGAAGTAAACATAAAGATGGTTTGAAAGTTTATCATAAGGATGATGAGATTGTGAATTAAACTCTAACCTTACATTTCTTTTGTGGTGAACATTATTTAACCTCCTGTATATTGGTTTTAAGAATGTTTCTAACTGATTAATGAACCATATTAATATTTATGATATTATATATTATCCTCTTATAATATCATGTTTCCATTTTTTTATTAATCTTTTATTATTGTCAATATTTTAGTTTTTAATTGCCTAGTTTTTTTAGTATGTTTGGACTTGTTATTTGTTATTCCCATTAATTAGAATATAGTTTTATCATCTCCAAAATGTAAACCATGATTTAAATATTATATATATTCATTATATATGTATTTAGAATAATCCATAAAATTTGGAGATATGAAATAAAATGCAATGTTCATGGAGATGGTTGGTCGTGCGTACGTATGAATGCTAATTTCATTTCTTTATTATATTAAAATAATGAAACGAAAATGATATATATATATATATATTTATTTATTTATTTATATTATAATTATAATATCATATTTATGTCATATATGTTACATATGATTATTAAAACCATCTTTTATACATTTCATGTATAGTGTGAATGAATCATGTTGCTTTAAGGAGGCGGTAGTCCACACTTCCACAAATTATGTTATCATATTTATACAAAATGGAAAGTATAAGGGTATTTGTTAAAAATAATTAATGAAAAAAATACATAATAAATATCATATATAACATATATAAATATTTTTTCCATCATAATTCCCAACCATAAAATGTGCAAAAGGAAAACCAAACAATCATAATTTCGTGAGGTGGTAGTTCTCTATACACAAAAACAGTATGTTCATTATCCACTAGATGGAAGTGTCTGTAAGTATAGGTTGAACCCTTTTCATAACAACATCTCAATATATTTTGGATATTTTTTTGTTATATAAGCTTGTAATAAACAAATTTAAGGGGTTTGAGATCAGAAATAAAACTAAATAGTTTGAGAAAATATGTTACCTCTTATTTGGGTAACTCCTTTAGGTTTTCACCAAATTCATTTAAATAGAAGCAATCTCGATTAATGATAATATTGTAAATTACACTCTTAACTTACATTTCCTTCATGGTGAATGTCATTTAACCTCTTGTATAATGCTTTTAAGAATGTTACTAACTTATTAAATAAACATATAAATTTTTATGATATTATATATGATCCTATTATAATATCATGTTACCCTTTAAATAGTAATCTTTCATTATTTTTACTATTTTGGGTGTTAATTTCCTAGTTTCTTGAATAATTTTTGACTTTTTATTTGTTGTTCCCATTAATTAGATCATGGTCTCATCATATCCAGAATGTAAACATTGATTAAAATATTATTATATTCAGTATATGTGTATTTAGAATAATCTATAAAAACATTTGATAAGAGATGAAATGCACTGTTTATGGAGACGGTAAATCGTACGTACTCATGAAAGCTACTTTAATTTATTTATCATATTAAAAGAATGAAAATAAAATTATATATATGTATATTATAAATAAAATATCATATTTATGTCATAAATTTTACATATGATTATTTAAACTATCCTTTATATATTCAATGTGTAGCATGAATGAATCATGTCGCTTTGAGGAGGCTATAGTCCACACTTTGACAAACATTGTTATTGTACTTATAAAAATGGAGAGAATAAGGTTATATGTTATAAAATAATTAAAAAATAATAAAGACATAAAAAATAATATATAACATATATAAAAAAAATTTCATCACAATGCCCAACCATGAAAGGTTGTAAAGGAAAAAATGAACAATCATAATTTACTGAGGCGGTAGTTCTTCGTACACATAAACAATATGTTCATTACCCATTAGATAGAATTCTGTGTAAGTGTAGGTTGAACCCTTAGAATAATAACATATTAGTATATTTAGGATACTATTATTTTGAAATAATCTTGTAATAAAGAGGCTTGAGGGGGTGAAGAATGGAAATAAAACTAAATAATTTGAAAAAATATGTTACCTTTTATTTGGTTAACTCCTTTTAGTTTACACCAAAGGGCTTCCTTGGATGGCTTGCTACCCAAATTGAGGATTCTATGACGAATATAGGAAAGTTGGGATATTTTTTTAGATATTTATCAATCCAAAATGGCTTGATAGGTGTGAGGAAGTGAGGGAGGAGGTTCCCTTTTATAATAGAGATGAGGGTCACTTTTGAAAACCTCAAAATATTAAATTAATATAAATTAATTCTCTTAAAAATGGCTCAAAAGTGAGTTATTTAGAATATAAGATGATTATGGGTCTAAAATCTCTCAAAAAATAATTTTTAGATAAGTTTATTTTACATTATTACCCTTTTCATTTGGATTTTACCCTTTGTTAAACCCTTTAACTCTTATAGTGACAACTTGGATTTTTACTCTTTAAGTGTTAATACTAAAATAGAAAACGAACCATAAATGGACCATTGGTGAGATATTTAACTTCATACATATAAATTTTTCTAATTTTATATTTTTATGAATTTTATATCATTTAATCAAATATTATTTATTTTAAAATATCATTAATGTCAATTATAACACTATTCATTACTTGAATTTTTAAAAATATCATAACTACATGATATCTTCAAAATAAATATTTTAAATCATCACTCATATGTTAAATTAATATATAATTTTCTTTAATGACATTAATTTTATAAAATTGTATTTATTTTAATATTTTTAATATCATTTATTTGATTCTTCCATTAATTAAATAATTACAGCATCATTATTGTGTCGCCATTTAATTTAATTATTTATTTCCTAAAATTATAAATAATTTATGATAATTAAGGGAAAAATTTTATATTTAAAATTAATATTTAAAGTAAATGGTATCCTCCAAATAACAATATAAAAATGTAATGCTTATTAAAATAAGAGTGTGACATATTGGACTTCCATTAGAATAAAATACTATAAAAGGAATAAAGTCATCCAAGTGGCTCCAAAAGGATATAAAATCAGAATAATGATGATTTTGTTCCAATATATATCATCTAATAAAATTATAAAAAGTTTTAGGGTAATTTTATTATATTTATAATATAATATTTACCATTAATTACCCGATTTTCCCTTAACCGTGGTAATAAAAAATATTTCTAAAGTTACTATTCATATACCCAAAAATAAAACAAAATATTTTACATAATTTGAACCGAATTATTAAAAATATGGAATCCATTTTTCAAAATTAAAAATATATAATTTCCAATAATTTATTTAAAATTAATCTCGTTGACGGGGTGAGAAAATGGGTTATTAATGTTTAAAATGAAAAATATTGAAACATTTTTATATTTAAATTAAATGTAAAATTGATGTCAATGACCTAAATTTGATTAAATGATAATAAAAAATATATTTATACTTAAAACTAATAAAAAATATAATTTAATACTAAATTATTTTTGATGAAAAAAGTTTTTTTCAATTAAAATTGTGTATTTTCATTATTCATCAAAACATAAAACTTATCAAAAAAAATACAAAAAAACATTCAAAGTAAATTTTTATATTTCAATGTAAAAAAATAAGTATATTTTATCAAATAAAATATATAAAATTTTATAAAATTGGATTTAAATGTGGTTCTCCATTAAAAGGTGGTAAAATTTCCTTTATAGTAGTATGTGTTTTTTATGTGTAATATTGAGTTTGTTACTATCTTATGCCTATAAAATATTTTAAATGAATGTAAAAAATATTTGATATAATATATATAATATATATTTCATTAATATCATTCACCAATAGAATTTAATTTAATTTATTAGGATAAAATGCATTTGTGAGCATAAAAATAGTTTTTTATAAAAACATACTCATTATATTAAATTGGTTCTTATATTCATTTATAATTAAATTATAACCAATAAATTAAACCATATATTTAAAAAATTTAGTTAATATTATTTATAACATCTAATTTAATGATTAGGTTATAATAGTAACATTTAAATAATAATATTTAGTTGTTTTTTATGCTTATTGTTGTATGCAATGTTAGCTATCAAAGAAATTGAATTAAAAAAAAGAGAAATGCCATGAAAATATTGGGGTGTTAAAATATATTTCATATTTTACTCCATATAAATGATGCCTCAAAATTTTTAAATTAAAAATCATAGTATCTAATTATAGATCATGTGTCGGATAATTTAACTCATGAAGTTTTAGTTGATATAAATCATAAGTAATTACTTGATCACTTCACATCAAAACAGAACCCAGACGCTTCAAAGAAGCATTGTTGTAGCTGAAAAAATCACTATTTTCAAAAGGAAATTCTAAAACTAGATTATTTACCAAACTTAATTTTAATTCCTAAAAAATATCATCACATTCCTTCACCTAGATGAATTTAACTCTTTTTTGAGATAACATATCCAATGGGATAGACAATTGATAAAAGGATAATTATTATTAACTATGATGTTATTCAAGGATATATAATCATTGAAAAGTATCATTGAACTATCCTTGTTTTTAACAAACAAAATATGATCATCCCAAGGTGAAGTTCTTGGTTGAATCATAACTTTATCTAGAAATTCCTAAAATTTATTTCTCAATTCCAAAATCCCTAATTTATCCATTCAATAAGGACTTCTGAAATAGGATCAACATCAAGAGCTAATTCAATAGTAATTTCAACTATCTATTAGGAATAACGCCAGGAAATTCATTTGAAAAAACATCTATATATTCATTCACTACACGAACATAACTAATTTGAAAAGTTTCTTTCTTTTCAACAACAAGATATCGGTAAATTTCACTACCATCTCTAATTAATTTTCAAGCTTCTTGGTTTGTTATCAAATGTATGAAATCATTGAAAAAAAAAATTTATCTATAAAATATATATTATCATGATAAACTATAATCCAATCTATATACAAAATAATATCAAACTCTATAATTTGAATTTCAACAATATTTACAGGAATGATCATCTCACTAATAATAATAAGAAGATTCCTATAAAAAAATTCTTTAATATTTACACTTAGAGTTTTCAACAAAAGTTATATCTTCTTTTCATGAGGTTATATTCCCATTTTTATCAGAAAATTCTCAAAAATTAAGGAATGTGAAGATCCATAGTCAAACATGGAATTTTCTTAATTCGAATAAATAAGTAACATACTTTTCACCACTTCATTTGATTATCTAACATCAACTGTAGTAGTATAAAATGATTTTTACAAAACATTATTTTTTTATTGATTATTTTAATACTTTTTAGATAATTTTAGGTGAACATTATTATAATTACCCAACTACTTACAATTAAATCATCTTACCACATAGGTAACAATTCTTAGACTTTACAAGACATTTTATATGATTTTATTTACCACACTTATCACAATATTTGAACTTGATTTTCTTACCTATAGATTTAATTGATGAATGCTTCCTCATTGCCTGTTATATAACCCTTTTTGTACTTGTTCTCATGGAATACATGATCATCAAGAAACTCAATTTTCCAATTTCTCAACACATTAAACAAGTTTCTCGTAACTTTTAAATTCATAGAAGATAATTCCATTATATAACATGGTTTCAACCCTTATTAATACTGATTAATCCTACTATCAATATCCTAGATAAAATATTATATATACCTAGAAAATATTATAAACTTCTATTCATATATGAAAACTAAATCTTCATCCTTTTACTTCAATTCCAAAAAACATTATCTGTTATTAGTTGAAAAAAATTATATAAATATTTATCAAGGAAAATATTATTAAATTTTTCACATTCCATAGGATCAAGATCATATCTTTCTATTTTATTCTTAACCAAATACCATCGTCTATCAAATTTACCTTCAAAATGATAAATAGAAAGTGTTTACTTTTGATGTTTTGAACATCGACATTAAAAATTTGTTTATTTGTAATGGGTTATTTATGAAGGGACCCCATCACAAATATATATTTATGATGGGGTCTCATTACAAATACCCATCACTAAAAATGTCATCTTAAAAGACATTTTTTAGGATGTCCCATTACAAAAAATATATTTTTGTGATGGGAAGGAATCCTATCGCAAATAAATTTTTAATGGATTATCTACTAAGGTATTTGATATAGGCTAAATGACCTGTTGCAAAAAATTATTTAAAATGAGACTATATCCCACCAAAAATAAGTTAAAAAATATTAAAAAATATTAAAAAATATAAAAATAATTTAGAAAATGTAATAATTAAAATTATAAACTTCTTTAATAATAAAAATAATACACAAAATATTTAAATTTGAATTTTAACATAATAAATTTGTATATCACTGTGGAGGGGGAGGGGTAGGGGGTTATTTGGAATATGAAGGGGAGGGAACTCCAAACCTATACCCTAAGATGTTCATCGCATGTACTTTATCATTTGATCATTTTGTTGTTGGTTCTGCTATCACATCTCCTCTTGTTGTTGCTGGTACTATCGACGTTGCACTTCTTATTTCCTAAGAATAGCCTCTATAACCCCATTCTGAACTCATAGCTAATCCTCATACAGTGAGTTCCATGCTGATGAATCCCTTTAGATACCCTCAATCTGGATAATGACTATGAAACAGTACCATAAAATTTTCATGCGCCAATTGAGAACTGATACCAACCACTCATCCCTTCTCGAAAGTATACTGAGTCACATGCATCCATGATACATCATAAAATCATGCCACACTAGTGTCCTGACTCACAGTCTCATATTTACTCACATCTTGTGTCTGAGAAGTCACAGCCTCATATGAGTCCTTCAATTGAAATTTGGAATTAAAATAGTTAAAATATTATTTTCAGTTAATTTTAAAACTCAAAAAATTATACTGACCACAATCTAACACTAAAGACCACCTGTAATCTCTCCAGGGACAAGATCATTGTACATCCTCTTACAAATATCAAACTCCATAATATTGGGATGTTAAAATTCTTATATAAGTATAAAATAAATAGTTTATAATTAATGTTATATAAATTATTAAAAAAATACTTACAATATATCGTCGATGAGTTCTGAATGTACGACTACCAGCTTGATGTATCACCTCCTACCTCCCTTGGTTCTACTGACCTCATGATTCCCTCCTATAAAAAATATATCACATCCAATAAGAATATAATCCATCTAAAACCTTGGATTTTATGTAATTCGGTCAGTGGGAATAATAAGACTGGTCAAAATCTATGAATCCCACTTTCTTAATGGTTATCCTACTATTGTGCAAAAACTAATGACCACAATCATGGATAATGACCTCCCATGCCTCCCAAATAAAATTCTATATGATATCATCAATGGGATTCCATAAATCCTGAAAATAATTATAAAAATATAGTAAAAAATTAAATAAATTTAAAAATAACTATTATTTATTTACATACCATCAAATTATAAAACATGTGGTGTTGAACATCAATAAAAATCAGATCTCGCGTCACCCATGCTCTATAAAAATAGTTTTCAAAAATAGCAATCATCTTTCCAACAACTATATGTGAAAATATGTGAAAAAATAGAACAAAAAATCAAGAAATTAGTATATAAATAAATTAATGAAAGTAATGAAAACTAACTAAAATATACAATTGAACGTACCTCTACATGCGTGGATCAAACTCAAGATGTGGATGTCACTCACGAATCGGTTTGGTAATAATCAATATCATAATCCCCCAACCCCTATGGGTTGATGATGAACTACTACGAACATGAGGGTCAAATGATAAAGTATCAGGCTCATCGCTAGGTAGTATAGCCTCCTTGAGGCTATGGAATATATCATCACAAGTCTCTTTATCCATATGAAACATGAAAATAATGTTGTTATAAAATAATTGAAAATTAATATTATTTTTTTATTTATTTTCACTGTAACTAACAATTAATTGTATCATTATTCATCTTTATACTCATCTTTGTACATGATGATGTCAATATCTCCTTCTTCCACCTCAGTATCAACAATTTACATAGTATTTCTAGCTTCATCGTCACTTTTTAATTAAAATCCATTTGTTGCGTCATCAATGTAATCATCTCCATCAAACCATAACTATGGGTTTTCATCATCAATATTCATGTCTCTTTGTTGAAAATATTTATTTGGAGCTATCACTTGAAAATTTTGAATTCCTTGCACTTCAATAGAAGCACATTCACTTTGAATAAACTGATTTTCACAAGATTTAATTTTTATAATGCTTCAAAAAACAATGAACTCTCTTGAAGCGGTATAGTAATTGTCATAATATATTTGGTGTTCTTTATGAGCCAATAAAATGGTTCATTTACTACAATAAGTATTTTATATTTAATGTGAATGGTTTCAAGGTGAGGATGAAAAATTAAGCCTTTTTTAGTATCAAACCAATGACATTTAAACATTATTACATAATTTTGTCCCAGATAACATAGCTCAGTTATATCATCCAGCATTCCATAAAAGTTAACATCATTTTCTCTATGATGAGATCCTCTCAAGAAAACACCAATATTCATTGTTTTTTATTCACTATATGCACGTGTATGAAATAAAAAATCATTCACCACTTATACATTATAAGATTTAACCCCTTTGGATGGTGGGTTTCTCAATATACAAATTGATTATCAATTTTATCTGTATTTTGTGATACTTGAAAGCTTGAAAAAAAAATTACAATATCACAAATAATAAATTTATTTCATATGTTAAATCATAAACAATTAACTTTTCTAGTATGTTGAACTAGTAGGAAGATTTAGTTTTTCAAGGTTCTTCAAGAACAACTACTACAATTTTTAGAAACATCTTTTTTATGTGATCGTCATATAATCTACAAATAAAATAATATTAATTTTTTAAAAAATTAAAGAATATGTGGTAGTATTACTCACTATACAAATTGTTTCATTTATTCACAGTTGAGTAAAATATATGTATGAACCCCATGATGTTCATCATCTAAAAGAAATCATTCATGAACTCTAACAAAGATAAATTCAGGCTGATTAATAAATGATAATTAGATTTTAATTTAATCATAAACATTTTATTCATTACAACCCATTCTATTATCTTTTTAAGGATATTTAGGTTGGAAATAATGGGATAAAGAAAAAATAAATTTCCTCCTTTAAATAATATTTTTCTATAGACCCTTTAACTAATGATTTGTTACGTGTCTTTTTTTCATTTTTTGCATACAACTCTCATATAGATTCATCCATCAGAACTATACTATCCCTCTACATTTTTCATCATGAGTCAAATGTAATATCAAATGTTCCATTGAATCAAACAAATATGAAGGGAGAAAAGTTCCAGTATATATAAAATTAAAAAAACATCTTCTTATAGTCTACTAAGTGCATCATAGTTTTTCTTCACTACAGAGATGTCTCAGAAAAAATATGATATTTATTTTAGTGAATCCCAAATCATAGAATTTAGAAATACTTTAAATCCAATCAGTAAAATTATTTCCAATATAACATTACAATAAAATTTTTAATCTAGTAATATGTTGGTTTTTGGTACATCTATCCAAATTTCAAAGATAATCATCTAGTAGTCTCGAATCTGCAATCCACTGACAAAATAATAAATTTATTTTTTTGTGAAGTGTATAAGTTGCTTCTAACTTAATTAACTCATGTGACCTGTCATTCTCAAACAATTCAAGTTATGGCCACCTAAAAATTTGGGAAATATCTAATAATATCTTTACATTATATTTAGTCTTACTAGGTGTGTCCAAAACTATATAAATTATATTATCAAAATAATTATTCTCAATATACATGACATACAACATGTGATGAACCAAAAAACATGACCAATATAAAATATCCCATAAAATAATTTTTTTAATACAATTTTATCCTTTCCAAAAGCATCTTTTTTTTTGTTTATAGTCAGTCCAAAGGTAATGGGAGGTAATAAAGAAAAAATATATTTTAAATCAATACATGAGATCATTTTTGGAGGTCTAGATATTTAAATTTTACCTTTTCTAAAATGATTTGTCTTGTTTTGGAAAGGATAACCAATAGGAAGATATATATATATATATATAATTACATTTAAAAAAACATATTTTTCTCCCAATGATGAGAATAAATACTTTACTTTCACTCATATAGTATGGACATGATTTTGGACCATGTGTACTCTGGAAAAATAACATTCCATATGTTAAGAAGTCACTGATTTTCCACATTAATTTAGCTTTCATTAGGAAATTTTGTTTCAAAATAACATCATATGTATTGACACCATTACTCCATAATAAATTTAATTCATCAAACAATGGCTTCAAATAAACATTGATATTCTTTTTTGGATTTCTTGAAATTAATAAGGTCAAAAATATACATGGATCATTCATCAACATCCAAGGAGGTTGGTTTCATGGAGTGATAAATATGGTCCAACAAGAATATTGCCTACCAGAAGAACTAAATGGATAGAAACTATTATTATAATGACTCGATCACATGTTATGGGAAACAAAATAAAAATATGGATGTACCTGGTCAAAATTATTCCATAAATCACCATCATAAGGATGATTTAAGCTTTTACTGGTTGAAATATTGGTTTTGTTCCATGACATAAATGACGCCATGTTCTAAGACATAAATAAATGCCACAATCTGGGAGTAAGTGGGAAATACCTTAATTTTTTAACAGGAATCAATCCAAACTTCCCTTTTTGAGCCTCTTTATACGTATATTTTCCACATAAAGGGCAACTTACTAATGACTCATTTTAACCATAATATAAGATGAAATAGTTTTAACATTCATGAATCTTATGATAACCAAGACCCTAATTACGAACCAGCGTCTTTATCTTATAGATATTTATAGGAAACACATTTCCTTTAGTTAATAGTGATTTAACCAAATATAATATCTGATCAAAAATATCTATTTTACATTACATTATATTATTTAATAGCCATATATTTTTTAATCACTTAAAATATATTTATCTTACAACCAGGATATAAAGCATCCTCACCAAAATTCTACAAACCATAAAATCAAGATGGTTTTAACTCATGATTGAAATCAATATCATATAGAGTTTTAATTTGTTAAAAATAGGGAGCATCAACATCATGTACTAAAGTTTTAAATCATTATGGATATGGAACCAAATTGTTAATATCTTCTCTAGAACTATGTTCACCATGTTGATACCAAAAAACATGATCATTTTGAAAAACAAAATTTAATAGATGACCCCCAATATTTTCAAATCAGTAAAACCTCCTCATATCAGTTTTCTTACTTGGACACTTATTTATTCATTATTAAACAAATATATGTTTTAATTATGAAAAAGATAAAAAATATTCAACACCCTCAATATATATAGGATTTATAACAGAAATCGTTTGATTCTTGTGAAGAATTATCCAATCACAATCATGTTATAAAGTCTTTTTTCAACTTTCTTATCCCATATTTCTCTAAAAAATCTAAAATAAAAAAATGTTTATGGTTAATTTTATATAAGAAAAGTATGATCCAAATAATATTATCAAATAAAAAAATTATAATTTAATTTCAAATATTATCAATTTTTATTAATTACCAGTATTTTTATTAATTAGTGCTGATTTTAAAAAATTTCATTAATTACTGCTATTTATATGTAATTTTTAACTAATTACAAATAATGTATACTGATTACTATTATTTTTTAGTAATCACATCTAATTACCATAAATTATTACTAATTACTGCTATTTTTTACTAATCACCGCTAATTTTTATTAATTACCACCAATATTTAGAAATTACCGCTAATTTTTAGTAATTAAAACTAATATTTAGTAATTACTAAAAACAAATTAATAATTGCTCCTAATTTTTACTAATTACCTCTATTTTTTACTAATTAGCACTAATTTTTATTAATTAGCACTAATGTTTTGTAATTACCATTAATTTCTAGTAATTACCACTAAGTTTTAGTAATTAATTATAATATTTAGTAATTTCCATTAATTTTTAATAATTACCGCTAATTTTTACCATTTACCGTTAATTTTTTCTAATTACTACTAATTTTTAATAAGTACCATGAATTTTTACTAATTACTAGTAACTATTACTAAGTTCCATTAATTATCACTAATTTTTACTAATTACCACTAATAACCATAAATATTTACTAATTATAACTAATTTTTACTAATTAATGCTAATTTTTACAAATTACCGCTAATTTTTACTAATTACCACTAATTATTACTAATTACCTCTAGTTATTACTAATTACCCCTAATTATTACTAATTACCACTAATAATTACTAATTACCGCTAAATATTAGTAATTAACGCAATTTTTTACTGAGTGCTGCTAATTTTTACTAAGTGTCATTTATTTTTATTAAGTGCTTCTTATTTTTACTAAGTATTTCTAATTACCACTAATTTTTCCTAAGTACCACTAATTATCGCTAAGTGTTAATTTCTACAAAGTATCTTTTTACTAATTTCCACTAATTTTTACTATGTACAACAAATTTTTACAAAGTACCACTAATTTTTACTAAATGCCACAAATTATCACAAATTTTTACTAAGTGTTGTTAATTATCACTAAAATTTAGTAATTAACGATATTTTTAGTAATTAGCGTTATTTTTAGTAATTAACGTTATTTTTAGTAATTACAACTAATTACATTACATTTTTACTAATTAGCGCTAATTATTACTAATTACATCTAATTAGTACTAATTTCCACTAATTATTATTAGTTGTCATTAATTACTACTAATTACCACTAATGTTTACTATGTACCACTAATTACCATTAATTATAGCTACTTTTTACTAAGTGCTACTAATTACCATTAATTTTTATTAAGCACCGCTAATTAGGGCTATTTTTTTGTAATTACTATTAATTTTTAGTAATTGCCACTATTTTTTAGTAATTGCTACTAATTTTTACTAAGTACCAATAATTTTTACTAATTAACGCTAATTTTTAGTAATTATCGCAAATTTTTACTAATTATCACTAATTTTTCGTAATTACCTCTAAATACCGCTAATTTTTACTAATTGCTGCTAATTATTACTAATTACCTCTAATTTTTACTAATTACCGGTAATTTTTAGTAATTACCTCTAATTATCACTAATTTTTACAAGTTACCATTAATTATTACTAATTACCACTAATTATTACTATTTATCGCTATTTTTTAGTAAATATCATTAATGTTTTGTAGTTATCACTAATTTTTAGTAATTATTACTAATTTCTAGTAATTACCATCAATATTTTGTAATTACCACTAAATTTTAAAAATTACTATTTATTTCTAATAATTAATGATCGTTTCTACTAATTACCACTCATTTTTAACAATTATCATGGATTTTTATTGATTACTACTAATATGTACCCATTACCGCTTATTTTTACTAATTTTTTAGAAATTATTAATATTTAACGTTAATTATTCAAATTTATTATTAATTACTACAAATTATTAATTACTAATTAATTTTAATTGATAGAAACTACTTTAAAATGTTATTATTTATTACTAAGATATATAAATTATTTCTAAGTTCTGTTAATTGTCGTTTGTTTCATTAATTTTTACTAATTTCCGTTTGTTACTGTTAATTTTTACTAATTATAGGTCTTTAATACTAATTATCCCTAATTTAAAATAATTACCACTAATTTCTAATAATTACCATTAAATTATGATAATTAAAACTACATACTAATAATTAAAACTAATTACTATTAATCATTTATTACTACTAATTTAATCCAATTACTTCTAATTAAAAATAATTATTGACAATTAAAACGAAATACTTCTAATTAAAAATAATTACTAATACTTAAAAATAATTACTAAAAAATAAAACTAAGTAATTCTAATTAAAATTGATTACTGCTAATTAATGATAATTATTACTAATATAAAAAAATAAACTATTTAAAAATTAAAAACATTAAATAAATACCTTAAAACTAAATATTTTATCAGATGCGAAGCTAAAAAATTGCTTCCCTAAAAATTTAAAACTTTTTAAATTTTAAGGAGAAGAAGAGGAGACCAAAGGAAGATAGGATAGTTTAGAGGAGAGAATAAATAAATTAAGTGGGGTGGTATATAAATTTTAGACTATTAGCAATAGGACTAATTGTGACGGGTTTCCCATCACAAATAGTCTTAGTTGTGACAGGTCTCATTGTAATTAGTACCTACAATTAATAAGCATGTGGGCGATTAAAAATTTATTTTTGATAGGACCAGTTGAAAATACTCTTCTTTCAACAGTTTAATTATGATAGGAATTAATTATCATCATAAATAACAATAACGACAGAAAGTATTTGTGATAAGAATGGTTTCCAGTCAAAAATAATTTTTTATTATTGATTATTTGCGATGGGAAACGAATCCCATCACAAATAGTCCCTCGGTAAAGACTATTTGTGATGGGCGACCGGTACATCGCAAATATCCCGTCGCAAAATCCCCTTTTTCCATAGTGATCCCATGACTTTAAATATCATTTCTAGTGCATTGATCCATCCTTTTCCAACCACCAGATCTGAAAACATCCTTAACATGCTTCTAAAATTCCATAGTTTTTAAAATTGTAAGGGATAACCTAGGGACATACATAAAAAGGGGTGAGATATAAATTCCAGTAAGGGAATAAAAAATCATAACATGGAGAAAGTATTACATATTTCAAAATATGAATTTTCATGGGACATAAAAGGGGTGAGAATCATAACCATGAACAATAATGCATGATATAGCATGATAACATAAAGAAAACAAGGGAATGTCGCAACAAAATTAAACATGACATCATAAGAATAAGTCTAGGTTAATCAAATAGAAATCATAACATAATGTTATTAGTATAACCTCCCATGCACCATAAATGGCATCCCATGAGACTAAAACATTACCCAAGGCATTAGAGCACTATCTAGGTGAACCTGTAATAATCATATCATGTTCAATTAATAAGTGTGACACATAGATCATATAATATAATAACCTATTTCATCATATTTAATCCCAAAATTAAGGATTTTGGGTTATATACATGTAAGTCCCCAATCAATGAATCGTAATAAAAAATTAGTTAATACCCTTGAGTGGAAATGTACATAGGTGTACACCTCATAAATGTTTGGCATGGAAAATCACAACGACATTTTGACAGCATAACGACAGTACATAAAGATCTATACAATGGTTCAATTAGAGATAATAGGGGTCTCTCATCACTTTTAATTCAATATGACATTATTCAGGATATGTAAGAATATAATACAACATGAAATTTTGGGAATTATTAGGCATAATACAAAGAGGGTTCTTGAATAAGAAATTGGCATGGAAAAAATGCAGGATGATTTCGGTAGTATAACGGGGGTAAATAATGAATCATGGGAAGTATTAATGATAGTGTAATGGGTCACTCAAAACTTCTAAATCATGATTTTAATAAGAGTTATGTGAAATAGCATATCCCATCAATAAGAATTTTAAGACAAAGTGCATTACAAAAATAAGTTGGTTAAATAAAGAGGAGAAAGAGAGGATCCCCTACTAAATTTTGAAATAGTAACGGCTTAGGTAAGGGCTATAATGAGAGGGGGGAAACGATATCTCATTATTATAAAATCAATTGGATTTTAAAGGTGTATTTATAAATTCATGTCAATATAACCAATTGTGATTCAAAAGGCTTAATACAAAGAAGGTGCATAAATTGAAAAGAAAAGAGAGAGGTCCCTTAACTTGGGAGGGTGAATCTTGATGCTTGGGAGGAGATTCATGATATATTAGGGAGCCTTGTGAGGAATAAATAGATGTGAGGTAAGATTAATCATGTTATCTAAGGTTTTTTATTGAAAATAAATGGGGGATCGGGTGGGTTTATATAGGAAGAGAGAGAGAAGTTCTTTATTATTTCCCAAACTTAGGTTTTGGAATCTATATAATAAATTAATAAAAAACACAAACCTTACCAGGATTTTTTTCCATGTTTTCTACTAAATCGGATTTTTTTTCATTATTTTATAATTCATTGGTCATAACTCAATAAAATACTACACTTGATGAAGTGAAAATGAGTCATGTTTATAAAGAAAAGATTTTGAAACCTTGAAATATAATATAGGTTTTGGAGGACTCATAAAGGATTTATAAAATTAATAAAATAAACTGAAAAAAAACACAATATTTTAAATTTTAAACATATACTATGGTTTTTATACCCTTATACGATTTATTACATCACTTTTGGGTAATTATGGTGTCATAATACACACTGTATATTTATACCATATTTAATTTTTACCTGAAAATTCTATTATCTTATAAAATTATAAAAAATTCACTTTTGGATAGTTTTGATATAATTATTCCAAAAATAATTTTATAAATATGTTAATTTTCACTTTTAAAACAAAAATTGACATTTATTGATAAATGTTGGTTTTTTTTAAAATAACAGTTTTCGAGCTCTTATAATTATTATATTTGAGTTCATAAAAATTATATAATAATTTATAATTAATAAAAATTACATAATAGTATTATTTTATTAAAATATAATTTGTATTTATAATTTATTAATTCATTAAAATAAATTTCTTAATTG
This sequence comes from Viscum album, assembly GCA_963277665.1. NCBI lineage: Eukaryota > Viridiplantae > Streptophyta > Magnoliopsida > Santalales > Viscaceae > Viscum > Viscum album. Next base: position 607,671,159 of record OY728133.1, on the reverse strand, counting down.
AAATTGCATATACTATTTGAGTTTTTTCATATCAAAAACTAAATTTTTATTAAACTCATTACTTAATAATAAAGTAAAACCAATAAGAAATAAATATAATTTTTAATTAATTTAAAATAAAATATTAATATTAATATTATTACTTTTAAATTTTTTTATCCTTTTAAAATTATTATTATTATTATTTTACCCTTAATAAACCTATTTTACTTTTACGGTAGTAATAAATATTTACTACGGTTACTATTCATATTGTCCAAAAAATAAGTTGAAATTATTAAATAATATTAATTATTATGATTCTAAATATATAATCCATATTATAAAATTCAATTCATAGAAGTTACAGAATTTAATTTAAAATAAAACATTCAAGCGTGACAAAAAGCGGTTTCTGAAAAAATGATTTTTTTTAAGGAAATGATTATTTTAATTTAATTCTATAACCAGTAATATTCATTATATGATTTTAAATTAATAAGTATATATATATAATATAAATTTAATTTTCAAAACTCCCCATTATGGGTAATTTTTAATTAATTAAAATGGAGAAATATTATGCACTTTAAAATAGTTTTCTGAAAAATATGTTTTCCAGACTAAAAATAAACTTATTCTAAAATCCAGTATAAAGATGAATTAAATTTAATTAATTGGATTAAATATAACTCAATAATGATTAATTTACTTTTAAATCAAATTAAAACAAAATTATTACTTTTAAATAACTTAATTTATCAAAAGAAATTACAGTTTTACGAAAAATGGGTATTTTCACTATTCATTGGAAAAATCTATATTTTCTAAAATGTCACAAAATTACACACTAATTTAATTTTGATATAATTATATAAAAAATTAGGTTTATTTTATAAAATAAATTTTCTAAATATTCTAAAAAATAAATATAATATTATTTTTTAAAAAAAATAAAAAACATTTTTGAAGAAAATGAATTTCAAAAAACAAAAGAACATCACCAAAAATTTAGTGATTATTTACCAATAAGTTATCAATAAATTTATGTTGATTGTAAAATATATATAATATAATGTATTTAATCTTATTCAACCCCATACGATTAATAGCTAGGTTATAACTATTGTATTTAAATAATCATTTTCTGTTTGGGTTCGGTGTTGGGTATCACATATGTTATCGAACATAATTTTATCATTTAAAAATATGGGGAGTTAAAAATATGTTCCTATATGGTAAATATGGTTTCTATATAACATGTATTCTACCACCATTTATATCTTATGTCAATTAATCCATCACTATAACAAACTTTTCTATTCTAATTCAAACTATACCTGGTTTTATATTTAGAAAGACATTGTTCTCCTCATACCTTCCAACTTTAGCTTCTCTATTTACTCAGTGAAAACCCATTTTGAATAGAAATAGTTTCGATAAATCAATATGGTAATATTAAAATGATATGATAACTATAAATTTAGAATCTCTTAAGATTATTTACTTTCATTTTCCTGACCTCTAAAATTATCTAAAACCCTCTCTAATACCAAATATAAGGAATCATCCTTAAACATTAACTATTATATTATCTTTAGATAAGAATTGATTTTCTTGAATTCCTAAAGATATTTTAAGTTTATAGTTTTATATAATTAGTTTATCAACTATAAAAATATATTTTACATTACAAAGTGGACACTTCCACTTAGTATCTATTTTTTCCATAATATAAAACTTTTAAAAAGAAAAATGTTTTATTTTCAAGACATATCTTCAAAAATTTGATCTTGACTTCATTATTGTCTTTAATAATCATTAAAACCCTATGAAAAAAAAATTTAAAATGTGTTATGAGCACAAAAATCATAGTAAGGGACATAAAAATAAAAAAAAGAAACTTGATAGTCTATTTTAAAACCGGGAGATTAAAAATAGTTTTTCTTTAAACTTTCAGCTCTATAAAATCATATTTAATGCTAAAAATTTTTCATAAAACACATTATAATAAGATATGAGGGAAAAATCATAACCATGATTGTTCCTTAGAAAACATTATAATTAATGAAAAACATTTTCATCAAAAATACTTTTTTACTTAAGAATAATATATTGATTTAATTAAAACAAATTATATTTCGCATACCATTTGAAATCAATAATTTCAATGAATACTTGTAACACCCCATGCTTCTATGGTACGCTTCTCTCTGAATAATACAGTAGCGTGTGTTGTATGCAACTTCAAGTTCTAACACACCCCACAACTAATAAAACTAGTTGTTATGAGTAGTAATACCCACCTTTTGAAATTTTATAAATTTTATCTTTCAAAATGGACTTCATTTCTGGATTTTGAATATCTAAATTAGTCTAGGGTGAAAGTTTGGTACTTTCCGGATAACTTTCATATTTCGATGAATTGTGAAAATTACTAAATTTTAATTAAAAACATATTTTTTAATAGAAATAATTAATAGTGATAATTTTTGAATTTGAGTGGTTTTAAAGTATATTTAGAATATAGTTTTACCATTTAATACAATTTTGGTCACTGGACATAATTTCACATTTAATCCAGACATAAACAAGTGTCAATCTTTTGATAGTTATTATTTCTTAAAAATACGCTATTTGTTTTGACAACGAGAATTAATTTTTAAATTAATTAATGCAACTTATATGTTATTAATTTGGTAAAATATACTCCATTTTTTAATTCATAATATCATATATATCTTAGGCTGAATTTTTTGTATTTTTATGAAAACTTTCAATTTTTGATGAATAGTGAAAAATACTGAGTTATAGTAAAAAACCAAATTTTTATTTAAATAATTATTTATTTTATTTAAATTTAATTAAAGTCAAAATAGATACATAATACCTATATAAGTTCAATGTAATTTATTGGAGTTAGTTTAGAATAATTTTAGATATATAAAAATTTTATTGAACTTTTCACCGTCTTTTACCCACCTCCTAGGAAAATTTGGAAATTCACATAAAACATAATTTTACCACTTCTATGAGTGGAATTTAGAAAATCTGAGAGACACGGTTAATATCAAGGAGTAAAATGTGGTTCAATGAGATGAAAATATTTTTTGGTAAATAGTAACCTTTTACTTTTATTTACCACGGTTAAAAGTAAATAGGGTAATTAAGGGTAAAAATGATATTAATATTACCCTAACACATGTACTAATTCTATTGGACAAGTTTATCTCGACCAAAAACAACCTTAGGAATAAAATATTATCATTTAGGTCCACTTGTATTAGATTAGGACATTTATTATTATTTAATTCAAAGAAGAGTTTAAAGAGTTAAAATCAAAGTTTATTTACTAAACTATTTTTAAAATAGAGTTACACATAAGATAAATTAGATTATAAATATTAATTAGAAATATAAAAATATTTCCTACATAATTATATTTTATTTTTAATTTTTAGACATTAAATAATTTAATTTATTTATGACACAATGATGATGCAGTAATTATCATAATAGTGCAAAAGTAAAATAATTGATATTATAAATACCCAAATAAATATAATTTGAGACTTTTTATGAATTACACTAATTTTATAGGTTAATATGACATATTAGGATTGATTATATAAATTTTGTTTGAAGTAATAATGCTGTTATGAATTTATCAAAAACAAAATACCCAATAATGTCACAATTGACATAAAAGAGTTTTTAAAACAAATATTATATTATTAATTGATATTAAATTACTAAAAATATAAGGTTCAGCCAAGAGACTTATATAATGATAGGTGTATCATTAATGGACCAATTGGTGGTCGACTGGAGGTATATACTAAGTTTATTAACTATATAATATAAAAATACAAGGTGACATGGTAAGTGTCAAACTAATTAACTAAGAGTTAAAACTAAAAGGTAAGGTTAATATAATGACTCAAACCTATCTAAATTCTATTGGTTAAGTGTTTTTCTACCCATACCAACCATAAACTTTAAATAATACACTTTTGAGCTATTATGAACCGAATATTAATTTATTATAAAATAATATTTCTAGCTTTTCCAAAGGTGCCCTTCACCCCTCTTATAAAAGGGAACTCCCCCTTATCATTAATTAACACCTTCAAAGACTTTTTGTTCGGCCAACCCCTGCCCAAATACTCTATAAACATTTATCACTACAACGTAGAGGCCTTAGTTTGATCATAAAGTCAACCTAAGAATCCCTTTTTATCAAATCAAAAGGAAGAACCCGAAGGAGAGGTAATGTTTTCACCACCCTTTTTCAAATTTATTTCTTCTTCAACTTATTCTTTCTTTGTTATTCCCATTCTAAAATAATAAATCCAGTATCTCCTATATACTGTGATATTATTATAAATATTTTACAACCATATTCAGTATTCTATCCATCCTTTGGATGACATGTCACCATACGTGCGTACGTACGGCTTACCGTCTCCACGTCGTGGTGTAATTATTATTCAATATGTTATTATTTGGATGGGTATAATAATGATGTGTAATTCATGTAAATAATAAATATAACATGATAATTATTCTTTATATATGATATATCATCCAATTATATATTATTTTAATATCAAAATAATTATATTGTCACTCTTGCGTACGTACGGACTACCGTCTCCATGAACGCGATGAGATTCATTCTCCATCGTATCCATTCAAGTATAATTACCATTTGATGATTTAAAAATAATTTTTAAGGACTTAATATCATTCTTGATATGAATAAGATACAACCTATCCATGAAATACATGGCTTACGTAACAAAACATATAAAATAAAACGAGTAAGTTAACACCTGAAACGACGATAATACTAAGATATTATTAACAAAGCAATGTTAAAAGATCATATATGATATCATAATAATGTATATTATTCTTGTATAATTTAATAAAAATTATTTAACCATTATAAAGGAGTTTAACCTACCCCCAACTAAGGAAATGTACAAGGTAAGGGGTTTCTTATCTCACTTTTAATTTCATGAGATTTCCATTTTCACCACTTATTTATTGTATGTGGTGTGTGCCTTGGCCATGATTGTATTTGTTGTGTAATATACTTTAATTTATGTATATTTACATCATAATTGTATTATCCTTCTTTCATGGGTGTATGTTTCATTAGTTACCAAATCGATAGGGAATTTGAAATTTCAATTTCCATTCATTCGGCTTTACGCATACTTCATTGATTATTTTACTCCATGATTATGTGTGGAATTACTATTCATTTGATTATGTCATAATTTCCACTACCCTTTCTGTGGATATACTTTTTATACACATAATCATTCCATTGATAAATTCTCAATTCATCGGTATGAACTTGATAAGAGTAATTTTTACTCAATCTCAATTTTTTGATTTAAACATCCAATTCATTGGTGTTGTTTTTACAAGAATATGTGTGAATGTACTTTGATTATTTTACACTGGATATCAAATCATATTGAGTGTATTTATATTTATCACACATAATTAAGTCGTTTACTTATCCTTAACCTAAGGATATAGCCTTTATGAGAGATTTCATCTCAATTTACATTCCATTGAGACTTCTTTGTTGTTATACACCAAATCACTTTTATGTGGTGTATATAATGTACTTTGACATAGTATATCATGAATACCTTTATTCTCATGATATTACAATGTTTTGATCACCTCAATTATTTGTATTCAAGTGTCTCTATTTTGGTTAGAAACTCTAACTAAAATATAATTTTTAAATGTTTTAAAGTCTTATTATTCTAAATCTTTCTCATTAATGTCCATGTTTTAAAAATGTTTTTAAGGATTTATTTATATGGACATGAATATTTTGAAATGATATTTCTTTTCAAAAGTTTCAAAGTGGTATGGGACACTTTGATTCAAAAATATACTTTTAAATGGCTTCTTGATAAATAGTGTGAATTTCCAATGTTTTAAAGAAAAGGGGGATATTCCTCTCAAATAGTTTTGATGATTATTTTTATCTATGTCAATATCCTTCGTTATTCTTGATTAAGGTTAATATGTTACAATACAATCTTCCATATTGTATTGAATGAGTTATGTTTGTCTGTGGATGTTCTATTTTTGTACCATTCATGGTTTTTGGATCAAGTATTGACATTTCGTATGCTAGTTTTAATGCGAATGTTTATGTTATATTTCAAACTTTTCATATGAGGAATGCATTGAAATTAGTAAGTGATGGGTGGAGCCCGCTATAGCTCCTCGATGCATCAGTAGGTCTTATGAGACAAACTAGTGTCTTGGCACGAGGCCTTGACAAAATCGTATTTGTAGTCTTGGCACGAGGCCTTGGCTACGTGGTTATGATAGTCTGGAATTATGCATTCCATCATTATGAAAGTTGTTATTGATATTGCATGTGATTATTCGACTAGTAGAATATCCATGTGAGTAAGTAAATGGAATTATTTCATTTTATATTTTCCATATTATGCTGAAGTTCAAGTTTAAAAGTATTTTTTTAGTTATACATTGCCTTAAGTGTTTATGCTTATCTATGAAAGTTTCTGCTATATTGTTATCCTTACTGAGCATCTGAGCTCACCCCTTTCAATGTTTTATTTTTTCCAGGATGTGAAGAAGTATTTTATGAATAACCTACAGGGATAGTATGAGGGGATATGAAGACAATATGTTGTTGTATTTTTTCACTTATTGATGTAATATAAACTTTATGAATATATATAGTGTTTCCAAGGCTACTAAACTAATCGGTCTTTCGAGACTTTATCTTTTGTGATCATGCCAATGTTATGTAATAATGCACCGACTCTGGGTAACTGGGGTTGGGGAGTTACAGTTGGTATCAGAGAAAGTTTAGTACAAACCTTTGAAGCTAGATTTAGATAAACACTGATTAGAGCACATTGGCCTAAGATGTACTTTGAGGATTAGTATAGAAGAACTTCTTATAATTTTTGTATTGTAGAGATCTTGTATATTTTCCGAGAAATACATCCCTATCTGGATACGAGCAGGTAGAGGCGGCTCTGGCACAGATGTACCTAGGTTTAAAACCCAAAAACACCACTTTGATCTAGACTCGAACGGAAACTGGTGCACGACAACGGGCCTTGTTGCACTCTTGGTTACGACACTCCTGGGGGATATGCTTAGGATAATTTACATTTTATTTACAACCTGATTTGAAGTATTATATATAAGATGATAGTAAATGACCTTGGTTAATCCTAATGTGTTTCAAATTAAGAATATGGTGACATTATATTCTCTAAATAATTTTATGACTACTTTTACTCACACAATGATTTCTGGTTTTAGTCAATGGCTGGATTCCAAAGAAGTCATAGTGACTTTGAGAATGATGTACATGGTGGGAATGGTGGTGGAAATGAGCAACAAAATGTAATGTTGATAGGCGTAAAAGATATCGTCTTCATGCCAAATCAATTTTCAAAAAATATGATCAACCATATATATATTAACCAATTCCCAGACTCAACAAAGAAGAGAAAGGTGATGAATGATAAGAGCTCCAGCAGTGGAGACCATGGAGAAAGGAATCCTCAATTTCCATCATGCAGGAAATGTGGAAGAAGACACCCAAGAAAGTGTCTCAATGGGAAAAAGAAATGATTTATGTGCGGGAAGGAAGGACATAAAGTGAAGAATTTCTGAAGAAAAATGAATAGTACTATGGAAGAAGATAAAAATGGTCCCCAGAATCCATTTACAGTCATTTTCCGTAAATGTAGGGGACCTGGCCATTACCCGGGTGAATTCCGTATTCTATTGGATATTTTCTGAGTCAAAGAAGAAGCTATGGGGAAATAAATGGTTGGAGAAATGTTTAAAAAGTATTAGTTCTCCTTGTTGATGGGTTTAATTTGGAATAATTTTCTCTTGTATTTGTAACCCTACAATTTTCCATGTGATAATGATATTTGAGGAAGAATTATCTTTTCCCTTGTGGATAAAGTTATAAATAACTATTTGGTTTTATATGATCATTAGGTTTGAGGCAATTACAAGTTAGTATATTTTGGGATGAAAATGCAAGGTATGAGATAACATTTGTGGTTAAATTATGTTGTGGTTATTATAAAGATTTCATCTCATTTTGGTAATATTATAAAATATAATTTTTGAAAAAGGACAACACACAGACCCTGTGACATCCCGATGCATCGGACAAAGTTGTGGGTATCGAACCCACAACCAGAGTGTGATTGGGATTCATCGCCTACCACTGGAGTACGTGAAGTCCTTGGTTAGTGTGACTATTTTTTTTAGTAAAATTATTTTATTGATCAATAATAATTTGATTTTGGATCTTATGTATTATCAAATTAATACCCTTAGTATAGGAAAATGATTTGGTGATTAAGTGATAAATGTTATTTTGGAAGATGTTCGCTTTGTTGGGGACACTATATGCCCATGGAAAATAGAATACTATAGGATTTCATTTGAGGAGTAATGGTGGATTTTTATCTATGTTTTTATTATTGGTTTATAGTGATTTGGGTTATTTATGGAAATAATTAACCTATAATAGAGAATATGTGATTAGGTTAATTACTTTTAAGTATGTGACTTTAAGAGTAGTTGATGTCATTTGGAGATAAAATTTAACATGGAAGACTACATAACCAAATTCTTCTAAGTTTTGGGTTTCAATATTAGTTTGTATTATATTGAAGGATTTTAAGGACAATCGTTTATTGAATGGTATTTATTTATCTTTGGGTATTTTTGGTTTAATTTGAGAAGTTAAGATTAGTTTTTCTTTAATTGAATATCCTTTTGGGGGATTATCAGATCTTATAGTAACCATTTTCGTTTTGATTAATCACTAAAGACAAGGTAAATATATATTTTATCCTTTGTGGATCATGTGATTCTATAAGAAGTTTATTCTATCTCTTCCAGTGTGACCAAGTCTTCTGGAATACTCATCATTTAAAAATGAGTTAGTAGTAGGAATTTATTAAAGAATGAAACTTTACAAAAAAATTAAGTATATCTCTTTATGTTCTTAGTCAATCTCAGAAATGAATTCCTCATCTTTATGTAATGTAACATAAAAAAATAAAATAAAAATGTTGTCCGTTTACTTTTCCTACTGGGAAACTAATGACCGTTTGTCCCATCACAAGTTTGTGGTTTTCTTATTGTTAAATTTCTTCTGATCATGTTCTTTATCCCTCTCCATCATAACTTGAAACTTATTTTATCATCCATATCCATGTTTTTCTACATGGAATCCTAGTATAGGTTATCTCGGGTAACCTTTGTACTTCTCTTTCTTTCTTTTAAAGTGATAGTTTTATTGACTCTTTTTCCGATGTGGGACTTTCCATTATATTCCCAAGCCCAATTTTAAAAATTTAGAGGATGCAATTTATTGAAGGAGGGGAGAATTCATCACCCCAAGCATCCACGGTATGCTTCTCTTTGAATAATACAGTAGCGTGTGTTGTACGCAACTTCAAGTTCTAACACACACCACAACTAATAAAACTAGTTGTTATGAGTAGTAATACCCACTTTTGGAAATTTTATACATTTTATCTGTTGGTCGGAGTGGATACTCAAGAGGGGGGTGAATTGAGTTCCAATTAAGATTTTCTGTTAAAAAAAATGTTGATTAAAAATCCCCCTATTTCAAAAACAGATTAAACTATAGTGAATTTATACAGATTATAAAGGTTCAATTAGCTTCTCAAAGATTGATTAGTTCTCAGTTAACTTAATCTTATGATTAAATTAACCTTTGAAACTAACTTACTGGTCTATAATAAATATAAACACTTGCGAGTTTAACTATCAAAGTAGCTTTGAAAATAAATTATATTTCAAAGTAATAGCAGCGGAATATGAAATAAATATATAGTATGGATAAAGTATGTAGCTACAAACACAGAGAATTAACCAAGAGGTTCAGTCTCAAGCCGAGACTTAGTCCTCTCAAAAGTTTATATAAAAATGATCCACACCCTAGATCGGGGTTAACAACAGTGAACACACTGTCCAGGTCACAAGACCTCTACCACAGTTCTGTGTGGGAAAACAAACAACAGCTTAGAGCTGTTCAGGTCTCATACGACCTCTACCACTATCCACAGTGGGAAATGAAGTGAATAAAGGTTTGCTGAGGATTTACAGATCCTCCAGTGAAAGTAAAAGAGTCATTGTGTGTGTTTAATACAGCAGATAACACACACTGCTCAAAATGTAAAACAAATGTATCACAGAGCAGAGATGTAGAGTTTAGAAATGGCTCTGGTGATTTCAGTGTAGCTCTAGACTCTTTTTTATTTGATCAGAATTTATTCTGAGTCCTCTTCTCGTTTTTGTTTGAGAGGAAGAGTGTCGTATGCTTCAGGCTCAAAGGCAGTGATATGTAGTCGATGAAGTTCTTCAATGTTCTTTTGTATGCACAGAACTCTTCCTGAGTAGGCTTGATTGTGTATGAGGTTCTGTTCTCCTTGGTTCTTCCTTCTCTTTCTTTTTCTTTGTATCTCTCTTGTGTTCTTCTATCAACACCGTTTTATCTTCAGCAGAGTCTTCTTGTATTTATGTCATGTGCTTTGGAATAAAGAAAAAGTTTCCTTTCCACAGGTACGAGGTACGGTTTCCTGACATCCGACAACCTTTATTAATAATTTGACAGAGCATTAAAATATACCTAATATGACCGTTGGTTAGATTAAATAAATATAAAGATATAGAAATTCAAACAGTTGTTTATGACTATTGGAGAATCAAGTGATCGGTAGGTCATCAGCATTATTGAGTAATGATCGGTGACTCAGATAGATCAGCATCGGTGAATCAGACTGATCAGCATCGGTCTGTCATCTGATCGGTGAGTCAGTTTGATCGGTGAGTCATTTGATCGGTGGCTCATTTGATCGGTGGATTATTTGCATCGGTTATTCATTTTGCATCGGTGGCTCATTTGATCAGCATCGGTGAGTCATTTGAATCGGTGACTCATTTTCATCGGTGAGTCATTTGCATCGGTGAGTCATTTGCATCAGTGGCTCATTTGATCAGCATCGGTGAGTCATTTGCATCGGTGACTCATTTGCATCGGTGAGTCATTTGCATCGGTGACTCATTTGCATCGGTGAGTCATTTTCATCGGTGAGTCATTTGCATCGATGGCTCATTTGATCAGAATCGGTGAGTCATTTGCATCGGTGACTCATTTGATCGGTGGCTTATTTGATCAGCATCGGTGAGTCATTTGCATCGGTGGCTCATTTGATCGGTATCGGTGACTCATTTTGCATTGGATCGGTGAGTCATTTGCATCGGTGAGTCATTTTGCATCGGTGGCTCATTTGATCAGCATCGGTGAGTCATTTTCATCGGTGAGTCATTTGCATCGGTGACTCATTTGCATCGGTGAGTCAGTTTGATCAGCATCGGTGAGTCAGACTGCATCAGTGAGTCATTTTGATCTGCAATTAGTGCTTCCGATGTCTGTTGATATTGAATCGGTGCTTACAAAATACTTTGTACATCAATAAGCATAGACAAAAATGTGGTAACAGATTCATTAACAGATTGTAATTAAGTTTATGAGAAATCAAACCAGATTAAGCATTAATGGTATGTGATGATTTGTGATTATTAAAACATCAATCATAGATATGAAATCAACAATCTTCCAGAGGGCTCAACATTATCATTCAAAATGGACTTCATTTTTGGATTTATAATATCGAAATTAGTCTAGGGTGAAATTTGGGTACTTTTCGGATAACTTTCATATTTTGATAAATAGTGAAAATTACTAAATTTTAATTAAAAACAACTTTTTTAATTGAAATAATTAATAGTGATAATTTATTAATTTGATTGTTTTAAAGTATATTTATAATATATTTTTACCATTTAATACAATGTTGGTCATTGGACATAATTTCACATTTAATCCAGACATAAACAAGTGGCAATCTTTTGATAGTTATTATTTCATAAAAACACGCTATTTGTTTAGACAACTGGAATTAATTTTTAAATTAATTAATTCAACTTATATGTTATGAATTTGTTAAAATAGTCATAATTTTTGAATTCATAATATCAAATATAGCTTAGGCCGAATTTTTGGTATTTTTCTGAAAACTTTCAATTTTTGATGAATAGTGAAAAATACTGAGTTATAGTTTAAAACCGAATTTTTATTTAAATAATTATTTATTTTATTTAAATTTAATTAAGGTAAAAATAGATACATAATACCTATATAAGTTCAATTTAATTCATTGGAGTTATTTTAGAATAATTTTAGATATATAAAAGTTTATTGAACTTTTCACCGTCTTTTACCCACCTCCTAGGAGAATTTGGAAATTCACATAAAACTTAATTTTACCACTTTTGTGAGTAGAATTTTGAAAATCCGATAGAAACGGTTAATATCAAGGAGTAAAATGTGGTTCAATGAGACGAAAATAATTTTTGGTGAATAGTAACTTGTTACTTTTATTTACCAAAGTTAAAAGTAAATAGGGTAATTAAGGGTAAAAATGATATTAATATTACCCTAACACATGTCATAATTCTATTTGAAAAGTTTATATCGACCAAAAACAACCTTAGGAATAAAGGATTATCATTTAGGTCCACTTGGATTAGATTAGGACATTTATTATTATTTAATTCAAAGACGCGTTAAAAGAGTTAAAATCAAAGTTTATTTACAAAAACATTTTTAATATAGGTTTACACATAAGATAAATTCGATTATAAATATTAATTAGAAATATAAAAATATTTCCTACATAATTATATTTTATTTATAATTCTTAGACATTAAATAATTAAATTATTTATGACACAATAATGATACAGTAATTACCATAATAGTGAAAAATTAAAATAATTGATATTATAAATACACAAATAAATATAATTTGAGACTTTTTATGAATTACAATAATTTTATAGGTTAATATGACATATTAGGATTGATTATATAAATTTATTTCGAAGTAATAATGCTGTTATGAATTTATCAAAAACAAAATACCCAATAATGTCAAAATTGACATAAAAGAGTTTTTAAAACAAATATTATATTATTAATTGATATTAAATTCCTAAAAATCTATGGTTCGGCCAAGAGACTTATATCATGATAGTTGTATCATTAATGGACCACTTGGGGGTCTATTATAGGTATATAGTAATTTATTAACTAAATAATATAAAAATACAAAGTGACATGGTAAGTGTCAAACTAATTAACTAAGAGTTAAAACTAAATGGTAAGGTTAATATAATGACCCAAACCTGTCTAAATTCTCTTGGTTGAGTGGTTTTCAAACCATACCCACCTTAACCTCTAAATAATACACTTTGGAGCCATTAAGAACCAAATATGAATTTATTATAAAATAATATTTCTATCTTTTCCAAAGGTGCCCCTCACCCCTCTTATAAAAGGTCACTCCCCCTTCTCATTAATTAACACCTTAAAAGCCCTTTGGTTCAGCCAACCCCAGCCCAAATACTCTCTCAACATCTCTCACTACAACCTAGAGGCCTTATTTTGATCAGAAAGCCAACCTAAGAAGTCCTTTTGATCAAATCAAAAGGAAGAACCCGAAAGAGAGGTAATGTTTTCACCACAATTTTTCAAATTCATTTCTTCTTCAACTTCTTATTTCTTTGTTATTCCCATTCTAAAATAATAAATCCAGTATCTTCTATATACTTTGATATTATTATAAATATCGTACAACCATATTCAATATTTTATCCATCCTTTGGATGACATGTCACCATACGTGCGTGCGTACGGCTTACCGTCTCCAGGTCGTGGTGTAATTATTATTCAATATATTATTATTTGAATGGGTATAATAATGATGTGTAATTTATGTAAATAATAAATATAACATGATAATGATTCTGTATATATTATATACCATCCAATTATATATTATTTTAATATCAAAAGAATGATATTGTCGCTCGTGCGTACGTACGTACTACCGTCTCCACGAACGCGATGAGATTCATTCTCCATCGTATCCATTGAAGTATAATTATCATTTTATGATTTAAAAATAATGTTTAAGGACTTGATATCATTCTGGATATTAATAAGATACAACCTATCTATTGAAAACATGGCTTATGTAAAAAAACATATAAAAGAAAATGAGTAAGTTAACACCTGAAACGGCGACAATACTAAGATATTATTAACAAAGCAATGTTAAAAGATCATATATGATATCATAATAATGTATATGATTATTGTATAATTTAATAACAATTATTTCACCATTATACAAGAGTTTAACCTACCCCCAACCAAGGAAAAGTACAAGGTATGGGGTTTCTTATCTCACTTTTAATTTCGTGAGATTTCCATTGTTCACCACTTATTTATTGCATGTGGTGTGTGCGTGTTGACCATGATTGTATTCATTGTGTAATATAATTTAATTTATGGATATTTACATCATCATTTTATTATACTTATTTCATGGGTGTATGTTTCATAAGTTACCTGTAACACCCCAAGCTTTCACGATATACTTCTCTTTCAATAATGCAATATCTTGCATTGTACGCAAGTTCGAGATTCTAACACACCGCGACCAATCAAAATAGCCATTATGAATAGTAATATGAACTTTTTGAAATTATAAATATTTTATATTTCAAAATAGACTTCATTTTTGAATTCAGAATATCAATTATAGCTTAGGGTGAAATTTTGGCATTGTTCTGAAAAACTTCAATTTTTGATGAATAGTGAAACCACTAAGTGGTAGTTAAAAAACTGATTTTTCGTTTAAATGAAACATTACCACTTCTGTGATTTGAATTTAAACAATCCAACATACATGGTTATCATTAGGAAGTAAAATGTGGTTCAATGAGATTAAAATAATTTTTGGTGAATAGTAACTTTTAAGTTTAATTAATCGCGATTAAAGGTAATTAGTGAAATTTAAGGTAAAAATGATATTATAAAAATATGAAAATACCTTTACACTTGTCCTACCCCTATTGGATGTGTCATGGACGACCAAGAAAATCAATGGGTCAACTTGGGGACCCCATGGAGCCACTTTGGAAGGAAAATGACATAAATAACTTTTATTTAAAGTTAAAATAAAAATGTCACAAACATAAGTTATTTTAGTAAAACAATTTTTAAATGAGGTTATTCAAGTAATATTTTTTTCTATAAATATTCATTAGAAAGCTAAAACTATTTCCTACATCATTATATTTTTTTATAATTTTTAGAAATTAAATAAATTAAATTATTTATGACACCATGGTGATGTAGCGATTACCTCATTATTTAACAATTTTAATAAAATGGAAGGATAATGTAAAATCTAAGAATTAAACTTGTCCAAATCCTATTGGATGAGAATATTTCGAACCCTTATCACCTTATACTCGAATTATATAAGTGTGGGACCTTTAGAATCCGAAAAGCATTGTATAATAAAGTAACATTTCATTACTTTCCAAGAGTGCCCCTCCTCTCCACTTATAAAAGGCCCCCACCACTACCACCTTACTCACACTATCAAATCCTTTTGGCTCAGCCAAAATCTGCCCAAATACTCTCCCAACATCCCTCCCTTACTTCTATAAGCCTCACTTTGGGCAGAATTCTTCCCAAGGAAGCCTTTGTCTCAAATCAAAAAAGAGTTACACGATTTTAAGGTAATGTGTTCTCTTATGTTATTTTGTTTTAATTTGCTTCTCCAACCCCATAAACTCTTTTTATTCATTTATTTTGTAAAAAAACCAGTATCCTAAATATACTAGTATGTTGTTATAAGAAATATTTGAGCTACACTTACACACACCTATATCTAATGGTTAAAGAACATACTGTTTCTATGGATGGCGAATTTCTGCCTCACGAAACGATGATTGTTCAACACTCATATAACACCTTCAAATGTGGACATTAAGATGTAACTATATTTATATATATGATATATAATATGTTTAAGTTTTACTTAAGGTTCTGTATTTTTCATTTATGGCATCATTTATGATTTCCATTATGGGTAAACGCGATAATTTCATTTTAGGAAGTGCGGACTACCGCCCCCTCAAAGTGATTTGAATCGTTAATGCCATATATGGGATGTATAAAGGATGGAGTAAATGGTATTATACATTATATTATACTGGAATTATATTATACCTTTATATAATTATAACTTCATTCCATTAAATATGAAATTGAAATGAAAGTAGCGTTCATACGTACGTACGACTTACCGTCTCCATGAACGGTGCATTTCATTTCTTACCTCTAAATGTTATGTAATATTATAAATGAATGTATATACTGAATATATATGATATATATGATATATAAATCATGAATATAATTATGTATATAATGGATATTTTATCACATGAACAAAGTGTAATTATAATAAGTTTATTTTTGACTCAAGTACCTAAGATCGACAAAACGACCGTTATAAACTTAAATAATTACATAATGTTCATGACATGGTAATAAGTGATATAAAATGAATAATGAACTTGAAAAAGGTTCTTAAGAATCTAGAGATTAACTCTAGTTTATTATTCAGGAGATCAAAGAACGGTCGAGTGAATTCGAACACAAGGTAAGGGAACTTCTTAACCTGATTGCCATTCTTTGGGTTAATATCCTACTTTCAAATTATGTCATGATATTATTATGCCCTATATTGTATTTATACTTTATTTATGTGTACATATATTGAATACACATAATAGATATATTTTATTTAAAAATTATCTTTTTAAGGGATTTCGTCTCAATCTCCTTTCATTGAGGCATATTTTGTTTTATACACAAATTTCTTTTATACGGTGTATTAACCCCTTTTACATTTACTTTTATTCAAAAGAAATATTTTTATACAAAGAATTTTTACTAAACGACAAAAGGAATGTTTTTTTTCTTATGTATGCAGCGACAACGACTTCTCTGCTGTCATGACTATTATTTGAGTTTTGGCTTCCTCTATAAGCCATAACTTTTTTTTCAATGAAAAATAAATACAAAGTTTTAATTTTCCTTTATTTTGGTATTGAAAATGGTTTTGATAAAGTTTTTATTATATCAATGTGTTGTATTGATATCTTGTGATTAAAGTGTGGAAATATTATGTTTCCTTTATGCATTTTTTATGTGATAAAATTATGTTATGGTTTAGGATATGTTTAAACCTGTTCATATGAGGAATGCATTGGACTTAATAAGTGACAGGTGGAGCTCGCTATAGCTCCTCGATGCATCAGTAGGTCTCATGAGACAAACTAGTGTCTTGGCATGAGGCCTTGACAAAATCTTATTTGTGATCTTGGCATGAGGCCTTGACTACGTGGTTATGGTAGTCTGGCATTATACATTCTATCATTATTAAAGTGGTTATTGATATTTCATGTGATTATTCGACTAGTAGAATATCCATGTGAGTAAGTAAATGGAATTATTTCATTTTACTTTTTCCATATTATTCTAAAATTCAAGTTTAAAAGGCTTTTGTTTTAGTTATACATTGCCTTAAATGTTAATGTTTATTTATGAAAGCTTATGCTATATTGTTATCCTTACTAAGCATCTGAGCTCACCCCTTTCAATGTTTTAATATTTTCAAGGATGTGAAGAAGTATTTTATGAATGACCTGCAGGGATAGTCAGAAGAGGATATGAGTGTGGACTATGGAGAATTTTTTATTTTAGTTTTTCACTTTATGATGTAATTTAACATTTATGAATGTATCTAGTGTTTCCAAGGCTACTAAACTAATCATTCTTTCGAGACTTGATCTTTTGTGACCATGCCAATGTTACGCCATAATGCACCGACTCTGGGTAACTGGGTTCGGGGCGTTACAGTTGGTATCAGAGGTAGTTTAGTACTAACCTTGGAAGCTATATTTAGATAAACTCTTATTAGAGCACATATCCCAAAGATAGACTTTGAGGATTAGTATAGAAGAACTTCCTAGAATTTTGGTATTATAGAGATTTTGTGAGTTTTCTGAGCAATACATCCATGTCTGGATACAAGCATGTAGAGGTGGTTCTGGCACAGATGTACCTAGGGGTAAAACCCGAAAACACCGCTTTGAGCTAGACTCGAATGGGAACTGATGCACAACAACGGGCCTTGCTGCACTCTTGGTTACGACACTCCTGGGGGATATGCTTAGGATAATTCTCATTTTCTTTACAAACCACTATGAAGGGTTTTGATTATATACTTACTCAAAGAAAACATTTTTATGATTATGGATTATATCCATAAATAGTTCAATTTATGTTAAGTATTTTACAAGTATGGAATTATGTATTTTGATTCATAAACTAATCTAGTTTATGCCATTGTTTAGAAATGGCACCTAGTGGAAGGAATTAAAACCGTATCAATTCATGCACTCTATGTAGGGATTTCCCTCCTGCTCAAGATAATTATTGTGGATCTGGAGATACAACTGGTGCTGATCACCTTATAACCATACTGAGACAACTCACTCATGTTATGAATAATAACCTTACACGTATGGAGCACCCTGATCTGCAACATGGAGGATCAATGTTATATTGTTTCATGAGGAAAAACCACCAACATTTAATGGGGGTAAAAATCCATTAGTAGGTGAGCAATGGATAAACTCCTTAGAGAAAATATTCCACGCCTTGGGGAGTAGTGAAATGGAAAAGGTTATCATGGCAGTTTACCGCCTCACTGGAGATGCTGATCAATGGTGGTCATTGATTCAAAATACAAAGGAAGATGATGAAGTATCGAATATGGATTGGAGGGAGTTCAAAGAGCTTTTCTTAGAAAAATACTTTCCTCATGACCATCGAGCAGATATGGAAAGACAATTTCTGAGTGTGAGACAAAAGGAGGATGAGAATGTCGCAAAGTATGAGGCTAACTTTACATGGTTATCAAGGTATGCTGCAGATTATATACGTAACCCAAGAAGTAAGATTGATCGTTTCTTTGACGGGTTAAAACCATTTCTACGTCGATCTTTAGTATCACAATCCTTCTCATCGTACGAAGATATTGTCTCGTGTGCTATCAAGACAGAAAAGGAATTCTCTAAGTCCTATGACAACAAAGTAAAACAAGAGAAGAAGAGAACTGTTGAATAAGAGACGGATAAAGGGAAAAAAGGGAAAGAAGGATTTTCCATTATGTGATAATTGTGTGAAGAATCACCCCAGTGCTTGCCTAAAAGGAATGGGATTTTGTTATAAATGTGGAGAAAAAGGTCACCAGGCTCGTGATTGCAAGGGAAAGAAAGTGGCTATCAATGTTGAATCCTACAATTGTAGGGAAATGGGGCATTATGCAAATGAATTTCCTAAGCTTCAGGGAAACGTACCTCAGAAAAGTCCAAGGAATCAAGGACAATCTTATGATGTTACTAAAATTGAAGTAGAATAATTAATGTATTGGTGCTTTTGGACTCAAGGATTATATTCTGGTTATAATAATAATGTGATATATATAAGGATTGTACTGCAGTACTTGTTCTTTTCATTAAGGTTTTAATATGATGAAGGTAATCATATTTTTAGTATGTGACAATAAGAGAAACTTTACTTTGTTTGGTGAATCTGATAAATTGATTTTGGAATTAAGAGACCTTTTAGAGAAAGTCTGGACAGAGGTATTTTGGATAACTATAAAGGTTGGGATGGATTAAGTTGAACTTTGAATAGTATTGTTTAAGGTTAAAACATTTCTGAAGATTATTTTTGGAATATTATAATACTACATTTTTAGGAAAAGAACAACCTACAGGGTGGGGCATAACCCATCGCGTCGGACAAAGCTGCAGGAATCGAACCCACAACCATAGTGCGACATGCCTTTATTACCTACCACTAGCCTACAGGAAGTCCTGGTTATTACAAAAAGTTTTCCTAATCTAAATGGTATATGTTAATATTTGGAACCTTATACAATTATGATAAATAGAATATTTTCGAGTTCTATTACCTTTTAGAGTGAAAGATGGGTTTGTGGTAAAAATTTATTAAAGAATGAAAGTCTGCATGACCAGTATGTATATTCCCTTATGTTCTTAGTAAATCTCCTAAATAAATTCCTCAAATTTATAAAATGTAACTTAAAACAAAAACGTTGTCGGTTAACTTTTCCAACTGGGGATTCAATGACTGTTTAACCAATCACAAGTTTGTAATTTTCTTATGGTTAACTTTCTCCTAATCCAGTTTTCTACAACTCTCCATAAAACCTTGATGGTTTGTTTTTCTTCCATATCCATATTTTCATAGAATCCTATTATGGGCTATCTCGGGTGACCTTTGTACTTATCTTTCTATCTTTTAAAGTTATATTTTTATTAACCTTATTTCCGATGTGGGTTTTCCACAAAGGTATTTTCTATTTTCAACCTTTTATTTTCAAAGAAAAATTTCAAATTGTGAGGACGCAATTTATTGAAGGATGGGAGAATGTAACACCCCAAGCTTTCATGATACACTTCTCTTTCAATAATGCAATAGCTTGCATTGTACGCAAGTTCGAGATTCTAACACACCGCGACCAATCAAAATAGCCATTATGAATAGTAATACACACTTTTTGAAATTATATATATTTTATATTTCAAAATGGACTTCATTTTTGAATTCGGAATATCAATTATAGCTTAGGGTGAAATTTTGGCATTGTTCTGAAAAACTTCAATTTTTGATGAATAGTGAAACCACTAAGTGGTAGTTAAAAAACTGATTTTTCGTTTAAATGAAACATTACCACTTCTGTGATTTGAATTTCAAAAATCCGACATACATGGTTGTCATTAGGAAGTAAAATGTGGTTCAATGGGATTAAAATAATTTTTGGTGAATAGTAACTTTTAAGTTTAATTAATCGCGATTAAAGTTAATTAGTGAAATTTAAGGTAAAAATGATATTATAAAAATATGAGAATACATTTAAACTTGTCCTACCCCTATTGGATGTGTCATGGAAGACCAATAGAATCCATCGGTCAACTTGCGGACCCCATGGAGCCACTTTGGTAGGAAAATGACATAAATAACTTTTATTTAAAGTTAAAATAAAAATGTCTCAAACATAAGTTATTTTACTAAAACAATTTTTAAATGGGATTATACAAGTCATATTTTTTACTATAAATATTAATTATAAATCTAAAAAAATTTCCTACATCATGATATTTTTTTATAATTTTTAGACATTAAATAAATTAAATTATTTATGACACCATGATGATGCAGTGATTACCTCATTAATTAACAATTTTAATAAAATGGAAGGATAATGTAAAATATAAGAATTAAACTTGTCCAAAGCCTATTGGATGAGAATATTTCGAACCCTTATCACCTTATCCTCGAATTATATAAGTGTGGGTCCTTTAGAATCTGAAAAGCATTGTATAATAAAGTAACATTTCATTACTTTCCAAGAGTGCCCCTCCTCTCCACTTATAAAAGGCCCCCACCACTACCACCTTACTCACACTATCAAAGCCTTTTGGCTCGGCCAACCTCTTCCCAAATACTCTCCCAACTTTCTTCTATTACTCCTAGAAGCCTCACTTTGGGCATAATTCTTCCCAAGGAAGCCTTTGGCTCAAATCAAAAAAGAGTTACACGATTTTAAGGTAATGTGTTCTCTTATGTTATTTTGTTTTAATTTGATTCTCCAGCCCCCTAAACTCTTTTTATTCATTTCTTTTGTAACAACACCAGTATCCTTAATATACTTGGATTTTTTTATAAGAATTATTCGAGCTACACTTACACACACCTACATCTAATGGTTAAAGAACATACTGTTTCTGTGGATGGCGAATTTCTGCCTCACGAAACGATGATTGTTCAACACTCATATAACACCTTCAAAGGTGGCCATTAAGATGTCACTATATTTATATATATGATATATAATATGTTTATGTTTTACTTAAGGTTCTGTATTTTCATTTATGGCATACTTTATGATTTCCATTATGGGTAAACGTGATAATTTCATTTTAGGAAGTGTAGACTACCGCCCCCTCAAAGTGATTTGAATCGTTAATGTCATATGTGGGATGTATAAGGATGGAATAAATGGTATTATACATTATATTATACTGGAATTATATTATACCTTTATATAATTATAACTTCATTTCATTAAATATGAAATTGAAATGAAAGTAGCGTTCATGTGTACGTACGACTTACCGTCTCCATGAACGGTGCATTTCATTTCTTACCTCTAAATGTTATGTAATATTATAAATGAATGTATATACTGGATATATATGATGTATATGATATATACATAATGAATATAATTATGGATATAATGGATATTTTACCACATGAACAAAGTGTAATTATAAGAAGTTTATTTTTGACTCAAGTACCTAAGATCGACAAAACGACCATTATAAACTTAAATAATTACATAATGTTCATGACATCGTAATAAGTTATAAAAAAGGAATAATTAATTGAAAAAGGTTCTTAAGAAGGTAGATATTAACTCTAGTTTATTATTTAGGAGATCAAAGAACAGTCGAGTGAATTCAAACACGAGGTAAGGGAACTTCTTAACCCGATTTCCATTCTTTGGGTTAATCTCCTACTTTCAAATTATGTCATGATATTATTATGTCTTATCTTGTATTTATACTTTCATTATGTGTACATATAGTGAATACACATAATAGATATATTTTATTTAAAAATTATCTTTTTAAGGGATTTCGTCTCAATCTCCTTTCATTGAGGCATATTTTGTTTGATACACAACTTTCTTTTATACGGTGTATTAACCCCTTTGACATTTACTTTTATTCAAAAGGAATCTTTTTATACGAAGTGTTTTTACTAAACGAAAAAAGGAATGTTTTTTTCTTACGTATGCGGCGACAACGACTTCTCCATCGTCGTGGCTATTATTTGAGTTTCGGCTTCCTCTATAAGCCATAACTTTTTTTAAAATGATAAATAAATACAAAGTTTTAATTTTCCTTTATTTAGGTATTGAAAATGGTTTTGATAAAGCTTTTATTATATCAATGTGTTGTATTGATATCTTTTGATTGAAGTGTGGAAATCTTATGTTTCCTTTATGCATGTTTTATGTGATACAATTATGTTATGGTTTATGATATGTTTAAAACTTTTCATATGAGCAATGTATTGGACTTAATAAGTGATGGGTGGAGCCCGCTATAGCTCCTCGATGCATCTGTAGGTCTCATGAGACAAACTAGTGTCTTGGCATGAGGCCTTGACAAAATCTTATTTGTGGTCTTGGCACGAGGCCTTGACTACGTGGTTATGATAGCCTGGCATTATGCATTCCATCATTATGAAAGTGGTTATTGATATTTCATGTGATTATTCGACTAGTAGAATATCCATGTGAGTAAGTAAATGGAATTATTTCATTTTACTTTTTCCATATTATTCTAAAGTTCAAGTTTAAAAGGCTTTTGTTTTAGTTATACATTGCCTTAAATGTTAATGTTTATTTATGAAAGCTTCTGCTATATTGTTATCCTTACTGAGCATCTGAGCTCACCCCTTTCAATGTTTTAATATTTTCCAGGATGTGAAGAAGTATTTAATGAATGACCTGCAAGGATAGTCAGAAGAGGATATGAGTTTGGACTATGGAGACTTTGTTATTGTAGTTTTTCACTTTATGATGTAATGTAACATTTATGAATGTATCTAGTGTTTCCAAGGCTACTAAACTAATCAGTCTTTCGAGACTTGATCTTGTGTGATCATGCCAATGTTATGCAATAATGCATTGACTCTGGGTAACTGGGGTCGGGGCATTACATTACCAAATCGATAGGGAATATGAAATTTCAATTTCCATTCATTCGGCTTTACACATAATTCATTGATTATTTTACTCCATGATTATGTGTGGAATCACTATTCATTTGATTATGTCATAATTTCCACTCCCCTTTATGTGGATATACTTTTGATACACATAATCAATCCATTGATAAAATCTCAAGTCATCAGTATGAACTTGATAAGAGTAATTTTTACTCAATCTCAATTTGTTGAGTTAAACATCCAATTCATTGGTGTTGTTTTTACAATAATATGTTTGAATATCCTTTGATTGTTTTACACTGAATATCCAATAATATTGAGTGTATTTATATTTTTCACACATAATTAAGTCGTTGATTTATCCTCAACCTAAGGATACATCCTTTATGAGAGATTTCATCTCAATTTACATTCCATTGACACTTCTTTGTTGTTATACACCAAATCAGTTTTATGTGGTGTATATAATGTACTTTGACATAGTATATCATGAATCCCTTTATTCTCATGATATTACAATGTTTTGATTACCTCAATTATTTGTATTCAATTTTCTCTCTTTTGGTTAGATTATCTAACTAAAATATCATTTTTAAATGTTGTAAAGACTTATTATTCTAAATCTTTCTCATTAATGTCCATGTTTTAAAAATGGTTTTAAGGATTTATTTATATGGACATGAATATTTTGAAATGATATTTCTTTTCAAAATTTTCAATGTGTTATGGGACACTTTGATTCAAAAAACTACTTTTAAATGTCTTCTTGACAAATAGTGTGACTTTTAAATGTTTTCAAGAAAAGGGGGATATTCCTCTCAAATAGTTTTGATGATTATTTTCATCTATGTCAATATCTTTCATTATTCTTTATTGAGGTTAATATATTATAATAAAATCTTCCATATTGTATTTAATGAGTTATGTTTGACTTTGGATGTGCTATTTTTATACCATTCATGGTTTTTGGATCAAGTATTGACATTTCGTATGCTATTTTTAATATGAATGTTTATGTTATATTTCAAACTTTTCATATGAGGAATGCATTGGACTTAGTAAGTGATGAGTGGAGACTGCTATAGCTCCTCGATGCATCGGTAGGTCTCATGAGACAAATTAGTGTCTTGGCACGAGGCCTTGAAAAAATCTTATTTGTAATATTGGCACAAGGCCTTGGCTACATGGTTATGATAGTCTGGCATTATTCATTCCATCATTATGAAAGTTGTTATTGATATTGCATGTGATTATTAGACTAGTAGAATATCCATGTGATTAAGTAAATGGAATTATTTCATTTTATATTTGCCATATTATGCTGAAGTTCAAGTTTAAAAGTCTTTTTTTTTAGTTATACATTGCCTTAAGTGTTTATCCTTATCTATGAAAGTTTCTTCTATATTGTTATCCTTACTGAGCATCTGAGCTCACCCCTTTCAATGTTTTATTTTTTCCAGGATGTGAAGAAGTATTTTATGAATGACCTACATGGATAGTATGGGGGGATATGAAGACAATAAGTTGTTGTAGTTTTTCACTTATTGATGTAATATAAACTTTATGAATATATCTAGTGTTTCCAAGGAAACTAAAATAATCGGTCTTTCACGAATTGATCTTTTGTGATCATGCCAATGTTATGTAATAATGCACCGACTCTGGGTAACTGGGGTTGGGGAGTTAAAAGACTCGTTATACAGAATATAAAATTCATGTAGGTGACTTGGTACATCATCTTCATAGATCCCTTACATAACCCTTATAATTTTAATAATCATATGGTCTACTTGAAATATAATTCTTTGAAGAACATAATCATTACCCAATACATTGGAGAGTTGTAATGGTTCTCACCCATTATATCGTGAGATATAATGGGGATAAACCCATAATATCATGATATATAATAGGTATAAACCCATAATATAAGTTGTATCAGGCCCACCCATTATCCTAAATAATTTATGAGGACAATATCATGAATAAAACATTTTAATCTTTAACCTTCTCATCACAAAACCCTTGAAATCTCTTTTAAACCCATATGAAAAACATTTTCAGATATCAAAATACCCATTCATCTCAAAAAAAATGAAAACATAAATCAACTAGAATAAGGGGAAAAAGTTTTTTATTTAAATAAAACATGGAACCTTGTAAATAAACTCGAAGATCAAGTGCCGGTTACGATGGCAGGAAAATTCATTGTTTCCATAAACATTAAAATAGAACATTCCTTTTTATTTTTATTAGAAAGTTCCATATAAAACATCTAAAAAATTAATTTTCAAAAAATTTGAATGAAATTAAAAATAGACATAAAATTTCCTTTATAATTATTTTATATTCAAATAAATGATGCATTTTTTAAAATATAAGCATGGTAGGAAAAGAGTTGGAAGGGAAACATTAAAAGGGGATTTAAAAAATATTTTACCTTAAGTTTAAATCATCACATAAATTTATTATATTCATAAATAATAAACTTATTTTAATTATTTAATTTTTTAAGAACATTTTTCAATCTTATTATTCCTTTTATTTTATCTTTTACCATGCTCTATTCAATTACAAAATCATATACATTCATATCGTATGTTTTGATGATATTCAGCTCATATGTACAAAATGATCTTGTTAGGTTTATTATTTTCAAAGAGGTTATTATTACACCATATATAGAAAAATAATAAAATAATAATTTTAATTTTTATACATTAATTATACTTTTAAAACAAATCATGAATGATGGTTATGAAAAATGAACTATATTACAATCATGGAGGCGATATGTCGTATGTATGCATGAGTAACGTTTCCATTTTTAAATGATCATTAAGAAAATATGATAAGTATTTTTTTAATATTTAACTATTATAATCATATAATAAATTAAATATTATATATTTAAACATACTTATATATATTATTCATGTGATGTGGTGATGAAAACTGAACCACATCACTCCATAGAGGTGGTAATCTACACGTACGCACAAATGACGTTATCATTTTTTAGGGAATGGAAAGGTAATAAATTAAATGATATATTATATTTTTAGAATTATAAATATTTTATTAATATAATATATAAATATTAATTTCATTATTATAACCAACCATCAGATACAGTTGTGGAAAACAAATTACATCGGTTCGCGAGGTCGTAGACTGTCGTACACATGAAAAATTGTCTCATTTCCCATTTGATGGAAGGTGAGATGATATAGGTTGTTTCATAAACTTAAAAAAATATAATTATAGTAAATATACTTGTGTTATTATTTAATCATGTTTTAATAAGATTTAAAGGAGGTGTAAGAATAAATAAACAAAAATACTCAATTAAGAACTATACCTCTTCTTCAGACAACCACCTTTCTTTACACATTAAAACCTATAGGGTCAGTATTCTGTCGTAAATAAGGAATATAGGTTATGATTTAGTATATAAGGTATTTATTTTAATAGGTATTTTCTGAAACAAAAAACTTTTAACTGTGGATAAATAATAAGAAGAGGTGCCATTTTCTAAGATAGGGGAGGGGCACTATTGGAATTTCTTAAAATATTAAAATAATATAAATTAATTTAGATTCAAAAATAAATCCAAATTGATATTATACAAAAATAATATGGTTATTAGTGAAAATAATTTTATAAAATAAAATTTTAACGATTTTAGATCACATTTTTCCCCTTTTTCGTATTAACCCATCATTAACCCTTTTGACAAGTATAGTGATTTCAATATTTTTACACTTAAGGGGTTAATATAATTACTATAAAAGGAAAAAAACTCATAAATTGAAAATATTTGATATTTAAAACTTTATACCAAACACTTTGACTAATATATGATTTTTTTAGAATTTAATATCATTTGATAAAATATTATTTATTATAAAATAACATTAATGTCAAATTTGAAATTATTAATTTAATTTTACTTTTAAATCCATAAAAATTAATTAGAATAAAATACATGAAAACATATATAATACATAATTTTTATCTAAAAAATCTTTTAACATGAAAAACCACTCAAATAATATTATTTTTATATTTTTTAAAATCATTTTATTAATTTTTCTACTACTTACACATACATTGTGTCTGTATTGCATAATCATTTAAGGAAATTATTTATTAACTAAAATTTAAAAATTAATTAGAATAAATAAATAAAAATAATTTATATTTCAAATTAATATTTATAACTAAACATATCCTCTGTTTATCCCTATGTTAAAAATATTGTAGATATTAAAATCAATGGTTTGACATTTTTGGCTTTATGTTCACTTAAATATTATAAATGTCAAAATCATCCCCAAATAGAAAAAAAGATATATATTAGACTTTTGGATGATTATGGATGAGATATATGCATCCAATAAAATTAATTCAACTTTTAGTGTTATTTTTTAGTCCTTATCATTTTATTTTTAACTTAAATTACAAGATTTATCCTTTACTGTGATAATAAAAATTACAAATATTGTTATTCATAATGTCAAAAAATAAAAGGGAACTTTTTAAAAAAAATTGAAAAAATTATTCCAAATATTGAATCCATTTTTCAAGATTCAAAACATATAATGGGAATAATTTAATTTGAAACTAAATTGTTAGAATACTACGATAAATATTTTTTCAAAAAAATACACTTCTCAAGTATAAAATGTTTTTATACTAAATTAAAATATAAAATTATTTCCCAAAACCAAAATTGGATAATTTTAAATCAAAATTAACTAATTTAATTTTTTTTAAAAATCGAAAATATAATTTTATGTTTTAAATAATCAAAAAGAAAATAAAATTTTCAAAAAAAAACAGTATTTTTCACTATTCATTGAAAAAACAATTTTTTAGAAAATTCTTAAAAATTCATCCTAAGATAATTTTGATATGATTAATTCAAAATTGAAACTCATTTTTTTCAAATTTAAATTATATAATTTTAGAATTATACTTTCAAAAAACCTTATAATAAATGAGTTAATAAAAATATTTCTTTTTTAATATAAAAGTTAGTATTTTTATATTGAATATAACTTCCTAATTGATGAATACTAATAAATGTGAAAATTATTTATTCTATAATTAATTGGGTTGTTACATTATACATGTTGATAAAATTTATATCAGATGTTTGTTTCTATATAATGGCATATTTGATTATTCCATTAATAACAATATGAATTTTACATTGTAGTATATAATTATTATGCATTTATTATAAATTCATTTCATGTAATCTAGAAATATTTCTAGAATATCTTAAGGGTTTATCATAGGTTTATGTTTTCTAACTATGTTATTATAAATCTAGTTCCTATTGTTTCTATTAAACTTGTTCAAATATAAACTATGACACCCTAACTCTTGTAACCTAGATTTAGTGGTTATTTTATTAAAATGGTATAGAATACATAGATCATAGTGCATAAGATCTAGTAGTTTAGAAATATTTGTAACTATATATATAAATTAACATTACATAACATTGAAAACTTAAGATACATCATTTGAATACATGAAAATTTATTTATTTCTCCATAAAAGTCATTATGTCACATGTAGTAATCTTAATTCTTTTCTAGGAAAAGGAAATAAATATAAAGGGGTGAACTTAGATGGTCAATAAGGGGTAGTATACAGTAGAAGCTAACAAGGAATAAGAAATATAATGGGAACCTATAAATAACCAATTATATATTCCTAAATACATATGCATAACATAACCCATGGAGTGAAAATGAAAAAAAAATGAGTAAATGAGCACAAGATGATATAAATATTAGGAGAGCATAATGTTAAACATCATAAACATATTGTTGAAGACTTGTACTTAGACATCATGCATAAAGGGAAAGTATTATTCCACTAAACTTTTTTAGTTTTCTTATGAGACCTACTAGTAAACTGAGAGGAAATATAATTTTAAACCCCACCCATCACATAAAAGTCTAATGCATTCCATCACATACCAAATGGTCATGTGATACACATAGCATAATGAGAAATATAAAAATAATTATCATAACTGATAAATAAAGCTTATATTATAATATATTATTATAAAAAAAGGATTATACATTATTATAATAGTTTTCCCTAGTCAATTAATTATTTATGATGTCTAAGACAATTCCCTTCACTCATATAGGGAATAATTAGGGATTCATAACATTTAAATAAGTAACCTTTGTTGAATATGTACTAATAAGTTTAATGTAATTTTTAAATTTTAGTGCATTTATCTTCCATAGGGTTTCATCAAAAATAATCCATTATGAATGGATTAATTGGATTGAATATTCATTGAATGGGTTCAATGAATTAATGATAATGGGAATTAATGTATCTTGATACGTTAAATATGGTCATCACATTTCACTAAATGAAACACGTGAAGGATTGTTATATAAAGGTATGAAATCTCTCTTAATGTGAAAAAAAATTGCATGCAAGCTTCTCTAAGCTATCTCCCTCCATGTAGTCTGTTTATCACCCTCGGTGAATATTTTTTCACCTCTTCGATTTTATAGGATTCCTCTAATTAGGATAGGGATCTGTAGGTCAGTTTACCGCCTTCTGATGTAGGATGATTTTTTCTACCACTCCTATGATATTCAAAAAGAATACTCCATTAAAATTTTATAATGGATATTATAATAATACAAGTACACATATTATGTTATTCAATTTCATTAGATATTGATTCTATCGAGGATAGATCATATATTTGGGTTTTTCTTCCACTTTCAAATCCATATGAAGAACACCAAAAACCCAATAGTGGTATCAAAGTGTAGTCTTCTTTGATGAATCACCATATTCGTTTTATTTTTTAATTATGATTATATTTTAAAAATTGTAAAATGGGATATTTCAAGCCTATAAATAAATATAAAAATTTATATTTATATTTAATAATTAAATAAATATTTTAGTTACTTATTTATTATTTTATTCTATTCAAATTTATATAATATTTTATAAAATAGGGATAAAACAAATAATATAAAATTAATAAAAAATATTAGCCTTTTTCAAATAATAAAAGTTCATATCTGATACTCTTTTTTATGAAAATAAATAAAGTATTTATTTTAATAAATAAAAAAAACTATAAATTATATTATGTTATTTATAAATTGATTATAAATAATGAAAATGTTTTATGAAATATTTATGAAATTATAAAAATGGTGTTTTATAAATTAATTAAATATAAAATGTGTCTGGTTGATAGATTAAATGTTTTTGAAAAAAATATTACAAATATTACTTTAATATTAAATATTTAATCCGTAGAATATCCTTTTAACATTAATATGATTTATAAATGTTATAAATCATAATAAAGGCTATTGAAACCTTTTTACCTAAAATTATATATCATCTTTTAATCTTTAAATGAAGTTTTTATTTAAAGATTCTAAAATGATTTATAAAAGAATATATAAATATTATAAATAAGGTCAAAATATAAAAGTTAATTAAATTTAAAATGATTATTTGTTCATAATTAATTAATTTGAAATTGTTCAAATTAAAAATGGGGACTTATTTAAAGATATTATTTAATGATATCATTTAAACTACATCAAAAAGGTTTTGAATGTTGATTTGATCAAAGTTTTAAATAATAAATTGAAATTTCATATATTTAATAATATGAAAGTGTTTATATTGGATTGAGTATAAAAAAAATTTATATTAAAATAATGGAATTTCTATAATGTTAGATAATTTATAAAAGGGTTTATAATTAGCTTTTATTTATGAATTATTTATAAATGGTCATATCATGTTTAACTATTTTAATTATTAATTTTTTAAAATTTCATTCCCTAATTTAGTCATAGTTATAAATTGTTTATATTATTATTTTTCATGCTTTAATTTAATTTTTATACTACTTATAGAAGATACATATTTTCTTTAAATTCTAGGTACAAATCCATAAATTCATTTTTCATCTACCATAACCATGATTTGTAATTGAAGTTATTAGCTTGAATTTGGTTGTTAGATGTAGTATTTTTCATATTAGGTGTTATAGATATCATGAATTTAATTATCTCTTGAGTAATGTCTCCCTAAGTAGAGGGACTTGGGGTTAGACCACCTACCATACAATATTCTTATGCCTTATTCTAGAAAGGTGGATGGGGTAGGTTATTTGTCACTTCAATCTTACCTAGTAAGGCTTTATGTACCTTATACATATTATTAATTTATATATATATATACATTAATTTTTTTATTTTTGTAACACATATGTTGGGTTTTGAAAAGTGTTACACATTAATGTGGTATGAACACATTAATTTAGTGGTTGGAAGATAATCATGTAATAACAAAATCTAGATTTTCCTATTGGGTAGTTTCATAGTTAACTAGGTTTCCCTATATTATTCATTGTTAGCTTGTTTTTAGAATTTATTTTGGGTTACACCATCCAATAAACCCTAAATGTTAAGATACCAGATGAATAGAGTTGATTAAATCCATATGATGGATTTTGAAAAATATTTATCTGCTAAACTATCCAAGAATAAAAACTATTGTGATTGGTTTAATTCCTTACCTAAATAACTAAGTGAGGAGATAAACTCTATAAAAGACTCATTACTTAGTTAAATATGGATCTTGTCCTACTAAAAGGTATTGATTCATGGTATTATCAATTTTAGTGGGATCACTACCATTAAAAGTCCTTAACGAAAAGATATAAAACATTATACTCACCGATTGATATGTTTTTGTTATAGATTATGGAATAAATAACAATAATAAAATTGAGATAATTTATCAATATAACATATAATATAGTTAAAAATAGTTTCTAGGGTTAAGAAGTATTCTTAAGGAGATGAATTCAGATCCCTTGAATGTGAATATTATAAAGATCAATTTTCCAACTCTAACTCATGTGTATTAGATATTGGGTGTGTGTCACACATTTGTGATAACAAGCACACACTCAGATATCATAAGGAATTTATAAAAGGTGATGTAGATCATCTTTTCAGTAATGGAGCACAAGTTGTTTCATTAGATGTTGTCACTTATGATTTGATCTTACCAAGTGGATTAATCATAGAATTAGTAAACTAATACTGTGTTCATTTCAAAAAATGAATTTTGATTTCTATATCTTGTTTGGACAAGAATGTATTTTCATTAATTATTAATACCAAGAGTTATTCTATATGTAATAATGGAATTTTTATAGAATTGGGAATATAATTAATGGATTATATATTTTAGATATGGATAATTTTTTTAATAAAATTTAGAATAAAAAATATAGGGTTGATTCAAATCCCACCTACCTTTGGTATTATTTTCTTATGCATATAAACAATAAATGCATTCAAATAAACTATAAATATGGATTGTTAGAATCGTTTTATTATGAAACATTTTTGAATTTGGAATCTTATTTATTGTGAATAATAAAAAATTAACCTTTTGGGATAAAAAGTGAGAGGGATATAAGACTATTGGATCACATATATAGTTATGTATATAGACTGATAAGTACTCAAGAAATAGGGGGTTTTCGTAATTCTTTACTCTTACTAATGACTTTAGTTGGTGTGAATATAAGTTTTTGATGAAGCAAAAGCATGGAAATTTTGAAAAGTTTGAATAATTTTTAAATTAAGTAAAAAAACTAGGAAAAATATTAAGCCTCTTTGATCAGATTGGGGTGGTGAACACATAAATAAATAATCAATAGATCATCTTAGGGGATATGTAATTATTCCACAACTCACTTCTCATAGAACAACATAATGGAATGGTGTATCCAAAAAGAGGAATCATATCATGTTAGACATTTTACAATCAATGAAGATTCTATTTGACCTTTCCATATCATTATGTGGTTATGCTCTGGAGACCACCACATTATTACTAAACCACATTCCATATAATGAATCCATAAAGACACCATAAGTGATATGGTATGGTAAAAATCCCATATTGTCTTTTATAAAAATGTGGGGTTGTGAATCAGTATCACAACAATTATATTCAAACAAACATGACCCTAAGTCAGATAAATTCATATTTATAGGTTTTCCTTAAGAAACTATGGTATATTATTTGAAAAACCCTAATAATATAAAAATTTTCATGGATTTTAATCTAATTTCCTTGAAAAGAAACATATTAGTCAAGTAATTGGTTGAATTAAAATTGAACTTATATAAATTCATGACCAAAAAATGAATTTTTTATAATATATAGATTCAAACAATTCTATAACGATTTATACAAGAACAAGATACTCAAGACACATTAGAACCTCAATGTTCTAGAAGGATTCATAAAATACCCAAGAGATATAAAATTATCAAAGAAGAAAATGATAAATTAATGTTCAAAGGATATAAACATACTTCTTATAAATTGTGAATTTATTGTACTAATTTCTAGAAATTTTTAAAATCCATGAAATCTAAATTGGACTCTATTTACACTAAATAATTTTTTGGAACTTAGTTGATTCAATTTAAAGGGTAAGACACATAGGTATCAAGTGGTTTTTCCATAATATAACTTATATGGACGGTAGAGTTTCTACCTATAAATCATGAATGGTGTATAAAGTTTACAAAAAAATTATGATATTTACTATGATTAAACCTTTTCTCTAATTGTGATGATAAATTCCACTTGAATTATGTTAGCTATAGCATCTCATTTTATTATGATATTTATCATATGAATGATAAAACTACTTTCCTTAATTTGAATTTAGTTTATTATGTATAAATGATACGAACCTATTTTTTTAGGTCCCAAAAGAATCTATTAAATTATATAATCTATAAAGGACTATTTATAGATTGAATCGGGATTATAAAAGTTTTAATGTATGTTTTTTTGGTTCTATAAAAGTGTTTGGTTTCATCACAAACACAGATGATTCTTATATATACAATTATATTAATGGAAGTGTAGTAGTGATTATTATTTTTTATGTGGAAATAATGGAGCTATAAATCAAGCTAAATAACCTTGGCCTCACAAAAAGAATAAAAATACTTTAAAAATTCTATCTTATATAGGAGATCATTAAGAGGGGAGATATGAGATTATTTGGGTGACTACTGATGACAATGTATTAGAAAAATTGATGAAATAATTACCAAATAAATAACATGTGGTTCGTGTTATGTCTCTAGGTATTTGATACTTGTGAGAGTGATGTAATGGATGTAAATGTATCATGTGTTTATAATAAGGAAAATATCCATTTATCATCCATTCATGTGTGCTAAAATATATTTAACATTAATGGTCAAATGATAATATCCCAAAAAAGTATTAACTTTTATTTGTCACTAAATAATTATCCTCGTAGAGTATTATAGTTTGTGATGATATTTTAATAATAGATTGAATATATTCTTGTACTCATTACAAAGGGTTTTATATTAGATATGAAGAACAGATTCATGTGGTAATAAGTAGAGACTTATTACTTGGACTAAATCACTAAATTATATCTCATGTAATTTCATATGATTATAGATATACTTAGGGGTGTATCATTATTATCAATTCTTATTACCTATATTTGTTGAGATGCCTAGCATGAAAACCTTCTTAATTTTATTCCCTACTTAGGAAAGAAAAAATATAAAATTAGCTAATCAGTGGTGGTTAGGTATGTTGTTGATCATGTATTCAGTTGGAGTGCAACCAAGATGTTATTTTTTCACTTTTATGGTAAGAAAAGATATATATCCCTTAATTGAATGAAATTGAGGAAATTCATGGATATTCTTAGTTGAGTCGTATATAATGTGTTCAATACCTTTGATGACGGGCATGTGATGCACTCATTTGTTAAATGAAGTACATGAGATGTATTAATCAACTTGGTTAGTATTTTTTAGAGAATCTATAAAGGCTGAGTTAGATATATTATATTGGAATGTTCAATGTCTAACAGTCACTCAATGTCATAAACAGAAGTATTTTATAGTTACACATATGTTTTATATGATACATATAGTAGTGGACATGTTCATATAGATATATGAGTATATTTGATGGAGATCACACCAAACCCCTTAGTATATTGTGTAGCATTAATGATTTTTTAAAGTCCCCTCTTTTCTTAAATCTATAAAATAGGGATTCCATAATTTTTGTCAATACTAATAAGGCCCACTAAGTCCCACAGTTAGGCCTCTAAATAAGGATTTAGTTTTGGATAAAGTTGTAGTTCCAAAATTGAGAGAGTATAATGAAATTGTATCCAAAATGATTTTTGTATGGATTCACAAATATTTTTGAAGTTTTTTTCATATATTCCTTATGCATTTTAGTGTGAGTGGGATATTTTTTAATATGAAATAAAATATTTAATGTAACATTTAAATTTTAGTGAATTTATCTTATATGAGGTTCATTGGAAAAAATACATTATGAATCGATTGAATGGATTTAATATTCATTAAGTAGGTTCAATGAATTATTGAAAATGGGAATTAATACATATCGACATGTCGAATATGGATGACACATTCCATTAAATAAAATGGATCAAGGGTAGATATATAAAGGGATGAGATCCATCTTGTTGTGGAAAGCCAATTTTATACAAAAATGTCAAATCTCTTTTCCATCTTGTGGATTGTTTATCACCCTAGTTGAATATGTTAGCACCTATTCAAGTGTACGGAAGTAATCCTATTGAGATTGGGATCTATAGGTCGGTGTACCACCTTTGAATATAGGAGGATTTTGTCTTCTTATATTGTGATATTCATCAAGTGTACTCTATAAAAGTTTGAATATAGATCTTATTGTAATATATTAACAAATTTTATGTTATTCATTTAAATTACACATTTATTCTGTTGTTGATATATCATACATTTGGGTTTTTCTTCCACTACCATTAATGGACATCGAAAACCCAACACCCTTATCATGTGAAGAATTTGGAT
The DNA here is from genome assembly GCA_963277665.1 of Viscum album. Classification (NCBI taxonomy): domain Eukaryota; kingdom Viridiplantae; phylum Streptophyta; class Magnoliopsida; order Santalales; family Viscaceae; genus Viscum; species Viscum album. The sequence continues at coordinate 607,634,271 of OY728133.1, read as the reverse complement.
TTATAGTTATTAGGTAATTTATAAAAATTAGTATTATCAATGAGTTTTGGAATTAGTAAGAATTTATTTTAAATAATAGATATTAAATCAATTATGATTAATTAAATCCTTCATTATAGTTGGTAAAGATCTTGTGAATCATCCATAACATATCCCCCGGGAGTGTAGAACTAGGTGTGCAGCAAAAACCACTTATTGTGCACTACTTAAAGATTTATTTAATAACTATTAATCCTTTTTCAAGTTTATTACCCCTATTTTAATCTATTCTAAACTTATATTGACTTTTTTTTATCCATACGAGGATTAAATTTCTTGGGAAACCACACATACTTTTTCTTTACCAAAATTTAAGATGGTTTTATGGATATGGGAATGTTTGAACATTATAATGGATTATTAATGTATTATAATGAAAGGGAATATTTATCTCTCATATAATAAGGAATTTATAGAAATTAAGCATAATAAAATTCAACATTGAAATGAAAAGTAATTTTAAGTAATTACATAATTAATAAAAGATAATATATTAGGGAATCCTACTTCGACATAATAAAAGCTTATGAAAAGGTTATGATGAGAGGGAATAAGTAATATCTTACTAAAATTATATAAAATGGATGATAATACCATGTAATAAAAAGCATATTATTAAAGGAAAAATAATTGTAAATTAAATTATAACAAAGTATTGTAATTGAAAAAGAAAGAGTATGATTAGGAACCCTTTCTTTGGCATAATAATTGATTGGGTAAAGTATATATTGAGAGGTAATAAATAATATATCCTTAAAATATATCAAATATATGATAATATAATGTAATTATAAGTGTGTAAATATATTAAAATGAATTTTAAATTATATTATAACAAATGGATTGCAATTGAAAAGGAAAGAGGATGAGTGGGAACCCTTACTTAAGCATAATAATGTCTTGGGTAAAGTATATAATAAGAAAGGATAAATAATATCTACTAAAAATATATATATATATAATAGATGATAATGGAATTAAAATCATGAAAAATATATGAAAAATAATTTTAAATGACATTATAATAAATACATTGAAATTGAAAACAGAAGAGGGGGATTGGGAAACCATTACCTTAAGTACCACTTCCTAAACATAGAGGGGTGATTACCTGAGATATTAAGAGGTTTTAAAAAGGAATTAATGATACAATAAGACAGTAAGGAAAATTATAATTATCTATGTAGTGAATTAAATGGATTTTATAGGTGGTTGTTTATTGAAAAATGAGGATAAATGTTTATTATTTTTCAAATATAGCATTTATAATTATAGGTTTTGGAAAATAAATTTCCCATGGGCCACCCATGGTTTTAGATCATGGTTTACAGTATTAATAAAATGTTTTTTGAATAATTAAATTTTTATAACTTTATTACTATTATATATATATATATATTATTTTTACTATAAAAATGATCCTTTATTCATTAAACATTATTTTTAAAAGTAAAATAGTTATTTTGTAGTCTTTGGAATTTATATATATATTTAAAAATAATTTTAATACTTATATAACCATAAATTAATTATTTAAATATATTTAAGTCATTAAAAAGAAAATATATATTATTTCATCATTATTACTTAATTATGAAGTCATAAAATATACTAATAACACAAAATTGTATTTAAACCAATCACAGAAAAATAAAGTATTTCAGAAAAATCTCAAAACATTACCCTAACCTAATTTTAATTTGTTGATTATAAAAATAAAGTTATTATTGTCAAATTAATATTATAAAATTATGGAATTTATATTTTAAATAAAATCATATAATACATGTAAAAATATTTTATTTAAAATAAAAACTATTTATTTTGTTATGAGTGATAACATTTTTATTTTTTATTTCCTCTTATTTATTGTGTGATTAATAATTAGTTTTTTATTATTCTAAAACAAATTAATTTAATTAAATTATGCTTTCAATTAAGTATAATATTTCTTTTAAACACAAAACTAATAAAATGGTTTTACTGTAAAAAAACATTTATACACTATGATCAAAATTATATATCAATGTTGATTTTATGTTTCTAAAAACCACATTACCAAAAATTTATTACTATTTTTTGATAATATTACACTAAATAATAGGAGTCACATTCCCAAATAAAAATAATAAATATTTTATATTTTAATTTATTATAATACATGATACTTAACATTTTAAAAGTCTGTTTTTGACTAATAAAATATCTACGTATAATATGATAAAACCCATTTAGGAAATACATGGGTTTTAATGTAATTAAAAATTCATGATAAAATATTATTTTATTATAACAATGATATTTAAACATTCATCATATGTTTCATATAAAATTTTATATGAAATTAATTTCAATATGTTGTATCTTTAGTACTTTGAAAACATGTATCATCCTATGTTAACCATTAGATTATAATGAATTAATAACAATGATGATATGAAAATAAAACTAAAAAATAATGTAGTTATGAAAATATGTATGTAAAAATAATAATGAATATATAAATAGGGATATAAGTATATATAAAACTGATGGAAAATGAAATTTGGATAGCATGTAGGAAAGTATAAGGTATTGCGCCCTTGTCTCCATTTGGTCATTGATTTAAGCCCTGCAACCTCGCAAGATGTGACGGGTGGTCGCTCAGCCTAAAGGCTACCATTTTTCGAATAAATAAATTTAATAAATAATGTTCCATTATATTTAAAAATATATAATAAACCAATTAGGTGAAAAATATATCAAATTTTATGAAATTTATTTCTATATATAATTTATGAAGTAAAAAATTATAAAAAATCATTGGAAATATGGGATCATTAATCATAGGGAGAGAATCACCTTAAACCTCTATGGAATTTCATAAATAACCACCCCTCTCTAAGGGGGATAGGAAGTGATTTGATGTGAACTAACAAAATAGACCTCCTTGTGTCATTGCTTAACCTGTAACATGACGGGGTGACCCTGAAAATATGGTTTTAACCCTCATTTAAAAATATTCTAGGTTCCCAGTCATGACATGACCATGAGGGTCACATCATGGAGCCTCCTTTTTGGGAAATGATGTTTTGTTTTTTTTAAGGTAAAACTATCCCCTAAAAGGTATATAGGATGATTTCCCATAGACCACACACATAGTGATTCCCCTCTAGGACCCACTGTAGACCTATCCTTCTAAGCCCACATTACAATGTATCCCCTTAAGTTATAGTCTGACTTTCCTCAGAAGGGAATAAAACATAACCTCAAATATGTCTTCATGGAATAGCCTGTGTAAGTCAAACCATGATGTATTCACCTCATGGGAGACACATGGAATAATATCCAACCATTAAATCATGACCTCCCTATGTAAGGTTTTTTATTTTACTAAAAATCTATACCAATAATAGAGACACCATGACACCCAATGTTCATGATGTGATCTAACCTATATAACAAAATTCAGTAAAAAACTTACAATTACCCCACTCTGATGTTCACTCACGTATTATAATCACCTCTTTATTCTCTAACCACTTCCAAAAACAGCTTCTTATGATGTTTTGATGCTTGAAGTCCTATTCTGAGTCTAAATTCTCAAAACATCCCTTATCGCATGACCAAAATTAAAATTTCCTCTGAATTTTATAACTCATAAGGGTATAGATCATTAAAATATATTTATCTCATATGAATCTAAAATTTTGAAAATCTTTAGAATTTTTCATTAATGAGGTTCATAAATATAATGATATTTATTATAAATAACCCATAATAACATGATTTAAAATAATTGTTGAACTTTCTTACATTACCATGATATTTTAGATATATAATTTTAGATAGTTGGGAAAATAATTACATAAAAAAGTGTAAATTTCATTATAGTATACATTTTTTCCACAAAAACGAGGCTTTAGATTTACACCAATGTTTTATTCAAGAGACTTTTTCTTCTTTTAAGATGAGTCTAAATTGTAAATTTTTACCTTGCTATAGTTCTTACACATCCATAAATCCTATGGAAAATATTTGAAAAATTGGTATAAGAAAAAAAAAATATGAGAAATATATATAAAATAAATGAAACATATTAGTCCAGTGATAATCATGAAAACCCATGAAAATTTTTACTTTTTTACTATAAGACTTTGAGCACATAAATAAAACATATCAACATCATAAAAACAATTATCAAATAAAAAATTTTAAACCCATTATCATCATATAAAATCATGAATGAATCATGAGGTATACGAGAACACATGAAAATATTCTATGAAAAAATAACCATTCACCTTTAAAATTTTATAAACTTTTATTTCCTCCTGAAATAAAAATATTTCAATAAAAAACCTTACCAAGCATAAAAAAGGTATCTTTGAGTATCATATTCATAAAACATTCCCCCTCATATTTAACCTAATTTATATATAATTTAGGACTATTTAATTATATAGGATTATCCTACTAAGTTATCTCCCTCATTTTATGACTTTGAAGATTAATCATTACCCAATGAATTAGAGAGTTATATTGGGTTCACCCATTGTCATGAGCAATATTGGGCTCACCTATCATTATTTATAATTATAAAGAAACTTATGATGAATAAAAAAAATATTTTACTTTTTCATCATAAAACCCTTGAAAAATAATTTAAACCCATAAGCAAAAGCACTTTATATTATTAAATAAAATTGTGGAGAAATATTCCTTTATTTTAAAAACTCTTTAAAATGAAAATTTCTTAGTAGAGTGGGGATAGTATATTAATTTTAAAAACCATTTCAACTTGTAAGGGAATATTGATCATGAGAAATGAAGATAATGGTGGTAAAATAACGTTAATACATATACGTTAAAAAAAATATTCTTTTTTAAAATGGTAAAAAAGTAAAAATGGCTCATATGGTAAATGATTAAAAGTTTACTTTTTAAAACTTTAAAAATAAATTGAAAATTAGTTGAAAATTAATTTTAAAAAACTTTTATGTATAAATAATAATAATCTGGTAACATTTTGGAGAAAATATAAATAGAGGAGAAATATTTTAAAGGAATGCTTTAAACAATGTTTTAAAGAAAAACTTGTATAACTATCGTAACTTTTGAAACAAATGGAAATTGAATAAGATAACATGAAATGTATTTTTAAGAAAATAAAATTTAATTAAATGATATTTAAAAAATATATATATGGAAATATACACACCACACAATGGTAAACATGTAGTGAAAACATCATAAGTCTCAAAGAATGGATTTAGATGATAAATCCCCTTACCTTAAGTCTCATATATCTTCATACATTATCCAAATACTTAATAATAAAATTATATTAGTTATTTAATTTCTTAATAAAAATTTTCATTTTCATTTAATTATTATTATTCCTTTTATTTAATTAATTTCCACAACTTATTCAGTTACTAATATGGTTAAGTTCATGTTGGTCGTTTTGGGGTTGTTCAATTTATAAACTCAAAATAACATATGTGCATTGATCATGATCAAAGGGTTAATTGTTCTATAATCTCAATAATCATAAATATTTTATAATTACCATTCTTATTCAATATAATTTTATAACTATCCAAGTATTTTGATCATTAAAATAAAGTACATCATTTCATGGAGATAGAATTCATATGTAGGCATGAATGTCGTTTTTATTTTTCTAATTAGTAGAAAAAAAGTAAATTATATAATATTTTAATTTTAAAAAATCATAAATATATTATAAATTTCATAATTATTCATTATTTCCATTCTTATGACAATTCATGTGAGGTGGTAATGAAAAATGAATTGCATCACTTCATAGAGGTAGTAATCTATACATACAAATGATAGACATTATCATTTTCCAATGCATAGAAAGGTAATAATTTAAGTAATATATATTATTTATAGAATAATAATTATTTCATAAATATCATATATATTAATTTTATCTATAATTTTAACCATCCATATGATCTTGTGATGAAAATTTAAACACATTGCTTCATTGAGGTGGTAGTCCACATGTACGCACGAGTGAATTTTTCATTTTACATAGGTTGGAAAAGGAAAATAAAAAGGGTTTTAACGTTAACATAATAATATTTAAATATATTTTAGATATTTATATTATTATATCATCATTGTTAAAGAATATTTTTTGACGTTGAAGAAGAAATAAACATGTAAACACTTAGTTAAGAGATATACCACTTCTTAGAAACCTCATTTGGCTTACAACATAAGCCTTCTAGGTTTAGTCATTTGGTGAGACTGAGACCAATATAAAATAGGAAGGGATGTTGAGAAGTTATTTTTTTAATGATTATATTTTTTCCTTATAAAACTTTGAAATATTTTAAGGAATATTTTTAGAGTCAATTGTTGATTCGGTATGGGATTCCATGGCCTGAGGAGCCTTAGTGTTGATATAATAAAAGTAAAAAATATATTATATCACATACATGATTTTTTTTAAAATAATGGAATATAAACAAAAAAATGTTTCATATGGTAAATATAATACCTCCATTAAATTTTGAATGTAGGTTTTACCCTAGGTGTGACATAACCTTTGTGCATGTCGGTTTTTTGGTTTAAGAGTGGTCATGGGAGGAATGATAGATAGATAAATTTATTTATTTATTATGTATTAAATGGTAAGACCTAATATTAAATATATAATGCAATTTATGGAAAACCCTAGGTTTTTTCACATAATCCTAAGGAATTGATATGGATTGTGGAGAACCATTATGAACATCGAGACCATGGGTTGACGGTTAGTGTGCCCTAGAGTTCATCTTCAAAAATGGAGTTTATAGATATCACCAATAAAAATGACATAGAACTATTATTCATAAATTATCGATACAAACTTTAGGTAGGATGTTTTTTCTATTAGATTAATCCCTATTTTTTTCCCATGACCAATGTGAATAAATTCAACTAACAACTTGATTTACAGGCCGAACATGATTTAAAGGTGTTGATTTATCTTCCTATAATTATTAAATGATATTATTTATTAATAAATGATTACTCCTATTAATTCATCATTTTTACATCAATGGATTGAGTTCAACCAAAATAATGGTTTTTGTTTATTTTTCATATTTGTGTTTTGTGACTTTCTCCCCTTATTCTTTAAGAATTCATCATAGATATTTCATTTGTCCAATGGTTCAACAAATACTCATTGAAAGATCATTTCACAATCATTTTTTGGTGTAATGGATCATTATTGTGGGTTTGGGATCTTAATTTATGGTATGATCAGGGTTTCATAGTAACAAAAGAGGATTGGGAAAGGATTAGAGATATATGATTTGTGTTATCTGGTGTCTCGACAATATGATTCGATGGGATGATTCATGAGAAGATTGGTGGGTGGAACATGTCCATTAGTGATGAATTTTTTTTGATAAACTTATATCCATGTTCTATGGATGATATTTGAGGTTGTAGTAGAGGCAGAAGTGGCATGAGCCAAACAGGGTGAATAATTATGGGATTCTAGAAAATACTAAGTTACACATCACATAGTCAGGATAAACACGCATTTTGTGTACCCTTGTTGTGGAATCTAGGGTTTCACACAAAATTAAATATCAAATTTTTTGTGATAGGCCCTCATGTCATGTTATAGGTCCACATACCATGTGACCTAAGGAAGGCAGCCTAGCGTGAACCCTATGGGTGAATAGGTACAAAAACAACCAGGTACATGGGCATGACTAGGTTACATGGGCATGGATAGGGTACTCTATAATGTCCAAGTACACGGGAATGACCAGTGTACATGTGTAAAACCATAGTACAAGGGCACGACTAGAGGAACATGGGCGTAGGATTGTAAATCCTAAGTGTGGAAAGACTTTTCATGTACTTCTTAAACATTCCAATCACCTTAGCATAGATAAGTTAAATCCCTTATTCTATTTAGTATATAAAATTATCAATTGGGGTGAATTCCCTCTTTCTATTTTAGTGTTGGTAAGTTCCATTGTTCTAGGATGAGTCTTTCATGAGGGTTTGGTACAAAATCTAGTCTTGAGTATTATATGTAAGATACCTTTAGTGTATTAGAGAAGGTATCCCTTCATGAGGTTGGGGTTGGATCCTTATCCTATATTTCCCCCTATGTAGGGTCAGGTATCATGTGACCTATATATGTATTCATTTGATCCCTTATCTAGCGGGTTGATCTAGTTAAGGTTAGGTATCCCCTAGAGGCCCCAGGTGTGATCCATACCTATGTATCAATATTTTCTAAGTTCCAGTATATACTTCTTCATGGAAAGGTCCAATGAAAATGACCTATAATATGAGTGAAATTAGTGTTAGAAAGAATCCAGGAGTGTTTTCTCTTGGTTGATCATTACCTTGGATCCTTAAGTGTAATACTTGGCTGTAATCATAGTTGTAACCTACTTTGAGACTAAGTGTATATCTTGAACATAACTTTTTTTCTAATTATTATTTCTATTTTCTCATACTCTGAATCAATATAACTTTATGGTGTCAAGATTACACCTCTATTGATAATTTATTATTGGTTATTTTGTAGTTTCCTAATATGTATTTTTATACTCACCCATGCATGGGATATTCCCACACATGTTGTTTATTATGTAGATGAAAGTATTTTTGATGAATTACTAGGAGGACTATGAGTATATAGATAATATTTTGGATAGGTAGACCACAGTCAGTTCTAGGAGTTACATTTGACAGTTGTCCCTTACTTTCTGGAAGGTTGGACTAACTTTGTTGGTATTGTATTTGTCCCTTTTCTTTCCAATACTTATGTTGTGCCCTGATGTGGGATTTAGTTGTATGTATACATTTTGATATCAGATATATTTTTCTTTTCCATCATTATTTTCACTTGGAGATGTGTGTATACGTGTGTAGGATAAGTCCTCTCATGTGTGTGATATGACTACCTGGTGTTTTTCACCAGCACCTTAACTATTAAAGGTGGGATTGTGGTTTCACACTCACTTACAAATGGCTAGGAGGGACCCTATGGATCGGGTCATGATAGATTGGTATCGGTGTTATAGTTTTTTCCTAATACCAATGTTTGTAGATAGTCTAGCTATGAGGTTTGGGTTGAGAAATTAGGGTAATAGTTTTGAAGTGTTTTTAGTATGGATCAGAGGCCAGATAACCCATTGATTGTGTGGAGGGTGATGTATCCATTCATAGAGACTCTGATACCATCTTTTTGACTCAGTACATATAGGCATCGGTTGTAGGGAAAACATCGGTACATCTATCATATAGGAATAGGTTGTGGTATCCAAGTCCTTATTGAGTCATCTCCCTAGATATAATAATAGACTATGTTGTGACTTGACTATTATAGGATACCTCTATGATGGTAGCCAAATAGAGTTCCATAGTTGGATCGTAAGGATGATCTGACTAGTGATAAGGATTTAGTATATGGGTTGGTGTATAATGTGGTCCCTCTAGGTGGTTTTTCAATCTTTCATTCACCTGTTGAGTGGAAATTTTCATAAAAGTACCAACATATGACATGAGAAGTTTGAGTTCACTTCATGAGTTTCAAAGAAACATACCCCTCAGGTTTTAGGTCAAGCCAGTCCCCCAAGAAACATAATAATGGCTCTAATCAGTTGGGTGAGTTTTTCTTTTATTTTAGGACCCATCACAATCAAATATTGGTCCTAGTGGAGATCCTTCTCCATGGCCCTATAAGGTGATGGTGGATCCTAATTAATCATAAATATTATTAGTAAACTCTCACTTGGATAGATCTCAAGATCCTCTTCATGGATGACTTTCACCCTAAAAATTTTCATTCATTATATATCAAGGAGCTTATGGATCTTTAGTAGGGAAACATGTCAGTTGTAGAGTATGCGTCGATGTTCACTAACCACTCTCAATTCCCCATGGATATGGTTTGTGATGTTTAATTTCTTGAAAATACCATCAAACACATATTTCTATGATATATTCATACCTTAGTGATATCTCTCTATATCCCTACCTACACTAGAGTTCTAGAGCGTGACTTGGTTATAGAGAGATTTCTATCTGAGCAGGCACTGACAATTGGTGCTGGTAGTGGGCACCATGGAGCTAAGAGTTCATAAGCTAGTAGTTGATGATAGACTCTGGGATCTAGGAATATGAGGAATTTCCATAGATAATCTCAATATAGAGAGTCTATATCTCAAGGTTCATAGTATGGTTCGATCCAACTAAGGGAGAGTTAATGCTACACCTTTGGTAGTCAGGGGTATCTTCTATGGGATTTTCAATTCCATCATTCTACAGATAAGGTGATGGTCAATGGACTGCCTAGGTTGAGGTAGCAGTTTGATTAGTGGGTTTTTATGGTGTTGGATATGAAATAGGGTCAAGGAGAGTAGTGGTGGGTGGATAGTGTTTTGATATATTGAAACCACCAACCCCTAGGTGGTCCACTCTAGGTTCAGGGAGCTGGTGGTCAAGGACATGGGTTGTTGTGAGTAGTGGAGGCATATGAACCAGAGGCTTAAGGTATGATTTGAGGCATGATTTGTGTCTTCAATAATATTTTTTATCAGTGATAAGGAAGTCTCGGTAGAGAAATATGGACTCATATATAGGAGGATATAGAATATTACTCATCAGTTGACTAGTATTACCTTTGTTCCAGTAGATGTTATGAGATTTTAGTTCCTTGTAGTGGTGGCAGAGTATGATAACGTCTTCCATGAAGATGTGAAAGGTTTACCTCCTTACCAAGAGATCAATTTCTACATATAATTTCACCCAAGGACTACCCTAATATCTTTACCAGAATATCATAATATTTCTATAGAGCTTCAATAGTTGAATTAATAGTTTAATATTTAAAGAGGAATAGATTTTTCAGACATAGTTTTCCCCCTTGGGAAGCCTTAGTGTTGTTCTCTGAGAAGGTGGATGAGATATTAAGGTTATTTATGGATTATCATTGTATAAATTATGTGAACATTAAGAATAATTATCCACTTCCAAGAATTGATGACATATTCATCCAGTTGAAAGGGTTTAGGTGGTCCTAGAAGATTGAACACAGGTCAGTTTATCACCAATTATGAGTTTGAGAGGTGGACATACCAAATAAAACATTATTTTGTTGATACAGTCACTAATAGTTCTTGGAGATTCCTTTAAGTGTGATGAAAACCTTATAAATATTCATGGGACTCATAAATTGGATCTTTCATACTTTATTGGACCAATTTATGGTATTCTTCATTGATGACATCCTAATCTACTCAGCATCAAAGTTGGATCACATGATACATTTCAGGATGGTTCTATACATACTTTGATAGAACTATGGGAGTCTCTAAAAGTGTCAGTTATGTATTCAAGAGGTCCACTTCTTCGGAAATTTCATCTTAGAAGAGGGATTAGTGGTAGTATTAAAAAAGGTTGAGGAAATGTTAGCTTGGGGGCACCCAAAAGTATGTCTGAGGTATAGATATTGCTTGGTGTGATATGCTACTATTATAGATTCAGTCCCAATTTCTATCTGATTTAATCACCCCAGACTACTTTGACTCAAAAGGGTAAAACATACATGTGTGTAGAGAGGATCCAGCAATATTTTCTTGAGTTGTGGTAGAGTATTATGAGTGACTAAATATTTATACTTCTATAGGTGGTTGTTGATTATTTAGTTTTCTATAATTCCTCTAGAATAGGGATTGGATGAATTATGATTTAGAGGAAGATGGTTATCACTTATCAGTCCCAGAAGTTGAGACCCCATGAGCAGAACTATGCAACCCATAATCTAAAGCTGGAAGCAGTGGTCTTCATCATGAAGATGTGGGGATACTACCTTATGGATGATTTGTTTATTACTTATTCTGATACAAAGAGTCTCAAGTATATATTTTCAAAAAAAAATATCTTAAATTGAGATAAAGGTGATGGTTGGAGTTTCTATAGGATTATAAATTTGAGATTTTATATCCTCTTGAAAAGGGGAGCACGGTGGAAAATTATCTCAGTTGGAGAACTTATTCATGGTTATTGAGTGAGGAATCATAGTAGTTAGCCTTATTAATTTTTTCTTTATAGGATAAGGATGTTTTATCTTATTTCCAATCAATGGTTGTTATCCATCTAATTCCTCAGTATTTTTAGGAGGCATTTCCTGGTGAATTCGATTACAAGGATTTTTTTGTTCATATATCTTCCGAACATGCTTCTCATGGAGTTTTTGATGGTGTTGAGCACATCATCCTTTTTCAATGATTTATAATGGTACCAGTAATGAAATGAGAGGAGGTGTTGAGTGAATTTCATAAATCTCCATTAGAGTTAAACCCAAGAGTGTCTAAGATATACCAATACCTTTATCATCAATTATAGTGGCCAGGTATGAAGAGGTTTGTAACATATTTTTCCTCTAGATTCCTCACTTACCAACATGTAAAGGTTTATTGCTATCTTCTAGTGGGTTTGGGTCAATCCCTTGAGGTGATAGAGTAAAAGTGGGATGGTATCTCCATGGAATTGATGATAGGACTTCCCTGATTAGCTATAGGTCATGATGTTATCTAGGTGATGTAGGATGACTCACTAATTTATCCCACTTCTTAACCATCTGAGTGAAAATTTTAATAGATATATTGGGATTCCTTTATGTTTAGGAGAATTTAAGCTTCATGGAGTTACCTTAATGATCGTTTTAGACAATGATGATCAGTTCACATCATGACTATAGAAAAAACTATAGGATAACTTTGGGACTCAATTGAATTTCATCAATAAATTTCACCTCCAGACATACGGTAAGATATATCAGACTATTCAAGTTCTAGAGTACATGATTTAAGATTTCATGTTAGACTATGGTCATAATTGGGAGGATTATTTATTATTTGTGGAGTTTTCATACAATAAAATATTCCACTTTATTATTAGTATGGTGCCATTTGAGTCCTATTATAGAAGACCTTTTAGGTCACCATTGTGCTAGAATAATCCAGGGGAGTCATCATTCATGGGGATAGAGTTGGTTTGAGTGATGAAAGAGAAGGTACAGATCATCGAGGAGTATATAAGGACTTCTTTGATCTATCCAAAGTTTTATAAGGGCCAAAAGTTAGGTCCTTTGGAGTTTTAAGAGGGATACCATGTGTTTATAAAGGTCTCTCCTCAATGAGGACTATAGATATTTTGTTGGGGTGGAAAGTTATCTTTGAGATTCATAGGCCCTTTATTGATACTGTATAAGGTTAGTGAGGTAGCATAACACTTATCTCTACCACCACAGTTAGACTGGGAACACGATGTCTTCTACATATCACAACAGAGGAGGTATGTGCATGACCCATTAAAATTTATCAACTGATGTGATTTCCACATTGAGGATGGATATACCATCCTAGATTACCCAGTAGAGATCAAAGATCAGTGGAAGAATATTCTTTTTGGGTGAGATATTCCCTTGGTGCATGTCTAATGGAATCATGGGAACCTCTAGGATATCTCCTACGAGTGGGGGAACAATATAAAAGATCAATAACCATATATTTTTTAGTATAATTTTTGATTTTTGGAATGAAAATCCTTGATGTGGGGATAATGCAATGACTTTGTTTTTTCCTTTTAAAAATTTGGAATATTTTATGTAAAATTTTCTAATTCAAGTACCAAATCATCATGGGATTCTGGGGCCTAGGGATCCTCAGTGTCTATATAATAAAAATATTAAATACATTATATCACACACAACCTAACTTTTAAGAAATAATGTAATATATATTGAATAGTTTATCATATTGGAACTATAAGATCTCTATTAAATCCATAATGTGGGTTTTAACATAGGCATAATATAACCTTTGTGTGTTTGTGGTGTTTGGCTTAAGAGTGGTCATGTGAAGATTATTAAATTTATTTATTTATTTATTTATTTATTTATTAATAAATGGATAGACATAATAATATCTATATAATCCCTATTATGGGAAATAATTAAGGTTATCTTCTTAAACCTAGGGATTTTAGAGGGATCATGGAGAAACATGATGAACATTGAGATTTTGGTTTGATGATCTATGTGCCAAGAATTTCATCTTCAACAAATAAGTTCATGGATCTCACCAAAGAAAATTATGTAGAACCATTCTTTGTTAGTGATTGATCTATTCTTGAGGTAGAATGTTTTTTATATTGTTTTAATCCCCATTTTTTTAACCCATGACCAACATGAACCAATTCCTCAAACAAATTTATTTAAAGGTCGATCTTGATTTACAAGTATTGATTTATCTTCCTAGAATTATGAATTGATATAATTTTTTTATCCCTGATTATTCCTCTCCATTAATCATTTTCACATCAACAGATTCAGGAAGACCCAAAAAATGGATGAGATTCATTTTTAATGTTTGTGTTCTTTTCCTTTCACCCCTATTTCTTTGATTTTTCATCATTGGTATTTTATTTGGGTGATGGTTCAACAAATACATAATGAACAATAATTTCACAATCATTATTTCGTACAGAAAATCTTTACCGTGGGTTTGGGATCCAAATCAATTACATGATTGGGGTGTGATAATGATTATGGGAGATCGATAAGGAATCATATATCTATGGTTCATGGGATTTTTCGTTTAAGTAGTGTGATTTGGAAGTATACTTATCGAGAATATTGGTGGTTAGAATTAATCCATTGGTGAAACCAAAGTTTAGTCAACTCAGATCCATGTTCTACAGATGAAATTTTAGGTTGGAGCATAGGTGGTAGTAGTGTGATAGAAAACACATAAATACTATTGGGATTCCTAGAAATCCTAAATTACATGGTGCATAGTTTGTATGAAAATGACCTATGTAGACCCTTTCTATGGTGACTTGGGTTTCATGTAGAATTAAATATCACACATTGTGGGATTGGTCCACACACCATGTGACTAAAGAAGTTGGAATGATGTGTACCATAGGGGTACAAAATCATGAACAAGACTAGGTACACTAGAACTTCTAGGTTACATGGAAATATCATGGGTACTCAGGCACAAACAGGTATACATATGTATCCAGTGTACATGGGCACAACCAGAGGAACACAAGAATGGGAAATGAGTTTGGGAAAGACTATGTGTGGAAATAAATATTATTTAATTCCTATACATGTCATGTACTTTAGACAATATTGGTTTAATCCCTTATTCTCTTCAATCTAGAAAAGTATCAGTTGGGGTATGTTCCCTCTTTCCTGTTTAGTGTGGGTGAGTTTCCTTATTCCAGGATGAGTTTCCCAGTCTACTTCAAAGAGGGTTTGGTGTGGAATGTAGTCCTAAGTATTATATGTAAGATCCCCTAAGTGTATTAGAGTAGGTATCCCTATGTGAGTAATGGGGTTAGATACTTATATCATCTTTCTTCCTAAGTAATTTCAGGTATCATGTGACATATATATGTGGGTGTTCGATCACCTATTTAGCAGGGTAATCCAGTTAGGGTCAGGTATCCCCTAAAGTCCTCAGGTGTGATACCTGAAATATGTACTAATATATTCTAAATTAAAATATATATACTTCTTCATGGAAAGGCCCAATTATCATGAACTCTTAGGTGAGCAACATTTTGGTTAGAAAGACTTGGGAGTTGTTCTCCCATATGAGCATTACCTTAGAGCTTCAAGTGGAATCCTATGCTTGAAATATGGTTGTGTACTACTTTTATACTGAGTGTATATCTTGATAATATCTATGATTTTGTGATTATTATTTATATTTTCTCATACATTAATTTATATATGATTGTTTGGTTGATATGGACTCTATCTTGATGATTTATTTTTAGTGATTTCAAGGTATCCAATTGGTTATTTTTTATACACACTCCTCCGTGGCTTTTACTCGCACATGTCATGTCTTGTACATACAATAGGATTTTTTATAGAGAAATTAGAGGACTAAGAGTAGAAGGATCATATTTTAGCTAGATGGATTGCATTTAATTCCAAGAGTTTCATTTGAGATAAATAATCTCCTTTCTAAAAGGTTGGACTCTTACAACTTTGGTAGGATTGTATTAGGCCCTTTTCTTTCCCATACTTGTTTCATACTATGATATAGGATTTAGTTGTATGAATGAATTTTGATATTAGATATATAATTACTTTCACACATTATTGGTACTTATACATGTGTCTATGTGTGTACATATACCATAGTCTAAGGTCTATCGTGTGTGTGATATACCTACTTAGCACTGGTCACCAGCCCTTGGCCTATTGGAGGTGGGATTAGGGTATCATAGTTAACTTTCTTCTAGATAAGAGGGACATAGTGGTTCAGGTCATGAAAATTTTGGTAGGTCTTTATTGAGATAATAGGATCAAATTATATAAATAAGATAGGAGATGGGTGACTTTTTATAAGTGTGGGGTGTGGCACTCTTATAATTATTAAAAGTTTTATAATAATATAAATTATTATTCATAGGTAAGTAACACTTAAACAATTAAAATTTTAATATAAGGTGATAATGTTTTAAATAATATAATTCTAATAAGAATTAAGATAATATTTTGTAACCTTATCGCTTGGTTTTTACCTTAATTTACTTCTTTTTCCCTTTTACTGTAGTGATAATATTTTTACCAAGATTACTATTCATAATGAATAAAAATGAAATTAACCACATTAATAATTTTGAACATCTCAATTAAAAATGTAAAATGCATTTTTCAATATTCAATATATATAAGTGGAAAATTTTATTTTTAATATAAGAACCCAAAACACAATGAAAAAGATTTTTATCAAAAAATGTGTTTTTATACAAAAAAAACTTATACAAAAATAAAATATAATGTTGATTTATATGGAATTAATTAGATTATATTAAATAAAATGGATATTTATTTCATTCTGAAACTAAATCCAAAATAGAATGTTACCTTTAAATTATTTGATTTAAAGTAAATAAATAACAGTTTTATAAAAATAACCATTTTTTACTTTCCACTCAAAAATCAATATTTTTAGGAAAATCAAAAAATCACCATAAGATAAATTTTATTTTATGAATCCAAAAAGTAATTCCATTTTATCAAATTCAATTTCTAAAAAAAAGAAATTTAACTTTTAAAAAAACCAAATAATTCAAGAAAACAATTTTGTTAGAAAAAACAATTTATTTATTGACTAAAAAATTTCTTAAAATCATTGTAGTGAAAATGAATCCATAAAATATAATCATGAATATTTATAGGATAATAAATTTATTTGTTATTAAAATTATATAGTTTTTTACATTCTCCCCCCACCCAAGATATTTGAACCTCACAATTTTATTCATTACTTATACAGGTGAGAGTATTTTTTTTCCTAAAAGATTTTTATGATTCCCATGTTGCTTCTTCAATCATATTATTCTTCTATTAAAAGTTAACCAAGTAAGCCACCTTATTTAAAAAAATCTCAACAAAATATAATTTGAACTGGATTTTCCTATTAAGAGGTATTATCTTCCAACTAAACTACTTTAGGTCTCAAAACATGAGACACGTCAAGTACATATTTCCTTAACAACCATGAATAAAATACATCATGTACATGGGATAAACTAATAGGTAAGTACACTCTATATAAAATTGATCCCACTTTTTCTAAAATTTTATATATAAATTATACCATGGACTTCATTTTATTTTCCTTCTAAAATTCATAACCCTTTTCCAAGGATATAGTTTAAGAAAAATTTGGTCTCATACCTCAAACAATAGATATTTCATATGGTTATCTATATAACTTTTCTACCCACTTTGATCTACCCACATATGGTGTTGAATCATCATTAAATTCCCAACCATATATTCTACCAATTATGGTCCCAAAAACATTGTTTCACCAACTATGTTTCAACATGAAGGAGTTCTACACATACTTATATAAAATTACTTAAAAGGTGTCATCTTTATACTAAAATGAAAAATATTATTAAACAAAAATTACACCAATGAGAGATATTAATCCCAACTTCCTAGATAATCTTAAGAGAAATACAGAATCATATCTTCCAAATTATAAATTATTTAATCTAACTATCCATCATATTAAAGAATAAAATAAATACTGAAATTTAATTTAGTACCTAATGACTTTTAAAGTCCTTCCCAAAAAATTGAGGTAAATATTGGATCATATAAAAATAAAATAGAGAGAGGGACTCTATGTAATGTGAATATATATTTATGATAAAGTCTATAAAGTTGATCTAAATAAATAGTTTCTAAAATAGGTATAAAATGAATATATTTATTAAAATGATCAATAATAACACAAATCACATTATTACCTAAATATTTCTTTCGTAACCCCACCAAAAAATCTATGAACATATTTTCCAATTTTAATTCATGTACTGTAAAAGGTTGAAGCATCCCATTTGGTAGTTTTTTTTCAGTTTTAACCTATAGAAAAGTCAAAACATTCATGGTAAAATCATAAATATATTTCTTCATTATTCCCAAAAAATAATACTCCCAAAGGACTCTATACATTTTAGTATTTTCAGGATGAATAAAAATGGAGAGCTATGAGCTTCACATAAAAATTCATTCTTCAACTAGAGATCACTTGGAACACACAACCTCTTTCCAAATTTTATAAAACCTTATTTATTACTATTAAAATTAGTAAACTTACCCTTCTTGACCAATCCTAAAATTTTGTGCAAATAAAAATATTATTTTTATGCATGCTTAATTTTAACTAACAAAGTTAATTGCAATAACACATGAACCAAAAGAGTGGGAGTTCCTATGTGAAAAATTTTCATGAAAAAATTCATTAAATAATTAACTAAAAAATCATGTTCTAAACATAAAATGGTTAATGATACATTATATTTTTGACTCACTGCATTGATTTCCTTTATTTATTTACCTGGTTGATAATGAATCATACAATAATAATACTTTATCTGTTCCAATAATCTTTTTTGCCTCATCTTAAATTATTTTTGAATGAATATATACGTTAAAATTTTAAGGTCAGTATATATTTTACATTTATTTCATATAAAGTATACCTCAAAATTTTTATAAACTAAAAAACTACTATAAGTCCAAGATCATGCATAGGGTAATTCTTCTCATGGAGTTTTAATTAATTTGGTGCATATGAAATTACCTAATCATATTGCATTAAGACACATCCAAGTCCTTTAAAATAAATCACTATAAATAAAAAATTCACCATTTATTTTTTTCATTCATAACACTAGATGATTAACCAATATTCTTTTCAATTCCTCAAAACATCCCATCACATTCCTTCATTAAAATGAATCTAACTCCTTTTCAAGTTAACTTATTGAGTGGGATATATAACTAAGAAATGTTATCAACAAATTGTCAGTATTAAACCACTAATATTGGAAAATTTTGAATATAAATGACATTTATAGGTCTTTTCCATTATTATACAACTTTATTTTTCACAATATTAATTATTATACCATTTTTTGGAAGTAATATTCCCAAGGAAAGAAATTTTTTGTAACCAAAATTAACATTTTATAAATTTTCCATAAAACTTATTTTATTTTCATGTCTATATAAAAATTAATATATGTTTCCCATAATCCTTATAAATTTTTTAATAAACCAAAATTTCATCATTGAAACCCACAAAAATTTATCCAAATACTCCTATAAAAATAAATTCATAAGATCCATAAATACATTGGGTAAAGTTTTCAAACCAAAAGGCATAACCAAAAATTCATAATTCTAATAAATATTATAGAATATTGTCCTCATAATTTCTTCCTAATTTACCTTCATCTGGTGATACCCAAACCTGATGTTAATCTTTTAAAAAAAATAAGCACCCTAGAGCTGATCAAACGAGTCATCAATATGAGGAAATGGATGAATTTTCAAAATAGTGATGTTAATTAGGGCTTTATAATCAATACAAAGTATCATGGAACCATAATTATTTCTAATAAAAAATAGGAGAAACCCAAGTTGAATTGATAGTGTAGATAAAACCCTTATCAAGAAACTCTTGTAACTAATTTTTTAATTCCAAAAGTTCTACTATAGTTATTTGATAAGTTGGTTTTGAAATTTTCATAGCATAATGAACTAATTCAATAATAAATTCAACCTATCTGTCTATAATAACACTACAAAAATCATAAGAAAATACATCCAAATATTTATTTATTACTAAAAATCATTGATTTGAATAGTTCTTTTCTTTTCTACAATATGTGAAAAAATAATTTCACTTCCATATTTTGTCAGTTTATCAACTTATTCATATGTTTTTCAATAATATGTTCAAAAAATAACTTCTTTCGATTTTTAATATAACTTATCATGGTAAAAATAAAAGTGAATTCATACCCAAAATAACATCAAACACTATAATGGGATAGATAATAAGGGTTTTAATAAAAAACATTAAATATATGATAACATGAATATTCCCTTAAATTATTTGTTCCTTAATACTACCCTAAGGATTTTTTACCAAAAGTTCTTACATCATTTCTTGAGATTTTATTTCCACTCTACTTGAATGTTTTCTACAAATATAAGAATTCATAGATCCCGAATCATAAAAAAACTTTTCATAATTTGAATAAATAATTGATATACTTGTAACCACTTCATTTGTGGGTCCCACATCTTTTATAATAGTAAAAAATACTTTTACATGCCTTTATACTTTTAATGATGATGATTACTACCTAAAGTAACTAAATTCTCAAATAAATTATTATAATAACCCAACTCATTGCAACTAAAACATCACAATATTGGATGACTATCTATTTTCCCATTACTTTTCTGATCAATTTTTTTTTCAATGAATTAATAAGTTAAATAACCTAGCTTACCATATTAGTAACACTTCAATGATTCTATCAAACATTTTTTGTAAAAAAAATCCACATTTATAACATTTTGGAGGCTAGTATCTATTTTTCTTGGTTAAATTATTCTCTATTTCATTCCACCCTAACCAATTATTACCCTTATTTTCATGAATTATATAAGTATAAAAAATATATATATAAACTTTCTAAGAACAATAAATAACTTCCTTGTTAATTTTAAATTCATGAGAGGAAAACTCTCTTCATAAAATTGGTTTCATACCTGTGTAAAATATATCAATTTTACTCTCACAGTATAAAATGAAATTTGGTGAATACTTGGCCAATATGGTAAAATTTTCTTCATTAAAAGTCACTTAGTCTTATTAGTTTTTACTTGAACTCTAGAAATTTTCTTTCCGTTCTATGTTGAAGAAATTTAGGGAAATATTTATCAATAAAATGATTTAAATAACATCCACTCTTAGGAATCAATGTTAACTTATTCCTTAGTATTCTTAATCAAAGACTACCATTGATCATCTTAATCTTAAAAATAATAAATAGAAATGGTTACCATTTGAAATTAATTTTATCCAAGAACTTTAAATATATTCTCCAATGCATTAATCCATCCTCCATCTTTCACCAGGTCTAAAGATACACTAAAATTTAAAGGGTGTTGTTTCATGAAATGATCTATTATAGATATGTTCATCTATAGAGAATTCAATTTCTCTATTACATGGGTTTTACCAATAATATTTTGTGTTAAATAAGTTAAAATTACCTCAAACTAATATATTCCAACCATTATAGGTTACTGGTTTGTAATTTTATTATCCCCTTGATGCCTCCCTACTTAATTTTCTAAGTTCCTTAGTGGAAAACCATTCTAAAAAGATATATATTAGATTAAGTAATATATAAATATTCAAAAAACATTTCAATTTAGTATTTCAATAAATTATAATCTCTAAAAAATCTTCTAACATCACTATATCCTCTAAAGTTATCTAAACTTTTTCTCTGATACCAACTACAATGCTCATATCATAAATAACCCATAATTACATGATTTATAAAAAGGGATTCACTTTATTACATTCCAATGATCTTCAGGGTTTATATTACTAGATAATTAAAAAAGAAAATTTCATAAAAAATTTAGACACTTCCACATAGTATACATTTTTTCCACAAAAAAAAGCTTTAAGTTTACACCCCTACTTCATTCAAGACACTTTTGATTCATTAAAGATGAATCCAAGTGGAAATTTTTACCTTGTTAGAGATATTTAAAATCCTTAGATCATATGAAAAACATTTTAAAACATTTAATGATAAAAAAATCTTATTAATGGATATAAAAATTAAATAATCTCATTATTTCAATGAAAATCATAAAAACCCATGAAAATGTTAACCTTTTCACAATAAAAATTTAATCACATAAATAAAATATATCCACCTGATAAAATAGAAATTTTCTCAATTAAACCCATTTCAATCAATTATAAGAATATAAAATCATGAATAAAATATGCGGTATATGAGAAATCATGAAAACATTCCTTGAAAAACCAACCATTCACCTTTAAAAGTTTATAAAATTTTATTTCCTCATGAAGCCAAAATATTTCCATAATATCCCTTAGGAATCATGAATTAAGTACATTAGAGAATAAAATTCATAACCTATATTCACCCATGTTTAACCCATTTCATAAATAATTGAGGCCTAGTTAATTTTATAAGAGTAACTAAGTTATTTCCTTTATTTTTCACATTCGAAGACAAATCATTTCTCATTGCATTGGAGAGCTATATTAAGCTCAACCATAATCATGAGGTATATTAGGATCATTAATAATAATATATAATACTCAAGTACCATATCATTAACAAAAATAATTAATGTTTTCAATTTTTCAGAAAAAACCCCTTAAAATTCATTTGAACACATAATCACAAGCCCTATCCATTATCATATAAAATTATAGATAAATATCCCTTTTTAAAAAAAACTCTTAAAAATGAAAAGTTACTAAAAGATAGTTAATAATATATTTATTTCACATATATATATGTGTGTTAGATTTTATAGTAACCTTGATAATTAATAATTACTATGATTATAGTAAAAGGCATTCAATCCATATATGTTAAAAACATTATTTTGTACTTCAGTAAAAACAAGTCAAAATGACTCGAATAGTAAATGTTTAAAATATTCATTTTAAAGCCTATATAAATAAAGTAAAAAGTATTTGAAATTTTTTTTTAAAAAAAATATGTATAAATAAGAAAATTTTTGTAATATTTATATGGAGGGGTAATATTTTAAAGGAATTATTCAAAATAAGGTTTTAAAGAAAAATATCTTATGACTGTAATAAATTTTGAAAAAAAAAGGAAATTAAAGAATAGAACATGAAATGGATTTATAAAACACTTTAATTTAATTATATTGAAGTTAAAATATATCCATATGGAAATATATATATATATATCATATAAAGGAAAACATGAGGTTAAAATGGAATAAGTCTCAAGGAATGGAAATTGAGACGAGAAATCCATTTACCTTAAGTCATATCTAGATTAATACATTTTATAAATCCTAGATAATAAAATTATATTAGTAATTTATTTCATTTATAACAATTTTAATGTAAATTTCATTAGTATTATTTCTTTTATTTCATTTATTAACATGACTTATTTATTTACTAAAATGGTTAAGTTCACGTTGGTCGTTTTGGGATCATTTGATTTATAACCTCAAAATAACGTCAGTGTGTTTCCTATGGTCAAATGGGTCATTATTAAAAAGTATATAGAATCTTAAACATTATATAATTTTCATTTTTATAAATTAAACATACTTTTATAACCATACATGTGAGGTGTTCATGAAAAATAAAGCACATTGTTTCATGGAGACAGTAGTCCTTATGTACATATGAATGAAGTTTTCATTTTTTAATAGGGGGAAAATAAATAGAGTAGGTAATATTTTGATTTTAATATATCATAATTATGATATAAATTTAATAATTATTCATCTGTTCCATCCTTATGACAATCCATGTGAGTCATTAATAACAAAAATAAATCGCATTGCTTTATAGAAGTGGTAGTCTGCATGTAAGCATGAGAAACGTTGTCATTTTCCAATAGATAAAAAATTAAGAAATTAAGTTATATATAATTTTTATAGAATCATAATTATTTTATTAATATAATATATATTAATTTTTACATCATTTTAACCATCCATATTAGCTAGTGATTAAAATGAAACACATCGCTTCATGGAGATGGTAGTCTATGCGTATGCACAAGAGAATTTTTCACTTTCCATGGGATGAAAAAAAAGAATAAAAAGGACTAAGACATTAAAATAATAAAATTTTAGTATATTTAAGTTACATAAATAATTATATAATAATTTTTAAATAATATTTGAATAGGTTATAAGAATAAAAAACATGAAGACACTATGGTGACAATATTTTTACCAAGATTAGTATTCATAATGACCAAAAAAGAAATTAAACATAAATTTAAACCACATGATTCCGAATATTAAATTAAATTTTAAATATTCAATCTACATAATGGAAGAAATTACATTTAATATAAGAATTCAAAATGCAATGAAAAATATTTTTTTTTGAAAAATGCTTTTAAGCCTACAAATTAACTTATACCAAAATAAAATATAAGGTTGATTACTACATAATTAATTAGATTGTTTTAAATAAAAGTTATATTATTTTAATTTAAAACTAAATCCAAAATATAATTATATTTTAAAATTAATTTATTTAAAGAAAATATATGGCAGTTTTTTAAAAATTAACATTTACATTATTCACTCAAAAATCAATCTTTTTAGAAAAAACCCCAAAAAATTAATCTAAGTTAAATTTGATATGTTGAATAAAAAATTAATTCCATTTTATAAAATAGAATCTTTAATATCAATAAATATAACTGTTAAATAAAACTATATAATTCATGAAAAACAATTTGGTTAGAAAAACATATTTCTTTTTGAACTAAAAAATTACTTAAATTTAGTATAGTGAAAATGAATAGGTAAAATATAATCATGAATTTCACAAAGTCAAGAAATTAATTTATTATTAACATTACTTTTTTTTCATAATCCTTATGTTATTAGTGTTAAAAAATATTCATTGAGTGGAAGTCTCACTTGGATAGTGATAATAAGTTGAGATAAAAGTAAAATAGGTGTTTTAAAATGAATCATTCTAGAAACAAGAAATGTCTAGACCTACTTAAAAAAAAGTAAAATGGGTGGTATTTTGATTCTAGATTAATTCACTTTGAATCAAATAATTTTATATGATAGAAGAGGATTTGTTTCTTGAAATATTATATATAAAGTTATGGTATTCTTATCACACATTTCTGTCATTTTTTTAGACTGAATCAATTATAATTTTAAGGAGGAGAATGTGTTTAAATAGATAAGGAAGAAAAGTAAATTGAAAGGGAAATAAATATTATTATTTTTAAATGTTTTTAATGTTCTTGTTTAGTTGATTGTGGTAAATAAATTTAAAATATGATTGAATAACCCCTCATAGTGAATTTCTAGGTTAGTATCACAGGTTGGATTATTTATGGATAGATTTGTTGTTTGAGTTAACCCTCTTATTTTCTACACTGAGAAAGATCATGTAGACTTAGTGTTGATTAATTTATTAAACATATCCTTAAGAAAATTTATTTCATTTGATATCAATATAATTTATTTTCACTTTCAATGTTGGTAGAAGATAAAGTTTTGGTCAAGATTAATAAATAAGATTAGTATAACTATCACTTAGTCTTGAACCTTTGTATTTATTGTAAATAATTGGTAATGGAGAACTAATAATAACATATTGACATTGACATATCTAAGGTAGTAAATTTTATTATAAAAAAACCAAAGGGGGGATCGAGTTCCCAATGTATTGTGATAATAATTATTATATTTATTATCAATAAGTAAAACTATAAATATGTGTTGGGTGTTGATATAGATTCCAATAAATTAAGAGACCATATAAACCCATGATTAATGATGTATTTTATGTAAATGGGGGGATTAGAGAGCTTATTTATTTGATATACATCAGGTAGTTCCCATTATGTCTGGCATTATGTATGTTACTAGGGATCCATTCATGTATTGGAGATATATTTTTAAATTGGAAATGAAGATTAAAAAAGGCAATAACTACTTAAAGAATTGATATATAAGGAATTAGATTATAAATGTGATGATTTTAGAAAAAAGGTTATATTAAATTGATGACAAGTGTTTATGGTTTATGAAAGCACTTTCAACTACATAAGTTAATAAGCTGGATAATGTTTGTGAGGAAACATCCCTATATATAGACTACTACAATATATGAAAATATTACATGGATGATAAATATATTTTATTATTTTAATTAATAAATTTTAATTAAATGGTTATAAATTTTTGATTCTAAATCTAGAATACACTCTTATAGAAGAATAGTTATTGATGAAATAAAAATGTATATCTATATGTGTATCTAGAATTACTATTTCTATAAGAAAAATATTTTAGAATGAAATTATGATCTCAAAGGAGAAGTTATAGATGAAAAAATGATTAACAAAATAGAATGTCTATTTTGTATCATTTGAGTGTTAATAATTAGAATTAGTTTGTTATGGAAAAATATATATTGAAATTAATATGGAGAATAACTTACCAATAATGAAAGTAATGTTTCTAAAAGTAAAAATGGTGACAATATTGATAATTAGTGTTAATGTTTAGTATGAAATAATTGGTAGAGGAATATAAAAATTCACAAAGTAATTATATAAAAGTATTATTTCAAAATTTGGCATACATTACTAGATGATAAGAAGGACTAAGATGAGGTTGGATAAGTCTAATAATTGATAAAGAAAGAAGGAGAAAGTCTCTTCAGAGACATCTGATAAAATTGGAATGATACAAAGAAGATTAGCATGGCCCCTGCGCAGGGAAGACACGCACAAATCGAGAAATGGTCAAGAACGAGAAAAATAAGGTAAGAGCCTATATAATTAGTCATTGATGCTGATAGTTTTAGCTAATGTGGAAGTCTATAAGTATTAGGATATAGAAAGTGTTGATGAAAATTTAAGATGAATTTGAATTCTAGAAGATTATTCATAATAAGTATTGAGAAGGATTATATTGAATATTGGAAACTGAAGAAGAAGTGGAAGGATGATGTTGAAGACTAGAAGGGGTAAATGAAGTAGAATAAAATTTATCCAGATAATTGATAAGTCTAAAAGATTCACTATTGAAAAAGAATAACTCTGGAAAATCCATAATTATGGAAGATTCATATTGATTTGTCATAGATGTTATTTCATAAGATAATATGAAAAATATCAAAAATAAAAAGAAAAATAATAGTAAATGCAATAGAATCTTGAGATTACTGTGTATATCAAAGTACCAATGTATCATGTGTTAAGTCCTCATAATTTTTTAGATTAATTTTGAAAGTTGTGTCATATAGTGTGGATGCATTGTGTGAAGTTAGGATCATTATTTTTATACTAATAATACATTAACTAGAGTTTGGATAATGTTTTTATTCTATTGAAGAATAACTCTAGAAGATCTTGTAGACACATGGGATTAACTCAAAATATGCAAAGGCTATAACAGAGTAACCTAGGTTTTTTGGAAGGCCATACCAGTGATACAAAATAATAATTTATTAAGTTAATGAACTAATTATAATGATAATGATTATTCATTATGAAGTAAACATCAAAATTCTTAATTTTTATTCAATACAAAATTTGATTAAGTAATAAAGAAGGAAGAATGAGAATTAACTAAGAAGATTTACTATTCAATAAAAATATAAGGAATTAATAAATAATACTGACTAAGAATTAAAAGATAAGTATGTTTAATTAATAAAGTAATAAATTAAGATGAGTAATTCCAAGATTCCACATTTATATATTTCTTAAAAGTGTCATAGTCAATATAGGGTATAAAAAAGAGTGATAAATCTAAGAATAGAATAATGATATTGAGATATATTTTTATTCATCTATTGAAAATTCATTGAGTCAAGGAATAATTGAAAGTCCTGTATGCATGTTTTGGGAGATCATTTAAGTCATGGAAGGAAGGGAGATAATTGACTGTGTTATCTATATATAAAATGGTTCAAGATCATAACTAGTTTAGAATCAGAGTGGTTTTAAATAAGAGTTGTTTAAGAAGAAATAGTTGATTTTTAATATTTATAAATTTAATAAATAATATAACTTGGGGATAAATGCTTATTCTCATATGTTGGTGAAGTTATTTTTTCACTAAAATTTGAAGTCCTAATATTGAGGAAGAAGGTATATTATTGTGATTTTTTGACATCTTGGTGCATATTGAAGATCTTTTCATTATAAACTAGCGATATTTAGTATAAATAAATTATTGGGAGATATCTAACTAATGGGAAATATTTTTAGAGCTAAGGATGATATATTATCAGTTTATATTCAATTTATGATATTTTATAATCCCTTATATCTCTAATTAAATATGATTATAAAAATTACATATTCACCCACATAAGGGGTAAACCTCATAAATATGTCATTAATTTTTCTATACTTACTTTTTATCTTGAAATTAATGTGTTTTTATTGAATAATTTATACAAAATTTATTTATCCCAACAGTTGTAGAGATAAAAATTAGTAAAATAAAATTAATTTTGTGAAACATAGATCACTCTAATTCATCACCCTATTAGTATGAATATACAATACTATTGAGAATTATAAGTACTATTAGAGTGAAAGGTTCTAACTATTATTATTTTTTCCAGTTACTTTTATCTATCATATATGAAGTGCATATTTCAAGAAATTTGTGAGTTCCCTCTCAAAGTAGAAATAGAGATTATTCCTACTAAGACATTGATGAATAGGAGTAAAAAAATGCTAATAAGATGATAAAATTATCATCTATGAAGAAATATAAAGAGGATACACCGCAATTTTAAGGTAATCAAATTAAAATATTTCTTTCATGTCAATTGATAACTATCCTCCTAAAGAATCAAGTTCAAGTTATGAATAGTATATTCCTATTAAATCACTTTTTAATTTTTACTTTGAAATTTAGGAATATATGAAAAATGTAAATATTGAATTTGTTACTTTAATATTTTTGTTTATCAAGGGTTTATAGTATTATAAAACATATTTATAGTTAGAATATAATACAAAGAAAAAATTACTGGAAAGAAAGTTGCAAAAATAAAACTCTCTCATCAAACTTGTTAAATATTGTCATAAAAATAAATATTCTCATAAATTATAAATAATTTTAAATGATATATTATGATAATTAAAAAATAATAAAAATTAATAAGGAGAAGATATATTCATTAGAATAAACATAAAAAAATTATCATTGATATCAATAATTTTCAGGTGGAGATCAAGGTTTAAATAGTGATATATTTTGAATATTATTTAAAATAAATAATTAATATAGATGAATATCACATTTATAATATGAATAAATAATGTTAGGATATATTAAAATATCCTAAATGTTATATTAATACTCTAAATTTTAAATTTCATGAGGTTTAAGTCAATTTGAGAAATATGGAAGTAAACCAAGATGAATTTTCACCTGAAACTAAGAAAAGAGGTACTTCCATAGAATTTTATGATAATATTCTTGTTTTAAAATGAACTAAATATAGTTAAAATAAGGTATTAAAATCATTTAATTACATATCTATAATAATATATAATAAAAATGCAACCATTACTCCATAAAATATTATTTGTACTAATGTTGTTTCATTATCTAGTACAATTTACAACATTAATTCGAGACAGATATGGATTTTGAAAATTTATTAAAAAATAAAACATCATCAATGGAGAGTGTGGTAACTTACACTAATTTATGTTCCCTAAAATGAAATCAAAATAAGGGTTATTTAGTCTAAAAATAGAAAGGTGGTAAAGCTAGTCATATTTCTTCACAAAGGAAGAAATCAAGGTTTATTAGATATTATTAGTGCTTTGATTAGTTTGGGCACATTTATATAGATGTTTGGGATAAAATTTCAATTATTTTAAGGTAAATAAGACTTGTATTAAGGGGAAGAAAAATTTATGTTGAGATAAATCATGCTAAATTCATTTAATATATACATAATAAGGTAAATCTATACACTAAAAACGCATGTTAATATCTTGATAATTTCCATAAGAATTGAAAAAAAAGTAGTTATTGTGATTATGAGTGTTGGTTTATTACTAAAATTCATTATTCATGTATCTTTGAAATAAAAATACCATAAAAGTTGTCAAATAAAATAAATGGTGATTGTGAGTCGATATTTGGTTGTAAACAAATGAAAAGTACATAAAAATACACTCAAAAAGAATGTCGTGAAAGATGATACACTAAAGTTGATTTACTTATATTGTCAAATGAAATTTCACCTCACATATTGTTTCAAGATCTCCATGAACATTAGTTTTGATGGATGAAATTTTCAACAACAAATAAATTCAATCTAAGAACATAAGAAAAGGATTGGTTTATTGGAATAAATCTATGAATAAGATTTATAATTTCATGAGAGGTTTCTAAAAAATTTTAAATTTAAGTAATCTTGATAATTAATGTGAAAATTTAAATAAATTTTACCATAATCCAAATAATTTAATTATCATATAATCAAAAAAAATTATAGATAAAAAATAAAATGAAGGGAGCACAAAATAATGCATGTGCTTTGTAAGATGATGTGAAAAGGAAAATTCAAAATGAGGAAAAATTGAACTAAGGAATAAAACCAAGATTTATAACGAAATTTGTATTCTTAAAATCAAAGGGGGGTAATTATAAAGAGTTATCGCAAATTTAGAACTAAACTAAAAGGATTTTTGATATTGAGAAAAAAAATCTCAACCTTTTTTTATCACTAGGAAGCAAAGGAGAAACCACCTTATTCCCATATATGTTGTGTTTTTTTCAATATAGGTAATTAATGGTGGTGTATGTGTTTAATAGGAGAAATTATTATTATATTTTTTAATATTATATCATGAAGAATTGTCTATCATGGAATGATCTAAAAGAACAAGTTATTTCCTCCTCAGAACATTACAGGTTGTATTATCCATAATAAAGAAGATGGGTAGAGTTTACCCCTTGATGGGGGGTTGAGCTGAACAACTACAACATGTTTTTATCTCATGTTAATTTGAAATTATATAAAGTGATGTAATTTTTCATTAATAATATTCATCCTTGTGTTATTATATTGAATAAATATGGAATTAGTAAAAGTATCACATGGATAATGATAATAAATGTAAATTAAAGTAAAACATGTGTTTTTAAAAATATCATTCTAGAAACAAGAAATGTAAAAATATAATTCTAGAAAGTAATATAAAAGGATATTATAATTCCAAATAAATTCACTTAGAGTTAACTTATTTCCAATGATAGAAGAGGATTTGTTTCTGTAAGTGTTATGATTGAAATTATTTTATGTTTTTCACACTTTTCAAAACTTTTTTTAGATTTAATCAATTTTGATTTTCAGGAGGAGAATGTGTTGAACTGGATAAGGAAAAAAATTAACTTGAATGGGAAATAAACCTACCTTTTTTGAATTTTTTTAATGTGATTTTTGAGTTGAGTGTGACAAATAGATTCAATTTTTTCTTAAATATCCCCTGGAAGTGAGTTTTTAAGTTGGAATCACATGTTGGATTATTTATGAATTTATTGGATGTTATAGTTAATCTCTCTTATTTTATACACCGAGCTAGCAGATGAGAGCCTAATATTTCACAATTTTTTTATATAATTTCATGTATTAAATCCAAATTTTTAATTAATATTTTAGAATTAATGAAATTTTATTAGTTTTATAATAATTTAGAGTTAAATTATTTAAAGGAGTAATTTCATGATTTTTAGTGTTTTATTAATTTTAAAATTAATTTATGAAAAAATAATATACATAAAAATTAGTTTTAAAATTATGAGTAAGTGTTATAGATATGAATAAATTGGTCCCACAGAAGCCTATCTGATATAAATCAACATTATTAAGACTTATGTGTGATTAAACTATGAAATTAGATCTCACATAAGATTATCTTTCATGGGCCAGGGCCGTGTAGGAATAAATTATGTGATAATGCATTGTATGGGAATAAAAAAGATATGTTGTGTGAGATTAAAATTCCATGGATCCTGTAAGAATTATCCCACAACCAAGATATCCATGTAAGATTAAAATAACACTCATATAATATTAAACATCAATTCTAGTCGCTCATGTAAAATTAATTTACTCTATAAAATAACTATGTAGGATTAAACAAATCCACCTCAGTCATAATATACATCACATCTTCTAGAATAAAAGTGGTATTATATGATTTTAAAGTATAAAAAAATATCTTACATTAAAATTAAGGGGAACTCATGACATATTAAATTCAGGAATTTAGTGGATATATAAGAGTAACTAGGCTTATAAACACCTATGTCAGAATAATTTCTAGGAAATCTTGTGTTGAATATCACCTCCAAATAATTAAACCATTTATATTATCACGTACTCAACTCACTCCTAATCTAATCACTCCCTATGATCCAAGAATCTACTATCTAAGAATCTAATATAGATATAATTACCTTTATAAATTCATCTCAATTCATTCACCACTATGCATTATGATCACATGAGAATCATGTAACTATGTGAATTAGTGTTTAGGTATAACCTAAAAGGATCAAAGTGCGTTGTATAAGACAAATATTTTTCATAGATATGATCTAACTTTTATATACTCAACATGAAAAGAATCTTATTTCTAAAAGAATATTCTTGTATTCCTGGTTTTATCAAATTGGTAAAGTGCACACACTATCATTACACATGTTGATAATACAGGAAAAAACTTTGATTATAAATTTTGGTTTGTATAAAATCTTGATTTTATGCCTTGGGGAAGAATCAAACAGGCTTGAGAATGAATTATTTTTTCACCTAGGGATATGTGATTCATATCCCATGTACAATGGGATTATCTCCCATCACCTATAGATGTTTTTCACTCTCTTCCCTTAAGAGGGTTCAAACCCTTGGCCTTTTGGCCATGGATTTAATTTAGAATAAAAAACTCTTATTATTAAATATATAATTTTTTATTTATTTTATTTTATGATCAAGACTCTTGTAAGGTCCTAGGACTATATAGATTTTTACATTGTGTGTTTATAGAGTTTGAGGTCCTTGTAGGAATCTTGGATCAGGTTTGATGGAGTTTTGGATCTAAAATAATGAAGGAGTAGTAATTAATGGTATGGAGTGTTATTAAAAATGAAATATCATAGTTCATAGCCTAAATGGTGATTCATGGCTTGAGTAAGGGATGTTTGTAGGTTATGATCCATAATGTGAACCTTTGGTTCATGATATTAATGGATGAGGGGATGGATTTTTTAAATTTTGATCCAAAATTTAAAAAAATGAACATATCTCTCACAACTTGAATTAATCCCTATTTACTAGATCTGAGATATTCATTTTTTAGAAATTATTAATCTTAGTACATTCACATCATTAGATACTCATTCTCATTGTGAATGTGTATCAAGAAGAGTGCCTATGAATTCTATCTCCCCTCATATTTTATCAAAAAAAATTGATTTTCTTCCAACTCAGGGAGTTCATTGGTTCACATTCATGGTGTTTCAAATCCCTTTCATTTTGGATTGATCCCTGGCTTCCAGTTTTTTTTCTTTGGTGATCTAATGTGGGTTTTCCCTCTTCCTCTTTTGGTTTCTTATCCATTAATCTTTTCTTACACTCT
Source organism: Viscum album (assembly GCA_963277665.1). NCBI lineage: Eukaryota > Viridiplantae > Streptophyta > Magnoliopsida > Santalales > Viscaceae > Viscum > Viscum album. The sequence goes on along the minus strand of OY728133.1, from coordinate 607,600,398 downwards.
TTCTACCTTTCCATGCTATGGAAGTTAATATCCATTTTCTCATGGAATTATTTTGATGTTTGGTGGTGTTTTTATGGTGTGGGTCTCATAGTTTTCATCAATTACTTATGGTAAAGGTGATCGAAAATCTGTGTTGTTTTTTCGCTCTTATTTGAGGAATTTTTAAAGTATTAAGGTAGTGGATTCATTTCTTATTTTATTTTTTAGTTCAATTAAGAAGTTATCATGATTTATATGATTGGGTAATGGTGAAATTGACCTTAACAGTTATTAAACCATAATTAATGAAAAAATCGTTTTTGGTTATAGTGATTTCATGTGTATATTTTGTAGTAATGAATTACCTCTTGATTTGATATATAGAATGCTATATTTTTTTATGTTATGGTTTAGATTACTGCTATGCTTGGAAATTTAATAAAGAATGTAAATATGATAATGCTTGATGAACAAATAATTAAAGAGGCAAGTTTAATTATTATCATTGTTTCTTATATTTGATGGAATTTGAGGTGATGATTAAAGCATATTTAAATAGGTTATAATTATTGATGGTTGATTCCTTAGGTTACCTATGGTTATAACTTGTGTTAAATGAATTGTTTAATTCAATATAGAAAAAATTAGTTGTTTTATATATATATTTTTTTGGGGATGAGTGACCATGTTTTCTTATGAAGGATGAATGCATTGGTTCTACAGCCTAGATTCCCTATTAATAGTTTATTATTTCATTGTTTCCTTATGTGTTTGTTCTTAATATGGACCTTTATATGTGACATGATGTGATACTAGGATGTATAATGGTCTTGTGAGAAATAGGTGGGGATACCTAGGTTTTTGGACATATTTGGTGCCTAAGATGGCAGGATAGATAGTGATATGAATAGTGGTATTGGGGGTGGCATCAGGACTGAGGGGGTGGGTTGAATCTATTATTTCCCATTTTTTTATAGTAAATTTTTTTATGATTTCTCATTAATTAATATACTTAAAAGGTCATATGGTTGGGTTTCTCATTTCTACATTTCCTTTCCCCACTACTTGACATAATTGGGTGTGCATGGTTTATGAATCTTTTATTGTAGCTTAGAATGATTCCTATAATACCTATAATTATGTAATAGTAAAGTTTAATAATTTGAAAAATATGGTTGGAGGTTTAACAAAATGATAAAATGATGATGATTATTGAGGTATCTTGGAAGTGGTTGGGTCATGCCTGGAGGGTATGGAATTCAGTTGATAATTATGTAAAATTAATTATTCATATAAATATTTAATTAAAATTATCTTGAAATTCTTATGTGATTATAGGATATATAGTCATTAATGGTGCTAGACAAGTTTTCAAGTGATGATAGTTTTAGTTGAGGTTAATGTTAGGTAGTTTTCAATTGTGTGGTTTGTGATTTATAAATATATATATATATATATATATATATATATATATATATATATATATTCTTATATCATGTAATTTCATATTCAACCCCACCCATGTCAGTAGGGAAACCAACACCTAGTGAAATCTAGAGGGAAATTTCCTAGCATCGAGTTTGGTGTGTAATGGAAAGCTAACTACCCCATCTCTCCCCGCTCTCTTATCCTAGTAGTTTTATTTGTTAGTTTTCATAGTAGTTACTTTACCATATATATTTGTATAAGGATATAATGACTTGTGGTTATTTTCATGCACATGTACCTTCAGATATAGTATACTAAGGATTATTATATGCATATTGTGTATGATCTATAATAGATTAAGGTATTAACACAATGTATGGTATGTGGTGGTTCCCATTAAACAAATAAATTACTATCTAGATGTGGTGATGTCAATGAAATTATTATATGAATGAGATGTGGGTTATTATATAGTTTAATTTAACATATGTGGCTTATTTAGAGAGAGTTGGATTGGTATGAGTGATGTTGGGGAAGAGGGGAAAAAAAGTGGGGAACTGGTGGTGGGGTACCTTTAATTTTATTATTATAATGGATATTATAGTATTATTTTATGTGATGATTAGTGAGATAGACATAGTTAGGCTATTAATTTTAGCATACCTTCTTATGTGGTGAGTTTATTTAATTTCTTATTTAATACGCTTTAATATGATTTATTTATCTTTTTCATGAGAGGATATAAGGAGGATCCTACAAAGTGTGCCTATCATGCTCACCCTATATTTTTATAAAAAAAATAGGTCTGAAGGAGTTGTTTGGTTATTAGGTTTTACATTTATATTTTGTTGAGTTATTCAGGATCTATTTGTTTGTTGAGGATTTCTTTTAGTACTTGTAGTTTCTTTGCAGCTATTCTAGTTGTATAAAATTACATTATTATATTAGGATCTATTATTTATTTTGAGAAATAGTTTTTTGGTGGTATCACATTATCTCTCATCCTATTATTCTTATTATAGGGTAATTCCTCCCATTTTTGTGTGTTATATACCCTCATTTCTAGTCACTAACACATGGCCTACTGGAGTTGGGTTTGTATGTCGTTATCTCTCTTCCCTCATTCCTATCCTATGAGGGGTTCCTTTAGTGGGATAGGGTTGTGAAAATTACATCCTTACTCACTCACCACTATGATCTATTATTCTCTATGTTTATGGAGCAGTTAACCCAATGGTGTTATCCTTGGGGGAGGTTTAAGGATTTATCAAATATCCATTTTTAAATTTTGTAAGTTTTTCTTATATTTTTTTATTTTTTAGTGGGAGTGAGAAGTATTTATGAGTTATTTTACCATATTAATTTTTCATTTCATGTAGTTTCATTATTACACATACCAAATATATTCTCCCTCCCTTCTCTCATTCCACACTTCATGTAGTGGAGTTGTGTGGATTTGGGAAGGAATAGTGTATGGTGCGACTGGGAGGGAAATGGTTTTAGGCCTTGTATGAGGTGTGTAATAATTTTACACTATAGATGATGTAGGATCAATGTGTTTAGGAGGTCTCCAATTCATGTTTAGTTACATAATCTAATTTGGGAAAGGTAATTCATGAATGGTATTAATTGAATTAACAAATCCCATTGCACATACAAAAATAGATAATAAATGAGTGCTTGGTTGAACCTTAAGATCACTTAACTTTCCTGTTAACATTTATTTTAATTTTTATTTAGTTTTATTATTTTCCAAATCCCTATTTCTCCCTTCACATTATTTGTTTATTCCAATATTAATAAAAAAATAAAGAAATAGATATTAAGTAGAGAATATAGTGAAACTTTCTAGTGTAGATATTCAAGAAACAAACTCATAGTCATCTCTTTAGATATATTCATGGGGTATTAAAATTATAATTGATGGATAGAACTCCTCAACAAGGTTTCTATACTATCAATTTTAGTTTCATTTTTGAGGAGTCTCATTAGGAAGGTATACATAATTCATATAGTAAATAATTTGTTCCCTCCTTTTCTTGATTTTGTAAATTATTTTCTTTCATGTTCTTTCTCTTCTATTTATCTTTAATTTAATAAAATGGAATAAATTAATTTTGATACCATTCATCAATAATGGATTCACAATTATATTCATAGTTTATGAGTTGTGAAAAGTCACTATAAAGGTCAGGGATTCACACATTTCCCAATAATTTTGAATTAACCACTCCCTATTCCCATAGGAATCTAAATGGAAATATCAATGGCCTCAGTACCCATAAAATAACAAGGTGTACACTATTTTATGGGTTTATGATTTATACTACCATAATTTATTGATTCAATATAAAATTAAAAGTAACTCATTCCAATAAGAAGGATATTAACAATACCTGAGGAAGTGAATAGGTTATACACTAGTAACTTATTCTGAGACCAATAGTTTAATGATAGAAATCCTAGATGAGATAATTAAAGGATGTGATGGAAATTATAGACAACACTCTATAGTCATATTTTAATTAAGTACCTAAAAAAGAAGAAAAATATCAATAACTTTACATATACTTTTCTGAAGAATATATTGAAGAAATGTAAGGAGTATAAAAATATCCTTCTCTCCCATATATCTAAAAATTCATTCCTTTTTTATTCTAAAAACATCTAGAGATCCTATAAAAGGTATTTTAACATTATATATATTCTAATTCATTCAAATTTTCATCACTTCAAATATAATCTAACTCTCTCTATGTTGATATTTTAGATTCATCCAAGTCATCCTTAACCTCAAAACGTGATGAACATGTAGAAAATCCCATCATAGAAGAAAGGGTGGACCTAGAAACTGATATCATGGGACCTATAGTTAAGAAAATAATCCCTCGATATAAACCAAACATTATACATAGGGAGATAAAATAGCACACAAGGATCACCCCTCATCCCCCCCCCCCAACTTTACTTCCCTTTCTTTATATACTTGTGGGATAAGATGTTTTTATTTGTTTTTTGGGTAATCTAAAACCCATGTCAACTCTTGGAAATTGTTAAATATAATATTCAGTTATTAGCAACACATAAACTCCATCCACAATTGGATTTGGGTTGATCAATCAATTTTCCGGTTATATGTAGTAGAAACACAACACCGCTTGGGGGATGGACCAAGGCTCTTTTCTCTCTCTATTTTTTATTTTATTAATTTTTTATTTTTTTAAAAAATATATTATTTATTTATTTTTTCTTTTATGTTCTAAATAAAATCAATAAGGATACTAGATCATGTCCTAAAAAATAAGTAGGTGGTATCTTTCCTTCTCATTTTACTTGTATTATTCTATCTCTCATTACATAATCTTAAATGATGGGTAGAAAAATATAAGTGTTGGGGAAAAATTTATTTTTCTTTTCGGAATTTTCATATTGTTTGTTTTTTGTGTTTTTAGGAACTTTTATCTTAAATAAATATTCAAATCATTTTTTATACTTGAGTTGATTTTTTTAATTTGTTTATGTTTTTTAAGAAATAGTTTTCAAATTATTATTCATATGAAACATTTTTGCATGAATTTTATTTTAAAACATTTTTATGAGTTTTAATAATATTTTAAACCATTTACCATGTGTATTGATCTAAAAAAATTTCCAAATCCAAAGAGGTATTCTTAACAAATTTGAAATCATCTCTTAAATTCCCTCACTTTCTTGATTGAAACTTATATTTTGTTTATAAATTAGAACTGTTAATTTTTCTCTTTCAATTCATTGGATTTCATGAAATATTATATAAATTATTTATTTGATACTTTATCTATTCCAAATTATCCTTGAAACTACCTTTATATAAACTCTAGTTTAGCCTTTATAGTCTATAAATTTATTTCTAGGTTTAATCCATATTTAAACCTATATTTTACCTTACCAACCCTTCACTCTTAATATTTTTCATGATTATTTCAGATTTGAGTTTAGGATAAGATTTAATTTGTTTACATTATGAGGCATTACATGTTATGGGAAATATGGGGTGGGGTTATCATTTTTACCCTTTAAAAAATAGGTATGATTCATATTTATTACTTTAATTTTTCAATTATTTCTCCTTGAATATATATATATATATAAGATAAAATGTATATAAAAAAATATTACATGTGAAAAATAAAATAAAATAAAATAATTGATTAAATTAAATTAAAAATAAAAGTAAAAAAGGATGATGACAATTAAATTTCATTCAGTATGCTACATTTTTTACTCATGAACCACAAAAAATAGTGTTTTATGGGATTCATTTATAGGAAAATTGAGTGGGGAATTTTCCATGGAAATTACTTGAATATTTATACATTGTAATTAATATTTTTTTCACCTCCTTTTTTCAAACATTAAATTTTAAATAATTGCTTCAAATCACCCTAATCCACTAAGGAAACCTTAAAAGTCTTCATGATTAAATACATTTTCAAACCTCAAAGTGTATATAAATTCAAATTTATACAATCATATAATAAGAATTAATTTTCTATGTTTGATCATAACTCCATCTAAATATTTTATTGAGTCAGAGTAACATGAACTTTAATGTGAGGTAGATTATGATTGGTCCACGAATGGATTCTTAATGTTAAAAAAAATTAAATATTATATGAGTAAATAATAACAGAATGTTTTTATAAAAGAGAGATGAAAATTTTCATTCTATAAGAATGATTGGGTGAGTTTTTAATTTCTAAATTTATGTGAATTTTGATTTTGGAAATAGAATTTTTTCTAATAATGAAAACAAATAAGTGTGCATAAGTGATAGGAATGTAATCTTACATAAATTATTATTTAATTTCATGTATTAAATCACCATATTAAAATTAATATTAGTAAATTAATCTCCATTTATTTTTTTAGAATAATTTAGAGTTAAATTTTTAAAAGTATTAATTTAATGATTTTTATTTTTTATTTCTTGTATATTTAATATTGGAACAAAACCTACATGTAAAATTGGTTTTTAAATGATAACAGGTTTTTCAAATATGTAAAATGAATTTTTGGTGGATCGTGTATGAATAAATTGGGTTCCTAAGAATTTGTGTCATATTAATCCACATTTTAAAACTTTCTTGTAATTAAATAGTGAAATTATAGCTCATGTAGATTAACTTTCAGATGATAGGGCTACATAAGAATAAATTTTATGATAATTTTTTTCATGGGAATAATAGATATATACTGTGTGAGATTAAAATTCCATGGGTTGTGTAAGAATCATCAAGTGACCAAGAGAAACACATAAAATTAAAATTTTTCTCATGTAAGATTAAATATTTTTTATTTTCACTCGTGTATTATTACTTCCCCCAGATTAATCATTATAAAGGAGTATATAAGTCTTACCACATTATAATAGATGTTTATTGCATCAGATTAACAGTTATTCCATGTGATATTAAAACACAAAAATAAAATCTTTTTATAGAATAAAATTTCACTCACATCATATTAAACATATGAATTTATTGGCTATATATGAGTAATCTGGTCTCATAATTCTCATTTTGGAATAATTTCTAAAAAATTATATGTGTAATATCACATCTAAATTATTAAACTATTGTTATTATTACTCCCACCACTCACTCTCGATCCATTTGTTTCTTATGATCCAAGAAGTAATTATTTGTGAATATAACAAAAGAAGTGTTGTCTTCATAAATATATCTATATAAATGCATCTCTATAAAATTCAATCAAATGAGAATCATGAAACTATGAAAACTGGTGTTTTGGTATCACTAATAAGATGAAAAAACTTCTTATAATATTAATAGAGATCATGGGTATGATCTAAGTTTCATGTTCTTGACATGAAAATTATCTCCTAAATTAAATAATACTCTAATATTTCTAGTTTTTCAAATCAATAAAGTGCACAAATTGCCATTCTATTTGTTGATCAACCATGAAAAAAATTTATAGGAGATCAATGTTCATTTAAAACCTTGATCTAAGACCCTGGAGAACAATTTAGAAGTCTTACACATGGAATAATCTACTCTCCCAGGGCTACATGGTCCATACCCCCTTTCACAATGATTTTCTATCCCCCCCCCCATTGATTATAAATGCACCCTACCCATCTCTTGAGAAGGATTCAAATATATGAACCATTAGCCATATCTTTGTTTTAGCATAATAATTTTTTATTTTCTTTTCTTATAAAATTTAATAGATATATATTGTATTTATTTTTTATTATGATTAAATACTTCTCACCATTCCATTATAAACTATTATATTCATGGTAATGGAGTAGTTAACCCGGTATTCTAATCCCCATGGGAGGTTCAAGGCATTATAAAATCCCCATTTTTAAATTAAGTATGTTTTTCTTCTATTCATTAATGTTTTAATGGGAGTTAATATATTTGGTGTGGTGGTTTCCCATAATCATTTTTCTTTTTCTATAAATTCATTCTTATCCCTTAAAAATATATTCTCCCCCCTTCTATCAGCCCACACTTCATACAATAAAGATGTATAGAATGGGGGGATGAACATTATATAGTGGGATTGGGTGGGAAATGGTTTCATGCCTTGTTTAGGGAATATAATAATTTTTTACTATGGTATAGGTGTGATAGATATGTATATGAGGTCTATAATTCATGTTTATCTCCATTATCTAAGTAGGGAAATTTAATTCATGAATGTATTGATTCAATTTTAAAATGGATTTTAAAAATTAAAAATGGATAATGGAGGAGTGATTGTTGGAACTTTAAGTTCACTTCCCTTTCATGATAACATTAATTTTCATTTCTCATTGGTTTAATTATTTTACACCCCCCCCCCCCCCCACTCTCACTTAACATTCTTTATTTTTTCAATATTAATAAAAAATAAATAATATTAATAAGTGAATATAGTGAAACTTTTTATTGTGCCACTTTAAGATATAAACACATGGTCAAATGCCTAGTTTTATTCATGGGGGATTAAAAATTCTAATTAATATAAAAATCTCTTAGACAGTGTTTTTATCCCATCACTATCTCATATATATTTAGATTTGATTAATTTAGGGAATGTTTTTTTAATAAAAGTGATTGAATACTTCTCTCAATGCATTAAAGTTTTAATTTTCCTAAGGTTTGAATATAAAGTTTCATTCATGATTAAATAATGTGATGGGTTTTAAAATAACTTACTCTTGATATTTTATATTTATTGTTAATAATAGGGAGATAAAAGGATAATTATTGAGAACATATTGACTTTTACTTATCTAAGGTATTAAAGGGTATTGGCAACAAATCCAAAGGGGTGGATTGGAGAGCCCAATGAATTGTGATGATGATGATTGTATTTTTTATTAATAAAAAATGATGTAAATATGTGTTAGGTGTTGATATAAGACTCAATAAATTAAGATATTAAAGAACCCCATGATCAATGAAGTATTTCATGGAAATAAGAGATTGAAGATATTGCTGGTTTGAGACACACTTAGAGTTCCCATATTTTCTTCCATTATGTATGCTTGTAAAGATACATTCATGAATTGAAGATCTATTCTGATTATGGAAATGAATATTTATAAAGGGAAGAAGATTTTACTTAAAATCTTAATAAATCAGAACATATATTATAAATTTTATGATTATAGATATATACTAAATCAATGAAAAGTGTTAATGGTTAAAGAATTCATATAAAACTACATATATTGATAAAAGTAAATGGGATAATTGATTTTTTTGATAATCCATACTTGTATATATACTACTACAACATATGAGAACATTACGTGGAGGATAAAAATGTCTGATTATTTGAATTAAGAAATCTAAAGTAGTTATACATTATAGAAGCTGAATATATAATATACTCTAACATAATAGGAATCGTGGATATAAGCATATGTATATAAGTATTTGTATCTATAAGAACTATTTTTAGACGATAAATATTTTAGAATGATATTATTATCCCAAAATAGTAGTTTCAGATGAAGACTTGAGGAACCTAATGGAAGGTTCAGTCAGTATCATTCAATTATCTAGAATCAGAATCATATTTTTAGATTAATATATAATAAAGTTGATAAGTAAAATAACTTACTAATTTTGTAAGTAATGTCTCTAAAATAAAATTGGGGAGAATATTGATAATGAATATTGATTCTTAGAATGATATAATTGATTGACATATATATAAATTCACAAAAAAAATTCTAGAAAAGTATTATTTTGGAATATAACTTGTGATACCAATTTATGATCATGCCTAAGATAAGGTTATAGAAGTATAATAATAAAAAAATATAATAAAACAAAATGAGTATGATATTAATAGAAGAAATCATTTATGATGATATTTTTAGATGATGTAAACATTTGGAAGTATTGGGATGTGGAAGGATGTGATAATTGTTCTATAAGAAGTTAAATTTTGTATAATGATTCATAATAATTATTGAGAATGTTGTTTCATAAAAATAAAATTGGAAGTATAACTATAAGGATGATTTTTTATATTTAAAGTTTATACAAAAGTATAAGGATAATGTTGAAGACTATAATCGATATCATAAGTGGAAGTATCATGATCTGGATAATTGATAATTCAATAAGATTTATCAATGTGAAAGAGTAACTCTAGAATATGTAAAGTTATGGAAGATACAAATTTAGTTAAACCAAAGGATGGGTCATAAGATAATATGAAAAAAGTATATAAGTTTAATTATAATCCTAGTAAGTGTGGAAGAAGTATAATATTACATTGTGTATGAAAGTACCAATATATCATGACTTGATTCCTCATAGTACATTATAAATAAATATCATAAGATATGTTTCACAGTAAGGATGTGTTTAATGAAGTTTAGATGATGTATTGTAGAAACATAAGTCATTTTATATAGTTTGGATAATGGTTTTATACTATGTGATAATAAATCTTGGGGATCTCAAAGATATATAGAATTAACTTAGAATAAATTAAGGCTATTAAAAAGTAACCTCAGGTTTTTATAAGGTCAACCTAATGATATAGAGGAATAATTTATTGAGTTTATAAATTAATTATGATGATTTTGAGCTATTATTTATGAATTAAATATCATGATTCTTAATCCATGATTAAAACCAAAATTTAAGTGATAAAGAAGGAAGATTGATAATTTAGTAATAATATTTCTTGAATAAGAGAAATTTTAAGGAAGAGATAAATATTATTGGATATAAATTTAATGATAAGTAAATATGAGTTATAAATATAGGAATTAAAAATGAAAAATTATTAAATATTTTGTTTCTACATTTCATGAAAGTTTCATACACAACATCAGGTAAAAAATAAAGAGAACTAAGTTAAATAAGAGACTGATGAAACTAATAGAGAACAGTCTATATCTACCAAAAATTCATTAAGTCAAGGAAGAAGTGGGATCCCACCTGTATGTTCTAGAATAATATTTTATTATAGGAAGGAATTGAAATAAGTGACCTATATATTATGTATATAAAAAGATTCAGAATAATATCTAATTCAAAATAAGTGACAATTTGAATGTGGATTGGTTCATAATTAGAGTTAATTCTTAAGAAATAATTGATTATGAAAATTCATGGAGTTGAGGAAGAAGACAACTTGAAGATGATTTATTATTATTGTGTTTTTAATTCTAAATATTTAGAAAAAAAGGCATAAGTTCATACTATTGAATTTTTTCATTGACTAGAAGTCAAAGTCCTACTATTTAGGAAAAATAATTTCTATTGTAATTTTGTGACATCTTGGAACATATTGAATATATTTTTCATTATTGGGGATTGAAGGTCCATTGTAAATTGTTGGGAGTCAGTAAAAGAACCTCTTGGAATAAAAATAACTATTGAGGAATAATTTTTGGGGTTAAGGATGATATATTCCCTATTTTTATTCAATTTATGATATTCTTCAAGAACTTGTGTATCTGACTCTACCTAAAAACTACAAGGACATAGTAACCAACATCAAGATTAAACCTTTTAAAAATATTGTGTGTTGTGTTATATTTATTTTATATCTTACATGTGGTTAATTTTAGTAAAATTATTCATATGATATCCATTCATCCAAATATTTTTAGGGGTTTTTGCTAATTAAGGTAAAATAATTCAATAAAGCATTGATCACACTCCCCCCAGTGTAACCGTGACATCCTATTATTCATTACATGGTATTTTAGGCTCAATGTAGTTATAACTTTTATATATTCAATAAAAAATGGAATGTTATTAATTATATAATTTTATGATGGTGACTTGATTAATTTATTTGTTTCTTAATCATTTTATAATAGATATTAGGTGACAAATTTTCCTCAAGATGGGTTCATTGTCTAGTGATTGAGTGATGTTGTGATTTGAAATTTCTATATTAATAAAAATATTTTACCATCACCAAGGTATGAAATTTGGTGAAACTATAATAGTTTGAAGAGAATAATTAGTTAAACTTAAACCATGTTGGTGATACTTGAGTTGGAGATGTGGGAAATCAAGGTTAAGTTGTGTGTATTTGTGTGTGTCAGTGTTCACACACACATGTGTGTGTGTGTGAGAGAGAGAGTGTGGTTTTTGGTTTTATATATCATTAGTTTTTTTATTAGTGGGATGATGTATACTTTAGATGGATTGTATGATATTTTATTGTTTTGGATATTATATGTGTTGAGGATATAACAGCCTAGAACCCACACACCCAGATCCACTGCTAAAATCATAAAATTTACATTTTAAATTTTGAATCTAATAATTGTGCTCTGATTTTTTTCCATCCAAACCTTACAATATAAAAATATAAACTTGGATTTCTTATATCCTAAAGTTCCTTTTAGTTTTATATTTTTAGAGAATTAGGATGAAATCATACATAAACAAATCATATGTTTTTAAATGATAATTTCTCACACTTCACTCAACTTTTATTTTTTACATTAATACATCATCATCATCATAATCATATATATAAAATAAATTCTATAAGTGACTCATTCAACCTCATTATTTATAACCTAGGGAAAATAAAACATAATAAGGGTGATCTTAAATGATTAGTAAGGGAAAACATAAGTATTGAAAAATGAGTGTCAGTAGTGAGCATAAGAAGAGTATATGGGTATGATGGCATAATGAAAGTGAATGATCATAAAATAATAAAATTCTTAACCATAAATACCTAGATCATAAAACATAAAAACATGAAATAAGGCTTTAATAAAGGAAATATTCATAAGAATCCATAATCATGAGCCAAGTGATATCAATCTTGATCAAATGAAACATCATAAACCCATAGAAAAAATGGATAAAACATATTGGTATCTTGGAACATCATATAATAAAACCCCTAAAGAACCCTTAAAAATTGGAATAACCATATGGAAAAATTCAAATAAAATTATATTGATAATATAATCATTACACAATACATTGTATTTCTATTTGATCATACACATTGTTCAAGCTATAACAGGATCACCTGGCACTACATGAGCGCACACATCATATATAATGTCCAAGAACTAAAACATGACTAAAATACAAATGAATTTCATTTGATCATAATACACATAAAAACCCATCATTATTCTTTCATAATCTGATTAATCCATAAAAAAGAAATGGGTTTCATGTTAATCATTATTTACCTATTAAAATGAAACGGGTTTCATGAAAATCTATTTGAAAAATTATTAACCCATGTAAAATCAAAGGGTTCTATAACAATATATTTGAAACATAATTAACCCATGGAGAATAAATAGGTTCTATAACAATCTCTTTGAAACATGGTTAGTCAGTGGAAAAGAAATGAATTCCATAACAATCATATTGAAATAATCTTAATTCATCCAGAAAAAAGAATGAGGATAGTATCATTAAAAATATCCCCATTAGATCATAATTAAGATCAAGGGTTATTTACTTTGATTAATTTAAATACCATTAAAATATCATTAAAAATATTATTGAGGAAAATATCCTTTTCATTTTAAAAATTCTTTTTAAAGCATTAAATGTTTTGAAAATATGTTTCTTTGAAAGTAATTTTTAAAAACTAATCACTTCAATAATATTAAGAAAAAAATCATTAAAAATATACTCTTAAAATTTAAAATTAATATTCAAATAAATGACAATCATGTTGGAGGATAATTCTATACATTCTTTAAAAACAATCCATTTTCATGGTAAAAAGGTTCAAAAAGTGTCTTATTCGAAAAGAGACAAAAAGATTATTTTTGAAAAAAAAAATTATAAAAACACAAAATGAGTAAAAATTTAATTATTACATAATTTTAAAAATGGTAAACACATTGCTAAAAACATTTTTATAAAGTGAGTTTTTGGATGAAAACAGATTTCCGATCAAAGAGAGAAATATAGTCAAATTTTATTAAAAACATTTTTATGAACAATTTTAAGTACCAAAGAGTAGGAAAATGGTACTATATCTTATAAATATCATGAATAACTATAAGATAATAAAATTCATGTGTTTATTGAGATATTTTTCATAATATAACATCATTATAAGCATAATCATAAATAATATCTATAAATTATGAGATTGTAACATAAAAACTCTTACCACTTCGGTATCTTTTATCACGAACCAAATCTGGTCACCGCCAAAACCGACACCAAACCCAGCTTGTGACATGACCCGAAGGGCGTTCCCTATCCCCACGGGCTGGCATAAGTGCCCGGGTATCATTAATTTAGGTTTGGGAATGATTTACCCGAGTACGAAATCATAAAACATTAAAAACAATACATAATATAAATCTGAAATTTTTGAGTCAAACAATACTTAAGTAAAAACCAGAACTGAGTACATTGGTTTAAAGATAATACAAGTGGTCTAAATAACAATAATTATATCATCAAGACATCCCCAAGGACTCCACACGACTAAGGTTCATCGCCCCCAAGATATCTCCACAACTCCGCACCAAGGATGGGAACTAACACCATGAACCGCCATCACCCTTAGCCTTTCCTTTACCTAAATCAAACATAACCAAGTCTACTTACACCAAAGGGGTGTAAGTAGGGTGTGAGCCTAAGCGCAGTAGGATACCACCCAATTATTCCAATGAGTAATAAATACAATGTGAAAAAGAAAGCAGTTTTCAAACACAAGGAAAAGTAGTGTTAAAATTTCAAGAAATGAAACCTCTAATTGAAAATAGTTTTCAATCCAAAATTTTCATAATATTAACACATTAAAATAGAAATGTTAGATACTCTAATTTACTTCCAAACACACCCTAAGACATGGTTAAATACTACAAATCCAATGATCAACAACATTGGGAACACCCCTAGGAACTAGGTTGTCTTGGGCCCTATGTACCTCGTACCTCGGTGTAAAGTAATCATAGCAAAATCATTTCTCATGCAGGATCCACTAGTAGGGAACATACCCATAAGCTAGTGGTCCCCAATAATCATCCACATAGTTTAGTTAGAGTTGTATTTATCCAAATTCTATGTGAAACAGGGAAAAAACCCATCCGGTCCACTAGCTGTACTAGTACAAATCCGCCCCACCTAGGTACCCGGGCTTCCTCTTTTGTGCTCAATCAATTTCAGCATGCAACATAAATAAATTTTCATATAAAATACCATTACCGGTCAAACACAACCAATAAATACTGGAAAGATGATCTTTCCCAACACTTCTATACCAATGGTTTGTAAAAACCGTTGGTATAGGTACCATTTGCCAACGGTTTGGCCAAACCGTTGGGAAAGCCATAGATTTTCCCACCTTTCCCAACGGTTTGGAAAACCGTTGGGAAAGGGTGTGTTTTGAGCCTCTTTCCCAACGGTTCACCAAAACCGTTGGGAAATAGTGACCTTTCCCAACGGTTCACAAAAACCGTTGGGAAAGGTGGGCCAAAATCCAACCTTCGACCTAAAAAATTCAACCCACCCCTAACCTATCCCAACGGTTTTGAAAACCGTTGGGATAGGTTCTTTGATTTTTTTTCCAGATCTACTACCCGAGAACATTATATAAATCAAAATTTTATATAATTATGATAATACATATATATATTTATGAAATTATGTTTACAAAAGTTATGTTAGCTTAGTGGTTAAGTCGTTCGATTATAAATAGGGGGTTCTGGGATCAAATCCCACCGAATGTTTTTTTTTGAAATACATATACCAACGGTTTTATAACCGTTGGTATAGATATTCATATTACTTATACCAACAGTTTTCAAAACCGTTGGGACAGGTCTATACCAAAGGTTTTGGGAAAACCGTTGGTATAGACCTATTGTCACGGCTTACTTTCCAATGGTCCTCCAAACCGTTGGTATAGCCTATACCAACGGTTTGGGGGCCTATTCCAACGGTTCCAAACCGTTGGAATAGGGTATTTTTCCAGTAGTGAATACTGTAGATATCACATTTTATACCACTTAAAACACGCAACAAAATGCTTAGATTTTTCATAAAACAATTCCTCAAAATCTCGTAGTGTTTCAGACACAAAAATCCTTATAAACCTCACTTTCATACTATGTGCACATATTTAAGTTTCCAAAACATAAAGGTAATCCTACTACATTTAAGTGAAAACAAAAAAAATCATTTTTAGGGCAACCCCATATGGTTCAAGAAACGACATCATTGCAAAATCTTCATTTTTACACAACACAACTCTTAGAATTTCATGTGGTTCACAAACACCATTAAAACCAGATTTTTCAGCAATAAACACAAGGGAAAATCATTAAAAACAGTATTTTTATCCCTATTATAGTTCAATAAAATCAACTAGTTACTTATAGGGTAGCCTCAATTATTTATAAAACATTTCTATGAAAAACCCCCAATTTCACATGAAATTGGCATTTAGGATTCATTTTAAATAAAAACACCACTAAAACTATATTTTTCAGAAATAATAAAATTGAATAAGCATGAAAATACCATAAAAATAGTTTCCAATTCACAATGATTTCATACACAGTGGAATCACCTACCAAAACCAAGGAAACCCTTGAATCCTTTGTGCGAAAACTCAAACGCACCACCGCCGCACATCAAGGTAGGTAAACCAGACCTAAAACCAAAATTTCATACCATGAAACACAAGATAAAACCCTAATTTTTAAAACCTACTTCCTGTACATTAGTAACCTCAATGATAATGAAATAAACACTAAGTAAATTGGATGTAACCCTAAACAAATTGAAAGAAGAAAGGAGGAGAACAACTTACTTAAAATATCTTGTAGAAATTTCCCCCAAAAATACCAGTATCTTATTTTAAAAATACTCAAACCTTCAAGTGAGGTTCAAACAATGATAGTTAGATCATTTAGGAATTTTAATGTGGAAAATGAGTAAGAATCGAAGGAGTTATGAAGGAAACAAATTACCTTTATAAATCTTCCCTAAATTTGAGTTCTTCAGAAGTTTCGACATAAACCGCGATGAAACTGAGCTGAAAAGAGTGTGGGAGGATATTGGATGCTCGTCTGGGTTCAAGGGGCGTGTTTGGGGCATGGAACCACTGAAAACCCCTTAAAAATGAATAAGTTATTAATTAATCAAATTTTATTTTTAAAACTGGAATTGGGCTTTCGGGCAGGACCAATCCCTTAAATAAAAACCCATATACACCTTGGTTATGGATTTCCAAAGGCTCCAAATTTTAATTGCGGAGTTAATATATCAGGGGAGGACATTTAGGAGTTTTAATGAGTGAAAAATATTAAAAAATGAATAAGTTATAAAAGAAACAAAATTTATTTGTTAAATCTGGAATTGGGCTCACGGTTTGGCCCAATTCATGAAAACTCACATATTCTCCATAAAAACTTTGGAAACCCCCCAAAACAAATCATTAATGGAAATTAAAATTAAAATACATTTAAAATAATCTTTGTATGTAAAAATTATTCCCACCATGAAAACTTTCCGCCCCGGAAAGTCACAGTAAGGCCAAAGCAACAACCAAACTCAACTGAGAAACCAAGAGGTACTCTCTTGCCAGGTTTCTCTCCCAAAGGCCATAACACCTTCAGTGATCAATGAAGGAAGGAATACTCTCACAAACTTGACTTACACCACTTTCTGGAAAGAATCAAGCACATTCAGGCTTTATACCAAATGAAAACTCCTTAAACACAATCTGAACAACACTCAATCAATTTACCCAAATAAACAACAACATCAAACAAGGTTACACTTTCCCTACTATAACTAAATAATTGGTCACTCTCCAATATCAATGTTTACCAAAGTAAGATGTATCTAGTTAGATATCTACAAATGATAATACCTACTTCCCATAAAAAACCAAGGAAAAATATGAGTTACTCGTATGAAGAGACACTAATGGGCTCCCCACCGTAAGAGACAACTTAAATTTTTTTTTCCTGAGACAGAATCAAGACACTAATAGGGGGAGGCCCAAACAGACTCCTTAGTAAAAGGGGTATACATAAATTATAAATTTACAAAATAATATACATGATACCCACAGTGGTTCTTCCCACCACAAGAACCAACCATCTTAACAGACCGGCGTGGGCCGACACGAAAAGACCCCAAAATTAAGGAGTTGGGATGGTCGCACGGTTAGTCTGCACAGTTTGGAAAACTGTGCGATACTATGTGGATCCTTATATCTACATGGTTATTTTTTTGTTCATGGTTAGAACAAACCATGTGAAAATCGTGTGCTCAACTTGTCTAGCCAAATTTCCAACCATTCTCCAAAGACTCAATGGAAACCAAAAGGGGAGGGAATAACATTGTGTGATGACATGGGTACAAGACCCTCCACCTATTTCCACCAAATGGGAACAATAGAAGAAATATGATGACACCATAGGTTTAAACTTTTCCTATCTTTCATACTGAGGATAGGACTTTGTACAAGTGTTTAAACGACACTGGTGTTTCCCCTGACTACGTGTCAGCTTCTCTCCGGGACCTATGGCTGGAGCTCAAAATATTGAAGCATCTTCGGCCACGCAGTTAGGCTGTTGAAACCCCTATGTGGAACTTCTTATTTCAGTGCCACAAACAACTAAACCGCATACCCTGATGGGTTTATCAAGACATAACACACTCCATAACCCACTTTACCAAAACCAGACATTTCATTTAAACAAGGGATCAGAAGATGCACACACATCGCACCTTGTTTCTTTGGGTGAGAAACAACAGAAGGGAAAGACACGTACAAACACCTTCCTCTAAGATAGAGGATTTGATGTTTCTCCCAAGGGAGAAATAATCCCAACATAACATAGAACCTTATAGGATTGTGTGACCTTCACCTTTATGGTCAAAAGAGCACACAACATCACAATGTGTCACCGAACATGACCCTTGTGGTTGATAGAAACAATACATGGAACGTGACCATATTCAAAGTCCCTAAACAACAGATGATTCCAAAAAGTGGACACAATATCCTATCATGACCGAAATCTCAAAATTGGTGGTTTAATAATAACTCTTTCTTAAAAGAAACTATAATGAACCCAGAGGCCCTCTTAGACACCATCAAGACACTCATCTGTACTAACAATGAAAGAACACTCCCACATTTGATGAATCAGGAAACTTAAGAAACTAAGGTCTCTTTCAACCTTCCACAAGCACTATCCCACTACAAGAGGATCCACAAATCAGTGAAATGAATGGGTGTAGACTCAATAAAAAAAATGTTCGATAAAATATTCTTTATATTGATCAACTAGAGGATTTTCCAATGGAAAAACAAAATGGGTTGCACTTCAGTTGTGCATTAACCCTTAATGGGGGCATACCTTATCCAATGAGAGAACCCAAGGACCCAACCAAGCTGGTCCATTGGTCAAAACATGCCACAAACCATATCTAAACACATGAAGGGAACCACCGTAAAGGCATCCCAAAATTTTTTTTCAAAAGAGATCACTAACCGTCCCTACAACACAGCTTACTGACCAAACACAAACCCAAAACACAGTTCAAACAGAAGGGGTTCTTGAACTCAAAACATCCCACAACAACAACATTTTCAAAAACCCATAATACAAACCATACCAAACTATTCATCAAGACATCATGTTTTTATTTAAAACCAATTCTTTGAAAACAAACGGTTTAGCAGTAAGCGTATCCACCAATGGTACCCCATGGGCCTCACACATGCATGTTTTTGTGCCACACCGGGTACCCTCCTCATATCCATACCAGAACTCATCTAGTCATGTCATCAACCATCCATCATCCCATATAACCCCATGCATGTGGTTGCTCACTAAAATACCAATGGTTAAAACAAAAATTCGTTCCACTTTTCAAAACCAAAACAGTCAACCAACACATCCTTTTTTCTCAAAACTGCTAACAATGAGATCAAAATCCCAATTCACATCTTACAAAACATTTCATAAGGACACAACCATTTATAAAATAATCCATAATTCAATAAAAACACTTTTGAAAACAAACTTCAATATGGTTCCGGCTTTCAAAAGAGGTGTAAGCATACTATTTTCCATTTCAAAACAATTCTAAAAATTTAGTTCCACCATTTCATAAATCAAAACATTCCATATTTATTTGAAAATCATTTCACAAAAACTTTACACTTCTTAAAACCAAGTCATTTTAAAACCAAAGTTCCAAGATTTCAAAACTAAAGAACACAAGACAATGCGAGAGGAAACAAGTTTCAGTGGGTAACTTGGACATATGGTTGGCAGCCATATTCCAATCACTTCACCGTCATAGAGAGTATTCTAGGGAAATATCCATGGCTCCACATGTCTTTCCAGGCCCTGCGATCTCACTGAGATTATTCGCCCAACTCTCTTTTCATTTCCCATAGTCATCATTAAACCAAGAAAACCAAAAGACTCAGATAAATCTGTACTTCCCATGGTGACTTGAATCCCGTCATGAGGTGTTCTGGCCAGGAACACTACCCATGACTGAAATTTCAAGTCCCAAAAATCCTAGCTCCAGACTATGCTGACTCTTCCCAAAATAACATGACCCAAGGAGCGAACCTCCTCTGATAAAATTTTTTCACGAACCGAATCTGGTCACCGCCAAAACAGGCACCAAACCCAGATCGTGACATGACCCAAAGGGCGTTCCCTATCCCCACGGGCTGGCACAAGTGCCCAGGTATCATTAATTTAGGTTTGGGAACGATTTACCCGAGTACGAAAGCATAAAACATTAAAAACAATCCATAATATAAATCTGAAATTTTTGAGTCAAACAAGACATAAGTAAAAACCATAACTGAGTACATTGGTTTAAAGATAATACAAGTGGTCCAAATAAAAATAATTATAGCATCAAGACAGCCCCAAGGACTCTACACGACTAGGGGTCATCGCCCCCAAGCTATCTCCACAACTCCTCGCCAAGGATGGGAACTAACACCATGAACCGCCATCACCCTTAGCCTTTCCTTTACCTGAATCAAACATAACCAAGTCTACTTTCTCCCAAGGGGTGTAAGTAGGGTGTGAGCCTAAGCCCAGTAGGATACCACCAAATGATTCCAATGAGTAAGAAATACAATGTGAAAAAGCAAGCAGTTTTCAAACGCAAGGAAAAGTAGTGTTGAAATTTCAAGAAATGAAACCTCTAATTGAAAATAGTTTTCAATCCAAAATTTTCATAATATTAACACATTAAAATAGAAATGTTAGATACTGTAATTTACTTCCAAACACACCCTAATACATGAGTAAATACTACAAATCCAATGAGCAACAACATTGGGAACACCCCTAGGCACTAGGTTGTCTTGGGCCCTATGTACCACGTACCTTGGTGTAAAGTAACCATAGAAAAATCCTTTCTTGTGCAGGAGCCACTAGTAGGGAACATACCAATAATCTAGTGGTCCCCAATAATCATCCACATAGTTTAGTTAGAGTTTTCATTATCCAAATGCTAAGTGAAACAGGGACAAAACCCATCCGGTCCACTAGTCGTACTAGTACAAATCTGCCCCACCTAGGTACCTGAGCTTCCCCTTTTGTGCTCAATCAATTTCAGCATGAAAAATAAATAAATTTTCATATAAAACACCATTACTTTTCAAAAACAACCAATACAGTATCTATCACATTTTATACCACTTAAAACACGCAATAAAATGCTTAGATTTTTCATAAAACAATTCCTCAAAATCTCGTTGTGTTTCAGACACAAAACTCCTTATAAACCTCACTTGTATACTATGTGTACAAATTTAAGTTTCCAAAACATAAAGGGAATCCTACTACATTTCAGCGAAAACAAAAAAAATCATTTTTAGGGCAACCCCATATGGTTCAAGAAACGACATCATTGCAAAGTCTCTATTTTTACACAACACAACTCTTAGAATTTCATGTTGTTCACAAACACCATTAAAACCAGATTTTTCAGCACCAAACACAAGGTACAATCATTAAAAACAGTATTTTTATCCCTATTATAGTTCAATAAAATCAACTAGTTACTTATAGGGTAGCCCTAATTAAACTAATAAAACATTTCTATGAAAAACCCCCAATTTCACATGAAATTGGCATTTAGGATTCATTTTAAATACAAACACCACTAAAACTATATTTTTCAGAAATAATAAAATTTAATAAGCATGAAAATACCATAAAAACAATTTCTAATTCACAATGATTTCATACACAATGGAATCACCTACCAAAACCATGGAAACCCTTGAATCCTTTGTGAGAAAACTCAAATGTGCCACCTCCGCACCTCAAGGAAGGTAAACCAGACCTAAAAATAGAATTTCAGACCATGAAACACAAGATAAAACCCTAATTTTTAAACTCTGCTTCTTGTACATTAGGAACCTCAATGATAATGGAAGAAACACTAAGTAAATTGGATGTAACCCTAAACAAATTGAAAGAAGAAAGGAGGAGAACAACTTACTTAAAATATATTGTAGAAATTTCCCCCAAAAATTTGAGTATCTGATTTTAAAAATACTCAAACCTTCAAGGGAAGTTCTAACAAGGATAGTTAGATCATTTAGGAATTTGAATGAGGGAAAAAGAGTAAGAATCGAAGGAGTTATGAAGGAAACAAATTACCTTTATAAATCTTCCAAAAATTTGAGTTCTTTAGAGGTTTCAACCTAAACCGCGATGAAAATGAGCTGAAAATAGTGTGGGAAGATATTGGACGCACGTCTAGGTTCAAGAGGCGTGTTTGGGGCTTAGAATCACCAAAACACCCTTAAAAATTAATAATTTATTAATTAATCAAATTTTATTTTTAAAACTAGAATTGGGATTTCGGGTAGGCCCAATCCCTTAAATAAAAACCCATATACACCTTGGTTATGGATTTCCAAAGGCTCCAAATTTTAATTTTGGTGTTAATATATCAGGGGAGGACATTTAGAAGTTGGAATGAGTGAAAAATATTAAAAAATGAATAAGTTATAAAAGAAACAAATTTTATTTTTAAATCTGGAATTGGGCTCACGGTTTGGCCCAATTCATGAAAACTCACCTATTCTCCATAAAAACTTTGGAAACCCCCCAAAAAAAGCATTAATGGAAATTAAAATAAAAATACATTTAAAATAATCTATGTATGTGACATCTTTGAATCATAAGCACCATGAAAGGATTGAAATAAATGAAACTTAAAATATCATGAGAATAAATAAATTCACTATATTACATTTCAAATGTTATTTATATACATAAATTAAAATATTTTAGGTGCATAACATGGAATAAGTCTTAAAGAAGGAAAATTGTGACAAAAATACATTACTGTTTTTGTAACATTAAAAATATAAACCCCATAAAAGAGAGATCATAAAATAGATATGTAAATACCCATAAATTTATTTATCAGAATAATATAATAAATTAATTTTAATTATTTGCACCACAAAAAAAAAATAAGTGGTGAATATGGCATATATCTCACAGAAATAAAAGTGAGATTAGAAAAACCCTAAACTTGGATCTGACTTATCATGTGTGTGTTTATATTCTTAAATAATAAACTCATCTTAATAATTTAAATTATTTAGAAAAATTTTAGGTTGATTATTATTTTTTTTCACTTATTATCTTTTTATATAAAATTATGTAATTGATTAATTTTTTATCGGATGTTTTGAATATGTTCGGATTACATGTTAAAAATGAATTAGGTAGGTTGAATATGGTCAAATAGGTCATTATTTAAACATATCCAGAATAATAATCATGAAATAATTATAATATTTATACATTAATTATAATTTTTAAACCCATAATTAATTATTATTATTAAAAATGAACTAATTTTTTGATCATGGAGACGGTAGGTTGTACGTACACATGAGTAATGTTTCTATTTTTTCAATGATCATTATGGAAAGAAGGTAAGTAGAATTTTTTCTTTAAATAATGATAATAATATCATAAATAAAATACAATTTCATTATATATACTTATATATATAATTCTCATTATGTGGTGTTGAAAAAAGGAATCACATTGCTTGGAGGAGGCGGTAGTCCACACGCCCACGAATAATGTTAACATTTTTTTTAATGAGTGAAAATGTAAAATGAAAATGAAATATTATATTTACAGAATTATAAATTTTTAATTAATATCATAAATATGTCATTTATATCACATGTATTTATTATATTTACCCATATTACCTTCCTTGTAATGTGTTAGTGAAAAATGAATCGCATTGCTTCATGAGACGGTAGTTCTCCAAACACACGAGAGACTTTGTCGTATCCCTTACAAAATGAAAATAAAAATCTTATATATGATATAATTAATATATTTGTATAATTATTTTATAAATATCACATATAAACAATATATCCATTATCTAACCCGACCATGAGAGGTGGTAATGGAAAAATGAATGACATTGTTTCGTGAGGTGATAGCCCACCGTACACACGAATGATGATTTTGTAACCCATTTGATGGAAGTGTGTGCGGTTTTAGATCATACCATTATAATATAAAATCTAATTATATGTAATATATTGAGGTTATTATATCATAATTGTATAATAATAATTTAATGGGGTGGATAAAGATGTAAAATAAAGACGCCCATCGAAGAATATTAACTCTTCTTCAGGTATCATCCTTAGGTTTTCACTAAAGCATTGAAAGGTTGGATTTATTCCCAAAATAATTCATATAGTATGAGTTTAAGTAATTTTATAAGTTATTTGTTCATATTTTTATGATTAAAATGGATTTAAATGTGTGCATAAGTGAGGGGAGTGAGTTCCCTTTTATAGTTGCGGAGGAGTGGAATTCTTGTAAATACTCAAAAGTATTCAATATTAGGAGGTTAATATTACCTAAAGTGGATCCAAAATTTATAATTAAAAGTTTTTAGGGATTATATAGTCTATAAAAACCTCCATATAATAATTACACAAATGTTTTAAATATATTTTTCCTTAACTTTTGAGTTTCCTTATTTTTTCATTTTGGTTTTTCATTATGGTAATTATTTTTCTAACCTAAGTAATTTATCATTTAAGACTAAATTAAACTGATAATTATTACAAAATTTATACCCAATTATTCTAAATATTAAATCCAATTTACCAAATGAAAATATTATGTGTGTTGAAAATTATTTTTAACAGGAGCGTAAGTAACGTGCAAAAACACCATTTTAACCTTAACTACACTAACCAAGTTTTTTTTACAAATTAGAGGTCAATATATTCATTATAGAATAAAAAATCATAAATTCATGTGACATGGTTGAAATTTTTTAACATTTATAATTTAATTTCAAGAATATATTATTTTTAGTAATTTTAAAACATTTAACAAAATATAATTTACTATAAAATAACATTAATGAAAATTTTAACATTAATCATTTAATTTTAATTTAAAAATATAAATACAGAGATGGAATTCTAATATATTTTTTATAACTTTTTTAAAAGGATATATTCATATAAAAAAATAATGTAACACACTAATTCATTTAATTTACTTCACTTATATTATTTTTAGTATCGGTTATATTATTTTTTTATTAACTAAATAATTCTTCTGTTGACATTTCTTAAGAATTTTAAGTGACTTGTTCATCTCTAAAAATTAAACATAAATTATAATGATAAATAAATTATCATTCAAAAAAATATGTATAACTAAACCAATGTTTTTTCCCTATCCCAAAGCACTATAGAATTAAAAGGAATAAAATTATTTGTTTGTCTTTTTCTTTACATAACTTATTATATGGGTCATATTCAAAGGAAAATGGAAATAAATACCATATTAGAGATAATTTTATGGAAAAGGTATAAATAAACTAATTAAATAAAATTAATATAATATTTTAGTTTATTTCCACTCTTATTACTCTAGTTTAATCCCTCGCTAAATCAATTTTTACCTTAACCGTGGTAATTAATATTTACTGCATTCATTATTCATTTTGGTCAAAAATTAATTTGAAATTATTAGAAACTATAAATTATTATTATAAAAAATATTTAATAAATATTTCAAAATTCAATTCATATAATTTTAGAAATTCTAATTTACCATTAATCTCAAAGACGCAACGAGACAACGGGATTTTAAGGAGAGTATTTTTTAGAAAAAAATGATTCTATAATAACTCTATGACTAATAATAATAATTATATTAAACTCAATTTATATTTAATTACATATAATATATAAACTTAATTTTAAAAATATTCATTAGGAATTATTTTAATTAATTAAAATGGAGAAACATTTTTCATTTTTAAACAGTTTTTTGAAAAACACGTTTTTAAACCCAAAAATAAAACTATACTAAAAATAATATAAATTTGATTAAAAATTAATTAAGTGAATAAAATATAACTAAATAGTAATTAGGTTAAATGAAAACATATTCAAAAAAATATTGGGAATTTTAAATTACTTAATTTATCAAAAAAATACTTTTTCAAAAATTGATATTTTTCACTATTAACTAAAAATCAATATTTTCTTAAAAATCCCAAAATTTTACCCAAAGTAAATTTTTATAATATTATTACAAAAATGATGTTAATTTTATCAAATATTTTTATAAAATATAAAAATATATATATTATAATGTTTTTTTATAAAAATAATTGAAATTTATTTTTGAAGATAACATATTTTTGAAGAATAGAATCACTTTACTAAAAATTGATTGATTATTTACTAAAAATTTATCAATAATATATATTAAATAATACATTTATATATATATATATTTCATAAATTAGTTAATATTATCCATACCCACCAATTTAATGGAAAGGTTATAATAGTAATATATATCTTAAGTCGTTTAAGTTCTGTGTTGCATGTTGAATGCGCTATCAAACATAAAAATCTTAGGGTTATATTTAATACAAGATAAATATAGTTTTCATGTATGGAAATATAAACTTTGTGTTGTGTGTTATTTATTCTATCAAATATAATTCTCTTCATTTAAAATCTCGGTGTGTTACATCATGTCCCGCTCTAATAAATTACATTCTCACAACTTGGACTTTATCTCGGTAATCAAAGTTTGGACATTTGAAAATACTTTTTTTTAAACCCACATAATGAAAAGGGTTAATAAAACATCCTCTTAAGAATATAGATAGGCAATTACAAAGTTCATATGAAATAACACATCACTAGGTTTCTAAATAAGAGAACATAGGTGGCAATGGAAGAAAAGTGTAAATAATTATAGAGAGTAATTTAGTTCATTAATCACAAGAAAGTTAATGGTCAATGGAAATATAAAGGCCTAAAAACTATAAATATTTAATGATCAAAAAGACCATTAGTTCAATATAATTTAAGGTACTAGGATATCTTTTTTGTTTCAATATCCTTTTTCTATGGTTAGGTAATTTTCTTACCATCTAGAGTAAGAAAATATGGAAATATACTTTCTTGGTTATTATAATTTTATCCTTTAACCAATTTCCACTAGAATATCATATTTTTTTTCCAAATTATGAGTATTTAAGATAAATTTTTCATGCCTAAAGTACTAAAATTTTTCTTTTAAATGAATATATAACCATAAAAGGGATAATAATTTATTCTACCTATCCTTTTACATTAAACAAAACCAAAATGGTTATAACATGGTAAGATAATTCCCAAAATGAGTAAACCTTAATATGATACATTAATCTTAAAAATTCAATAGTAACACCCAAATTTAAAACTAAATTATTCCTAAATAAACTCAAAATAAAAGGGTGTTTTAACCTAAAATATTATCTCATAGATTTCAAATTTCAAACCCAAAATATCATGATGTCTCTTTTTTTAAATATCATAAATCACTTAGACACCAAATCACTTTTCAATCTCGTGGTTATCTATAAAATAAAACTTGTGTTCCCATAATTGCCTCAACATACAATATCATATAAACCCTAAAGATTACAAATAACTTAAAACATATTCCCAAAAAATTTAAAGTAATCCTTCACATTAAACTGAATTTTTATATACACTTCAACCCAATAAGTCGTCTCCTAAAGTATTATTTATCACTTTAAGATCTCATCACTTATTACATTAAAAGATGTATCTAATAATTTGAAATTATAATCGACCTTAATATTATATACCTAATAAGGTATCCAAAACCCTTAATATAACCTCACTTGATTACATTCTAATCTTTAAAGTTATTTAAATAGACCTTTGATACCAACTATAACCACCCAGAACCCAAACTATTGGATCTGGTGCTGAAATCATAAAATTTACATTTTCATATTTGATTTTGATAATTGTGACCAAATTTTTTTCCATACAATACTTACAATCTCCAAATAGAAACATGGATAACTTACATCCTAGAGGACCTTTTAGGTTTATAGTTTTAGATAATTAGGACAAACTCCAACATAAAAAAATCACATATCTTTAAATGAGAATTTCTCCCACTTAACCCATGTTTTCTTTTTCACACTAAGACATCACCATCATCCATATGAAATCCCTTTTATAAATAAATCATTCAAAATAATTATTTATAACCTATGTAAAAGGAAACATAAGAAGGGTGAGCTCAAATGTTCAATAAGGGGAAACATAAGCATTAAAAAATGAATATCATCAGTGAGTATAAGAAGAGAATATGGGTATGATAAAATAATAAAATTGAATGAGTATAACATAAGAATATTCATACTAATAAATACCTATATCATCAAACATAAAAACACAACATAATGATTTAACAAAGAAATGAGTCATAAGAATCAATAATCATGAGTCATGTGATATCAATATTGATCAAATAAAACATCATAAGTATATATAAAGCATAGATAAAACATATTTGTATCTTGTAATATCATCTCATAGAACCCTTATGGATTTCAATATCCATACATCCAACTTTCAATATAATTCTCCGGAGAACATAATCATTACTCAATGAATTAGATAGCTATGTGGTTACACCCATTGTTTAAGCTATAACAAACTCACCCAACACTATATGGGCACACCCATCTTATATAATGTCTAAGAACCAAAACATGAGTAAAATACAATGAGCTTTTATTTCATCATAAAACTCATAAAAATAATCATTATTCATTCATAACCTGATTAACCCATAGAAAATAATTGGGTTTTATTGAAATCATGATTTCCCTGTAGAAATGAAACAGGTATCATAAAAATATATTTGAAACATGATTAACCCATGGAAAAGAAATGGGTTCCATAACAATCACTTTGAAACATGATTAACCCAAAATGGGTTCCATAATAATCTCTTTGAAACATGTTTATCTCATAAGAAATAAAAATGTTCCATAACAATCTCATTGAAACAATCTTAATTCATATAGAAAAATAATGAGGATGGTATCATTAAAAAATATCCTCATTGGATCATAATTTAGAATAATTTTTGTTTAATTTTATGACTGTAAATTCCATTAAAATATCATTAAAAATATTCCTGTGTAAAATATCCTTTTCATTTAGAAAATTGATTTTTAAAACATAAAACATTTTGAAAATTATTTTCTTTGAAACTAATTTTTGGAAAACAATAATTTAGAGATTATTAAAAAAATCATTAAAAATAACCCTTTAAACATTAAAAATAACTATAAATAAATTATGGTCATCTAGGTATGTAATTCCATATATGTCGTAAAGAATATTCCATTTTCACGATAAAAATGTTAGAAAAGTCCTTTGTTCAGAAAATGACAAGAAGATAACTTTTGAAAATAAAATTGAAAATAAAAAATGTGTAATAATATCTTTAATAAATAATTTTAAAAAGGGTAAAAACATTTTTAAAAAGTGTCTTTTTATAAGAAAACATATTTTTGACTAAAGAGATAAATAAAGTTGGATTTTCTTAAACACATTTTTCTTAATAATTGTATGCTCCAAAGAGTGTAAAAATGTTGATATCACTTGTAAACATTATAAATAAAAATAGTATAAGAAAATAAATTAGTTTATTGAGATATTTATCATAATATCTCATCATTAGAAGCATTATCATAAATAATCTTGATAAAGGATGATATTGTAACATAAAACTCTTACAACTTTGGTGTCTTTGAATCATAAGCCCTGTGAAATGATTATATTAAATTAAACTTAAAATAACATGAGAATAAATAAATTTATTATATTAAATGTAAAAGGGTATGTATATACATCTCATAAAATAATTTATCTTCCTAAAATGACATAAGTCTCAAAAAATACAAATTATGAAAAAAAAAATACATTACCACTTTGGTAACTTTAAAACTATAAACCCCATGAATGAATGATCATAAAATATATATTTAAATACTAATAAATATAAGTATAAGAATCATATAATATATTAATGATAATTATATACACAACACAACAACAGTAAGTGGTGAATATTGCATATATCTCACAAAAATAAAAGTGAGACAATAAAAACTCTTACCTTGAGTCTGACTTATCATGTGTGTATTTATCTTCCCAGATAATAAAATTATTTTTATTATTTACATTATTTAAAAATAAATTAAAGATTTTTTATTTTTATTTTACTTATTATCCTATTATATAAAATTACTTAATCAATTAAGTTTTTATGATATGTTTTGACCATATTCAGATTACATGTCAAAAAAGACTTAGGTAGGTTAACTATGGACAAATTGGACATTATTTAACAATATAAAAAATAAAAAATCATGAAATAATTATAATATTTATACATAAATTATATTTTTTAAACCAATAATGAATTATGGTTATGAAAAATGATCTAATTTTACGATCATGGTGATGGAAGGTTGTAAGTATGCATGAGCAACATTTCCATTTTTTCAATGATTGTTATAAAAAGAAGGTAAGTGATATTTTATCTTTCCATAAAGATCATAATATCATAAATACAAAATTATTTCATTATATATACTTATATATATCATTATCATAATGTGGTGGTGAAAAAATGAATCACATCGCTTTGAGGAGGCGGTAGTCCGCACGCCCATGAATGACATTATCATTTTTTTAGTGAGTGAAAATGTAAAAAAATGTAATATTATATTTCTAAAACTATAAATATCTCATTAATATTATATATATGACATTAACATCACATTAATTTATTATATTTACCTTTATTACCTTCCTTGTAATGCATTAGTGAGAAACAGATCACATTGCTTCGCGAGGCAGTAGTATGTTGTACACACGAGTGATGTTATCGTATCCCTTATAGAATAGAATGAAAAGGTTATATATAATATAATTAATAAATATGTATTATTAATTTATAAATATCATATATAAACTTTATATCTATCATTATACCCAACCGTGAGAGGTGGTAATGGAAAAAAATAATGACATCATTTCGTGAGGCAGTAGTCCACCGTACACACGAATAATGATTTTATAACCCATTTGATGGAAGGGTGTGTGGATTTTGGTCATAAACTTAACATAAAAAATATATAATTATATTTAATATAATGATGTTATTATATCATCATGGTATAATAATAATTGATGAATGTGTAAAAATAAGTTAAATAAAGATGCTCGTCGAAGAACATTACCTCTTCTTTGGGTATCCTCCTATGGTTTGCACTAAAGCCAGGAAATATTGGCTTTAATCGAGAAAAATGGATTTTAGAATTAGTGTGGGTAATTTTAAAAGTTATTTGGCTAGGTTTTTTATAATCCAAATGGATTTATAGGTGTGAATTAATGAGGGGAGTGAGTTCCCTTTTATAGTTGAGGAGGAGTGGCATTCTTATAAATACTCAAAAGTATTCACTTTTTGGATGTCAATATTACCTAAATTAGATCCAAATTTTATAATTAAAGGATTATATGGATGATAAGTTAAATAAAAACCTCCAACACATAATAAAACACATTTTTTAAACATTTTATCCCTTTACTTAAAAGTTTTTTTATTTTTTTCATTTTGGTTTTTCATTATGGTAACTAGTTTTCTAACCTAAGTAATTTATCCTTTTAAGACTAAATTAAAGTGATACTTATTAGAAAATTTACACCCAATTATTATAAATATGAAATAAAATTTACCAAATGAAAATATTATGTGTGTTTAAAATTATTTTTAACAAAAGCGCAAGTAACGTGAAAAAACACCGCTTTAACCTTAACTACACTAACAATATTTTATTCTAATTTGGGGTCAATATATTTATTATAAAAGAAAAATTGGTCAATTGATGGGAAATATAATATATTTATTAACATTTATAAATCACTTGGCATAATATAGGTTTTTAGTAATTTTAAATCATTTAATAAAATATAAATTATTATAAAATTACATTAATGTCAATTTTGACATTATTCGTTTAATTTGAATTTAAAAATATCAAGAAAAATATTTAATTCAAATATATAATGTTAAAATATTTTTAAAATTATATATTTTTATAAAAATAATTTAAAACAATAATTTATTCACTTTTATTCACTTTTATTCACTTTTATTATTTTTAGTATCAGTTATTTTATTTTATTTTTATTAACTAATTAATTACTACATTGGTATTTCTAAAGAATTTTAATTAACTAATAAATCACTTAAAATTAGATATAAAATATCATGATACCAAAAAAATCATTTATATTTCAAAATAATATATATATCCAAACCAATATTGTTTTCCTATCCCAAAGAATTTTAGATATTAAAAGGAAGAAAAGTAAATTTTTTGTCTTTTTCTTTACTTAACTTATTATATGGGTCATATTCAAAGGAAAGTGAAGATAAGTTTCCATTTTTAAGATAATTTTATTTAATTATAAATAAACTCATTAAATAAAATTAATATAATATTTTAGGTCATTTCCACATTTATCATTCTACTTTAACCCCTTGATAAATCAACTTTTACCTTAACTGCGGTAATTAATTTTTATTGTATTCACTATTCATTTTCATCAAAAAATAAGTTTAACTAATTATAAATTATAAATTATACTTATTAAAAATATTTAATCCTTTTTTTCCAATTTAATTCATATAATTAGAAATTTTTAATTTAACATTAATCTCACAGATGTGGCGAGGCAACAGGTTTTTAAGAAGAGTATTTTTTAGAAAAATATGATTCTATATTAACTCTATGAATAATAATAATCATTTTATAAAACTAAATTAATATTTAATGATATATAATATATAAATTTAATTTACAAAAATCCCCATTAGTTATTATTTTAATTAATTAGAATGGAAAACATTATACATTTTAAAACAGTTTTTAAAAGGCCCATTTTTAAACCCAAAAATGAGCTTATATTAAAAACCAATATAAAGTTGATTAAAATTTAATTAATATAATTAAATATAAATAAATAATTATTATTTTACTTGAAAATATATTCAAAACATATTGGTACTTTTAAATTTTTTATTTATTTAAAAAAAATACTTTTTACAAAAATCAGTTTTTTCACTATTCACCAAAAAATCAATATTTTTGAAAAAGTACCAAAATTTCAAATAAAGTAAATTTTGATATTACAATTAAAAAAATTATTTTTATTTTATAAAATAAATTTTATAAAATTTTCAAAAATATATTATAATATTTTTTAAGAAAATAATTAAAAAACATTTTTGAAGAAAACGTATTATTTAAGAATAAAATCACTTTACTAAAAATTGATCGGTTATTTACTATAAAGTTATCAATAATATATTTTGAGTAATAAATTTATATATATATATATATATATCATAAATTATTTAATATTATTCATACCATCCAATTTAACAGCTAGGTTATAACGTTAATATATATCATCGGTTTTTTAAGTTCAGTGTTTCATATTGATTATGAAATCGAACATAAAAATATTAAGGTCTCATGTAACACAAGATAAAATGATTGTTTCATTCAATTTAAGATAAAATAATGGTTTTTTTCCTTTACACTATCAAATATAATTTATTCTTTTAAAATCTATTGGTGTTACTGGGGATATATGAATTCTCTTTATGATATACTTATATCACTCCAAGCATTGTATTTTTTCAACTTGGAATATGTTAACGCTTATAAATAACATATTGGATAATTTTATCAAAATTTCATAGAATCTTGTTTAATAACATTTTTATGATCATGCAAGATTTTTTTAAGGTATAGATGATCTCTTGTGTATTTTTCAGAGCATTGGTTTTAGGTATTCATTAGAGAATATTTCATGACTTTTATATAAGGAAAGGTATTTATTTTATTGTTTTCTTATTTCTATATTTTTATATGAGATATCATGTTAAAATATTAATTGGAATTATTATTTTTTGTTAAATTACTTATATTATTTGTCATAGGATTTAATTGGAAATTTGTGATGTCGTGGTAGGAAAAAATTGTATCTCTGGTATGTGTAATCAATTTTTATGTTAATAAAAATTTATTATCCTTTTAGGGGAGGTGTAAAATACATTGATTTAATATTTAAATTAATTAAAAAAATTAATTTAATTAAATATTAAAGTTCATAAAAATTAGAGAAAATTTAAATTTGTGCTTTTAAATATGGAGGGGAAATAAATTTTTTTATTTATACTGATTTGGGATTTGGATTTGGTAAATCCAAGGAGAGTTTGAGTGAATTTTAAATGTGGAATAAAATTAGAGGTTGGTTAGAGAGTGTTTGGGTTTGGTAAGGACCCAAAAAATTTTAAATTGGAATTAATTAATGGGTGGATTAATTAAAAAAACTTACGAATTTATTTTGTTTATATTAAGATCCTTATTTTTTAAATGAAAATTCTTAGTGAATTAATGTAAAATGTTATTAATAAATTTTAAAAGTGAATTTATAAAGAAGGAAAAAATAACGGAGTTTTGTGGGAAACTTTTGAGGTTATCAGAGGTCTAGTGACCCCACTGAAGTTCTAGTGGTACTTGTAGTGGTCATGTAAAGGGTCTTCTCTCAAAATTAATATAATGGTAGTCAATGAATGTATAGTGGTTCCACTAGTGGTTTGGTGGAGCCTTGAAGCCTTAAAAGAGGTATATTTTTAATTACTTAAGGAATGATTTTTTTAAAAAAACAATAGGGTAGTTGGGTTACACATTTCTGATAGGATACCCCTACCTCCATCATTATACATATCATAACCTCTTTATATTTAAATTGGTATTGATCCTTGGATAAATTTTTCATGAGATCAAGGTATGAACTCAGATCGTCCAGATTTTCCTTCTCTTCTATTCTCTTCTTGGTTTTGGGATGAAACTGTAGTGGCATCCTAGGGATTCTAGATGGAAATTTCTTCAAGTATTGATAAAATCATATTATAAATTATGTTTTTACTTATAAATCCTAAAAATGAGTAGCATGGAGTGTATTCATGACACTAAAGGGTTTATTAGTTCCAAATTTTCATCCTAGAGAGGTTATAGTTGTTTGATGAAGGTTTAGAATAAGTTTAATGGATCTAAATTCAATGATTTTTTTAGGTAAGTGCATGGGATCGTGGGATGAGAAAACTATATAATACAAATTAGGGATTGATTTATAAAAAAGATTTAAAAGTAGTAATTCATACCTCTTCTAAATGATTTTAATAAAGTGATTCATTTGAATTCTTTGTTGATCTATTTTAATTTTATTTTCCATGTGTGGATTTTTTAGGATTTAATAAATATTTAATTATTAAGTGTGATTTTTTTGAGCAAATTAACTTGGTATTTTTGCTATAAAATTATCTTGGGTAAATTAAAGATCAATAGTTAATATTTAAAAATGAATAAATTAATTAATTAATAAAAGTGGAAGTTAATTAATTATGATTAATTTAATAGTTCAATTAATTTTAAATAAATAGTTTATGGATTTATTTTAATTTCTCCAGGATGAAAATTTTAGGTTGATTTTATTTTAAATTAAATACTTGGGATTTTTATTTAATTTATTAGTACGAATTAAAGTGTTTTAAAATAAATATCAAAGATAAAAATGGTTTAGGATGATCCTTTAGGATATAATTGAATTTTTTTTAAGTAATGAATTTTAATATGGGTCTGACCATGAAATTATTTTAAAAAATTTAAATATTTAGTTCATTATCATCTAATGAACATTCCTTAAATTGGTAAAGGGTATATTTTTTTCCATAATTGGATTTTGGAAGACATTGAAGAGATGATAGATATCTTAGATGTTTAAATTAATTATTTTGGAATGTTAATATTTTATTTAATGTAATTAACCCATGAAAGATGTGGAAGGTTCATTTTCATGCTAGTTGAGAAGAGGTGGTGGTGTATAAATTAATAAAGAATAAGGGGGAGTAGTCTAATCATTATCTTGGGTACTGATTGAGGGATAAAGGGTAAGTTTTTAATTATGTCTCAAATTATTTTTTAGTGATATATTAAGTTAATTTAAAAAATATGTGATGAATTTTGGACAATTTAAATGGAAAATTGATGATTTATTATTAAATATGGTATAGGTTAAAGATATAGGATAATGGGATTTCTAGAATGGTGGATATTGATCCATCGGATTGATTGGGGCTTAGTGTTAAAGGCCCATACTAAAAATTTTTATAGTGAATTTATGGTTTTAACTTCATGGTGTGTTCATTAGGGTTCTAGGGATAGTTCCCCCCTGATCAAGGTTTGAATAGTCGAAGGCCCTTGACCCAAAATCTTGATTCATGGTAGAAAGTTTGACTAACTATTGAAGATATGATTAAAGACACAAATAATGAGTACTATAGAACTATGAAACACTATATGGATTTGGGTGTTATATAAATGTTTCGTTATATTCTAATTTTAATATAGGGTTTCTATATTGTGTGTTCATCTGTTTAATTTTCTCCCAAACATAGTAAAAACCATTCTGTCACTCCATAAATGTAGGGATTCTTCCTAAAACAAGTATATTTCTATGAGTTATACTTTTTTTTATTCATTTTTTTCCTAGTTTCTCTCATTTTATGGAATTTATTTTCATTTGAGATCATATATTTCATAAATGGGGTACTATGTGATTAAATTATTATCAATTCGTTGTCATATATTTATATCATGCGAGAGATTTATCTTCTTGGGAAAGGTTAGTTATATGATATGGATATCACAAAATAATATGGAATAAATAAATTATTTTTATCATTATTTTTCATGGGTGATTATGAAACACTCTAGTTTAATAAATTATGATTTCATTAATTGATGATTTTATGATTATTAATTTTTATATAGTCGTATGATTATTATTTTGGATGATGATGACTACTTCTATGAGGTTATTTTATAGTACTTAATTAGTGAATATTTATAAATATATATATGATAAGATCTGTTTTATATTCATGGAAATGAATGCACTTATTTTTATTATAGAGAAAAAGATTGTTGAGCTTGAGGTATAGTATGATTTAGATGATTTAAACTAGGAAACCTATAATTAACCTTGTTATTTTATTTTATTAATATTAAGATGGGTAAGTAAACTCAATGTATAGTATGATTAATGTTCTTAAATGGATAGTAACATATAAATTTTTTATGATATTATTATCACTCTCAAATAATTACAGAGGTTTCACAACATTAAAGATAATATTTTCTGTTAAAATTATTTCTCAATTATATGAAAATTTACTCTTTCCCTTTTACTCATTCTTGATATATTTCCTGGTTATTTCCATTCAACTCAACAATAATATTTTACTTAGTTCCTTCTATCTAGTTTAGTCATGAGTTACTCTCTATTTGATGATTTTTTAGTATGGCTTGAGGTATGTTATGGTGTGCATGATAATTTATAATCATATCTTGAAGTGTCCAAGGATTAGTTAGATAACCCTGAGAGTGGGGGTGAATTAGTGGTATACTATTTTTAAAAAAATATTTTACTTTTGATTAAACCTCTGTGACTGACTAAAGTCTTGATCCCTCATCTTTAATACTTAGGCTCACTATGTAAGAAATAAAAAAACAAAGAAAACATAGCACATAGGTAGTTACAAGTTTTGGTACAAAGACCTACTCCTTTCCATGTTATCCCCCAACAAAAATTCTTCACTATATCATAAGGTGATTATAATAGTAATTGGTTATACCCCCAATTATTAACTGGTTATACCACCAATTCCAATCATCCTTAAATATTTGGTTATACCCCCCAACTGTACGTTCTTCACAATGATTTTTTAGACCACCAATCACAATCTTCTGCAACTAGTTAGACCCCCTAGAAACAGCTTCTTACTACTTCTTGAATAATTGATCCTCATATATAATGATCAGTTGATCCTCCTCCATGAGCTTGTTGAATCATACTATTTTATGTACAATTTCAAGTTCCTTTTCACTAATGTTGGAATTGATCAAATAATTATTATCACTAAATATCATCATCTGCCTCAATAAAAAACTTCTTGGGTGATTCCTTCTTCTACTGAATACTTGGCCTCACTTAACACTGAAAACACAGATATTGAAATATTTTGAAATACTAATAGAATTAATGTCGCGGCTTCAGTCTCAAAACACTAAACACTGATTATATAAATTATATTTCATGTGAATTTCTTCAAATATCATTCATATATTTAATACATTACATGATCTTAGATTTTTAGGTATGTAAAAATAAGAATGTACAAGATACATAAATTTAATACATTCTTTAGAGCACATACATGCATACTATATTGTGTATTTTTACAAAGATCTCATGTAAAATCTAACACATACAATATTCTCTTGTAGAAAAACATAACATTACATCAAATATTTTTCATCAAACATGCACTGCCTATTTCAATATTACTTTACGCATGCATTATAATACATTTAAACATGAATAATTCCTCTGTTTCTTGCACACAAACCCAAATGAGTGTAATCTCTTGATGTGTGCAACTCAAATGAAAACACAGTACATGATGTATCATTCCTCTTTGAAAAACAGTACATAGAATTACTATGTAATTTACAAATAAGATCTTCACAAAGGAAACACTTCATGGAACCTCTCCTTCTCCCTTGGAGTGCCTTATACTTATTCATGAATCAAATTCATGTGAGCTCAAGTCATTATATAATTAGTATTCATAACTCCTCCCTTCCACATTGAGTATGATTTCTTCACATACCCTCACAAATAGAAATATCAAAACTCAAAAATCATATGATTTTCAATCTTCATCAAATAAAAACTTCCAGTTAATAATTACTAGTTGAAGGTTTTTGGAACATCTAATTTCTTCGCAAAACAAATTTACAAAACCCCAAATCATCATGTTAACTATAATACGAATTAATCATCACAAATTCATGGAACCTCATTCACTAATAGCAAATGAATGATCAGGAATATTTATCTCTCAAAAACTATGCTAAATTTGATATGTGATAATATATAGGAAGAGAAATAATCTACAATAGAAAATGAGTTTTATAAAGGTATTTATAGGAAAATTATACTGTAATAGAACCTACAAGAATCACTGAGACTCTAACTTCAATTTTTGTGAACCATCACCATCTTTGAAAAACATTACATCTTCAACTCACTATAGAGACTCAGTTCGATCTTCATAACATGATGCAAATGAATTTTCATCACAATTTTATCATATTTGGATCATCATAATAATGAAATGATGAAGAAGATCCTCATATTGAACTTCAGTCAACATAGCTAAAGATCCTGGTAATCGGAATATTCTTAAACCAGTTTAGGGAAGAAGAAAACCCACCAAATAAAATATATAGACTAGATGGTATGTTTGATGAATCAAATAGTTTTAGATCTTGATAAAACAAATGGAAATATAATTGTTATGATCTATTGATCGAACAAGTTGAACATCAATAATTTTTTTTGGCATTATAATAACCCGCTAATTACAGCCTTGCATAAAAAATTTATCTATACACTTCATATAAAATCTTCACCGAATTCCAGAAGTCAATCTACTCAAAACGTCATGAAAAATGAAAAATAATATTTTACATATCTTCTTATTTCTTCCAATTAACGAAAATTACAACTCTTTACTTCTTCATGCAATAAGAAATTAATATTTCATGACATTATATAATATTCCAAGTAATGTTGTACACAATGTGTCAAACTCAATTCAAACAATGACATGTGACTTTTAGAACTACAAACCATCTCTCCAATCATCACATTTAAAACCTTAAAACATATTGAAATCTTTCACTAAACACTCTTTGACAACAAATTCAATTCATAGGACACTTCAATCACCCCCTTTTTATTTTTTGTCAATGCTCAAATGATTTCAATATGTTTACATTTATTTATCCCCTTATTAGAAATGAATACAAAGGTAAATTTAGAAGTTAAAACTTCAAGAAACTTATTTCACAACTTTAGTTTCTTTATAGAAAAATTAAAGCTAAAACAAAAAAAATAAATGAGCTTTCATTTAATCAACTCTAAGTATACATGGGAAATCTTGGTGTATAAAACAAGATAGATGTCACATAGGAATCAATGCAATTAAAATCCTATAATTTGATATCATTATTAAACTTATTTCAAAAATTTCATGACATGGATAAATTTAAACAAGATTTCTAAGACATTTACTGCACAAATCTCAACAAACAAATCATAAAGTTTAAGTTCAAAAACAAATATCTTCCCCTTTTTAATTCATATTAAGAATTTTAGAGTGATCATTATTTTCACAAGATTGTGAAAAATTTAAATCTTAAAATCAGTAATTCTCCCCCTTAATGGATACATCCATCTCCCTGAATGTTAGTAAAAAATAATTTATAAAAGGTATTAAAGAGGAACATGTTTTTTCCTTATAAATAACACTCAAGTTGAGAGTTTCCTTTCAACATTTTTCCCTTCTTCCATTTAAACTCTGATTTGGAAGAGTTCTCCTTCATATCTTGGGATGCTAAAAGTATCATGAAATTTTTTATGTCATGTACAATTTTTTCACACCTTTCACGCTTAATAATTTTCAAGTCATCATTTATAGATGACACCTCATCATTATTAAATTCTTCATATGTCACTATTTTCTCTTATTTTTCTCTAAAAAGATTGTAATCTTTTTCAAACTGCTTCATCTTCTCACACAATTCATTGGTGACTGTAGTTTTATTCACTGTCTGAATTTTCTTATCATATTCATTTTATGGAATCTCACTTGATAAAAAAACTCTGCATTTTTCAACTTTGTGACCTTTTTGGACACATCTTCTAAAGACTTCATTCAAACATTCATTTAAGTTATACATTGAAAATTTAGATAAAGTCTTGATCACATGATTATATTTCTAATAATATAATCTCATCTAATTAGAATTGATCCCCCTTAATTCATGCTTCCTCCTTGGTAGTGAAATTTTATACCATCATGAATAATATTTATGAATAAACACTCCACAACACCAACAATAGCCTCTAAATCTTGATCTTCTAGACTCATAGAAATTCAAATATGAAGATTGAAGTTGTTACCTTTTCACAAACTGTGGATGTATCTGATAAAGATGAAATCTTCTGGATGTATTAGTATAATCTTCCTTTGTGGAAATTATTTTCTCGTTTTTTTCATTTATGATAGTTATATTTAGTCTTTCCTTTCAGACTTTCATAATTAGAAATAAAAAATGTACATTGAGTTTTATTTGGTTTAGAATCACCCTTTTTCATTGAACCCTTCTTCTCGGTAGGTTTAAAAGATTCACCCTTAATCTCAATAGTTATGGTGAAGTATTCTTTCATCTTCCTCAACTCACCTTGATCTGCATAACAAATAGATTATGTATCAGATAATTCTTCCTCTTTTTTAACAAGTCTATCTTCAAGATCATTCACCATATTTTCAAATTTTACTAATTTAAAATGATTTTGTTTATTATCTTCATCAAATACTAAATTCTTCCTCATCAAGATCTTCCTTTAAAATATTTTTTGGATTTTCTTATAACTCAGTTATCTTCTTTTTATTTTCTCTTATCTCATT
The DNA here is from genome assembly GCA_963277665.1 of Viscum album. NCBI lineage: Eukaryota > Viridiplantae > Streptophyta > Magnoliopsida > Santalales > Viscaceae > Viscum > Viscum album. The sequence goes on along the minus strand of OY728133.1, from coordinate 607,558,391 downwards.
AAGATGAATCTCCTCTTTCTTAACAAATTCTTTATTCTCAAAGGGGATCATTTTAATTTATTTTTTCTATCTTTTTTTCTTTCTTGAGTTACATATTTTAAATTAGAGTACCTTTCATATTTTCTTTTAACATCCATTACAAATTAGTTCTTTCATCACCTTCATTTCTTTCAAATGAGTCTCTATATTTCTTGGATCTACTCATAAATCACATTTCATTCTTAGAATATTTGTCATCCTCTGACTCACAACTTGATAATATAAATTTATTTATTTATCTACTCATCATATTTCTCTTCTTGAAATTAAACCTCTTTTTATGTTACTTCCACTTACTTTTCTGATACTTCTTATCATCTGCATTTGATTCAGTATCATTATCCTTCTTCTTTGGACAATTCCCAACAAAATAACCATTGTTGTGACAATTCCATCACTTTGGTGATTGTTAGTTATATTATTTCCATCTACCCCTATTGGAAATTTTTTCAAAAAATTCCATAATTTTTTTATGTACTATTCTTCTTCTTTATCCTCAGAATCACTTGATTCTAGTTCTTCTTTGATTTTAGTTTTTTCTTTTATCATGGATTCAAAGACCATCTCATCTCTTGTCTTTTTCTTTAATGGTGGAACTTTTATCATTTCATAATATATAATAGTATTATGAAATAATATATATTAACTCTCTTCCATTGTAGAAATATTTGAGTCAAATATATCTAGGAAATTTCTCATGAATTTTTTCACAATAGTAGAATCACCCAGCTTCTCTCCAAAACCTCTGATATTGTTGTTGATTTCATTCACTCTTGTAAAGTAGTCATCAATAATTTTTATATATTAAAATTTTATTCTCTATATCTCCAACTTGGATTCTCTAACTTTAAGATTTCCTTCATAACTACTTATCAGTTTATTCAAGATTCCTTGGTAGTTTGAAGACCCATCACTCTAGGGTAAACTTTTTCTAATAAATCCATCAAGATTGCATTCTGAACCTTTCCATAAAATTCTAAATTTATTTTATCAACTTGATTCATAGGATAATTCTTTTTAATAGGAGGTAAACCCACTATTGTTTCATCTCTCACTTCCAGTCAAAGAGATAGAAGGTAAGGAAGCATCCTATTCCTCCAACTGTGGTAGTTCATGCAATCAAAAGTAAAAATTCCTAAATTGTTCACTGAATTCAAATTCCCCATTTTTCAGAAATTTTTTCTAGAACTACATAGTGTACCTTTTCCTATAATACCAATTGAAGTGTCCAAGGATCAGTTAGATACCACTGAGAGTGGGGTTGAATTAGTGGTATATTGTTTTTACAAAATCTTTTACTTTTCATTCAACCTCTATGACTAATTAAAGTACCAATACCTCATATTTAATACTCATCCTCACCCTGCAAGAAAAAACAATGAAAACACATCACACTGGGATTTATAAGGTTTGGAACAAAGTCTTACTCCTTTTTATGTTGGTTATACCCCCTCCCCCCCAACAAGGATTTTGTACTATATCATAAGGTTATTACAACATTAATTGGTCAGACCACCCAATTAAAAACTGGTTATACACCCCAGTTCCAATCATCCTTCAATGGTTTGTCAGACCACCCAACTATACCTTCTTCATAGTCATTGGTTATACCCCTAATCACAATCTTCAGTAACTAGTTAGACCCCCAGTTGTAGCTTCTTACTACTTCTTGAGTAATTTATCCACATATAGGATGATTAGTTGATCCTCCTCTATGAGCTTATTGGATCATATTAGCTCATGTACAATTTCAAGTTCCTTTTCACTAATGTTGGACCTACTCAAATAATTCTGATCACTGAATATCATTAGCTTACTTGGTATAAAAATTCTTGGGCAATTCCTTCTTTAGTTGAATACCTGGCCTCACTTAACACTGAAAACTCCGATATAGAAATCTTTTGAAACACTGATTTAATTACTTCCCCAACTTCAGTATCAAAACTCATCACACTTATTATAAAAATTATATTTTACATGCATTTATTCAAATATCATGCATGTATTTAATACATTTCATGGTCTTTTCTTTTTACGTATGTAACAATAAGCATGCACAAGATATAAAAATTTCATGCATGCTTTAAATAATGTACATGCATATTTTCTTGTGTATTTTTACAAATATCTCATGTACAATATAACACATACAATTTTATCTTATATAATCACATAACATTGCATCAAATATTTTTTATCAAACACTCACTATCCATTTTAATCTTCTTTTATGTGCGCATGATAATTCATTTAAACATGAACCATACTTATATTTCTTGCATTAAAACCCAAATGAGTGAAATATCTTGATGTGCGCGGCCCAAATGAAAATATAGTATGCAGTATATCCTTCCTCTTTGAAAAATTGTACATAGAATAACTATATAATTCACAGATAAGATCTTCGTAAAGTAAACACTTCACAGAACCTCTCTTTCTCTATTTTTATTCCTCATAATTCTTCAAAAAAAATTGTGGGAGCTCAAATTATCATAGAACCAGTACTCATAACTCTTCCCATCAACTTCATGTATGAGTTCTCTACTTACCTTTGCAAACAGAAATATCAAAACTCAAACATCATGTGATTTTCAGTCTTCTTCTCAAAACAACTTCAAGTTAAGAATTAATAGTTGGAGTTTTTTGGAACTTCTAATTTCTTCACAAAAGATATTTTTATAACCTCAAATCTTCATTAAAATTAAAATATGGATGAATCAGCACAAATACATTGAACCTCATTCACAAATACCGAACATAATATCAGGACTATTTCTCTCTCAAAAATTATGCTCAATTTGAAGTGAGATAAGATCTTAGATTATAGATAAGCTACAAAAAAATTATTTTGATTGAGTTATTTATAGGAGAATTATATTTTAAATTAAACTTTGAGAATCATTGAGATGTTACCTTCAAGTTCTACGAACCATCACAATCTTCAAAAAACATCACATCCTCAAATCACTGTAGAGCCACAGTTCGATCTTCATAACATGATGAAAATGAATTTTCATTAAAATATGAGCATATTCAGATCATCATAATAATGAAATGATGAAGAAGATCCTTATATTGATCTTCATTCAATATATTTGGTGATCCCTATAATTTGAAGCCTCTCAAACCAGCTTAGTGAAGAAAACAACCCACTAAATAAAACAGATGGCATGGATGGTATGTTTTATGAATAGAAAGATTTTGGATCATGATAAAACAAATTTACATCTAGATTTTATGATATATTGATCAAAAAATTCAAACGGAAACACACAAAAAATTGACATTATAGTAACCCGCTAATTATGATCTTGTTTAAAATTTTTATCTATACACTTCGTATAAAATCTTCATAAAATACTATAATTCAACCTAATAAAAACCTAATTGATGTTATTAAGTTATTAATAACTTTTTATTTACTCCATTTACTTGTTTTCTATGAAAATTTCATAATTGGTTTGAAATACTCATGTTTTAATATTAAATATAATTTTTGATCATTATTTTTATTAATACATATTCAAGTTAGTTTACTATTTTAATTATAAATTTCAACCTATGTGTATAAATTTATTGATTCTTGTTTTTTAGGGTTATTAGTGAAATATAATACAAATAAATCAACTAGATATTGGGAAAAATAATCCATCTGAAGGGATATATGGACCACATAATAAGGCTCAAAGAATCTATCAAAGAAACTGGACTATCCATAAAGATGGATTTTTTGGGCTCAATAAAAAATACAAAATTTTATGAAACTCATGAATAAATTCTTGAATATCCAAATTAATAATGGGTAAAAAATTTAAGTCCCAACTCCATCAAAAGGAGGCTTAACTAATGCTTTTAAGTCCATCCCACTATTTTGTATGGGAACTAAAAAACAGACCACCATTCTCAGCATATCTCCCAATTAAATAGTTCAATTGATGTGATGTTTTTTTTAAATACAATATATAGTTGGTAGACTTTTTAGAATAAATGGTTCAAATTTTAGTACATCTTATTTTTTTTAAATGAATTCCTATTTAGACCAAGGAAAAACTCGATAAAAAAATGGACAGAATGACATTGTTTAGTAAAATATCCATAACTTTGGCTAAAAAATTCTAATAGTGGCCATATTTTAAGGTTTTAAATTCCAAATAAATATAGAATACTTTTAAGAATTATATATATAGATATTAAGTTGTATGTATTTCCAAATTGGTGATCCAATTGGAGGGGAATATTTGGAATGTTAACAGTCTGCCACCTTGGGTGATAAATACATCCCCATATTCTCCTTAAAATGGGTTGGAATTTCAAAATAGTGTATGATACATTAGCATGAATAAATCATTTAAAAGTAATGTTAGGATATTAAAAACTCAAATTTTCACTTTATATACCCTTCCTCCTCTCTTTGTTTTCATGTTCTCTTGTGTTCTCCTTTATTTTCAATTGTGTAAGTATGTTTTCATTTCAATTGAATTTTAATGAATTTTTATTATTTGTCATCTTATATTCTCATCCACATTTTGTTTCATAATATTAATGATCTTAAAATATTATTAAATAAATCAAAATAAACCCTTTCATATTTTTCTTTCTCATTCAATCGAAAGTCAATGTTTAATTTTCTTCACTATTCATGTGTGTGTTCAGTACACTACTCTTATATTGTATCATTTATTTTATTCTATTTTTAACTCATTACCCTAAACATAATAAATCATATTTCTAACCATATCAATGGATGAGTAAATATACCATTGGGGTGAGTCATAATTTGTGGATGTTAAGCGATTGAGATCTTTTTCTCAATTAATATTCTTTAAATTAATATTGTGAATGTTGAACTTAAAATTTCATGGATTAATGAAATGTTTTTTTTAACATGTGGATCCGATGGATTATTGGAACCATAGGTATATATGATTTCATGAAATACTGAACCTTCCATCAAAAATATTTGATTGATATCAATACCCTAGTTAAGGCTTGGATTAAATCCAAAACATTAGGGAATTCTGATAAAAAATCATCTTGTGAAGTGGATGTTAATTTAATGAAATATATAAAAAATCTCAAGGATATCACAAGATTAACTCCATAATGATGTAATCACCCTAATAATTATTAAATTGTTAAATCAATATTTATTCATCAATCATTTCATCTAATCTATTCAAACAAACCCCTCGATCAAAATACAATAAATTAAAAACAATCGAATCTAAAATTTAGACGATCACTGAGGATTTGACCTGAGTGATGCAATAGACATTAGTAGATCACTGGATATTTGAATGGTATACAGGTGACAGTATTCTATGCATAAAATGGTACCATTCTTTGGGGCGGTTCACCTAGTAGTTGGTAGTTTTTTATTTTATTTTTTTAAACAAAGAAAACAAAAAATAAAAAAAATAAAAAAAATTGAAAAACAACACGAATAAAAACCTAACATCTCACAAAAATCATAAAATAAAAAAATAAAAAATAAAAAATCATCTTACTCATCATTTCCAAACTTCAATGAATGCCTCATAGCCTCCCAAACAATCCGTCAGATTTTTTTGACCCAGAAATTGAGTGAACTCTTCACCAACTTAGGAGGAACATTAGAGATAATCAAATCAATTCAGAACCATTAATTTCCCATCTGATTATTCTATATATGGATAATCCTTGGGAAAAATCTTAAAATAACTCATTTACCTTAATATGAATTACCAACCCCTTAATATTCAATAACCAAAAATTGGGGCTGATTTTGAACTCAAATCAGGTTTGATTCATCTTCTACCTCATTTTTATGGTCTAGATAGTGAGGATCCACATATTAATCTCAAAGAGTTCCAAGTTTGGTTCACTAGCATGAATCCTTAAGGGGTTTCTAAAGAAAAAATCAAAATTCAAGCATTCCCTTTCTCCCAAGATGACTCCACCAAGTCATGGAACTACTACCTCCCTCTTGGTTCCATAACCACATGGAATAACATGAAGTGACTCTTTGTAGATAAATTATTCACTGCTTATCGAACCAAAACTATCCAGAAGAAAATAAGTGGTATCCATTAATTCACCAATGAATCACTCCATGAGTGTTGTGAGAGGTTAAAAAAGCTTATGGAAACCTTCTCAAAACACCAAATATCCAAACAACTCCTGATACAATACTTCTATGAGGGATTATTGGATATGGAATGAACACTCATTAATTTCACAAGTGGAAGTGCTCTTATTGATAAAACTACTATAGCTACATGATATCTTATAAGAAACATGGATACAAACACATAGTAATTACATACTTAAGCACATGATCAAGTCAAATAAATCCAAGAAAATAAATCCATCGAGCCCAATAAGATGACTGATTGGATGAGTGAACTAAAATACCTTGTCCGACAATTAATTGTGGCTTCTAAAGCCCCAAACGCATCTTATCTGCAATCTATGTTCCCTATACCTATCAAGAATTGTGGAATCTACATCTCACCAGCTCATCCAACTAACACATGTCCACAAATTCAATAGCATCCATCTGATTCATCTAGACTAATAGAGCTAAATGCATCATATTCTTGGAGGAAAACCAACCCTCGATAATTAGTTTATTTTATTATAAACTTCAACCAACCACACTCTAAGCCCTTCTCTTCTACCTTTAACCTAGGCTTGAGGTCTAGTAATTCCATTTATCATCCCCCTCAGTTCCATCCTTGAAATCTAAACCAATTCAAATATAGTCAATGTGGAGGTAACTTTTAACAACCTTATCCTTTTGTTCCTCAACCTTAAGGGATCAACCCTCCTGTTTCTCCTCCTATATTTCACTATCCTAATGAGCCTTCCCAATTATCAACCCAATACAATCACTTTCCCAAGAACATAAATCAAGGTAATCCCAATGCGAGACATACTTCTTCTTCTAAGAAACTAAGGGAAAGTTTTGTATAAGATATTTCCTCATTCATACATTATTGCCTCAAAAACATTGAAACCCAAAATTGGTTAAATTTCATCCCACATTAGCCAACAGTGACCACGTAATTATTCCAAACTCCCAAATCAATAATTTCCCAACCCCAAGGGTAATGTAAGTGAAATTTCACTTCGATTAGGAAAAAAATTACCAAACCTAATGATGGATCCTCAAATGAACCTTTGAATATTAATTTTGAAAATGAAAAGAAAAAAAGGCATAAAAATAACTTAAGTCCACTCCCTCACCACCTTCCATTCATTTAAGGAACCCAATTCATTTTAATTAACATGTCTCTAAGCCAAGAAATTCCTTTGAACTTGATCATGAAATTATCAACATGTTTAGACATGTTGAATTCAACACTATCCTATTATATTCAATAAAATAAATTCCTAAGTATGACAAGTTTATTAAGGAATTATGCACCCATAAGAGGTAACTTAGGGTGATTGAAAATGTTTTGACCCAAAAATACATTCCCATGAAGTGAAAATATCCAGTTACCTTTACTATTCCATGCCAAATAGGGAGTTACAACATTGATGATGCACTCATAGACCTAGGATACTTGATAAATTTTATACCCAAAATCCATATTCTCCAACCTTGGTCTAGGTCCCTTGCACCTAATGAGTGTTATTATCTAGTTATCCAATTGAACAACAGCCAATCCTGATGGAATAATTGATTATTTCCTTGTCTAAGTTAATGATATTATCTTCCCAACTGATTTATAGGTCCTTGACATGGAAGGTGAGACAGTCTCTTCTCGATCTCCCGTAATTCTAGGAAGACCATTCCTTCTAATGGCTAGAATTTATAGAACTAAGATTGATGTCCATGTGGGAATCTTAACCATGGAACTTGGTGACCAACCAGTCAAGTTCAATATTTTTCAAGCCATGAGATACCCATTAAAGGATCACACTGCCTTATCGATCCATGCATCTAAGGAAAATTCTAAGAGTGGATTCACCCCCATTTAATCATTGTCATGATGTTCTAATGAGATAGGATCTTGTGATATTTTCACCATGATTAACCAAGTCATAATTGGGGAAATTTATGTTGACCTATAATTTATAGACTCCATCAATCGATAGGATCTTAAAAACTCTCTTGAATCTCATCTCAACTCTAATATATGATATTTAAACTTGGACAGTATTGATGAAAATGAATAAAAATCGACCAAAATACCTCCCTCTATTCTTGAGTTTTCAAAACTAAAAATTTTAGATAAGACTTATCTAAAACCCCTTCCTTTACACCAGAAATATGAATTTATTTTCTATGATACACTGGCTACTTCTAAATCCCAATTGCACCTCAAGACCAAAAAAATACTACATTTACTTGCCCCTTTGGAACATATGCATATAGTAGAATTATGTTTTCCTTTTCAATACTCCTACAACATTATAGATGTGTATGATGAGTATATTTTCTAAATTCATTGATCATTTCATGGAGGTATTCATGGATGATTTTACCTTTTAATATGGGTAAAATGGGTAACTTAAAGTTGATCAAAATTTGTTAAGTTTACATGACAGTTAGACCTTAAATAAGAAATTTTTTAGACTTTAAATTCATATCCACATTTCTCACCAACCTTTACCACATAACTCCCATTAAATTCAATCTTTATCCCTCTAATAACATTCAATTCTAAGTAAAAGTACTTATTTTTAACCTATAAAAGGATATCACTTCCACCCACTTCAAGACACACTTATCATTTGAATTCATCTTAAACCATTCCCATTTTTCTTGTCCTAAAATCCACTTACTCATTTTTCATCCTTTTTAATATGAAATCTTCCAAAGTTCTCTAGTTATAAGGGGTATTTCAAGAGAAGAATCAAACTCCCAACATAAGTATTAACCACTCCCAAACCTTATATTATCTATTTTTATCATCCACCACTACATGAAAGGTAACTTATAATAATGGTTTTAAACCATTGGTATATCCATGGTAACCATTAGTGTAGGTTATACTAATCGTTACTAGAACTATTGGTATGTGGGTCATTAGGATACCCCTATACCAATGTTTTTTTTGAAAATTATTGGTATATGGGGTTTAGATTTTGATTTTACCAGTTGTTTACTTAACTATTGGTATAGGATTAAATCTTATACATAAGGATATAATTCCACCTCAATCACCATAATATTTCACACAAAGACAAATTTATGTATTTGACTATTCATATTACACATTGAATCAGTAGATAATTTAAAAAAAATAAAAACACATATACAATCAATTTATATCATCAAAAATCATTCATATAGTTAATTTAAAAATATCAAGTCATAAATGACAGGGATCAATTTATCCCTCATGAACACAACTATTATCATGTACATCATTTTCATTGTTTTCATCATGAATTTCTTTAGTGTCATCATCACCTCCAATATATTTATCACCATCACCACCAAGAAAGTCATCACCCTGCCCACCACTAGGATCATCATCACCATTGTCGGGTGCATAATATTTAGAGCACATATTTTACTTGTATGTATCAAAAATCACATAGGTATCTAGTGATATTAATGGACATAAATATTCTATAGATTTCAAAAACTACTATTTGGCCTTTTTATTACTTCCAGGCTCCTCTATGGATAATTTTTTAGCCTCCTCTACCTTTGTGAAGGCCTCTAATACCTCTAAATGGGACTATAGTAACTTATTTCTACCAAAGATATTAAATTCACCTTAAGTTTCCAAATACCTATTTGTGATTATACTCTTCCTAGGTCAATAGTGGAATCTTCCATGGTACTCATTACCTAATATCTATCATAAATGATCATATGGCCTGAATTTTTCATCTTATTTAACATCAAGGGACTCTAAAGCATGGTGTTGAAAATATAAATGAGATAATTAGTATAAAATATATTTTAAATTTTTAAATTAGTATAATAAAATGAAAAATCTTTTCTTGTACCAATTTATTTATAGAACTCCCATATTTCTTCTTCCTGATTGAGAAAAACAATTTTTTCCAAGGCGCATGGCCTTTTATGTTCAATAATTCCCAATGTAAATAAAAAAATGTAATAAAACATTATTCAATAATATTTTATTGACTATATATTTTAATTTTCTCTGTGGTTTCTTTAATTTTTTATTGTATTGGTTTTTCTTGATTTGATGATTGATTGAGTTGTTAGGTTTCATTGGGTTTGAAGAGGAAATTTTGGAATTTTATGTTAAGTGTAATGATATTGTTGATTTTGGGTTGTATGTGTGATATGGAGTTAAGAATGTTTTATTTAGGATTAAATCATTATATATAGTTACATTTTATGGAATTGGGGAGGATTGTACTGGTTTGGGTGGTTATTTTTTATTTTAACCCCTTTTGGTGAATGTTACGGGTATAAAAGGAAAGAGAAATTATCTTATTTGATATGTGACTAGTTGGATGGTCATATGGATTGAATTATAGTGATTTTTGATTTATCCATTTGTATTTGATATTAAATGAATGATTGGGATTTTATTTGATGGTATTGGGATGAGAATTGTGGTTTTGGGTATTGTGGTTGTTGGGTTTTATAGGAATTATAAATGATATTGATTTTTTGGGTGGTAAATATATAAAATATAATTAATTTTGGGTTTTTAGGATTGAAAATAATTATTTTTATATATATTTATCTTGGTAAATTGTGATTTTTAAAAGTAATTTATTGGTAAAACTATAAACAATTTTTAAACTGCTTGATATGAGTTTTCTATAAATAGTTAAAAAAACTATTTACATAACTAGTTTTAAATAATTTATAAACTATATCTAAGTAGATTTCTATTTTTTTAATATATATAATTTAAAAAAATTATAATCACTTTAAAAAAATATTTACAAGAAGTTTTGTAATTTTTTTTAAATATTTTACAAGAGTATTAAAAATTGTATACAAATTTAAAATAGTTTACAAATTGTATGTTATTTATAGTTTATAGTTAAAATTTAAACATTTTATTGTTTATTTTTTATTTATTTGGTTTTTTTTAGTTTAAGTAAGTTCAGTTAATTTTATATTCTTTTAATTCATTTCAGTTTAATTCTATTTAATTCCGTTAGGTATGGATCTATTTAGGTGTAGTAGGTTTGATTTGGTTTTGTTCATTTATATTGTTACATAATTAAACATAGTTGTACATGAAAAATACATGTTTTCTCTCATGTTCTGGTAAAATAGTTCTCCCTAAATTTTTAATATACTTTGCATCATCTGTATTTTTTATTTCTATTTAACAATTCATGTAAAATAAAATTCAATAATAAGAAATAAAGTTTTAATACAAATCATAATAAGTTTCAATTAAATAGAATTAAATTTGAATAATACCTTAAACTCATCACTCCTCTAAAAAAATATTTTTCTAGTACTATGTTAATAGAAACTCTTAAAAGGTTGTTATACCCCATAAATATGAGTTAACTCTACCATCCAAACCATTATATAGCTTGTACTTATATGTTCTCCCTATCTCACCTAATTCCATCAGTCATTCATCCCTTGTAGCTTCACTATTAGGAAAATTATAGTGAATACACTACCAAATCATTAATTAATATTAATAAAACAATAATATAAAATATAATATAATAAAATTTATTACCCATATCTAAGCCCATGTGGTATCCTTTATTTCCTTCTCAAGGTATCTCTAATAAACTTTTTCCCTGGGAATGATGTCGTGGTATTTTTTAAATTTTGACATAACACTCCTATATTATATTTTATTTTTACCAATAATTTAATTTTATTCATAATAATCGACCATCACCTTTTTCTGGTGGTTCCACACTTCACATATATGAGTCTATTCATGCCGCCTAATAGTGATAAATCCAACTGTGAATAAAATATAAAAATTAAATTATTCCATGTTTAAATTAAAATTATTAATAAAAAATTACTATGGTTATATATATAAACTTTAGATGTGATGATAAATGGGATCTAATAGATATCTGGTCTCAGAAGGATCGGTAACATGTGTAGTGTCATGGGGTACAATATATGCTTAGGATTATCTAAAGGCACTACAGTATAAGTTAAAGGAGCATGAACACAAATCCTCAAAGTGAATAGATAAGTAATGGAGGTGAAACATAGAATTCTATAAAAAAATGAAAATAGTTATGGGTAGTTAGAGCTATCATCAGATAAGGAATTCATATATAAGGGGGATGATCAAACGAAAATGGTGGTGAAAACACAGGTGGTTTAAAAATCCTCAATTTCTCTAAGTTAATTATGGGATAAGAGGCTATGGTATATGGTAAATATGATTAATTGTTGGGTTTAAATAGGTTATAATGATTGATACGAGTAGCTCTAGTATCTTCCACACTCAAACTGGTAGGATAATAACCATTGTAACTTATCTAGATGAAGAATAATTGTATCCTAGATGGTAGAACCTGATTAAAATTTACAAATGATTAATGAAGTGATATTATATGTTTTGAAATTTATATATATATATATATATATGTATATATTAAATATAATACTCATAAGGGGAACCAGATAAGTAATTCCCATCTCCCTCATGTAGAGATCATTTTCATACATTCTCTCCCTTAGTGTCTCTTTAATATTTAACATTTTCTACATTAGAAGATAAATGTACATTTAATTAGAAATTATATACTAATGGTATAACATAATCAAAAAAATGCTAATTATCATGCTAAATATGGGTATGATATGATTTTATTTTTGTATATTTAATTCGTACTAATTTAGTTTGTGAACCATTATTTTGTTATTTGGTCATTTGGTTATTTAGTTAATTTTTTGGTTATTATATTTAGTTATTTTTTCATTTAGTAATTTTTTCAATTGGTTAGATAATTTGGTTCATTTTTTAGGCTATTTGATTCATATTGGGTGATTTAATTTCTATCATTAATGAGTTATTTAATTTGGTTCTTTTTTGGGTTGGGTATTTTAGAATATTTTGTCATTTGGTCATTCAGTTAGATAATTTGGTTCATTTTGATTTAGTTTATTTTTGTTGATTTTGGTTAGTCCATTTTATTCATTTTTTTGTTAATCCATTTTTGAGTTATATAATTTGGTTCATTCTGGGTTAGGTTATTTGGTTCAATTTAGTTTAGGTCATTTTGTTTTAAGTCAATTTGGGTTATTTCACTTGGTTCATTTTTGGGTTATTTATTTTTTTTTACTTAGGTCATTTTTTATTTTTAGTTAAGTAATTTGGTTCATTTTTGGGTTATGTGATTTTTTGTTAGATCATTTGGTCATTTTTTAATTTTTAGTTAGATCAATTGTTTCACTTAGGGTTAGGTTGTTTTCTTTATTTTGGGTTATTTAATTTTATTTATTTTGGGTTAGGTCTTTTTAGGTTATTTCATTTGGTTTATTTTTTTGTTATATAATTTTTTATTTATATAATTTATTTTATTTTGAGTTAGGTCATTTGTTTAATTTTTATCTTATGTCTTTTTTGGGTTCATTAATTTGGTTTATTTTTATCATTTGGTTATTTTTTCATTTTGGGTTAGTTTATTTGATCAATTATTCAAAAAAAATAGTTCAATTGGTTCATTTTACATTAATTATTTTTTGGGTTAAATTTTTTGGTTCATTTTTTGGTTAAGGTATTTGGTTCATTTTGGGTTAAGGTATTTGGTTCATTTTGGGTTAGGTTATTTAAATCAAAGAGTGTTTCTTAAACTAATAAGTTCTCAAATTCATACCATGAGGAATGATAAATTTATTAAAGTATTTTTACAAAGATATAGGGATTATATTGACATATCATTGGGGGGTTGAACTAAATTCTAGAAAGCTAGAATTTATGGATTTCACGGGAACTTTCAACCTGTTTAGAGGATTAATTTTAACATGACATTAAGGTAAAAGGAGGGATTCATTCAATATATAGATTCTAGATTAAAATATAATTTGCATCCTTATATTTAAGGTATTCCTAAGAATAAATATTAAATTTTATCATGAAAAGATAAATAAAATTGGTATTTCTATCCTTCTGATTGTTGGGCTATTTGAGTCATCATATGAAATATATTAATCAAGACCAATGAGGGTAGAAATGGTGTCAAATTCATCCCCACTATCATCAAAAATATTTCTTGGGATTACTTAACTAATGATATTGAATTCATTCCTCATATGATATTTCATATAAAATACTTGTTTCACTATTGATGCCAAAATATATAGCTAATCAGTAGTCAGAAAGTGATTCATGTAAATAACTTTAAATATAAAATCATAAATAAATGTTCTGTGTTGCTTTATTGAGTCAAACCACTTGAATTTCATAATAGTTACTCAAATATGAGAGTTATAATCCAATATTTTTCTTTTATCAACAAGTCCATAATAATAAATATTTTCATATTGAGTGAAACCATATGATTCATTGGAAAAAAATTCATTGTAGTTAACATAACTTGATCATGTTTTGTTATCATGTTCACTACTCAATCAGTTATAAAAAATTTGTACCCATTGGTGACCAGTGTTTTGAATTCATGAACCAAATAATTGGAACTGAAATCTATCACTCTTCTTTATTTAGAGATATAATAAACCGGTAAACTTAATACCTAAAATATAAATAAATATTAAAATTATGTGAATTTCTTTTCTTTTTTATTAAACTAATGTCCATTCCTTTGATTTTAAAAAAAGTATAAAACAATTTTCTATTAAAAGTATCTCTCCTTTTCAAAGGTAACTAACAATGATTTATGTATAAAATATGTTTATGTTCCCAATATAAAAATATAATGAAATTTTATGATATATGTGAAACTAGTACGATATAACATATACATGTTCAAATCACTTAATTAATGTTGTCATTGAACAAATCATAGTTAAATAATATTATGTTATGTTACATCTCACATTCTTCAAGGATCAATGTAGTCAATTTATATTATCCATAAATTACCCCTATTTGGGTAAGTGATGGAAAAACAGGTTTAATTTTCTCCTGCTTCTCTTATTCATTTCTCATTATCCAATTATGTTTCGTTCTCACATCACACAAATAAATTAAACATAAATTCATAAATTCTTGAGACAACTAACATTTTATAATGGAATTTTTAGGATGATTCTTGGTCTATAATTAAGACTTCATTGTGAGAATATTTCTTTCATTTGGATAAATCCAAGGAAAATAAATGGATCCCCTAAGAATAATTTTATTTAGAATATGGATAGTTAGATGCATCATGAAATTGAAAAAAAAATATGGAGAAAAATTTTTCTCTAACTCACATAGAATTAACCTTCTATCTTCCTACATTTGTTTCAAGAAATACTTGGAAAACATTTTAAAATAAAGATCTATATACAAATGGAACAACTAAATCAATATCACCCATGAATTATTGTATAGTGAATTTAATATTTTTATTGAAATCAATTCATATAGAATTATTTGGTAGTCATGAGTTTTTAGTGATTTTACTTTCAAATCTCTTATATTGACCCATTTTGATATATTTCTTGAATATCCATAGATAACCTTGATAGTCTCAAGTACATCCAAATTTTTATTTTTCTTTGAAGGTGTTATCACATGAGAATCACAAGGAACTTTCCATTTATTTTTACTAATAAAGACATAATGTAGTTCCAGTCTAATACCCCAAGCTACCAAGTCACGTTGAGATAAAATATCATCTTAATTATTCCCCTTTGCATTTAGAATAATTGAAAGAAAAATTTCACATATTTTTTTCTCAATGATCATTATGTTTAACAAATTAGGTAACAAATTGGTTTAAGGATAATAAAAAACAAAGAGGATACTTTTCTTCTTCCAATTATGCTTGGATTTAGTGGAAAATTTCTTCTGCTTTTTATATTTTTTGTAACATTTCTTGTGTGAAAATTTGACATATTTCAATTATTTAAGAACATTAGTTACATACATATACAGAGGTATCCTCTCAGTCTCAAAAGTATTATCATCCCTTCAACCATTATTCTTGTATGGGTTATCCATTAGAAATAATCAAAAATTTCCCATGAAACTAAAATTAAAAGGATATTTAAGTATTATTAATCATATATACTTCATATAAATAGGAAATGATAGTGTCATTTCATGTTCCATCCATACATAATTTCATAAGTAGAAAAATCATATATCATCTATATAAACATAGAACATATTTGAAATATGAATTTCAAATAAACATCATATGTGCACAAACCCGCATTCTAAAGATGATTCAACTCTTTTATTAAAGTTTTAATGTATACATAAATTTCATTTCAATTATGAAAATTTCTATATATGAGAATAATTAATAAATTGAATGGTTTTTTCATACACATCCATTGAGGAAGTTTATAAATATAAATGAGAATTTTCTATGTGTTGTGCAAACTTATCTTCTGAACAAATGAATTAAAACCAACACATGATAGACCTAACATGAGATTAATCACCTCAAATAAAAAATATAGATACCATAAATAAAATATATATCATTTTAATCCATATTCAAGATGAACCAACTCATAATTATCCTTAATTCTCCCAATATCATGCCATCAAACATTTTTTGACATTTCATCAGATGTGAAAAGCTTTTAGATCCTAGTAATCAATTAAAAGAGTTATATTACTTTTTGAAACATGTGATATGTTTTCCATCAACATTTGTATTCCATAAATATGTACTACATTCATTAAAACATTTATTCATATGTTTTATGACCATAATAATTTTCAATATTTTGGGAAAACATGAATTTCATTTATAGAAAATCCAAGTTAGTCGATTAACATCAATGATATATAATGATTTTATTGAATATCTACATTATCATGAAGTAATTCCTTCAAAATTTATGAATATAATAAATGGTAGTATAATAAATTTCATACATAGTTGTCCCAAGATATAGCCACATTAAAACTTTTATCTTTATCATTTTACCACATTGTTGATATACAAGGTTCCTAGCATCATCCATAAATTTTTTTACCCTCTTAGCATTATCATTTTAATTAATTGAATCATGTGTACTCATATCATTATCTTATTTAATTTTTATACTTTATTTCTTATAATGATGAATAAATAAAAACCGATCAAATATTATAGTCTTTATTCCACTCCTTTCATTTAGATCATGAATATTATGAGTTTTTCATTTATCTCTAGTATGATTCCAACCATAATAGTTAATTTAAAAACTTTCATTTTGACATTGTATCCAACTTCTTTATACTTTATCCAAGGTCTTTCAACATAATTATAACAAGGTAAGTGTATAAGTTATCTGTATAAAGCATTTTTAAATGAAAAACTAAAAAACAATCCTACTTATTTTGAAACTTGATTGAGATCCGATAAGTATTATACATAAAACTTATATCCATTATATTAACAAAAACAAGTTTTTATTAATATAAATATAGTATAATATAACTAGAAAAATCATGATAGTGGATATAAAGATGTATGTCATAATTTTATGAAAACCTGACAGTGGGGCGGGACTGATTTTGTGAAGGGTAAGGGGATCACACAAATTGGTATAGGCATGATCTTATACCAAAAATTATTTTTAATGTAAATTATTGGTCTAATTATTTTCGTATAAATTTAAGGATACATTCCATGTCTAACTAATATGTTTTAATCCAATGTAGTATATTGACTTAAACATCCCAATAAAACCAAGTATCTGTGGAATTCACACATTATTTTACAAAATCATACATAAACTTGAAAAGTACATTTTTATGTTAGTTCATTTTCAATATAGGGCATGAAAATGAAAACAAATATAGGATAATCAATTAGAAACATAACCTAATATCTTCATGTAGTATCAATACATTAGATAATCAAGATAAATGATTAAGAAGTTTCAAAATATAGACCATCCAAACACATATCAACCTTAAAAATTTTCTGATATAGTGAAACCAAACACCATAATATAATATATTTATTTAAATATTAATAATTAAACCAATTATAATATAATTAATTCTCATAATCATTCAATAATTCCAATAGAAATCTATAATTATTCAATATCAATGTATAATATCATATCAAAATTCTAAAAAACATTTATTTCTAACACATAAGGAAACCAACAATGATTTAGTTTAAAAACCAAATTTCATTACTAAATCCAAAATTTATTTTAAGTAAATAAGATATGTTCACTTTATTTTAATTAATTTTAAACTCATTGAAATACGATTTAAATCAAATATAGTTTAAATAACTTTCCATTTTTATGTATAAAAACTAAATTTAGTATATGTGAATAAATCATTAAAAAACATAGTCTATCGTGAAATCTATAGTTTTATAAGGGAAAAGTGTCTTTGAAAATAATTCAAAATTTATATTTATCACCTAAATCCACAATTCTATAATTTTATCCCATAAGATAACACAATACCATATAAATAAAATCATAATATTGAAATAATTTACATCAATAGGTAATAAATGTACATAATAAAACACAAAAAACTCAAATATAATTAAAAAATTCACATTTATTATCTAATAATTATCATTCAATATCATTTAATGTCATTTTTTATTCAAAACTTCATATAATGGGGTTTTAATCATGTCATGTAATGAAAAAAAAATTATTTTCCAAATGGGACTTTAAATCTCATATAGAAAGTAAATTAATGAAAATTATATTTAAAATAAATCTATTAAAACAAAAATATTAATTTAAGCACACCACTTTCATAAAAATCCATTATAAAAAATAAGATTTAAAATTTTTATGTAGATTTGTTTTCAAACACATGGTAATTACATTCTATTTTAGGTCATTTGAAATCTAATGAATGAAAATGTAGAATGGAGAAGATAAAATAAGAGAAAAGGATAATAGAATAAATTTTCCTTGATGATTTATCCTAAATTCACTTCATATTACTAAAAACAATACCATAAAATTATAATTCATAAATAATAACAAAATTCACATGATAATTTAATATCCAACACTAACATAATTTAATATAAAATTATAATTCATAAATAATATCAAAATGAACATGATAATTTAATCTCTAAGAAAAACATAGTTAAATTAATTCATCCATTCATCGTTATTGAAAAGAAAGGTTATAAAATGATTTCTAAAATTGGTCCACTAATAGAAATAAAGAATGTTCCTTTTTTAATATTTATAAACTCTAAATATAAATAAAAATAATAAAATTCATGAAATATAAAACTCTAAGTGATATTGAAATATATTCCATGAAAATATAGAAATAAAATAATTTAATAAGATAAATTGGGAATAAAAAAACATACATTGATGATTCCACTCAAAAGTAATTGAAAAAAATGAGGAGGAATTAAGGAATGGTCAATAAAATCAGAGGGGAGGTAAATCACTATCAAAGGGAACCGAATTCACAATGGGGAGAATAGGTAGAAGTACCATGATTCTCATATTTATTAGAACCATATACCAATGGTTTTTTAAAACAATTGGTTTAGGCTAACATTATACCAATGGCTTTAAAAAACCATGGGTATAGGTAGGTTGGTATAGACTAGAATTCTAGTAGTGAAACATCCTCCAAATATACTCTAACCATACTAATATAATGAAATAAAAATCATTAGTATACCAAAATTTTATTATATTAATAGAATAAACATTTTCTACCTTCCCCCCAATCATTCAAAGAATAAAAATATTGCTCATGTTATGTGCAGACTATCACCTCTATGAATGAAGTGCTTAATTTTTTGTCACCACCTTTCATGTATAATTCTAAAAATGGTTTTAATGAATAAAAATGATATTTGTGACATAATAAATATTTTTTAAATATAAATTAGTCATTATATTAATAATATCATCAATAAGTAATCATTGTAAATTTAATGACATAAAAAGAGAATACCACGATGAAAAACTTTCTTCATTCTATGTAATAACATCATATCGATTATTTCATTTTACCTATTACCAATTATGATTTATCACACTAATAAAACCTAGATAATATTATTATACTTCTATAATAATAATATTATAACTAAATCACTTCATAATCATACTTATCTATTAATTATAGCACATTCCTATTTGAGTTAGTTTAACCACATACATGAAGGATGATATAAATTTATATAATGGATGAGTATGGAAATATAATTATTGTTAATATTGGATATTATAATTAAATATATTTTTTCCTCTGTAAATGTAATATTAATATTCAAAATTGTTATTAATATATCACTTTTTTCATTAAAAATCATTGAAATAAGCTCATCACTAATTTCATCTTCATGAATCATAATTAAAACTCTCATGGAAAGAAATTATAACTTTATAAATCCTTAAGTAAAGCATTTTCCAGTACCTTAAATAATATAGTAATTATTAACTTGGTATCAAATAATGAGGATCTATATCGATGTTATAAAGTGTGTGTGAAATAATCAAAATCGCTAACATCCAGTGATAAAAATAAACAATAACTTATTAATAAATTGTATAATGAATGATTATAATCAAAGAGTATAAAATATAAAATATATTAATAAGTTTATGAAATAATTTATTAAGATATTTATGTTTATTATACTATATTTTAAATCACTTTTAAGGAAGGCAAGACTAAAGGTAAGGGATTTTGTTAACTAAAATATTCCTTCTTTGAGTTATAATGGTTCACCTTGAACTTATTTATTTTATACTTGGTTTATTCCACCTAGATATTTTATTATATACTAATTTATATTTATATATGGGTAAAATTTGTTTTTTATTTCAAATATTCTTCCTTTATGAATTACTTTTAAAATTATAACAAGTAAATAATAATTATCATCCTCTCTAAAAAGATCATTCTCTTACATGTCCATATTTTTTCATTCCAAAAATTATTTCATTTCTTATTTTGGCACCCCAAATATGTATTATCCTATGTTATATTAATTTTTCTCCTTAAAACTTTTAAAGGAAATTTTTATTATCCTTTTTATAATGTGGGTTTCAATAAAGATATTTTAGAACATTAAACGGGAATTTATTTTCACAATCATATATTTTATCTTGAAATACACATTTATTGACTAAACCATTTTTACCTTTAAATGATACATTTTTGGAATTAATTTTAAAGTAGTTTTTAAAAAAAAACATTTTAAATTCTTGAAAATGAATTTTTAAAGGGACTCATAATTTCACCTTTTTACAACAAGGTTGAAAATGTTTTAGGAAATCTCTTTTTATGATTTAAATTCCATTTTCTTATATATCTCCAAAGTATTTATCCCCAATGGAATTTTTCTTCATGGATCACCCTCTAAATTATATTATGAAATACTCCTTTTGGGTGATTGAATTTTTGGTATCAGCTAATCTAATTCTTGAAGTAATTTTATGTGATACCATTTGGAAATGTTATAAAACTCATTATATTTTCATGTGTTTTAATGATATTCTAGATAATTGATTTCATATAGCACACATATGTATGGATATTTATAGGTGGGTTCCTAAATATAACTCCAATTCATTGGTTAAGGTTTTATATATCATGATATAAAAATGGGTTGTGATTTATGATACTCAAGTCACTAATGGGTCATGAGTTATGATTCTTGATCCACTAATGGGTCAAGAGTTATAATGATTGATCCACTAATGGTACACAAGTTATGATAATCAATTAACTAATGGGTCAAGGTAGTTTATTCATAATCCACCATATAGTGGGTTGTAGGATTTTATGCATGAACCAATATGTAAAGTTTTTTCTATGATTATGTTTGTGTCATAGTTCCTTGTTATTTTTTTTAATATTTTTCTGTTATATGACTATGACTATGATCCATGGATCTTGTTTATGATTTGATTTTTCTATAACATAATTATATGGTATATGTTTGATGTTGAGATTATATGTTCTTTTATAGTGACTTATGGATAACTCTTATTATTCCATGATCTTTTTTATCATATATTCCTCCCATGTTAATGTTTTCTCATATAGTTATGATCTAAACCTTTTATGACTTGATAATAAGTTTCTCTAACTTGTATATTTAGGTTACCCATTTTTATGTTTCCCTTTTCCCCAAGAAATTTTATTTAGGATTATGTTTCAAAGGAAATTTTATGTAGAAATTTTTTGAGATATGTTGAACCAATTATATGAAATGTGATCATTATATATCCAATATCCCAAGACACTAAACCTTGGGGTTATATGATTTTATATTCATTTATGATATCTAATGTTTAAATTTTATAAATATATGTAAGTTTGGATTGATTTGTCTCACTTATTATTAAATTCAAAAATTAAATATATTTTTTTGCATCATATCTGGGAGTATGAGTTTGGTGTGTCTCAATTTTAACTTGTAAATGACCCTAATAAAATATTATAACGGTTATGATGATATCAGAACATGGTTTTTACCTTTGGTTATAGGTTTTAATCAAATCAGAGGAGTTTTTATTTTTATAGTGCTTTAATTAATTAATAAACATTGCCTGTGATTTTTTCTAGTTTTTTGGGGAAGAAGATGATATCTTGCAAACTGTACCTTATATTTATAAACATTCAATATAGTATTACTCAAAACATGATGTTATATTTAACAATAAAATTTATTTATTAATCCTTGACTTTTCTAGTTTTATCACGTTTATTTTATGTGTTACAATTAAAGTTAAGGGTTTTGAAAAATTATGAATTTTTTCTTTATTATTGTCTTAATTATAGAAGGTTATGGTTATGGTACATATGAGGATTCAAATATCTAAATCCACATTCATAAAAAATATTATTCTAGGTTTATATTTCATAAAAATAAGATTTATAAATTATGGTGGCTAATGATCAACCCATTCAACTTCCTTGTGGAAGAGTTGAGTCTAAAACCCATGTCCTATTTGTTTTCCCTATGGTTTATGCTAAGGTGAACAAAAATTTACCACTAACTGTGGAAGTGGTCAGGTGTAGAAGTAGTTTATATGGGTGTGGAAGTCAACTAAGGTGAGGTATCTACATAGGTGGATATGACATCATGATGGGATTTCCAAAAAACTATGTAGACTAATTAACTGAGTAAATTATTTAGAACATGATAGAAATAGTTCCTTGAATTTGTGATAAATATGAGTTAATGGAAAATAATGATGCAGATAGTATGATTAAGAATTATATAGACTATATCAAGAGGATTATTGATGATGATTATAAAAATGTTATGAGGATGGATTTTTTTAGTATCTAGACTATGGGTATGGAGATTATATAAGATGTCATTATTATAATTTTTATGTGATTTTAATAATAAGAGTATCATTAACTACATATCCACCACCTAGTAGAGGTTTTCTCAGGTGAAACATAATATTCAGATTGGTTAGTTAATGGATTAGAAGAAAATATAGTGTACCCTTTATCTCTCTATTGATTAGTATATACTAGATTTGGATTGGATATGGATTCAGTTTTCATGTGGAAACTAAATATATTGATTGGTTTGGATTGAATATAGATTTAGTTTGTGCATGAAAATTGGATGTGGTATGGTTATTTCAATTGGTTAGTGATAGGATGTTGGATGTTAGAGATGTGTATATTAGCTGGTGAGAGTTTGTTTATTGGGATGCTTCTATATTTTGATAGTGTGTGTTATACTACCAACGATCTTGTACCCATGTGGAACAAGGTCCTGTTTGACATCTAAAAGACCTAGGATCGAATTTGGGTAGGGGAAAATTTTTGGGGTACTGTAGTAGAACTACAACAGGGCACTGTAGTAGTACTGTAGTAGTGGAAGAACTGTAGAATTAGCAACACTATAGCAGTAGAGGTACTGTAGCAGGAACTGTAGTGGTGATAGTACTATAGCAACCTGAGTACTGTAGCAGTACTATTCACCAAAGGGTCCTTTGGGCCAAAAAATGGGCTTTAAAGACTAGCATTCAGGCCACTTGTCCTTGGGCCTTCAGCCTATGTAATGGGTCTCCCTCTATCCAGTCAAAAGAGGTATTTTCTTTAATAATAAAATGAGGTTTTGACCCCAAACTTTTAAAAAAATGGTGTGTGTTATACTATACATACTTATTTATTTGGAATTTGATATTTTTGGTAAGATTGGGAATGGAATTATATGTCATATACATGATATAGATCTATGATGTTGTCCTAGACCAAAACATCCTAATTTTAATGATCCTAAATCATTTTTATATTATTAATAATGAATTTAATGTTTTCTATTAGTCAATTGTTTTTCTGTAAAAACATGAAAAAATAGATAATTCTGGAACTTACCATATATACCAACCATATGAAGACAATCTGATATTTGTTAAAGTCAAATTTCCATGTGGTACTAACTATATTAATAAACTACTTATCGTGCACCAATTCTTTCAAAGTCAAGTACAGACTATGCGTTGATGTTCAAGTGACCACATGTGTACTAAACCTACCACATGAACAAATTAACTTATCATGAGAAGTGATGAACCTACCACATGAACAAATTAACTTATCATGTGAAGTTATAAACCCACCACATGAAGAAAATAATCTACTATGTGAAGGTAATTAAAAATTTCACTAAGAAATATACGAACCACATGTGTTATTATAGTGACTGCATGAATATTCATACCTACATCAAGAAGAATTTAAGTGACTATGAGAAGTAAATTACCAACCATGATAATAAAATTACTAACTAAATTAATAAAAGTTCCTACCACATGAATAATATTACTTACCACATGAAGAGATGTACCGACCATATAAATGAATGATGTTTTCCTATTGATTTTTCCTCCCAACTGACCATGCCTAGTAACCATGGGATGAAGTGATCATGCCTAAGTTAAGACCTAAATACCATGTCTAAATTAAGTACTAGAGTATTTTCCAATCTCTAGTAGCTACTTTTCAAATAATTAATTGAATATTCGGTGAAATTAGGGCCATAATGAATGCTCCCCAATGTATACTTTTGGATTTATTTATTTTTAAGAAGAAGAACTTATCATGTGAAAAAATAATAGATATATGATAGATACACTTATAAATAATAACATGGGAATATATGTGTTCACATGTGCTACACAGATGACCTCTTCAGAACACATTACAACACTCTATTTTCCTTCGCTTCTATGTAAACTCAGTTGAAGCTTTTCAAGGATAAATTCATGTACTTATAAACAAGTGAAGTTGATTAGATTGAGATACACCAAATTTTCACATCTTTTATCTCTTAATATTTCTTTTTAAGATTAACTTTAAAGCTGTGTTTTGTTTAATCTTTTTTTAAATTGAACCAGTATATTTTTTATACCTTTTTAAATAAAACTTTTCTATGATAATTAACTTTTATTTGAGTTTTATATACTGTGTTTGATTCAAGTATATTAGTTTAAAAAGTTAAAGTGTTTTAAAACTTACTTTAACTGAGTTTTGATCAAAATATTGAGAACATTTTTAAAATAAAGAATTATATAAATCTATCATTTTATTTAATTGGTAATATTTTATAAATTAGGGGATTTTAGTTTTAATTCATTTTTTATAGAAATTTATAATTAGAAACTCAATTCACCCCCTATTGAGTTGTCCACTGGGACCAAAATTTGGTATCAGATATTTTTAAAAATAATTTTTACTGTGATCAAGTTTTAATTATAGTTATTAAATTTATATTAAATCCAAATTAATTATTTTTATATAATAATAGATAATAATAAACTTCCACTAATCAGCCTCCATATTTTAATGGTAATAATTATGGTCAATGAAATATTAAGATGAAAATTCATATTGAGGGCATGGGCTTTGATATTTGGACTGTAATTGATGAAAAATATGAAAAACCCAAAGATTATAGAGCTGAATGGAGTGATTCTAATAAGATCACTTATGATTTCAATAATAAAAATAAGAATGATTTATATTTTTCTTTAGGATCAAATGAATTCAATAGAATATATACTTTTTTTCTAATTTTTAAATTTGGGATAATCTTGTTATATCTCATGAGGGAATCTCAAATGTTAAAGAGATGAGATTAGATAATTATACTATTAAATATGATACATTCAAATTGAATCTGGATGAAAAAAAATTTATATGTGTCTCTAGTTTAATGAAATCATCAACATCATGCATGCACTTGGAAGGAAAATTACTTACAAAGAACAATTGATGTGACTTTTAGGATGTCTAACTAATAGATAGTGAGGAACTTCAATTTCCATTATAGAATCTTGTGAAATCATTACACTATCAATAAAATAACTCATTTGAAATATCATTATGTATGAGGAAGAACATAAAGTAAATAAATAAGAGGAAGATGAACCCAAGAGGAATTTAGTAGTCTTCAAGTCTTCTGACTCAAAGATAAAAGAAAATACCAAATCTCATTGTTCAAGTGATGATGAATCACATGAAAATAGTGATGATGAAATGGATCACCTAGACATATGATTTAGAAAGTTCTATAGAAATAATAAATCCTTCAAAAATACCAATTATGGAGGAAATTGTGATATAAAATGAAATTGGAGGAAAGAGTATAAAAAGGATAATTTCGATAATTAAGTAACCTGATATGAGTGTAAAAGGAAATGATACATTAAAAAAGATTTTCCCAATCTAAAATATAATAAAAAGTGTGAGTAAAAAGGTAAATGGTATAAAAAGTCTCTAAAATCCACCTAGAGTGCCTCATAAGATAGTTCAAGTGACTCTAGCTTGAGAATAAAAGATAAAACTGATAGAGCTAACATGTGTTTTATGAAGAAAAAAAACTTAAGGTATCAAATATTTTTCTAGTATCTTCTAAACATATTTATAATCTTTTTGAGATATAAAATAATGAAGAAAATATGTATTGTAATGATTTATTTGAATATTTTAATATGCTAGAAAATATATTTAATAAACATAAGGATAAATACTAAAGTTTAAAAAATGCAGCATGCTTTGTATGTTCACTTTTAATATAATTTTTCTGAATAATGAACATAAAATGTATAATGATAAGTTTAAAAAGGATCTAGACATATTAACTAAGGTAATATAAACCCTCACTATAATTCTTGGTAAACAATCCACTCCCAAATATACTATGGGAATTGGTTACCAACCTGGACAAAGGAAATTTTATAAGAATAAATTTTTTCCTAGTTATAGTTCTACCAAGTCTATAAATTATTCTTATTCTACTATAACTAACGAAGTTTATATTTTTAATAGCTTAAAATTTATATATATGAAACCAATTAAACAATTTTTGGATTCCTAAGGCTCATATTAATAACATTTCAAGACCCAAGAAAATATGGTTACCAAAATCATTTCTTATTTAAACTTTTATATAGGAAACCTGTTTGAAGAGTATCATTAAGAACTTATGGTATCTAGATATTGGATATCCCAGACACATGACTGGGGACTAATCAATTTTCAACAACCTTATCAATATAGATGGTGGAAATATCACTTATGGTGACCACACCAAAGTAAAAATAATTGGACTCGGTCAAATTGGTAACTCTAGTGTTGTTTTAATTTCTAAAGTCTTATTTATAGATGGTTTAAAATACAATATACTTATAATATTACAGTTATATGATGATGGTTACCATATTAAGTTTGAAAATTATTCATAAAAAAAACATGATTCTAAGTATGTTTTAGTTTTTAGTACTTTGTGAAATTATAATGATATGCAATTGAATTAACTTTGTTATTTTCTAAAAAGATTTCTTATTTAAGTGCCTTTAACAAGTAATATTATATTTGGAAAACGAGACTAATCCATTTAAACCTACACTCAATTATAAATATAACAAGGAAAGGTTTAGTCAAAGATATACCTAAACTAGAATTCCTAAAAGAAAAAGTTTATAATCCATATCAAAACGAAAAGCAGTATAAAATTTCTTTCAAACCAAAGAAAGAAGCTTCAAATTATCAACCCCTAGATTTGGTTCACAAGGAATTTTTTGACCCTCTAGAGCTTCTATCCTAAATAGTAATCACTATTATTATGTTCTAGTAGATGGATTTTCTAGATACACCTGGTCACTCTTTCTAGATCAAAAAAGTGAATCTTGTTATTACTTTTCTAAGTATGATATATCTATAGAGAAAATTAATGTAATTAGAATTAAAACCTTAAGAAGTGATCATGGTTGTGAGTTTTAAAATCAATATTTTGAATTTATATGCTCAAAACGTGTCTTTAGTCAAAAAAAATTGTGCTTCTAGGACCACACAGCAGAATGGTGTAGTTGAAATAAGAGATAGAACACTTTAAGAAGTTTTCTAGGCCATGATCAAGGAGTATGATTTACCAATTTATTTTTTGGAAGATGTTGTGAATATGACTGTCAATATTATTAATATAAATTTAGTTGTACCACTTTTAATTAAGACCCCATATAATTTGGAAGAAAAAAACATTTAATTACTTTATATTTTTTTGGTTGTAAAGTCTCAATACAAATGATAAGTTAGAAAAAATTGCATCCAGAAGTGATGGAGGAAATTTCCTTAGATATTCTACAACCAGTAAATCATTTAGGCTATTTAATAAAATGATCAATATTTTGGGAGAATTTTTACATGTCAAATATGATGAAACAGACCCACATGAATGTAATTCACCTTTATAAAACCTTAATGATAGACTTTTTAATTTAGATGTCAATGAAAAACCTAGTAATAATTCTATCGAACCTACTGTAGAAATATCACACCATTATAATAAATATTTTGAACCTAAACCTCTAGAAGAAAATGAAGTATCAAATACTTTTATCCTTAGAACTATTAGGACCCATAGAGATCACCCCTTAGATGCAGTTGTAGGATACCTAAATGAAGGAAAAAACTAGAGATTCTCTTAGAAACCAAATTGAACATCAAAATTTCTTGTCACATATTGAACCTAAGAATATCACATAACTAATTAATGGTGATTTATAGGTAATTTTAATGCAATAAGAGATCAATCAAATTAAAATAAATAAAATATAGTAACTAGTTAAAGGACCTAAGGACTACCTAACCATTCACACTAAATGGGTTTTTAGGAATAAAGTAGATGAGTTGGGCACCATAATTAGAAATAAAGCAAGGATGGTTTCATTAGGATACAATCAATATGAAGGTATTGAATATGAGGAAACCTTTGTACCAATAGATATAATTGAATCTATTAGAATTTTTATTTTCAATGAAGCACATTTGAATTTCAAATTATATCAAATAGATGTTAATAGTGAATTATTGAATGTTTATATAATTGAGTATGTTTTTGTTAAACAACCCCGCAGATTTCAAACCCCTCATTTTCCAAATCATGTATTTAAATTAAAAAAATCTTTATATTGTTTAAAAAATATCCTAGATATTTTTATGATAGGATTAGCTCATTTTTAGTTTCTAAAGGTTTTACTAAAGGAATAGATGATCCTACACTGTATATTAAAATAATTTCAAAAGATATTATAGCAGTAATAATATTTGTTGATTATATTATATTTGGATCTTTAAGAAATTATTTATGTATTAAATATTAAAAAATAATTCAAAGTGAATTTGAAATGATTTTTATGGGTGAACATAAATTTTTACATGGTTTTCAAATTTTTTAAAATAATGAAGGAGTTATTTTAAATCAAATCAAGTACACTAAATATTTTTTTTAAAAATTGGTGTGGATATTACTAAAGGTAGTGATACTCCCATGAGTACACGGTGTAAAATGGTTCTTGATGAAACTGGGAAACTAGTTGATCAAACCACTTAAAGAGGTATGATTATAAGTTTACTATACTTAATTACTAGATGACCTAATATTATGATTAGTGTGTGTATGTGGTCTCATTTTCAATCAAATCCAAAATAATCACATTTACTTTCTATGAAAATTATTTTAAAATTCCTCAAAAATATAACCAACTTAGTACTATTTTATTCAAAAGGAAATATATTTGATTTAGTGAGTTATTCATATGCTGATTTTGGTGATTGTAAGTTAGATAGAAAATCACCTTTGGAACATGTCACTTTTTGAAATTATTTAGTTTCATGGTGTAGTAAGAAATAGAATTTGGTTACATTATTTGTTGTCAAATCTGAGTACATAGTTATAAGTAGTTACTATTCATAGATTATATGGATGAAACATACAATACTTGACTATGGATATCAATTTAGACATGTCCCTATAAAATGTGATAATAAAAGTGCAAAAAATATTTATAAGAATATTTTATCACATTAAAGGGAAAAAATATTGATATAAGACATCACTTTTTGAGTGATCATTTTCAAAAAGGTGATATAAATCTTTAATTCCTTGGTAATGGACATAATCTTAGTGATATATTTACAAATACATTGAATGTTGAGAGAATAATCTATATCAAACATGAACTAGGAATGATTAATTATTTATAGATATTATTCTTAGTTTATAAATCTTGTGTTTGGTTAATTATTACTTATATTCTATATGTAAATAATTTCTTAAAGTGGTCGTAAAGTAAATTTAAAACGTTTAGTATACCTACTATGACCATTTGGTCATGCGGTTAGTATACCTGTAATGATACTTAACTCACACGGTCACTATACTTACTATGAAAATTCACTCACATGGTCACTACTTACATATTGTGAATGTTTTATTCATGATATTAGTATACCTACTGTAAGTTCAGGGTTAGTATATCTATTGTACCATTTTTTCATGGATCCATGGTTATCATACCTATCATTTCTATTTTATATTTATAATTTTTCATGAAATTGTTTAGCTGGATTTCACTTAAGTTTATTATTATTTTATCCCTAAATGATTAAACTTTAAAATTTTAATTAGAAGATGAATTAACACATATATATATCTAAAAACCCCTTTCTTATTTATGACTATTCACCTAATACCTAAATCCTCCATAATGAAACCTCTCTTCAACCTAAAATTTCCCATTTCAATCCTCTCTTGTGAATTTGAACCTTTTGAGTTCAAATCGAAACCCAAAATATCGAGGATGAATTGTGTTGCTGATGTTGCACCTCTCATAGAATCTCCTCTTACAAAGAAATAAAATAAAACAAAATATTTCTATAGTATTGTAGTTAAACCGAGGAATACACATCTATTCGATCATCTAGTTTCTAAAAAAGAAATTGATGCTTAATGGATTCAATTGAGAAAATTGATAGTCTGGAAAGCAATTTAGAATTAGGTATGGGTTGATTGGTTTAAGGAGAATATTAATTTGTTTTACCTGAGGATTGTTAAATATTTTTATGTTTATTTGGATTTTATTCCTGGAGTGAACAAATATTTCATTCTCACATTGATAAATTATCAATTTATGGATTTTTCTTCTAAGTTACGTGAAAATTTCTTAGGTGTTCCCCACAAAGGTGAATTTGAAGACTATAAGATCTATTATCTGGTTAATAATTCCAATTTTTTGTTCCAAAGCGCCTTAAAAGAGATACCTAGGAATGGAACCCCCAGAAGGCCATCTGGTGTAGAGCAAAATGGTAAATGCAGTTTGTTAGTGAAGTTTATATAGCACCCGATCTATCCTAGGAAAGGATATTTTAGTATTCTAAGGCATCATGATATCTTATTTTTGTTTTTGATGAAAATGGTATCAAGATAAATTTGGAAAGGTATTTCATGAGGTGAATAAATAATTTGTGTAATCCCACAAATAAATTCAATTATTTACCTTATCTAAAATTTATCTTGACCTTATTAGAATATAAGGTTGTATTACCTGAAGGGGATGAAAGAATGAAATATTTGTTGGTTTTTACTTTTCTTAAATGATTTTTAGTAACATTAAATTCAACTATAACCCATGGAAAATAGAGTGGGAAGAATACCCTGAGAAACTATATGATAAATTTGATTCAGTGAAATATCATGTTAGAACAAAGGCTTTAGTGGATCTAGGTATTGAACCTGAAGAAAATGTTTTATATTTTGATAAGGAAGTGGTTATTGGTTTGGAAGAAGTGGAAGATAAGAAAGTTCATGAAGAAGAAGAAGGATATGAAAAAGAAGAAGAGATGGTGTATCGTGATGAGGAATTCAGGGTGATTCATGAGGATGATAGGGGACCCTCTCATATCATATATTTTAGACCTCTTGGATCTTATTTACCCTTACCATTACATGAAAAAGAGCTATGGTCTGAGGACCTTGCTGATACTGAGGTATTTATCAGTAGTTATAGGACATAATGGGATAAGTCTATTGATTATGAGGAAGATGTAAATATATTAGATTAATCTCCAATAATAGGGAGTACTCCCAAACATACTATACCATAAGAATATACTAAGGTGGAGAATTCCCCTAGATATATTTTTTTAGGCTTAAACTATCCATATTCTAATGAAGACGATGATGGTGGTGGCATTCCACCTAGACATGGTGGACCTTCCATCCCTTTTACTCAAAGTTTGATAGAGGGGTATCTTATTACTAAAATATATTCTCAAGAAATACTTGATTTATCTACTTTTAGACCCTCAGTTGACCAAAATCTACAATATATTTTTGGTTCTAATCTCACTAAGGCTGGTGAGGAATCTAATCAAGGTAGCACTCATGGTGAATATGTTGAAGCTACTGAACATAATATTCATGAATAGGATGGTGGTGAAAATTAATCTAAAATAGCTAGATAAATGGAGGTTTTAACTTGATTTAGATGGTATGAATAAATATTATAACCCATCTACTTATATTACTTCTACATATTATGTCACTAAAGATAATTTTAATGAATTCAAATCAGATATCATAGGAATATTCAAGGAAGTGTTTATTAGTTTTGGAAATTCTTCAGAGCCAAATTAAGAAGTGGATATTAGAAAGATAGTGATGTTGGTAATTTCTCACCTTCTACACAAATTTTATCTTGAGATGAATTTGATGAGAAATTAAATTGAGGATCTAAAAGAAAAAATAGGTACTTTGTAGGTAAATTTATCTAATATGATGGTCCAGTGATACTATAGGTATCTAAGTTAAATTTTATAGCCTTATAATTCTATTTATCCACCTCCATATCCTCTTTTATATCCCTATTTTTATTAATATATAATTAAAAAACTCATAATGGATAAATTGAAGTTTGTGTTTGTTGAATTTAGGCAGACCACAGAAGTTTTGTTTGATGGTTTCCAAACACATGCTGCTAAAACTTTGGCACTATTCAGGGAAGATGTTAAATAGTATGGTAAAGATAGAGAAACAATCAAGAAGGCTATTTATTTATAAATAATATAGATATTCATTAAGTCATGTTTGAAGGGTATGTTCAAAAATCATTCTTTGGATCTTATGATTCCACCTTTTACCCAAGCTTATAAGCCACGATTTTCGAATCTCAAGGTGATGAACCGAGTTTTGAAAGACTTCATGGAGATTAGATAATAATTTATTCAAGCCTTAAAGAATGTTTCTCAAAAAGTAAGTGATTTTACTAGGTTAATGGAACCCTACCTTTACACTACTAACATAGTTATGCTTTGTCCTTCGTCCATTCCTATGTCCTTATCTCCTACCAATAACTCTTATACCCTAAACCATTTTGTCTTGAATACTAGATGATTATTTCATCACATTGTTCCCATATCCAAGTGTATAGTCATTGGTGAACCTACTTCCACCTTTATACCACAAACTATATATTTTTCCCATGTCTTTACTTATAAAGGAAGGGATCTTATCCTTCCTTCGGATTTCAAAGATGTCCCAGATTCAGATTTTGAATATAATTTTTGATATATCATAATTGTAAAAAAATTATAATACCTTTTGAACTATTAATGGAAACTACTTTTAATTATCTTGTGTGTTTATATTTTTTATTGTTTTCTATTTATTTTCCCTCTAATTCACTTTTTTAGAATCCCAAAAGGTAGAATAAATTTGAGAGACATGTTGGATTAATTAATTTTTTATAACACTCTAAGATGTTAAATAATATATGTTTCAATTTATTGAAAATCTATTTATTGGTGTATTCAATTCATTTCACTTTAAATTTCATGATTTGTGATCATAAAAAGGGGTAAATAGTTGTATTAGACTAGAAACTCTTTATTTTAATGATCCCAAAACATGTTTATAATGTTATTAATGAATTTCATGGTTTCTGTTAGTCAATTTTTTTCCTATCCAAACTTGAAAAAATGGATAAATCTAGAACTTACCATGCATACCTTTCAAATGAAGACAATATTCTAACCATGAATGTCAACTAACCATGTTGTTCTAAACACATGAATAAACTACCTATCATACACTAATTCTTCTTAATTCAAGTACTAACCATGCATTTAACTTCAAGTGATTGTATGAATACTGAACCTGCTACATGATAAAATGAACTTACCATGCAAAGGGATGAACATACCATATTAAAAAATGAACTTACTATGAAATTTAATTAACCTACCACAATAATAAAGGAATCTATCATGTGAGTAATTTACTAGTTTCATGTGATATTGTAGTGACTGCAAGAAGATTCATACATATCTAAAGAACAATTCAAGTGACTATGACAAGGAAATTACTAACCATGAGAATAAAATTAATAACCACATGAAGCAAAGTAACTAACACATGAAGAAGATCACTTACCACATGAAGAGATGTACTGACTGCATGAAGGAATGATGTTGTCATTCCTAGTTTTTGTACCAACTGACCATGCCTAGTAACCATCAGATAAAGTGACCCTGTCTAAGTGAAGCCCTACCTACCATGTCTAACTTAAGAAGAAGAGTATTTTCAATCTTCCAAGGGATGCTTTTTGAATCGTTAATTATAGATTTAGTGAAATTGATATGGAAATGAATACTCCCCAACAACTACTTTTGGATGGAGTTAGTTTTAAGAAGAAGAACTGATCATGTGAAAAATAATAGAGATATGATAGATACACTTACAAATTATAATAGATGAACAAACATGTGCACCTATTCTATACATAGGACTTATTCAAAACACTTTATTTTCCTGAACTTATATGAAAACTTGGTTGAAACTTTTCAAGGAAAATTTCAAAGGTTTCTGAATAACTGAAGCTGATCATATTAATCTACACTAAATTTTCACATCTTTCATCTCTTTATCTTTCTGTTTAATATTAACATTAAAGATGTGTTTTGTTTACTCTATTTTTTAACCAAACCAGTATTTATTTTAGAATGGTTTAAATAAAACTTTACTCTAATAGTTAACTTTTATCTATGTATTATATACTATGTTTGATTTAAGTATATTAGTTTCAAAAGATAAAGTTTATTAAAAATTAATTGACTAATTTTTTAAAAAAGTGTTGAGAGCCTTTTTAAAATAACAAATTATATAACTTTAATATTTTATTTAACTGGACATATTTTATAATTTTTTAGATTTAATTTTTAAATCATTTTTAACATAAATTTTTAATTAGAAACTCGATTCACCCCCCCACCCCCATCTCTTTAGTTGTTAACTAGGACCAACATATGAGTATTATTGTATAATATTATGAGTTTCAGATAGTTTATAAGTTGAAATTTGACCTATATTTCCCTGTTTGGTTTTTGTTGGTAAAATGAAACTGTCACGAACCAGCCCGGGTACCCTGGTAACCCGATAACCAAGCCAGCCCTGACATAGCCCGAAGGGCATTCTTGATCCCCATGGGTCGGTTACTAGCACCTAGCATCACACAACATGCAAGTGGGAACGATTTTACCATAAGAATGCGGAAGCAAAAGAAACAAAACAGTATGCATAACAAAAAGAAACTCCACTGGGAGTAATGTACTAGAAAACAAAGAGGCATAAAAACCCAATGTACTATAACCAAAGTACTAAAAAACGGGAAAAACCCCAAGGTCCCTAAGGACACAATGCACCAAGTCCAAAGATCAACAACTGGATCTGCCACTAAGAGGTCCCTTCCCTTTGCTCGATCCTAGAAGAAGAAAGTCTACAAACACCCTAAGGAAAAAGTAGGGTGTGAGACTAAGCCCAGTAGGATACCACCAAAGATTCCATAACAGATGCCAAATATAGATTATCCAAAGAAAATCTTTAAATTTTCAAATAAACAGGTTTGGAAATTCAAAAGCATATTCTAACAAAATATAATGAACATTTT
This sequence comes from Viscum album, assembly GCA_963277665.1. NCBI lineage: Eukaryota > Viridiplantae > Streptophyta > Magnoliopsida > Santalales > Viscaceae > Viscum > Viscum album. Next base: position 607,522,075 of record OY728133.1, on the reverse strand, counting down.
CAAATGATCAGAATAAATATTTCAAGGAAAGGATTTACAAATGATGGAATATTTCTAAAATAATGGCTTATGTAAAACCTTTATATAAAATAGTTTATATAAATTTGGCAGGCATGTAAAGCAGTTCACAATCATTGGAATACATTTATATCTCAAATATAAATAAACAAGCAAGAAACATGGTCATCTGCCAAAAGGTATGATAGTATTAACCAGTTATAGGATTTCGCACTCTCTATGTGAACTCAGAAAAATGTGTATACACACGTCCCTATTACACTAGCCAAAGGAGTCTCCTCACCAACCCATCAGGGATGTGACCCACCGTAAGTATATTTTAGAACATTTTCGTAGCGTAGAGTGTATCCAAATAACTCACTAACTACCTGAGGTTTTAATGTGCTCTTAAATGATGGGCAAACTATTTTAATAATGCTTAAAATATGATCAATCCCATTCTCCCATTTCAAAAAGTTCCAATTTCATTCCATTTAAAACCAAAATAGGTTTTATTCAAAACATGCCTTTCCACAAGATAAAACCAATGGGTTTCTATCAAATCCTTTTTAATCCATTTTCATAAGTTTGAAATAAATTCAAAATCAATTCCATAATTACACAATTCATTTCACAATTAAATTAAACAATATAATTGAAATCATTTCCATCAAATCCACAATTTAAATTAAATAATTTAAATCATCCAAATTCCATAAACCCACCCAATTCAATGGAATTGGGGTTTTCCCAAATTTCTATGCCAAAACCATTTCAAATATCTCAATTCAATGGAATCGAGTTTTTATCAATTAATTGAAATCAAATTTGAGAAATTGAATTTAAATTAATAATTGAAATAAATCAAGCAAATACAATGATAAACAATTTAACAAGTCGGGATGGAACCACCTACCTTGAAGGTTTTGACCAAAACCACAATGGTCGAGAACGCTCAAGAAAACTGGGTTTATTTCTTTAAGAACCCACCTTAGATCTCTTCTCCTAGTAATACCAAGACCAAAAATCATCAAACTTGGTACCACACACTTAGATCTACCCATAACGGGCATAGATCGAAGAAATTGATAGAAGATGAGAAGTAGATCTAAGTAGATCTAAGAAACCAATCAAGAACGATGAAGAATGATCACATACCTCAAGAATTCGGCTTCGATTCACCAAGAGGAGCCTATGGATTGCCTCTAGAATGATGGGAGAACCCTCTATGACTTTAGGAGAAGAAAAATCCTGAGTTAGGGCCACTTAGGAGGAAAAATGAGGCACTCAGAGGCAAAACCGAGCGATATCCAAAATTTAAGGATCTCATTTAAGTGGCCGCACAGTTTGGCTGCACGGTTAGAAAAACCATGTGATAGCTGTGCGTTAGCCACTACCTTGGTCACCCTTATCTTATGATTTGGCCGCACGGTTAGACAAACCGTGTGCTGCCCGTGCGGATGATATTCTCCAGGTTTCAAGGTTGGAACGGTTTGGTCACACGGTCTATCAAACTGTGTGCAAACTGTTCACAACTCACTTCCCTTTAGTTTTCCTCAAAAGTTCACCTAAATGCTCCCCAAGTCTTTACTCTAAAAAAATAGGTACTTAGAAACATCAAAAGTACCTGAAAATGTAACATGATGTCACAGAAACTATGTATTATGATTTTACTACTTTAACTTATTATAAATGCATGATATTGACTTGGTTTATCATACTTGGGGGATGTAATTATTATTATTTGGATATAATCACCCCTAATTTTATATATAGGGTTACATGATTCTATTGGTGGGTTTTTTGAGTGGAATTAGTTGGATAATTGAGGTTAATATCAGGATCTTGGTGTTTGGTGGATTTTCTTCATGTGCCACTATGGCATATGAGTTGTTTGTGTTTATCTTCATGTTGGGGGATAACATTTTTTTTTATGGTTGAAGTAGAATTTCATTTTGGTTATATTTTATGACGTTCATACATTATACATTTTTATGATATTAGTTAAACATGGATTTATTATTGCTCGTGATTTAGTGGTTTACATTTTATCTTATAGTATCCAATTGTGTTCTTTAGAGGGTAATGTCACCCATTTCTGAGAATTATAACCTCGACACTCATCACCAACCCATGACCTATTATAGGTGGGTTTTAGTGACCTCATTTTATCTCACCTCCAATCCAATAAGGGGTCTTATTGGGGTAGAGTCATGAAAAAGAAAGACCTGAGGGACTATATTTCAATAATGGTTTAATGTTGGAAGTTAATGGATGTTCATAACCTCTTGAGTGATAGTGTCTATATAAATATATTTTGGATTCCAAATTTTAATATGTGATTAGTTACACTTAACAATGTTGGAACCTTTTATGTAAAAAATAATCCAATATGTTCCATATATTGTTTGATAGTGTGATGTACATCCCAAGACTTGTTGCAAATATGTCCAAAGAACCGTGTCCAATATTCATGTCTCAATTTCCTGGATCTATAAAATAAAACAAAATAATGATTTATATATAGAAAAAAATAAGAAGAAGATATGGTCAAGTTAAAACCCCAAGATAATTTATCTCAAAGAAAATCATTTCCAAAATTCCATAATGGATGACCAATCTAATGATAAGTCTAGGAATCAAGTAAAAAAACAAGTTTACTAACCAAACTGACAAGTTTAATAATAAAATTCATTAATTATTATCTAAATTTAAATTTGGGTGGTTATTTATAATCAAATGGGTTTTATAATAGTTTAACACTTAGTTATATAAAGTTAAAAAAGTTAAATCAATCTTGTGAAAAATTTCACATGACTAAAAATTTATATTATAGTTTTCCCCCATATTTTACTTTATTTTTTCTATCAATGAATTTAGATACAAATATCCTAACACAATTAAAATTAATTCACTTAACAAATACTTTAAACTCAATTACTCAAACATATTTTAATTTCATGGATATGAAATTAACTTTGAATATTCTTTTCGGGGATTAGGTTTGAAACTCATAACACCACTTTGGTTGTAGTTTCAAGACAATTTTTTATCCTAAATTAGAGTAATTATAAACCATATTATTTCATAAAATAAAAGTAATTGGACCACCTCTTGAAAATTTAAAATTAATTCTTATAAATTTTCTTTCATTATTTTAGTCCTTTCTATTTTCATTAAACCTTCAATTCCTTACAATATTTGAGCCTTAAAAAGAATAATTATAAAACTTTTTGTTTACTCCAATAAAAGGTGTCAAGTATTGTATTTTAAATTCAAAATTAAGTCATTAAAATTCTCTTTCATACATCTGGTACTTTCTCTTTTCTCTAGGACTCAAATTCCTTAAAATGGGAGTTAGAAATTTATAAGTTTGTAACTTAAAACTTATTTCCACTATAAATTTATTGTGTTTCATGATTCTCATCATTATTATTGGTGATTAGTCCTCAAATAAGTTTATCATTCCATTTTTCAATGCTACTAAATCTAATTTATTATCCAATGATATGATGGTGACTTGATTAGATAAAGTGGTTGTTGGTCATTTTGTAATAGAGATTGGGTGAAATATCCTTCTTTAGGTGGGTTAATTATGGGTCGATTGAGTGATTTTGTGCTTTTATAATTCAAAATTGATAATTATTATTTAAACATTACCAATGGGTGAGTGATGGTGAAATTATAACACCTAATAAATCGAAGTATTATGGTATCCTTATCCAAGTTAATGATACTTTAGTTGGGGATCTGGATGATTGAGAAACAATGTTTGGTTCTCTTATATAATGAGATATTATACATGATTTAAAATCATTTAAAGTGTTATTGTATGTGTGTTAATTTTTTCACATGTTTGTGAGATATAGAGTCAGGTTTTTATGGTTTCAAAGTGTAAAGAATAACATCTTTCCAGGTTATGAATTTCCAAGAGAATTTGAATTTTTTATCCTAGTAAGGGGTTGTTTTGAGAATCAGGTTTAGGATCAAGAATCCATGACTTGGGACAATCTTGGATGATGTTTTTATATATTTATTAAGTCTTAACTCATTACTTGGGTGCTTGGTAGTGGTATTTTAGGTCAGTTTTTTGGGATGACCTTATCTAGGGAGGCTTGAGTGGTAGGGACTTTTCCAAAATTTGGAAAAAGTATAGCATTTGAGACAAGGTTCTAAAAAAACCTTATGGAAGGAGACCTTAATGTCTTCACCCATATGTAACAGGTGGAAATTATGAGGTCACCCTTATGGGTTCACCCTTATAGTGGGTGACCCTTATGGGATCGCTTATATAGGGATAACCCTTACGAGATCGCCTATACAGGGATGATCCTTATGGGGTAATCCTTACAAGATGACCCTTACAAGGTAATCCATATGAGGATTACCCATATATGGTCATACTTATAGTGATAAAGCTTATGGGGTTTTTATTTAATGGATTTTAGTGTGTTTTTTTACAACTTGTACATAATGGGGCCTTGACATAAATGGGGCTCTCAACCCTCTTTTCAATTCAAGGGGAGAATCTCACTAAATTATTATTAGAATCAAGTGTCGTTTGATCTAGAGGAAATATTTAGATAAATATAAAAATCTATATCAATTTATTCTCATTTTATTACCCTCCTTCTCACTATTGAATTATGATGATCCAAGATAGGTCTTGATCAAAAGTTCCACCACAGTATGATGGAATCATCTCGATACCAAGGTATTTTTTCTCAACTTGGATAAAGGAGGTCCCAAGAAAATGATACTACTAGTTTAAGTGTTTATTTTAAGAGGTATGTCACTTCCATGGTTTTATTTAGGGTTTTTTATGTTTGGGGTAAAATTAATGGATTAAATGGAATGATAAATTGGGGATTTTTTATTAAAGGTCTGGGTCGATGTTAGGGGTGGTTTACACCCCCTTTTATTAAGGGTTTGAACCACATATGGTTTCTAGTGAGATTTTATACATTTATACCTATTTGAATTAAATTTTAATATTAATTATAAATTTTTAAAATTCATTAAAGTGAGAAATTAATTATAAATTTATTATAATTAATTAGTTTGATGTTATGGGTGAGATAGATTCTTGGGAGATAATGTGAGGCTTGGATGAATTTGGGAAATAGTGGTAAGACTATTTTAAATGATGGTAACTCTATATGAAGTAGCATGTCCTCTGATAATACCCTTATAGTAATTGTATTTTTCTATATTCATGTGATATGTGGTCTCACTACCTAGGGTGATAAACTTTATATTTAAATAAATTAGTTATTTCAAAATAAAATTCCTATAAATTGATAAAGTGTCAAGGGTAATAATATTTCCTTGTGTGTTGGCTTGATTTCCCAACCAATTATGGTCGAGGGATTTATATATGTGTGTGTGTGTGTGTTTGTGTGTGTTTGTGTGTGTGTGTGTGTGTGTGTGTGTGTATGTGTATATATATATATATATTCCTTGATATGTAGGGATCCTTAAGTGAGTTTATTAAATGAAATTGATTAATATGGTGGTCCTAGTGTAGGTTCCCTTATACAGCTCTTTATAGGGGAGAGATTTGGACTTAGATGATTAGCCCATGTAGGCCATGAGAGAACCTTAAGATGAATTAGAGGTTTAGAATAGTTTAGATAAGTGTGGGGTGAGTGTTCCTCCCAATGGGTATGTAAGTATGGGTGGGTATATCCTTGGTAGATTTATGGGTTGGTTGGGTGCATGAGGACTGACCAAGGATGGCCTTGGGAAATGATATGGTATTTATGCCATATCTCTAGAGTGGTGCTTGTATAGATTGACCTATGAGGCTACTGAGGATGCATGATAATCATGATGATGTTGGATAAGTTATTCACTTTGAGTGATGGGTTATGCTTGAAACTTTAGAATAGAATAGAGGAACCCATGTAGGTTGCTTATGTTCTGATGAGACCTAGGGGATCTTGGTGGGTTATCGGTGATGAGTTGACCCTATAGAGTGATGGTACAAGGTATTGATGATTTTGTGTGTCAACTTATAACCTGAATCAGTCTTGTAATCCTAGTATGTCTATGAGGATAGTGATAGGTTGTGCACTTGATAGGTAAACCTTGGTTATGTGAGATGGATTGGATAGGGGACCAACCTATGTTTTATTAAATGATAAATAAACAAGAGGATGCTAGACTCTAGTGATTTCTATTGATATTATCAAGTGGATGATAGCCCCAAATATTTAATATTATCATCAAGTGGATGTTATCCCCTATTGTCTAATATTTCTATCTGGTGGATGATGGCCCCCACTATTTTTTTATTATCTAGTGGATGTTATCCCTCACTATTTATTTTTAATATTAGGTGTATATTGGCCCTCACTTTTATTGTTTCTATTAGGTGGATGCTTGCCCCAGTTATTTACAAATACTATCAGATGGATGATGGACCCCACCATCCAAAAGATACTACCAGGTGGAAGTTGGATATCACTATTTATATGATACTATAAAGTGGATATTGACCCCAAACCACTTTCCTCAATGTGATCTTGGTGGTCCATAATTCCCCCAAGTGATTCTTTACATTAATGAGATGTTGGGGTAGGACATGTATCCCCCCATTGATATATTACATGCTCACAAAAACTATGTAAATGACCAAAGATGGTATATTCAATCCCAGGTGTCACGTTCGAACCCAAGGATTGGCAGTGTTTATTTTATTATAATTATGTAGTTATTTGTTTTTTTATTTTATAATCTAATCACCTATTAATGTATTCCTATACTGGTTAACCCTTTTTTTATTTCCCTTTTTATTTTTTCTCGTACCCTACTCAGGTGTCCATGGAACATGGGTACCTGAGTATAATTCACTAATTGCAGTTTCAGGTAAGGCAGAGGCTTAGTGTTAGATGATCAGTCTAGAGAAGATTAAAAAATATTGAGATTGGTGTGTGATGGGGATTGGGGATGGTAGTAGAGAATCCATGTATTTTATTCCTTTGTTTTATTTTATATATGTGATCTTCCAAGTGGTTGATTAGTCGATGTATGCTAGTATGATCGTGTGTCTGTATGATCTTCATTATTTTTTTATAACATAATTATTTTACGTTGGATTTTTTGCACTATAGTTTATTACAATGGATATTATTTAGATATTTATATTATGTTTTTTATTATTATATAAGGGTATATTCTCCCCATAGTAACACCCTAGTCCCTTAATACTTATTGGAAACCTCTAGCTTATTAGGAGGCGCACCTGAGGTCAAGTAGCGACCAACTATTCAGACACTGGTCGAGTGGTACAGGGTGGTGAAATGTTACAAAGTGGTATCTGGACTTATTTTTATTTGTATTTATATTTGGGGAGATAGTATATAGTTATGTAGGAATGTTTTGAATCTTGTTATTGACCTCATACTGGGGGTTCGCGAACACCTTTTTTGATAGAAATATAGGTTATCTGGTATATGGGATTATTGTTCTTGGTTTTCACTATTATAGTTGAGATAATTGTTGCTAAAATTAATGCTCTTGTTATTTATTAGATATTTATGTTTTATTTATTTTTTCACTTGTCCCATTGGAAAGAGACCCATGAACATGCATCATTATTTCTACATAGTATTCACATGGCATATACATGCTTGTGTGTGATCAATATCACTGATTATGAGGGTTCAGTTGTTTAAAATTTAAAAAATAACTTATATGGTGTTTTATTATATAAATTATTGGTGTAATTATACTCAAATAAACCACTGTATACTTTATCTGATGACATATCATATGGATCTTATGGATGGATTCACCTTGAAAAAAACTATACATTCCCTCAATTTAAGGGATGCATAATCACCCCTGGTATATTGATTTAGGAATTTGATAACTTGATACTTGTTCTGGAAAATAAATATGTTTAGTTACTTAATGTTTCAACAATAACCTATATTGTGTTTTTCCATATATTTTCATAGTGTAATTCTACTTAACTGAACTATATGATTATAGTTACTTGACACAGAAGTTCATAGGATAATTTTTTTTATATGTTGATAGATGAGATCATGCTCCTCAAGGGGGTCATCTTGTGTGAAAGTTATCAGTGTGGATCAATTCCATGAGTATGTGGATAACATGGAATGGGATTAATGATGTATATTTGTATATATATATAATAACCCTAGAGTGTTTTCTTTGTCATGTGAGTTTTCTAATGATATATGATTTAAGAGAAGAGGTGTTTCTCTATTGGTTTTGACCTATATGATAAATTTTTTAGGGATAGTTGGGAGATACTAGTGCCTTGGGATGTAGCTTAGGATGATAGTGAACCAAGTGTTGTGTTTGAGTAGTGGTATATTTTTCTATTTCTTGTTATGATGGGTCATGATAAGTGAGGGTAACCCAAGATGGAGTCTATCCTAAGATTTTGTATGTCCTTAGATGGGAGGAATGGTTATGTGACTTTTTCATAGAAATGGTTTATGGTATGTACTACCAAGTATGTTTTATAGGCATGAGGATTCCTTGGTATTTATGAGGTAAAGAACTCAAAGTGATAGTGCTTTTAGTATCAATTCTAGTTTAAAAGGTAAATATAAATAGTATTTATAGACTTTTAATATCAAGTTTGGTTTTTATTGGATTATAGATCATAATCATAAATGGATAGATCTAGGATGGTTAGAGTGTGGGTAGAATATTATAGTTTTAGAACGATCCATGAGTTGGTGGGTGATCATCCAGTAGACCTTGGCATGGGTGAAATGCCTTGATTTTGAAGAGGTTCATGAGGGTTATTCTAATTAGATAAAATTGAAATACTGAGGAGTGTATTTATACATTAAGAATTTGATCCTAGATATGATTTCATGAGACCCATGACAGCATGATTTAGGTTATACAACTGGGTGGTATGGGATTGTACACTCATTAGGTTCAGATGAGATCATGATGAATAGTGGGAAAGAACCTATGAGAGGGTTATTTATAGGATCAATCTACCTCATGATGATAATAATGGGTGTTTTCATGACTTTTGGGGGAAATTATTGATGTGTGAGGGAAATCATGTGTTGGTTATATGTAGTGTTGATTGTTCATGGATCGGTGAGTGGTTGTGTTCATGTTAGGGACCGATGGATTTGATGAAATGATTGTAGGGACGATTTCCCAAGATTTTATATGAAATTATAAATTCCCATTTATGGTTAAAGTTGGTATAGTGAAAAGATCTAGAAATCATGTTATGGTCAACCCGAGTGTGGGCCTTAACATGGATTGTCAAGAAGGTGCATTGTTGGAACCTGTTGTGGTTGCACTCGAGGAGTAGTATAAAGGAATCCATATGGTGGGATTGTACAATTGGATATTTTTTAATGAATTTTAGTGAGTTTCAAGGAAGGATTTACTATTAATCTAGAAACACTTATTTATTTATGTTTCATGTTTCCACTCGAGTGTTAGTGGAATGTCCATGTCGAGTTATTACGTGCCGTAATGGATGGAGCATGATCCATAGAGATAAAACCCTTATAACATACTAAGATTTTAGAATGTATTTTCTTTAAAAAATAATTTGTTAATATATTATGTTTCATACAACACTTAATTAAAATTAATCACAATATATTTTATTGCAATAAATTATGATAATACAATGTGAAACGTCATTATAAAATTTACAAGAAGTTTAAAACCTCAAAGTAAATATAAAGATGATAATTAATTTATTCCTTACTTATTACTATTTTTATTTTAAATGAGGATTTTATACCAATAAATTGACATAATTTAAGGATTATATTATAAATAATTAATGTTATTTGTTTAAAATTATTCAATGTTAAAAAGTAATATTTTTCAAATAATTGTTTATAAAGTGTTGTGTATATTACCTAAATAAATTAAATTGATCACATTTAAAAGATGATTATGATAATATGTAATATTTAAATGTTTTAACTAATATAATAACACTTAATTAATTATAAATTTATATGAAATAATATTAATAACACTTAAATTTTAAAAGGATAATTTTTTATAAAAGTGGTTTTTCTTTATATTGTTTTTTTGTATAATATGGTTTCATTTAAAAGTTAGGTTTCTAAATTTTAGAAATTTAATCTGATTAAAATATATTAACTTTTTTATAATTTTAAAAATATATTAGGATTAATTTTTGGGTTTTTTATAGAAAGATGATTTATTGATGAATAGTTAAAGATGTGTTTTTTAAGAATACGATATAAAGTATGATATCGCCATGACATGGATATTGTATAAAAATTTATGAATCTTGTGTAAATTATCATACATGATAATATACTCAAAATATCATATAAATATTATTCAATTTATTTAAATTAATTTTTATATCAAGGTATACATAAAAATCATTATTGGTTTTGATGTAGTGCTTGTGTAGCAAGGAAAAGTATAAATTGATTGATTAGTGATAATATTTAGAATAGATGAGTATTTTTTAGACACTAATAGATGATATTGATGAATAGTAAATTATTTTTATTAATATTTATGAATTTTATAGTTATATAACAAGTAACTTATCCAAATTCTTGTGCAGTGCTTACGTAAGGTAATAAAAGTCAAAATAACATATTAAATAATTTTTCATGGTATGGATGAAAATAAATATATATTATGAATGATTATATATGAATATATTGATGATTAATAAATTATATGTATGAAATTATTTTATTTTAAATTTTAAATAAAAGGGTAATTATCCAAAATGCTTACACAGCATTGATGCAACGCCTATGCAAGAAGAAGAAAAGCCAATGAAGGTAACTTTAAAATATTTAAAGTGTTAATATTTAGATGAATTAGGATCCTTATAGTTTTGGGTAATTAATATGGTATTTATTTAATGATTTAAATGTTTCAATTAGAATTAAATGGATATCTAGATTATTATAAAGTCAAAGTACAATAGTAACCCTGAAAATTACTAGAAAGGGTATTTAATGTTATTATTTAATTACAAATAAATAAAAAAGAATATAATCTTATATAAACATATATGTTGGTGATATATGGTCTATAATACCATCCATTATATATTTATAATCTACTTTACTTTTTTGAATAACATTTTTTACCTTTAACGATAAAGTATTTTCGAAAATGACATCAGATTTTGCCTATAAAATGGTACTTATTCTACCTTTATCAAATCATATTCCATGTTCATTTTTCTATTCTTATTATTACAAAACTCCTTTACTCATATAATTTAGACTCAATAAAAAAGATGTGGTTCTAGGATAAAGGTAAGGGTTTCTAATTTTTTTTCTTTCTTATTTGTGATTCTTTTTTGTAAAAATCTTTTAAAACTTATCTTATTTTTCTATCATGATTTAATTATCATGGTATTGGAATATTTATAATTCATCCATGATGAAATTTTTGTAAAATTTGTTTCCCTATACCCAACTTGAAAAGTAAATTTTGATAATTCAATCATACATATATAGAGTTGTGCATGATAAATACTTACCATAATATTGTTTATACTTTTACATCCACTATTTATATGGTAATTTCCTTAGATTATTTTTCATATGAATAGTTTATATCAGTTCACATCTATAATGAGAACCTAGAGATACTATGAAATTAATCTTAAACATATTTTTTATGGTTTAGATATATCATACTTAATAGACATAGATGATGTCTAATTATTAGGAGTTGGGGGACCATAAGCATTTAAACTTATTATCTTGAAGTTAAAACTTCGTAATCTCAAGTAAAGGATATAATAAGGACTATCCCTCAAATATAGACACTATATGTTTTTGGTTTCATTATTAGTTCATATATACGAACACTTATATTGGTCTCTTGACTTGAGATCATTATCAGTGTGTATCATTTAATTACAAACCTTGATGCAAGATGAAAACCATGGCATTTGTTTTGTGGCAAGGTAGCTTGTGTTGGGTTCATCATTGGTGCTATGACATTGATTGAATAATCAAGATAGTTTTTTTCTATTATAAAAGGATGATATTTCTCAAGACTAATTTACTAGGATGGTGACGCCTTTATTAAATCCATGTCCATGGTGATTAAAGTTAATTACATCCAATAAGTTCAACAAATAGTAAAGTAATAAAGGATGATGACACATAATTTGGGTTCTTATTTATAAGATATTGTAGGAAAAATATAATATATTATATAGAGTGTGTTCATGAGAGGTTTTCATTGCCTTAACTAAACCTTAGCTCATTAGGGTTCTTTATGGGTTTCTAGAATCTACCCCTCATCTATGAGTAGTACTTAATCCTATCAAAATAAATACCTATAGGGTCACATGCTAAGCATATTCAATGGTTTGACCTACTCTAAGTTAATAAGAGTTTAGGACATTATGGGGTCCAACATGGGGTTTGAGTTATATCTGAGTTTGACTGATCATCAGCAAATAAATAAATTCATCATTATTTGAGTTTGGAATAATATTTTTTAGATTTTTTTTACTCATTTTATTCACAAGTAATTAAGTGAATAAAAAATAAATATTTTTTGAATGAATATTATTATTCAAGGTTCATTAAATATTTAATGGAAGAACGAGTAGAATTAATGACTCAAATTTTATCATGTTACATATATTTTATGTTACATGTATGTAATAAAATTTAAATGAAATTTATGACATAGTTACTAAGTCATTTAGTGTCATTAAGGTCTTATATAGAAGGTGTAAGTTACCCAGGGGCCTAATTGAATTTTTCAATCCTTTAAACCTACCTATATAATACTTGAGAAGCCTAAATTCTTGGGACAATTAATTCCCATGAATTTGAGACCCTCTTTCTCTTATATCTCAAATTCTATAGTGAGAAATAAGAGATCTAATAACCTCTATCCAAGTTCTTCATCCTAGGTCGAAGGTATAGTCCTCAAGTGATCACAAGGACGTCAAAAGAGACTTTGATTCTCTATGGTAGCACTCAAAAACTGAATATTGATGTACCAATGGGTTCTTGAATCATTTAAGGATAATATATAGGGTTTCGGGTTTGGTTCCTTTGATCAATGATCTCCGATAGTGAGAAAACATGATTCCAATCAAAATCATAAGCAATACAGTTTTGATTTAATTTTTCTTTTTTAATGCTTCATGTTTAATTAAGTTGCGCATGATCTGTGGATGAATATAGGATGGGGTATACCTGATTTGATTTTTTGACATAAATTCATCCCCTAAAATTTTAATATACCATATTTCACACTTCCTTCAATACATGAGTTCCTTAAATTAGTATTAAAGGCAGATATACATTAAATTAAATCGAATTAAAAATTAAATTTTAATTTATTCAATATGATGTTGTCTCAACAGTCTCCTTACTACAAATGGCACATCAATTATAGATCGAATGATCAAGTTATAGTCATTATAATATTGATAAAATAATTTTTCAGGCTTAAAATCAAGAACCAATATATATATATACAGTGCCAGTTTATTTTTCCAATGACTGGTGAAATCATATCAGAAGTGGTGGTTAGAACCATGCCCATATGGGATTCGTCTGGTAAAGCTTTAATATTAAGGAAGTCTGAATTAATACTAACTATATTATTAAAAAACATTGTAATATGTGTGTGTGTGTGTATTTATGTATTCACATATATATATATATATATATATATATATGCATACATATATAATAATATATATTCAATATATATTATATATATAGGCATTATATATGGGGATAAATCATATATATATATATATGATATATAACATATTTATATTTATATTTAATATATATATATATATAGGCATGGAGGTGGGGGGTATGTGTTCCACACTACATAAAAATTTTCTAAATCCTTAGTTAGGATTTTCTTAAAAGTTAAAAAAAAGATGCAAAATTATGGGGGAAGCTCACTAAATGAAAGAAAAAAAGGACCTCCCCCCCCCCTTAGGGGAATAAAACAAGGCACCTAAGGTATTTTATTTATTAAAAAAACTTTTGTTTTTTTTATATATGTGGTGCCCCATGAGGGGCGCCCTACCCCTTCTCACATACCACGGTGTACATCCACCACTAACTCGGAACCCTTACTAAGTTGGTCTAGACCTAGGAAGGAATCAAAAATATCAAAAATATTTTAAATAATAATTATAATTTAATTAAATAATTATTGGGTACATGAGACAAGTGTTTGTGAATTAAAATTAAATTATATTTATTTTAATTCATAAAAAATAGCCTCAAAATTAATTAATCACAAATGTAATTCATTTACATGAGTTAATGTGTATCTACTGATCATAATCCTTAGATAGATCAATATATGTATGTTATTTTCTTATTTATTTATTTATTTATATTAATGTGTGGGTTAGAATAATTATTTAATAAATGATAATCTATGTATCATCTTTTGCATCATTATATTTATAATAGTATGTGTGCCCAAATAAAAATTATTTATATGTATTCTATATTCGAGAGATCCCCTTTCATGTGTGTGGGTATTTTTGTATAATGGTGAGGATAAAAAGTGATGTTGCATACACTGAAATTCGGTGATGTACCAAACAGAAGTTTGACACATTAGATGGGGGAGTAATGCTTCTTGATTCGCATGCGTCACGACTCAAGGATTTACCACAAGGGTATAAGTTGATCCATTATTTTATAAATAGATCAACCATTATTATAGTCTCATGATCATGTTGTTTAATTTTATTTATGCATTGTTTATTATTTTATATATGTGTAGTTTTATACATGATCACATAAAATAATAAGTGGGCATGTTCAAGTAAAATGAACATGAGAAGTGAATGATTTTTCTATTTATAGAATCTTAAATATGTGAGTGAGGTTATATAGAACCATCAATTAAAAATATAAATGGATTATATTCTCCAATAATAATAAAAACCCTTAAATAAATATTAATTCATAATGCCTTATATCGCTTAATTTTGAAGAAAAAAATGATTGTACGATGTTATCTTCATCCCTAGTTGAGGGTGCCTCCTACTAATAATGTTTTCTTATTAGAGTGGTGGGTTGAATTAACTAAATTTGGAAGAAAATAAATAGTTATGTATAGATTTTTACAACTTTATAGGTAATGTTTTGAGCAATACAAGGTTATCCATTGCAAGAGATGAGACTCCACTCAATTGATCAAGGAGTCATGAGTTAATATGGTTGGCCAGCAAAAATCTTACCTTGAGACTCTCTGAGTATTGAAGTATCCATAACATGGACTATGAAGAAATTTTTTATGGATACTTGCCACTAGAATACTCAAGTGACTCAGTATTCCGAATCTAATTACTAAGGGATACTATAATTCAATAATATAGCGTGTGACATTTAAGATAATAAAATCTATAATGTATAATAACTGGTAATTAATATGAAAGTACTAATCTTCTTAAGTTTTCTTTTTTAGATGAATGTATATTAATACCACAAGTTCACTATGATCTATCATGGTAAAATTACATGTCCTAACTAGTATGAATTTCCAATTTGTAGTATAGGCACTTTTGTAAAGTACTATAATATGAATGGAAATTCTATGTGATGAAATCCCCACTACCTACTAATCCAAATAAAGAACCGAGGGTAAAAATTAGGCATATAAGGTACATATAGATGATTCATTTTATATTTACATCATAATTATATCATCAGTGTCTAATGATTTATGGAAATAACATCAGGTTATGGATGGCTTCACATTTTGTCTCGTCTCCAAGAAGTATGAAAGGAGAAAGAGAAGCGAGAAATGAAGGAGATGATGATTACATTAAACATCTGAAAATTGAAATAAGTGCCACATCCTTTCAATACATACCTCTCTAATATCCTTATCACCTGATTACTCTATTTTTGTACCATAAAATGAACATTATGGAGAGAAATTCTTCATTACCTTTTTGGGTATGGTTCTCCGAGAAGATAATAACTTTAATAAAAATTATTTTTTTTCTCTTATGGTGAACAAGTTAAAAGAAAAAGGTAAAAAGTCCAGTGAAATGTGTGACACCAAATACAACTTCAAAAAATCCTTCAAATAAAATTGGAAAATAATCATACATGTTTCTATTTTTTCATGTCTTGATATAAGTCTATAGAAGATAAAATTCAATAAATTGAATTTGAATCAAGTAGAGGATTATACTTAGTGTATATTAATTATTGTATGTAATGATTCAATTTTAATTCTTGGGTATTAGATACTAAATGTGTTTCACACATTTTTTTCCAAATATAGTAACCAAGTAAGTATATAAATGTTAAAAATAAGTAAGGTGAATTCTCTAAGCGGTTTATAAATGGTTATTCCTTAGTTTGTTGTGAGAAGTATACAACTTCTAATTTCCAAGTTTAATGATTCTAGTTGAACTTATATTGAGTATTACCAAAACATTTAACTCACTTTTCCATTGTACACAATAAGATATTATTCCATTTTGGAATGAATTTTTTTTATGGTAGCTCATACTCTACTAATAGTTTGGTAATGTTTGAATCATTGTAAATAATTGATGAATATAAAATATAAGACTTAAATACCTAGTTTTGGAAAGATGATTATTTTTATAGTAAAAATAAAATTAGTTTTCAAAAATATATCTAATATGGTCTTTAGAATCTTGGAGGATAAAGACCGTAGGTATTATTGATGTGATTACTTATCTATTTTTGGACAAAAAAACCTTTAGAAATAAAGGTAAGATGAAAAGATTTTGGAATTAGTTCAGCTAAGAGAGTGTAAACTATCACAAAGATAATCTAGAGGTAAATTCATAAACTTTATGAAATTACTTTAAGTGTTTTAAGGAATGTAAAAGTAAAGAAAAGAATATACATGGTTAGAATATATGAGTTTCTTCAAGCCAGTGATCCTAAGAATATCTCAATCATGAATTCATCAATAATTATAAATATATATTGGATTTATTCCTAAATTCTCATTTCCTTATACAAATAAAAGTTATGATGTTAGTTTAAGTAGGATATATGATGAGTCTTACATTAATACATTGATCATTAAAATATATCATGGATAAATTCATAAATTTTCATTTTCTTATACACATCAATGATTTTGTTAATGATAAGTCAATAATAAAACTTACATAGAGAATAATATAATTTGAATCGAAGGTAATTAACCTAAATGTTTATAAGGATATTATAGAAACCCTTAAGATCAAAATGTTCTAGTCAAGTGATAGAATACATTTCTATAAAAGGGTGAACATATCTATTAGAGATAGTGGGAACTGAATTGATTTGGGTAAATTCAAAGCTTGAGATGCATAAGAAGTTAGAATAGGAACAACTTCCATAAGATCTTGTGGAAAAGGAATGTTCTAATGTAGAATTCTATATATAAATATTAAAATCGTAGTGTTGGTTTTATATTAAACATAGTGGGTGATATTTTAGAGGCTTTGGTTTTTCTGTGTAAAACTTTGGATTCATCCTAGAAATATTTTTGGATCTAGGCGCTGAGATGGTATGTGATTCTAAGGCCCGGTAAACACAAAATTAATTTTATAAAAATATTAAATATATTTTTATTATATACACATAGTTTTCTTCAAAAAGTAGAATATCTCCTGAACGGAGTCTCTGATCATAAATCTGGTATCATGGTTGAATCTGGAACATGGAGTTTACCCTGGGTGTGAACTAAAATTGGTTAATATGGGATGTTTATATAGGTCAGTCATTGGTGGGTTCATTGAATAAATTAATATATTTATTTAATAACCCTAACCCAAATAACTCATATATAGAGACTCATATGGTAAATTTGAGACCACCATTGAGTTTGAAATGTGGTTTTTACCCTAGGTATGGCCTAAAATTGGTCGGCGTGGGACGTTCGATCATTGGCGGGAACATTTAGTTAAAATAAATAAATAATTTATCAATTTTTTTATTAAACGACCTAATTAAAACATCTATAAAAAGCCTCTTATGACTATTTTCCAAGGGTTGTTCCTATAACCCTTTCTAGATCCAAGAGGAGGAGTATAGCGTTCTTTATTGGAGGATCAACATTAAATGAAGAATGGTGATCAGATTGAGGTGGATCGATGGTTAGCGATCACAGTGGGTCTTCCTCATCACTGGAGGATGCATTATTCACAAATGATTAATCCATAATCAAGTTAGGACTCATTATACGTGTTTTTCACCCTTATAATTAAAATATTGATCATGATAAAATTGTTTCCTTGATTTTCATTTAAATAAACCTTCACCTGAGCCCATGTATAGAAATAAATTAATATTTTAATTTATTTCTTTTATGTGTCATGTTTCTCACCCTGTTTTCCCCTTTATGAAATCTTTGGCAAAGAACTCTTGGTAAATGATGTTTATCACCTCTTTTATTGGTGATTTTCTTATACTGTTCTTCGTGTTCTTCATTGTTGGACCATGGGGTCATGATTTGGCTTTGTTGGGGCAGGTTCGAATGTGGTCTAACCCCTATATTCATTGTGGTGGTACGAACATCATGTGGATAGATAATTTGCAGATGGATTGATAAATTAGTTTGATGGTGTTTGGTGAATGGATTGATTTGGTAATGTGGGTGTGAGATTTGTGATTCGAGGTGGTTTAGGATCAGGTCAATAATCCCCATTTTCCTGGTTGATGTGCAACAATGACATGTGGTGTAATGAGATCGATTTTGAGAAAAGTTCATGTGTGGGATTTCATGGTGGAGTTTGCTCGGTATTGACATGACAGTGTCCGAACTCAGATCTATGATGAGATTCTCGTACATGGTCAATGCAGTGAGTGTTAAATATTATTATTATTATTAATTATAATGGTGATTAATTGAAAAAAAATTAAAGGAGGAATTGTTATTATTATTATATTAAATAATAATAATAGTGGCATAAAATGTGTATGGTTAATTAAATTAAATAGTTTTAATTTAATAAATAAAAAACATTTTAAGTAAATTATTTTAATTAAAATAGTGATAAACCATTTTAATTAAATGATTTTAATTAATATCATTTTCTTTGAAACAAAAATAGTGGAGTCGAGCTGGGTGATTGGGTAGTGAATGAGGTGTGCCACCTATTTTATGATGTGGTTTATATTATTGTTATTATTTTTATAAAATAATAATTATAATAATATTGAATATATAAAATAAATAGAGAAATAAAAGCCTTAAATAGATTTAAATACATGCATAAACAAGGCTGGCAGGCATACAGTGCATGGAGGTTCCCCTTGGGTGACCTTTTTTTTTTAAGAGAAACAGAAACATGAATTGGTCACCCAATTCATGCCCCTAAGAAATTTATTAAATAAAAAGTGTTACAAATCATTCTCTAGGTGTAATGTGTTTACACCAACACAAGAAAAGAGCATACATGAAGATAAATCAGAAGCAATCCAATAGCAACCCACAGCGAATCAAGTAACAAAAACAGCCTGCCTACAAAAAAACACCTCACGCCAAAGTGCAGCAATGCCAAAGTGCAGCAACTCGGTCTTTCCCTGAGACACATCCTCCAAGATGTCTTGTGACTGCACCCGAGGTAGTACAGAAACAAAAATCTTCACTGGCCTACACTGAAAAGCAGCATTAGAAGCAACAGCATGCAGCAGGCATCACAGGTAGTGCAGCGACAAAGTAGAAAAACAAGTAGTTCGGTGTATCATCTCCACAGTCCTGCTTGTTGAGGACATCAGAAACCTCCAAAGGGTGGGAAAACAGATCACCAGACCACATATCTCAAACCCAGGGAAAAATTAGATATAATTTGTCCATCTCTATTGTGGGAGCAACACCATAAAAAGGTAGAGCAGTAGCAAACACTTCCATAAAAACCAGAATCATCCAGAAGCAAGCTACCCCTCAGATCCAATGAAAAGAAGAATATGATCCAGCCCAGATGCCAGAAATGGAAACCCCAACATAATCAATGCAGAATACAAGAGGCAGAAATTTACTAGATCTAAACATGAATTAGCACCCGGTCCAGTTGAAAAACAAGAACAGCAGGCGATTTTACATCATCAACCCTGTGTTGTACTGATGAAGAGCACAGCCTATTCTGCAGAGCCATCCAGGAGCATACTTCCATGAAAAATCAAGAACAACCCTTGGTGCCAAAAAAGTAATACCATGCTATAACAGGGAGAAACACAACCAAAGAAGAGCGCTCAGAGCCAGCAGAGCCCAAACAACCACTTAGAAACATAACAGAACTGACAGCGCTATAAAAGAGAACATAAACAGGTCATAATAAGCAATCCTTCCCAAAGTAGTCCACATAATTTTTAAACTTCAAACAGAATCACAGAGTCCAGGTGCATGCATTCCAGAAAACCAGATCCAATCTTCAAGCATAGCATAAGCAAGAAACAGGAGAAAAGTTCGAACAAATAATAGATAGAGGAAACCAAAGGGATGAAACAGCAAGAGTCCATCAAGCAGGTATCTCTAGGAGCAAGATTTCCCATAAAACCCAAAGCCAGACGGGGAAAAATAGCAACGAAGGTCTTAGAAAACAGCCTTAAAAAAGACTCCAAACTCAGTAAAAAAAGTGTAGGAAACAAAACTGAACAAAACCCAGCAGAATCCAGCTTGAAAGGGTAAACCAGATCTAGCAAACAAGGTCCAGCAAGGACCACTTGAAATAGAAAAAAACAGAATAAACCAGCAGGAGATCAAGAGAGACCAATGAAGGACATCAGAGCAAGACTAGAACAAGAATTCTTTCCTGATTCTGTCATTGAATATGTCCTGTTGTGCTGCCAAGTAAATGCTCTTAGTAATCTCGCCTTTTCTAAAAGAATTGTATAGGATATCATCTTTGAGTCTCGTTGAAGAATCAGAATCTTCACAAACTGACATAAATGGTTCATCAACCCTTTCAGCTTGTTGTTCCTTCTCTACAGGTTGATTTGTAATAGAGGAAAATACATTCTTTCTAGCAATATCCAAAGATCGAGTGACAATAGTCCTCTCTACATGAGAAAAATCCCTACGCTTTTTAGTTTTTTTGGGGTTGGGAGTAATAAACCCATCTACATCCACTATTGGTTTCTTACCCTTTCTGGCCATGTCCTTAAGGTATTCTTCCTCAATGAAAGTAGCTTTATCCTCCTCAGCATTTTGAGAGAGACTATTTTCAAATTCATCACACCTCTCCTTTTCCTCATTTTCCTGAATGTCATCTTGTATTGGCACTTTCGTCATTAACTCAAGTGAGGGTGAGGGGCTATGATGTGTATTAGCATTCTCCATAGAGGGTGGAGACTCCTTCTCACCCTTATCTAGAGAAATATTTCCATGATCCCCCCGGTTCGGCAAATAATCACAAGGTTTCGGATGCACATTGGTGGTCCTGGAGACATCATTGGTAATGGGAATCACAAAGTCCTTAGTAGTGGATGATTTAGGAAGATCCAAGTTAATTTTAGCATTAGATTTTTCTACCCAAACTGTTTTGAAGCGAGGTTGAGGTGGTTCAAATTTTTTTTAACTCACATTCCTCCAAAGAATGACCCACTTTGCAGCAGCAGATACAGTAGGGTGGAACATTTTAAAAAACCACCTCTTGAGTATAACCTTTATCACCATTCTAGAGCCAGAATCTGGAAGGCAATTCTTGTGATATATCAATCTCAGTGCAGATCCTAGCAACTGAGGGACGCGACAAGTTCATGGTGGAAGAATCTAATCTAATCAGAGTTCCAAATAAACTTGTGACACGTGCCTGTCGTGGGGTGTGGCAAAAACTTATATAACCTATGTTAAAATGTATTATAGTGGATTACCTAGGTTTTCTCCAGAGAGGAGTGCACAACAATTAAGCTGTCACCTTAAAATAAGATCAAAAAGTGTGGTTGTTTTTCTGAATTTGATTGATTTTTGAAAAGGAAAGAAAGAAACTAAACAAAGGAAGGAAATTTAAAAAATATTTAGAACAATTTAACAAATCAAGTGATTGAAACTATTATATAAGAAGGGTGATTAGGTCAGAGTTGGTTCTCCATTTGTAATTCTATCATAGTTCCAATTTATCCAATTCTCTTCTGCTAAACCGTTAAGAGTGAGAATCCACAATTATTTCTTCTCACTCCCTTGGTCAATTAAAAATGTGAGAATAAACCTTACTAAAATATTAGGTTGGTCTACTCTCCTTCCAATGTGTAATAGAGTTGTACAAAATACTCCAAATTATCTTAGGCAATTCCCAATCGGGTCTTGTTTATCCCAAGTAATCAAGAACATTCACTACTCCTCACACACGTACCGGTGATCACCGAGTACTTCCCCACTAAGTCCCGGTCTATTCCATCGTTTATAAAACATAAACTAGTGGAGGGAGATATTGATCATTGACCAAATATAAATGAACAACAGAATCTAAAATCAGATACAATCGTACATGATAATAAAAACTGTTATAGGAAATTGAAACTGATTCACAGAAGAGAAGAGGATTTTAAAACATTAAGAGAAGGAACTCATGAAATACAACATGGAAAACCTCCCCTTCCCCAATCACACATAATTTTACCCCACCATGGTAAGGGTAATTGTGACTAAGGGGAAAGAAGAATTCATTACAAAACTAGGAAGAATAAAAGAGAAAAAACAAAGAACAGAAAATTTGATGCTCCAGAATCTGTACTCAGGAAATTTGCCTCTGTTATGCCCACCAGCCGGCCGAAACTCACTGAGGTCCCTTCTTATAGAATGTTTGAAATGAATTTTTCTATCGACCCTCAAAATTGGAGAGTCATTGGACAGGTGTAAAGAAAGATATGGCCGAATCAATGACCATTACTTTTATGGACGCCAAACACTGTTTCACCCACTCCACTTGGACGCGCAAAAAGGATGCATTAATGAGCTCAATAATTTATGAAATTTATTTTAAGCCGTAATTTTGAAGTACTCTGTCGATAACAGCTGGAATAACCTCATTCTAAGGTCGGATGAAGGAGATATTGCATATTTAATGAAGTGGGGTCCATTCTGCCTTCCACTCTGATTTTTCCACTTTATTGAATTTTATGCACCATTGGGTTTTGAATTGGGTCTTGGTCCAGAAGTAACATTTTAATCCCACAAGGATAGGAATACTACAAAAAAATATTCACTTAAATTGTACTCATATTATAAAAGTTATGCCCGAAAAACAGAATCTCTATAAAACTGAAAATTTTACAGAATTACCCCATTTTCACATTTAAGCCCAAAATACACTAAAAACACATAAATGATGCAAATACACTCACATTGAATAATTGGGAGGGATTAAATCATTTAAAAACATATAAATAATAATGAAAATATTAACTCTATCAACTTTCAATGGCAGAGAGATCGCTTTGCTTAAACAGCTACAAAGGCAATCCTGGGAAACCGATCCAAATTGGAACAATAGGGGGCTCAGAACCTAATTCAAAATCTGGAGACCACTTAAAGACATTTAAAGAAGCCCCCCCCCCCCAAAGACCATGATCCATGAATCCAAAATCGATAATAATCATTATTCTAGGAGAACCGAAACACAACATACAGAGAGTTCAGCAATCCAATATGAAAGTTTGTAAAACCTATATTCTCAAGTGTTTTGCGTAAGAAGAACAGAGAAGGGCGGTTCTTGGAAAATCGACCGACAAGAACAAACTGGAGATCCGAAGCAAGATTGAGTACCTCTTCTTTGGAGAAATCAATCGCCGATAGGCCTCTGTGTCTGTAGGATCTTGGAGCAAGAATACCGGAGGTCTTCAGTTCTGTGCGAGGGATTCTACCCGAGACAACGTCTACGAAAGATCTCTCATCTTGGAACCCTTGATCTGCGATGATAGGGTTAGCCCTTCCTTCACCCGAGAGCGCCGCCATCCCACTTGGTTGACCTTGACTTTGAGATAATCATTTTAATATTGAAGTTGGATTCCTTTTTTGGACTTGTGCCTCAGGTCAATGAAATGCCCAATAATAATAATATTATTATTATTATGGATTCTAGTATCTGACATATCTTCCTCATACGATGTTATAATGAAAAACCATCAATGAAACTAACACCCTAAAATTAAGGTGGACGTATCAAGACCAATTTCAGGTATTTAAATCGGACTCATGGCTTGGGCCCATGAAGTACTGTTCATGTCTAATGTGGTGAAATGTGGATTTTTCACTGGGTGTCCAATTGAGGAAAGTGAATAGTCTATCCCAAGCATTTTTTTCATGGGGATTGCAACAGTGTTACCCATTTGGCCATATGAGGCCATTATTAGAGTTATATTAGTGAAATTACGTTTTTACCCTTTAGACTAACAACGAGCCTCATGCGTTCGTTAGACTTTTGGCCGAGACATGTTGTGTAGTACCACTACACACCATGTAGTATGAAATATCCAGAAAGTTATGTGCTAGAGATGAAATGTCCAAATAAAAGAGTGGAACCACACACCATGTGGGAGTCATGTACCTCTTTTTGAGGAAATGTCTGGGTTTCATATCTCCTTCTTTTGAACTCGGGTTTTGAAACTCGAGTAGCCTATCTTGAGTGTTTTTTCACATAGAACACAATGGTGTGATTCATTGTGGATTTTGAGATATGATATGAAATGTTCCAAGCATGGCATCTAATAAGGAAAAACCTGATGACGACATTGATCTCATAGGATCATCAGATACCTTTTGAGTGGTACCCTCTATTTGAGTTGGGTAGTGGGTCCTCAACATTTTTAACAGGTACCCTCCAGTACATATGGGCATTGGGTTCTTGATGCCTTATGAGTGGTACCCTCTAGTTGGGATGGGTAGTGGGTCCTCAATGTATTTCAAGTGTTACCCTCCAGTAGAGCAAGGCAGTGGTTCCTTGATGTCTTATAAGTGGTACCCTCTAGTAGAGCTGGGTAGTGGGTCCTCAATGTCTTTTGATTGGTACCCTCTAGTTAAGCTGGGTAGTAGGTCCTCAATGTGTTTCAAGTGGTACCCTTCAGTTGAGTTAGGCAGTGGGTCCTCTATGCTATCAGAATGGTCCCCCCTATTATACTAGTTTGTAGGTCATCAACTTCAAGTTTGTTCCCACTATGTTGTGCAGAACAATGATGAGGTGTGGTTAGACTTGTACAGTTACTTCTAGGCAGACACATGGGATGTTGGGCATCATTTATATACTTTTATAAATGTTGTATACTCTTATTCTAAGGATAAGCTATGATATGAATATCCCCTTACTCTCTTGTTTTGGATTCCTTGACTGAACATATATATCTATCCTTCTTTTGTATCCACACCTTGGATCTGGAAACTCTCCTTCCAAGAGAGGAAAAGATGTGTGGGTAATGTCATGTGATTTACATGTTTTTCTTCTCATGGTTGAATGATTCTACTCTCCTACTATAGGCAGCAAAGACTCAATGAGTATTTCATCTACTCATTGTATTGAACCCCTTGTGTTTGGAAGAGGTTACCTTCACTCTATTTTTGGGTTGAGTTGTACTCTTTCATTATACCTTATGATATCTATTATCTTTCTCTTCAATTGTATCTCTTACTGCTGCCCCTTAAGCTTTGGGGCATCCAACTAGGTATGTTTATACTCACCACTACATGGGATTTTTCTACATGTATCATTTCTTATGTAGATGATGGACAGGTCAACCGTGACTATAGAGGATATTAGGGATACTCAGTGCTTGGACCGCATACGGTGGTTATATATTTGGATTCAAGAGCTGGGATATCTTTTAGTTATTTAATTTTCCATTTTTCTATCATTTTGGGACACATTTCTGGTTAGGAGTGTATTTTTCCCTTTACTTTTCAGTTTACACTATTGTACTTTTGTACTGTCTAGAGGTTCATGCATGCTTGGTTTACTTTATAGCAGTGTTGCATTTTTTTTATTCTTTACCTATACACTTTTTCATCAATATGGATATGTTTTTATATAGGTACTTAGGAAAAGTCCTCCTAGAATTAGTAATGCCTTCGGTTCTTGTCACAACCCCTTGGCCTATGGAGGTGGGCTTAGGCTAGTAGTGGATCAAACCTCATCTTAGTTCATGTTGTGATAGATATATTATTTTATAAGAATAATGGATCCTATGAGTAATTGGTAAATAGAAATAATATATGATTTATAAGTTCATATGAATTCATAAAAATGAATTCAATGTAGAAAAATCAATTCTAAATTTTGGTATTTTTTCTAATTGATGTAAAATCATTGGTGGGCATTCAAGAGAAATTATACATGGGTGGTGCAAGCATTATACCAATGAGGCTCAATTGTTTATACAAAATCATCATGATTAAATATATTTGAATTATAATTTTCATAGAAAATTTATATGATCATCATATTGGGCATTGGATGTTAATACCACCAATCTTGGAAGGTTTCTATACGAATCAACCAGAAAGTGTTAGTGACACTATATAATGCTAATATGGAATACAAGATATAGATATCCATTTATGGATTAATACAAGAATCATGATCATAAAATATTCATTTGTAATGAATTTATTCTAGGTGTATATAAGAGGATAGTAGGATCATCATGGTATCCAAGTAAAATATGTTGATAACATATGGAAAACTATTATTTATATTATAGTTAGTTAAGAATAAATTAAAATAAACTTTAAAAAAGATTGAATTAAAGTAGAAATCCATGTTCTAGGGAATAATATTTACTAATATAGATATAATGTTTTCTTATAATAAGTAAAATTACATATACTAATGGTGTATTTAAACAATTTGAGAGATAATTGTTTCTAATGTCACATGGCATAAATCTCTCCAAGAAGACATGTATGATACATAAGAGGAGATTAAAATGGTGAGTATAATTATATATGCATCAGTGATGGATCAATAACATATACCATGATATGTACTAGATATTTCTAAAATATAATTTATGGTAGGAAAATATCAGTTAAATATTGGAGAACTACATAGGAAGTAGACATATTTATCCAATTTTACTTGATAAATTATAAGGGATGTGTACCTGGTACTTGAAGAGGAAAGTACACTAGTTATAATAGGACATAAACTAGTCTTAGTATAAATAAATATGATCTAATATCATTGATAGGTTAAGCTAATGAGTAATAAAATCTCATTCAATCTAGTGGTATCCATATCTATAAATATCGAATTCATTTTGGATTTTGATGAAGTTAAAGAAGAATAAAGTATGCAATGATTGTTTCCATCTCTTGGAATCCTACTAATGGTACTATCAAATTTATCAAGTTTATACAAGGGACAAAAGGAATATAATTGTGTATATCATCTCTTGAGAATTCTTACTCAAGAAGGTGAAGTTATAGATAATAGAGTAGCCAACTAAGGAAACATGTTGGGCCCAATGACTAAATCCATAACTCAGCAAAAGCATAATCTTATCATGTGGGAGCTAAAAAGTTGATCACTCTAGTGAAAGTGGGAGTTTTGTAAAAGTGGGTTACCTAGAACCAACTTTAAAAGTACTTTTTGATTATCAAATCATATATACAAAGAGTTATGCATGATGAATACTAACCATAATAGTGTCAAAAATTTTGTGTCCACTATTTACATGGTAATTTCATTAGATTATTTAACATGTAAACATGTTATAGCAGTTCCCAATTATAATATGTAACTCAAGATAATATGACAATAATATTAAGCAAATATCTTATAGTCTAGATACATCATACTATATAGACACGTATTTTATCTAACTATCAGGTGTTAGGGGCTCATAATCATTAAGACTTATTCTCATCATGTTTTCACTATGTGATCTCAAATATAATAGATAATGATTACTAACCCCCCAATAGTAACACCACATGATTTGGGTATCATTGGTAGTTCTTATCTACGAACACATGTAATAGTCTCTTGACTTGAGATCATTACCAGTTTTTATAATTTGATTAAGAACTGTGATTCAAGATAAAACCCATGGAATTTTTTTCATGGTGAGGTTGATTGTGTTGGGTGAATCATTGGTGGTATGATATTTATTGAATGATCAAGATAGTTTTTATCACTTCCAAAAGGAAGATATGTCTTAGGCCTAGTTAAATAAGATGATAATACATTTATTAAATACATGGTCATGGTGATTAAATGTAAGTATTTCTAGTAATGTTAATCAATAATAGATAAACAAATGATGAATACATGAAGTATTCATTCTACTTTATAATATATCGTGAGAAAAAAAAGATATATTACACAGTGCATGTTCGTAGAAGGTTATCGTTGTTATGACTAAACATTATATCCTTAGGGACCTTGATGGGTTACTAGAATCTACTCATGTTCTGTGATTAGTACTCATTTCTATCGAGATAAGTACCTAGAGTGTTACACTCAAAGCATATTCAATATTTAGACCTATTATATGTGAATATAAGTTTAGGATATTGTGGGCCCTAGAAATGGGTTTGGGTTATGTTCAAGTTTGACTGATCACTAGGAAATATATAGATTCAATATTATTTGAGTTTATAATAATAATTTTTGAATATATTTACTCATTGTATTCAAAAGTAATTAAGTTAATACAAAATAAATTTTTTTCAAATGAATATTATTATTCAATGTTCATTCAGTAATTAATGGGTTAAGTGAGCTAATTTAATGGATATAATTTTATAACATAGAATATGTTAGGTGTTACAAGTATGTGATAATATTTAAATAAAATTTATGACATGGTTACTGATTAATTTATTTCCATTAAGGGATTATATTGAAGGTTTAAGTTACCAGGGGGCCTAAGTAAAATTTTTGAAACTTTAAACCTACCTAAATAAGACTTTAGAAGATAAAATTCATGGAAATATTCATTAAAAATAATTTTTGAGGCTATACTTATTCTCTCCAAATTTATAGAGTGATAAATAATAGATATGATCACCTCAATCAATTTCTTCATCCTGGATCGAAGATACAGTGCTCAAGTGATTTAAAGGGCATCAAAAGTGACTTTGAATCTCTATGATAGCACCCAAAAACTAAATATCAATGTACTTATAGGTTCTTAAAGTGTGTTTAGATTATCTATATGGTTTTTATATTGGTTCCTTTGAGATAAGATCTCAGAAATAGAGTGAAATGTGATCCCAATTGAAATTTAAAGTGGTACGGTTTCGATTTAATTTTCTCTTTTTAATTCTTCATTATTATTTAAATGGAACATGATTCATGGATGAATATAGGCTAGGTTATATTGAATTTGATGTTTCAAAACAAACCTAACCCCAAAAATGTTTATATAATAAATTTTATTCATAAATAAATTCCTAGTTTCCTTCAGAAATATGATCCATTACCTCTCACCAATATTTTTTTATAAGTCATTACTATGTCAAAATGTTGGATTTATTATAACTGTGTATTTTTGTTTTAACTATACTCTTACTCTTTTCAAAAACATATGTAGTATATGAAATTATTTATAAAATTATATTTCAATTATTATCTAATTTTTTTATAAAAACTCAAATATTTATTGAGGTTTTTCTTCTTTTAAAAACTCTTTTGAAAAGCATTGCTTGTTGTGGTAGTTTTATGCAACCTAATTGAACATTAATGCTTTAATAAACTTATGCCTTTAATGTATTATATTTTAAACTGATTTTATTATTGAATATAACATTAATATTTAATTAATTTTATATTTATGATTCTGGAAAGATGAAATAAGAATCATAGTAATGGAATTAAATGTAAACTATCAGGGAAATTTTTAGTCTTTAAAAAGAAAATATTAAGAAATATTTATGGAAAAGTAACCAATTGATGAAATAATGAACTAATTTTATCTTGTAATGAAATGAGAATAAAATAAATACACTTCTAGAGTTTATGGAACTATTTTACATAGACCCTCGATAGTTATAATGATGTTTGAGTTGTTTAGTAACAGAACGACCCCAAAACAACCAACATGAACTATAATGATTTAGTAGCATATTAAAAAATAGTATTAAATGAAATAAAAGAAATAATATTAAATTAAATAGATATTAAAATGTTCTTAAACAATTGAATAATTAATATAATTTTGTTAATTTGTAGGGTAGACGTATGTACGAAATGATTTGGGACTTGAGGTAAGGGATTTCTCACCTTAATTTCATTTCTTTGAGACTTATGTCATTTTCACCACATGTTTTATTTTTTCTGGTTTATAAACTACTATATGGATGTATTTTATCATGAATTTACTTAAATTTAAGTGTATTAAAAATCCATTTCAATTTAACTCCTTCAATTTCCATTTGATTCAAAAGTTACTAAAGTCATAAGGGATTTCCTTAAAACCTTGTTTTAAAGTGTTTCCTACAAAACTTTTTCCTCTATATCCATGTTATTAAAAATGTTTCAAGAATGTTATAATTTATACTCTAATTAATTTTTAAATATATTTCAATTATCCTTAACTTTTAAAAAAATTAAAAATGAATCTTTTTAGTATTTTCCATACATATCACTTCTGAATATTTTTACAAAAGCACAAAAGAATGTTTTTTTACATTTACTACATAACTTCCTTTTCCATCCAACATAGTTTCTATTAATTATAAATATTCCTCTATAATTTTTCATGTTTTTTCAAAGAATAGATTATTCCTATTCTTATGGAAATTTTTTTAAGAGTTTTTAAAACAAAATAATATTTCTCCTTATTTTTATGTAAAAATAGAAATTATTTTTTATTAGGGGTTAAAATTAATTTTTTAAGGGTTTTATGAAGAAAAGGTGTAATATTATAAAAAATCATTATATAGTTCTTTTGAATTATATATGATGATTTTTGATCCTAGGATGTAGTTATTCAATACATTAGGTAATGACTTAGTCTTTGAAGAAAACATATTGAAGGTAAATGACTAGGTTACTCCTATTCAAAGGGTAATATGAAAAATTTTAATAGAGGTTTGAATATTATGTCTTAAGATTATTTCATGGTTTTTATATTATTTATATAGGTTTTAAAAGTTTTATTTTAGAAAATTTTGATTAACACATGTGATTATGATTTATTTTATATGCTAAAAGTTTATTGGTAAAAAGGACATTTTTATGGGTTTCTATGTTTTCCATTGGACTAATGGGTTTAATTTATTTTTATATCACTTACTGAGATTTTTTTATTATACCATGTTTCTAAATGTTTATCACATGACCTAAGGATGTGTAGAAACTATAAAAAGGTCAATATTTAAACTATGGTGACACGTCTTAAAATAAGGATAAGTGACTTGAATAAAATAGGGGTGTAAATTTAAGAACCTATTTTATGGGGAAAATGTACATTATGTGGAAGTTTACAATTTTTTATGTAATGGTTTTCCTAATTCTATAAAACTCTAAACCTAAAAGATCATGGAAATATAATAATGTGAAATCATTTCTATTAAACTCATAATTATGGTTGGTTTAAGTTATGAGGTGTTATATTTAGTATCAGAGTAAGGGTTTAGATAACTTTAAAGGTTAGAATGTTATCTGATGAGGATATTTTAATATTTATGGATTCCATCATGTGTTAATAATTATAATTTTTATCAAAAGTTTAAAGGCATAGATAACTTTTTGAAATTTTATGGGATTTTAAGGTGATTGCTCATATTTTGGGATATTTTTATTAGGGTTTAATAGATTATTAAGGTACATATAACCCTTAGGTTTAATAGATTATTTAGTGAGAATATTATTTGGTAATGATGTTATTATATTTTTGGGACATATGATTAAAGTTATAGATAAACTTTAGGGTTAATACATCTTTTGATGATTAGGTCATTATAGTTAATTGGGATAAATGTGTTATCATATTTTTTGAAATGTTATAAGAATTAGGGTAAATTGGAATTTTTTTATAGGATGAGATTATATATTAATGTTGTTGATAGTATTTAGGTAATAAATATTAAGTTAAATTTTGGAAGAATAAATCAATTTTTGGTGGTTTTATTTCATGGTGATTCAGATTATTTTGGGAAAAGATTAGTATATTTTGGTGAATATATTTCTTGGTCCTTATAGGGAGATTTATAGGCCTTTGGGATACTGGGCCTTTGGGACATAAAAAAATTATAATGGGAAATCAATCCACTAGGCATTCGGGTCATGTTAAGGGTTAACTCTCAACCCAATTAAAAAATAAGTATTTATTTCCTTAAAAAATGGGAGTGTTTCACCCAACCTGTTAAAAAAATATTGTTTGGAGAAATATTTTATGTTGATTTTTGAAGTGTCTCATGAATTATTTCTAATTATTTGGGTTTCAAGTTTGTTATATCATATTTTTGAATATTTTTAGGGTTAGTTATTTGTAAAATTATTTGATTTGAACAGTGAGTGTTGTTGTTGGTGTTTTGAAGAGTAATTTATTACTTTTTTATATGATGATTTGTTAATATTCCTTTGGGTATTATTTTTACTTGTGATAAATATTTTTTGTTTTAGTAAGTGTCTAGAGACATGAGAAATAATTTTTATACCTTTTAAAGATATTGTGATCTGATAAAAGTTAATTTTAGTGATTTGGGTATGAAAAAACATTATAGTTATTTATTATTTAGAATATGACATGAATCAAAGATGGAAAACTGCTCAAAACACAACCAAAGGATGAAATTGTTCTCATGGAATAGAAATAAATTAATTAATTATATTTACTCATATTTTCATGACTGCCTCCTTACAAAGATACCATAATGAATTGGTAGAGATAATGACTCTTTAGTCTTGCCTCCAGCAAACCCCAGGTTGGTGAATATCACTAAGGGTATAAAAATCTAACTGTATGAAAGGAATTACCCTCTACAAATAAAACAAGACCGAGATATAGGATAAAAAATCACCAAAAAATATAATAAATAATATAAAATAAACCCAAAACCATTCCATAATACATGAATAAAGTAAAACATATACATATAAAATTCTTGAATATATACCAAAATACAATTCTATAGTATCGACTCAATAATAGCTCCATCCCAGCTAGTAATTTCAATCTTGGGCCCCAAAGTCCTCCTGGAAACTTGAAAACATTGTTTATACCTAGTGTGAGCATAAAAGGTATACTCAGTAGGGGGATAACAAAGTTCTCAAGTTCACATGTGAAAATAGCATGCTAATGCACCAATGAACAAACAGTAGAACCAAGAAGCACCTATACAGGTCATCTAACCAAACTCAGCCACACTATGGATCTCTCACCAAATCATGCATCCAATATAGTAATATAACATCAAGATAATAACAAATAAAGGTACCTGGAGTCCACTTCCCCACTGATTTTCTTCTCTTACACCCCAAGATCAAACATTCCCATCCCTTCCAACATATTACATCACATCACATCACATCTCACATGAAAACGCCTTGGTCATCTCTAATGTGGTTTGGGATGCAACCTTACCTACCCCACCCTCACGAGGTCTAGAATCTTGTTCTGGCATCAGAAATCACCACACCACATCTATCCCAAAGACAATTGGGCCATAAAATATCATCTCATCCTATAACCAAATTAGCAGGGTATCATAAACAAGAAGGACATCCACCTCATGCCCACATCCAACCATCATGACCCCCACCACAAATCACATATCATCACAACATCATCACATCAAATATCATAAAAAACACATGGTTAATCACTACACATATTTCCTGATGACACCTAGTCTATCACTGCTAAAAAAAACTGGAGAAGAGGGGGTAGTCATCCATCTGTATCACCACCATCCTAGATGTTGGGTAAAACACTCAGAACCCAAAACCTCTGAGCATTAGTAAGGTTATCCAAATCAGGTGGGGAACATATAGAAATATCCTAAACATACATGATGTATAGATAACACATCATAACCAACCTTTGGGTTTACAATAGCTATACTAAAACACACCACATCACCACTTCTATACAACACATCAACTTTTACTACCACTTCCACCACTATATACAACACACCACACCACCACCACACATGACCATACATATTCCCACTTTCAATTGCGGGTTTCACCAATTTTATTCATTTATTCATTCCATTTCATATTATATATAAATTTATTTCATTCAATTTATTTAATCCATTTACCACACTTCCATTTCCATCCCATATTGCTTATTTACTATCCTATTTCATTTTATTTTATCTTCAGAATTTGTTCCATGGCTAACTAGGAAACTATCACAACCATACTACACAATAAATAGCCCAACTCACACAACCACCACCTCAACACCATAAATCATCCATCATCACCACACCACATCACCTAATCCAACCACATATCACAACACAACTGCCACACACAATAATCGTGGACTACTACACATCACCACCAAACATCACTACCACACACCATCTCCACTGTGCACCACAACCTCTATATGCCACACTGAACCATTCCTCACATTTCATCCATGCCAACTAACCACCACATCACCGACCCACACATCACATAGTCCATAAAGTCATCACCACCACCTCATAATGAACCGAAAAACATGAGACAACACAAGCGACTGTACACAACAGTAACATATTAATACTTCTACAATTAATTCAAGGTATTACATTTCATTACATATTTATTTATCATGGGTATTATCACACAAACCAAGTTTCCATGGGAAACCAATTTATTATCCAAATATATGGTCTTTATCATTTTATCTAGGGTGAAATCACACACCAACATATCAATTATCTCAAATCATATCATCTATTATGTAAATAAGGATCCTAATAGCCATTATTTTCAGAAAGGAAACAATATGGCATAATATAATCAACAACAATATCAAATTTGGAAAAACTTTTGATATCTCTTCATACCCATCAATTTTAATTATTAAAATTTATTATATTCATTATGTTTACCCATACTATCCACCCAAATGAAAGAAAAATCATGAAGATATCACGTGTATCATGTAAAATGAGTGATAATGAGAATCCCCTACCTTAAGGAATCTTTCTGATCTCACTGCGCACTATAGGGTGAAGAAGAAATAACCTAAAACTCACAACCATGCAAGGGAAACCACAGATCAACCTAAACTACATCAAGGGATCATAAAAACGAAACCCAAACTCTCCCTATACTATATCAAAATTTCCACATTGAATCCCCTGGAATAAGAATGGAAGGAACATATGGATTGTAGACGCCGAAAAGTGATTAAGTACTAGAGAAAGTTCCAAAAAGAAAAAGCGAAGTCATATTCGGACCCAGAGGCCCGGTTCAGAGGGCTCGGAGGTGTTGTGTGAAAAAAAGGGTGAAGTGCACAAAAAATATGTCTCACATGGAAAGTATCAGGATTCGCGAAGAGTCCTGGAACCGGCGTAAAATAATTTCGCACCTGCGGCCCGCGTGAAATAATTTCGCACCCGCAGCCCGTGCGGTTAACCTTTCACATCGTCACCTCCATCATGAAAAATATTTCACGCATCCCTGAATTCCACACCATCGGATGCCTATAAATACAAGAATACCCCCTTCCTTTTCAAAGCTGATGAATTTGAACCGCCTCTCGTGCGCATAATTGACATTTCGCGCACGCGCAATATGCACTTCAGGTATGGTTATTTTTTGCGCCAATTCACTCTGGGATCCACCCTCACACGAGATCCCCTTAGATTAGACTAAACTCCAACCCCTTCGGGGTCTGACCCTTATGAAAAATCCCTTTCATTGTGCGCAGGTTGTCCAGTTGCGCACAATCCCTTCCTTTGTGTGCCCCCTATCATTATGTGCGGCCTTTACTGCCTGCGTGTAATTCATACACCTTGCATGAAATCCCTTCAAGTCATGCGCAAAACCCCATCCCCCTATTTCGCACAAGAAACATTGATTTCACGCCAACCCGGGGCTTTTCACACCGGACCCCTTTATTTCACGCAAGCCCCAAGGGCTGCGCACAATCCCCCGGGGCCCTCCACCTCGATGCTCCCCGAGCACCCCCTTTGCATGAATGCTTGATGCCCTCCTTCTGAGTGCCATTCGTAGGTGTCTTGTGCACCCTGGGCATCCGCATCATACATGTTTTTCCTATATGACCTTCCAGGCTTGTATGAAGTAACTTCAAATTCCCTTAGACAATCCTTCCCATTGCGTTGCTTCGCCTCATTCTTCTTCGCATAGGCACGATAATGTCTATTGATTCTTCGCATAGCCACGCTAACATGGACCCCTCGATGGTTCGCTCCACGACACCCCCTCAGTATGACCTTTCCGAATCCTTCCCTCCCACAAGGATCAGAGGGTACCAGTTATGTAAGTCCTAGGGGTTCGGAGCAATCCCACCTTGTCCGAGCTGCAGGATGTTAAACTACCAAGCACCTCGTCCTCAACAGATGACATTAAACTGTGACCCAACCCCATGCCTCGCACATAGGTTCCCCCCATCTCGGACATTCTCCATGCCCACTTTTCTCCACGGGGATGGGATCACCCATCATATGGGATGATATCCTCTTTATTGGAGTGGCGTTTGTCCGCAAGGAAGGTCATCCACCTTGGTGTAAGCCCCTATCCTTCCTTCCAGGAGGCATCACCCCTGCTCCTCCTCATTTCCTCAGTGCCAAGGCCAGTAGAGGGAATGATAGGGAATGGGACTCCTCCTTTCTTCAGTCCCAATTCCCTCTCCTACTACTCTTTTTCACCCTCGGGCCTCCATCCTAGAGTAAGTTCCGGCACCATGGGCCGCTCAATGCATAAGCCCCTCTTCGCTTCCCACAGACGCGCCCTTCGCGATGTGATTGTCAGGTCTTTGCTGCCTCTTGTTTCTCACACTGAGCATGACTCTTGTGAGCTTAGAGTGAGCACCGACCATGACACACCATGGGCCGCCTCAGAGCATAAGCCCCAAATTCCATTATCCGAGCTGGAGGACGTTAAACTACCAAGCACCCATGTTCTGCATGACGTTAAACTGTACACCCGAACTATGAGGACTTTGATCTATGCTAAGGCATGGTACATAGGAAGCCTCTATGAGGTTAAATCCCCACCACCATGGGCCATCTCAGAGTGTAATCCCCATCCATCCCGAACTATGGGGACTTTGATTCATGCTAAGGAATGGTACGTAGGAAGCCTTCACAAGGTTCAAGTCCGAAAAACTCTTGGCCCCGACCGTCTCCATGTC
This sequence comes from Viscum album, assembly GCA_963277665.1. NCBI lineage: Eukaryota > Viridiplantae > Streptophyta > Magnoliopsida > Santalales > Viscaceae > Viscum > Viscum album. Next base: position 607,484,837 of record OY728133.1, on the reverse strand, counting down.
AGTGTGCCAAGCCCCATTTCTACCTTGGGCTACCTCTGAGCATAATCCCTAATCCATCTGGACCCCTGGTCCCTCTTCACTTCAATTCCTCGACCCCATATCCTTGGGTCGTCTCAGAGAATAAGCCCCAAATGCCCTCGTACCGCATGACGTTAAACTCCATTCCATCCTGAACTACATGGACTTTGATCTATGCTAAGGCATGGTACGTAGGAAGCCTCTACGAGTTTCAAGCCCACCACTCGGTCGTTCTGACCCCATTCACGTCAGATCACCATCACCTTGGGTTGCCTCAGAGTGTAATCCCCATACCCGTCCTGCATGATGTTAAACTGTATCTTCCACCTGAACTACGTGGACTTTGATTCCTTATCATGGGGATACATAGGAGGCCTCCATGAGGCTCAATCCCATCACTCATTTCTCATCTTGACCTTTCCCTTGATCCCACATGTCTCGAGAAGCACATTCCCTAACCTGGAGGTTATACTTCCTCTGGGTCACATCTATGCGTCCATTCTCATGGGTCGCCTCCTCAGGTGTCCCATAATCCCACCAAACTACATGGACTTTGATTCCCTACCATGGGGATAGGTTGGAGGCCTCCATGAGGCTCAATCCCATCACTCATGTCTCATCCTGACCTTTCCCTAGAGCCTATTTGTCTCGGAAAGCTCATGCCCTAACCCAGAGGTTCAACTTCTTCTGGGTCCCATCCATGCATCCATTCTCACGGGTCGCCTCTTCAGGTGTCCCACCATTTCATCGAACTACGCGGAATTTGATTCCCTTCCATGGGGATACGTAGGAAGTCTCTTTAAGGCTCAAACCCAAATCCATCATCCATCCTAATTCTTACCTAGGCTGCCACATCCTGGTGGGATCATGCCACTCCATTACCCATTCCCCATATGAGCATTCGGGAAGTTGCCCACGTGCTGGCCCCAACATCGGCGTTCCCTCCAGGGGGTTCCTCAATCTGATCCACTCTATCTAGTGTTATGATCTGTCTGATCTGTATTCGATTGACATTAAACTTGTGGCATACCTTGTGTTAAACATGGGAATCTGAAGAAAACCTTATATACATGCCTATGGCATAAAATTCCTTGCATTCAATGTGGGATGCCTCGTGCTTATCTGCCCTTGAGAAGCCCTATAATAAGGGACAGAAGACAGACATGCCAATCCCCAGTTTCAAGACACGCCAGTGATTCCCCAACATGACTACTCTCCTAACTGAAGGTTGCTGCCCTGACCAGACCCCGTGGAAGGTCCTGACAGAAGTGGGGTAATTAACTGGTGTCCATGAGGATATGGCATTGGGAAGAGCTTCACGAAATATGTCTTAAATCTATAAGGGAGGTCCGGACTAGGTGACGAGCTCTGAGGAGGAATCCACAGAATGAAGAAATGACATCCCATCATCTCATTTCGATCAAGGAGTAGACGTCCCTGAATAAGGATCAGATTCCACCCACCTTTGGAAAGTGGGAATGCGGGGTAACAGCAGCACGTCCTCTGCGTGACGGATACGCGCGTGCCCCGAAAAAAGTGTCAGAAACAGAAAATGGTGAACCTGACATTAATCTCCTATCCTCAACATGGAGGCTAGTAGTGTTCGGGACATTAGTGGATAAGCATGTCGTCTGACCCCGTCATCTGGTACCAGGTCCCACCAAGTATTCCTAATGTGAAACTCTCCAGAAGTTGGGACAGCCAGGACATTGAACATTCTATTCTGTGACATTGTCAGCGTGGATCCCTCTTACCGGTCACAGAAGACAGAATGGCATTGGGGTACTGGTTGTTGATTCCCTTTCCTAGCAGTATTAATGAGCTCATCTCCTTTCTTTCAGGAACCAATTTGTTACATCCGGAGCTCATACACCTGCCCACCAGCGCAGGGGTAGGGGCAATATCGATGTGGCTACCCTGTGCAGTTCTACCTCTTCCACGACGTCTGCGACCGCCATGACTGTTGGTTTCCCACACCCCCTCTCCCCATCAAAGATTATCTAGTGAAGGGTAATCGATGAAATTGTACGCTGGTACGAGGAGGAGGGGGTCATCCCCACCAAGAATATGGCCCACCTAGATCTTGAGGTAGTTGTGCCTCATCGTCGACGCCGCCCCTGAGGGCCGCGCATGGAGCCTCTTCTCCCCACTCCCACATTCAATTGCTTCGGGAGCATGTCCCTAGAGTGCCTTGATAGCTCCCTCCCCTACGCCGATGAAGTAGGGGATATCCGGGCTGGCCCAATCAGAGTCCCGCTTTAAGGGCTCCTGGTGAGGGCCCTCACCAGGCCGCGTCAGCACCGTCATCCGGTTCCCTGAGCCGAGGAGTAGGTAATCCATGCACCTGCACCACCTGATCCAGTCCACCTGACTCAACGCTAGTTTCGGGCATGAGTATAAGAAGACACTCGTTGTGGGGCATCAACATCAACGACTAGTGTGGCCTGAGCCATTGCTGACTCATATCCCCAAATCCCGGCATATGTTGAGCAGGGTTAGCTATACGCCTGACCCAGATCAAGGCCCCAACCACCCCATGGGTAAGTTTGGTTGACTCTCCTGGTCGCCGGCACAGGCGATGGCCTCTATAAACCAATTCGCAGCAGTTCCACCCAGCACGGAGGCTCACTCCACACCACCACTACGAAAGGTGTGGGCCCTCCCTGCTTCCAACCTCAGCTTGGAGGTCTGCCCCTTGCCACTTTCTACCCAAGAGAGGGTCTCCCTCATGATAGCAACACTCCATGTGGGGGTCTCTCCTGTGCTCATTACACTGGGTACAGGGTCACTCCCCCTACCGCGGACCGCAAGCACGGAGATATTTCATGTCCGTTCACTCGCCGACATAGAGGTCCTCCCCATGTCCCTGTGTTAATCGGCGAAGGTCCTCCCCACCCTAGAAATAAAAGAGGTGGAATCAAACCCCACTCCACCAATGCCCAGCATGGAGGTCCTCCTTGTGTCCCTTTTGACATTTTCCCCGGTGCTCCTTGCACCCCGGCTTCCTCAGGTGGAAACTTTTTTTCCCCCAGCACTAGTGCAGCCGGAGGACCCCATGTCAGAAATTAGACCTACCCTAAAGAACCATCTAGGGGTACGAGAGCAGGTTGTTTCCACTACAAGAGGAATCCTGGGGAAGGCTGGACAGGAATCAGACCATTCTGATTCTTAGACTCCGAGGCGGAGTATGATTAAGCGCAGGAGCCCTCCCCTCAACCCTCCGAGTCAAGGGTTGGGGCAGGAATGAGGTGCATCAGCCTCGTGCTCCTATAATGTAAGATCCACAGGATCCCTATTTCCCTACAAAGGTATATCCAGGGGTACGAGACCCTGGCGTGTTCCTAGGGGTCGACCGCGCAGTTGCCACCATCATCACCGGAAGCGCCCTCTACCACAGAGCTATTTTGGGGGTCAATAGCGGAAGATTCGCGACATAAACCACCCTCATAAAACGCTAATGTTGCGTCAAGAGCCATGGTTGATGGTTCATCCTATCATGATATGGCAGCCAGGTCGCTAAAACCTTTAGATCATAGCCTAAGATTTGGCGGCCAATCATCCCACTCACTGTATTCTCCGTCGGCCAGTCCACCGCCCCAGCAGCCCGCCTCAGCGCCGCTTCCAGTTCCTCAGCCACCCTTAGTTGACGAGTGGGGTAATCAAAGTCCAGACTATGGATCTGAGCTAAGGAGCTTCTGGACCATCCTCATAGTGGGCCACTTCCCTGAGAAGTTTTGGTCGGTCATAGGGTCGAATTTTGATACACCATAATCACTCACCCCAGAGGAGTTTGAATTTTTCTACCAGACACTCTGGGCGACTCACCTCCGTCTTCACCACCGGTGGGTGACTTTTCCTGGGAGCCAAGAGCACCTCAAAGACATTGGCGAACAATGTCGCCCGGTTGACCTAGCCACACTCCCTGTGGTCCAGCACCCTGAGTCGTGTGGCCACCACAGGGCCCTCCAACAACAGTGCATTCATAGTTTTCAAGTACTCCACAGAGTTTTCGAGGAGGCTACCCCTCACACACAAGTCCATGGCTGGGGGCACTATGATGCCCTTCTCTTCAGTACAATTCACCAGTAGCCTAACTCGCTAGGTGATAGTGAGGACATGACCCTAAGAAGAGTGGATGTCAACATGACCAATCTGACCGGAGAGGATAATGAGTTGGGACTTCTTTATTGGGACATCCCCCCTGAGGACGCGCCGCCACTAGAACCATCAGGGAGGATTACCCATTAGTAGAGGAACCTCCTAGGTCTCCCTGCGCCCACCGAGTCACTGGTACTCAGCCGGAACATCAGCAAGGGAAAAGAGCACGTTGGAGCTGTCAAGTTCTCCAACCCGTCCACCTAAGTGAAGAAGACGGAAGAGGACCCCAAGAAGGCCACACTGTGCCAATAGCTTACTGAGCAGAAGAATTCAGTTGATGAACTTCTGTCTGAATTCATTATAGAGCGGCGACCTGACTACAGGGATCCTAGTCCGGGGTAGCATGGTCAGGAACAACTACCCCTCGATGAGATTCTCCCAAGTAACCCTGATCATGTTGTATTCGCTGATAGGGGAGAATCCGGAGCTCACGGTAAGAGGGCACAGTATGTCTCGTTGAACCCTCCCGAGTGGCGTGACAATCCAAGGAACCTTACTCGGGCTCCTCCAGTCGCCCCAAGGGTCGCTCCACCAGCTGCTCCACAAGTTGTTGAGCTTGTCTACCTCATTGAAGGGCCCGAAAATGCGTTCAAGGTTAGGGATCCCCGTCAGGATAGGGACCCCCATATAGATGATATGATGGCATCACTCATTGCCCACCTGGAATATTTGGAGATGTGGTATGTGGCTATCCCACCTGATGGCAAGCCATACCCGGCATGGGTGGATGACATGCCGGCACACCGGGATTTGGGAATCCCACTTTATCCCCCTTTAATGGGACGGGGGACCTACTGCAGCACCTGGACCACTTTAACTCGAGGTGTGGGCCTATGTTAGGGACCCCAGTGCAAAAGGAGTCCGCCAAGCTCTGTTTCTTTATTCAGATGCTGGAGGGTCCTTCATTCATTTGGTACAGCCAGATCCCTGTGGGATCCGTGACTAACTGGGAAGACCTTCGCAGGTAGTTCCTTTACCAATTCAGCTCTACCACCTGGAAGACGAACAATGCAGACCTCTTCAGGTGAAAGAAAAGTCCTGATGAGCAAGTTAAAAACTTCATCGCTCAGTGGAAGGGGCTCACATACTACCTTGATATGCCACTGACTTAGGAGAAATTACTAACGATGTACGTGGGGAATATCTAGACTCAACTGGTTCCCTCCCTGATCACTCAGAATTATCCCAGAGGGTTCTGAGACTTCTCAGATAAGGCTCAGTGCCTTGAGGAAGCTCTGCAACAGGCTAGTCAGGAATGCCTGCGGCCCACTGCAATTCCAGCAAGGAGGGCTGCCAGAGCCAAGCCCGCCGCCATGGCCCAGGTAGAGGCACCCAGGCAGTTAGAATTGCTACCAGTGGAGCTAGCTCCACAGCCCCGTAGAGGTCCACCACCATGGGCACAGTTTCCAGCCCAGCAGCGTCTGCCCCAGAATCAGCAGGTACCCCCCGCATAACGTGCTGCCACCGCCTAGGTGAGATAATCAAGTTCTACCTCCTCGGAAGGATTTTTTGGCCCCCCATCAGGGTTAGGCTCATAGATCCCCCTTTCCGAACAGAAGTAATCATACATACTAGTTTGACGAGGCTCAGGTCCCCGGCTACTTCCGTAGCACCTTAGAGTAGAGAATTGTGTGACTGCCTGAGTGCCGGAATCCAGAAGAGGCACGTCTCACTGATCACCCCAACTGCTTCCCTTATCACCGGATCTTGAGGCACACCATCAAGCAGTGCTATGTGTTCAAGAACTGGCTCCAAGAATATATTGAAAACAACATAGTCAGGTTGATCCCAACCCCGGCACAAGTGTCAGGTGTCTTTGTGAGATCATATAGTAGTAGTGACGATGAAGGTGAGTGGCAGCAGGTTTTTGACCACGGGTCCCATAAGTATAACGACTGGATGGCTCATCGGATGGTCGCTCACACCCATGGAATTATTCGTGCATTCCTGAATCATCCAGAGCCTTCAGAAGTTGTGGCCACCACTTCTGCATCATCATCTCAGCCGGCCACTTCCCAGAAGAGCAAGCATCGGCGGTGTAAGAAGAAGTAACACGCCCCGCCAATGTCGTCGTCATCCCGCACTCTCGGCGATTTCATGACCCTAGAGATGGGCATACCTCCCATAATCCACACAGTGGTTTATGATTTTACAAGTGACAGTCAGGGGTACACTTCGGTTAACACCGTTGAGTTGGTAAATCCCTATATGACTCCCGGTGAGGGGGAGTGCCAGGTGAACCTCCCAAATGTCCCCAGCCAATGCCAATGTTGGCGGAACTGTGGCCATATGGGTCACTGGGGCATGTCAGTTGTAACCTCCAGCCAATCCATGCATGCTTCTGAGACTAGATAGCAGGCCCATCACAGAACTCAGCATGTGCAGCCTCTTCATCCGGTGTTGACAGGCCCGCCTCCACCACCGTTTGTGCTACTAGATCAGGCAGAGCCACCTCTGCCGTACCACGACCAGCTTCTCCCCACTACAGGATGATCTCAGTTTCCCGGTCCTCACCCGATAGCTATTCTCTTAGCATCTACTAGTGGGAAACGATAATTCCCTTGTACCAGTCATCCATAGGTCCATCCGGCAGGGTCCACCATGCCTCCAATCGCCGAGTGGCCACGTGTAAGTAGAATTTGTAACCTAGCGTGGAAGTATGGTGTTCTAAAGAACCTCATCGGCATCCCAGTGAGGCTTTCCATCCTTGAAGCCCTCCACCTATTTCCAGATATGCGTTAGGCCCTCGCTGAGGCTTTAAGAAGCCCCCTCCAATTCGAGACAGAGATAGAAGCTACAGAGGCTTTCCATGTTGAAGTAGTTGAGAATGCCGAATGAAAGGTTTTCATCTCATTCTTATGAGAATACAAAGGCTCTCCCATACAAAGGCACATCTTCCCACTATATATCACTGGCCAATTCAATAGCGTGGAGGTTCTCTGTTGTCTCATTGACATCGGTTCTGGGATCAACCTTATCCCGATGCGGACACTGTGGAAGCTAAGCTTATCTGAAGATGACCTAACTCCCTCTAATTTAAGGATCCAGGGATATGACAGGACAGAACAGACCCCGGTCGGCAAGATCCATTTGAAGACCCAGTTTGGTGGCCTAGTTTCTAGTACTGAATTTATGGTTGTCTCCCAGGACACCACGTACAATGCATTTATGGTCCGTCCATGGATCCACCTGCACATGGTGGTCCCCTCATCATATCACCAATGCCACAAGTACTCCCTTAATGGTCGAGTAGGCATACTCCAAGGTGATGCATCTCCTTTCGCCTCTTGTGAAGCCTGCTACTTGGATGCTAATTATTACAAGAGCAAGGATAAGTAAGTCTAGGAATGTGAATTTGAGCCCATCGCCACTACGACCTACCCTTGGACAGGCCTGAATGACGCCTACGTCTTTCTGATCCATAGGTTGGAGGCCACAACCCCCGATATGGGGCAGTGTTTTGTTATTTCTGGGATAAGGGGGAATCATACTCCCAGATCCAGGTGGTGTCGAAAGATCACTTTGTATTCTTATATAAACCTGGCTCCAGTGATCCTAGAGCCTCCCACTTCCGTTAGGTATCGAAACGTCCGCCTCGTGGCAACGGAAGTACGCCAGACATGTCTGTTTCACCAGGCTGGAATAAACCAGCTCTATTTGACATGCCACTACTGCTTCAATATTATCAAGTGTGGCCCCTTGGGCCGAAGACCATATGGTATCAGGTCAACAGCCTTCATAGCCATGGTCTCGACAGCACCGGAGTGCCTCGATGCAATGACCACGGCCGGACAGGCTGGTAGCATCCTCTCATCAAGGTTTGGTAGCTCAGAAGTAGATTCCCCCATGGAAAATCCCTTCATAAGTGGAAAAGAAGATATAGAGGATGCTCCCCCTACCTTTGAGGAAGGCGTCTCATCCACGGTTGACGAATTGGTAGAGGTGAACCTTGGAAGCGAGGCTGATCTGAGACCCACGTTGATCAGCACCGCTATGTCCCCTGAGGAGTAGCAATGGTGCGTGGATTACTTAAATAGAACCATGATGTATTCACCTGGGGTTACGACGAGATTCCAGGACTAGATCCTAGTTAGTCGTCCACCGCCTTGGTCTCCCGGAAAACCATAGCAGGTTTAGGCAGCCTCCTAGAAAGATGCATCCATCTCACAGTGCCATGGTCAAGGATGAATTTGACAAGATCATCAGATCCAAATTCGTTAAGGTGGTCCATTACCCCAAGTGGATAGCCAACATCATGCCAATCAGGAAGAAGAATGGGCAGATCAGAGTCTCCATCGACTTCTGAGATCTCAATTGTCACTATCTGAAGGATGATTTTCCCCTTCCAGTGACAAAATTGTTGATCGATGCTATGGCTGGATTCCAAGAACTCTCCTTCATGGATGGTTATTCTGGATATAATCAGATCCGGATTGCCCCCAAGTATGAGGATTCTACCACTTTTAGGGCACCTCAAGGTACTTTCTGTTACCAGGTTATGCCCTTCGGCCTGAAGAATGCAGGTACCACCTATCAGTGGGCCATGCATCGCATATTCAAGCCGATACTCGGGACATTAGTGGAATTCTATGTAGACAACCTGGTGGTCAAATCTTTCCAGCACCAAGACCATCTCAAGGACCTTGAGAAAGTTTTTGGTTTCCTCTGTTCCCACCACCTGAATATGAACCCATTGAAGTGTGCCTTTGGGGTCACTTCCGAGAAATTCCTTGGCTTTTTTTTCAAATACCAAGGCATTGAGATTGACTTGGAGAAGATAACGGCCATCATCTAGATGCCTCCCCCGAGAAATATTCATGAGCTTCGAGGTCTCCAAGGCCACTTAGCCTACATACGCCGATTCATTGTGAATCTGGCTGGAAAGTGTAATCCCTTTTCTCAGCTCATGAAGAAGGGCACTGCTTATGAGTGGAATGATGAGTTCCAGACCACCTTTGATGAAATCAAGAAATATTTTCTCTAGCCTCTGGTCTTGATGCCACCCATTTCCGAAAATCCACTGATTCTCTATGTCACCACCCTAGAACGATCCCTTGGTTCCCTTCTCGCCCAGAAGTACAATGAGGGGATGGAGAACAACATCTACTACCTCAGCTGCATGATCCTTGATATGGAGACTAGATACTCCCCCATAGAGAAAAGCTACTTTGTGCTTGTATTTTCCATGAAGAAACTGTGACATTACCTGCAACACCACGAGGTATAGCTGATCTCTCGGGTAGACCCACTGAAGTACATTCTGAATCACCCCATATTGACTGGCCGACTAGTGCGGTGGGCGGTGATCCTCCAGCAGTTTGATATCAGGTTCGTGCCCCATAAGGCTATCAATGGGCAGGCATTGGCAGACTTTATAGCTACCCATAAAACCTCTGTGGACCAGTCCCTGGACCTATATTTTCCTGATGATGTGATCCTCTCAGTCAATCAAGTCGTCCCATGTTGGTAGATACACTTTGATGGTGCCTCTTGGAGCCCCACTAGTAGGAGGCTCAATGATCCTAGGCTCAAAAGAGTAGATCTGGGTATCGTCTTTATCACCCCGGTGCAATCTGTCCTGCCTTACTCATTCCTGTTATCATATGGTTTCACTAACAACGAGGTAGAGTATCAGACCCTCATTGATGATCTCGGACTGGCCCTTGAGATCGATGTGCCCCATTTTCATGTGAAAGGGGATTCCGAGCTAGTCATCAAGCAGGTCAATGGTGACTATGTTGTCAGGAATACAGAGCCCGTACCGTTTTTAGAATGCACTCTCTAGCTAATGGCATAGTTCCCTTCTCGGCTAGAGGTTATCCATGTCCCTCGGTCACAGAACGGTCGAGTAGACGCTTTGGCCAGCCTGGTCAATTCACTTGCAGAGCCCAAGCAGGATGATCTGATTATCCACGTGGTGCATCGGAGAGTCAGTTCTCCTATCACCCCAGAGGATGATAATGGCCCGCAGGTAAACTATATTACTGTCAGTGCCTCTACGTTAGGGCCCCCAGGTAGTCCGGATGCGGTGATCTATGTAATTGTCTATTGGAGGACACCCTTGGTCGAATACCTCCAACACAATAATCTCCAAGTAGATTGGGCCGAGCACGAGCGAATATGACATCATGCGCTGCAGTTTACTCTCCAGAGTGGTACCGACCTTGAGGGGATCCTCTATAAATGCAAATTTGATGGTGTTCTCCTCTGTTGCATCCAAGGAGCCGAGATTACACAGGTCATGCAAGAGTTCCATGCTGGTTCCTGTGGTTCCCATCAGGTTGGGCCAAAACTATCTCACCAGATTCAGAGGCTAGGGTATTTTTTCCCCTCCATGATCCACGACTGCATCGAGTTCACCAAGAGGTGCCATGCATGACAAGTTCATGCTAACTTCGTGCATCGGCCACTGGAGCCTCTCCATACTACCAAGTACTCTTGTCCCTTTGCAGTCTGGGGGTTAGATGTCATAGGACCATACCCTCCATCAACGGCTCACCAATGCCAATTCATTCTGACCGCTAAGGATTTCTTTTCCAAGTGGACAGAGGCAATTCCTCTCAAGGAAGTCAAGGCTCATTCTATCATCTACTTCTTGAGTTCCAATATCATCTATCGGTTTGGGGTACCTCATGCTATCCTCACCAATAACAGCACCAACTTCTGGGAATCTAAGATGAAGAAATTGTACATCAAGTACAACATTCGCTCCAACCATACCTCCCGCTATCACGCGCAATAAAATGGATATATTGAGGTGTTGAATAAAACCCTATCTAACATTCTACAGAAAATGGTTGGTCAGATCAAGAAGAGTTGGCTGGATAAGCTCTCCAACGCCCTCTAGTCTTATCAGACGATGACCCATAATTCCACCCAGGTGACCCCATATACCCTGGTGTACGGAGCTGAGGTCGTCCTGCCCATCGAGATTCAATTGCCCTCATTGAACACAGTGGTCTATGACTAGAAAGCGCCGGATAGAGTGGCTGAAATCCATCTAGATGAATTGGAAGCACTGGACGAGAATAGGCTTTGTGCCTTGCACAACCTAGAAAGGCATCAAAGAAGGATGGCTCGAGCTTTCAACAAGAAGGTTTGCCTCCGCTCTTTCCTGCAAGGCGATTTGGTATTAGATCTAAGGGAACCAATGATCCCTGACAGGAAACCACCCAAGTTGGAGCCCAAATGGGAAGGACCTTTCATTGTTCATAAGGTTTATCCCAATGGATCATACTCCTTGGTGACTATGGATGGTGAGCGCATAACTCCTCCCACCAATTCCAAGTTCCTCAAGAAATACTTTTCCTGGTGGATGGGTCCTGCACGACCTTAAACTACATTTTGACCTACATTTGGGCCCTTATGGTCCTCCATGACCTTAAACTAGATTGTGGTCCTACACGACCTTAAACTACATTGGGTTTTAAATTCTGGCTTTTGGTCTTGCGTGACCTTAAACTGCATATGGTCCTATATTTGGGCCCTTACATTCCCCCATGACCTTAAACTGTCCTATGGTCCCGCATGACCTTAAACTGCTCGTCCCTCATGACGTTAAACTGTATGTCGTCCCGCATGATGTTAAACTATATCTTTAAGAACTATGTGTGGATTGATTCCCATCCTTATGGGATACGTAGTACTGCCTGAACATTGAGACTTCGGGTCCAGCCCCTTCTCGTAGAGATCCCAAGATCTCCCGGTCACCTAGGCCCCTCGTCCTGTCCCTATCCACGATGGGGATATATAGGTGTGGTATAAGGTTTTTGGCACCATGCCCCCCTCCTCTCCGGAATCTTCCATCTCTTGGACGCTCTCAAATTGAGCCTCTCGACCCTTTACAGTGGTCCTCCAATGTGTTCAGAGTACTTTGTTCTAGGACCTAAAGTGTTAGATTCAACTTAGGCAAGTTCCTTACACTTGTCAAGCTTCGTGTTCCCCTTCATTTGGGCCCCTGTTATCTTTCACACCCAAAGGGTCCCCCAAAAATGACATGGATACCACGCCTAAGGGCTCTCCTACCGTTACGGTCCAACACCGCCGAGGGTCTCGGACAACAAATTGATACAAATCCCATGTTATGAACATGGTCAGTGGTCGATGATCATTTGTTTGTCCCCATTTCAGGCTAACGCGACGGGATGCTATGTTGCGAACATGGTCAATAGTAATCCTTTGTCGTCACGCCAACCCCTTCAGGCCTTGAATGCTGGTTGAATGATTCACATTATGTTCCACCCCATCATGTCCAGGTGGAATCTCGACAATCTTTTCACTAACCCTCAGTGCACCTCCACACATTAGGAAGACAAAGCTGTAATACGGCATCTCTCGGGGCTCCCGTAATCCGAGCGCTAAGACGATAGGCTGGGATCTTCTCTAAGAGCCATGTGCAGCTTGACCCTCATCCTCATGGGATACGTGGGGTCACCCAGACATTGCATTTCAGGTCCAACTCAACTGTAAGCTAGCGTCTCCTACCCTTTATCCTCTGACCCTCACCAACCTCTTGGCCCGAGGATCCTCTCCCGGAATCGCACACAGTGACGATGTGGACCTCGTCCTCATTCACGTAAAGTATAATTTATCGCGTCATGCACATTCCCCCAGGTCCAAGCCATATGACTTTAAATGGTGCTATTTGTTCCTACCACATGACCATAAACTATGATAATATCGTCCTGGCTACATGACGAAAAACGGCACTGCATTGCAATGACCTCATCATAGAGGACATCACATTGGGTATCAGTCATTTACCATACCATTTTTCAATGCCTGTATATGGCTTGATTATTGTGGAGATGTTATGAATTTCTACCCTAGGCCGGTCACTCCACAAAATAATAATAATTCACCTTAAAGGACAAACAAGATACATCAAATGCCGCTTCTTTTGGTGCGAGGGCTAGACCTGCACACCCCTTTCATCCTCTGCACCAATACCTTACCATGTCGCGCCACCCTCTAAGAACTACATATGGCTTGATTATCATCCTCATGAGATACGTAGGATCTCTCATTCACTTCTCTACGGGCCCAGCCTAACTTTCGAGTTTAGTCCCTTGACCGGAACACTTCCTTAGGGAACACATGGTAAGTAGGACTCATGTCCCCATTCATATCGGGCTTCATAATCACCTTACCATGTGTCTCCTGCCTTCCTTACCAGTCCCTGGTCTGAGTTCTAAGACCTTAAACTAAGACCCTTTCCAGAACTACATGCGGCATGATTCCCATCCTTATGGGATACGTAGGAATGCCCAGACATTTCGTCTCGGGTCCAGCCCCGGGAATCACAAATTCTATCCCCCCCTCACTGTCGGCCCCTTGGCCTGACTTCTCGGGGAATTATGTAACTACATCATTTTCCCCGAACAAATTTTCTATTCCCCATAATGACATTGGGAAGCGATAGGTCCTTCACAAGAGAGGTCTTGTCTAAAAGTAGGGGTGATTCATGATCAGATTGATGCATCCGCCTAATGTGCTTCCACCATGGTGGCATAATCTTGGGAGTGTTATATTCTAATTTAACAAACCACCACTTAAATTTCCACACTTTGTGTGCCCCTTTATTCAGATTTTCATCCTCTTTCACGTTTGAAGGTACCCCCTAACAGTATGGATGCTCGACCTGTGGTCCACCTACTGTCCTGGGCCAATGTTCCGGAAGACTGATCATGTTTAAAGGGACCCCATAATAGTATGGATGCTCAACCTATGCTCCACCTACTATCCTGAGACAATGTTCCAGAATACTGATCGACGATATTTGAGTTAGGTCCCGTGTTGCAAACATGTTCAGTGGTCGACCCTCATTTATTTTCCCCATTTCAAGATAATGCAATAGGAATGTTGTGTTTCAAACACGGTCAACATTTGTCCTTCATTACCACACCCCTCCCATAGTGTTCCGAATTTGGGTAACATGATTCACATTTTTCATTCCACTATGTTCGGACTAATTCCAATGCCCCTGGAATTTCCCCGCTCATGCGCTAGAGCACATTGAGAAGACGACACATCGATTGGTCTGAGGTCCTCTTCCTTTGGATGGGCCTCCCTCTTCTCCTTGGGAATCCGGGTTCGAATTTCAAATTCCCGAAGCTTGGTTGACTCTACCATGATCAAATGAAGTGATAGTACGATCCAATTTTTCTTCTCACGACCCACATGAGCTTAGGGATGGATTGCTATTTATTTCGGGATTATGGTTGAGCATGTTAAACCAAAGGTACAAGTATGTTAAAGCAAAGGGGAAAGTAAATAAGTTTTCTTATACATACAGTTTAAGAGAACAAGAACCAGTAAAAGTGGGACAAGTGTATGGGTTTGGCCAAAACAGGGCCCCTATGGGTTGGCTGCTTGAATAGATCTCTCCAATGCAGCCAACTTTTCACTGGTGGCCCTAGGACTGCCTCCTATCCCCTGAGGACCCTTTCTTCATCTGTGGCCATGGAGCACAGCTCGTTGACCCTGGCCCACGCTCGTGCATGTTCATCTTGGAGCTCAGTTATCTGGAGACTCGCTTCTATGAGTTGATCTTGAGCATCCTCCAGCTAGGCTCTCAGCTACTCCACGAGCTCATTGTAGTTTGTGATGAATACCTCCTTCTCTTTCGCCTGTTCCTCAAGGCGTTGGACCTCCTGCTCCGCCCTCATAAATGCTCGGGTACTCTCTGACTTCTCCTGGCACCAGATGACGTCAGTGCACCGGCTGCTCTCACGCATCTTCTCAGCCATGTAATCACGGACCGTCAGGTGAAGGCGTTGAGTATCCGCCCCTCCATCACACAAGAAGCGCATCCAAGTGTGGAGTAACCCCATTTGCTTCAACAATTCCACCTGGGGCTGATTGAGGAAGTGTCGGATGCACTACCATCCCTTGTGTCGTGTCATACGACTCTCCTCGGCCGTTTCTGAATCCGAATCGTCAATTTCTTCGGGATCAGCAGGCTGATAGATAGGGAAGACAGCCAACAGGGCAGCAGCAGGGTCTTCCTCATAGATTTATCCCATGGGAATAGGCTCCTCAGCATCTGGGTAACCTTCCTCTCTCCCTTCGATCCTAGTGGCACCCTCGTCAACTTCCGGCCCTGCCCCGACGGCAGCACCACCAATGTTCGCCTCTCCTTGCTCACCAATTTTCGGAGCCAAATTAGTTTGGGAGGCATGTTCTGTATGGGGTGATACGTTTGCCATCGGCACACTTGCGAATGGTCCGGGCTCAGCAGCCCAAGGATCCTCCAGTGTCGTGATCACTACACAAATAAAGAGCAACCTGATCAGTTGGGTACCCCTAAAGTGAGTACCGGTATCGAAGAAAGGGACTTACAGGAACCCAAGGCATCAGCCTCTAGTGCTCTGGCTGCTGCAGGAGCTGTCGTGGCGGGGGATCCCTCTGCACTTTTCAGCTCGATAACGAGCGTCGGTTCCCTACCTTGTTCTATTGGAGCTCCTCCTCCTCCTCTGATTGGGGACTCCTGATCAATCCCAGCACCAGTGTGCTCTTGTGCAAGAGGAAGAAAGTGGATTAAGGGTTGAAATAAAAGTGAAAAAAAGGAAAAGGATAGACAAGGGTTTAAACATACCTCAAGTATCTCAGTTACATATATTTCAGAGCTAACAATCTCACCGCTCTCCCAGAGACTCCCTTGCTGGGACGCCCCCTGCGACCCTTCACCTTCGGACTCCTCTCCTCCTTCACCTTCACCTTCACCTTCCCCCTCTCCTTCTACCTCCTCTCCTATTTCACCACCCTCTGAATCCTCATCACTGTCATCTTCCCCCAGTGGCATAATTTCCATATCATGCTCCTGGCCGAGCAGCACCTTCACCAAGAGAGGTGGATCCACTCGCCGACCCCGTTGTTGTGCGTATGTGTCCATGACTGTCAGGTATGCATGCCATCGATGGAAGCTCACTCTATCGGAGACCCAGACAAGCCCAAATTCCGGAAACTATATCTTGTCCCACACTATCTTCTTCCAGAGGGATTTAGTACTCATTTACTGTCATAGGGTTATCCAAGATGACCATAGTGCAGGGAAAACGACTTCCTGGGAAGGTTGAAGCAAGTATCTTATTTGCTTCCTGGGAAGTTATCTAGCCTCTCCATGGGACCCACTTCCTCCAGGCGATGATGGAGTGGCCACGCCACGTGACACCCCCGCTGCTGAGATTCCAGCCTACGCGGGCCCCATTGCCCAAGGTGCTTCTGGTCCTCCTCCCCTAGCGGCACCCTACATGCTCTCTCGCCACCGAGGTTCCGCACTGGCGGCCTTGAGCTGCCAAACTCGTTTCCACAGAATCCTTTCAGGATATGCTATGGTCCAATGTTCAGCATACTCAGTTGAGAGGCCCACGTCGACTTCAGTAGGAGGGAAAGTGATGATATTGCTGGAGCCATAGGTTGTGAACATCAGCCACAGCTGATGAAGAACACAGGGATACCTCTCCTCTAGGAAATCTGTGTATACTCTCTTCGGCATTCTCTGGAGGCATCTGAACTGCATAGAGAACCTAGATGGCACATAAGGCTTGCAGAAAATCTTCTCATCAATCCGGGCCACGAGAAACCCGCCTCTGATGCTCTAGAAGTACTTCTTCTGCTCCAGTGAGCCTTTCCCATCATCTATCAGCTGACCAGTTGGGGTAGGGAATGGGATGAAGTAGAAGTTGGCATGGATACCAATCCTGATCCATACTCCTTCCTCATTGAGCGTCATCATCATGACTCCAGAAATATTCATCAGAGAGGGTCGCAGGTCATTTCCCGGATGATGGATGGCATTTGGGAAGGTGTAGCCGCCGTAGTGAGCCGCAACCCAGCCATGGAATATTTGGAAGGGGCCACATACCCTCCTAGATGATCCCCCTCTTAAGATGCATCCCAAGATGGTGTACAGCTGAGCCAGCATGGGGACCCCCAAGTTGAACCTCTTGTTGGCAGCCATGATGCCATCCATCACTAGAGTCGCTGGACGGACGCCCATCCTTGCGTCCCGCACTGGCAAGAGTCATCAACTCATAAATGTGGCGAGGAATTTGGTGTACCAGACCTTTGGGTCCCGAGCCTCATTGATGTTGTATCCCCATGATTGGTATTTCCCCACCTCTAGGATCCTCCAGTAGGATCCTCTATTGATCCTCTGATCCGCGATTGGAAACTGTTTTCCCCGCACTGGCATCTTGACCTCCGGATCCTTCTCCAGGAATAGGCTGAACTTGTCCTTGTAGGCGATGTCCTTTAGGAATTCCTTGACTCCCAGCTTCTCCTTGTCCAGCTCCAGCAGATGACACGTCAGTATGGGGGTTCTAGACCTGTCACCCCAGATATTCATCGGTGGGAGGAACTCATCATATTGATGGCCCTCCAAAGGGATGCCCCCAATGCAGTGGATGTCCCATAAACTGATGTCGACTTCCCCATGGTGAATATGGAATGTTTTGGTATCAGGGTACCACCGAGTGAACAGATCCGGCCTGAGCTCAGGCTGTCGGTAGAAGTGGAACTGTGATGTCCACGCCGCCTCGAATAGACCAATGTGCCACAGCTCGCACCCAAATTGGTCACATGTGTGGCGAACCCAGGATGCCCAGGCCCACTCACTGGTAAATTTGCCTCAAGACTGTAGATCCCAGTCCTGTATCCAACCCTTGGTCTCGTCAGTGACGCTTTGATGGAAAGTGCTCGCATAGAGGACCGGTGAGCTCTCTACAATAGGATCACCCCCAGCAATGGTCCTGGTCCTGGGATTCGAGATATAGACATCCATATTCCTAGTTTCTCTGGTAGGATAACCATTTTTTGTGACTTTGTATGGAGGAACGTTGTCTTCGTGGGTCACCCATGACCATGGTGTATCAACCTCGAAACTCGGCAGGGGAACCTCCTCCAGAATGTCGATGTCCCATAGCGGCAGATTTTCAGACAGGGCGTACTATTTCTGGGTGGGGGTTAGCATGTTGAAGAGGGTGTGGTTGTTAAAGATGACCCTCCTTACAACATAAACCTCTGGTTTCACATCCATCTCAGCTCTGGGAGCAGCGGCGTCCCACTCATCAGCCCGGTTCGTGGCCATCTTCTTCCAACTAAGTGTTTCGAAAGTGTTGCGTGAAATTTTGGATTTTGGCATAAAATCTGAGTGTTCAGAACCTAAAATCAGCAGGTTATGTGAAATTTCAGGCCGTGGCATGAAAAATCCTGGGTTTGCACGTAAAATCTCGCCAAATCTCGGAGGAATTATGTGCTACCAAGCAGTTTTTTGCACAGGAGCAGAAGTAATTTCATGCACGAGAGCTCAATGATTATTGTGTGAGAAACACCGTACAGAGAATGGGACCCACGGAGGATTTTATAGGCTAATCCTGGGTTCCGTGACCACGCGAAAAGAGGATTTCATGCCTAACTGGGTTTTTCACACCGCTCGGAATTTTTTCATGCAGGGGGCTGATGAAGCCCTGCATTTTGGCGTTTCCCTCGGAATCTGATCGTTGTGGCCCCTCACCGATCTAATTCCGAGGGGGCATTTGTAGACACTGAAAAGTGCTTAAGTGCTGGAGGAAGTTCCAAAATGAAAAAGTGAAGTCATATTCAGACTCGGAGGCCCGGTCTGGAGGGCCCGGAGGAGTTGCGTGAAAAAAAGGGTGAAGTGTGCGAAAAAGATGTCCCGAGCAGAAAGTACTGGGATTCGCGAAGAGTCCCGGTGCCGGCGTGAAATAATTTCATGCCCGCGGCCCACGCGGTTGACCATTCGCACTGCCACCTCTGTCACGCAAAATATTTCACGCAACCCTGAATTTTGCACCGCCGGATGCCTATAAATAAAAGGAGACCCCCTTCCTTTTTGGGGATGAAGAATTCGAACCGCCTCTCGTGTGCGTAATTGGCATTCTGCGTGCGCACAATATGGCCTTTAGGTATGGTTCTTTTTTTGCGACAATTTTCCCCAGGATCCACCTTCACGTGAGATACCCATGGCTTAGACTAAACTCCAACCCCTTCGGGGTCTTCCCCTTACGCGCAATCCCTTTCATTGTGCACAGGTCGGCCAGTTGTGCACAATCCATTCCTTTGTTTTCCCCCTGTCATTACGCGTGGCCTTTGCCGCCTGCATGTAATTCATACACCTTGCACACAATCCCTTCAAGTCGCGTGCAAAACCTCAGACCCCTATTTCGTGCAATAAATATTGATTTTGCGCCAACCCGAGGCTTTTTGCGCCAGACCCCTTTATTTCATGAAAACCCCAAGGGCTGCGCGCAATCCCACGGGGCCTTCCACCTCGATGCTCCCCGGGCACCCCCTTTTTGTGAATGCCTGATGCCCTCCTTTTGGGTGTCATTCACAGGTGTCTTATGAACCCCGGGCATCCGCATCATACATGGTTTTTCCGTAAGACCTTCTAGGCTCGTACAAATTAACTTCAAATTCCCTTGGACAATCCTTCCCATTGCGTTGATTCACCTCATTCTTCTTTACATAGACATGCTAACGGATATTGATTCTTCACATAGCCACACTAACGTGGACCCCTTGATGGTTTGCTCCGTGACACCCCCTCAGTACGACCTTGTCGATGCCTTCCCTCCCACAAGGAGTAGAGGGTACTAGTTATGTAAGTCCTAGGGGTGCAGAGCAATCCCACCTCATCCAAGCTGTAGGACGTTAAACTGTCAAGCACCTCGTCCTCAACACATGACGTTAAACTATAACCTGGCCCCATGCCTCAAACGCAGGGTCCCCCCGCCTCATACATTCTCCACGCCCACTCGTCTCCATGAGGATAGAATCACCCCTCACAGGGGATGATATCCTCCTTATTGGAGTGGCTTTTATCCGCGAGGAAGGGAAGCCACCTTGGTGTAAGCCCCTAGGCATCCTTCCAGGAGGCAGCACCCCTCCTCCCCCTCACTTCCTCGGCGCCAAGGCCAGTGGAGGGCATGATAGGGAATGGGACTCCTACTTTCTTCGGTCTCAAGTCCCTCTCCCACTGCGCTTTGTCACCCTTGGGCCTCCATCCTGGAGTAAGTCCCAGCACCATGGGCCGCTCAACGCATAAGCCCCTCTTTGCTTCCCACGGACGCACCCTTCTTGACGTGATCGTCAGGTCTCTGCTGCCTCTTGTTTCTCACACTGAGAATGACTCACGTGAGCTTAGAGTGAGAACCAACCATGACACACCATGGGCCTCCTCAGAGTGTAAGCCCCAAATGCCCTCGTCCGAGCCGTAGGATGTTAAACTGTCAAGCACCTCAGTCCCGCATGATGTTAAACTGTACACCCAAACTATGGGGACTTTGATCTGTGCTAAGGAATGGTACATAGGAAGCCTCCACGAGGTTCAATCCCCACCACCATGGGCCATCTCAGAGTGTAAGACCCATCCATCCTGAATTACGGATACTTTCATTCGTGCTAAGGCATGGTACGTAGGAAGCCTCCATGAGGTTCAAGCCCAACAAACCATTGGCCCTGACCGTCTCCATGTCGGTGTGCCAAGCCCCATTTCCACCTTGGACTGCCTCAGAGTGTAAGCCCCAATCCATCTGGACCTTTGGTTCCTCTTCACATCGGTTCCCCGACCCCATATCCTTGGGTCGTCTCAGAGCGTAAGCCCCAAATGCCCTCATCCCGCATGATGTTAAACTGCATTCCATCCCGAACTACGTGGACTTTGATCCGTGCTAAGGCATGGTATGTAGGAAGCTTCCACGAGGTTCAAGCCCACCACCCGGTCATTCCGACCCCATTCATGTCAATTTTTCATCACCTTGGGCCACCTCAGAGTGTAATCCCCATACCCATCCCGCATGACATTAAACTGTATCTTCCACCTGAACTACATGGACTTTTATTCCGTACCATGTGGATATGTAGGAGGCCTCCATGAGGATCAAGACCATCACTCATGTCTCATCATGACCTTTCCCTCGATCCCACATTTCTTAGGAAGCTCATTCTCTAACTTGGAGGTCCCACTTCCTCTGGGTCCCATCCATGCGTCCATTCTCACGGATCGCCTCCTTAGGTGTCCCATCGTCCCACCGAACTACGTGGACTTTGATTCCCTACCACGGGGATACGTAGGAGGCCTCCACAAGGCTCAATCCCATCACTCATGTCTCATCTTGACCTTTCCCTTGAGCCTATGTGTATTAGGAAGATCATTCCCTAACTCAGAGGTTCAACTTCTTCTGGGTCCCATCCATGCATCCATTCTCACGGGTCACCTCTTCAGGTGTCCCACTGTATCATCGAACTACGTGGACTTTGATTCTCTTCTACAGGGATACGTAGGAAGTCTCTTTGAGACTCAAGCCCAAATCCATCATCCATCCTGATTCTTACCCGGGCTGCCACATCCCGATGGGATCATGCCACTCCATTCCCCATTCCCTGTCAGAGCATTCGGGAA
Organism: Viscum album; assembly: GCA_963277665.1. Classification (NCBI taxonomy): domain Eukaryota; kingdom Viridiplantae; phylum Streptophyta; class Magnoliopsida; order Santalales; family Viscaceae; genus Viscum; species Viscum album. Next base: position 607,463,236 of record OY728133.1, on the reverse strand, counting down.
TCCACCCACGTGCTGCCCAAACACCGGCGTTCCCTCCAGGGGGTTCCTCAATCTGATCCACTCTATCTAGTGTTCTGATCAGTCCAATATGTCTCTACTGGATGTTAAACTTATGGAATACCCTGTGTTAAACATGGGAAGCTGAGGAAAACCTCAGATACATACCTATGGAATACAATTCCCCGCGTTCGATGTGGGATGCCTCAGGCTTCCACGCCCTCGAGAATCCCTATAATAAGGCATAAAAGACAGACATTCCAATCCCCAGTGTCAAGACACACCAGTGATGCCCCAACATGACTACTCTCCTAACCAAAGGTCGTTTCCCTAACTGGACCCCTTGGAAGGTCCTAATAGAAGCGGCGTAATTAACTGGTGTCCATAAAGATATGGTGCCGGGAAGAGCTTCACGAACTACGTTTTAAATCTATGAGGGAGACTCAGACTAGGTGACGAGCCCCGAGGAGGAATCAACGGCAGGAAGAACTGACATCCCATCATCCTATTTCGATCAAGGAGCATACGTCCCTAAATAAGGAGCGGATGTCACCCGCCTTTGGAAAGTGGGAATGAGGGGTAACAGCAGCACGTCCTCTGCGTAACGGATGCGCGTGCACCCCGGTGAAAGCATCGGAAACATGGATAAAGAGAAAGGAACTCACCACTGATCACTAATGAGAAACTAACAAAACACAAGGATCAAAGTGAGGGAAGATAGGCTAGAAAACCTACCAAAATCACCTAGGTTTCATACATAAAGATAGAGAGATGATCGGAGAAATTAATGAAAAAATAGAAGAACTATGTTTATAAAAACCTTCAAATTTCTTGATTTATAAAACAAATTATAGGTTTATATTGTAAATTTAATAGGCTCACAAATCTTACACTATAAAACTAAAATTTAGACCGTAAAACCATAGAAACCTAAAATTATGCTAAAAACATGGCGTCTAGGGATTAATTTATTTACACCATAAATAACTATCTTATCGTGTAAAACCATTTTTCACAGCCACCTCTATGTCGTATATGAGCCATAAATGGCTGGCCACACAAGTTGCAATCCACCATATTGCACTGAAAATACTTCTTTTATGGTTTAAAATGCATGCTTTAGTTCTGTTTTAGCTCCAACCTCCATTGAACCTCCTCTATCCTCCTTTGATCACTCTTAAACCACAAAACCAATAACTTAATGAGCCACGAATTCACATATTGTAACATTACATGCCTCTCAAATGATTCTCACCCTCAATAATAAAAACCAAACTCAAAAAGGAAAGGCTCTTGAATAACCACCCCATGAGATACCTCTCAATGATATCATTACACCTTAAACTCCACTAACTAAACACATGAACCAAAACACCCATGAAACCACATCATAACCTCTCATCGAAATCAAAACCACACATTTGGCACCAGCCACATGCCACCACTTCCCACATAGCAATCCACATAAATATCTCAACCTCCACATAGTACAAAAAAATCACTACCACAACCAACACATAAAAATTATTCGAGCACTCAAATCATAGAATTTCATCTTCCATTTTAATATATTATCCACTTTGGGAGACACCGTCTTGCCCACGTAGTTTTAATCATGTCAAAGTACAATGAATACTGATTAATATTTAGGTCCCCCCCCCCTCTTCATATTTATAAAGATTTATCACACATCACACATTACACATTAAGAAAATATCACATCTCATAAAATATCAAGATTCTTCATCACAAAATCTATGAAAAAATAAACAAAGAAAAGAAAATTTAAAAAAAAACTCTAGGTACTGGGAAGAAATCTACATCTCTCAATCCCAAGTAATCTCCTCCATTCCACCATTCCTTTACAACATACAAACCAACGGAATGGTTCATCCACTCAACACCTTCTCTTGATGATCCTGAATCTCTACTAGCTGCTTCACAAATGTCTTGTCATCCTCGATATCCAAATCCCCCCATTCAATGGTATGGGAGTCATCACCAACAATTCCGAGGAATGTGGAAGACATATTGGATCCTCTCCAATTGTGGTGTAAACACCAACCATTATTCCACCTCTCCAACATGCCCCAAAACCTCAAAGGGACCAAAAATCTAGGTAGAAATATTAATCCCCTGTTAAACATTCATTGCCCTCACTAAGGGGAGGATATAAATAACACATGGTCTCCAACCTTAAACTCTAGGGGCCTCCACTTATGATCATCATAGGAATTCTGATGGAACTATTCCACCCTCATCCTATCTCAAACCAATTGGATCTTTTTTATCATTCTCTACACCACATCAGGACCAAGAACTATTTTCTATCCAATCTCCATCCATCACAATAAAGAACAACATAGACTCCCATACAAAACCTCAAACGGAGAAATTATAATGGATGAGTGATAGTTTATGTTGTATAAAAACTTAACCAGTGGTATTTTCCTAACCCAAAATCCACCAAAGTCCAAGACACAAGCTCTCCATATATCCTCTAATGTATGTATGGTATGATCTGTCTTCCCTTATGTTTGAGGGTGTAAATTAGTGCTAAGGTGGAACTGGGATCCAAAATCATGTTGCAATCCCCTCTAGAATCGTGAGGTAAAATGTGGATCTTGATCATATATTATATTCATTAGTACCTTGTAAATCCTAACCACATAATCTATATACCACCTCACTAAAACATCCACATCACTCAACTCATGGATCACAAGAAAATGATTCAAATTCGTCAGTCATTCCACTATAAACCAAACCATGTCATGACGTCTCTGATATCAGGGTAACCCTATGATAAATTCCATTGATATTTCATCCCATTTTTACTAATGAAAATATAGAAACTGAAATAAACCTATAGGAACATGGTGCTTTAATTTCATATATTGGAAAACCTGACACTTTTCCACAAAATATACCATAGATTGTTTCATTCCTAGACACCAAAAATGTGTTCTCAAGAAATGATTCATCTTTGTCACACTGGGATATACTACTAAATTTAATCTATGAAACTCATGTATAACTCCTTCACATATCATATGTATAAAAAACAACCTTCCATAAAACAACACTCAGTTAAAACCATCCTCTTACCATCCCTCAGGGGCATCACTATGGCCAACACAGTCATGAATCACCTCTGACTCTGAGTCTCCCCAATAAGAATCCTTTATCTATCACATGAAATATGAATCCATGGACATATTATAGATACACCCATGGACACTTCTCTACCAAATGTCAAGACACATCATTTCAAGATTGTTCATCCCTTTCCAAACATCCACAAATTCTCAAACCACATATCCTTAGTGCTTCAAAATCAATGCATCAAAAACCACATTACCCTTTCTTAGGGTGTAAGAGATCTCAAAATCATAATTTTATAGAAACTTTGTCCACCTTTATTGAATTAGATTCAGATATCACTAAGAGAAAACATATTTTAGGATCTTGTGGTTAGTGAAAACCATTAAGTTCTCACCAATGAGGTAATCCCACCATAAATTTAATGCAAAAAAAACTAATGCTAACTCAATATAATGGGTATAATAGTTATAATCATGGTTATATAACTACCTAGACCAATAAAAGATCATTTCCATGTGTTTCATCAACATGCATCCCAATCCTAGATGGGACACATCATAGAAAACCTCAAACAACACACCCTCCTTAGGCAACTTGATAACTCGAGCACTAACAAACTATCCTTTAAGAAACTGAACATTTCCTAGAACTAATCACTCTATACAAAATCCTAGTCCTTCCTAGTCAACACTATTAGTGGGGACACAACTTGAAATAAATTTGGCACAAACCTCAGATAATATCCTATGAAACTAAGGAAACAACAAACCTCTACCACGTTATTGGGTGCTACCTAAGAAAAAAAATTTATTAATATTGGATATGTACATGGACACACCCATCTATGACACCACATGTCTAAGGAAACACAAGTATTTATTTCAAAACTCACACTTGGACAACTTTCCATAAAGCTGTTGGTGTCGAAGAACCTACAAAACATATCTAAGATGCATAGTATGCTCATCCTCTATCCTCGAGTATATCAAAATATAATTGATTAATATGATGAATAACCAGTCTAGGAACTCATGAAACAAGGATTTCATGATCCCCATGAACACGTATGGTGCATTTATAACACCAAACAGCATAACTACATACTTGAATTTCTCATACTTTCACCTAAATGTAGTCTTAAGGATATATCCTTCACCCACAAGTAGTGATATCTAGACCAAAAATAAATCATAGAAAACTATATAGCTCCCCTAAATTGGTCAATCAGATAATATATCCTCATAAGAGGGTAATAGTTCTTAAATTTCACCTTATTCAACCTTTGATATTATATACACAACCTCATACTACCATCTACCTTCTTAGAGAACAACATTGGAGAACCCCACAGAGACACACTAGGTAGGATGAAACCCCTTTACATAAAATAATCTACCTATAAACTTAAATAATGAAACTCCATAGGTTCCATCTGATAGGGATCCATAGAAATTAGAGATGTTCCTATCTATAACTCTATCTGAAACATGACATCACATTGAGGAGTTAGTGTTATAACCTCCTATGTAAAAATATCCAATAACTCTTCCACAACCCTAGGAACATCCCCAACCTAATATTCCACTAATATCTCCACTAACAATGAAAAAAGAGGCTCAAATTTCCTACCACCCATCTTATAACCTTTCTCTCCAATAAATTTCACTTTTTGTCCCTCCAAATTAGAAAAAAAAACTATCCTCCAGAAACAATAAATGAGTTTTCAAATGAAATATAGCCAATCCATGATAAGGATAACACTATATAGTTGTATCTATAACAATAATAAGTCTCCCATAGACTAGTATTGCCCCATCACTAGCCTACATCCTTGAAACTCATCAATTAAATAAGTTTAAACTCTAACCAATGTAGATAACATAAAAGGAACTATAATCCTCTATATGTCCATTAAAAAATCATAGATTAAAGTGGGAGATAAAAAAAGAGTGAGAGGATCCCAAATCAAACAAGGAACACATAAGAGTGGATGATAAATGATCGTGCCTCAAACAACTCATGGATCTACCAGCACTATCACCTCTAACATGTGCATATAACCATGACCAAATACTCTTCCTTTCTACTATCGACATCTATGACCATTATTTGGCCTATATCCCTATGGAGAGAGACCATAAAAATTATTTCCTCTAATAACTCTACCTACTCTCAGTTTTTGAACAAATTTTGGTGGTCCCTACTACTGAACTTCCTCATAGGTAACTACTAATACTTCCAAAAATAGACCTAAAAACCCACCTGATACTATCCTCTCTCGGTGGTTGGTCACTAAACCTAGTGATTCTCATTTACCATACAGACATATCACAAATATATAAATCCTTCGGTAGGTTCTCAAAATCCACCTACCCTAGAAGAATAGGAGAAGATCTGTTGTGGTCGGTTCCACGCTGGCTAAAACTGTAGAGATTAGGTTTGGATGTATCACTAAGAGAGGGATTAAGTGAATCAGTGATGTAATTTTTACAATTCATACAATTTAAATCAACTTATATGATCAGTTAATATCTTGATCACTTATTCTTTAGAGTCTCACTTCTCCCATATGAAAATAGTTAAAATCACTAAAAAACATAAGAGGATTTTTATAAGGTTCTCCCATGATGTGGGTGGTTATGTCCTTTCTATGTTCAGGATAATCTAATACATGTATTCACTACTATTAATAATCAATGTAATTACAAGAATAGAAAATACCCTGAAATGATTGATAGACAAACTCCCATAATTCATGGTCATGAATGATTATTGTGGTCCATCTCCCAACGAGATCCTTAGATTATAATCCCACAAGTGTTATTTATACTGACTCCCACTAGTTGATCTATCTCCTAAAAAGATCTTTTTTTTATATTGGAATCCTTCTAGTTCTTCATTTACACTCTTCATGTGTACAAGTCCTTCAAGAAATGACCTTTGTGTAAGTATATGCATTGTCTCTTTATGGAAAGTTCAAATCAATATTTTTTTTTCTTTTAACAAGGTTGAGTATGTGGTATCTCAACTACAATTCATGAAAACAAAGAATATTAAACATCAAGGTATCATGAAACTTCAAGCGGCTTCATGGAATAGGTTCTTCATGAAGCACTTTGAGTGGGATATGCACAAGTCAAGTGCATGCAGGATCCTCTTCTCCCTCATTCAAACCAAGGATTTTCATAACCTTAACCTCATAAAATTGTTATTTCATGATGGATTTGTTTCTTTGAAAAATAGATAACTCTCACAATCAACAGAAACACACATGCCTCATAACATTGATATTTATATAAAAGGAACACTACCTTGCACCACCTCATCCTGTGAAAATTATACCATATAGAATACCCACAAAATATACAACATCCTTTTTCTTATAAAATCACTGAAAGATTAGGTTCTTCTCAAATATATTCCAAGAATAATGGTGTGTCCTCTTACATGAGAACCTGTTTTCTATTAGCAGTAGAGTCCTAACATGCATTCCATTATCGCATGATCCTCATTTAAAATCTAGAATGCATCCTCATATTTAAATAACCTAATGCAACTAAATTTTTCATTTGTTTGAGGATTTTATTTTTTTCTACATGAATGAAAGATGTAGATTTCATTCATATAGATTATTATCCCCATCAATGCATAATAATGATCACAGAACATCCATGTTTTCCTTGGGCTTGATTGATGGTGGTTCGGCCATCTTCTCTAGTGAACAGCGGTGCCATCAAGGGTTGGAAGGATGAAGATGATGATTCTCCTTCAATCAAATGATAACATTATCTAGATTAGATAGACATATAAATGACTATATCTTTTAAGTGGGTGAATAGTATTTATGGCTTTCGATCATCCTGCATTGAAAATTCACTATTTATGGGCCACTCTTTATTAATAATCATGTGTTGAATAGCTCTCAAGATGGCGATGGAAGATCATCACCCCTAACACCCTTCACACGCCACCTTGGGATTTAGCCCAACAGCTTTTTGGCCTAACCTATACATCTTTTTGGAATTCTCTCTTCGGACCATATACACAGTCACACATACACCATGTGTAAACTATGACTTCCCTCATTCATACACCTTCCCTCGTTCTTATTCCACCCATGGGCTAGTCTAGGCTAGATCCCTTGGGCATGGTTGACCTACAGGTCCCACAATACAAATTTCCATCATGGCCTAGGCTAGATAGTGGTTTGGACCTTATTTTTTAATAAGGCCACCACTTATCATAATAATCTTGGAGATGTTTTGAGAAATAAATAAAATACCAAGCCTTTATCAAATTTCTTCATGAAAATTTAAAATATATTTTTCATGGTAAACTTTAATTATTCTTCTCTTCGTGTAGATAAATATTTTTATAGTCTTCAATTATTGTATGCACTTTTCATTTCTTATTTTTCACATGTCTTTGATAATTAAGAACAGGTTAAAAAATATTCACAATTAGTGCTACATAATACTAAGTAGTAAAAAAATATATTAAAATACTCCTTCAAGCACCAAGTTGTCATACCTTATTGAAAAAAACTACAATATCAACACAATTGGTCTCAATAATCTCCCCCTTTGAATTTATTGTCAATACCACCAAATAATTCATCATGTCAATATGTGAATCTTTCTCTTTTTATCCCCATTATTGAAAATAAAGGTAGAAGTATATTTAGGGGATATCATATTAACTCCTCAATATTTATTCATACATCTCTAATATCATTAGATACTAGAACCACATCATTCCTTAAATAATTGAGCTTTTAGTTAGTCAAAACTAAGTCTACGTGGTAAAAACCAGTGTAGAAAACAAGAGTGATTTTACCAAAGCGTCAAATTTATCCATCAAGAATATGTATCTATGATAATATCCTTATTTTCATTCAACAACTTCATTTTAGGGGATATTTGAGTAGGTTTTTTCAATAGATATCCTATACACATCTTAATAAACACATCAAAAAAATAAAGTTCATAAAATATTACTCCCCTTGAAACTCATCTTAAAAATGATCCATCACTCCCCCTTGAGAAATATTTTTACATGATCGAGGAAGTTATCCAAGTGTGATGGAAATGCCTCAGTATAAGTGTTTCTCCCCCTTAAGGGATATAATTCATTCATCATCATGGAAAGGGATAGACTCCATGATGAACATAAATTATCCTTTAATTCCCTATATGTTATTATAGATAAATAGGAATAAGGTAATAAGGAGGTTCTTCAATGATTTTTAGTTAGAGTAATAGGACTGAGATTTTATCAAACCATAAACACTTGTCAATCCAACACCAATTTTCTTCATATTAACACCTCCATTAACTTTCTAGTTTTTATAATTTGAGGGTGACATGTTTATCTTATTATTCCTAGTAAAAACTATAAAATCACATGCATCATCATATGCTTATTTTTTAAATTTATTTTTTTCTTTCTTGTGTTGATAGAAAAATCACATATTTTTTTAAAATATGTCCAATTTGTTTTCATTATATACGCACCATCTCATGATATTTATGGATGTGATATTTTTTTAACTTCATATGATTTTCAACCCCATATAGTAAATCTCTATTCTAACATTAGAACAAACATTTTCTTTTATTTATTTTAACTTTATTTTATGATAATATTTCATGGGATAAAATGGTCAAATCTATTTTATTTTCTTTGATCTTTCTTTTCTTTAATAGTTTATAAAAAATTCATTTAATTTTTTTCATGAAAGATTTAGCATGATGACCTTATTGGTCACATATTTTATAGATTTACTATAGATAATAAAAATTATTCTGAGTAGATAGACTTTTTGATTTATCATTGAAAAACTTTTTCATTCTAATATTGTTACTTATTATTGTAGAGATGATTCTTTTCTTTTCATAATTTTTCCCCCTTAATATATGCCAATTCTAAGTAATTGACTTATTATGCCAATATTTTTAGTATTTATGCCTAAATTTACTGAAATACCAGCAATAACCTATGAAACTTTGTCTTCCATAATTATGATTAAGCCATTTATGATAAATAACTTACTATATATATACACTACTACCATGATTTTGCATCAGTATTTGGAAACATTATTTTCCTAACTCATTTTATTTCTTACTATCATCATCAATCCATATTCTTCAAGTCTTTGTGTTAAAACTTGTACCAATAGATGAAACAGAGTTAGTATCACTTATAAAATCAAAAATAACTAGTGCCTTCTTTTTTGGACTAGTATTCATAGTATATTTGGATGATTCAGGTTGAACATCCACTTCTTTATCAAAATTTCCTCTCATCATTTTCAGGGTTTTTTTCTTTAAAACACCTAGATTGTGTCTCATTCAGTTCTTTTTCTTTTGTATCCATATTTTTATTAAGTTATTTCAACATTTTATCCTATTCTTTAATTTTTACGTTGTAATTTTTGACCTCCTCAAAAAGATCATTATCCTTCTTGTTTTCATTTATTTTTTATTTATCCAACATAGATTATTTTCTTGAGATAATTTTTCTGATCAAGACATGCTTTAAGTATAGATCATAGCTTGTATTTGTAGTAGCTCTCTTATTCTTTCTCATCAATGTTTTAATAATCTCCATGTCTCTATAATTTTACTATGAAGGTTGTGATTTTTTTTGAACCTTCATCTTCTAATTCACTACATGCTGAAGAGTCTTAATTAACTCTATTACTCACCATATGTATCTTGTATTTCCTTGAGAACTTCTTTTTATTTCCATAATTACCTTTTATATTCTAGATCTTCTTTTAGTGTAGTCTTCTTATCCATCATCACTCTCAAAATCATCATATTATTTATTTGTAAAATCGATTTAAAAATGTCCAATTTGACCACATTTAAATCACTTTAAAGGAATAAAACCATTAAATTTTCCTTTTTCTCTACTAAAATTTTTTGGAAATAAAGGCCATGACTCTTTTATAATTTTCATCACTTACCTCATCCTCATCAGAATCTGAGGATGGTTTAACTTTATTTTCCTTCATCTTGAGACTTTTCATTGATTTGAAATCCATTTCCTCCCTTACTTTCTTTTTTAACATAGAATCTTTTCTCATCTCATAATTAATAAGTATATTATAAAACTCATAAAGAGATAAGTATCCAAATTCTTAAAAGTTAGAAATATTTGAATCAAATCTATCAGGAAATAAATGCATTAATTTCTTGATAATATATGAATATTTTAAAGTATATCCAAAAACCCTTGATATAACTTACTATCTAATTTACCCTAGTAAATTAGTCATTAACAATCTCATAATTATCCATTAAAACATCTTAAGACTAAGATATCTTAATTTTTAGATGGGATTCTTTAATCTTCAAACTCCCTTCATACATATTCTCAAGTTTATCCCACATCTCCTTGAATTTTTTTAGTCTCATCACCTTAGTGAGCACTTTATCATATAAGGATGAAAAAATAGTATTTTTTGGTTTTCCTATCTACTTTCATATTTTTCTTATCAACATGTTTCAAGGGAGCATCTATTCTAGGTGAGAAAAAAACCAATTGTCACAACATCGCTAAATTCAAGGCCATGTGAAATAATATATGTAAGCATTCAATTCTTCCATCCATAATAGTTATTTCCATCAGAGATAGGAACACCTCTATTATTGAATAAACTCAAACTCTCCATAATTATTTCTTTATTAAAGGTTTCATATTTACAAAGATAACCTCATCCTCTTATACCACTTGTAGAGACCAGGTTTTGATATATCACTAAGAGGGGGAGGGATGAATTAGTGATGTACTTTTTATAATTTTTACTTTTCAAATCAACCTCTATGATAGATTGAGATAATAATCCTTCATTATTTATAGTTTCACCTCTCATGTATGAAAACAACTGAAAGCATTAAAAAGTAAAATAGGTTTTTAAAATTTTCACCCCTAATATGGGTGAATATGTCCTTGTTGAGTTTGAGATAATACAAGACATAGATTCTCCACTATTAATAAGAAATTTTATTACAAGAATAGAAAATCACTTGAAATTCCTAACATAAAAAATCCCATAATTCCTGATCACAATTTATTGTTAAAGGTCATCTCCTGATGGGATCTTTAAACTATAATTCCAAAAATTTTATTTATATTGACTCCCTCCAATTGATATATCTCTTGAAACTATCTAGTTTTTTATATTGGAATTCCTCTAGATCTTAAATAATCTTCACTACCTCTGTGAATAGCTCTTCAACATCCACTAACTTCTAATGCAGTGATCTATTGGCATTGTTCTTCCCAAAGTCCACTCAGTCTAATCTTATGATTAACTATCAGTATTTATCACATAATATCTTATTCATTTCACATGCATATACTTTCTTCTTTACACAACACAATTTTATCTAATTAATTCATTTTATCACATGAATTTTTATTTCATGTATCATGAAAATTCTTCATGAAAAGGGTGTGTAAACACTATTCACCTTTTTATTTATTCACACGAACCTTGTATAAATACACACTATATCTTTCACTCCTCACGCATGCAAGTCCTTATTCAAGAAAGGACCTTCGTGCAATTATATGAATTGTATCTTCATTCAAATTGCAACTCAAGATTATTTGTTCTTCACGTGAGTTTGATTATGTAGTATCTCAACTCCAGTTTATGTAAACTAAGAATATTATGCATTATGGTATCAAGAAAATTCAAGTGGTCTCAAAGAACAGGTTCTTTTCCAATCACTTCAAGTTTTCTATGCACAATATGAGTGCCTAAAATATCCACTTCTACCTCACACAATCCAAGGCTTCATGGAACATCCACCCAGAGAAACAATTGATTTGAGATGGCTCTATTTATTTAAAAATGATAGCACTCTCAAAATCAGAAGAAGCACATGGGCCTTAGTGATTTGATATTTATAAGAAAAGAATGCTAACTTGAACTACCTCAACCTCTAAAAATTATACCTTGTATAATCTATACAAAATATTTCATTCCCTTCATCTTTTAGAATCACTGAAGGATTTGGTTCTTCTCAAATATACACTGAGAATAATAGTGTCTCCTATTATGTGAGGTCATATTTTCTCTAAGCAGTGGAGTCCCCATGTGCATTCCATTATTGTATTCTCCTCATTTAAAATATATAATTCATAATCTTATTAGAATGGACTACTATAACTGAAGTTTTCATTTAGTTGAGGTTTTTCTTCAAGTTGTCTAAATTCATGCATGATGTAGATTGCATGTATGCAGATTCTTACCTCATCACCACATAAAAATGATCAGAGAACATTCATGAAATCCTCAAACTCAAGAGATTCCAATTCATCCATCTTATTTAGTAAACAGTAGATCTATCGAGGTTTGGGAGGATGAATATGATAGCGCTCCTTTGATTGGATGGCTGATATTATCCAGATCAGACGGACATGGAAATGTCTATATCTTTTAAGTAGGTGAATAGTACCTATATCTTTTGGATCTCCCACATAGATAATTCACTATGTATGGTCCGTGATTTATTAATAATTGTGTGTTTCATAGATCTCGAGCTGGTGATGGGGGAACAGAACCCATAACACCCTTCACACACAACCATGGGATTTGGCCCAGTGGGCTTCTGGTCTAACCTATGCCCCTTTAGAGGGTTCTCTATGTGGGAGTTATACATGGGGCCACCCACACCATGTAGGAACTATGACTACCCATTCTCTTATACATCCCATGGGATATTCTAATATGGATCCCTTGGGTGTGGTTGACCTTCAGGTCCTACAATGCAATGGTCTAGCCTAGCCTAGGCTGGCTAGTGGGTTGGACATTATTTTTTAATAAGGTCACCACTTATCATAATAAAATTATAGATATTCCAAGAAATAAATAAAATACCGAGGATTTCTCAAATTTATTCATGAAAAACGAAAATATATTTTTCATGGAAAACTTCAATTCTTCTTATCTTCATGAAAATAAATATTTTCATGGTCTTCAATTTTTGTATGAAATGTGAATTTATTATTTTCACATGTCTTTTATGATTAAGAATAGATTAAAAAATCATCGTAATTAGTGATACTTCATACTAAGTAGTAAAACACATATTGAAATCCTCCTTCAAGAACCAAGCTGACATACCTTATTGGTAACAACTAAAATATCAACTCAATTGGTGTCAATAGGAACCATGACTACCTGAACACCTACGAACCATTGCCTGAAGATATGCTCCTTGAAATGCTCTACTGGCCACTATCTTGGGGCTCAACACTAAGATAAAACATCTTATCAATAAACTATTCCTTTTTCTACACCTCTAGATATATCAAGAGTATAAACTAAGTTATTGCATACCTAATCACTGGGCATAAATACTCCTCCAGGCACCTCTCTCTAGACTTCTCATCTAGAAAAATATTTTGAGCAAAGTGAAGGAGGTCCTTGAACCAGGTCCCCAACTCTTGAATGCTCAATCTCCCCTACTAAAGGGAGAGAAGCTCTTACCTCTTGGATTCCCTCATCTTCAATGATAGGAACTCCACCCGAAAATCCCTCTAAAATTTTGGCCTCAACACATCCGCCTCCTTACAGTCACAAAGAAATAGTGTCCACCACTAATGCATAACTCCCTACATATAACTAACTGTCAATGGAACCCAAAAATCAACCCGTGCTCAAGTCTGACTGAAATAGATCTCGAGGTCCTCCAACCAGTGCTCTGTATCCAGATCATAGATTCTCCCTAATGCTTTCTCAAACTCTACTGCTTAAAGGAACAAAAATATCTCTTCAAAGACTCATCCTACTCTATCAATTCAACCTCTATTTATCAACAATATCATCTTGTTAAACCTCAACTTCCTAAACCACTCATAGATGATGAACAAGAGTCATTCTTGAAAAGAAAGGATAACATCATAATCCTAGTAGCATGTAATTTTAAACAAACTCATTTATTTATTTCATTTTATTTTCCATAACAACCCAACTCAAACACGAACACAATCAATAATGATTTATGTATCCATCCTATGTCTCTACACTGTAGATAGGTCCACCTCACTTGGTCATTCAATAATCTCAAATTATGTGCACTAGATCATGGGGTCCCTAAAATCCTATGTCTTAGTCGGTCTATATGACTTATTTCATATACCAAAATCAATTGGCACCAATTACCTACTAACCCATGAAATCCTCACCAATACTAACTCCAAACTCCATCTTATCGCTCAAAAATAATCATTTGATACCAGTCTATCACTACCCACTCCCATAAAATATTCTATAACAAATTGAGAGAGATAATGACCCCATATTCCTTCCACTAGTAGTCTCTGAGTTGGAGACTAGTGATGAGGGTATAAAAATCTCATAGTATGGGAGTTATTACCCTCAATAAATAAAATAGTATCAAGAGATGGTATAAAAAACCACCAAAAAACTCCATTAGAAAATATAAAATAAACCCAAAACCATCCCATAATGCATGAATAAAATATAACCAATACATGTAAAAATATTCAATATATACTAAAAGATAAGTCTATGAAAATAACTCAATAATAGCTCCAACCCAGCTAGTAATGTCCAACCTGGTCCCCAAATTCCTCCTGGTAACCTGAAGAATAGGTTATATACATAGGGTGATCATAACAGGTATACTGAGTAGGTATATAACCAAGGTCTCAAGTGTACATGTGAAAAGATCATGATAATGCACTGGTGAACAAATAGAAAAACCAACAAGAACCTATAAAATTCATCTAACCAAATCCATCCTCCCCATGGATTGCTCACCAAATATTGTATCCAATATAGTAATATAACATAAAGATAACAAAAAAACAAGGTGCCCTGTAGTCTCTTCCCTACTGATTTTCCACTCTTATGCCTCAACTTTAAACATCTTTTTCTTGTATCCCTTCTATAAACATCACATCACGTCATATCTCATCATATCACATCTCACTGAAATACACCTAGTCTTTCTATGATGAGGTTTAGGATTCGTCCCTAACTACCCTACCCTTAAAAGGTGTAGCATCCTATTCTAGCATTAGGAATCACCACACCACGTGTCTCTTGAAGAAACCTAAAACATTATATCTCATCTCATCATATAACCAGATTAGTAGTGTAACACCTAGAGATTTTAAAAGAATAAAATTGGTTTCAATAGAATTTATGACAAGCAACACTAAGATTATATGAGAATATAACACCCTAAGACTTTATGATATATTTCTTTTTAAATAAATTTTATCTCTTTGATATCTTGTGGAACATAAAACTCCCAATCTAAATGAATTGTAATATAGTATACCATTATAACCTAGCTGTTAAATT
This sequence comes from Viscum album, assembly GCA_963277665.1. Taxonomy (NCBI): domain Eukaryota; kingdom Viridiplantae; phylum Streptophyta; class Magnoliopsida; order Santalales; family Viscaceae; genus Viscum; species Viscum album. The sequence continues at coordinate 607,447,779 of OY728133.1, read as the reverse complement.
AGCGGGTATGAATAGTAATAACAAAATTATGAAAATTATATAGTTTATAGATGTATAAAAAATCATTGGTTATCTACTTATTATAAATAAAATAATAGTAATTTTAAATAAAAATAAATGTTTTCTAAAAAATTGTATTTTTCTAAAAGGTGGTTTCGTTGCGCTTTGAACGCATATTTTAAAATTAATTTTTACCAATTTTATTAAATTTATTTGAAAAAATAAACTTCATTTTTAAAATTTATATGTAAAAATTATCTTTGGGTGAATTTTAGTGATTTTTTTGAAAAGATTTATTTTTTGATGAATATTGAAAAATACTAATTTTTATTAAAAATTGTCTTGTCATTTAAAAAATTTACACGGTTAAATTATAATTTAAATTAGTTTTAAAGTAAAATTAGTTTAATTATATTAAAATTTAACTAATTTAGTTAATTTTTAAAAAAAATTATATTTAATTATGATATAAAACTTTTTAGACTTTTGAAAGTTAATCTTCAAAAAAAAACCATTTTTTAGATGTGTATGTGGGTTTAATTTTAAATTGAATTATGTTAATTATGTGAATAAAATTTGGTAAAATGGATTAAATATTTTTAATAATAATAATTTATATTATATAATAAAGTAAACTTAATTTTTGACCATAATTAATAGGGAAAATAATAAAAAATTAATTATCACAGTTAATGTGAAAACGGGTTTATTGGGGATTAAATTAAGAAGATAAGGGTTGAGTAACCTAAAACTTATCTAACACCCATTGTATGGAAATATTTTTAACTTATAACCTCTAAGGTTTTATAATGGTATATTTTAGAGCCTTATTTAATGATAAAAACCTAGGTATCACTTTATCTTTTTAAACATTTAATGTGTGTCTTATCCCCCACTTATAAAAGGTAACTTCATATCCTCCCATATTTACACATAAAAACCCATATGTTTAGGAAAATAACTACCAAAATATCTTCCTTAATTACCTCAACATATACTAGGGTCATTATTTTGATTATTAATCCATCCTAATAAGGATTTAGGTAGAAACCTATAGAGGCTCTCCAAGGAAGAGGTAAAATTAATAAACATGTGTATTTTTTTATTTATTCTTACACTTACTTAAGATCATCTTAAACTATGATAATATAATAAAAAAGTTATCCTGTATATGGTTATATTTTATTATGTTAATATAATAAACCAAATCCATCTCCACTTCCATAAAATGAGAAATGAAATCATCGATCATGTGTACGGTGGACTACCGCCTCGCGAAGTGATGTGATTTATTTTTCACTTTATTATAGAAGGTAGTAAGGTTAAAATTAATTAAATATGTGTTATATTTATGACATAACCATACTTATATAAATATAATATCAAAAATAAATTCTTACCTTCCAATCTGTGGAAAACAATAACGTCTCTCATGCGTACGTGTAGACTACCGCCTCCACATAGAAATATGAGATGTTTTTCATTTTATTTTTAAATGGATGTTAATAAGGATGGATTTTATTAATATAAATTATATATATAACATAATAATGATTACATAATAGTTTATTAACATTTATTTTCCTTTCATTCCATCTTTCAATAAAAAATGGAAATAGTGATATGATATTTACATCATTTATAACATTCTATAGATGATGGAACCATGATAAAAGTAAAGGGACCAAAATTACCACACAAAAAATACATGAAAAAAAAAATAAATTATCACCTAAAATAGTGATTTTAAAAAATAAATGTTAATAAATAGGTGATAAAATACTATAAGTAAATAATATATGATATGAAATGTATGATTATGGTTATTTAATATATTTATAATATAACAATATTTATTATACATGAGGTTTGAACTTGTAAAAAGGAAATCAGACCTGAGGTAAGGGTTTCTCATCTCACTTTTACTTTCATGAGTCATATGTCATATTCACCACTTATTCCATTTTTTGTTGTATATACCACCCATTTTGATATGTTATATCATAAATATATTTCTATTTATGGTAATTAATGTTTCATTTATTGTTATTCCTTTTATGGGGATGGTGATTCAAAAGTTACCAAAGGGGTAAGAGATCTATATTCTAATATCATTTTAATTGGATTTGTTTGTACTTGAATTTCCTTTGAAGGAAATTATTTGATAATTTTCTAATAAACCCCCTTTAATTTTATTATCCTATATTTATTCATGAATTTTTTAATTATTAGTACCATATTCCACTCTTTGTTACTTAAAATGGTTGAAAAAAAATTAATAAAATTTGACTTCATTTCTCTCTTCAAGAATACTTTTTCTTCCAAAACCATGTTTTATAAAAAAAATTAAAAAAAAAATTTAACACTATCCAAATGATTTATTAAATAAATTTTTATCCATGTTTTAATTTATAAAAAAAATTAAATTAATCTTCATGTCATTTTCCAAATAAGGCCTATTTGGATTTTACCGAAAATTTGAAAGGGATATTTATTTTGATGTGTATGACATATATATAATTTCCTAATTTCATGCACATTAAATGTTTTAAATCTTATTTTATAACTATAAAATCTAGGATCTATGAGAACTATATCCTAATAAAATTTATTAATAAAAAAGTAAAAATATAAAGAAAGATTAGGCATTACAAGGGGATTTGCAAATTTGTGAGTGAACAACTTTGCGCTTGTCATCATCCACCAATTATTTGTAGTAGTCGTGAGATATAATGGTCCAAATTGTTCTTACTTAAAGAACTACATTATTTGAAAAATTATCTTTCACCTGGTTAGCCTATTTGTATATATGTGAAACAAACAGATTAATATGACTTAAACTATTCATGCATGCAACCCAATCAGGGAGGAGTTTCCATGGGACATTCCTTCTCCTTTATTTCAATTCCATGACCACATTTTTAGAATTAGATTCAATACATAAAGCATGCCACCCATGTTGGATAGTGTGTTTAATGGCATATATAATTTCCAAAATCCCATCTTTATAGGTTGTCCCAATACCAATGTAGTGATAAAAGCATCCCTTCACAAAGCCCTAATAGGTTCAGAAGATGCCTCCATATCTTGATGGACCTAGTGTGCCTGAGGTTGTTCCATCCATATTGGCCTTAACCCACATTCCAATGGGTGGTATCCATCTCAAAAACTTTATAACCATTGGTTTCCTCAGCCTACCTAAAATGCCCAGGAACCTGGGGATATTTAAATCAGCCATGTCATTGTTCATCGACCTTTGTTGCATGTTCACAGTAGCGTGAATAGCTCTGTGCAAGGAAATAATTCCAGTGTGTGTAGTGGGAATCTTATTTTAAAACACCTTCATATTGTGACCCCAACATATAAAATCTATATTTGTAGTCGTGACCACCAGAAAGAGATTTTGAAGTTATTTACCTAGTCCCGTATTGTAGAGGCTGGTAATCAAGTCTTCCATAGACCTACTCATATCAATATCCAGACCAAACACCTGCCCTATATATATCCACAGGGAATTTTCATATATTAATTTAGTAAATAGATGGCTTATACTTTCTTTAGATCTCATATATATCAGAAAAGAAAAATCAATACACTACCCAGACTTCTTCAATTGGTCTTTTGTTGGGATCTTATGCTTCTATATTATCCATATGAAAACAAATCTTGTAGGTTGTATAAAACTAACCTTGAAAGAATTAATTTGGGAGGGGATTCTAGGTGAAGTATTATCCCAATTCATGTAGTATTATTTTACTGATAATTGTCCATTTCATCCAAGTCTCCACACCATAGTGTCAACATCCATGAATGTGTAATTATGAATCTCCATGACAACCTGCATGGGAATAAAATAAAGAGTGGTATATTAGGCCATGAGTTCAGGGATGTTCATTAATATCCTACCATAGGGGATGTTTAGCCTACTTTTAAGGGGAAGATCAATCAAGCAGGTGTCCCAAAAATTAAGTTTAGATCTCCTGCTGACCAACCAATTGATGTCTAGCATAATGTCAATGAAAGAGAATTTAATAGCAGGCCAAACTGAGGACCCAAGATGATAAGAATAGCCATCAATCAACTTTCCCTTAAACCAACTAATTATAAAATTACAATAAGGATCATCTTTGGTTAATATGTTCCATGTAAATTTAAAAATCAAGCCATCATTGAAAATTTACAGATCCTTGACACCAAGCCCTCCCATTTCAATGGGATTAATGCAATCCTTACATGCAATAGTGACAAGTTTCTTTTCATAAACAGACCTGATCTATATTAAATTCATGATCATGACTTTTAATTCCTTAATGAGACCTCTTTTCCACCTATAAATATAGAAATAGTAGACAAACTTGGATGTGAGGACTGATTTCACAAGGCATACTCTCCCAACTTGGTACATAGCCTTCCCTTTCTATTTTTACAATTGATTGATAATTACATTACTAATTCCACTAAGTAACTGGCTTTTAACTCTCCCCCAAAAAAGTGGGACACCAAGATACTTAAAGGGAAGAGAACCCTTCCTCAACCCAAACTTCCTCACCACCCTGTTTTGTTTTCCCACCGATATTCCTTCCCCAAAGATAACAAAAGATTTTCCCCAACTAACAGCCTGATCAGCCACTTCCTAATAGTGATAAAAAAGAGTCTTAATGATAGATATGGTTTGCCTCAACGCCTTCCCAAAAAGTAAAATATCATCTGCATAAAGCAAGTAGGGGGGAAGCACAGTCCTCTCTACTTCCATTTTTTTGAAAATTCCAACCTGAGCCAAGTCGTTAATACACCTACTCAAGTAATCTTTAGAAATCACAAAGAGAAGCCCTGATAATGGGTCTCCTTACCTTACTCCTCTATTTCAAGGGAAGTATCCACAAAGGATCCCATTAATTAAAATGGAAAGTTGAGAAGATGAGAGGATGCATTTTATAAGTCACACAAAGTTTTCTGAAAATCCATACTTCCTAAGGATAATGAGTATAAAATTCCATTTGAGAGTATCAGAGGGTTTATAAATGTCAATTTTGAGAACAATGTTCCCCTCTTTCACCTTCTTTTTTAGAATGTTGACACCCTCTGAAGTTGTGGATAAACAATTTTGATTGCATCTTCTAGGGATGAAACCATACTGGTTTGGGTGATGTGATCCTTAATAATTACCCCTAATCTTGACATTAAAATTTTGATGATGATTTTAGGAATTTTGTTCCCAAGGGCCATTGGTCTAATGTCCTTGATATTCACCACATTATCCTTCTTTGGGATCAAATCAATAAAGTTTTAATTGACTCCATGAGGTAGAAAAATATGCTCAAAAAATTCCCTCACAGCATGAACCAAGTCCTACTATATAATTTCCCAATAAAACATAAAGAAATTATTAGTAAATCCATTTGGTCTGGTACAAATTTACATATTGAGATATAAAAGGTTCCTCTTAATTTCATTTTTGTTTGGAGATCTAATAAGATATTTATTTTTCCTCGCATCAATACATTAAAAAATATTGTTAACCATATTTGGTGAGTTTTCTAACCCATAATCATATTAAATCCCACTAAATTAGTCAACATCAACTTTAGAAACATCATTTTCAGTAGTGTGCATTTGACCATTAATCCTGATGTCATGGTTCCCTACCTTGGATCTTTTATCCCTATGAAGCCTATGTAAAAACATTGAATTTTTTCCCCTTCCTTCAAACATTTCACATTCATGTGACCCCTATAATAACTTTACTTAATGGTGAGAAGGGAATCAAGATTTGTGTGAGCACTTCTTCTCTGGAAGGAAGGTCCTAAACTTGGTCTCTATTCTAGATGATTTCAAGCTACTATTCAGAATTATGGATTTTAAAATATAGCTTCCAAAATGAGTTTCTAATCCATTCTCTTAGGATCATTTTGGTGTGATTGAGCTTATCAACAAGTATCTGGAGTAGTATTACATTAGGCACAAGTTTCCATTCCTAAAAAATAGTTTCTATGTATCCAGGAATCACAAACCAACCATTATTAAACTGGAAAGGCGGAGGGGAAGACCTTGATTGTCACGACCCGTCCTCGGGGCCCATGCCGTGACTACCCCAAGCCCGCCTTCCATAGGCCAGGGGCTGGTGACTAGCACCAAAGGCGTGAATCCCAATAACTGGGAAGGCATTGCCTTTATAAAACACAAACACATCCAACCAGAGTACAAGAGGAAGTAATACACTAAGTACAAAAGAAAGTGCGGAAAGGTAAATGGGCCAGAATACAAACCCAATTGAAAAGTACAGCTACAACTGTACGTAAGTAAAACAGAAAAGACAAATAGCAGGAAGATGGAAGCAGCTCCTGGGTCATCCACCACGGATCCTACCTAAAGGGTAGGTACAGATAGCCTCCTCAATGCTATCATCCTACATCCTCTTCTGAGTACCGTCTCATCGTGAATTCCACCTCTAGGTACTGACTCGTTGTGAGGTCCACCTCCAGGTGTCGTCTCGTCATGATGTCCACCTTCGGGTTTCATCCAGTCCTCGTACACTCGGTCTCCGACAGTGTTGTCCATCGTCTGCATCCAACACAATGAGGTACGGGCATAGATCGTGCAGGGGTGAGTATAACGATACTCAGTAGGGACCCCGAGACCCTCAAGGTCTCACTAAATCCTACAAGGATAACCACAAAGAAGGATCTAAAAAGATAACCCTTACTTAGGTAGAAGCCCATACTTATACCTAAGTTATCAAGTAACCCATCTCAATCATGAGGAAACACAAATCTTATTAAATCAACAGATAACCACTACTTAGGTATATTCCCATACATATACCCAAGTTATCAAGTAACCCATCTCAATCATGAGGTAAACACAAAGGTCATTAACTCAGCTCAAACCAGGATTTTCATTAAAGATACCAAAACCACAACTGCTGGAGAACTCCTCCTCTATCAAGTATAGTAGACCTATCACGACTCTAAGGCTCTACTCACTAACCTTAGACTGATGAGGTACTCCTCCTGTCGAGTACCACGAGTCCGTACCGAAACACAATAGTGCTCCCCGCTAGGGGTCTGCCGCCCAAACACAGTAGTGGTTACCCTAATAGCCTACAGAGGTACTCCTCCTGCCGAGTACCATGGGTCTGCGGCCAACTACCAGGCGCTCCATCCGCCGTGGGTCTGCCACAAAATATCGGGCGCTCTGTCCACTAGGCTAGTCGACTCACTCAAAGTCGAATTGGTCAAGCAGTCGTCAAGTCCACAGCACTAGGTCTCCGCACTCCGCACGCTTGTCTCCAGGAGGATCCTCTCCATGAGCTACTGGTCGATACTCTAAGTATCACAAAGTCCCACAAAGAAATATCACAATGGACCGCCTCGTCACAGGGGTCTCAACGCAACAGACGGCGCGTCAATCGGACGCCCGGTCTGTGAGTTATTAGCCTTTTCGTCCCGGGGGCCCGGTTAGTTTCGTGTACAAACCAACCTGATGGTATCTCAAATGTACCCCAAACTCTCATAGGGTATACTCAAAGGGACTGTTTCTCAATGAGATTACCAATGTTATTGACGGTTTATCAAACGGGCGTACGGCCTGAAAGTTATCGGCTTTTCCGTTCCAGGGGACCGGTTGGTTTCTAAGCTAAAACCAACCCGAACACACTGCAACGGTGTCCAAACCTTAGGTGAATTATTCCAAAAGATCTGTCTCATCAATAGGAATACAAAAAAGTTGACGGCACGTCAATCGGACATCCGGAGTTCAAGTTATAAGCATTTTCGCTCCGAGGGCCCGATTGGTTTCGGGTTCGAACCAACCTGTCCATACCCAATATTTTACCGAAATCTTGAGTGTAATAAACCAAAACGACCATATAGATCCAAGGATCCCTACACAATAGACGGTGCATCGATCGGAGGTCCGTATCCCAAGCTATGGGTGTTTGAATGAACCTGGTCTGAAAATAGGGGGTCTGGGCACGGTTCGACCCGACCCGATACCCCCTGGGTCGGCCCGAACTGGGTCAAACCAACCCGGGTCTGGGTCCGGCTCAATTGGGCGCGGCCCGGCCCAGATGGCGCAGCCCGACCGCATGTCCAGCCGCGGCTCAGCCGGCGTGGCCGAGCGAAAGCCGCGGAGCGGGGGGTGTGCCCCCCCCCCCTCCATTAATTGATGTCGGCGGCCCCAGCTGGCGCCGCCCTGCCGTCTCGGGATCTCACGCAGCCGCGGGATCCGATAGTCCGCCACCGCGGCAGGATTTCTCTGGCGGCACGCTGGGGCGTCGCCACCTCCAGGCGGCCAAACGGCTCCGGCTGCCGCTTCCGGTCACCGGCGCCGCCATGCCGGCGGGGCGCGCCACCAGTTTCTTTCGTGGACCACCGGACGCGCTCCGGTGGTCCGATTTGCCCGCTAACTGCGCCTACGGCTCTCCCGGGACCTGTTCTTTACTACGAAGGCTTCCAAATGCCGTTGCAGTCTCGTTTCATCATCGCTCGTCAATCCACGCATCAACAACAATCTGCGGAGGGTCGTCGGGCCGTGTTTGTTCGGCCCACGCCCTCCGCGTTAGGCGTTATCAAATAACTAAGATTAAACAGGGTTTTACGAAGAACAAAAAAATCAATTTTATTTAAATAAAATTGAATCAAACCATCACACGATCCCTTAAAGAAAATTTGAATCAAACCATCCCGCAATCTCTTAAATAAAATTGGAGCAAACCATTCTGCAAACAAATATTCCCAACCCGCAATTAAAAAAATATTTGCGGATCAACTTGATAATGAGTTTATCTGCGTTCTTTATTTTTAGAATTAAAGAATCAAGGAATTATTTGTATACTCAAATTTAAAACCCTACCTCGTGTCATTTGTCGTTCGTCGGATTTGACGCGAGGAAGGCGTCAGAGTCAACGTAGTTCATTGCGGCCGCACCACGCTACCGATCCCATCTCGTTTGGCGGTGTCTCGTCGGAGAAGATGGAACCTCGGTATTCTTCGACGAAGAGGCACCATTCTTCACGGGAGGAAGATGTTCTTCATCGAGAATGGTGATTGTTCTTCGTCGGTGGGTTGGTACTCTTTAGAAAACTCAAGAGCTCTCCAAATCCTCCAGACACCAATTGTCAACCCATTAAAATAAGACTTCCTCTTATTTTAATTAATCATGCCAAGCTTTCAAAATTCAAAACTTAAAACACTTAATTAATTAATTAAATAAGTTTAATCTATTAATTAAGTGTGTTGTCATGAGTTTAAGAGAGAGAGGTAAAGGTGAGGGGACTCATAAATGGGAGTGTTGTCAAAATAATAAAAGCAAGGGAAGGTCAAAGGGGGTTAAGGGGAGTTGTGGGGAGGTAAAGAGTTAGGGGTTTGTGTGGGCCCCACCACACTAAACCCTCCCATAAAAATTTAGGTGCGTGTGGACCTCACCTCTAACTTCCCCTTTGTAGGATAAAACCCACCTTCCTTGGTTAAAATTTGTACAGAACAAATTTTACTTATTTTATTCTAAATCCCCAATATTAAACCTCAACCCGCTCAAAACGCAACTACAGCAAAGGTCCTCTTAAGCAATTACCGTCACTGCGAGTTCATCGGTGCCCTCAGATTTCAATTCCGAGCATCGGTTCATTAGATAGAAAAACCCGCTCATTCGTTTACTAAACATACCCGAGCTAAACTTCGGAAATTGATTCTGGCCACACCGGGCCTCAGAATCAGGTGTCGTCTGAAACTGCGCACTCATAAAATTCCAAAGAAATTAAGAAAAAAAATTCCTTGAAATTTCCGAGTCTTTACATTACTCCCACCTCAGGGCTTTACATCCCTGTAAAGCTACATCACAAAATAGGGAAACTAAAGGAGGTACTGAGAACGCATCTGAGCCTCTTGCTCTCATGTTCTCTCCTGGAGGTTCCCTTGCTGCCAATGAAAGCGCACAAGAGGAATCAACCATCCCTATAGGACCTGCTCATGTCAATCCTCAACTTTTACTAGAACCCTGTGGAAGTCACCTCATCATCGACATCCAGCTCTCTGTGGTCAATGATGACGGATAGGTCGTGCACACATCTCCTCATCTGAGATACGTGGATGACGTCATGCACCCGGTGCATCTGAGGTGGAACGTCTAGGAGGTAAGCCACCTTTCCTACTCTGCTGGGGACCTAGAAGGTCCGTTGAACCTCAGAGATTACTTGTCGCCTTGGCCACATCTCCATAGACCCCGTCGATGTGAGACTCATCTGAAGACGTGGTCGTCACCCTTGAACTCAAGTGGTCTTGCCTCCTATCAGCATAGGACTTTTGTCTGCTCCGTGCAGTCTTCATCCGCTCTTGGATGATCTGCACCTTCTCCATTGTAACCTAAACCATCCCTGGTTCTACACGATTTGACTCTATCACGATCCACAAAGGATATCTGAAACCCAGCCAGCTGTTGTCTCGCCACTCCTAACAGTTGAAAGCCCGATCTCGTACTAAGAGCATCTGCTACAACGTTCCCCTCCCCAGGAGTATAAACTATCTCTAAGTCATAGTCCTGGAGGAATTCAATCCATCACCGTTGTCTCAGGTTCATGTCCTTCTGAGAGTAGATACACCTGAGACTATTTGAGATGGAGAGAACCGTAAACTGTTCGCTCAATGAACAATGGGTGATACTATCCAATTGTAAGAACTCATCTCCACCCTTTTTCGTCTATGTTCCACCAAAGAGCTACAGGGATTTCTATTCTTACAAAAAGATAAATCTATTCTCATCTCCTGGATGAACCACATTCTTTTCCTAATATAGTCAGTCCTGATATAAATGATACAATTCATGTCTTGAATGACGTCGTAAGGCCTCGACGCTACTACTAAGAGATCCAGTCGTTACTCTCGCCTCCAAGGGTCGAGTCACACTGTCGGTAGTAGTTTGTGGTCACTAGGTCTCCTCCATTAGGTATCTCGAAAGTGAGAGTCAAGTCAATGGTTTTAAACCGCAACCTCTTAGTAACAACCATATAGAGAGGACAGGAAAGTAAACGCCACAAAGAAATGTGTCTTTTATTACTGAAGCTCAAAGTACAAAGACACATACAACCACAACATCAACAAAAAGGAATCTAGAAGCACCAATAACAAAGGCCTCCATGCCTGGAACTATTCCCGCTCCTGTCCACCTGCTTCTGGAGCTCCACTTCTTTGTCCACCACTCGGCTACTGCTCAAGCTTTCACCACTGCTTCTGTCTTAGTGGCTCCTCAAACACCTACGGATCAACAGTACGGAGAGTTGGACAGTCACGTGTCATGTGACTCTTCTTGCCGCATGAATAGCACTTCCTACTCCTCATATAATTGGATCTGTTTCTACCCTTGGTTCCTTGCACTACCGAACCTAAAACCCGAGGTCGCCCACCTGTTGGCCTATCCTCTTGGACATCTGCATGATCCATCTCCTGCCTACAGATGACTTGGATACTGATGAAGAACCCTGCGGCAAGGGCAGCACCTCCTGATCATGCTCATATTATAGATTCGTTGGTATAAACTCCACCCTGAAGAAGGTCTCGAAGTCTCCCCAGGTAAAGGTCATCCCGTTGCAAAACTAGAACATGTGGCTCCACCACCTCTCAGCTGCTCCAAGGAAGAGTCTAATAGATCAGTACACCATCAAGTCTATGGGTGTCCCAGCTATGTGGAAATCTCATGTTATAAACTCCAGCTAGTGCCCAGCTGTCTAAAAATCCGACTCGCCTTGAAACATCGAAGGCCTCTGACACTAGAACTCGTGCATCGCGCTCAAGTGGCGTGCACTCTCTGCTAGTATCTCAATTGGTAGAGGGCCCTGTACTGATGCCTCGCTGCTCGGTGGGATATCATCGCACTCCCCACTCGGTACCCATGCTGTCTGACTAGTTGAAGACATCCTAAAAGAAATAGAAGTGACACGGTCAAACGATTATACCTGGTGTGCTGACCTGGTTTGAGATAATTTTAAAGAAACTTTTGAAAACACACACGCAATCAGTGTTTTCGTGCACTCAGTTGGAAATTAGTAGTCAGGGTCCTGGTGTATGGATACGTCAGCCGTCCGCACCAACACTGGACTCCCTGAACTGAAAACCACACTTAGTACCCTTAACACTATTGCTTCATAGAAAGGAAACATCAGAGTCCTTAGTTCTGTAGTTGAACCGACTCCTCTGATACTAATTTGTCATGACCCATCCTTGGGGCCCGTGTCGTGACTACCCCAAGCCCGCTTTCCATAGGCCAGGGGCTGGTGACTAGCACCAAAGGCAAGAATCAAGATAACTGGGAAGGCATTGCCTTTATAAAATACAAACACATCCAACCAGAGTACAAGCGGAAGTAATACACTAAGTACAAAAGAAAGTGTTGAAAGATAAATGGGCCAGAAAACAAACCCAACTAAAAAGTACAGCTACAACTGAACGTAAGTACAACAGAAAAGACAAACAGCTGGAAGATGGAAGTAGCTCCTGGGTCGTCCACCATGGATCCTACCTGAAGGGTAGGTACAGATAGCCTCCTCAACGCTCTCGTCCAACATCCTCCTCCGAGTACCATCTGGTCGTGAATTCCACCTCCAGGTACTGACTCGTCATGAGGTCCACCTCTAGGTGCCGTCTCGTCGTGATTTCCACCTCCGAGTTCCGTCCAGTCCTCGTACACTCAGTTTCCGACAGTGCTATCCGTCGTCTACATCCAACACAACGAGGTGCGGGCATAGCCCATGTAGGGTTGAGTATAACGATACTCAGTAGGGACCCCGAGACCCACAAGGTCACACTAAATCCAACAAGGATAACCACAAAGAAGGATCTCAACAGATAACCCTTACTTAGGTATAAGCCCATACTTATACCTAAGTTATCAAGTAACCCATCTCAATCATGAGGAAACACAAAGCTTATGAAATCAACGGATAACCACCACTTAGGTATGTGCCCATACATATACCCAAGTCATCAAGTAACTCATCTCAATCATGAGGTAAACAAAAAGGTCATTAACTCAGCTAAAACCATGATTTTCATTAAAGATACTGAAACCACAACTGCTGGAGAACTCCTCCTCTGTCGAGTACAGTAGCCCTGTCATGACTCCGAGGCTCTACTCACTAACCTTAGACTACTGATGTACTCCTCCTGTCGAGTACCACGGGTCCGCACCCAAACACAGTAGTGCTCCCCACCAGGGGGCCGCCGCCCAAACACAGTAGCGGTTCTTCTAATAGCCTATAGAGGTACTCCTCCTGTCGAGTACCGCGGGTCTGCTGCCAACTACCAGGAGCTCCGTTGGCCGTGGGTCTACCGCGAAATACAGGGCACTCTATCCACTGGGCTATTCGACTCACTCCAAGTCGAATCAGTCAAGCAGTCTTCAAGTCCACATCTACTAGGTCTCCACACTCCGCACACTCGTCTCCGGGAGGATCCTCTCCACGAGCTACTAGTCGATACTCCAATTATCACAAAGTCCCACAAAGAAATATCACAAGGGACCACCTCATCACAGGGGTCTCAACGCAATAGACGGCGTGTCAATCGGACACCAGGTCTGTGAGTTATTATCTTTTTCATCCCAGGGGCACGGTCGGTTTCGTGTACGAACCAACCCGACCGTATCTCAACTGTACCCTAAACTCTGATAGATTATACTCAAAGGGACTGTTTCTCAATTAGATTACCAATGTCGTTGACAGTTCGTCAAACGGACGTCCGGTCTGAAAGTTATTTGCTTTTCCGTTGTAGGGGCCTGGTTGGTTTCTAAGCTAAAACCAACCCAACCATACTCCAACAGCATCCAAAACTCAGGTGAAGTATGAAAAAAGATCTGTCTCATCAAGAGGAATCCAACAAAGTCAACGGAACGTCAATCGAACCTCCGGAGTTCAGGTTATAAGCGTTTCTATTCCGAGGGCCCGGTTGGTTTTGGGTTCGAACCAACCTGGCCATAACCAATATTTGCCAAAAGCTTGAGTGTAATATACCAAAACGACCATCTCGATCCAAGGATCTCTACGCAACTGACAGTGTGTAGATCGGAGGTCTGTAGCCCAAGATATGGGAGTTTTAATGAACCTGGTTCGAAAATAGGGGGTCTGGGCCTGGTCTGACCCGGCCCGATACCCCCTGGGTTGGCCCGAACCGGGTCGAACCGACCTGGGTCTAGGTCCATCCCAATTCGGCGTGGCCCGGCCCGGATGGCACGGTCCGGCCCGGCCGGCGCGGTCGAGCGGAAGCTGCAGAGTGGGGGGCGCGACCCCCCCGCCGTTAATTGATGCAGGTGGGGCCAGCTGGCGCCGCCTTGCCGTCCCGGGATCCCGCGCGGCCGCGGGATCCAACGGTCCGCCACCGCGGCTATTTATGTGGAAGTATTTCTCTGGCAGCACGCTAGGGCACCGCCGCCTCCAGGTGGGCGTACGGCTCTGGCCGCCGCCTCCGGTCGCCAGCGCCGCCGCGCCGATAGTTCCTTCCGCGGACCACCAGACGCGCTCTGGTGGTCTGATTTGCCCACCGACTGCGCCTACGGCTATCTCGGGACCTGTTCTTCACTGCAACATCTTCCAAACTCCGTTGCGGTCCTGTTTCATTGTCGCCCGTCAATCCACGCATCAACAACAATCTATGGAGGGTCGTCGGGCCGTGTTTGTTCGGTCCGCGCCCTCCGCTTTAGGAAATATCAAATAACCAAGATTAAACAGGGTTTTACAAAGAACGAAAAATCAATTTTATTTGAATAAAATTGAAGAAAACCATCCCACGATCCCTTAAAGAAAATTTTAAGCAAACCATCCTGCAATCTCTTAAATAAAATTGGAGCAAACCATTCCGCAAACAAATATTCCCAACCCGCGATTAAAAAAATATTCGCGGATCAACTTGATAATGAGTTGATCCGTGTTCTTTATTTTTAGAAGGAAAGAATCAAGGAATTATTTGTATACTCAAATTTAAACCCCTACCTCGTGTCATTTTTCATTTGTCGAATTTGACACGAGGAAGACGTCGGAGTCAACGTAGTTCATTGTTCCCGCACCACACTACTGAACCCTGCTCGTTTGTTGGTGTCTCATCAGAGAATATGGAACCTCGGTATTCTTCGATGAAGAGGCACCGTTCTTTACGGGAGGAAGATGTTCTTCGTCGAGAAGGGTGATCGTTCTTCGTAGGTGGTTTGGTACTCTTTAGAAAACTCAATAGCTCTCCAAATCCTCCACACACCAATTGCCAACCCATTAAAATAAGACTTCCTCTTATTTTAATTAATCATGCCAAGATTTCAAAATTCAAAACTTAAAACACTTAATTAATTAATTAAATAAGTTTAATCTTTTAATTAGGTGTGTTGGCATGAGTTAAATAGAGAGAGAAAAAGGTGAGGGGTCTCATAAATGGGAGTGTTTTCAAAATAATAAAAGAAAGGGAAGATCAATGGGGGTTAAGGGGAGTTATGGGGAGGTGAAGAGTTAGGGGTTCGTGTGAGCCCCACCACACTAAACCC
Organism: Viscum album; assembly: GCA_963277665.1. Taxonomy (NCBI): domain Eukaryota; kingdom Viridiplantae; phylum Streptophyta; class Magnoliopsida; order Santalales; family Viscaceae; genus Viscum; species Viscum album. Next base: position 607,432,266 of record OY728133.1, on the reverse strand, counting down.
TCCCATGGGAAGTTAGGTGGGTGTGAGACCCACCTCTAACTTCCCCTTTGGAGGATAAAAACCACCCTCCTTAGTTAAAATTTGTACACAACAAATTTTACTTATTTTATTCTAACTCCCCAATATTAAACATCAACCCGGTCAAAACGCAACTACAGCAAAGGTCCCCTTAAACAATTACCGGTGTTGCGAGTTTATTGGTGCCCTCAGATTTCAATTCCGAGCACCGGTTCATGAGATAGAAAAAACCGCTCGTTCTTTTACTGAACGTACCCAAGCTAAACTTCAGAAATTGATTCTGGGCACACCGGGCCTCAGAATCAGGTGTCGTCTGAAATTGTGTACTCGTAAAATTCCAAAGAAATTAAGAAAAAAAACCCTTAAAATTTCTGGGTCTTTACATGGATATATTGGATAGCTATATAACAATATGTTTGTGATTAGAATAATGCTTAAAATGGTATGTCCTGATATCCCACTGTTGACACTTCTATCATCCATTTTTATAAAGAATCTATCAAGTTTTCTTACCTGAACTCAATTCCATTTAAACTTTATCTATGTAAATTCAACACCAGAAATTGGGACTTCAGTGAGAATTCATTAATCAATGAAGAATTAGAATTCACTTGTTTATATCCTATTAAATCCAGGGCAAGTCTTTTCCTTAGGTTCGATAATAGTGTTGAAGTTACCCATCACCACCCATTTCTAAACAACCTTCTCAGATATTTCCATAAGATCCATCCAGATATCCCTCTTTTTAATGTAAGAATTATAATTATACACAAAATATACATGTATAATCTCTCTAGATATACTAAAAGAGATAGTGATACTCTAATTTTCTGGTTACATGTGAAATTTTGGATACTTTCATGCCTAAGCACCCAAATATGGTCTATTCCACCATTATACAAGTTATGGGAGAGAAAATAGTATCTCATGGAGTACCACATGAATTCTTTCCATTTCTCAAAAGGCTTCTTGGTTTCTGCAATCCCAATGAGTAGTGGTTTATTGGACATAATGAAGTGCCTAAGGGTTTTTTCCGTCAGGGGATTCCCTAACCCTTGGCAGTTCCCGTAGAAAATATTTATTTCTTGGGGTCCCTATCCCTAGTCATAGGCCCTTCATTCTAAGCCATATTTACTTGTCTTTTTTCTTTTTTCCCCTTTCTTTTATTATTTTCATCTTGGGGATGTGCCTTTGTTTTAAGAGTCTTTATGATTCCATATTCCCTAAAGTTTCTTTGATCACATTCAGGGGATTGCTAAACTTCAATGTCATCATCCCAAAATGTTCCCCCTAGGAGTGTGAACATGTTCTTGGATAGAAAAATTTCATGTGTTTTTTCTATGGGAGTACGTCTTATGGAATATTTTTCATTAGTAACCTCTGATAATGTTTGAGCCATGCTGTTCAGAGAATGATTCTGCTCTACTTGGGTGTCATCATGCCCTTCATCAAATATTATCATCACTTCCTTCTCATCCCCAGTAGTAGCATCTGCATTTCTAGTCACTACTAAGAGGGGGAAATCAGCTCATCCTTGTTATTCAATTCCAGGTAGATCCCTTATTGTCTCATTTGAAATCAGATTCATAGCTAATTGATCAGTAATCAGTGTTACACGCTCCAAATTTTTTGGTGTCTAGATTGATGGGACCTACATCCCTTGCATGGAATTTTAATTCCTATCAATCTCATGAACAACAGGTAGAGTTTGGGTCTCTTACAAGGGACTATTATCATGCTGGCACTCTGTGCTGGTAGGTCCACCTTGCTTGGTGATTGGTGCACTTGCACTTCTGGGATATCTTCATGATGGACATCTATAAGGGGGTTGATCTATCCATCTGGCTCCTGTTTATCATTTCCAAGGTTAGTGGCCACAACATCCACCCTATATGGACTAGAAAATTGTGATCCAACCTGTTAAAGGGGTGGATTTTCATCTTTTCACTTCCTACTACGGAAACTAGAAGTATCATGCCCCTTTATTTTACAAAAGGAACATTCCTTGTCTTTGTTTCACTTAGGAGATAGATGGAAAAAAACATACAATTAATACATAATTTTGGATTCTTTTTATACTGGATCATGAGATTGATTCTTTCATCTCTTGTGGTCATAAATACTTCCTCCACAAGAGTTCATGACATGTCAACTTCACCCATTATATGTTAATAGTTCCCATATCCTGGATTATCCATTTGTCAATCCATCCTAATTGGGGTTCCCATAGTAGAGGCAATATCCCAAAGAATGTGTGGGTTCCAGTATAACCAATTCAACTTGAAAATGAAAATCAAAATTTATGTATGAGTGTTCCTTACCATATCTGGATTGAAATTGAGATCACATTCCAAAATTCTTAAGAATCCAGGCCACGAGGATAGAGATCCATTACTTCAGTCCCTTCACTTGTGATCATCAATTGCGAAAATGACATGGTAGTAACTACACCCCATTGTGTTCATCTTCCAATCTCCAAATCCCTAGATTTCAGAGATCCTACATATGAGATCATTGAATTTACAAAGCCACTCCCCTTTATGAACAAGGACTCGGGAAATAATAGAGTACCTACACAGACTTACCCTTTCCTAGACTACCACTTGACTAGAAGATGCATGTGTTATCCTACCCTTCTGAATGACTCTCCCAGAAGGAGGAATATCAAAGTCAAAAAATAAAGGATTTCTTTCTGATTTAACCACATCTATGAAGTTCTTCCTCAATGCAGAAACCTTATATATTGCCTAATCCATCGTACCTAGCCTCTTTGATGCATAATGAAATAGTTATGCATGCCCAACATGATCCACCAAATATGTGTTCTTCATAAAATCAAATTGAAAAGGTTATTTTCCTTAAGAATTTTTTAATGAAATTTTTATGGTATTTTTATTCATCAATGACATCAACCCTTTATTATACTTATAATACACTATGGATATAATTTATTGATACTAAATTTATTATTTATCTATATTTTTTAAAATCAGTTTTATCAAGGAAAGTATTGACATTCTATTTCTTGATTAATTTTGGTAATCATTAAGTTTCCCTTGAAATATTTACTTTCTTTTCATCATTGTAAATTATATTCCCCATAAATATCTATATTATTTATCATGGATATACTTATTACTTAAACTATATATCATTTATATATATATATGATATTTTACTTTTAAAGTTATATGATTGACTAGGTAAAAAAATTTAATTTGTATTCCTTACTCGATATGGAAATTTTTTGATAAGGAATATTGTTCATGAATTAAATAAATTATTTAATGTTTGATTAATTATTTGGAAATGTACTAACAAGTGGTGCCTGGTGGTATATAGACCCACAATGAATCAGTATTCTCATGAGATGAATCAATTGGATATCCTTATTTAAATGAGTTTTTTTATTATATACCTACCCATGGTATTAAACTATCTTATGAAAGGTCTTGATAGTATAGGTATCATGATTCCTAAGATAATAAAATCCAATAATTAATCATTTCCTTGATTGAGAATTCAGTTGTTATTATTATCTATAATCTTGTTTCATTGATATTATTTATGGATTCATTTCATTCTTAGTTTATTTATTAAATAGCATGTGTATTCAGTTATTTACATCCTCATATTGATTAAGACTTATCTATAATTGATAGTCGAGTTATTTAAATGGCATTTGTGTTCACTTATTTACCTTTCCATGTTGATTATACATATTAATTAAAGATATCTTCTATTTTACTTAACCCTTACTGAGCATTTAAGCTCACCCTTATATTTTTTCCTTTACCATGAATTCAGGGAGTTTACTAAGAATGATATGAAAGGATACACTAGAGGGAATAATGATATTATCAAAAAAGATTGTGTTGTAACTTTTTTTTTCAAATGTAATATGGGAATCGTGTATGTTTATACTTTAACAAGACTAGTAAACTATTCATTACTTTAGGATGTTATTCCTTATATATTATGTCCATTAAATAAAGTAGATATAGGCTCCAAGTTACTGGAGTAAGGGTTTTTAAAGTTGGTATTAGAGAAATTTTAGTAGAAACCTTGGGAACTAGATTTAGGAAAACATAGATTAGGGAACATAGCACTATGATAGACTTTTAGGATAAGTATATAAGAACATCCTAAAGTTTTGGTAAGGTAGAGATTATGTGGTTTTCACTAGAAATGCATCTCTGTCTGGATACTAAAATTGGATGTGGTTCTATTATAGATGTACCTAGGGGTAATAACTCTGAAAAAGGAACATCAATATTGACTTTAGTGTTACCTAGTATATGAAAATGGTCCGTACTGCGCACCTTTTTTGACACTCCTAGGGGATATGCTTTGAATAATTTATATTTTTTTAACAACCACTATAAAGGATTTGAATATATAATAATGGTAAAATGTTTTATATGTGTAAAATAAGGTCATAAAGTAATGAATTTTTTAGGAAAAATAAAGAGTATGATGGAAGGAAATAAATTTCATTATAGGGATCCATTTATAGTTTATTGTCTTAAATGTGGGGAACTAGGGAATTATTTGGGTCAATTACCTCTTCTAAAGTTCAACCCTTAGACCAAGTTATATTGAAATAAAATGGATGAAGTATTTATATATTAGGATTCAAGAATTAAATTGTATATATATTTTTACCAATGGTATTTTTGTTAAAATAATCATGAAACATCTACGAATTATGTTAAATTTTAGAAGCATATATGTTATTATTAACTTAAGATTTATGGATACTATCATGGGTTTATGAGTTTAATATTGATCATAAGTTCAAAGTCTTAAACACCCCTTTTTAGCTTTTATGTGATGGAATCCTACCAAGATTAAGGGTATTTTGGGAGACAATTATGGAAATACAACCCATTGGTTTAGTATATGTTTTATAAAAAACGTTATTTAAGGAATAATTCCCTTACTTGTTAAGGTAATAAGTTTAAATGTATTGGTAACCTTTAGGGTATATCTTATCTTTTATGTTGAGGTAATTACGATTTATTATACTTTGATGGTGTTATAGAAATTATATTAATATGGTTTCAGAAAAAGAAAAACAAGCATGTCGAGTGGCAACCCGTCATATCTAGCAAGGTCATGAGGCTTGAACCCATAACCAAAGGTTGATAAGGGTGTTGTGTCTACCACTTACCTATATAATTTTCTAGTTAATATATCATTTTTTTTACTTAAACGATTTGATAGATAAATATTAATGCTGAACTAGTGGTGTTACTATTGTGGTTTAGATATTAATTTATTATATTGGATAACTTTTACTAACTATATCAATTTTGGAAAATATTTACAAATAGAAGAAAGTAATTTTCACTCTTTTATGAATTTTATGATCCGTTAAAAGTAAATTTTAGTGCTTTAGGCATAAAAATTTTCATTTTTGGATATTAATTTCTTGGAGTAATAGATGGAGTGAAAATTTATCTAAGAACAACCAAAGGATAAAATTATTCTTATGAAATATAAATAGATCGAGTAATAATATATCCTTATATTCTTATATAGTAAAATAATTCCTCAAATTTAGGAAAAGGATATTGAAACAAAAAATTTATCATATTACCTTCATATATAATGAATCAATGGTATTTTGAATCATCAAAAATTTATGGTTTTTTGGTTTTTTTACTTTCTCTTGATCATTCAAATTCTTGTGATCAATGAACACTATCACCCTCTATCATTATTTGGGAATTATACTTTTATTACATGTTAATATCTTCACTTCCCACCTACGTTCTCCTACTTGAAAACCTAGTTATTTATTATTCCAGATGACTTTTTATATTTCTATTTTCCTATTTTAATATTAAGTTTTATTAACCCTTTTTCATGTGGTTTTTTCAAAAATTAATTTTCAAATATAAATCCCTTTACCTCTAGGTGTAAGTTAAAATTGTGAGGATGTAATTTATTGAAGGTGGGGAGAATGTAACACCCTGATAATTTAAAAGAACAAAATTGAGTTCAATAGAATTTATGATATGAAGCACTGATATTAGATGAGAATGTAACACCTAGTGACTTTATGATATGTTTCTTTTAAAATAAATTTTATCTCTTTGATATCTTGTCGAACATGCAACTCAAAGTCTGAATGAACTATAATATAGTATACCATTATAACTTAGCTATTAAATTAGAGGGTATGAATAGTAATAATTAAATTATGAAATTCATATAGTTTATACATGTATAAAAAAATTACTTGGTTATCTATTGATTATAAATAAAATAATAATCATTTTAAATAAAAATAAGTGTTTTCTAAAAAAATTGTATTTTTCTAAAAGGCAATTTTGACACACTTTGCGCATATATTTTAAAATTACTCTTTAACTATTTTATAAAATTGATTAGAAAAAATAAACTTCATTTTTATATCTATATTTCAAAATTATATTTGGGTGAAATTTTGGGATTTTTCTAAAAATATAAACTTTTTTGATGAATAGTGAAAAATGATGATTTTTATTGAAAACTGCATTTTTATTTAAATAATTTACAAGGTATAATTATATTTTAAATTATTTTTAAAATAAAATTAGTTAAATTATATTAATATTTAACTAAACTAGGTCATTTTAATTAATTTTATATTTAATTATGATATAAAATCTTTTTAAAGTTTTAAAAGTTTTTCTTTGGAAAAATCATTTTTTCGACGCATATGTGGGTTTAATTTTAAATTGCATTCTTCCAATTATGTGAATTGAATTTAGAAAAAATGGATTATATATTTTAAATAATAATAATTTATATTATCTAATAATGTTAAATTAATTTTTGACCATAATGAATATTGAAAACAGTAAAAATTAATTATCGCAATTAAGGTGAAAACGGGTTTATCGGGTGTTAAACTAAGAATATACAAATTAAAAAAGACATAAACCTTTTCCAAAAACTATTTTATGGTACTATTTGGACCTTATAACCTATAATTTTTAGTAATATACCATTTTTTATCCTTTTTTCATGATACAAACATGTGTATCACTTTATCTTTTAAAAAATTCCATGTGTGTCATCTCCCCCCACTTATAAAAGGCCACCCTCTCTCCTCCCCTATTCACACTTAAAAACCCATTTGGTTCAGCCAATTCCTACCCAAATATCTTCCTTAATTACCTACCCACATCCTATAGTCCTTATTTTTATTATGAATCCCTCCTAATAAGGCTTTAGGTATAAACCTAAAGAGGCTCTCTAAAGAAGAGGTAAAATTATTAAACGTGTATATTTATTTTATTTCTTATTTCACCTCCTTAAAATCATATTAAAATATAATAATATAATAAAACTATTATCAATTAAATACTTAGATTTTATTATGTTAATTTCATAACCAAGATCTAATTCCACTTCCATCAAATGGGAAACAAAACTATTGATCATGTGTATGGCGGACTACCACCTCACGAACTTATGTAATTCATTTTATGTCACCAACTTTTAATGATGAATTTAATGATGGATTTAAATTATTTATATTATATTTATTAAATTATTATAAATTTTAAATAATTATATCACATATAACTTCTTACTTTCTATTCCATGGAGGATATGATAATGTTGCGCGTGTGTACGGCGGACTACCGCCTCATGAAGCGATGTGATTCATTTTTCACTTAAGATTTACATGGAAGGTAATAAGGTTAAAATTAATGAAATTTATGTGATATTTATGACCAAAAAATAATTCTTAAAGTATAATATCACATTTAAATTCTTACCTTCCAATCCGTTGGAAAACAATAATGCCAATTGTGTGTACGTGTGGACTACCACCTCCACGTAGCGATGTGAGTTGTTTTTAATTTTATTTTTACATGGATGGTAATATGGATGGAATTTATTAATAAAAATGGTATATATAAAATGATAATTATTAATTAATAGTTAAATAAAATTTATTTTCCTTTTGTTCTATCAATCAAGAAAAAATGGAAACAGCATTCATACGTGTGTACGGCTTACTGTCACCACGAATGGTGTAATCTATTTTCTATCTATAACTTTTATATATTACTATAATTACATATATAATGAATATATATAATATTTAAATCATTTATAAAATTATGTGTATGATTTAACTATTATCAATGTAAAATTACTGAAATTTTCGAACCAAAACATACATGAAAAACGAATCAATTATCACCTGAAACAGTGATTTTAACAAATAAATGTTAATAAACAGGTGATAAAATACTCTAAATAAATAATATGTGATATTAAATATATGATTATTGTTATATAATTGATTTATAATAAACCTATATTTATTATATAGTATTTTTGAACAAATATAAATGAAATTGGACCTCAGGTAAGAGTTCTTGTATCACTTTTACTTCCCTGAGACATATGCCACATTCACCACTCATTCCATTATGTGGTGTATATACTTCCCCTTTTTATATGTTATATCATGAATATATTTATATTCATGGTATTTAATGTTTCATTTTATTTTATTCCTTCCACGGGTCTTATGATTCAAATATTACCAAAGGGGTGAGAGATTTATGTTTTAATCACATTTTAATCAGGATTGTTTATATTTGAATTTACATTGAAGGAAATTATTTGATCATTATCTAAAAAACTCCTTTAATTATATTATACTCTATTTATTCATTAATTTTCAAGTAATAATACCATATTCCTACCTTTTCTATTTAAAATTATTGATAAAATGTTTTTAAAAAAATCTGACTTCATTTCTTTATTCAGTCAAAACTCCTTTTTCTTCCAAACCCATGTTTTATAAAAATGTTTTCAGAAATGTTTTTAACATTCTCAAAATGGTTTATTAAAGAAACTTTTACCCATGTTTTAATTTTTAAAAAAAAATCAAGGAATATTCATGTTATTTTCCAAACAAGACACATTTTTTACCAGAATTGTGAAAGGAATATTTGTTTTAACGTGTATAGTTTGTATAGAGTTTCTTATCATCATGAACCATTAATATTTTAAATCTCCATTTATAAGTTTCAAAGGTTATTTTCAAATAAAATTACTTTCAAGTATTTTTTGAACTTTTAGTTTTAAAAAATAATCAAAGTGAAAAGGTTATTTTCCTTAAGAATGTTTTTAATGACATTTTTATTGAATTTCTATTCATCAATTACATCAACCCTTTATTGTGATTATGATATAATTGGGATATGTTGTATTGATAATATCCTTATTATTTCTCTAGATGTTTTATAATAATTTTTACCAAGGAAAGTATTAACATTCTGTTTCTTTATTAATTTTTATAATCATTAACTTTCCCTATAAATGTTTACTTTTTTATCATCATTGGACATTACATTTCCCCAAAATATATATATTATTTACCATGGATATAATTATTACTTAAATTGTATATCATTTATACATATAGTATTTTACTTTTAAAGTTATATGATTGACTAGAGAAATTATTGTTAATCTATATTCCTTACTAGATACGAAAATTTATTAATAAGGCATATTGTTCATGAATTAAATCAATTATTTGATATATGAGGAATGATTTGTACATGTAGTGATGGGTGGGGACCAATTATAGATAACTCCTTAATTCATTAGTAGTCTCATCAGATGAATTAGTTGGATAGCCTTATTTAAATGGGTTTTTTTGGTGTATACCTACCCATAGTATTAAATTTTTTTATGAAAGGTATTGATATTAGAGGTATCATGGTTCTGGAGATCATGGTATCCAATAACTAAAAAATTTATTCATTGAGAATTCAGTTATTATTATTATCCATGAGGTTTTCACATTGATATTTTCTATGGATTTGTTTCATTCTAAGTTTATTAATCAAATGGAATGTGTATTCATTTATTTACATTTCCATATTTATTCATCTTTATCTATTCATGATAGTCAAGTTATTTAAATGGAATGTATGTTTAGTTATTTATCTTATCATGTTTATTATGATTATTGATTCAATATATTTTATTCTATACTTAACCCTTACTGATCATTTGAAGTCACCCTTATTTTTTTCCTTTTCCAAGAATCTATTAAGTGTAATAAGAATGATATGCAAGGATATACTAAAGGCAATGATGATATTCTCAAAAAAAATGTTGTAATTTTTCTTTTGAAATTTAATATGGGAATCATATATGTATTTAGTTTACCATGACTATTAAACTATTTGGTCTTTCAGGGTGTGATTCATTGTATATTATATCAATTTAATAAATTATACATCAGCTCTAGCTTACTAGATTTGGGGTCATTACAAGTAGGGTACCAGGAATATGAAGGACATCAACCTCATGTCCACCTCTAACCACTCATGACCCCCACCAAAAATCACATCGCATCACAACTTCATCACATCACATCTCAACTGAAAACACCTAGGCCATCATTGTACATATCACCCAAATACACATGGGCTATCACTACTAAAGGAAGAGCGGGGAAGAGGGGGTAGCAATCCATCTATATCACCACCATCCTAGATGTTGGGTAAAACATCTAGAACTCAGAACCTCTGAGAATTGGTAAGGTTATCCAACTCGAGTGGGTTCATATAGAAATAGCATAAACATACATGATATATAGAGAGTATACCATACCCAACCAATGGGTTCATAACAAATAAAATAGTGCACACCACATCACCACCACCTTACCACACATCAATTGTCACTATTATTACCACCACTATATGCAACACACCACACCACCACCACTCATGGACACACATATTCCCACTTTCAATTAAAGGTTTTACCACTTTTATTCATTTATCTATTCCATTCCACATTACACATATCGTTATTTCATTCAATTCATTTAATCCATTTATATATATTCATTTATAGCCAATATTTCTTACTTAAAAACCTATTTTGTTTCATTTATCATCATAATTTATTCTATGGATAACCAGGAAACTGACATAACCACGCCACACAACAACTGGTCCAACTCACACAACTGACGCCTCAACACTATAAATCCTCCATATTTTCCATGCCATGTCACCCCAGACATCTCACCACATCAACCATCCATACATCCAATGGACCGAAGGCCTTCAAATTTTTATTATTAAATGGTAAATCCCCCTTTTAAGAGATGAAGGGGGTAGAAACTCTAAAATACATCATTGACATAGGACACATCACTACAACACACTATTTCCACCATTCACTATAACCTTTATGCACCAAATCTCACCAATTACCACATCGCATCCATTCCAATCAACCACCATATTACAGCCCCACACAACTAGAAAAATTACCTATTTCCAAGCATCTATTGCCACAGTTTTTTAAAACCATTAAAATAGGTTATCTTATGCCACAGTTTATCTGAAACTATAGCAATACATCCCGATTTATATCCCTTATTCACAATCAGGCCCTACAACCCTATCCCCTCTTCATAATCAAGACTAACTCTATAGATTCTTTCTACCGGTGTTTCCATTCTTCAAGATCAAGCCACAACCTCCGCATATCTACTCCCGGTGATCCTCCTCCACTAACACATCTCTGATGCAGCTAGACCATCAAACCCACTAATGTGGCTCCAAAACAACCTACCCGCCTCCCTTCCGACTCATCTCAGATTTGGTCTCCCCACCTCCCCAAGATCTTCCTCCTTTGACATGGATTGACACAGCTCCAACGCAGCCACCCCACCCCCTCTATGTTCCCATAACATACACCTCTAATCGAAGTGATGCTCATTACATTCAACTTTCATCTTCCGTATAAATCTATAGCCCCTTCTTTGTGATATATTATCTTCAAATCACTATATACCTGATTTTATTTTGGTTATTAATTCCATTATTCTTACACATTTGATCATATATTTCAATCTTGGTTCTCTTCCATTATTGAAACCCTATTTTTATCAGCCTTTTTCAATTTAGATTATAATTTCTATGGTTCTTCCTCTTTTGTAACCCTAATTTTGTAACCCTAGTTTTATTATGCTTATAAATTTTAAAGTTCTTACCTATGTGTGTTGTAAGGTCTTTAGTTGGTAGCATTAATAAATCTAAATAAGGCATCATTGTTAAGTTAATGTTAGTGATAACCCTTGATCGCTTCTTATTTTCATTATCCAGTGCATGATGTAATTATTCAAATCTATTTGATAATATTTGATTTCATTTTCTATTTTCATTTTTCAATAATGAAATTAAAAATATTTTGTAGAATTATAGCAAGGAAATAAAATTTGATTCTATCACTCCAAAGTTAAAAACTGAGAATCTCAAGCACAAAAATATTATACACAAATGGGATAATGATTTGGTTATAAATAAGGGATATACTCCTTTACATATTTCTTTAACATGGTTACATCACCAATGGTCCTATGTGTGTCCTCTAGAGGATGCCTCCAAGATTTAAAACTTGAATTATAATATTAGAACATTGTATATAAAGTTAAACCAATAGGACTTTTATAAGCTCAAACCCATTTTTTCTAATATATGGGGTAGTTGATATAAATAAGGTTCTTCCCTCTGCATTGGTTCTTCCATATACATTTCTTCTTCATGATAGTGTTTATATCGAGTCACCCCATTCCCTAAATTTCAATTTTTTTAGCACGATGCATTTATTTTTTTAGGAATTCTTTTTTAAATTTCATTGAAATAAATAGATATATCCTTGAAAATTTTACATTTTTATGGAAATTAACTTATTAAATATTTTTGTGCCTTAAAAAATTATCCATCCATTGGAAATTTGGAAAATTTTATGTATTTAGTCATATTACATAACAAATTAAGATTAAAATGTCAATTTTTCATGAAGTTGTAAGTTTTAAAAAAAATTGGTATTTGTCTTTATTTTATTATTATTTGTGTTCTTAATTTATTTGTTATCTCATTATTTATAAATGATTTCTTAAACCATGTTTCTTGAGTACTTATATTTTTTTGGTACAATTATGTTTAAGTTTTTTAATACCCCATTTAAATATATTTCAATTTACTATTCATATGGAAGATAATGTTTTGATATATTTTATTTTATATAATATTGAATATCAAATAAATAATTTTAATTGGGGTTTATAAGTGTAAATTAAAGTTGGGGTGGTTTAGGGGAATTTAACCTCTTTAAAAATGGGTATTTTATTATGGTGTTAATATATAGTAGCTAGTAATCTCATGCTTCAAAATTAAAAATGTGACTATCCATTTTGTACAAGAGATCTAATGATTATATAGGTTTACACATCATCATTTTTTTATATTCTTGAAAAATATTTAATCTTTTCTTTTACATTTTTGTTTCAACAGTATATTCTCTTTAAACCATTTCATGGTTGTTTTGTAATGTATATTTTTTATTGATTGAGTGATTTACAATTTCCATTTTTAATGGTTTTTTATTTTTTTTATATTGATTTATGTAGTTTCATAATTATATTTTACATTATTTCTTGATTCTATTTTATTGTCCCTCTACATGACTATTTTATCAATCCTACACATCTACTTGCTTCTATAATAGGACATTTCTCAACCATTTTTCTATATAATCCAAGGAATCCATGTGTACCACTTGGGATATTCACCATAAAAATGCATATATTGTAATACATACACTATAATCTGTATATGTATACTGTGAAATATGCCCATGTATAATCTAATATGTATACATATAATGTATACAAGTTCCATAAAATTTGAAAAATCTATAAATATATACTGTAAAATTTTATATATGGTGATCACTTATATATTCATTCATTTTTTTAACATGTTATATACATATATTGTAATACATATTATTGAGTATGAAAAATCTTAAAAATACATTAACATTTTATATAATGATGTATTTAATGTATATTAATCAGTAAATAGACTGAATATGCTTGAAAAATGAAATATTTCATCCAAATTTGAATTTAGTATCACACATAAAAAACATAATTTAAATTCAATATTAATTCAATTACATTTTATGGATATATATGTAGTTACCTCAAATTTATGGTGTTGTATATATTAAGTTTAAATAAATATGGATTCAATTTCAAAACATAGATATATTTTATCCAAATAAATAGTTTATTCTATATCAATAAATGAATATATTCATGCACCTTCATTCTAAGAATACATATTCAATTTAACAATATGAATGCATGCACTCTAATTTTCTTAATATAAATTCTTTTTCTGTATGAATACTATGTCATTTACTTATGTAAGATTCAATTTACTTATGTATAAACATTTATGTACCAAAATTCCAATTTTTATTTAGTATAAAATTTCATTTACTTTGTATACATGTACTTAAAAATGCATCCACTCTCGTATTCTAAATATGAATTCAATATGTTGAATTGTATCTCTATAAAATATACAATATGAAAGTACTTTGAAAAAATATAATCATGTACTAAAAATACAATTCATTTTAAAAAATATCCATATTATTAGCATAAAATATATATATGATTCTATATAAAACAGTCACATCTATACATTATAGATTATGGAATATATGAGTATTGTATACTATAAACTCATGTTTAATCTATTTCTCTGATATTTTATTTTTTATGGTATAAAAAATTATTTCAAGGCTTTGATGATGAAGAATCATTGAAAATTTATAATTATTATTCCTTTTATTTCCTTTAAAGTGTAATAAAAATGTCTTTTATCTATTTATTTTCATTTACATCTTCTATAGAAAATGTATTATTTATGTTTTTTTCATTTCAGGTAATCAAGACATTAAGGATAACAAATAATATGGACTTCATTTCTATTTACTTCACTTGGAATGAAGAAAATGTTCATCAAGTGTAAAAATTTTATTCTGGTGTTTTTCACCCATTTTAAAAAAAATTATTTTAATTTACTAAAAAAATAAATAATTTTGTTTTCTGAAAGTCTAACAATGCTTCATAATTTATTTTGTTTTGATATATTAGTTACACACACACATTTATTATTCATACATAATTTTTGGTTAATTAACACTAAATACATGAATATATTTTATTCATATGTATTTTTATAAAAAAACAAAATCCATAGATATATTTTTATAGAAATATGTACATTTTTTTCTTTAATTGATATATATACTACTTATATAAAATTTTATTTTATAAATTTTTTACAAATTAATTGACATCTGCATATGATTTTAAGAGTATGAAAAAAATAGTTATTATGAAATATTATTGTCCAGAGTATATTTAACAAAATTTCATTATATGCCAATTATATTAACTAACCTCACTACATGGAAAGTTAATTTATTGATATTTTATTATATAATAGATAAACATTTAAATGCTTTCCATTTAATTATATAATAGATAAACATTTATATTCAATTATATAATACAAAATATACTTACATTTTTTTCTCCCATATATGATTTCCATTAATATCTATTTATGATTTAATAAAAAATCAAATTTCAAAAATTTGATTCTTTTATGAAAATAATTATAGAAGTTCAGACTCGTGCAATTTCACGAGTGAAGTACTAGTTATTGTTTAAGATGGATAAGAATATCAAGCCTGCTTTAGTGAATTAACCTTAATATGGAATGATTTATAGGCATTCTTAGGCTATCTTTAATGGATTATACAGAGCTAGGAATAGTGTTTTAAGATCATAAAGTGGTGAATAAACTTATAGAAAGCATATAGAGTTCTTGGGGTGTTTGACATATGCTTGAGCTTACCAAAGTGTAAGATTGGTATTATTTAAATGGTTTTTTAAATTCTAGTAAAAGTGTTTAAGAGGAATGTGGTATTGATTTTAATTGAAATAGCATGCCAATGTATGTTAAAACATAATGTGTGATGATGTTCCTCAATTGGGTTTGTTAAATACATGGGATATTGACTTTAGCATTCATAATCTATATTACAAATACTTTTTAGTTTTTTTAATTCATAATATGTTATATATTCACATTGATGAATATAATAATTGTATTGTGCTCTTTTTCAAATCATTAAAAATATATCACACATGAATTTCAATTTCCAAGACACTTCCATGGAAGAGATATTCCATAGATGATTAACAAGGCTACACAAGAAGTTTACTACTCATATAAGATTTTGACTATAGTTTAATGTTATACTTTAAATATATGTGAAATTAAATATGGAATGACAAAAATTATAATTATTATAGGTATATCGGATACTTCAAATTATATTAGGTACATTATACACCATTATATTCTCTTATCTTGATATATTTTAGATTGTTAACATCTTAAGGTTTGTCACTTTATCTTTGTTTACTATTTTAGGATTTTGGTCTTTCGATGCCCAATTAACTTCTTATTATTTCTAACCTCTTATGTTACAATTACTTGTACTGAGTCTATCAAATGTTCCTTTCTCTACTATTCCTCTCCTCATATATATCATTTACAAATACAATTTATTAACTAATTTAGTGAAATCTGAACCCTCTATATACTATTATCTATTATTGATCACAGATAATTCATTTATATATATTATTTTGGAATGTTGTGTATTTTTTTATAAAAATGGTTTCAAAAATTGTATTAAATTTACCATATATCTTCTAATGTTTTGTTCCATTTATCCAAACCAAACTATCTATGGATGTTAGATATCAAATATATATCATGTATTACCATAGATATTTCATGTATTACTTTCTTCCTTTAAACCTTTATATCATTTTTACTTTCCAAAAATATATTTAGTTATTTTGTTTCTATAGTTACCGTATCCCATGAAAATGCATGACCACCCCTTAATATCATTTTTCTTTAACTATATGTTTCTCCCTTATTTATTCATTGTCTTGTAATTCATTATCCGGATCACCCCCCATCGATTCTATCTAGGGAATTTTGGTAGAATTACACAAATTTTCTACATTTTTTAATATTTTTTATACAAAACTATAGAAAATAAATTAGGTAAAAACGTATATTGCTTTCTTTTTTTCCTAGTACTCTATATGTTAACAATTCAGAATATCATAATTGTGACCTAACAATTAACTGATTCATTATGATATTATTTTTTAACAGTCAAAAACTTTTAAATCTATGCACCTGAAGATATATACTGAGTATATATACTATATTGAATAAAGTGAGTAATGGGTTGTTAGATAATGTTCAACCAAATTATATATGTTTCATTTAATCCATAATTATTTTCCAAATATATTCATAAATTAATTACTGATATCTTTTTTTTTTGTATTTCATTAAGGTTCATCTAAACATTGTGATTTCAATAACAATCCCCTGATCACTAAGTCTATATACTATAATTATTTTAAATTAATTAATGGAATATACTTTTTAAATTTATTTCAGGTTCATCAAACAATTAATGGAATCTACTTTGTGTATTTCCCTAGGTTGTAAAGTTCTACTTATGAGAAAACTCTACATATAACACAAACTCAATTATATTTCTTATATTTTATTTATTTAATATCTATTCTATCATTTTATTCTATTTTTATACTGTACTTGAATATATTTTTTATAAATAAGCATTAATTTTGACATATGGACTACTTATTGATTTAAATTGCTTCTATGTGTTTCTTTTATTGGTAATTAGTCTAATTAGTGATAAATAGATTTGATGTGGTTTTTATAATGATGGTTTTGACCCAAAATAGTGATATGGGGTTTGAATTAATTATTTTAATGTTTAAACTAATGAAGTGGTCGAGGAAAGGTGAATATGAAATGAAAAAGATAAATGGAAAATAATGTGATGATTTTGGATAGGTAAATAAGGATAAAAAATTAAGAAATAATGGAAATAATGGTATATTTGGTGTGAATTGGTGATTTTTTATTTTATATGGTGGAATTATAAGTTTTATTATGTCCTCGTGATAATTTAAACATAGCTTGGTGGTTTTGATTGGTACATTTTCTGCTGAAATAGTCATTTGTGCTTGTGGAAATTAGTTTTTAAGATGGATAAGCATGTAAAGACAACTTTGGTGAATTAACCTCAAGATTTAAAGACTTATAGGAAGTCTTATTCTATCTTTGGTGGATTATAAAAATCTAGGAATATTATTTTAAGAGTATAAAGTGGTGAATAAACTTATAGAAATCACATTGAGTGCTTAGGGTGTTTGACATATTTCTGAGCTTACAAGTTTAAGATTGGTATGCTTTAAATGGTTTTTTAAATGTTATGAAAAATGTTTAAGGGTAATATGGTATTGATTTGAAGGGGAAATAATTTCCAATGTATGTTAAACTAGAATTGTTTATGATGTTCCTTAACCATATTTGTTAAGGTGTGAGTTACATGCTAAATTTATATGTAATGAAGTTAGAAATGAATCTTTAAATGGTTACATAGGAAAAATATTTGGGTAATGTTTGGATAACTAACCTTGAAATGAAATATGAGATATTTATACCTTTTTCGGGGTTATTTTTGTATTGGGTTATAGAAATTGTGATCTTTAATATAGAGAATGGATTTGTATTTCCATGTTTATTTCAAATGCTATGGAGGGGGATAAACAAACACCTGAGTTATCATGGGAAAGAAATCATGTAATATGTTGTGTTTTTATTGATGTATTAGAAGTTTATGACTAACCATGTTGTTCTATGTTTGGTATATGGTAGTAGTCACTTATAGGTGGATTATGGTGGGCAGAGTTATGAAATTCCATGGAATGGAATAATTGGAAGATAAGTGTATTTCATGCATACATTTTAGAATGTTTTAATGTATTGATTTTATGGATTTAAATGAATAATATTTCCATTTTTTGTAATTAATTGAGTTGTTTTATGTTTTATGGAAGTAAATGATGAATCTATGTAAAATGAATGAAAATGGGTGAAAATATGAGTTGAACGACCCTTCACACCACAAGTGAATTGAGGCGGTGTGACACCGGATTTTTGAGGAAAATTGAAGATGGAAAATCTGGAGAAAAAAACACTATCACACATCATGTACCAAAAGTACACATCGTGACTTCATCAGAGAAGCGGTCCACTGATAGAACAAGTCATGATGAATGAACACGTTTTGAATGACCAATACACATCGTGTACCACAAGTATGCATCGTGATGAGGCTCAAACTTTAAAATTAATGTACACGATATACGGAAGATTCATGTGGACAATGAGGTGACGCAGACAAGGTATACATGATGTGTAGTCCAAATACACATTGTTTAGGTGGTCAAATTTCCAAAATTTCAGCCAAGATATGTGCATGTGTCACACGGGTTCACAAAAATTGGATCAACATTACACATCGTGTACCTTCAGTACAAGTCGTGATCGGTAATGGTTAGACCTCATTCAGTGCCTATAAATAGAGCCCCTAGTTGCACCTTTATAGCATTCCTGATTTGGTTGAAGACCAATGCCTAGAGAGAATCTAATATGCCATTTTTGAGTTTTTCCTTTATGTTTTCTTTTCTCCTTCCCTCTAAACCTCTCATCTCTGGGATTGGGGGGTAATCCCACCTTGTTCTAGGGTGATGTTACCAAAGGGTTAAGGTGTATTGGATTTAACTCTTTTTATTATTAATGTATTTGGTTTTCATAATTTCATTATTTAAACTTCCAATACCTTTCTTTTTCATTTATTGTGACCATTGATATTAGAATATAAAAGGGACATTTAAATTTTGCAACTGACTACCCTAAAGATGGAATAACCATTGTCGAGTTTAGGGGAAATTAGGTTTAAAATCGGTATCGGGACAAACTTGATTCAACAACACCCTAAATTACTAGACCAAGGGAAATAGGGGATTACCGTATTGAGGAGGGGATACCATGACCATTGGATCTACCTCATCTCGACTCTAAAACCAATCATGAATCAATCAATTTACTTTCTAAAATTTAATTTCACCTTAACCTGGAAATTAAATTACCTTGGCATGATTTCCAAATTTTTTCACAATCCAATCAATTGGCTTGCTTTTGTCTTCTCAAACCCAATCAATTTGTTCTCACACATTTCTCAACTTAATGAAATAAATCTTTTTAAATTATAAATAAACTAATTTCACTATCCCTGTAGATCTACCTCAAACTTCCACTCTACAACATTTTTAATTAATTGAGTAGCGTAGTTTGGGATTTATAAATATTGTTTTTTGCATAGTACCATAGGGAATTAACAAGGCCCTATAGGGGATATTATTGGACCTGAAGGTAATTGAACCTTTTTGGAATTATACTATTATTTATATATTCACATACTAACTTATGGAGTTAATAGAGTTTGTTTTGGTATTTACTAAGTATTATGTTCTCAATCACCATACAAAACACCTTTTGTGCATACAAATTGAATGCATGATGTTTTAGGTAATGGAAAGTGGCCTTTGTAGTTGGGTGTTGATTTCTAGTAATAGTTTGAATATTAGTTTGCAATCTTACATATTATTAAGGAGTTAATTGTCCACACTTCCTTCCATTATCACTTTCAGTTTCATTTCTTATGTATTGTTATGTATGACTTACCTTTAAGTTTATTTTGACTACTTGACATTTGTGGGTGAGTCAGTATATTATCTCTAGAATGCTTTAGTGAAAGTGAGTTATTGATGGAATTATGAAATAAATCTCATAACACAATAATATTTATAGGTTATTTTCTTGTTATGTAATTCTTATAACATGACAAGTGATACATTTTCATCATGATTTGTGGAATGACTTAAAATACCTAATATTGTATATAATAATTTCATTTCATCCATTTTTAGTTATCATAAAATAGTTAAACTTTATTTTATGATTAATTAAAGGTATTTATAATGGTTATAAAAATAATTTAAATTATAAATGTTTTTTATGTAATCTTGAGGAAATGAGTGTTACTGTAATATGCAATAGTTAGAGGATATGAGTTTAGGTAGTTATAGGTTGTGGGGTAAGATTTTTTTTCTAGTTTCTGGAGGATATAGTCACAGTTTAAACCATGTAAGTATGATTTTTTTATGGAATAAGGAGGATATATCCATGGTTATATTACAATTTACATGTAACATCTTGTTACCTTCTTTCAGGTATTCCATGATTCTTGTTTTGATTCTATTTTGTTTGGGTGTGTTTAGGGCCTTTCATGGATGGGGAGATTTTTTGGGGGGAAATGACCTAATGTTCAGGAATTTATGTTTTTTTTAATTAATGTAGTCCAAGAATAAATGTGTCTAAGTTTTTAAAGGGCGTTTTTACTTGGATTTGGAGGTCTTTAGATACTTTGGGGAATTTTATACAAGAACTAGGTTGGGTATTGTCTACAGGACCATTTCACATCATGAATATGATTCACGATGTGAATTCATCGCCCAATAAAATACGTGAAACTATTTCATGATGTGAATAATATAAAAATGATGAATTTTTTTCACAATTTGATATGATTGGAATTGGTATTTTTAACCTGAGGCGGTTCCTTTTTCATCATATACACCACTCAAGATATTCACATCATGAATAGAGGATTCATGACATAAATTCATCATGCCTAGAAAGTTATTGTTTATTGTATCCTAAAAGTTATTTCTTTTTTCATGAAGCCTCTTCTCTCAAACCCCTAAGGAAACACAAGGTTATTTTTTGGTGATTTTTTACCTCTTGGATGTCTCAATTTGGCATTTGATCTCTAGTGATTTTTCTCACAATGGTTTCCCCCTTATTTTTGCTACCCTTCTTTGATAGTGGTATGATGTCCTAGTTTTCAATTGAATTGTATTTTGATCTTGATGATTTTTTATCTAATATTTTCTTATTTATATCCTTTACCTTAGTTCTTTGTTATAATTTCACATTGTAGGTGTTGATTCGATCATTGATTAAAGGTATATGGTTCCATATGATTTTATCCTACAATTGAAACCCTTATTTTCTTAATTACTTTGAAATAAGTTTTTAAATGATTTAGAAACCTAGATTTTATATTATTGATGTTTGATTTTTAAAAGGTTATAGGAATTGTGAAAAAACCCAATTTTAATAGAATTGAAATTGTTGGTTAGATTTGAGAAAATTGATGGCTTGATTTAGAAATTAATTTGATGAAATGATTTGATGTTGAACCTTGAGATAAATGGATTAAATTGAAATATTATTTGAAAATGAATAAATTGATGAATAAATATTATTTAATTTTGAAATTAGAAAGGTATGTTGAAAATTGAAATTGGGAAATTATATTTTGAATTGATTTGAAATGATTTATTTTCCCATGATTGATTTATTTATTTACTAAAGAACATGTGATCCTAGGTAGTTAGTGGGTAATTAGGACAAGAACGCTAGGATATAACCCCCTAGAAATGGATTAATGATGAAAACACTAAAATAAACTTATTGTGGCATGATTTTACCTAATGGGGAGTTGGGTCCCAACATCCTAATCCATGGGATGTGTGCACAGATTGAGTAAAGATCATTAAATGAGTAGTGTGAGGATCCTATTTCTAGAAACTAACATACCACGGGTATTATTATATGGTGATATGAGATGTTTGATTTTATGATTACATATCATTGATTGTTGAACTATTTTATTCATACCAACTACTTTATATAAATATTTTATATAAAATTTTCATATAAAATTTTTTTGACAGATCCTACAAATTTTTATTATGAAAGAATGTTTTTTATTAAAATATGTAAATTTCATTACATGTTTTTTTATTTAAATTGCGATAATAATTAGTTTAATTATTATGGAATTGGTTAGGGAACACTTGTTGAGAACATAATTGGATTTATAGCTCACACCCTACCTTTGTATTTGGGATTTTTTAGATTAGCTTATTCCAGGTCCAACAAAAGGGAAAGAAGCACTTAGAGGTGGTGTATATTCTTGATCCTTGGGATTCAGAGTGATGGAGGTGACCGGTGGAGATGTGATCCACTTGTTAAATGGGATATTTTTTATATTTTATCTTAATAGATGTTGTGTATTTTAATGATGTTCTATTTTGGTATTGTTTTACCTATTTTATTTTGGTACTTTCTCCTTTTGGAGTGTTGATCATACTAACTTGTATCTTGTCTTACACGTGTTTTGTGGAAAAATTGTTCCCTTATGCTTCTTATATGATTCCAGGTGCTAGTCATCAACCCATGGGGATCGAGAATTACCTTTGGACCATTTTAGATTCAGCTCAGGTTTCAGTATATCAGGGTATTCATGCTATTTTATGACATTCCATAGTTTTAACCATGGTATTAGGGTATAATTTCCATGGTTAAACCATGGATATAGCTAAAAAAATCCATGGTTAAAATCGTGGTTGTAGCCTTAAATTTCCATGGTTTTAACTATGGTATTAGGGGAAAATTCCCATGGTTAAACCATGGATATATAAATCTAATTCCATGATTTAAACTATGGATATAATTTCCTACTTCCATAGTTTAAATTGTGGTAGTTAAAAACCCCTATTGAAATGTCTTTATTAGCCATAGTTTGGGAAACCATGGCTATAACTGTTTACATGGTTTTTTGGCCTATTTCCATGATTCCGAACTATGGTTATAGGTGACTTTTTTAGTTCTTCCACACATCAAATAGCCCATCCAGTCATCGCCATTACCTCACAATGGCCCACAACACACAAGGAAACATACAAATAGAGACTGCACAAAACAATAACACCTTTCATCTTCAAAAAATTATTTAAGGGATTATATTTCATTAATTATTTATTTAGAATGGGTATTATCACAAAAATAACGTTTCTATGGGAAACCAATTTATTACCCAAATATACATTCTTTAGCCTATTATACATGTAATGACCCAGACCTAAACAGCCACCGGAACAGTGCTAAACGGTTCGGGTGCTACTACCTTAGGCACACCTTCCCGAACACCAACGAATGTTGACTAACAGCAAGGGTATTATAGGTATAGTAGGGAGGATATACCCTCTCGGAGGATAATAATAATGGTAATGGTCCAAGTATAACAATAAAGGTGCAGTGGAATAAATGACTCAGCGGACTCAAACCAAACCCATAGAGCAGAAGCACATTCAATTTCAATAAACAGCGGAAGTAATAAATATAAACAACGAAAATGGAAATAAACACAACAGTATGATAATCACTTGTAACTACTACTAAACCATAGAACATGCGTCCAAAGCAGGTCATATATATCTAAATATAAAGGTCTCCAATGGCTAACCAACTATAACTACAAACAAGAATACTGATATAGGAAAGTATGCAAAACATAATAAACACCAGTTACACAAGACCTCAAGGTCCATACCATCTCCATGCAATAGCTAATGCAGCCCAGCTCCTAAAGTTGGCCTCTTTCCTGCATGTAAATTCATAAAGTCTGCACGCGTCCCGAAGGGCCCATGCAGGGTGTGAGGCGAATCTCGGTAGGATACCACCCAACGGTGCGTACCTAATATAAGTGTTTAAGTAGGCATGCATTTATAAGGAAAGAAGTAAAATAATGATGCAAAAATAAACACAAACTCCACTGGTGCTCAGTAGCCACCATGGAGTGTCACCTTCTTCAGTCAACACCAGAATCTATATCATGTAACCCGACACCATGTGTCCCCTAACACCATGTGTCTCAAGTACCAACGTCCCGAAGGCACGCCCAACAGTAGTAACCCAGAGGAATAGTGATGTCTATCCTCAAATAAGTAACTATAGGGACAGTGATGTCTTACCTCAAATAACATAACTGGAGGGATAGTGATATCTTCCCTCAAATAAAGTATCTATAGGGACAGGGATATCTGCCCTCAAATAACAGCGATCCTCTACCCCCAACCTGATAGCCTCAATGCAATCCCCTGAAGGCTCCTCACCTCCCATGTGGCTTCCTACGACAAGCACCCCCAAACCAATAGTACCTAAACTGCAACTAACGGGGGCCTCTACCCACACAAGTGGTCAAAACCACCTCATCACGGAGTCTCTCTATGTGCACACTACTCAAAGTTTCCGGGTGAGTGGTAATCACCAAAATAGTACCCAAGCAACAAAACCTCTGACACATCGTGTCCCTGCGACCATGCCGCTCAAGTCTGATGTCCTTGCCATCCCAGTAACCCGGACCATGTCTAAACTGACAGTCATCCTACCTCAAACTGACTCCCATGATCCCCAATCCCGTGGTTAGAACCACCCAACGTAACTTGGGCCAAGCCCAACCTATGATCAGCATCACTCAAGAATACCTGGTCCATGCCCAACACAACCCAAAGATTCCAGCATATGCAATTCAGCAATTACATATATAACATATTTAAACATAACACATAAACAGGAAAAACAATCTAAATAGTTGAATTGCACTAAGAAAGCGTTCTCCCATACTAACACAGAGGTCTTTAAGTCCTATAACAATTTGTATCAAGGTTCAATAGTTTAAAATAATATAATTCAAATATATCCATTTGGGCATCCCCCAGCCAAAATTCCCCGATGAACAACGGCCCCTCGCCCATCCCCGCTCAAGAAAAACTGGTAACAGGGCATACCCAAAGGCATCCCATAGGTCAAACAATCAATTCAATATGTAATATCAGATAAAACGAGTCTCGGTCAAAATACCTGAAAATGTATTGGAGGCTGTGCCACCCAAATGACCAAAAAAACACAAAAAGAGGTATGCACCACCTACTTGAGACTCGTATGATGCTACTCCTCCAATGACAGCCTCCAATTAGGTCTAAAATGCGGTTGATCTACAAAAGAATAAAAACCTCTCAAACCCCTATAACTCATTCTAGGAAAGAAATTAAGAAAAATGACTCAAGATGAATCAAGGCCTTGCCGAGGTGGTTCCAATGGATCAAACCGTGATCAAAACGGAGTTTAGACGAAGATCTGGGAGCAAAAACGAGCTTCGGCATCCTGGTTCGCGAAACCCGATGACCCCCTATGCCCTTTGCCTCAAAAACGAGGATACTACCCATTTTAGAGAGAGAGAAAAAAAGTACATGGTGTGTACTTCATGACTACATGCCATGTGTATCATTTAACTACTCATATGATGTCCACTTTTCCACCGACTTACTTTCCAGAACCTGCTGACATGATTACACAACATGTACTAGACCGAACACGGCGTGTACTTGGTTTTCCTTCTCTTCCTCACCAACTTATCCACAATCCATGTATATCCCTCATACACGGCCAGACTACATGGCTTTTCCAAGAAGGACACAGTGTGTACTTGGTTTAAACAATTCTATCTAGCCAATAGGCCTACACGCCATGTATATCCCTCATACACGGCCAAGGACACATGGTGTGTTGATAACTACACGCCATGTAGTAAGAAATTTCTACATGGTCATCACACGGCATGTACTCAGTGAGCACACGGCTGGCACTCGCCTAACCTATACACAGTGTGTAGTCTAGAAATTTCCAGAAACTGCCCAATTTCTCTAGTTTTCTCAGGGACAAGTCAAAAATTCAAATAGGGTTGGGATTTTGACCCGTTCTAAAAACCCGGGTTCTTATAATCTCCCAACATTAATATAGTTCGTCCCTGAGCTATCAAACAAAACCCGAAGATGGAACTGAACATACCAACCCGATCAAAGTAACCCAGACTTCCCTAATCTCAGAGGTCCCGGGTAAATTCCTCAAGGGGCTCCCCACCTTAGGAATCACCTAATTCAGTCTCAACATGACAAAACTCAAAGAAAAGGTTCACTAACCTGTTTTCTGAAAGAATAGTCCTTCAGTGATGCATCATCACCCCTACGCCTCATTGGTTCTCATGTGTCAGTCCTGACACCCAATGTATCTCGGACTGCATCAGTGTTTGCCTCCACGAGGTCCTGGTTCCTATCACCTTAAGTAACCCACATCCTCGATGCCTCGATGCCCAAGGAACCTAAAGTAACCCGCATCCTCGATGCCCTGATGCCCTTGGAACCTCAAGTAACCCACATCCTTGATGCCCTTATGCCCATGGAACCTCAAGTAACCCGCATCCTCGATGCCCTGATGCCCACGGCACCTCAAGTAACCCGTATCCTTGATTCCCTTAATGCTACGCATCTCATACATATATATAAATATATCACGCACCCGATATGGTGCCAATCCCACTAACTAGCATCTAGTCAGTCCACATAGATCTTTTGCATCACGTTCACTCAAAACGGACATTCCTCTACAGGTCATGCCAAAAGGAAATATGGAAATCATGGCCACACTCGTGGTGTACCTCTAACCGTCGTCGTCTCACCAGCCTTCTCAGCCTCTGGAAGCTCCATAGCATACACCTGTCCTAAAGTACGGTTGCCTGATGCCTGACCTCCCTACGGTGCTACTCCAGCCACCGGCCACTGACCCCTCAGCTGGATCCCATTATCTCTATCATGTCCTCCACGTGGAGCTAAACCTCGGCTACCCTCTCCTGGTACCGAACCTGAACCAACTCCAGATGCCACCATCTGTCCTGGTCCCTGTCTGTTGGCTATCTGAGAGGGATCCCTATAGAACCTCTCAAGGTTCCCGACCTATCCACATTCCTAGCACTCCTTTGGAGGCCTATCTCACTAAGTCTAAACATGTCCTGGCTATCCACACTAAAAGAAAACCACTATAGAACTGCTACGAGGTGGTCTAGCTGAGTCATTGGCCTGACCGCCCTGTTGGAACTCATCCCATCCTTGCTTCCTGCTGTCTAAACTCTCACCTGAAGTCATCTTCCGGACAAGTAGCAACCAACTGTTCAAACACTGGTCAAGTGGTACGGGGTGGTGAAATGTTACAAAGTGGTATCTGGACTTATTTTTATTTGTATTTATATTTGGGGAGATAGTATATAGGTTATGTAGGAATGTTTTGAATCTTATTATTGACCTCATATTGGTGGTTAGCGAACACCTTTTTCGATAGAAATCTAGGTTATCTGGTATATGGGATTATTGTTCTTGGTTTTCACTATTATAGTTGAGATAATTGTTGCTAAAATTAATGCTCTTGTTATTTATTAGATATTTATGTTTTATTTATTTTGTCACTTGTCCCATTGGAAAGAGACCCATGAACATGCATCATTCTTGCTACATAGGATTCACATGGCATATACATGATTGTGGGTGATCAATATCTCTGATTATGAGGGTTTAGTTGTTTAAAGTTTCAAAAATAACTTATATGGTGTTTTATTATATAAATTGTCGGTGTAATTATACTCAAGTAAACCACTATATACTTTATCTGATGACATATAATATGGATCTTATGGATGGATTCTCCTTAAAAAAACTATACATTCCCTCTATTTAATGGATGCATAATCACCCCTGGTATATTGATTTAGGAATTTGATGACTTGATACTTGTTCTGGAAAATAAATATGTTTAGTTACTTAATGTTTCAACAATAACCTATATTGTGTTTTTTCATATAGTTTCTTAGTGGAGTTGTACTTAACTGAACTATATGATTATAGTTACTTGAAACAGATATTCATAGGATAATTTTTTTATATGTTGATAGATGAGATCATGCTCCTCAAGGGGGTCATCTTGTGTGAAAATTATTAGTGGGGATCAATTCCATGAGTAGGTGGATAACATGGAATGGGATTAATGATGTATATTTGTATATATATAAGAACCCTAGAGTGGTTTCTTTGTCATGTGAGTTTTCTAATGATATATGATTTAAGAGAAGAGGTGTTTCTCTATTGGTTGTGACCTATATGATAAATTTTTTAGGGATAGGTTGGAGATACTAGTCCCTTGGGATGTAGCTTAGGATGATAGTGAACCAAGTGTTGTGTTTGAGTAGTGGTATATTTTTCTATTTGTCGTTATGATGGTTCATGATAAGTGAGGGTAACCCAAGATAGAGGATATCCTAAGATTTTGTATGTCCTTAGATGGGAGGAATGGTTATGTGTCTTTTTCATAGAAATGGTTCATGGTATGTACTACCAAGTATGTTTTATAGGCATGAGGATTCCTTGGTATTTATGAGTTAAAGAACTCTAAGTGCTAGTGCTTTTAGTATCAATTCTAGTTTCAAAGGTAAATATCAGTAGTATTTATAGACTTTTAATATTATGTGTGGTTTTTATTGGATTATAGATCATAATCATAAATGGATAGATCTAGGATGGTTAGAGTGTGGGTATAATATTATAGTTTTATAATGATCCATGAGTTGGTGGGTGATCATGCAGTGGACCTTGGCATGGGTGAAATGCCTTGATTTTGAAGAGGTTCATGTGGGTTATTCTAATTAGATAAAATTGACATACTGAGGAGTATATTTAGACATTAATAATTTGATCCTAGATATGATTTCATGAGACCCATGAAAGAATGAGTCGGGTTATACAACTGGGTGGTATGGGATTGTACACTCATTAGGTTCAGATGAGATCATGATGAATAGTGGGAAAGAACCTATGAGAGGGTTATTTATAGGATAACTCTACCTCATGATGATAATAATGGGTGTTTTCATGACTTTTCGGGGAAATTATTGATGTGTGATGGAAATCATGTGTTGGTTATATGTAGTGTTGATTGTTCATGGATCGGTGAGTGGTTGTGTCCATGTTAGGGACCGATGGATTTGATGAAATGATTGTAGGGATGATTTCCCAAGATTTTATATGAAATTATAAATTCCAATTTATGGTTAAAGTTTTTATATTGAACAGATCTAGAAATCATGTTATGGTCAACCCGAGTGTGGGCCTTAACATGGATTGTCAAGAAGGTGCATTGTTGGAACCTGTTGTGGTTGCACTCGAGGAGTAGTATAAAGGAATCCATATGGTGGGATTGTACAATTGGATATTTTTTAATGAATTTTAGTGAGTTTCAAGGAAGGATTTCCTATTAATCTAGAAACAGTTATTGATTGATGTTTCATGTTTCCACTCGGGTGTTAGTGGAATGTCCATGTCCAGTTATTATGTGCGGTAATGGATGGAGCATGATCAATAGAGATAAAACCCTTATAACATACTAAGATTTTAGAATGTATTTTCTTTAAAAAAATACTTTGTTCAATATATTATGTTTCATACAACACTTAATTAAAATGAATCACAATATATTTTATTGCAATACATTATGATAATACAATGTGAAACGTCATTATAAAATTTACAAGAAGTTTAAAACCTCAAAGTAAATATAAAGATGATAATTAATTTATTCCTTACTTATTACTATTTTTATTTTAAATGAGGATTTTATACCAATAAATTGACGTAATTTAAGGATTATATTATAAATAATTAATGTTATTTGATTAAAATTATTCAATGTTAAAAAGTAATATTTTTCAAATAATTGTTTATAAAGTGTTGTGTATATTACCTAAATAAATTAAATTGATCACATTTAAAAGATGATTATGATAATATGTAATATTTAAATGTTTTAACTAATATAATAACACTTAATCAATTATAAATTTATATTAAATAATATTAATAACACTTAAATTTTAAAACGATAATTTTTTATAAAAGTGATTTTTCTTTATATTGTTTTTTTTATAATATGGTTTCATTTAAAATTTAGGTTTCTAAATTTTAGAAATTTAATCTGATTAAAAGAGATTAATTTTTTATAATTTTAAAAATATATTAGGATTTTTTTTTGGATTTTTTTATATAAAGATGATTTATTGATGAATAGTTAAAGATGTGTTTTTTAAGAATACGATATAAAGTATGATATCGCCATGACATGGATATTGTATAAAAATTTATGAATCTTGTGTAAATTATCATACATGATAATATACTCAAAAAAATCATATAAATATTATTCAATTTATATAAATTAATTTTTATATCAAGGTATACATAAATATAATTATTGGTTTTGATGTAGTGCTTGTGTAGCAAGGAAAAGTATAAATTGATTGATTAGTGATAATATTTAGAATAGATGAGTATTTTTTAGACACTAATAGATGATATTGATGAATAGTAAATTATTTTTATTAATATTTATAAATTTTATAGTTATATAACAAGTAACTTATCCAAATTCTTGTGCAGTTCTTACGTAAGGTGATAAAAGTCAAAATAACATATTAAATAAGTTTTCATGGTATGGATGAAAATAAATATATATTATGAATGATTATATATGAATATATTGATGATTAATAAATTATATGTATGAAATTAATTTATTTTAAATTTTAAATAAAAGGGTAATTATCCAAAATGCTTACACAGCATTGATGCAACGCCTATGCAAAAAGAAGAAAATCCAAATAAGGTAACTTGAAAATATTTAAAGTGGTAATATTTAGATGAATTGGGATCCTTATAGTTTTGGGTAATTAATATGGTATTTATTTAATGATTTAAATGTTTTGATTCGAATTAAATGGCTTTCTAGATTATTATAAAGTCAAAGTACAATAGTAACCCTGAAAATTACTAGAAAGGGTATTTAATGTTATTATTTAATTACAAATAAATAAAAAAGAATATAATATTATATAAACATATATTTTGGTGATATATGGTCTATAATACCATCCATTATCTATTTATAATTTACTTTACTTTTTTGAATAACATTTTTTACCTTTAACGATAAAGTATTTCCGCAAATGCCATCAGATTTTGCCTATAAAATGGTACTTATTCTACCTTTATCAAATCATATTCCATGTTAATTTTTCTCTGCATATTATTACAAAACTCCTTTCCCCATATAATTTAGACTCAATAAAAAATATGTGGTTCTATGATAAAGTTAAGGGTTTTTAAGTTTGTTTCTTTCTTATTTGTGATTCTTTTTTATAAAACTCTTTTAAAACTTATCTTATTTTTCTATCATGATTTAATTCTCATGGTATTTGAATATTTATAATTCATCCATGATGAAATTTTTGTAAAATTTGTTTCCCTATACCCAACTTGAAAAGTAAATTTTGATAATTGAATCATATATATATAGAGTTGTGCATGATAAATACTTACCATAATATTGTTTATACTTTTACATCCACTATTTATATGGTAATTTCCTTAGATTATTGTTCATATCAATAGTTTATATCAGTTCACATCTATAATGAGAACCTAGAGATACTATGAAATTAATCTTAAACATATTTTTTATGGTTTAGATATATCATACTTAATGGACATAGATGATATCTAATTATTAGGAGTTGGGGGATCATAAGCATTTAAACTTATTATCTTGAAGTTAAAACTTCATAATCTCAAGTAAAGGATATAATAAGGACTAGCCCTCAAATATGGACACTATATGTTTTTGGTTTCATTATTAGTTCATATATACGAACACTTATATTGGTCTCTTGACTTGAGATCATTATCAGTGTGTATCATTTAATTACAATCCTTGATGCAAGATGAAAACCATAGCATTTGTTTTGTGGCAAGGTAGCTTGTGTTGGGTTCATCATTGGTGCTATTACATTGATTGAATGATCAAGATAGTTTTTTTCTATTATAAAAGGATGATATTTCTCAAGAATAATTTACTAGGATGGTGACGCCTTTATTAAATCCATGTCCATGGTGATTAAAGGTAATTACATCCAATAAGTTCAACAAATAGTAAAGTAATAAAGGATGATGACACATAATTTGGGTTCTTCTTTATAAGATATTGTATGAAAAAGATAATATATTATATAGAGTGTGTTCATGGGAGGTTTTCATTTCCTTAACTAAAACTTATCTCATTAGGGTCCTTTATGGGTTTCTAGAATCTACCCCACATCTATGAGTAGTACTTAATGCTATCAAAATAAATACCTATAGGGTCACATGCTAAGCATATTCAATGGTTTGACCTACTCTAAGTTAATAGGAGTTTAGGACATTGTGGGTTACAAAATGGGGTTTGAGTTATATCTGAGTTTGACTGATCACTGGGAAATAAATAAATTCATCATTATTTGAGTTTGGAATAATATTTTTTTGATTTTTTTACTCATTGTATTCACAATTAATTAAGTGAATACAAAATAAATATTTTTTGAATGAATATTATTATTCAAGGTTCATTAAGTATTTAATGGGAGAACGAGTCAAATTAATGACTCAAATTTTATCATGTTACATATATTTTATGTTACATGTATGTAATAAAATTTAAATGACATTTATGACATAGTTACTAAGTCATTTAGTGTCATTAAGGTCTTATATAGAAGGTGTAAGTTACCCAGGGGCCTAATTGAATTTTTCAATCCTTTAAACCTACCTATATAATACTTGAGAAGCCTAAATTCTTGGGACAATTCATTCCCATGAATTTGAGACCCTCTGTCTCTTATATCTCAAATTCTATAGTGATAAATAAGAGATCTAAGAACCTCTATCCAAGTTCTTCATCCTAGGTCGAAGTTATAGTGCTCAAGTGATCACAAGGACGTCGAAAGAGACTTTGATTCTATATGGTAGCACTCAAAAACTGAATATTGATGTACCAATGGGTTCTTGAATCATGTAAGGATAATATATAGGGTTTCGGGTTTGGTTCCTTTGATCAATGATCTTCAACAGTGAGAAAACATGATTCCAATCAAAATCATAAGCAATACAGTTTTGATTTAATTTTTCTTTTTTAATACTTCATGTTTAATTAAATTGCACATGATCTATGGATGAATCTAGGATGGGGTATACCTGATTTGATTTTTTTCCATAAATTCATCCCCTAAAATTTTAATATACCATATTTCACACTTTCTTTAATACCTGAGTTCCTTCAATTAGTATTAGAGGCAAATATACATTAAATTAAATCGAATTAAAAATTAAATTTTAATTTATTCAATATGATGTTGTCTCCACAGTCTCCCTACTACAAATGAAACATCAATTAGAGATCTAATTATCAAGTTATAGTCATTCTAATATTGATAAAATAATTGTTCAGGCTTAAAATCAAGAACCAATATATATATACAGTGCCAGTTTATTTTTCCAATGATTGGTGAAATCATATCGGAAGTGGTGGTTAGAACCCTACCCGTATGGGATCCATCTGGTAAAGCTTTAATACTAAGGAAGTCTAAATTAATACTAACTATATTATTAAAAAAACATTGTGATATATATATATCTGTGTGTGTGTGTGTGTGTGTGTGTGTGTGTGTGTGTGTGTGTGTATGTGTGTGTGTGTATTTATGTATTCACATATATATATATATATGCATACATATATAATAATATATAATCAATATATATTATATATATAGTCATTATATATGGGGATAAATCATATATATATATATATATGATATATAACATATTTATATTTATATTTAATATATATATATATATAGGCATGGAGGTGGGGGGTATGTGTTCCACACTACATAAAAATTTTCTATATCCTTAGTTAGGATTTTCTTAAAAGTTAAAAAAATAATGAAAAATTATGGGGGAAGCTCACTAAATGAAAGAAAAAAAGGACTCCCCCCCCCCTAGAATAATAAAACAAGGCACCTAAGGTGTTTTATTTATTAAAAAAACTTATATATATATATATGTGGTTCCCCATGAGGGGCGCCCTACCCCTTCTCACATACCAGGGTGTACATGCACCACTAACTCGGAACCCTTACTAAGTTGGTCTAGACCTAGGAAGGAATCAAAAAAATCTAAAATATTTTAAATAATAATTATAATTTAATTAAATAATTATTGGGTTCATGAGACAAGTGTTTGTGAATTAAAATTAAATTAAATTTATTTTAATTCATAAAAAATATCCTCAAAATGAATTAATCACAAATGATGATCTATGTATCATATTTTGCATCATTATATTTATAATATCATGTTTTCCCAAATAAAAATTATTTATATGTATTCTACATTCGAGAGATCCCCTTTCATGTGTGTGGGTATTTTTGTATAATGGTGA
Organism: Viscum album; assembly: GCA_963277665.1. Taxonomy (NCBI): domain Eukaryota; kingdom Viridiplantae; phylum Streptophyta; class Magnoliopsida; order Santalales; family Viscaceae; genus Viscum; species Viscum album. Next base: position 607,397,260 of record OY728133.1, on the reverse strand, counting down.
GAATAAAAAATGATGTTGGACACACTAAAATTTGGTGATGTACCAAACAGAAGTTTGACACATTAGATGGGTGAGTAATGCTTCTTGATTCGCATGCGTCATGACTCAAGGATTTACCACAAGGGTATAAGTTGATTCATTATTTTATAAATTGTTCAACCATTTTATTGTCTCATGATCATGTTGTTTAATTTTATTTATGCATGGTCTATTATTTTATATATGTGTAGTTTTATGCATGATCACATAAAATAATAAGTGGGCATGTTTAGGTAAAATGAACATGAGAAGTGAATGATTTTTCTATTTATAGAATCTTAAATATGTGAGTTAGGTCATATAGAAACATAAATTATAAATATAAATGGATTATATTATGAAATAATAATAAAAACCCTTAAATAAATATTAATTCATAATGCCTTATATAGCTTAATTTTGACGAAAAAAATGATTGTACGATGTTATCTTCATCCCTAGTTGACGGTGCCTCCTACTAATAATGTTTTCTTATTAGAGTGGTGGGTTGAATTAACTAAATTTGGAAGAAAATAAATAGTTATGTATAGATTTTTACAACTTTATAGGTAATGTTTTGAGCAATACAAGGTTATCCATTGCAGGAGATGAGACTCCACTCAATAGATCAAGGAGTCATGAGTTAATATGGTTGGCCAACAAAAATCCTACCTTGAGACTCTCTGGGTATTGGAGTATCCATAACATGGACTATGAAGAAATTTTTTAAGGATACTTTCCACTAGAATACTCAAGTGACTCAGTATTCCGAATCTAATTACTAAGGGATACTATAATTCAATAAAATAGAGGGTGACATTTAAGATAATAAAATCTATAATGTATAATAACTGGTAATTAATATGAAAGTACTAATCTTATTAAGTTTTCTTTTTTAGATGAATGTATATTAATACCACAAGTTCACTATGATCTATAATGGTAAAATTACATGTCCTAACTAGTATGAATTTCCAATTATAGTATAGGCACTTTTGTAAAGTGCTATAATGTGAATGGAAATTCTATGTGATGAAATCCCCACTACCTATTAATCCAAATCAAGAACCGAGGGTAAAAATTAAGCGTATAAGGTACATATAGATGATTAATTTTATATTTACATCATAATTATATCATCGATGTCTAATGATTTATGGAAATAACATCAGGTTATGGATGGCTTCACATTTTGTCTCATCTACAAGAAGTATGAAAAGAGAAAGAGAAGCAAGAAATGAATGAGATGATGATTACATTAAACATCTGAAAATTGAAATAAGTGTCACAGTCTTTCAATACATACCTCTATAATATCCTTATCACCTGATTACTCTATTTTTGGACCATAAAATGAAAATTATGGAGAGAAATTCTTCATTACCTTTTTGGGTATGGTTCGCCGAGAAGATAATAACTTTAATCAAAATTATTTTTTTGCTCTTATGGTGAACAAGTTAAAAGAAAAAGGTGAAAAGTCCAGTGAAATGTGTGACACCAAATACAACTTCAAAAAATCCTTCAAATAAAATTTGAAAATAATCATACATGTTTCTATTTTATTTCATGTCTCGATATAAGTCTATAGAAGATAAAATACAATAAATTGAATTTGAATCAAGTAGAGGATTAGACTTAGTGTATATTAATAATTGTATGTAATGATTCAATTTTAATTCTTGGTTATTAGATACTAAATGTGTTTCACACATTTTTTTCCAAATATAGTAACCAAGTAAGATTATAAATGTTAAAAATAAGTAAGGTGAATTCTTTAAGCGGTTTATAAATGGTTATTCCTTAGTTTTTTGTGAGAAGTATACAACTTCTAATTTCAAAGTTTAATGATTCTAGTTGAACTTATATTTAGTATTACCAAAACATTTAACTCACTTTTCCATTGTACACAAGAAGATATTATTCCATTTTAGAATGAATTTTTTTTATGGTAGCTCATACTCTACTAATAGTTTGGTAATGCTTGAATCACTGTAAATAATTGATGAATGTAAAATATAAGACTTAAATACCTAGTTTTGGAAAGATGATTATTTTTTTAGTAAAAATAAAATTAGTTTTCAAAAATATATCTAATATGGTCTTTAGAATCTTGGAGGATAAAGACCTTAGGTATTATTGATGCGATTACTTATCTATTTTTGGACAAAGAAACCTTTAGAAATAAAGGTAAGATGAAAAGATTTTGGAATTAGTTCAGCTAAGAGAGTGTGAACTATCACAAGGATAATCTAGAGGTAAATTCATAAACTTTATGAAATTAATTTAAGAGTTTTAAGGAATGTAAAAGTAAAGAAAATAATATACATGGTTAGAATATATGAGTTTCTTCAGGCCAGTGATCCTAAGAATATCTCAACCATGAATTCATCAATAATTATAAATATATATTTGATTTATTCCTAAATTCTCATTTCCTTATACAAATAAAAGTTATGATGTTAGTTTAAGTAGGATATATGATGAGTCTTACATTAATACATTGATCATTAAAATATATCATGGATAAATTCATAAATTTTCATTTTCTTATACACATCAATGAGTTTGTTAATGATAATTCAATAATAAAACTTACATAGAGAATAATATAATGTGAATCCAAGGTAATTATCCTAAATGTTTATAAGGATATTATAGAAACCCTTAAGATCGAAATGTTCTATTCAAGTGATATAATACATTTCTATAAGAGGGTGAACATATCTATTAGAGATAGTGGGAACTGAATTGATTTGGGTAAATTCAAAGCTTGAGATGCACAAGAAGTTGGAATAGGAACAAGTTCCATAATATCTTGTGGAAAATGAATGTTCTAAAGTAGAATTATATATATAAAGATTAAAACCATAGTGTTGGTTTTATATTAAACATAGTGGGTGATATTTTAGAGGCTTTGGTTTTTCTGTGTAAAACATTGGAATCATCATAGAAATATTTTTGGATCTAGGCGCTGAGATGGCATGTGATTCTATGGCCCGGTAAACACAAAATTAATTTTATAAAAATATTAAATATATTTTTATTATACACACATAGTTTTCATCAAAAAGTAGAATATCTCATGAATGGAGTCTCTGATCATAAATCTGGTATCATGGTTGAATCTGGAACATGGAGTTTACCCTGGGTGTGAACTAAAATTGGTTAATATGGGATGTTTATATAGGGCAGTCGTTGGTGGGTGCATTAAAAAATTAATTTATTTATTTAATAACCCTAACCCAAATAACTCATATATAGATACTCATATGGTAAATGTGAGACCACCATTGAGTTTGAAATGTGGTTTTTACCCTAGGTACGGCCTAAAATTGGTCGGCGTGGGATGTTCGAATGAGGCAATCATTGGCGGGAACATTTAATTAAAATAAATAAAATAATTTATTAATTTTTTTTATTAAACGGCCTGATTAAAACCTCTATAAAAACCATCTTATGACTATTTTCCAAGGTTTGGTCATATAACCATTTCTAGTTCCAAGAGGAGGAGTATACGTTCTTCATTGGCGGATCAATATTAAATGAAGAATGGTGATCAGATTGAGGTGGATCAATGGGTAGCGATCACAGTGGGTATTCCTCATCACTGGAGGATGCATTCTTCACAAATTATTGATCCATAATTAAGGTAGTACTCATTATATGTGTTTTTCACCCTTATAATTAAAATATTGATCATGATAAAATTGTTTCCTTGATTTTCATTTAAATAAACCTTCGCCTGAGCCCATGTATAGAAATAAATTAATATTTTAATTTATTTATTTTATGTGTCATGTTTCTCACCCTGTTTTCCCCATTATGAAATCTTTGTCCAAGAACTATTGGTAAATGGTGTTTATCACCATTTTTAATTGTGATTTTCTTGCACTTTTCTTCATGTTCTTCATCGTTGGACTATGGGGTCATGATTTGGCTTTGTTGGGGCAGGTTCGAATGTGGTCTAACCCCTATATTCATTGTGGTGGTACAAACATCATGTGGATAGATAATTTGCGGATGGATTGATAAATGAATTTGATGGTGTTTGGTGAATGGATTGGTTTGGTACTGCGGGTGTGAGATTTGTGATCCAAGGTGGTTTAGGATCAGGTCAATAATCCCCATTTTCCTAGTTGATGTGCAGCAATGACATGTGGTGTAATGAGATCAATTTTGAGAAAAGTTCATGTGTGGGATCTCATGGTGGAGGTTGCTCGGTATTGACATGACGGTGTCCGAACTCGGATCTATGATGATATGTTCGTGCATGGTCAATGCAGTGAGTGTTAAATATTATTATTATTATTATTAATTATAATGGTGATTAATTGAGATAAATTAAAGGAGGAATTGTTATTTTTATTATATTAAATAATAATAATAGTGGCATAAAATGTGTATGGTTAATTAAATTAAATGGTTTTAATTTAATAAATAAAAAACATTTTAAGTAAATTACTTTAATTAAAATAGTGAGAAACCATTTTAATTAAATGATTTTAATTAATATCATTTTCTTTGAAACAAAAATAGTGGAGTCGAGATGGGTGATTGGGTAGTGAAGGAGGTGTTCCACCTATTTTATGATGTGGTTTATATTATTATTATTATTTTTATAAAATAATAATTATAATAATATTGAATATATAAATTAAATAGAGAAATAAAAGCCTTAAATAGATTTAAATACATGCGTAAATAAGGCTGGAAGGCATACAGTGCATGGAGGTTCCCCTTGGGTGACCTTGACTTTGAGATAATCATTTTAATACTGAAGTTGGATTCCTTTTTTGGACTTGTGCCTCAGGTCAATGAAATGACCAATAATAATAACATTATTATTATTATGGATTCGAGTATCTAACATATCTTCCTCATACGATGTTATAATGAAAAACCATCAATTAAGCAAACACCCTAAAATTAAGGCAGACGTTTCAAGAACAATTTTAGGTATTTAAATCAGACTCATGGCTTGGGCCCATGAAGTATTGTTCATGTCTAATGCGGTGAAATGCAGATGTTTCACTAGGTGTCCAATTGAGGAAATTGAATAGTATATCCCAAGCATTTTTCCATGAGGATTGCAACAGTGTCACCCATTTGGCCATCTGAGGTCATTATTAGAGGTATATTAGTGAAATTACGTTTTTACCCTTTAGACTGACAACGAGCCTCATGCGTTCATCAGACTTTTGGCCGAGACATGTTGTGTAGTACCCCTACACACCATGTATTATGACATATCCAGAAATCTATGTTCTAGAGATTACATGTTCAAATAAAAGAGTGGAACCACACACCATGTGGGTGTCATGTACCTCTTTTTTAGGAAATGTCTAGGTTTCATATCTTCTTCTTTTGAACTCGGGTTTTGGAACGCGAGTAGCCTATCTTGAGTGTTTTTTCACATAGAACACAATGGTGTGATTCATTTTGGATCTTTAGATATGATATGAAATGTTCCAAGCATGGCATATGATAAGGCAAAACCTGATTATGGCATTGATCTCATAGGATCATCAGATACCTTTCGAGTGGTACCCTCTATCTGAGTTGGGTAGTGGGTCCTCAACATTTTCTAAGAGGTACCCTCTAGTACATATGGGCATTGGGTTCTTGATTCCTTATGAGTGGTACCCTCTAGTTGGGATGGGTAATGGGTCCTCAATGTCTTTCAAGTGGTACCATTTAGTAGAGCAAGGCAGTGGTTCCTTGATGTCTTATAAGTGGTACCCTCTAGTAGAGCTGGGTAGTGGGTCCTCAATGTCTTCTGATTGATACCCTCTAGTTAAGCTGGGTAGTAGGTCCTCAATGTGTTTCAAGTGGTACCCTTCAGTTGAGTTAGGCAGTGGGTCCTCTATGCTATCAGAGTGGTACCCCCTATTATACTAGTTTGTAGGTCCTCAACTTCGAGTTTGTTCCCACTCTGTTGTGCAGAACAATGATGAGGTGTGGTTAGACTTGTACAGTTACTTCTAGGTAGACACATGGGATGTTGGGAATCATTGATGGACTTTTAGAAATGTTGTATACTATTATTCTAAGGATAAGCTATGATATGAATATCCCCTTACTCTCTTGTTTTGGATTCCTTGACTGAACATATATATTTATCCTTCTTTTGTATCCACACCTTGGATCTGTAAACTCTCCTTCCAAGAGAGGAAAATATGTGTGGGGAATGTCATGTGATTTAAATGTTTATCTTCTCATGGTTGAATGATTATACTCTCCTACTATAGGCAGAAAATACTCAATGAGTATTTCATCTACTCATTGTATTGAACCCCTTGTGTTTGGAAGAGGTAACCTTCACTCTATTTTTGGGTTGAGTTGTACTCTTTCATTATACCTTATGATATCTATTATCTTTATCTTCTATTGTATCTCTTACTAATCCCCCTTAATCTTTTGGGGCATCCTACTAGGTATGTTTATACTCACCACTACATGGGATTTTTCTGCATGTATCATTTCTTATGCAGATGACGGACAGGTCAACCGTGACTATAGAGGAGCTTTGGGATACTCGGTGCTTGGACCACATAATATGGTTATAGATTTGGATTCAAGAGCTGGGATATCTTTTAGCAATTTAATTTTCCATTTTTCTATCATTTTGGGACACATTTATGGTTAGGAGTGTATTTTTTCCCTTTACTTTTCAGTTTACACTATTGTACTTTTGTACTGTCTAGAGGTTCATGCATGCTTGGTTTACTTTATAGTAGTGTTGAATTTTTTTTATTCTTTCCCTCTACACTTTTTCATCAATATGGATATGTTTTTATATAGGTACTTAGGAAAATGCCTCCTAGAATTAGTTATGCCTTCTGTGCTTGTCACAACCCCTTGGCCTATGGAGGCGGGCTTAGGGTAGTTGTGGCTCAAACCTCGTCATAGTTCAGGTTGTGATAGATATATTATTTAATAAGAATAATGGATCCTATGAGGAAGTGGTAAATAGAAATAATATATGATTTATAAGTTCATATTAATTCATAAAAATGAATTCAATGTAGCAAAATCAATTCTAAATTTTGGTATTTTTTCTAATTGATGTAAAATCATTGGTGGGCATTCAAGAGAAATTATACATGGGTGGTGCAAGCATTGTACCAATGAGGCTCAATTGTTTATACAAAATCATCATGCTTAAATATATTTGAATTATAATTTTCATAGAAAATTTATATGATCATCATATTGTTCATTGGATGTTAATACCACCAATCTTGGAAGGTTTCTATACGAATCAACCAGAAAGTGCTAGTGACACTATATAATGCTAATATGGAATACAAGTTATAGATATCCATTTATGGATTAATACAAGAATCATGATCATAAAATATTCATTTCTAATGAATTTATTCTAGGTGTATATAAGAGGCTAGTAGGATCACCATGGTATCCAAGTAAAATATGTTGATAACATATGGAAAACTATTATTTATATTATAGTTAGTTAAGAATAAATTAAAAGAAACTTTCAAAAAGATTGAATTAAAGTAGAAATCCATGTTCTAGGGAATAATATTTACTAATATAGATATAAGGTTTTCTTATAATAAGTAAAATTACATATACTAATGGTGTATTTGAACAATTTGAGAGATAATTGTTTCTAATATCACATGGCATAAATCTCTCCAAGAAGACATGTATGAGACATAGGAGGAGATTAAAATGGTGAGTATAATTCTATATGCATCAGTGATGGATCAATAACATATACCATGATATGTACTAGATATTTCCAACATATAATTTCTGGTAGGAAAATATCAGTTAAATATAGGAGAACTACATAGGAAGTAGTCATATTTATCCAATTTTACTTGATAAAGTATAAGGGATGTGTACCTGGTACTTGAAGTGGAAAGTACACTAGTTATAATAGGACATAAACTAGTCTTAATATAAATAAATATGATCTAATATCATGGATAGGTTAAGCTAATGAGTAAGAAAATATCATTCAATCTAGTGGTATCCATATCTATAAATACCGAATACATTGTGGCTTCTGATGAAGTTAAAGAAGAATAAAGTATGCAATGATTATTTCCATCTCTTGGAATCCTACTAATGGTACTATCCAATTTATCAAGTTTATACAAGTGACAAAAGGAATATAATTGTGTATATCATCTCTTGAGGATTCTTACTCAAGAAGGTGAAGTTATAGATAATAGAGTAGCCAACTAAGGAAACATGTTGGGCCCAATGACTAAATCCATAACTCAGAAAAAGCATAATCTTATTGTGTGGGAGATAACAAGTTGATCACTCTAGTGAAAGTGGTAGTTTCGTAAAAGTGGGTTACCTAGAACCAACTTTAAAAGTACTTTTTTATTATCAAATCATATATAAAAAGAGTTATGCATGATGAATACTAACCATAATATTGTCAAAACTTTTTTGTCCACTATTTACATGGTAATTTCATTATATTATTTAACATTTAAACATGTTATAGCAGTTCCCAATTATAATATGTAACTCAAGATAATATGACAATAATATTAAACAAATATCTTATATTCTAGATACATCATACTATATAGACACATATTTTTCCTAACTATCAGGTGTTAGGGGCTCATAATCATTAAGACTTATTCTCATCATGTTTTCACTATGTGATCTCAAATATAATATATAATGATGACTAACCCCCCAATAGAAACACCACATGTTTTGGGTATCATTGGTAGTTCTTATCTGCGAACACATGTAATAGTCTCTTGACTTGAGATCATTACCAGTTTGTATAATTTGATTAAGAACTTTGATTCAATATAAAACCCATGGAATTTTTTTCATGGTGAGGTTGGTTGTGTTGGGTGAATCATTGTTGGTATGACATTTATTGAATGATCAAGATAGTTTTTATCACTTCCAAAAGGATGATATGTATCAGGCCCAGTTAAATAAGATGATAATACCTTTATTAAATCCATGTTCATGGTGATTAAATTTAAGTATGTCTAGTAAGGTTAATCAATAATAGATAAACAAATGATGAATACATGAAGTATCCATTCTACTTTATAATATATCGTGAGAAAAAAAGGATATATTACACAGTGCATGTTCGTAGAAGGTTATCGTTGTTATGACTAAACATTATATCCTTAGGGACCTTGATGAGTTACTAGAACATACTCATGGTCTGTGATTAGTACTCATTTCTATCGAGATAAGGACCTAGAGTGTTAAACTCTAATCATATTCAATATTTAGACCTATTCTATGTGAATAGAAGTTTAGGACATTGTGGGCCCTAGAAATGGGTTTGGGTTATGTTCAAGTTTGACCGATCACTAGTAAATAGATAGATTAAATATTATTTGAGTTTATAATAATAATTTTTGAATATATTTACTCATTGTATTCAAAAGTAATTAAGTGAATACAAAATAAAGTTTTTTAAAATGAATATTATTATTCAATGTTCATTCAGTAATTAATGGGATAAGTGAGCTAATTTAATGGATATAATTTTATAATATAGCATATGTTAGGTGTTACAAGTATGTGATAATATTTAAATAACATTTATGACATGGTTACTGATTAATTTATTTCCATTAAGGGATTATATTTAAGGCTTAAGTTACCAGGGGGCCAAAGTAAAATTTTTAAAACTTTAAACCTACCTAAATAAGACTTGAGAAGATAAAATTCATGGAAATATTCATTAAAAATAATTTTTGAGGCTATAATTATTCTCTCCAAATTTATAGAGTGATAAAGAATAGATATGATCACCTCAATCCAAGTTCTTCATCCTGGATCGAAGATACAGTGCTCATGTGATTGAGAAGGCATCAAAAATGACTTTGAATCTCTATGATAGCACACAAAAACTAAATATCAATGTACTGATAGGTTCTTAAAGTTTTTTTAGATGATATAGATGGTTTTTATATTGGTTCCTTTGAGATAAGATCTCAAGAATAGAGTGAAATGTGATCCCAATTGAAATTTAAAGTGGTACGGTTTCGATTTAATTTTTTCTTTTTAATTCATCATGATTATTTAAATGTAACATGATTCGTGGATGAATATAGGCTAGGTTATATTGAATTTTATGTTTCAAAACAAACCTAACCCCAAAAAATTTTATATACTAAATTTTATTCATAAATAAATTCCTAGTTTCCTTCAGAAATATGATCCATTACCTCTCACCAATATTTTTTTATAAGTCATTACTATGTCAAAATGTTGAATTTATTATAACTGTGTCTTTTTATTTTAACTATACTCTTACTCTTTTCAAAAACATATGTAGTATATAAAATTATTTATAAAATTATATTTTAATTATTATCTAATTTTTTTATAAAAACTCAAATATTTATTGAGGGTTTTCTTCTTTTAAAAACTCCTTTGAAAAGCATTGCTTGTTGTGGTAGTTTTATGCTACCTAATTGAACATTGATTCTTTAATAAACGTATGCCTTTAATGTATTATTTTTGAAACTGATTTTATTATTGAATATAACATTAATATTTAATTAATTTTATATTTATGATTCTGGAAAGATGAAATAAGAATCACAGTAATGGTATAATAAAACTATAAACCTAAAAGATCATGGAAATATAAGAATGTGAAATCATTTCTATTAAACTCGTAATTATGGTTGGTTTAAGTTATGAGGTGTTATATTTAGTATCAGAGTAAGGTTTTAGATAACTTTAAAGGTTAGAATGTTATCTGATGAGGATATTTTAATATTTATTGATTCTATCATGGGATAATAATTCTAAGTTTGATCATAAGTTTAAATGCATATATAACTTTTTGAAATTTTATGGCATTTTAAGGTGATTGCTAATATTTTGGGAGATTTTTATTAGGTTTTAATAGATTATTAAGCTACATATAACCCTTAGGTTTAATATATGATTTAGTGAGAATATTATTTGGTAATTATGTTATTATATTTTTGGGACATATGATTAAAGTTATAGATAAACTTTAGGGTTAATACATCTTTTGATGATTAGGTCATTATGGTTAATTGGGATAAATGTGTTATCATATTTTTGGAAATTTTATAAGAATTAGGGTAAATGGGAATTTTTTTTATAGGATGATATTCTATATTAAAGTTGTTGATAGTATTTAGGTAATAAATATTAAGTTAACTTTTGGAAGAATAAATCAATTTGTGGTGGTTTTATTTCATGGTGATTCATATTATTTTGGAAAAAGATTAGTATATTTTTGTGAATATATTTCTAGGTCCTTATAGGGAGATTTATAGTCCTTTGGGATACTGGGCCTTTGGGACATAAAAAATTATAATGGGAATTCAATCCACTAGGCATTCGGGTCATGTTAAGTGTTAACACTCAACCTAATTAAAAAATAAGTATTTATTTCCTTAAAAAAAGGGTGTGTTTCACCCTACCTGTTAAAAAAATATTGTTTGGAGATAAATGTTATGTTGATTTTTGAAGTGTCTCATCAAATATTTATAATTATTTGGGTTTCAAGTTTTTTATATCATATTTTTGAAGATTTTTAGGGTTATTTATTTGTAAAATTATTTGATTTGAACAGTGAGTGTTGTTGTTGGTGTTTTGAAGAGTAATTTATTACTTTTTTATATAATGATTTGTTAATATTCCTTTGGGTATTATTTTTACTTGTGATAAATATTTTTTGTTTTAGTAAGTGTCTAGAGACATGAGAAATAATTTTTCTACCTTTTATAGATCTTGTGATCTGATAAAAGTTAATTTTAGTGATTTGGGTATGAAAAAACATCATAGTTATTTATCATTTAGAATATGACATGAATTGAAGATGAAAAACTGCTCAAAACACAACCAAAGGATGAAATTGTGCTCATGGAATAGAAAGAAATAAATTAATTATATTTACTCATATTTTCATGACCGCCTCCTTACAAAGATATCATAATGAAGTGGTAGAGATAATGACTCTTTAGTCTTGCCTCCAGCAAGCCCCAGGTTGGTGACTATCACTAAGGGTATAAAAATCTAACTGTATGAAAGGAATTACCCTCTACAAATAAAAAAAGACAAAGATATAGGATAAAAAATCCCCAAAAAATCTAATAAATAATATAAAATAAACCCAAAACCATTCCATAATACATGAATAAATTAAAACATATACATATAAAAGTCTTGAATATATACCAAAATACAATTCTATAGTATCTACTCAATAATAGCTCCACCCCAACTAGTAATTTCAAGCTTGGGCCCCAAAGTCCTCCTGGAAACTTGAAAAAATTGTTTATACCTAGTGTGAGAATAAAAGGTATACTCAGTAGGGGGATAACAAAGGTCTCAAGTTCACATGTGAAAATAGCATGCTAATGCACCAATGAACAAACAGTAGAACCAAGAAGCACCTATACAGGTCATCTAACCAAACTCAGCCACACTATAGATCGCTCACCAAATCATGCATCCAATATAGTAATATAACATCAAGATAATAACAAATAAAGGTACCTGGAGTCCACTTCCCCACTGATTTTCTTCTGTCACACCCCAACATCAAATGTTCCCATCCCTTCCAACACATTACATCACATCACATCACATCTCACACGAAAACGCCTAGGTCATCTCTGATGTGGTTTGGGATGAAACCCTGCCTACCCCACCCTCAAGAGGTCTAGAATCTTGTGCTGGAATCAGAAATCAACACACCACATCTATCCCAAAGACACTTGGGCCATAAAATATCATGTCATCCTATAACCAAATTAGCAGGGTATCATAAACATGAAGGACATCCACCTCATTCCCACATCCAACCATCATGAACCCCACCACAAATCACATATCATCACAACATCATCACATCAAATATCATAAAAAACACATGGTTAATCACTACACATATTTCCTGAAGACACCTAGTCCATCACTGCTAAAAAAAGTGTAGAAGAGGGGGTAGTCATCCATCTGTATCACCACCATCCTAGATGTTGGGTAAAACACTCAAAACCCAGAACCTCTGAGCATTAGTAAGGTTATCCAAATCAGGTGGGGAACATATAGAAATATCCTAAACATACATGATGTATAGATAACACATCATAACCAACCTTTGGGTTTATAATAGCTATACTAAAACACACCACATCACCACTGCTATACCACACATCAACTTTTACTACCACTTCCACCACTATATACAACACACCACACCACCACCACACATGACCATACATATTCCCACTTTCAATTGCGGGTTTCACCAATTTTATTCATTTATTCATTCTATTTCATATTACATATAAAGTTATTTCATTCAATTTATTTAATACATTTACCACACTTCCATTTCCATCCCATATTTCTTATTTACTAGCCTATTTCATTTTATTTTATCATCATAATTTATTCCATGGCTAACTAGGAAACTATCACAACCATACTACACAATAACTAGCCCAACTCACACAACCACCACCTCAACACCATAAATCATCCATCATCACCACACCACATCACCTAATCCAACCATATATCACAACACAACTACCACACACAATAATCATGGACTACTACACATCACCACCAAACATCACTACCACACACCATCTCCACTGTGCACCACAACCTCTATATGCCACACTGAACCATTTCTCACATTTCATCCATGCCAACCAACCACCACATCACTGACCCACACATCACATAGCCCATCCAGTCATCACCACCACCTCATAATGACCCGAAACACATGAGACAACACAACAAGCGACTGTACAAAACAGTAACATATTAATACTTCTATAATTAATTCAAGGTATTACATTTCATTACATATTTATTTATCATGGGTATTATCACACAAACCAAGTTTCCATGGGAAACCAATTTATTATCCAAATATATGGTCTTTATATTTTTATCTAGGGTGAAATCACACACCAACATAGCAAGGATATCAAATCATATCATCTACTATATAAATAAGGATCCCAATAGCCTTTATTTTCAGCAAGAAAACAATATGGCATAATATAATCAACAACAATATCAAATTTGGAAAAACTTTTGATATCTCTCCATACCCATCAATTTTAATTATTAAAATTTATTATATTCATTATGTTTAACCATACTATCCACCCAAATGAAAGAAAAATCATGAAGATATCACATGTATCATGTAAAAGGAGTGATAATGAGAATCCCCTACCTTAAGGAATCTTTCCGATCTCACTGCGCACTATAGGGTGAAGAAGAAACAACCTAAAACTCACAACCATGCAAGGGAAACCACGGATCAACCTAAACTACATCAAGGGATCATAAAAATGAAACCCAAACTCTCCCTATACTATATCAAAATTTCCACATTGAATCCCCTAGAATAAGAATGGAAGGAACATATGGATTGTAGACGCTGAAAAGTGATTAAGTACTGGAGAAAGTTCCAAAAAGAAAAAGTGAAGTCATATTCAGACCCAGAGGCCCGGTCCAGAGGGCTCGGAAGTGTTGTGCGAAAAAAAGGGTGAAGTTCGCGAAAAGTATGTATCATGTGGAAAGTACCAGGATTCATGAAGAGTCCTGGAACCGGCATAAAATAATTTCGTACATGCGGCCCACGTGAAATAATTTCGCGCCCGCAGCCCGCGCGGTTGACCTTTCACGTCGTCGCCTCCGTCATGCAAAATATTTCACGCAGCCCTGAATTCCACATCGTCTGATTCCTATAAATAAAAGGATACCCCCTTCGTTTTCGAAGCTGAAGAATTTGAACCGCCTCTCGTGCGCATAATTGACATTCTGTGCACACACAATATGGCCTTTAGGTATGGTTATTTTTCGCACCAAGTCACCCTAGGATCCGTCTTCACGCGAGATCCCCTTGGCTTAGACTAAACTTCAACCCCTTCGGGGTCTTCCCCTTATACAAAATCCCTTTCATTGTGCACAGGCTGGCCAGTTGCACACAATCCCTTCCTTTGTGCGCCCCCTATCATTATGCGCGGCCTTTACCACCTTCGCGTAATTCATACACCTTGCATGCAATCCCTTCAAGTCATGCGCAAAACCTCATCCCCCTATTTCGCACAAGTAACATTGATTTTGCACCAACCCAGGGCTTTTCGCACCGGACCCCTTTATTTCGCACAATCCCCAAGGGTTGCGCACAATCCCCCAGGGCCCTCCTCCTCAGTGCTCCCCGGGCACCCCCTTTGCGCGAACGCTTGATGCCCTCCTTCTGAGTGCCATTTGCAGGTGTCTTGTGCACCCTGGGCATCCGCATCATACATGGTTTTCCCATACGACCTTCCAGGCTCGTAAAAAGTAACTTCAAATTCTCTTGGACAATTCTTCCCATTGCGTTGCTTCGCCTCATGCTTCTTCGCATAGGCACGCTAATGTCTATTGCTTCTTCACATAGTCACGCTAACGTGGACCCCACGATGGTTCGCTCCATGACACCCCCTCAGTACGGCCTTGCCGATGCCTTCCCTCCCAAAAGGAGTAGAGGGTACCAGTTATGTAAGTCTTAGGGGTGTGGAGCAATCCCACCTTGTCTGATCTGCAGGACGTTAAACTGCCAAGCACCTCGTCCTCAACACATTACATTAAACTGTGACCCGGCCCCATGCCACTCACATAGGGTCCCCCCGTCTCAGACATTCTCCATGCCCAATCGTCTCCATGGGGATGGGATCACCCCTCATATGGGATTATATCCTCTTTATTGGAGTGGCGTTTGTCCGTAGGGAAGGTCAGCCACCTTGGTGTAATCCCCTAGCCTTCCTTCCAAGAGGCATCACCCCTGCTCCTCCTCACTTCCTCGGTGCCAAGGCCAGCAGAGGGCATGATAGGGAATGGGACTCCTCCTTTCTTTAGTACCAATTCCCTCTCCCGCTGCTCTTTTTCACCCTCGGGCCTCCATTCTAGAGTAAGTCCCGGCACCATGGGCCGCTCAACGCGTAAGCCCCTCTTCGCTTCCCACGGATGCACCCTTCGCGACGTGATCGTCAGGTCTCTGTTGCCTCTTGTTTCTCACACTGAGCATGACTCTTTTGAGCTTAGAGTGATCACCGACCATGACACACCATGGGCCGCCTCAGAGCATAAGCCCCAAATTCCCTCATCCGAGCTACAGGATGTTAAACTACCATGCGCTCATGTTCTGCATGACGTTAAACTGTACACCCAAACTACGAGGACTTTGATCTGTGCTAAGGCATGGTACATAGGAAGCCTCCATGAGGTTCAATCCCCACCACCATGGGCCATATCAGAGTGTAATCCCCATCCATCCCGAACTACGGGGACTTTGATCTGTCCTAAGGCATGGTACGTAGGAATCCTCCACAAGGTTCAAGCCCGACAAACTATTGGCCCCGACCATCTCCATGTCTGTGTGCCAAGCCCCATTTCCACCTTGGGCTACCTTAGATCATAAGCCCCAATCCATCTAGACCCATGGTCCCTCTTCACGTCAGTTCCTTGACCCCATATCCTTGTGTCGTCTTAGAGAATAAGCCTCAAATGCCATCGTACTGCATGACGTTAAACTGCATTCCATCCTGAACTACATGGACTTTGATCCGTGCTATGGCATGGTACGTAGGAAGCCTCCATGAGGTTCAAGCCCACCACTCAGTCATTCCGACCCCATTCACATTATATCACCATCCCCTTGGGTTGCCTCAGAGTGTAAGCCCCATACCCGTCCCGCATGACGTTAAACTCTATCTGCCACCTGAACTACATGGAATTTTATTCCTTACCATGGGGATACATAGGAGGCCTCCATGAGGCTCAATCCCATCACTCATGTCTCATCCTAACCTTTCCCTTGAGCCCACATGTCTCGGGAATCACATTCACTAACCTGGAGGTTCTACTTCCTCTGGGTCACATCCATGCATCCATTCTCATGGGTCGCCTCCTCAGGTGTCCCATCGTCCCACCAAACTACGTGGACTTTGATTCCCTACTGTGGGGATAGGTTGGAGGCCTCCATGAGGCTCAATCCCATCACTCATGTCTCATACTGACCTTTCCCTTGAGCCTATGTGTCTCGGAAAGCTCATGCCCTAACCCAGAGGTTCAACTTCTTCTGGGTCCCATCCATGCGTCCATTCTCATGGGTCGCCTCTTCAGGTGTCCCACCGTATCATCAAACTACTCGTAATTTGATTCCCTTCCATGGGGATACGTAGTAAGTCTCTTCGAGGCTCAAACCCAAATCCATCATCCATCCTGATTCTTACCTGGGCTGCCACATCCTGGTGGGATCATGCCACTCCATTCCCCATTCCCCATATGAGCATTCGGGAAGTTTCCCACGTGTTGTCCCCAACATCGGAATTCCCTCCAGGGGGTTCCTCAATTTGATCCACTCTATCTAGTGTTCTGATCTGTCTGATCCATCTTCGATTGACATTAAACTTGCGGCATACCTTGTTTTAAACATGGGAAGCTGAGGAAAACCTCATATACATGCCTATGGCATAAAATTCCCTGCATTCGATGTGGGATGCCTCGTGCTTCTGTGCCCTTGAAGAGCCCTATAATAAGGGACAAAAGATAGACATTCCAATCCCCAGTGTCAAGACACGCCAGTGATTCCCCAACGTGACTACTATCCTAACCGAAGGTTGCTGCCCCGACCGGACCCCTTGGAAGGTCCTAACATAAGTGGGGTAATTAACTGGTGTCCATGAAGATATGGCGCTAGGAAGATCTTCACGAACTATGTTTTAAATCTATGAGGGAGGCCCGAACAAGGTGACGAGCTCTGAGGAGGAATCCACAGAAGGAAGAACCGACATCCCATCATCTCATTTCAATCAAGGAGAAGACGTCCCTGAATAAGGATCGGATGCCGCCCACCTTTGGAAAGTGGGAATGCGGGGTAACAGCAGTGTGTCCTCTGTGTGACGGATGCGCGTGCACCCCGGAAAAAGCGTCAGAAACAGAAAATGGTGAACCTGATATGAATCTGAAACTCGCCAGAAGTTGGGACAGCCAGGACATTGAACATTCTATTCTACGATGTTGTCAGTGTGGAT
Source organism: Viscum album (assembly GCA_963277665.1). Taxonomy (NCBI): domain Eukaryota; kingdom Viridiplantae; phylum Streptophyta; class Magnoliopsida; order Santalales; family Viscaceae; genus Viscum; species Viscum album. The sequence continues at coordinate 607,379,174 of OY728133.1, read as the reverse complement.
CCCTCTTACCAGTCACAGAAGAAAGAATGGCGTTGGGGCACTGGTTGTCGATTCCTTTTCCTAGTAGTATTAATGAGCTCATCTACCTGCTTTCAGGAACCAATTTGTTGCATCCGGAGCTTGTTCACCTGCCCACCAGCACAGGGGTAGGGGCAATATCGACGCAGCTACCCTATGCGGTTCTACCTCTTCCATGACGGTCACGACCGCCATGACTTTTGGGCGCCCGTGCCCCCTCTCCCCATCAAAGATTATCTAGCGAAGGGTAATCGATGACATTGTACGCTGGTACGAGGAGGAGGGGGTCATCCCCACCAGGGATATGGCCCACTAAGATCTCAAGGCAGCTGGGTCTCATCATCGATGCTGCCCCTAAGGGCCACGCAGGGAGCCGCTTCTCCCCACCCCCACATTCAATCGCTTCAGGAGCATGTCCCTAGAGCACCTTGACAGCTCCCTCCCCTATGCCGATGAAGTAGGGGATATCCAGGCTGGCCCAATCAGAGTCCCGCTTCAAGGGATCTTGGTGAGGGCCCTCACCAGGCTATGTTAGTGCCGTCGTCCGGTTCCTTGAGCTGAGGAGCAGGTAATCCATGCACCTGCACCACCATCTCCAGTCCACCTGACTCGACGCTAGCGTCAGACACGAGTAGAAGAAGACACTCATTATTGGGCATCAACATCAGCGACTAGTGTGGCCTAAGCCACTGCTGACTCATATCCCCAACTCTCGGCATATGTTGATCAGGGTTAGCTATACACCTGACCCGGATCGAGGCCCCAACCGCCCCACGGGTAAGTTTGGTCGACTCTCCCGGTCACCGACACAGGTGATGGCCGCTGCAAACCAATTCACAGCAATGCCACCCAGCGCCGAGGCTCACACCGCACCACCACTACGGAAGGTGCGGGCCCTCCCTGCTTCCAACCTCAGCTTGGAGGTTTTCCCCTTAACACTTTCTACCCAAGAGAGGGTCTCCCTCATGACAGCAACACTCCATGTGGGGGTCTCTCCTGTGCTCATTACACTGGGTATAGGGTCACTCCCCCTACCGCGGACCGTGAGCATGGAGATATTGCATGTCCGGTCACTCGCCGACATGGAGGTCCTCCCCATGTCCCTGTGCTAATCGGCGAAGGTCCTCCTCACCCTAGCAATCGAAGAGGTGGAAGCCAACCCCACTCCACCAATTCCCAGCATGGAGGTCCTCCCTGTGTCCCTTTTGACATTTTTTCAGATGCTCCTTGCACCCCGGCTTCCTCGGGTGGAAACTTTTTTTTCCCCAGCACTAGTGCAGTCGGAGGACCCCATGTCAGAAATTAGCCCTGCCCTAAATAAACATCCAGGGGCAGGAGACCTGGTTGTTGCCACTGCAAGAGGAATCCAGGGGAAGGCCGGACAGGAATCAAACTAGTCTGCTTCTCAGACTCCGAGGCGGAGTATGATTAAGCGCAGGAGCCCTCCCCTCAGCCCTCCGAGTCAAGGGTTGGGGCAGGAACAAGGAGCATCAGCCTCGTGCTCCTGTAATGTGAGATCCACAGGATCCCTATTTCCCTCCAAAGGTATATCCATAAGGATGAGACCCTGGCATGTTCCCAGGGGTCGACCGTGCAATTACCACCATCATTTCCAGAAGCTCCCTCTACCACAGATCTATTTTGGGGGTCTACAGCGGAAGAGTCGCAACATAACCCACCCTCGGAAAATGCTGATGTTACGTCAGGAGCCCTGGTTGATGGTTCATCCTATCACGATATGGCATCCAGGTCACTGAAACCTTTAGAGGATAGCCTAAGATTTAGCGGCCAATCATCCCACTCGTTGTATTCTCCGTCGGCCAGTCCACCTCCCCAGCGGCCTGCCTCAGCACCGCTTCTAGTTCCTCATCCACCCTCAGTTGACGAGTGGGATAATCAAACTCCAGACTATGGATCTGAGCTAGGGAGCTTCTGGACCATCCTCACAGTGGGCCACTTCCCTGAGAAGTTTTGTTCGGTCGCAGGGTCGAATTTTGATACACCATAATCACTCACCCTAGAGGAGTTTCAATGTTTCCACCGGACCCTCTGGGCGACTCACCTCCGTCTTCACCACCAGTGGGTGACTTATCCCGTGATCCAAGAGAACCTCGAAGACATCAATGAATAATGCTTCCCGGTTGACCTAGCCACACTCCCTGCGGTCCAGCACCCTGAGTCGTGTGGCCACCAAAGGGCCCTCCAACAACAGTGCGTTCAGAGTTTTCAAGTACTCCACAGAGTTTTCGAGGAGGCTACCCCCCACACACAAGTACGTGGTTGGGGGCACTACAATGCCCTTATCTTCAGTGCAATTCACCAGCAACCTAACTCGCTAGGTGATAGCAAAGACATGCCCCTGAGAAGAGTGGCTGCCAACATGACGGATCTGATAGGAGAGGATAATGAGCTGGGGCTTCTTGATTGGGACATCCCCCCTGAGGATGCGCCGCCACTAGAACCATTAGGGAGGATTACCCATTAGCAGAGGAACCTCCTAGGTCTCCCTGCACCCACCGAGTCACTAGTACTCAGCTGGAACGTCAGAAAGGGAAAAGAGAACGTTGGAGCTGTCAAGTTCTCCGACCCATCCACCTCAGTGCAGAAGACGGAAGAGGACCCCAAGAAGGCCACGTTGCGCCAACAGCTTACTGAGCAGAAGAAGTTAGTTGATGAACTTCTAGTTGAATGCATTGTAGAGTGGCAACCTGACTACGGTGATCCTAGGTCGGGGTAGCAGGGGCAGGAACAACTACCCCTCGGTGAGATTCTCCCAAGTAACCCTGATCATGTCATATTCGCTGATAGAGGAGAAGCCAGAGATCATGGTAAGAGGGAACAGTATGTCTCGTTGAACCCTCCCGAGCGGCGCGACAATCCAAGGAACCTTACTCGGGCTCCTCCGGCTGCCCCAAGGGTCACTCCACCAGCTGCTCCACAAGCTGTTGAGCTTGTCTAACTCATTGAAGAGCCTGGAAATGCGCTCGTGGTTAGGGATCCCCATCAGTACAGGGACCCCCGTCTCGATGATCTGATGGCATCGGTCATTGCCCACCTGGAATATTTGGAGACATGGTAGGTGGCTATCCCACCTGATGGCAAGCCATACCCGACATGGGTGGATGACATGCCGACACCCTGGGATTTGGGAATCCCACTTTCTCCCCCTTTAGCAGGACGGGGGACCTGCCGCAGTACCTGGACCACTTTAACTCGAGGTTTGGGCCTATGTTAGGGACCCTAGTTCAAAAGGAGGCCGCCAAGATACGTTTCTTTATTCAGACACTGGAGGGGCCAACATTCATTTTGGTATAGCCAGCTCCCTATGGGATCTGTGACTAGCTGGGAAGACCTTCGCAGGAAGTTCTTTTACAAAATCAGCTCTACCACCTAGAAGAAGAATAACGCAGACCTCTTCAGGTGCAATCAAAGGCCCGATGAGCAAGTCACAAACTTCATCGCTCAGTGGAAGGGGCTCACATACTCCCTTGATATGCCACTGACTCAGGAGCAATTACTAACGATGTATGTCGGGAATATCAAGACTGAATTGTTTCCCTCCCTGATCACTCAGAATTATCCTAGAGGGTTCTGAGACTTCTCGGATAAGGCTCAGCGCCTCGAGGAAGCTCTACAACAGGCTAGTCAGGCATGCCTGCTGCCCCCTGCAATTCCAGCAAGGAGGGATACCAGAGCCGAGCCCGCCGTTGTGGCCCAAGTAGAGGCACCCAGGCAGCTAGAATTGCTACCAGTGGAGCTAGCTCCACAGCCTCGTAGAGTTCCACCACCACAGGCACAGTTTCCAGCCCAGCAGCACCTGCCCTAGAATCAGCAGGTGCCCCCGCGTAACACGCCTCCACCGCCTAGATGAGATAATCAAGTTCCACCTCCTTGGAAGGATTTTTTGTCCCCCCATCAAGGTCAGGCTCCTATATCCCCCTTTCTGAACAGAAGGAATCATACCTACTCATTCGATGAGGCTTAGGTCCCCGGCTACTTCCGCAGCACCTTAGAGTAGAGAATTGTGTGACTGCCTGAGTGTCGGAAGCCAGAAGAGGCACATCTCACTGATCACCCCAACTTCTACCCTTATCACCGGATCCTGAGGCACACCATAAATCAGTGCTATGTGTTCAAGAACTGGATCCAAGAATAGATTGAAAACAACATAGTCAGGTTGAGCCCAGCCCCGGTACAAGTGGCGGGTGTCTTTGTGAGATCAGATAGCAGTAGTGACCGCGAAGGCGAGTGGCAGCAGGTTTTTGACCGCAGGTCCCATAAGTATAATGACCGGATGGCTCATCGGATGGTCGTACATGCCCATGGAATTATCCGTGCATTCCTGAGTCATCCAGAGCCTTTAGAAGCTGTGGCCACCACTTATGCATCATCATCTCAGTCGGTCACTTCCCAGAAGAGAAAGCATCGACAGCGTAAGAAGAAGCAACGCACCCCTCCAATTTCGTCATCATCCCGCACTCTCAGAAATTTCATTCCCCTGGAGATGGGAATCCCTACCATAATCCACACATTGGTGGATGATTTGTCAAGTGACAGTAAGGGGTACGCTTCTGTTAACACCGTTTAGTTGGTAAATCCCTATATGACTCCCGGCGAGGGGGAGCGTCAGGCGAACGTCTCCAATGTCCCCAGCTGATGCCAATGTTGGTGGAACTGTGTCCATATGGGTCATCGGGGCATGTCAGTTGGCACCTCCAGCCAAGCCATGCATGCCACTGAGACTAGACAGCAATCCCATCACAGAACTCAGCACGCGCAGCCTCTTCATCTGGTGTTGACAGGCCCACCTCCACCACCGTTTGTGCTACTAGATCAGGCATAGCCACCTCTGTCATACCACGACCAGCTTCACCCCACTACAGGCTGATCTCAGTTGCCCAGTACTCACCCGGCAGATATTCTCTGAGCATCGACTAGCGGGCAACGAGATTTCCCCAGTACCAGTCAGCCGCAGGTCCATTCGGCAGGGTCTGTCATGCCTCCAATCATCGAGTGGCCACGTGTAAGTAGAATTTGGCACCTAGCGTGGAAGTATGATGTTCTAAAGCACCTAATAGGCATCCCAGTGAGGCTTTCCATCCTTTAAGCCCTCCACCTATCGCCAGATATGCGTGAGGCCCTCGCTGAGGCTTTAAGAAGCCCCCTCCAATTCGAGACAGAGATAGCAGCTACAGAGGCTTTCCATGCTGAAGTAGTTGAGAATGCCGAATGAAAGGTTTTCATTTCATTATCAGGAGAAGACAAAGGCTCTCCCATACAGGGGCACATCTTCCCCCTGTATATCACCAGCCAATTCAATAGCATGGTGGTTCTCTGTTGTCTCGTTGACACCGGTTCTGGGATCAACCTTATCCCAATGCGGACACTGTGGAAGATAAACTTATTTGAAGATGACATAACTCCCTCTGATTTAAGGATCCAGAGATATGACAGGACAGAATAGACCCCGGTCGGCAAGATCCATTTGAAGACCTAGTTCGGTGGCCTAGTTGCTAGTACTGAATTTATGGTTGTCTCCCAGGACACCGCGTACAATGCATTAATGGGTCATCCATGGCTCCACCTGCACATGGTGGTCCCCTCATCATATCACCAATGCCACAAGTACTCCCTTAATGGTTGGGTGGGCATACTCCAAGGTGATTCATCTCTTTTCGCCTCTTTCGAAGCCTACTACTTGGATGTTGATTATTATAAGAGAAAGGATAAGTAAGTCCAGGAAAGCGAAGTTGAGCCCATCGCCACTACGACCGACCCTTGGATAGGCCTGAATGACGCCTACGTCTTTCTGATCCATCGGTTAGAGGCCAAAACCCCTGATATGGGGCAGTGTTTTGTTATTTCTGGGATAAGGTGGAATCATACTCCCATATCCAGGTGGTGTTGAAAGATCACTTCGTATTCTTATACAAACCTAGCTCTAGTGATTCCGGAGCCTCCCATTTCTGTCAGGTATCGAAATGTCTACCTCATGGCAATGGCAGTACGCCAGACATGTCTGTTTTGACAGGCTGGAATCAACCGGCTCTGGTTGACATGCCACTACTACTTCAATATTATCAAGTGTGTCCCCTTGGTCCAGAAACCATATGGGATCAGGTCGATAGCCTTCATATCCATGGTCTCGGCAGCACCGAAGTGCCCCGATGCAATGACCACAGCCGCACAGGCTAGTAGCAGCCTCCCATCAGGGTTTGGTAGCTCAGAAGTGGATTCCACCATGAAAAAATCCCTTCATAAGTGGATAAGAAGATATAGAGGATGCTCCCCTACCTTTGAGGAAGGCGTCTCAGCCACGGTTGACGAATTGGTACAGGTGAACCTTGGAAGTGAGGTTGATCTAAGACCCATGTTGATCAGCACCTCTATGTCCCTCGAGGAGCAGAAATGGTGCATGGAATTCCTTAAATAGCACCATGATGTATTCACCTAGAGTTATGACGAGATTCCAGGACTAGATCCTCTGTTAGTCATCCACCGCCTCGGTCTCCCGGCAAACCATCGCGGGTTCAGGCAGCCTCCTAGAAAGATGCATCCGTCTCACTGTGCCATGGTCGAGGATGAATTTGACAAGATCATCAGATCCAAATTCATTAAGGATGTCCAGTACCCCAAGTGTCTAGCCAACATCGTGCCAGTCAGGAAGAAGAATGGGCAGATCAGAGTCTCCATCGACTTCCGAGATCTCAACTGTCACTATCCGAAGGATGATTTTCCCCTTCTAGTGAAAAAATTGTTGATCAATTCTACGGCTGGATTCTAATCTCTCTCCTTCATGGATGGTTATTATGGATATAATCAGATTCGTATTTCCCCTGAGGATGAGGAGTCTACCACTTTCAGGTCACCTCAAGGTGCTTTCTGTTACCAGGTTATGCACTTCGGCCTGAAGAATGCAGGTACCACCTATTAGTGGGCCATGCATCGCATATTCAAGCCGATACTCGGGACATTGGTGGAATTATATGTGGATGACCTAGTGGTCAAATCTTGACAGCGCCAGGACCATCTCAAGGACCTTGAGAAAGTGTTCAGTTTCCTCTGTTCCCACCACCTGAATATGAACCCATTGAAGTGTGCCTTCGGGGTCACTTCTCAGAAATTCCTTGGCTTTTTTTTTAGATACCAAGGCATCGAGATTGACCTGGAGAAGATAACGGCCATTAGCCAGATGCCTCCCCCAAGAAATATTCAAGAGCTTCGAGGTCTCTAAGTCCACTTAGCCTACATACGCCGATTCATTGTGAATCTGGCTGGCAAGTGTAAGCCCTTTTTTCAGCTCATGAAGAAGGGCACCGCTTATGAGTAAAATGATGAGTTCTAGACCACCTTTGATGAAATCAAGAAATATTTTCTCTAGCCTCTGGTCTTGATGCCACCCATCTCCGAGAAGCCACTGATTCTCTATGTCACTGCCCTGGAAAGATCCCTTTGTGCCCTTCTCGCCCAGAAGGACAATGAGGGGATGGAGAACAACATCTACTGCCTCACCTACATGCTCCTCGATATGGAGACCAGATACTCCCCCATTGAGAAAAGCTACCTTGTGCTTGTATTTGCCATGTAGAAACTACGGCATTACCTGCAGCACCACGAGGTATAGCTGGTCTCTCGGGTAGACCCGCTGAAGTACATTCTGAATCTCCCCATATTGACTGGACGACTAGTGCGGTGGGCGGTGATCCTCCAGTAGTTTGATATCAGGTTCATGCCCCATAAGTCTATCAAGGGGTAGGCATTGGAAGGCTTTCTAGATGCCCATCCAACCTCTGTGGACCAGTCCTTGGACCTGGATTTTCCTGATGAGGTGATCCTCTCAGTCAATCAAGGCATCCCATGTTGGTAGATACAATTTGATGGTACCTCCCAGAGCCCCACTGGTAGGAGGCTCAATGATCCTAAGATCAACAGAGTAGGTCTGGGTATCGTCTTTATCACCCCAGCACAAGTTGTCCTGCCTTACTCATTCCTGTTATGAGAAGGTTGCACTAACAACGAGGTAGAGTATCAGGCCCTCATTACTGATCTCGAACTGGACCTTGAGATCGATGTGCCCCATTTTCATGTGAAAGGGGATTCCGAGCTAGTCATCAAGCAGGTCAATGGCGACTATGTTGTCAGGAACCCAGAGCTCGTACTGTTGTTAGAACGCACTCTCTAGCTAATGGTGTAGTTCCCTTCTCGGCTAGAGGTTATCCATGTCCCTTGGTCACAGAACGGTCGAGCAGACGCTTTGGCCAACCTGGTCAAGTAACTTGCAGAGCCCAAGCAGGATGATCTGATTATCCATGTGGTGCATCGGAGAGTAATTTCTCCTGTCACCCTAGAGGATGATAATGGCCTGCAGGTAAACCATCTTACTGTCGGTGCCTCTACGTCAGGGCCCCCAGGTAGTCCGGATGCAGTGATCTAAGTAATTGTCGATTAGAGGACACCCTTGGTCGAATACCTCCAACACAGTAATCTTCAGGTAGACCGGGCCAAGCACGAGCGAATCCGACGTCGCGCGCTGCAGTTTACTCTCCAGAGTGGTACCAGCCTTGAGCGGATCCTCTATAAATGTGAATTTGATGGTGTTCTCCTCTATTGCATCCAAGGAACCGAGATTCCATAGGTCATGCAAGAGGTCCATTCCAGTTCCTGTGGTTCCCATCAGACTGGGCCAAAACTATCTCACTAGATTCGAAGGCTAGGGTATTTTTTCCCCTCCATGATCCATGACTGCATCGAGTTCACCAAGAGGTGCCATGCATGCCAAGTTCATGCTAAATTCGTGCATCAGCCACTGGAGCCTCTCCATACTACCAAGTACTCTTGGTCCTTTTTAGTCTGGGGGTTAGATGTCATAAGACCATACCCACCGGCAACAGCTCACCAATGCTGATTCATTCTGACCGTTAAGGATTTCTTTTCCAAGTGGGAAGAGGCAATTACTCTCAAGGAATTCAAGGCCCGTTCTATCGTCAACTTCGTGATTTCCAATATCATCTATCGATTTGGGGTACCTCACACTATCCTCACCGATAACAGCACCAACTTCTGGGAATCCGAGATGAAGAAATTGTACTCCAAGTACAACATTCACTCCAACCATACCTCCCGCTATCACACGCAATAAAATGGATATATTGAGGTGTTCAATAAAACCCTATCTAACATTCTGTAGAAAATGGTTGGTCAGATCAAGAAGAGTTGGCTGGATAATCTCCCCAACGCCCTCTAGGATTATCGGACGACGACCCATAATTCCACCCAGGTGACCCCATATTCCCTTGTGTATGGAGATGAGGTCGTCCTGCCCATCGAGATTCAATTGACCTCATTGCACACAGCGGTCTATGACCAGCAAGCACTGGATAGAGTGGCTGAAATCCATCTAGCTAAATTGGAAGCATTGGACGAGAATAGGCTTTGTGCCTTGCACAACCTAGAAAGGCATCAAAGCAGGATGGCTCGAGCTTTCAACAAGAAGGTTTGCCTCTGGTCTTTCCTGCAAGGCAATTTGGTATTATCTCTTAGGGCACCAATGGTCCCTGACAAGAAACCACCCAAGTTGGAGCCCAAATGGGAAGGACCTTTCATTGTTCATAAGGTTTATCCCAATGGATCATACTCCCTGGTAACTATGGATGGTGAGTGCATAACTCCTCCCACCAATTCCAAGTTCCTCAAGCAATAATTTTCCTGACGGATGGGTCCTGCGCGACCTTAAACTACATTTTGACCTAAATTTGGGCCCTTATGGTCCTCCATGACCTTAAACTAGATTTTGGTCTTGCACGACCTTAAACTACATTGGGTCTTACATTCTGGCTTTTGGTCCTGCATGACCTTAAACTACATCTGGTCCTATATTTTGGCCCTTACGGTCCCCCATGACCTTAAACTAGCCTATGGTCCCGCATGACCTTAAACTTCTCATCCCGCATGACGTTAAAATGTATGTCATCTCGCATGATGTTAAACTGTATCTTTAAGAACTATGTGTGGATTGATTCTCATCCTTATGGGATACGAAGGACTGCCTGAACATTGAGACTTCGGGTCCAGTCCCATCTCGTAGAGATCCCATGATCTCCCGGTCACCTATGCCCCTCGGCCTGTCCCTATCCATGAGGGGGATATATAGGTGTGGTATAGGGTTTTTGGCACCATGCCCCCCCTCATCTCGGGAATCTTCCATCTCTTGGACGCTCTCAAATTGAACCTCTCGACCCTTTACAGTGGTCCGCCAATGTGTTCAGAGTACTCTGGTCTAGGACCAAAAGTGTCAGATTCAACTTAGGAAAGTTCCTTCCACTTGTCAAGCTTCGTGTTCCCCTTCATTTGGGCCCCCGTTATCTTTCACACCCAAAGGGACCCCCAAAATGACATGGATACCACACCTAAGGGATCTCCTATCATTACGGGCCAACGCCCCCGAGGGTCTCGGACAACAAATTGATACAAATCCCATGTTGCGAACATGGTCAGCGGTCGATGCTCATTTGTTTGTCCCCATTTCAGGCTAATGCGACGGGATGCTGTGTTGCGAACATGGTCAATAGTAATCCTCCGTAGTCACGCCAGCCCCTTCAAGCCTTGAATGCTGGTTGCATGATTCACATTATGTTCCACCCCATCATGTCCAGGTGGAATCTCGACAATATTTGCACTAACCCTCAGTGCACCTCCACACATCAGGCAGACAAAGCTGCAATACGGTATCTCTCGGGGCTCCCGCGATCCGAGCGCTAAGACGATAGGCTGGGATCTTCTCTAAGAGCCATGTGCAGCTTGACCCTCATCCTCATGGGATACGTGGGGTCACCCAGACATTGAATTTCAGGTCCAGATCAACTATAAGCTAGCATCTCCTACCCTTTATCCTCTTACCCTCACCAGCCTCTTGGCCTGAGGATCCTCTCCCGGAATCGCGCACGGTGATGATGTGGACCTTGTCCTCATTCACATCAGGTATGCTTTATCGCGTCATGCACATTCCCCCAGGTCCAATCCATACGACTTTAAACTATTTTATTTGGTCCTACCACATGACCATAAACTGTGATAATATCGTCCTGGCCGCATGACAAAAAACGGCACTGCATTGTGATGACCTCATCATAGAGGACATCATGTTGGGTATCAGTAATTTACCATACCATTTTTCAATGCCTGTATACAGCTTGATTATTGTGGCGATGCTAGGAATTTCTACCCTAGGTCGGTCGTTCCACAAAAGAAAAACCATTCACCTTAAAGGACAAACAAGATACATCAAATGCCGCTTCTTTTGGTGTGAGGGATAGACCTGCGTGCCCCTTTCATCCTCTGCACCAATACCTTACCGTGTTGCGCCACCCTCCAAGAACTACATATGGAATGATTATCATACTCATGATATATGTAGGAGCTCTCACGCACTTCCCTATGGTCCCAGTCTAACTTTCGACTTTGGTCCCTTGACCAGAACACTTCCTCAGGGAACACATGGTAAGTAGGACTCATGTCCCCATTCATATCGGGCTTTATAATCACCTTACCATGTGTCTCCTTCCTTCCTTACCAGTCCCTGGTCTGAGTTCTAAGACCTTAAACTAAGACCCTTTCCATAACTACGTGCGGCATGATTCCCATCCTTATGGGATACGTAGGAATGCCCAGACATTTCATCTCGAGTCCATCCTCGGTAATCACAAATTCTATACCCCCCTCACTGTTGGCCCCGTGGCCTGACTTCTCGGGGAATTATGTAACTACATCATTTTCCCCGAACAAATTCAGGATTCCCCATAATGACATTGGGAAGCGACAAGTCCCTCACAAGAGAGGTCTTTTCTAAAAGTAGGGATGATTCATGATCAGATTGATGCTTCCGCCTAATGTGATTCCACCATGGTGGCATAATATTGGGAGTGTTGTATTCTGCTTGAACAAACCACCACTTAAATTTCTACACTTTGCGTGCCCCTTTATTCATATTTTCATCCTCTTTCATGTTTGAAGGGACCCCCTAACAGTATGGATGCTCGACCTATGGTCTGCCTACTGTCCTGGGCCAATGTTCCGGAAGACTGATCATGTTTAAAGGGACCCCATAATAGTATGGATGCTCAACCTATGGTCCACCTACTATCCTGGGCCAACGTTCCAGAATATTGATCGACGATATTTGAGTTAGGTCCCGTGTTGCGAACATGTTCAGTGGTTGACCCTCATTTATTGTCCCCGTTTCAAGATAATGCAATAGGAATTTGTGTTTCAAACATGGTCAACAGTCGTCCTTAATTACCACACCCCTCCCATAGAGTTCCTAATTTGGGTAACTTGATTCACATTTTTTATTCCACTATGTTCGGACTGATTCCAATTCCCCTGGAATTTCCCCGCTTATGTGCTAGAGCACATTGAGAAGATGACACATCGATTGGTCTGAGGTCCTCTTCCTTTGGATGGGCCTCCCTCTTATCCTTGGGAATCTGGGTTTGAATTTCGAATGCCCGAAGCTTGGTTGACTCTCCCATTATCAAACTAAGTGATAGTATGATCCACCTTTTCTTCTCACGGCCCACATGAGCTTAGGGATGGATTTCTATTTATTTCGGGATTATGGTTGAGCATGTTAAACCAAAGGGACAAGTATGTTAAAGCAAAGGGGAAAGTAAATAATTTTTCTCATACATATAGTTTAAGAGAACAAGAATCAGTAAAAGTGGGACAAGTGTATGGGTTTGGCCAAAACAGGGCCCCTATGGGTTGGCTGCTTGGATAGATCTCTCCAATGCCGCCAACTTTTCACTGGTGGCCCCAGGAATGCCTCCTATCCCCTGAGGACCCTTTCTTCATCTGTGGCCATGGAGCACAGCTCATTGACCCTGGCCCGCGCTCGTGCATGTTCATCTTGGAGCTCGGTTATCTGGAGACTCGCTTCTATGAGTTGATATTGAGCATCCTCCAACTAGGCTCTCAGCTGCTCCACGAGCTCAGAGCAATTTGTGATGAATACCTTCTGCTCTTTCACCTGTTCCTCGAGGCGTTGGACCTCCTGCTCCACCCTCATAAATGATCGAGAACTCTCTGACTTCTCCTGGAACCAGATGACGTCAGCACACCGGCTTCTCTCACGCATCTTCTCGGCCATGTAATCACGGACCGTCAGGTGAAGGCATTGAGCATCCGCCCCTCCAGCACACAAGAAGCGCAGCCAGGTGTGGAGTGACCCCATATGCTTCAACCATTCCACCTGGGGATAATTGAGGAAGCGTCGGATGCACTTCTATCCCTTGTGTCGTGTCATCCAGCTCTCCTCGGCTGCTTCTGAATCCGAATCGTCAATTTCTTTGGGATCAGCAGGCTGATAGATAGGGAAGACATCCAACAGAGCAGCAGCAGGGTCTTCCTCAGAGATTTCTCCTAGGGGAATAGGCTCCTCAGCATCTGTGTGACCTTCCTCTCTTCCTTCGATCCTAGTGGCACCCTCGTTGACTTCTGGCCCTGCCCCAATGGAATCAACACCAATGTTAACCTCTCCTTGCTCACCAATTTCCAAAGCCAACTTAGTTTGGGAGGCATGTTCTAGATGGGGTGATACGTTTTCCATCGGCACACTTGCGGATGGTCCGGGATCAGCAGCCCAACGATCCTCCAGTGTCATGATCACTACACAGATAAGGAGCACCCTGATCAGTTGGGTACCCTGACAGTGAGTTCTGGTATCGAAGAAAAGGACTTACAGGAACCCAAGGCATCAACCTCTAGTGCTCTGGCCACTACAGGAGCTATCGTGGTAGGGGATCCCTCCGCACTTTTCAGCTTGATAACGAGCATCGGTGCCCTACCTTGTTCCATTGGAGCTCCTCCTCCTCATCCGATTGGGGACTCCTGATCAGTCCCAGCACCAGTGTGCTCTTGAGAAAGAGAGATAAAGTGGATTAAGGGTTGCAAGAAAAGTGAACAAAAGGATAAGGATAGAAAAGTGTTGAAACATAACTTAAGTATCTTGGTTACATCTATTTCAGAGCTAACGATCTCACCACTCTCCCAGAGACTCCCTTGTTGGGACGCCCCCTGCGACCCTTCACCTTCGGACTCCTCTCCTCCTTCACCTTTTCCTTCACCTTCCCCCTCTCCTTCTACATCCTCTTCTGTTTCGCCGCCCTCCGACTCATCATTACTGTCATCTTCCCCCGGTGGTATCCTTTCCATATCATGCTCCTGGTCGAGCAGCACCTTCACCAAGAGAGGTGGATCCACTCGCCGACCCCATTGATGTGCATATGTGTCCATGACCGTTAGTTATGCATGCCATCGATGGAAGCTCACTCTATCAGAGACCTAAACAAGCCCAAATTCCAAAAACTATATCCCATCCCGTACTATATTCTTCCAGAGGGATTTAGTACTCATTGACTGTCATAGGGTTATCCAAGCTGACCATAGTGCAGGGAAAACGGCATCCTGGGAAGGTTGAAGCAAGTATCTGATTTTATTCCTGAGAAGTTATCTGGACTCTCCATGGGACCCTCTTCCTCCAGGCGATGAGGGAGCGGCCACGCCACGTGACACCCCCACTACTGAGGTTCCAGCCTGTGCAGGCCCCATTTCCCAAGGCGCTTCTGGTCCTCCTCCCCTAGAGGCACCCTGCATGCTCTCTCGCCACTGACGTTCCGCACTGGCGACCTTGAGCTGCCAAACTCATTTCCACAGAATCCCCTCAGGATATGCTATGGTCCAATTTTCAGCATACTCAGTTGAGAGGCCCACGTCGACTCCAGTAAGAGGGAAAGTGATGATGTTGCTGGAGCCATAGGTTGTGAACATCAGCCACAGCTGATGAAGAACACAGGGATGTCTCTCCTCCAGGACATCTGTGTATGCTTTCTTTGGCATTCACTAGAGGCATCTGAACTACCTAGAGAACCTGGATGGAACATAAGGCTTGCATAAAATCTTATCATCAATCTGGGCCATGAGTACCCTGCCTCTGATGCTCTGGAAGTACTCCTTCTGCTCTAGTGAGCCTTTCCCATCATCTATCAGCTGACCAGTTGGGGTAGGGAATGGGCTGAAGGAGAATTTGGCATGGTTACCAATCCTGATCCATACTCCCTCCTCATTGAGCGTCATCAGCATGACCCCATAAATATTCATCATAGAGGGTCGCAGGTCATTTCCCGGAGGATGGATGGCATTTGGGATGGTGTAGTCGCCGCAGTGAGCCACAACCCAGCCATGGAAGATTTGGAAGGGGCCACACACCCTCCTAGGTGATCCCCATCTTGAGATGCATCCCAAGATGGTGTACAGTCGAGCCAGCATGGGGACCCCCAAGTTGAACCTCTTGTTGGTAGCCATGATGCCATCCATCACTAGAGTCGCTGGACGGACGCCCATCCTTGCATCCCGCACTGGCAAGATCCATCCGCTCAGGAATGTGGTGAGGAATTTGGTGTACTAGACATTCAAGTCCCAATCCGCATTGATTTTGTAGCCCCATGATTGGTATTTCCCCACCTCTAGGATCCTCTAGTAGGATCTTATCTTGCTCCTCTGATCCGCGGTTGGAAACCGTTTTCCCCACCCTGGCATCTTGACCTCCGGATCCTTCTCCAGGAACAGGCTGAAATATTCCTTGTAGGCGATGTCATTTAGGAATTCCTTGACTCCCAGCTTCTCCTTGGCCAGCTCCAGCAGATGGCACGTCAGTATGGGGGTTCGAGACCTGTCACCCCAGATATTCATCGGCGGGAGGAACTCATCATATTGATGGCCCTCCAAAGGGATGCCCCCGATGCAGTGGATGTCCCAGAAACTAATGCTGACTTCCCCATGGTGAAGATGGAATGTGTTGGTATTAGGGGACCACCGAGTGAACAGATCTGGCCTAAGCTCAGGATACTGGTAGAAGTGGAACTATGATGTCCACACCGCCTCGAATAGACCAATGTGCCGCAGCTCGCACCCAAATTGGTCACATGTGTGGAGAACCCATTATGCCCAGGCCCACTCACTGGTAAAGTTGCCTCCAGACCGTAGATCCCAGTCTTGTATCCAACCCTTGGTCTCGTCAGTGATGCTCTGATGGAAAGTACTCGCATAGAGGATCGGTGAGCTCTCTACAATAGGATCACCCCCAGCAACGGTCCTGGTCCTGGGATTCAAGATGTAGACATCTATATGCCTAGTTTCTCTGGTTGGATGACCATTGTTGGTGACGTTGTATCAAGGAACGTTGTCTTCGTGGGTCACCCATGACCGTGGTGTATCAACCTCGAAACTCGGCAGGGGAACCTCCTCCAGAATGCCGATGTCCCACAGTGGCAGATTGTCAGACAGGGCGTACTCTTTCTGGCTGGGGGTTAGCATATTGAAGAGGGTGTGGTTATTGGAGATGACCCTCTTTACGCCATAAACATCTGGGTTCGCATCCATCTCAGCTCTAGGAGCAGCGGCCTCCCCCTCATCAGCCCAGTTTGCGGTCATCTTCTTCCAACTAAGTTTTTTGGAAGTGTTGTGCGAAATTTGGGAGTTTGGAACGAAATCTGAGTGTTCGGCGCATAAAATCAGTAGGTTGCGTGAAATTTCAGGCCGTGGCGTGAAAAATCTCGGGTTTGCGCGTAAAATATCACCAAATCTCGGAGGAATTACGTGCTACCGAGCAGTTTTTTGCACAGGAGCAGAAGCAATTTCACGCACTATAGCTCAATGCTTATTGTGCGAGAAACGTCGTACAAAGCATGGGACCCACGGCGGCTTTTATAGGCTAATCCTGGGTTTCGTGACCACGTGAAAAGAGGATTTCGTGCCTGACTGGGTTTTGCACACCGCTCGGAATTTTTTCACCCAGGGGGCCGATGAAGCCCTGCATTTCGGCGTTTCCCTTGGAATCCGATCGTTGTGGCCCCTCGCTAATCTAATTCCGAGGGGGCATTTGTAGACACTGAAAAGTAATTAAGTGCTGGAGAAAGTTCCAAAACGAAAAAGTGAAGTCATATTCAGACCCGGAGGCCCGGTCTGGAGAGCCCAGAGGTGTTTCGCAAAAGAAAGGGTGAATTGTGCGAAAAACATGTCCCGAGCGGAAATTACCGAGATTCGCAAAGAGTCCTGGTGCCGGTGCAAAATAATTTCATGCCCGCGGCCCGCGTGGTTGACCATTCGCACTGCCACCTCCGTCAGGAAAAATATTTCACGCAAACCTGAATTATGTGCCGCTGGATGCCTATAAATAAAAGGAGACCTCCTTCTTCTTTGGGGCTGAAGAATTCGAACCGCCTCTCATGCGCATAATTGGCATTCTGTGCGCACACAATATGGCCTTCATGTATGGTTATTTTTAGCACCAAGTTGCCCCGGGATCCGCCTTCACGTGAGATACCCATGGCTTAGACTAAACTCGAACCCCTTCGGGGTCTTCCCCTTGCGCGCAATCCCTTTCATTGTGCACAGGCCAGCCAGTTGTGCTCAATCTATTCATTTGCGTTCCCCCTATCATTACGCATGGCCTTTGCCGCCTGCATGTAATTCATACACCTTGCACGCAATCCCTTCAAGTCGAGCGCAAAACCTCAGCCCCCTATTTCGTGCAAGCAACATTGATTTCTCACCAACCTGGGGCTTTTCGCGCTGGACCCCTTTATTTCGCGCAAACCCCAAGGGTTGCACGCAATACCCTGGGGGCCTCCACCTCGATGCTCCCCGGGCACCCCCTTTTCGCGAATGCTTGATGCCCTCCTTTTGGGTGTCATTCGTAGGTGTCTTGTGAACCCCGGGCATCCGCATCATATATGGTTTTTCTGTATGACCTTCTAGGCTCGTACAAATTAACTTCAAAGTCCCTTGGACAATCCTTCCCATTGCGTTGCTTCACCTCATTCTTCTTCGCATAGACACGCTAACGGATATTGATTCTTCACATAGCCACGCTAATGTGGACCCCTCGATGGTTTGCTCCGCGACACCCCCTCAGTACGGCCTTGTCGATGCCTTCCCTCTCAAAAGGAGTAGAGGGTACTAGTTATGTAAGTCCTAGGGGTGCGGAGCAATCCCACCTCGTCCAATCTGTAGGACGTTAAACTGCCAAGCACCTCGTCCTCAACACATGACGTTAAACTATGACCTGGCCCCGTGCCTGGCACGCAGGGTCCCCCCACCTCAGAAATTCTCCACGCCCACTCGTCTCCATGAGAATAGGATCACCCCTCATAGAGGATGATATCATCCTTATTGGAGTGGCGTTTATCTGCGAGGAAGGGAAGCCACCTTGTTGTAATCCCATAGCCTTCCTTCCAGGAGGCAGCACCCCTCCTCCTCCTCACTTCCTCGGTGCCAAGGACAGTGGAAGGCATGATAGGGAATGGGACTCCTACTTTCTTCAGTCCCAAGTCCCTCTCCCACTGCTCTTTGTCGCCCTTGGGCCTCCATCCTGGAGTAAGTCCCGACAACATGGGCCGCTCAACGCGTAAGCCCCTCTTCGCTTCCCACGAACGCACCTTTCACAACATGATCGTCAGGTCTCTGCTGCCTCTTGTTTCTCACACTGAGAATGACTCACGTGAGCTTAGAGTGAGCACCAAACATGACACACCATGGGCCTCCTCAGAGTGTAAGCCCCAAATGCCCTCGTCTGAGCTGCAGGATGTTAAACTGCCAAGCACCCCCGTCCTGCATGATGTTAAACTGTACACCAGAACTATGGTGACTTTGATCTATGCTAAGGCATGGTACATAGGAAGCCTCCACGAGGTTCAAGCCCCACAACCATGGGAAATATTAGAGCATAAGACACATCCATCCCGAACAACTGGTACTTTGATTCGTTCTAAGGCATGGTACGTAGGAAGCCTCCATGAGGTTCAAGCCCGAAAAACCATTGGCCCTGACTGTCTCTGTGTCGGTGTGACAAGCCCCATTTCCACCTTGGACCACCTCAGAGTGTAAGCCCCAATCCATCTGGACCTCTGGTCCCTCTTCACGTTGGTTCCCCGACCCCAAATCCTTGGGTCGTCTCAAAGCGTAAGCCCCAAATGCCCTCATCCCGCATGATGTTAAACTGAATTCCATACCGAACTACGTGGACTTTGATCCGTGCTAAGGCATGATACGTAAGAAGACTCCATGAGGTTCAATCCCACCACCCAATCATTCTGACCCCATTCACGTCGGTTTTTAATCACCTTGGGCCACCTCAGATTGTAAGCCACATAACCATCCTGCATGACGTTAAACTGTATATGCCACCTGAACTACATGGACTTTTATTCCATACCATGTGGATACGTAGGAGGCCTCCATGAGGCTCAATCCCATCACTCATGTCTCATCATGACCTTTCCCTCGAGACCACGTGTCTTAGGAAGATCATTCCCTAACCTGGAGGTTCCACTTCCTCTGGGTCCCATCCATGCATCCATTCTCACGGGTCGCCTCCTCAGGTGTCCCATCATCCCACCGAACTACGTGGACTTTGATTCCCTACCACGAGGATACGTAGGAGGCCTCCACGAGGCTCAATCCCATCACTCATGTCTCATATTGACCTTTCCCTCGAGCCTATGTGTCTCAGGAAGCTCATTCCCTAACCTGGAGGTTCAACTTCTTCTAGGTCCCATCCATGCATCCATTCTCACGGGTCACCTCTTCGGATGTCCCACCGTATCATTGAACTACGTGGACTTTGATTCCCTTCCACGGGGATACATAGGAAGTCACTTCGAGGCTCAAGACCAAATCCATCATCCATCCTGATTCTTACCTGGGCTGCCACATCCCAATGGGATCATGCCACTCCATTCCCCATTCCCCGTCAGAGTATTTGGGAAGCCACCCACATGCTGGCCCCAACATCGGCGTTCCCTACAGGGGGTTCCTCAATCTGATCCACTCTAGCTAGTGTTCTAATCAGTCCAATCTATCTCTACTGGATGCTAAACTTGTGGCATACCCTATGTTAAACATGGGAAGCTGAGGAAAACCTCATATACATGCCTATGGCATACAATTCCCCGCGTTCAATGTGGGATGCCTCAGGCTTCCGTGCCCTCGAGAAGCCCTATAATAAGAGATAGAAGACAGACATGCCAATCCCCAGTGTCAAGACATGCCAGTGATGCCCCAACGTGACTACTCTCCTAACCAAAGGTCGTTGCCCTGACCGGACCCCTTGGAAGGTCCTAATAGAAGAGGCGTAATTAACTGGTGTCCATAAAGATATGGCGCCAGGAAGAGCTTCACGAAATACATTTTAAATCTATGAGGGAGACTCGGACTAGGTGACGAGCTTTGAGGAGGAATCAAGGGAAGGAAGAACTGACATCCCATCATCCTGTTTTGATCAAGGAGCAGACATCCCTGAATAAGGAGCGGATGTCGCCCGCCTTTGGAAAGTGGTAATGAGGGGTAACAGCAGCACGTCCTCTGTGTAACAGATGCGTGTGCGCCCCGGCGAAAGCATCGGAAACATGGATAAAGAGGAAGGAACTCACCACTAATCACTAATGAGAAACTAACAAAACACAAGGATCAAAGTGAGGGAAGATAGGCTAGAAAACCTACCAAAATCACCTAGGTTTCATACATAAAGATAGAGAGATAATCGGAGAAATTAATGAAAAACTAGAAGAACTATGTTTATAAAAAACCTTCAAATTTCTTTATTTATAAAACAAATTATAGGTTTATATTGTAAATTTAATAGGCTCACAAATCTTACACTATAAAACTAAAATTTAGACCATAAAACCATAGAAACCTCAAATTATGCTAAAAAACATGGCGTCTAGGGATTAATTGATTTACACCATAAATAACTATCTTATCGTGTAAAACCCTTTTTCACGGCCACCCCTATGCCACATATGAGCCATAAATGTCTGGCCACACAAGTTTCAAGCCACCATATTGCACTGAAAATACTTCTTTTATGGTGTAAAATGCATGCTTTAGTTCTGTTTTAGCTCCAACCTCCATTGAACCTCCTCTATCCTCCTTTGATCACTCTTAAACCACAAAACCAATAACTTAATGATCCAGGAATTAACATATTGTAATATTACATGCCTCTCAAATGATTCTCACCCTCAATAATAAAAACCAAACTCAAAAGGAAAGGGTCTTGAATAACCACCCCATGAGATACCTCCCAATGATCTCATTACACATTAAACTCCACTAACCAAACACGCGAACCAAAACACCCATGAAACCACATCACAACCTCTCATCGAAAACAAAATCACACAATTGGAACCAGCCACATGCCACAACTTCCCACATAGCTATCCACATAAATATCTCAACCTCCACATAGTACAAAAAAATCACTACCACAACCAACACATAAAAATTATTCGAGCACACAAATCATAGAATTTCATCTTCCATGTTAATATATTATCCACTTTGGGAGACACCATCTTTCCCAAATAGTTTTAATCATGTCAAATTATAATGAATACTGATTAATATTTAGGTCCCCCCCCCTCTTCATATTTATAATTAT
This sequence comes from Viscum album, assembly GCA_963277665.1. NCBI lineage: Eukaryota > Viridiplantae > Streptophyta > Magnoliopsida > Santalales > Viscaceae > Viscum > Viscum album. The sequence continues at coordinate 607,357,657 of OY728133.1, read as the reverse complement.
TTATCACACATCACACATTACACATTAATAAAATATCACATCTCATAAAATATCAAGATTCATCATCACAAAATCTATGAAAAAATAAACAATGAAATGAAAATTTAAAAAAAACTCTGGGTACTGGGAAGAAATATACATCTCTCAATCCCAAGTAATCTCCTCCATTCCACCATTACTTTACAACATACAAACCAATGGAATGGTTCATACACTCAACACCTTCTCTTGATGATCCCAAATCTCTACTGGTTGGTTCACAAATGTCTTGTCATCCTCGATATCCAAATACCTCATTCAATGATTTGGGAGTCATAACCAACAATTTCAAGGAATGTGGAAGACATCTTGGATCCTCTCCAATTGTGGTGTAAACACCAACCAATATTCCACCTCTCTAACATGCCCCAACACCTCAAAGGGACCAAAAAACTAGATAGAAATATTAATCCCCTGTTAAACATTCATTTCCCTCACTAAGGGGAAAATATAAATAACTCATGGTCTCCAACCTTAAACTCTAGGGGCCTCCACCTAGGATCATCATAGGAATTATAATGGACATATTCCACCCTCATCCTATCTCAAACCAATTGGATCTTCTTGATCATGCTCTACACCACATTAGGACCAAGAACTATTGTCTATCCAATCTCCATCCATCACAATAAAGAACAACATAGCCTCCCATACAAAACCTCAAACGGAGAAATTCTAATGGATGAGTGATAGTTTATGTTGTATAAAAACTTGACCAGTGGTATTTTCCTAACCCAAAATCCACCAAATTACAAGATGCAAGCTCGCCATATATCCTCTAATGTATGTATGGTATGATCTGTCTTCCCTTATGTTTGAGGGTGTAAATTAGTGCTAAGGTGGAACTGGGATCCAAAATCATGTTGTAATCCCCTCTAGAATCGTGAGGTAAAATGTGGATCTTGATCATATATTATATTCATTAGTACCTTGTAAATCCTAACCACATCATCTATATACCACCTCACTAAAACATCCACATCACTCAACTCATGGATCACAAGAAAATGATTCGAATTCGTCAGTCATTCCACTATAAACCAAACCATGTCATGACCTCTCTTATATCAGGGTAACCCTATGATAAATTCCATTGATATTTCATCCCATTTACACTAATAAAAATCTAGAAACTGAAATAAACCTATAGGAACATGGTGCTTTAATTTCACCTATTAGAAAACCTGACCCTTTTCCACAAAATATACCATAAATTATTTCATCCCTAGACACCAAAAATGTGTTCTCAAGCAATGATTCATCTTTTTCACACTGAGATATACTACTAAATTTAATCTATGAAACTCATGTATAACTCCTTCACATATCATATATAGAAAAAACAACCTTCCATAGAACAACACTCAGTTAAAACCATCCTCTTACCATCCCTCAGGGGCATCACTATGGCCAACACAGTCATGAATCACCTCTGACTCTGAGTCTCCCCAATGAGAATCCTTTATCTATCACATTAAATATGAATCCATGGCCATATTATAGATACACCCATGGACACTTCTCTACCAAATGTCAAGACACATCATTGCAAGATTAGTCATCCCTTTCCAAACATCCACAAATTCTCAAACCACATCTCCTTAGTGCTTCAAAATCAATGCATCAGAAACCACATTACCCTTTCTTAGGGTGTAAGAGATCTCAAAATCATAATTCTATAGAATCTCCATCCACCTTCATTGAATTAGATTCAGATCTCACTAAGATAAAACATATTTTAGGATCTTGTGGTCAGTGAAAACCATTAAGTTCTCACCAATGAGGTAATCCCACCATAAATTTAATGCAAAAAAACTAATGCTAACTCAAGATCATGGGTATAATAGTTATAATCATGGTTATATAACTACCTAGACCAATAAGAGATCATTTCCCTGTGTTTTATCAACAGGCATCCCAAGCCCAGATGGGACACATCATAGAAAACCTCAAACAACACACCCTCCATAGGCAACTTGATCACTCAAGCACTAACAAACTATCCTTCAAGTAACTGAACATTTACTAGAACTAATCACTCTATACAAAATCCTATTCCTTCCTAGTAAACACTATTAGTGGGGACACAACTTGAAATAAATTTGGCACAAACCTCAGATAATATCCTATGAAACTACAGAAACTACAAACCTCTACCACGTTATTGGGTGCTACCTAAGAAAAAAAATTTATTAATCTTGGATAGGTCCATGGACACACCCTTCTATGACACCACATGTCTAAGGAAACACAAGTATTTATTTCAAAACTCACACTTGGACAACTTTCCATAAAGCTGTTGGTGTTGAAGAACCTACAAAACATATCTAAGATGCATAGTATGCTCATCCTCTATCCTCGAGTATATAAAAATATCATTGATTAATATGATGAATAACCAGTCTAGGAACTCATGAAACAGGGATTTCATGATCCCCATGAAAACGGACGGTGCATTTATAACACCAAATAGCATAACTACATATTTGAAGTTCTCATACTTGCACCTAAAGGTAGTCTTAAAGATATATCCTTCACCCACAAGTGGTGATATCTAGACCAAAAATAAATCATAGAAAACTATCTAGCTCCCCTAAATTGGTCAATCAGATCATATATCCTCATAAGAGGGTAATAGTTCTTAACTTTCACCTTATTCAACCTTTGATATTATATACACAACCTCATACTACCATCTACCTTCTTAGAGAACAAAATTGGAGAACCCCACAGAGACACTAGGTAGGATGAAACCCCTTTACATCAAATAATATACCTATAAACTTAAATAATGAAACTCCATAGGTTCCATCTGATAGGGATCCATAGAAATTAGAGATGTTCCTAGCTATAACTCTATCCCAAACTTGACATCACATTGAGGAGTTAGTGTTATAACCTCCAATGTAAAAATATCCAATAACTCTTCCACAGCCCTAGGAACATCCCCAACCTAATATTCCACTAATATCTCCACTAACAATGAAAAAAGAGGCTCAAATTTCCTACCACCCATCTTATAACCTTTCTCTCCAATAAATTTCACTTGTTGGCCCTCCACGTTAGAAAAAAAACTATCCTCCAGAAACGATAAATGAGTTTTCAAATGAAATATAGCCAATCCATGATAAGGATAACACTATATAGTTGTATTTATAACAATAATAAGTCTCCCATAGATTGGTATTGCCCCATCACTAGCCTACATCCTTGAAACTCATCAATTAAATAAGTTTAAACTCTAACCAATGTAGATAACATAAAAGGAACTAGAATCCTCTATATGACCATTACAAAATCATAGATTAAAGTGGGAGATAAAAAAGAGTGAGAGGATCCCAAATCAAACAAGGAACACATAAGAGTAGATGATAAACTGATCATGCCTCAAACAACTCATGGGTCTACTAGCACTATCACCTCTAACATGTGCATATAACCATGACCAGATACTCTTCCTTTCTACTATCGACATCTATGACCATGATTTGGCCTAGATCCCTATGGAGAGGGACCATAACAATTCTTTCCTCTAATAACTTCACCTACTCTCGGTTTTTGAACAAATGTTGGTGGTCCCTACTACTGAACTTCCTCATAGGTAACTACTACTACTTCCAAAAATAGACCTAAACACCCACCTAATACTATCCTCCCTAGGTGGTTGGTCACTAAACCTAGTGATTCTCATTTACCATATAGACATATCACAAATATAGAAATCCTTCAGTAGGTTCTCAAAATCCACCTACCCTAGAAGAATAGGAGAAGATCTGCTGTGGTCGGTTCCACGCTGGCTGAAACTGTAGAGATTAGGTTTGGATATATCACTAAGAGAGGGATTAAGTGAATCAGTGATCTAATTTTTACAATTCATACATTTTAAATCAACTTATATGATCAGTTAATATCTTGATCACTTATTCTTTAGAGTATCACTTCTCCCATATAAAAATAGATAAAATCACTAAAAAACATAAGAGGATTTTTATAAGGTTCTCCCATGATGTGGGTGGTTATGTCCTTTCTATGTTCAGGATAATCTAATACATGCATTCACTACTATTAATAATAAATGTAATTACAAGAATAGAAAATACCCTGAAATGATTGATAGAAAAACTCCCATAATTCCTGATCATGAATGATTATTGTGGTCCATCTCCCAACGAGATCCTTAGATTATAATCCCACCAGTGTTATTTATACTGACTCCCACTAGTTTATCTATCTCCTAAAAAGATCTTGTTGTTTATATTGAAATCCTTCTAGTTATTCATTTGCACTCTTCATGTGTGAAAGTCCTTCAAGAAAGGACCTTTGTGTAAGTATATGCATTTTCTCTTCATGGAAAGTTCAAATCAATATTTTTTGTTCTTTTAACAAGGTTGAGTATGTGATATCTCAACTACAATTCATGAAAACTAAGAATATTACACATCAAGGTATCATGAAACTTCAAGAGGCTTCATGGAATAGGTTCTTCATGAAGCACTTTGAGTGGGATATGCACAATTCAAGTGCATAAAGGATCCTCTTCTCCCTCATTCAAACCAAGGATTTGCATAACCTTCCCCTCATAAAATAGTTATTTCATGATGGATTTGTTTCTTTGAAAAATAGATAACCCTCACAATCAACAGAAACACACATGCCTCGTAACATTGATATTTATATAAAAGGAACACTACCTTACACCGCCTCATCCTATGAAAATTATACCATATAGAATACCCATAAAATATACAATATCTTTCTTCTTATAAAATCACTGAAAGATTAGGTTCTTCTCAAATATATTCCAAGAATAATGGTGTGTCCTCTTACATGAGAACCTATTTTCTATTAGCAGTGGAGTCCTAACATGCATTCCATTATCGCATGCTCCTCATTTAGAAGCTAGAATGCATCCTCATATTTAAATAACCTAATGCAACTAAATTTTTCATTTGTATGAGGATTTTATTTTTTTCTACATGAATGAAAGATGTAGATTTCATTCATATAGATTATTATCCCCATCAATGCATAATAATTATTACAGAACATCCATGTTTTCCTTGGGCTTGATTAATGGTGGTTAGACCATCTTCTCTAGTGAACAGCGGTGCCATCAAGGGTTGGAAGGATGAAGATGATGATTCTCCTTCAATCAAATGTTAACATTATCTAGATTAGACAGACATAGAAATGACTATATCTTTAAAGTGGGTGAATAGTATTTGTGGCTTTTGATCATCCTGCATTGAAAATTCACTATTTATGGGCCACTATTTATTAATAATAATGTGCTTAATATCTCTCAATATGGCGATGGAAGATCATCACCCCTAACACCCTTCACACGCCACCTTGGGATTTAGCCCAACAGGTTTTTGGCCTAACCTATACATATTTTTGGAATTCTCTCTTTGGGCCATATACATAGTCACGAATACACCATGTGTAAACTATGACTTCCCTCATTCCTATACCTTCCCTCATTCTTATTCTACCCATGGGCTGGTCTAGGCTATATCCCTTGGGCATGGTTGACCTACAGGTCCCACAATACAAATTTCCATCCTGGCCTAGGCTGGATAGTGGTTTGGACCTTATTTTTTAATAAGGCCACCACTTATCATAATAAACTTGGAGATGTTCTAAGAAATAAATAAAATACCAAGCCTTTATCAAATTTCTTCATGAAAATTTAAAATATATTTTTCATGGTAAACTTTAATTATTCTTATCTTCATGTAGATAAATATTTTTATAGTCTTCAATTATTGTATACACTGTTCATTTCTTCTTTTTCACATGTCTTTGATAATTAAGAACAGCTTAAAAAATCTTCACAATTAGTGCTACATAATACTAAGTAGTAAAACACATATTAAAATCCTCCTTAAATCACCAAGTTGTTATACCTTATTGAAAAAAACTACAATATCAACATAATTGGTCTCAATAATCTCCCCCTTTGAATTTATTGTCAATACCACCAAATAATTCATCATGTCAATATGTGAATCTTTCTCTTTTTATCCCCATTATTGAAAATAAAGGTAAAGTATATTTAGGGGATATCATATTAACTCCTCAATATTTATTCATACATCTCTAATATCATTAGATACTAGAACCACATCCTTCCTTAAATAATTGAGCTTTTAGTTAGTCAAAAGTAAGTCTACGTGGTAAAATCCAGTGTAGAAAACAAGAGTGATTTTACTAAAGCATCAAATTTATCCATAAAGAATATTTATATATGATAATATCCTTATTTTCATTCAAATAATTAATTTTAGAGGATATTTGAGTAGGTTTTTTCAATAGATATCCTACACACATCTTAATAAACACATCAAAAAAAATAAAGTTCATAAAATATTACTCCCCTTGCAACTCATCTTAAAAATGATCCGTCACTCCCCCTTGAGAAATATTTTTACATGATAGAGGAAGTTATTCAAGTGTGATGGAAATGCCTCAGTATAAATGTTTCTCCCCCTTAAGGGATATACTTCATTCATCAGTATGGAAAGGGATAGACTCTAAGATGAACATAAATTCTCCTTTAATTCTCTATATGTTATTATAGATAAATAGGAATAAGTTAATAAGGAGCTTCTTCAATGATTTTTAGTTAGAGTAATAGGACTGAGATTTTATCAAACCAGAAACACTTATCAATCCAACACCAATTTTCTTCATGTTAACACCTCCATTAAATTTCTAGTTTTCATAATTTGAGGGTGACATTTTTATCCTATTATTCCTAGTAAAAACTATAAAATCACATGCATCATCATATGCTTATTTTTTAAATTTATTTTTTTCTTTCTTGTGTTGATAGAAAAATCACATATTTTTTAAAAATATGTCCAATTTGTTTTCATTATATACACACCATATCATGATATTTATGGATGTGATATTTTTTTAACTTCATATGATTTTCAACCCCATATAGTAAATCTCTATTCTAACATTAGAACAAACATTTTATTTTATTTATTTTAACTTTCTTTTATGATAATATTTTTGGGGATAAAATGGTAAAATCTATTTTATTTTCTTTGATCTTTATTTTCTTTAATAGTTTATAAAAAAATTCATTTAATTTTTTTCCTGAAAGATTTAGCATGATGACCTTATTGGTCACATATTTTATAGATTTCCTATAGATAATAAAAATTATTCTGAGTAGATAGACTTGTTGATTTATCATTGAAAATATTTTTCATTCTAATATTGTTACTTATTATTGTAGAGATTATTCTTTTCTTTTCATAATTTTTCCCCCTTAATATATGCCAATTCTAAGTAATTGACTTATTATACCAGCATTTTTAGTATTTATGCCTAAATTTACTGAAATACCAGTAGTAACCTATGAAACTTTGTCTTCCATAATTATGATTAATCCATTTTTGATAAACAACTTACTATCTAGATACACTACTACCATGATTTTGCATCAGCACTTGGAAACATTATTTTCCTAACTCATTTGATTTCTTACTATCATCATCAATCCATATTCTTAAAGTCTTTGTGTTAAAACTTGTACCACTAGATGAAACAGAGTTAGTATCACTTATAAAATCAAAAATAACTAGTGCCTTATTTTTTGGACTAGTCTTCATAGTATATTTGGATGATTCAGGTTGAACATCCACTTCTTTATCAAAATTTCCTCTCATCCTTTTCAGGGTTTTTTTCTTTAAAACACCTAGATTGTGTCTCATTCAGTTCCTTTTCTTTTGTATCCAGATTTTTATTAAGTTATTTCAACATTTTATCATATTCTGTAATTTTTACATTGTAATTTTTGACCTCCTCAAAAAGATCATTATCCTTCTTGTTTTCATTTATTTTTTATTTATCCAACATAGATTATTTTCTTGAGATAATTTTTCTGATCATGACATGCTTTAATTTTAGATCGTATCTTGTATTTATAGTAGCTCTCTTATTATTTCTCATCACTGTTTTAATAATCTCCATGTATCTATAATTTTACTATGAAGGTTGCGATTTTTAGTTAAACCTTCATCTTCTAATTCACTACATGCTGAAGAGTCTTAATTAACTCTACTACTCACCATATTTATCTTTTATTTCATTGAGAACTTCTTTTTATTTACATAATTACCTTTTATATTCTAGATCTTCTTTTAGTGTAGTCTTCTTTTTCATCATCACTCTCAAAATCATCATATTATTTATTTGTAAAATCGATTTAAAAATGTCCAATTTTACCACATTTAAATCACTTTAAAGGAATAAAACCATTAAATTTTCCTTTTTCTCTACTAAAATTTTTTTGAAATAAAGTCCATGACTCTTTTATAATTTTTATCACTTACCTCATCCTCATCAGAATCTAAGGATGGTTCAACTTTATTTTTCTTCATCTTGAGACTTTTCATTGATTTGAAATCCATTTCCTCCTTTACTTTCTTTTTTAACATAGGATCTTTTCTCATCTCATAATTAATAAGTATATTATAAAACTCATAAAGAGATAAGTATCAAAATTCTTAAAATTTAGAAATATTTGAATCAAATCTATCAGGAAATAAATGCATTAATTTCTTGATAATATATGAATATTCTAAAGTATATCCAAAAACCCTTGATATAACTTACTATCTCATTTACCCTAGTAAATTAGTCATTAACAATCTCATGATTATCCATTAAAACATCTTAAAACTAAGATCTCTTAATTTTTAGATTGGATTCTTTAATCTTAAAACTCCCTTCATACATATTCTCGAGTTAATCCCACATCTCCTTGACTTTTTTTAGTCCCATCACCTTAGTGAGAAATTTATCATATAAGGATGAAAAAATAGTATTTTTTGGTTTTCCAATCTACTTTCATATTTTTCTTATCAACATGTGTCAAGGGAGAATCTATTCTAGGTGAGACAAAAACCAATTGTCATAACATCGCTAAATTCAAGGCCATGTGAAAGAATATATGTAAGCATTCAATTCTTCCATCCATAATAGTTATTTCCATCAGAGATAGAAACACCTCTATTATTTAATAAACTAAAACTCTCCATCGTTATTTCTTTATTAAAGGTTTCATATTTACAGAGGTAACCTCATCCTCTTATACCACTTGTAGAGACCAGGTTTTGATATATCACTGAGAGGGGAAGGGATGAATTAGTGATGTACTTTTTACAATTTTTACTTTTCAAATCAACCTCTATGATAGATTGAGATAATAATCCCTCATTATTTATAGTTTCACCTCTCATGTATGAAAACAAATTAAAGCATTAAAAAGTACATTAGGTTTTTAAAAGTTTCACCCCTAATATGGGTGACTATGTCCTTATTGATTTTGAGATAATACAAGACATAGATTATCCACTATTAATAAGAAATTTGATTACAAGAATATAAAATCACTTGAAATGACTAACATAAAAAATCCCATAATTCCTTATCACAATTTATTGTTAAAGGTCATCTCTTGATGGGATCTTTAGACTGGAATTCAAAAAAAATTATTTATATTGACTCCCTCCAATTGATCTATCTCTTGAAAAAATCTAGTTTTTTATATTGGAATTCCTCTAGATCTTAAATAATCTTCACTACCTCTTGTGAATAGGTCTTCAACATCCACTAACTTCTAATGCAGTGATCTATTGGAATTGTTCTTCCCCAAGTCCACTCAGTCCAATATTATGATTAACTATCAGTCTTTATCACATAATATCTTATTCATTTCACATGAATATACTTTCTTCTTTACACAACACAATTTTATCTAATTAATGAATTTTATCACATGCATGTGTATTTCATGTATCATGAAAATTCTTCATGAAAATGGTGTGTAAACACTATTCACCTTTTTATTTATTCACACGAACCTTGTATAAATACACACTATATCTTTCACTCTTCACGCATGCAAGTCCTTATTCAAGAAAGGACCTTCGTGCAATTATATGAATTGTATCTTCATTAAAATTAAAACTTAAGATTATTTTTTCTTCACGTGAGGTTGATTATGTAGTATCTCAACTCCAGTTTATGTAAACTAGGAATATTATGCATTATGGTATCAAGAAAATTCAAGTGGTCTCAAAGAACAGGTTCTTTTCCAATCACTTCAAGTTTTCTATGCACAATTTGAGTGCCTACAATATCAACTTCTACCTCACACAATCCAAGGCTTCATGGAACATCCACCCAGAGAAACAATTGATTTGAGATGGCTCTATTTATTTAAAAATGACAGCACTCTCAAAATCAGAAGAAGCACATGGGCCTCAGTGATTTGATATTTATAAGAAAAGAATGATACCTTGAACTACCTCAATCTCTAAAAATTATACCTTGTATAATCTCTACAAAATATTTCATTCCCTTCATCTTTTAGAATCACTGAATGATTTGGTTCTTCTCAAATATACACTAAGAATAATAGTGTCTCCCATTATGTGAGAACCTATTTTCTCTAAGTAGTGGAGTCCCCATGTGCATGCCATTATTGTATTATCCTCATTTAAAAGATATAATTTATCCTCTTATTAGAATAAACTACTATAACTGAAGTTTTCATTCAGTTGAGGATTTTCTTCAAGTTGTCTAAATTCATGCATGATGTAGATTACATGTATGTATATTCTTACCTCGTCACCACATAAAAATGATCAGAGAACATTCATGGAAGCCTCAAACTCAATAGATTCCAATTCATCCATCTTCTTTAGTAAACAACAGTGCTATCGAGGTTTGGGAGGATGAATATGATAGCGCTCCTTTGATCGGATGGCTGATATTATCCAGATCAGATAGACATGGAAATGTCTATATCTTTTAAGCAGGTGAATAGTACCTATATCTTTTGGATATCCCACATAGATAATTCACTATGTATGGTCTGTGATTTATTAATAATTGTGTGTCTCATAGATCTCGAGCTGGTGATGGGGGAACCGAACCCATAACACCCTTCACACACAACCATGGTATTTGGCCCAGCGGGCTTCTGGTCTAACCTATGCACCTTTAGAGGGTGCTCTCTGTGGGAGTTATACATGGGCCCACCCACACCATGTAAGAACTATGACTACCCATTCTCTTACACATCCCATGGGATAGTCTAATATGGATCCCTTGGGTGTGGTTGACCTTCTGGTCCTACAATGAAATGGTCTAGCCTAGCCTAGGCTGGCTAGTGGGTTGGACATTATTTTTTAATAAGGTCACCACTTATCATAATAAAATTATAGATATTATAAGAAATAAATAAAATACCAAGGATTTCTCAAATTTATTCATGAAAAACGAAAATATATTTTTCATGGAAAACTTCAATTCTTCTAATCTTCATGAAAATAAATATTTTCATGGTCTTCAATTTTTGTATGAAATGTGCATTTATTATTTTCACATGTCTTTTATGATTAAGAATAGATTAAAAAATCATCGTAATTAGTGATACTTCATACTAAGTAGTAAAACACATATTGAAATCCTCCTTCAAGAACCAAGATGACATACCTTATTGGTAACAACTAAAATATCAACTCAATTGGTCTCAATAGGAACCACGACTACCTGAACACATACGAACCATTACCTGAAGCTATGATCCTTGAAATGCTCTACTAGCCACTATCTTGGGGCTCAACACTAAGATAAAACATCTTATCAATAAACTATTCCTTTTTCTACACCTCTAGATATATCAAGAGTATAAAATAAGTGACTTCATACCTAATCACTGGGCATAAATACTCCTCCAGGCACCTCTCTCTAGACTCCTCATCTAGAAAAATATTTGGAGCAAAGTGAAGGAGGTCCTTGAACCAGGTCCCCAACTCTTGAATGCTCAATCTTTTCTACTGAAGGGAGAGAAGCTCCTACCTCTTGGATTCCATCATCGTCAATGATAGGAACTCCACCCGAAAATCCCTCTAAAAGTTTGGCCTCAACACATCCACCTCCTTACAGTCACAAAGAAATAGTGTCCACCACTGATGCATAACTCTCTACATATAACTAATTGTCAATAGAACCCAAAAATAAACTCGTGCTCAAGTCTGACTGAAATAGATATCAAGGTCCTCCAACCAGTGCTCCGTCTCCAGATCCTAGATTCTCCCTCATGCTTTCTCAAACTCTACTGCTTAAATGAACAAAAATATCTCATGAAAGAATCATCCTACTCTATCAATTCAACCTCTATTGATCAACAAGATCATATTGTTAAACCTCTACTTCCTAAACCACTCATAGATGATGAACAAGAGTCATTCTTGAAAAGAAAGGATAACATCCTAATCCTAGTATTATGTATTTTTAAACAAACTCATTTATTTATTTCATTTTATTTTCCATAACAACCCAACTCAAACACGAACACAGTCAATCATGATTCATGTATCCATCCTATGTCTCTACACTGTAGATAGGCCCACCTCACTTGGTCATTCAATAATCTCAAATTATGTGCACTAGGTCATGGGGTCCCTAAAATCCTATGTCTTAGTCGGTCGCTATGACTTATTTCATGCACCAAAATCAATTGGCACCACTTACCTACTAACCCATGAAATCCTCACCAATCCTAACTCCAAACTCCATCTTATCACTCAAAAATAAGCCTTTGATACCACACTATCACTACCCACTCCCATAAAATATTCTGTAACAAATTGAGAGAGATAATGACCCCCTATTCCTTCCACTAGTAGGCTCTAAGTTGGAGACTAGTGTTGAGGGTATAAAAATCTCATAGTATGGGAGTTATTACCCTCAATAAATAAAATAGGATCAAGAGATGGGATAAAAAACCACGTAAAAACTCCATTAGATAATATAAAATAAACCCAAAACCATCCCAGAATGCATGAATAAAATATAACCAATACATGTAAAGATATTCAATATATACTAAAAGATAAGTCTATGAAAATAAATCAACAATATCTCCAATCCAGCTAGTAATGTCCAGCCTATTCCCCAAAGTCCTCCTGGTAACCTGAAAAATAGGTTATATACATAGGGTGATCATAACAGGTATACTGAGTAGGTATATAACCAAGGTCTCAAGTGTACATGTGAAAATATCATGATAATGCACTGGTGAACAAATAGAAAAACCAATAAGAAACTATACAATTCATCTAACCAAATCCATCCTCTCTATGGATTGCTCACCAAATATTGTATCCAATATAGTAATATAACATAAAGACAACAAAAAAACAAGGTGCCCTGTAGTCTCTTCCCTACTGATTTTCCACTCTTATGCCTCAACTTTAAACATCTTGTTCTCGTATCCCTTCTATACACATCACATCACATCATATCACATCTCACTGAAATACACCTACTCTTTCTATGATGTGGTTTAAGATTCATCCCTAACTACCCTACCCTTAAAAGGTCTATCATCCTATTCTATAATTAGGCATCACCACACCACGTGTATCTTGAAGAAACCTAAAACATTATATCTCATCTCATCATATAACCAGAGTAGTAGTGTAACACCTAGAGACATTAAAATAATAAAATTGGTTTCAATAGAATTTATGACATGCAACACTAAGATTATATGAGAATATAACACTCTAAGAATTTATGATATATTTCTTTTTAAATAAATTTAATCTCTTTGATATCTTGCGGAACATAAAACTCCCAATATAAATGAATTGTAATATAATATACCACTATAACCTAGCTGTTAAATTAGCGGGTATGAATAGTAATAACAAAATTATGAAAATTATATAGTTTACAGATGTATAAAAAAATCATTGGTTATCAATTTATTATAAATAAAATAATAATAATTTTAAATAAAAATAAATGTTTTCTAAAAAACTGTATTTTTCTAAAAGGTGGTTTCGTTGCGCTTTGAACGCATATTTTAAAATTAATTTTTACCAATTTTATTAAATTTATTTGAAAAAATAAACTTCATTTTTAAAATTTATATGTAAAAATTATCTTTGGGTGAAATTTTGTGATTTTTTTGAAAAGATTTATTTTTTGATGAATATTGAAAAATACTGATTTTTATTAAAAATTGTCTTGTCATTTAAAAAATTTACACGGTTAAATTATAATTTAAATTAGTTTTAAAATAAAATTAGTTTAATTATATTAAAATTTAACTAATTTAGTTCATTTTAATAAATTTTATATTTAATTATGATATAAAACTTTTTAGACTTTTGAAAGTTAATCTTCAAAAAAACCATTTTTTAGATGTGTTTGTGGGTTTAATTTTAAATTGAATTATGTTAATTATGTGAATAAAATTTGGTAAAATGGATTCCATATTTTTAATAATAATAATTTATATTATATAATAAATTAAACTTAATTTTTGACCATAATTAATAGGGAAAATAATAAAAAATTAATTATCACGGTTAATGTGAAAACGGGTTTATTGGGGATTAAATTAATAAGATGAGGGTTGAGTAACCTAAAACTTATCTAACACCCATTGGATGGAAATATTTTTAACTTATAACCTCTAAGGTTTGATAATGGTCTATTTGAGAGCCTTATTTAATGATAAAAACCTAGGTATCACTTATCTTTTTAAACATTTAATGTGTGTCTTATCCCCCACTTATAAAAGGTAACTTCATATCCTCCCCTATTCACACATAAAAACCCATATATTTAGGAAAATACCTACCAAAATATCTTCCTTAATTACCTCACCATATCCTAGGGTCATTATTTTGATTATTAATCCATCCTAATAAGGATTTAGGTAGAAACCTAAAGTGGCTCTCCAATGAAGAGGTAAAATTAATAAACATGTGTATTTTTTTATTTATTCTTACACTTACTTAATATCATATTAAACTATGATAATATAATAAAAAAGTTATCCTGTATATGCTTATATTTTATTATGTTAATAGGATAAACCAAATCCATCTCCACTTCCATCAAATGAGAAACGAAATCATTGATCATGTGTACGGTGGACTACCACCTCGCAAAGTGATGTGATTTATTTTTCACTTTATTATGGAAGGTAGTAAGGTTAAAATTAATTAAATATGTGTTATATTTATGACATAACCATACTTATATAAATATAATATCAAATATAACTTCTTACCATCCAATCTGTGGAAAACAATAACGCCACTCATGCGTACGTGTAGACTACCGCCTCCACATAGAAATATGAGATGTTTTTCATTTTATTTTTAAATGGATGTTAATAAGGATGGATTTTATTAATATAAATTATATATATAACATAATAATGGTTACATAATAGTTCATTAACATTTATTTTCCTTTCATTCCATCTTGCAATAAAAAATGGAAATAGTGATACAATATTTACATCATTTATAACATTCTATAGATGATGGAACCATGATAAAAGTAAAGGGACCAAAATTACCAAACAAAAAATACATGAAAAACAAACAAATTATCACCTAAAATAGTGATTTTAATAAATAAATGTTAATAAATAGGTGATAAAATACTATAAGTAAATAATATATGATATGAAATGTATGATTATGGTTATTTAATATATTTATAATATAACAATATTTATTATACATGAGGTTTGAACTTGTACAAAGGAAATCAGACCTGAGGTAAGGGTTTCTCATCTCACTTTTACTTTCATGAGTCATATGTCATATTCACCACTTATTCCATTTTGTGTTGTATATACCACCCATTTTGATATGTTATATCATAAATATATTTCTATTTATGGTAATTAATGTTTCATTTAATGTTATTCCTTTTATGGGGATGGTGATTCAAAAGTTACCAAAGGGGTAAGAGATCTATATTCTAATATCATTTTAATTGGATTTGTTTATACTTGAATTTACTTTGAAGGAAATTATTTGATAATTTTCTAATAAACCCCCTTTAATTTTATTATCCTCTATTTATTCATGAATTTTTCAATTAGTAGTACCATATTTCACTCTTTGTTACTTAAAATGGTTGAAAAAAAAATAATGAAATCTGACTTCATTTCTCTCTTCAAGAATACTTTTTCTTCCAAAACCATGTTTTCTAAAAAAATTAAAAAAAACTTAACACTATCCAAATGATTTATTAAATAAATTTTTATCCATGTTTTAATTTATAAAAAAAATTAAAGGAATCTTCATGTCATTTTCCAAATAAGGCCTATTTGGATTTTACCGAAAATTTGAAAGGGATATTTATTTTAATGTGTATGACATATATATAATTTCCTAATTTCATGCACATTAAATGTTTTAAATCTTATTTTATAACTATAAAATCTATGATCTATGATAACTATATCCTAATAAAATTTATTAATAAAAAAGTAAATATACAAAGCAAGATTCGGCATTACAAGGGGATTTGCAAATTTGTGAGTGAACAACTCTGCTCTTGTCATCATCCACCAATGATTTGTAGTAGTCATGAGATATAAAGGTCCAAATTGTTCTTACTTCAAGAACTGCATTATTTGAAAAATTATCTTTCACCTGGTTATCCTCTCTGTATGTATGTGAAACAAACAGATTAAGATGACTTAAACTATTCATGCATGCAACCCAATCAGGGAGGAGTTTCCATGGGAAATTCCTTATCCTTTCTTTCAGTTCCACGACCACATTTTTAGAATTAGATTCAATACATAGAGCGTGCCACCCATGTTGGATAGTCTGTTTAATGGCATATATCATTTCCCAAAGCTCATCTTTATAGGTTGTACCAATACCAATGTAGTGATAAAAGCAGCCCTTCACAAATCCCTAATAGGTTCAGAAGATGCCTCCATATCTTGATGGACCTAGTGTATCTGAGGTTGTTCCATCCATATTATCCTTAACCCACATGCCAATGGGTGGTATCCATCTCAAAAACCTTATAACCATTGGTTTCCTCATCCTACCTACAATGCCCAGGAACCTGAGGATATTTAAATCAGCCATGTCATTGTTCATCGACCTTTGTTTCATGTTCGCAGCAGCGTGAATAGCTCAATGCAAGGAAATAATTCCAGTGTGTGTAGTGGGCATTTGCTTTTCAAACACCTTCATATTGTGACCCCACCATATAAAATCTATATTTGTAGTCGTGGCCACCAGTAAGAGATTTTGAAGTTATTTACTTAGTCCCGTATTGTAGAGGCTGGTAATCAAGTCTTCAATAGACCTACTCATATCAATATCCATACCAAACACCAGCCCTATATATATCCACAGGGAATTTTCATATATTAATTTAGTAAATAGATTTCTTATACTCTCTTTATATCTCATATATATCAGATAAGAAAAATCAATACACTACCCAGACTTCTTCAATTGGTCTTGTGTTGGGAGCTTATGCTTCCATATTATCCATATGAAAACAAATCTTGTAGGTTGTATAAAACTAAACTTGAAAGAATTAAGTCGGGAGGGGATTCTAGGTGAATTATTATCCCAATTCATGTAGTGTTCTTTTACTGAGAATTGTCCATTGCATCCAAGTCTCCACACCATAGTGTCAACATCCATGAATGTGTAATTATGAATCTCCATGACAACCTGCATGGGAATAAAATAAAGAGTGGTATATTAGGCCATGAGTTCAGAGATGTTCATTAATATCCTTCCATAGGGGATGTTCAGACTACTCCTAAGGGGA
This sequence comes from Viscum album, assembly GCA_963277665.1. Taxonomy (NCBI): domain Eukaryota; kingdom Viridiplantae; phylum Streptophyta; class Magnoliopsida; order Santalales; family Viscaceae; genus Viscum; species Viscum album. The sequence continues at coordinate 607,339,960 of OY728133.1, read as the reverse complement.
AGATCAATCAAGCAGGTGTCCCAAAAATTAAGTTTAGAGCTCCTGCTGACCAACCAATTGATGTCCAGCATAATGTCAATGAAAGAGCATTTAATAGCAGGACAAACTGAGGACCCAAGATGATAAGAATAGCCATCAATCAACTTTCCCTTGATCCAACTAATTAGAAAATCATAATAAGGATCATTTGTGGTTAATATGTTCCATGTAAATTTAAAAATCAAGCCATCATTAAAAATTTACAGATCCTTGACACCAATCCCTCCCATTTCAATGGGCTTAATGAAATCCTTACATGCAACAGTGACAAGTTTCTTTTCATAAATAGACCTGATCTATATGAAATTCATGATCATGACTTGTAATTCCTTAATGAGACCTCTTGTCCACCTATAAATATAGAAATAGTAGACAAACTTGGATGTGAGTACTGATTTGACAAGGCATACTCTCCCAACTTGGCACATAGCCTTCCCTTTCTATTTTTACAATTGATTGATAATTACATTACTAATTCCATTAAGGAACTAGCTTTTAACTCTCCCCCAAAAAAGTGGGACACCAAGATACTTAAAAGGAAGAGAACCCTTCCTCAACCCAAACTTCCTCACCACCCTATTTTGTTTTCCCACCGATATTCCTTCCCCAAAGATAACAAAATATTTTCCCCAACTAACAGCCTGACCGGCCACTTCCTAATAGTGATAAAAAAGATTCTTAATGCTAGATATGGTTCACCTCAACGCCTTCCCAAAAAGTAAAATATCATCTGTATAAAGCAAGTGGGGGGGAAGCACAGCCCTCTCTACTTTCATTTGTTTGAAAATGCCAACCTGATCCAAATCATTAATACACCTGCTCAAGTAATCTTTATAAATCACAAAGAGAATCCCTAAGAATGGTTATCCTTACCTTACTCCTCTATTTCAAGGGAAGTATCCACATAGGATCCCATTAATTAAAATGGACATTTGAGCATATGATAGAATGCATTTTATAAGTCACACAAAGGTTTTTGAAAATCCATAATTCCTAAGGATAGTGAGTAGAAAATTCCATTTGAGAGTATCAGAGGGTTTATAAATGTCAATTTTGAGAACAAAGTTCCCCTCTTTCACCTTCTTTTTCAGAATTTTGACACCCTCTGAAGTTGTGGATAAACAATTTTGAATGCATCTTCTAGGGATAAAAACATACTAGTTTGGGGTGATGTGATCCTTGAAAATTACCCCTAATATTGACATTAAAATTTTGATGATGATTTTAGGAATTTTATTCCCAAGGGCCATTGGTCTAAAGTCCTTGATATCCACCGCATTATCCTTCTTTGGTATCAAATAAATAAAGTTTTAATTGACTCCATGAGGTAGAAAAATATGCTCAAAAAATTCCCTCGCAGCATGAACCAAGTCCTACTATATAATTTCCCAATAAAACATAAAGAAATTATTATTAAATCCATTTGGTCTGGTATAAATTTACATATTGAGATATAAAAGGTTCCTCTTAATTTCATTTTTGTTTGGAGATCTAATAATATATTTATTTTTTCCCACATCAATACATGAAAAAATATTGTTAACCATATTTGGTGTGTTTTCTAACCCATCGTCATATTAAATCCCACTAAATTAGTCAAAACCCACTTTAGAAACATCATTTTCAGTAGTGTGCAGTTGATCATTAATCCTGATGGCATGGTTCCCTACCTTGAATCTTTTATCCCTATGAAGCCTATGTAAAAACTTTGAATTTTTTCCCCTTCCTTCAAACATTTCACATTCATGTGGCCCCTATACAGACTTTCCTTAATTGTGAGAAGGGAATCAAGATTTGTGTGAGCACTTCTTCTCTGGAAGGAAAGTCCTAAACTTGGTCTCTATTCTAGAGGATTACAAGCTACTATTCAGAATTCTGGATTTCAAAATATAGCTTCAAAAATGAGTTTCTACTCCATTATCTTAGGATCATTTTGGTGTGCTTGAGCTTATCAACAAGTCTCTGGAGTAGTATTACATTAGGCACAAGTTTCCATGCCTATAAAATAGTTTCTATGTATCCAAGAATCACAAACCAACCATTATTAAACTGGAAAGGCGGAGGGGAAGACCTGGATTGTCACGACCCGTCCTCGGGGCCCGTGTCGTGACTACCCCAAGCCCGCCTTCCATAGTACAGGGGCTGGTGACTAGCACCAAAGGCGTGAATCCCTATAACTGGGAAGGCATTGCCTTTATAAAACACAAACACATCCAACTACAGTACAAGCGGAAGTAATACACTAAGTACAAAAGAAAGTGCTGAAAGGTAAATGGGCCAGAATACAAACCCAACTGAAAAGTACAGCTACAACTGTACATAAGTACAACAGAAAAGACAAACAGCTCGAAGATGGAAGCATCTCCTGGGTCGTCCACCACGGATCCAACCTGAAGGGTAGGTACAGATAGCCTCCTCAATGCTCTCGTCTGACATCCTCCTCTGAGTACCGTCTTGTCGTGAAGTCCACCTCTAGGTACTGACTCGTCGTGAGGTCTACCTTCGAGTGTCGTCTTGTCGTGATGTCCACCTTCGGGTTCCGTCCAGTCCATGTACACTCGGTCTCCGATAGCATTGTCCATTGTCTGCATCCAACACAATGAGGTGCGGGCATAGCCCGTGTAGGGGTGAGTATAACGATACTCAGTAGGGACCCCGAGACCCTCAAGGTCTCACTAAATCCAACAAGGATAACCACAAAGAAGGATTTCAACAGATAACCCTTACTTAGGTATAAGCCCATACTTATACCTAAGTTATCAAGTAACCCATCTCAATCATGAGGAAACACAAAGCTTATTAAATCAATGGATAACCACTACTTAGGTATATTCCCATACATATACCCAAGTTATCAAGTAACTCATCTCAATCATGAGGTAAACACAAAGGTCATTAACTCATCTCAAACCAGGATTTTCATTAAAGATGTCGAAACCACAACTGCTGGAGAAATCCTCCTCTGTCGAGTATAGTAGCCCTGTCACGACTCCGAGGCACTACTCACTAACCTTAGACTGTTGAGGTACTCCTCCTGTCGAGTACCGCAGGTCTGTACCCAAACACAGTAGTGCTCACCGCCAGGGGTCTACCGCCCAAACACAGTAGTGGTTCCCCTAATAGCCTACAGAGGTACTCCTCCTGCCGAGTACCATGGGTCTGCGGCCAACTACCAGGCGCTCCGTCCGCCGTGGGTTTGCCTCCAAATATTGGGCGCTCCATTCACTGGGCTAGTCAACTAACTCCAAGTCGAATCGGTCAAGCAGTCGTCAATCCACAGCACTAGGTCTCCGCACTCTGCACGCTTGTCTCCAGGAGGATCCACTCCATGAGCTACTGGTCTATACTCCAAGTATCACAATGTCCCACAAAGAAATATCACAAGGGACCTCCTCGTCACAGGGGTCTCAACGCAATAGACGGCGCGTCAATCGGACGCTCGGTCTGTGAGTTATTAGTCTTTTCGTCCCGGGGGCCCGGTTGGTTTCGTGTACGAACCAACCCGACCGTATCTCAAATGTACCCCGAACTCTCATAGGTTATACTCAAAGGGACCTTTTCTCAATGAGATTACCAACGTCGTTGACGGTTCGTCAAACGGACATACGGTCTGAAAGTTATCGGCTTTTCTGTTCCAGGGGCCTGTTTGGTTTCTAAGATAAAACCAACCCGACCATGCTCCAACGGCGTCCAAACCTCAGGTGAAGTATTCCAAAAGATTTGTCTCATCAAGAAGAATACAACAAAGTCAACAGCATGTTAATAGGACTTCCAGAGTTCAAGTTATAAGCATTTCCGCTCCGAGGGCCCGATTGGTTTCGGGTTCGAACCAACCTGTCGATAACCAATATTTGCCGAAAGCTTGAGTGTAATATACCGAAACGACCATATCGATCCAAGGATCCCTATGCAACTAACGGTGCGTCTATCGTAGGTTCGTAGCCCAAGATATGGGTGTTTAAACGAACCTGGTCCGAAAATAGGGGGTCTGGGCCCGGTCCAACCCGGCCCGATACCCCTTGGTTCGGCCCGAACCGGGTCGAACCAACCCGGGTCCGGGTCCGGCCCAATTGGGCACGGCCCGGCCCGGATGGCGCGGCCTGACCGTGTGGACAGCCGCGGCTCGGCCGGCGTGGCCGAGCGGAAGCTGCGGAGCGGGGGGCGTGCCCCCCCCCCCCCCACCGTTAATTGATGTCGGTGGCGCCAGCTGGCGCCGCCCTGCCGTCCCGGGATCTCACGCAGCCGCGGGATCCAACAGTCCACCACCGTGGCTGTTGCCTCAGCGGGATTTCTTCAGTGGCACGCTGGGGCACCGCCGCCTCCAGGCGGCCAAATGGCTTCGGCCGCCGCCTCTGGTCGCTGACACCGTCGCGTCGGCGCGGCGCGCCGCCAATTCCTTTTGCGGACCACCGGACGCGCTCCGGTGGTCCGATTTACCCGCCGACTGCACCTACGGCTCTATCGGGACCCATTCTTCACTGAGACGGCTTCCAAATGCCGTTGCGGTCCCGTTTCATCATCGCCCGTCAATCCATGCATCAACAAAAATCTACGGAGGGTTGTCGGGCCGTGTTTGTTCGGCCCGCGCCCTCCGCATTAGGTGTTATCAAATAACCAAGATTAAAGAGGGTTTTACAAAGAATGAAAAATCAATTTTATTTAAATAAAATTGAAGCAAACCATCACACAATCCCTTAAAGAAAATTTTAAGCAAACCATCCCGCAATCTCTTAAATAAAATTGGAGCAAACCATTCCGCAAACAAATATTCCCAACCCGCGATTAAAAAAATATTTGTGGATCAACTTGATAATGAGTTGATCCATGTTCTTTATTTTTAGAAGGAAAGAATCAAGGAATTATTTGTATACTGAAATTTAAACCCCTACCTCGTGTCGTTTGTCGTTCGTCGGATTTTACGCGAGGAAGACGTCGGAGTCAACATAGTTCGTTGCACCCGCACCACGCTACCGATCCCTGCTTGTTTGTCGGTGTCTCGTCGGAGAAGATGGAACCTCGGTATTCTTCGACGAAGAGGCACCATTCTTCGCGTGAGGAAGATGTTCTTCATTGATAAGGGTGATCGTTCTTCGTCAGTGGGTTGGTACTCTTTAGAAAACTCAAGAGCTCTCCAAATACTCCACACACCAATTGTCAACCCATTAAAATAAGACTTCCTCTTATTTTAATTAATCATGCCAAGATTTCAAAATTCAAAACTTAAAACACTTAATTAATTAATTAAATAAGTTTAATCTATTAATTAAGTGTGTTATCATGTGTTAAATAGAGAGAGGGAAAGGTTAGGGGACTCATAAATGGGAGTGTTGACAAAATAATAAAAGCAAGGGAAGATCAAAGGGGGTTAAGGGGAGTTATGGGGAGGTGAGGAGTTAGGGGTTCATGTGGGCCCCACCACACTAAACCCTCCCATGGGAAGTTAGGTGGGTGTGTGCCCCACCTCTAACTTCCCCTTTGTAGGATAAAAACTACCTTCCTTAGTTAAAATTTGTACACAACAAATTTTACTTATTTTATTCTAAATACCCAATATTAAACCTCAACCCGCTCAAAATGCAACTACAGAAAAGGTCCCCTTAAGCAATTACTGGCACTGCGAGTTCATCGGTGCCCTTGAATTTCAATTCCGAGCACCGGTTCATGATATATAAAAATCCGCTCGTTCGTTTACTGAACGTACCCGAGCTAAACTTCGGAAATTGATTCTGGGCACACCGGGCCTCAGAATCAGGTGTCGTCTGAAACTACGCACTCATAAAATTACAAAGAAATTAAGAAAAAAAATTCCTTGAAATTTCTGAGTCTTTACATTACTCCCACCTTAGTGCTTTACAACCCCGTAAAGCTACATCACAAACTAGGGAAACTAAAGGAGGTACCGAGCACGCATCTGAGCCTCCCGCTCTCATGTGCTCTTCTGGAGGTTCTCGTGCTGCCAATGAAAGCACACAATAGGAATCAACCATACCCGTAGGACCTGCTCATGTCAATCCTCAACTTCTACTGGAACCCCGTGGAAGTTGCCTCGTCATCGACGTCCAACTCTATGTGGTCAATGATGACGGATAGGTTATGCACACATCTCCTCATCTGAGATACGTGGATGAATTCGTGCACCCGGTGCATCTGAGGTGGAAATTCTAAGAGGTAAGCCACCTTGCCTACTCTGCTGGGGACCTGGAAGGTCTGTTGAACCTCGGAGATTACTTGCCGCCTCAGCCACATCTCCATAGACCCCGTTGAGGTGAGACCCATCTGAAGACATGGTCGTCACCCTTGAACTCTATTGGTCTTGTCTCCTATCAGCATAGGACTTCTGTCTGCTCCGTGAAGTCTCCATCCTCTCTTGGATGATCTGCACCTTTTCCATCATAACCTGAACCATCCCTGGTTCTACACGATTTGACTCTATCACGATCCACAAAGGATATCTGAAACCCAGCCAGCAACTGTCTCGCCACTCCTAACAGTCGAATGCCCGATCTCCTACTAAGATCATCTGCTACAACGTTCCCCTCCCCAAAAGTATAAACTATCTCAAAGTCATAGTCCTGGAGGAATTCAATCCATCATCGTTGTCTTAGGTTCGTGTCCTTCTGAGAGTAGATACAACTGATAATATTTGATATGGAGAGAACCGTAAATTGTTCGCTCAATGAACAATGGGTGAGACTAGCCAATTGTAAGAACTCATATCCACCCTTTTTCGTCTACGTTCCACCAAAGAGCTTCAGGGATTTCTCTTCTGCCAAAAAGAGAAATTTGGTCTCATCTCTGGATGAACCACGTTCTTTGCCTAATACAGTCAATCCTAACATGAATGATACAATTCATGTCTTGAATGACGTCGTAAGGCCTCGACGCTACTACTAAGAGATCCAGCCATTACTCTTGCCTCCAAGGGTCGAGTCACACTGTCGGTAGTAGTGTGTGGTCACTGGGTCTCCTCTAGTAGGTATCTCGAAAGTGAGGGTTAAGTCAATGGTTTTAAATCGGAACCTCTTAGTAACAACCATATAGAGAGGACATGAAAGTAAACACCACAAAGAAAGGTGTCTTTTATTATTGCAGCTCAAAGTACAAAGACACATACAACCACAACATCAACAAAAAGGAAGCTAGAAGCACCAATAACAAAGGCCCCCATGCCTAGAACTAGTCCCGCTCCTATCCACCTGCTTCCAGAGCTCCACTTCCATGTCCACCGCTCGGCTGCTGATCAAGCTTTCACCGCTGCTTCTGTCTCAGTGGCTCCTCCAATGCTTGCGGATCAATTGTGCGGAGAGTTGGATAGTCACGTGCCATGTGACCCTGCTTTCCGCATGAATAGCACTTCCTTCTCCTCATATAACTGGCTTTGTTTCTACCCTTGGTGCCTTGCACTACAGAACCTAAAACCCGAGGTCGCCCACCTGTTGGCCTGGTCCTCTTGGACATCTGCATCATCCATATCCTACCTACAGATGACTCGGCTACTAATGAAAAATCCTACGGCAAGGGCAGAAGCTCCTAAGCATGCTCAGAGTGTAGATTCGTTGGTATAAACTCCACCCTGAAGAAGGTCTCGAAGTCTCCCCAGGTGAAGGTCATCCCGTCGCAAAACTGGAACATGTGGCTCCACCACCTCTCAGCTGCTCCCTGGAAGAGGCTAACAGCTAGGTACACCATCAAGTCTATGGGTGTCCCAGCTGTGTGGAAAGCTCATGTTACAAACTCCAGCTAGTGCCCAGCTGTCTGAAAATCCGACTCACCTCGAAACATCGGAGGCCTCTGACGCTGGAACTCGTGCATCGTGCTCAAGTGGCGTGCACTCTCTGCTAGTATCTCAACTGGTATAGGGCTCTATACTGAGGCCTTGCTGCTCGGTGGGCTATCATCGCGCTCCCCACTTGGTACCCATGCTGTCTGACTAGGTGAAGACATCCTGAAAGAAACAGACGTGACATGGTCAAACGATTATAGCTAGTGAGCTGACCTGGTTTGAGATAATTTTAAATAAACTTTTGAAAACACACACGCAATCAGTTTTTTCGTGCACTCAGTTGGAAATCAGTAGTCAGGGTCCTGGTGTATGGATAGGTCGGTCGCCCGCACCAACATTGGACTCCCTGAACTGAAAACCACACTTAGTACCCTTAACATTATTTCTTCACAGAAAGGAAATATCATAGTCCTAAGTTCTGCAGTAGAACCGACTCCTCTGATACCAATTTTTCATGACCCGTCCTTAGGGCCCGTGCTGTGACTACCCCAAGCCCGCCTTCCATAGTCCAGGGGATGGTGACTAGCAAAAAAGGCGTGAATCCCGATAACTGGGAAGGCATTGCCTTTATAAAACACAAACACATCCAACCAGAGTACAAGCGGAAGCAATACACTAAGTACAAAAGAAAGTGCTGAAAGGTAAATGGGCCAGAATATAAACCCAACTGAAAAGTACAGCTACAACTGAACGTAAGTACAATAGAAAAGACAAACAGCTGGAAGATGGAAGCAGCTCCTGGGTCATCCACCACGAATCCTACCTGAAGGGTAGGTACATATAGCCTCCTCAACGCTCTCTTCCGACATCCTCCTCTAAGTACCTTCTTGTCGTGAAGTCCACCTCCAGGTAATGACTCGTCGTTAGGTCCACCTCCGGGTGCCGTCTCATCGTGATGTCCACCTCCGGGTTCCATCCAGTCTTCATACACTCAGTCTCCGACAGTGTTATCCGTCATCTGCATCCAACACAATGAGGTGCGGGCATAGCCCGTGCAGGGGTGAGTATAACGATACTCAGTAGGGACCCCGAGACCTACAAGGTCTCACTAAATCCAACAAGGATAACCACAAATAATGATCTCAACAGATAACCCTTACTTAGGTATAAGCCCATACTTATACCTAAGTTATCAAGTAACCCATCTAAATCATGAGAAAACACAAATCTTATGAAATCAACGGATAACCACTACTTAGGTATATGCCCATATATATACCCAAGTCGTCAAGTAACCCATCTCAATCATGTGGTAAACACAAAGGTCATTAACTCAGCTCAAACCAGGATTTTCATTAAAGATACTGAAACCACAACTGCTGGAGAACTCCTCCTCTATCGAGTACAGTAGCCCTGTCATGAATCCAAGGCTCTAATCACTAACCTTAGACTACTGAGGTACTCCTCCTGTTGAGTACCGCGGGTCCGCGCCCAAACACAGTAGTGCTCCCCGCTAGGGGGCTGCCGCCCAAACACAGTAGTGGTTCCCCTAATATCCTACAAAGGTACCCCTCCTACCGAGTACTGCGGGTCTACTGCCAACTACCAAGTGCTCTGTCCTCCATGGGTCTACCGCCAAATACTGGGCGCTCCAACCACTGGGCTAGTCGACTCACTCCAAGTCGAATCGGTCAAGCAGTCGTCAAGTCCACAGCTACTAGGTCTCCACACTTTGCACGCTCGTCTCCGGGAGGATCCGTTCCACGAGCTATTGGTCGATACTCCAAGTATTAAAAAGTCCCACAAAGAAATATCACAAGGGACCACCTCATCATAGGGGTCTCAACACAATAGACAGCGCGTCAACCGGACGCCCGGTCTGTGAGTTATTAGCTTTTTCATCCCGGGGGCCCGGTCGGTTTTGTGTACGAACCAACCCGACCGTATCTCAACTGTACCCTAAACTCTCATAGGGTATACTCAAAGGGACTGTTTCTCAATTATATTATCAATGTCGTTGACGGTTCTTCAAACGGACGTCCGGTCTGAAAGTTATCGGCTTTTCCGTTCCAGGGGCCTGGTTGGTTTCTAATCTAAAACCAACCCAACCGTACTCCAACAGCATCCAAACCTCAGGTGAAGTATTCCAAAAGATCCTTCTCATCAATAAGAATCCAACAAAGTCAACGGAACTTCAATCGGACATCCGGAGTTCAAGTTATAAGTGTTTTCGTTTCGAGGGCCCGGTTGGTTTCAGGTTAGAACCAACCTGACCATAACCAATATTTGCCGAAAGCTTGAGTGTAATATACCAAAATGACCGTCTCGATCCAAGGATCCTTACGCAACTGACGGTGCATCGATCGGAGGTCTGTAGCCCAAGATATGTGCGTTTGAATAAACCTAGTCCGAAAATAGGGGGTCTGGGCCCGGTCCGACCCGGCCCGATACCCCCTGGGTTGGCCTGAACCGGGTCGACCCGACCTGGGTCCGGGTCCATCCCAATTGGTCATGGCCCGGCCCGGATGGCGCAGCCCGGCCCAACTGGTGCGGCCCGACCCCGCCGGCGTGGCCGGGCGGAAGCTGCGGAGCGGGGGGCGCGGCCCCCCCACCGTTAATTGATGTCGGCGGTGCCAACTGGCACCGCCCTGCCATCCCGGGCTCCCATGCGGCCGTGGGATCCAACGGTCCACCGCCGCGGCTGTTTCTGCGGCGGGATTTCTCCGGCAGCGCGCTGGGGCGCAGCCGCCTCCAGGCGGTCATACGGCTTCGGCCGCCGCCTCCGGTCGCCAGCGCCGTCGTGTCGACAGTTCCTTCCGCGGACCACCGGACGCGCTCCGGTGGTCCAATTTTCCTGTCGACTACGCCTACGGCTCTCTCGAGACCCGTTCTTCACTGTGACGTCTTCCAAACACCTTTGCAGTCCTATTTCATCTTCTCCCGTCAATCCACGCATCAACAACAATCTACGAAGGGTCGTCAGGCCGTGTTTGTTCGGTCGGCGCCCTCCGCTTTAGGCGTTATCAAATAACCAAGATTAAACAGGGTTTTACGAAGAATGAAAAATCAATTTTATTTAAATAAAATTGAATCAAACCATCACACGATCCCTTAAAGAAAATTTGAAACAAACCATCCCGCAATCTCTTAAATAAAATTGGAGCAAACCATTCCGCAAACAAATATTCCCAACCCGCGATTAAAAATATATTCGCGGATCAACTTGATAATGAGTTGATCCACATTCTTTATTTTTAGAAATAAAGAATCAATGAATTATTTGTATACTCAAATTTAAACCCCTACCTCGTGTCGTTTGTCGTTCGTCAGATTTGACATGAGGAAGACGTCGGAGTCAACGTAGTTCGTTGCGCCCGCACCACGCTACCGATCCCTGCTCGTTTGTTGGTGTCTCGTTGGAGAAGATGGAACCTCGGTATTCTTCGATGAAGAGGCACCGTTCTTCGAGAAGGGTGATCTTTCTTCGTCGGTGGGTTGGTACTCTTTATAAAACTCAAGAGCTATCCAAATCCTCCACACACCAATTATCAACCCATTAAAATAATACTTCCTCTTATTTTAATTAATCATGCCAAGATTTCAAAATTAAAAACTTAAAACACTTAATTAATTAATTAATTAAGTTTAATCTATTAATTAAGTGTGTTGGTATGAGTTAAAGAGAGAGAGGGAAAGGTGAGGGGTTTCATAAATGGGAGTGTTGTCAAAATAATGAAAGCAAGGGAAGATCAAAGGGGGTTAAGGGGAGTTATGGGGAGGTGAGGAGTTAGGGGTTCGTGTGGGCCCCACCACACTAAACCCTCCCATGGGAAGTTAGGTGGGTGTGGGATCCACCTCTAACTTCCCTTTTGTAGGATAAAAACCACCTTCCTTGGTTAAAATTTGTACACAACAAATTTTACTTATTTTATTCTAAATCCCCAATATTAAACATCAACCCGCTCAAAACGCAACTACAGTAAAGGTCCCCTTAAGAAATTATCAGCGTTGCGAGTTCATTGGTGCCCTAATATTTCAATTCCGAGCACTGGTTCATGAGATAGAAAAAATTGTTCGTTCGTTTACTGAACATACCCGAGCTAAACTTCGGAAATTGATTCTGGGCACACCGGGCCTCGGAATCAGGTGTCGTCTGAAACTGCGCACTCGTAAAATTCCAAAGAAATTAAGAAAAAAAATTCCTTGAAATTTTCGGGTCTTTACATGGATATATTAGAGAGCTCCATAACAATAGGGTTGTGATTAGAATAATTCTTAAAATGGTATGTCTTGATATCCCACTGTTGACACTTCTGTCATCCATTTTTACAAAGAATCTATCAAGTTTTCTTACCTGAACTCCATTCCATTTAAACTTTATCTATGTAAATTCAACACCAGAAATTAGGAATTCAGTGAGAATTCATTGATCAATGAAGAATGAGAATTCACTTGTTTCTATCCTATTAAATTCAGGGCCAGTCTTTTCCTTAGGTTCGATAATAGTGTTGATGTTACCCATCACCACCCATTTCTAAACAACCTTCTTAGATATTTCCATAAGATCCCTCCAGATATCCCTCCTTTTAATGTAAGAATTATAATTATACACAAAATATACATGTATAATCTCTCTAGATATACTAAAAGAGATATTGATACTCTAATTTTTCTGGTTACATGTGAAATTTTGGATACTTTCATGCCTAAGCACCCAAATATGGTCTATTCCACCATTATAAAAGTTATGGGAGAGAAAATAGTATCCCATGGAGTACCACATGAATTCTTTCCATTTCTCAAAAGGCTTCTTGGTTTCTGAAATCCCAATGAGTAGTGGTTTATTGGACATAATGAAGTTCCTAAGGGTTTTTTTCATCAGGGGATTCCCTAACCCTTGGTAGTTCCAGTAGAAAATATTTATTTCTTGGGGTCCTTACCCCTAGTCATAGGCCCTTCATTATGATCCATCTTTACTTGTCTTTTTACTTCTTTCCCCTTTCTTTTATTATTTTCATCTTGGGGATGTGCCTTTGTTTTAAGAGTCTTTATGATTCTGTATTCCCTAAAGTTTTTTTGATCACGTTCAGGGGATTGCTAAACTTCAATGTCATCATCCCAAAATGTTCCCCCTAGGAGTGTGAACGTGTTCTTGGATAGAAAAATTTCATGTTTTTTTTCTATGGGAGTACGTCTTATGGAATATTTTGCATTAGGAACCTCTGATAATGTTTGGGCCATGCTGTTCAGAGAATTATTTTTCTCTACTTGGGTGTCATTATGCCCTTCATCAACTATTATCATCAATTCCTTCTCATCCCTAGTTGTAGCATCTGCATTTCTAGTCACTACTAAGAGGGGAAATCAGCTCATCCTTGTTTTTCAATTCCAGGTAGCTCCCTTATTGTCTCATCTGAAATCATATTCACATCTAATTGATCAGCAATCAGTGTTACACACTCCAAATTTTTTGGTGTCTAGATTGATGGGACCTACATCCCTTGTATGGAATTTTAATTCCCATCAATCTCATGAACAACAGGTAGAGTTTGGGTATCTTACAAGGGACTATTATCCTGCTGGCACTCTGTGCTAGTAGAATCCTGGAGCTGTAGACCATCATCATCTATCCCATTCCGGGGGGAGCATCAGTAGGCCCACCTTGCACATACTAGGATGTCATAATGTGTGTCACCTCATCATCTAACTTGCACATGGAATGGGTGTCACTACTTTGGTCATTAAAAACATCAGCAGGGGGATGTTCCACCTTGCTTGGTGATTGGTGCACTTGAACTTATAGGATCTCTTCATGATGGACATCTATAAGGGGGTTGATCTGTCCATCCGGCTCCTGTTTATCATTCCCAAGGTTAGTGGCCACAACATCCACCCTATATGGACAAGAAAATGGTGATCCAACCTATTCAAGGAGTTTATTTTCATATTTTCCCTTCCTCTAATGGAAATTAGAAGTATCATGCCCCTTTATTTTACAAAAGGAACATTCCTTGTCTTTGTTTCACTTAAGAGATAGATGGAAAAAAACATACAATTAATACATAATTTTGGATTCTTTTCATACTGGATCATGAGATTGATGCTTTCATCTCTTGTGGTCAGAAATACTTCCTCCACAAGAGTGCATGACATGTCAACTTCACCCATTATATGTTAATAGTTCCCATATCTTGGATTATCCATTTTTCAATCCATCCTAATTGGGGTTTCCATAGTAGAGGCAATATCCCAAAGAATGTGTGGGTTCCAGTATAACCAATTCAACTTGAAAATGAAAATCAAAACTTATGTATGAGTGTTTCTTACCATATCTGGATTGAAATTGAGATCACATTCCTAAATTCTTAAGAATCCAGGCCACGAGGATAGAGATCCATAGCTCCATTCCCTTCACTTGTGATCATCAGATGGGAAAATTACATGGTAGTAACTACACCCCATTGTGTTCATCTTCCAATATCCAAATCCCTAGATTTCAGAGATCCTATGTATGAGATCATTGAATTTACAAAGCCACTCCCCTTTCTGAAAAAGGACTCGGGAAATAATAGAGTACCTACATAGACTTACCCTTTCCTCGACTACCTCTTGATTAGAAGATGCATGTGTTATCCTACCCTTCTGAATGACTCTCCCAGAAGGAGGAATATCAAAGTCAAAAAAGGAAGGATTTCTTTCTGATTTGACCACATCTATGAAGTTCTTCCTCAATTCAGAAACCTTATATAGTGCCTAATCCATCGTACCTATCATCTTTGATGCATAATGAAATAGTTATGCATGCCCAACATGATCCACCAAATATGCGTTCTTCATAAAATCAAATTGAAAAGGTTATTTTCCTTAAGAATTTTTTTAATGAAATTTTTATGGTATTTTTATTCATCAATGACATCAACCCATTATTATACTTATAATACACTATGGATATAATTTATTGATACTATATTTATTATTTATCTATATTTTTTAAAATAAGTTTTATCAAGGAAATTATTGACATTCTATTTCTTGATTAATTTTTGTAATCATTAAGTTTCCCTTGAAATATTTACTTTCTTTTCATCATTGGAAATTATATTCCCCATAAATATCCATATTATTTATCATGGATATACTTATTACTTAAACTGTATATCATTTATATATATATGATATTTTAATTTTAATTTTATATGATTGACTAGGTAAATTTTTTTTAATTTGTATTCCTTACTCGATATGGAAATTTTTTGATAAGGAATATTGTTCATGAATTAAATCAATTATTTGATGTTTGATTAATTATTTGGAAATGTACTAACAAGTGGTGTCTGGTGGTATATAGACCCACAATGCATTAGTATTCTCATGAGATGAATCAGTTTGATAGCCTTATTTAAATGATTTTTTTTATTGTATACCTACCCATGGTATTAAACTGACTTATAAAAGGTCTTGATAGTATAGGTATCATGATTCCTAAGATCATAACATCCAATAATTAATCATTTCCTTGATTTAGAATTCAGTTGTTATTATTATCTATAAGCTTGTTTCATTGATATTATTTATGGATTCATTTCATTCTTAGTTTATTTATTAAATAGCATGTGTATTCAGTTATTTACATCCTCATATTGATTAAGACTTATCTATAATTGATAGTAAAGTTATTTAAATGGAATTTGTGTTCACTTATTTACCTTTCCATGTTGATTATACATATTATTTCAAGATATCTTCTATTTTACTTAACCCTTACTGAGCATTTAAGCTCACCCTTATTTTGTTTCCTTTACCATGAATTCAGGGAGTTTACTAAGAATGATATGAAATGATACGCTAGAGGGAATAATGATATTTTCAAAAAAGATTGTGTTGTAACTTTTTTTTCAAATATAATATGGGAATCGTGTATGTGTATACTTTACCAAGACTACTAAACTATTCATTACTTTAGGATGTTATTCCTTATATATTATGTCCATTAAATAAAGTAGATATAGGCTCCAAGTTACTGGAGTAAGGGTTTTTAAAGTTGGTATTAGAGAAAGTTTAGTAGAAACCTTGGGAACTAGATTTAGGAAAACATAGATTAGGGAACATAGCACTATGATAGAATTTTAGGATAAGTATATAAGAACATCCTAAAGTTTTGGTAAGGTAGAGATTATGTGGTTTTCA
Organism: Viscum album; assembly: GCA_963277665.1. Taxonomy (NCBI): domain Eukaryota; kingdom Viridiplantae; phylum Streptophyta; class Magnoliopsida; order Santalales; family Viscaceae; genus Viscum; species Viscum album. The sequence goes on along the minus strand of OY728133.1, from coordinate 607,324,011 downwards.
CTAGAAATGCATCTCTGTCTGGATACTAAAAGTGGATGTGGTTCTATCATAGATGTACCTAGGGGTAATAACTCTGAAAAAGGAACATCAATATTGACTTGAGTGTTACCTAGTATATTAAAATGGTATGTACTGCACACCTATTTTGACACTCCTAAGAGATATGATTTGAATAATTTATATTTTTTTACCAACCACTATAAAGGATTTGAATATATAATAACAATGAATGACTTAGGTTAAACCTGGGGTGTATTAGATTGAATGAAGGTTTCATTATTTAGACATCATATAAATAATTCTTCATGATTATTTGGTTTCCTAATATGATTATTATTACTCGCACTATGATTTTTGGTCTTAGTCAATGGCTGCAACTCAAATAAATCATTTTAATATTCAATATGAAGGACAATATGGTGACTATGAGAAACCAAATGGGATGATGGCTGGAGTGAAAGATATCATGATTATTATTAATCAGTTATCCCAAAATATGATTAAAAACCTATACCTTAATCAAATCTCTAACTCACCAAATAAGAGAACGATGGAGTTTTCTAAGGGATCGAGTGGTGGAGACCATGGAGGAAAAAATTCTTGATTTACTTCACATCATAAATGTGGAAAGAGACACCTAGGAAAGTGTCTCAAAGTAATGGTAAAATGTTTTATATGTGTAAAATAAGCTCATAAAGTAATGAATTTTTTAGGAAAAATAAAGAGTATGATGGAAGGAAATAAATTTCATTATAGGGATCCATTTATAGTTTATTGTCTTAAATGTGGGGAACTAGGGAATTATCTGGGTCAATTACCTCTTCTAAAGGTCAACCCTTACACCAAGTTATATTGAAATAAAATGGATGAAGTATTTATATATTAGGATTCAAGAATTAAATTGTATATATATTTTTACCAATGTTATTTTTGTTAAAATAATCATGAAACATCTACGAATTATGTTAAATTTTAGAAGCATATATGTTATTGTTAACTTAAGAGTTATGGATACTATCCTAGGTTTATGAGTTTAATATTGATCATAAGTTCAAAGTCTTAAACACCCCTTTTTAGCTTTTATGTGATGGGATCCTACCAAGATTAAGGGTATTTTGGGAGACAATTATGGAAATACAACCCATTGGTTTAGTATATGTTTTAGAAAAAACTTTATTTAAGGAATAATTCCCTTAATTGTTAAGGGAATAAGTTTAACTGTATTGGTAACCTTTAGGGCCTATCTTATCTTTTATGTTGAGGTAATTACGATTTATTATACTTTGATGGTGTTATAGAAATTATATTAATATGGTTTCAGAAAAAGGAAAACACGCATGTCGAGTGGAAACCCGTCATATCTAGCAAGGTCACGGGGCTTAAACCCATAACCAAAGGTTGATAAGGGTGTTGTGTCTACCACTTACCTATATAATTTTCTAGTTAATATATCATTTGTTTTACTTAAATGATTTGATAGATAAATATTAATTTTGAACTAGTGGTGTTACTATTGTGGTTTAGATATTAATTTATTATATTGGATAACTTTTTCTAACCATATCAATTTTGGAAAATATTTAGATATAGAAGAAATTCATTTTCACTCTTTTATGAATTTTATGATCCGTTAAAAGTTAATTTTAGTGCTTCAGGCAGAAAAATTTTCATTTTTTGATATTAATTTCTTGGAGTAATAGATGGAGTGAAAATTGATCTAAGCACATCCAAAGGATAAAATTATTCTTATGAAATATAAATATATCAAGTAATAATATATCCTTATATTCTTATATAGTAAAATAATTCCTCAAATTTAGGAAAAGGATATTGAAACAAAAAATTTATCATATTACCTTCATATATAATGAATCAATGGTATTTTGAATCATCAAAAAATTATATTTTTTTGATTTTTTACTTTCTCTTGATCATTCAAATTCTTGTGATCAATGAACACTATCACCCTCCATCATTATTTGGGAATTATACTTTTCTTACATGTTAATATCTTCACTTCCCACCTATGTTCTCCTACTTAAAAACCTGGTTATTTATTATTCCAGATGAATTTTTATATTTCTATTTTCCTATTTTAATATTAAGTTTTATTAACCCTTTTTTTGATGTGGTTTTTTCAAAAATTAATTTTCAAATAGAAATCCCTTTACCTCTAGGTGTAAGTTAAAATTGTGAGGAAGTAATTTATTGAAGGTGGGGAGAATGTAACACCGTGATAATTTAAAAGAACAAAATTGAGTTCAATAGAATTTATGATATGAATCACCGATCTTAGATGAGAATGTAACACCTAGTGACTTTATGATATGTTTCTTTTAAAATAAATTTTATCTCTTTGATATCATGTGGAACATGCAACTCAAAGTCTGAATGAACTGTAATATAGTATACCGTTATAACATAGCTATTAAATTAGAGGGTATGAATAGTAATAATTAAATTATGAAATTCATATGGTTTATACATGTATAAAAAATTACTTGGTTATCTATTGATTATAAATAAAATAATAATAATTTTAAATAAAAATAAGTGTTTTCTAAAAAAATTGTATTTTTCTAAAAGGCAATTTTGAACCACTTTGCGCATATATTTTAAAATTACTCTTTACATATTTTATAAAATTTATTAGAAAAAATAAACTTCATTTTTATATCTATATTTCAAAATTATATTTGGGTGAACTTTTGGGATTTTTCTAAAAATATAAACTTTTTCGATGAATAGTGAAAATGGTGATTTTTATTGAAAACTGCATTTTTATTTAAATAATTTACAAGGTATAATTATATTTTAAATTATTTTTAAAATAAAATTCGTTAAATTATATTAATATTTAACTAAACTAGGTAATTTTAATTAATTTTATATTTTATTTTGATATAAAATCTTTTAAAAGTTTTAAAAGTTTTTCTTTGGAAAAATCATTTTTTCGACGCATATGTGGGTTTAATTTTAAATTGCATTCTTCCAATTATGTGAATTTAATTTAGAAAAAATGGATTATATATTTTAAATAATAATAATTTATATTATCTAATAATGTTAAATTAATTTTTGACCATAATGAATATTGAAAATAGTAAAAATTAATTATCGTAATTAAGGTCAAAACGGGTTTATCAGGTGTTAAACTAAGAATATACGGATTAAAAAAGACCTAAAACTTTTCCAAAAACTATTTTATGGTACTATTTAGACCTTATAACCTATAATTTTTAGTAATATACCATTTTTTATCCTTTTTTCATGATAAAAACATGTGTATCACTTTATCTTTTAAAAAATTCCATGTGTGTCCTCTCCCCCACTTATAAAAGGACACCCTCTCTCCTCCCCTATTCACACTTAAAAACCCATTTGGTTCACCCAATACCTACCCAAATATCTTCCTTAATTACCTACCCACATCCTAGAGTCCTTATTTTTATTATGAATCCCTCCTAATAAGGCTTTAGGTATAAACCTAAAGAGGCTCTCTAAAGAAGAGGTAAAATTATTAAACGTGTATATTTGTTTTATTTCTTATTTCACCTCCTTAAAATCATATTAAAATATAATAAAATAATAAAACTATTATTAATTAAATATTTAGATTTTATTATGTTAATTTCATAACCAAGATCTAATTCCACTTCCATCAAATGGGAAACAAAACTATTAATCATGTGTATGGAGGACTACCACCTCACGAACTTATGTAATTCATTTTCTATCACCAACTTTAAATGATTAATTTAATGATATATTTAACTTATTTATGTTATATTTATGAAATTATTATAACTTTTAAATAATTATATCACATATAACTTCTTACTTTCAATGCCATGGAGGATATGATAATGTCGCGCGTGTGTTCGGCAGACTACCACCTCATGAAGCAATGTGATTCATTTTTCACTTAAGATTTACATGGAAGGTAATAAGGTTAAAATTAATGAAATATATGTGATATTTATGACCAAAAAATAATTCTTAAAGTATAATATCACATCTAAATTCTTACCTTCCAATCTGTTGGAAAACAATAACGCCAATTGTGTGTACGTGTGGACTACCACCTCCACGTAGCGATGTGAGTTGTTTTTAATTTTATTTTTACATGGATGGTAATATGGATGGATTTTATTAATATAAATGGTATATATAAAATGATAATTATTAATTAATAGTTAAATACAATTTTTTTTTGTTCTATCAATCAAGAAAAAATGGAAACAACATTCATACGTGTGTACGGCTTACCGTCACCACGAATGGTGTAATCTATTTTCTATCTCTAACTTTTATAGATTACTATAATTAAATATATAATGAATATATATAATATTTAAATAATTTATAAAATTGTGTTTATGATTTAACTATTATCAAAGTAAAATTACTGAAATTTCTGAACCAAAACATACATGAAAAACAAATCAATTATCACCTGAAACAGTGATTTTAACAAATAAATATTAATAAACAGGTGATAAAAGACTCTAAATAAATAATATGTAATATTAAATATATTATTATGGTTATATAATTGATTTATAATAAACCTATATTTATTATATAGTATTTTTGAACAAATATAAATGAAATTGGACCTCAGGTAAGGGTTCTTGTATCACTTTTACTTCTATGAGACATATGCCACATTCACCACTTATTCCATTATGTGGTGCATATACTGCCCCTTTTTATATGTTATATCATGAATATATTTATATTCATGGTATTTAATGTTTCATTTTATTTTATTCCTTCCATGGGTCTTATGATTCAAATGTTACCAAAGGGGTGAGAGATTTATGTTTCAATCACATTTTAATCAGGATTATTTATATTTGAATTTAAATTGAAGGAAATTATTTTATCATTATCTAAAAACTGCTTTAATTATATTATACTCTATTTATTCATTAATTTTCAAGTAATAATACCATATTCCAACCTTTTGTTTTTAAAATGATTGATAAAATGTTTTTAAAAAAATCCGACTTCATTTCTCTATTCAGTCAAAACTCATTTTTCTTCCAAACCCATGTTTTATAAAAATGTTTTCAGAAATGTTTTTAACATTCTCAAAATGGTTTATTAAAGAAACTTTTACCCATGTTTTAATTTTTTAAAAAATCAAGGAATCTTCATGTTATTTTCCAAACAAGTCACATTTTTCTTTTACCAGAATTGTGAAAGGAATATTTGTTTTAACGTGTATGGTCTGTATAGAGTTTCTTATCATCATGACCCATTAATATTTTAAATCTCCATTTATAAGTTTCAAAGTTTATTTTCAAATAAAATTACTTTCAAATATTTTTTGAACTTTTAGTTTTAAAAAATAATCAAAGTGAAAAGGTTATTTTCCTTAAGAATGTTTTTAATGACATTTTTATGGAATTTCTATTCATCAATGACATCAACCCTTTATTGTGATTATGATATAATTGGGATATGTTGTATTGATAATATCCTTATTATTTCTATGGATATTTTATAATAATTTTTACCAAGGAAAGTATTAACATTCTGTTTCTTTATTAATTTTTATAATCATTAACTTTCCCTTTAAATGTTCAGTTTTTTTATCATCATTGAACATTACATTTACCCTAAATAAATATATTATTTACCATGGATATAATTATTACTTAAATTGTATATCATTTATACATATGGTATTTTACTTTGAAAGTCATATGATTGACTATAAAAATTATTGTTAATCTATATTCCTTACTAGATACGAAAATTTATTAATAAGGCATATTGTTCATGAATTAAATAGATTATTTGATATATGAGGAATGATTTGTACATGTAGTGATGGGTGGGGCCCAATTATAGATAACTCCTTAATTCATTAGTAGTCTCATCAGATGAATCAGTTGGATAGCCTTATTTAAATGGGTTTTTTTGGTGTATACCTACCCATAGTATTAAATTGTTTTATGAAAGGTATTGATATTAGAGGTATCATGGTTCTTGAGATCATGGTATCCAATAACTAAAACTTTTATTCATTGAGAATTAAGTTATTATTATTATCCATGAGGTTTTCACATTGATATTATCTATGGATTTGTTTCATTCTAAGTTTATTAATCAAATGGAATGTGTATTCACTTATTTACATTTCCATATTTATTCATCTTTATCTATTCATGATAGTCAAGTTATTTAAATGGAATGTGTGTTTAGTTATTTATCTTATCATGTTTATTATGATTATTGATTCAAGATATTTTATTCTGTACTTAACCCTTACTGATCATTTGAAGTCACCCTTATTTTTTTCCTTTTCCAAGAATCTAGGAAGTGTACTAAGAATTATATGCAAGGATATACTAAAGGCAATGATGATATTATCAAAAAAAATGTTGTAATTTTTCTTTTCAAATTTAATATGGGAATCATGTATGTATTTAGTTTACCATGACTATTAAACTATTTGGTCCTTCAGGGTGTGATTCCTTGTATCTTATATCAATTTAATAAATTATACATCAGCTCTAGGTTACTAGATTTGGGGTCATTACAAGTAGGGTACCATGAATATGAAAGACATCAACCTCATTTCCACCTCTAACCACTCATGACCCCCACAAAAAATCACATCACATCACAACCTCATCACATCACATCTCAACTGAAAACACCTAGGCCATCATTGTACATATCTCCCAAAGACACCTGGGCTATCACTACTAAAGGAAGAGCGGGGAATATGGGGTAGCAATCCATCTATATCACCACCATCCTAGATGTTGGGTAAAACATCTAGAACTCAGAACCTCTGAGCATTGGTAAGGTTATCCAACTCGGGTGGGGTCATATAGAAATAGCATAAACATACATGATATATAGAGAGTATGCCATACCCAACCAATGGGTTCATAAAAAATATAATAGTGCACACCACATCACCACCACCTTACCACACATCAATATTCACTATTATTACCACCACTATATAAAACACACCACACCACCACCACTCAGGGACACACATATTCCCACTTTCAATTAAAGGTTACACCACTTTTATTCATTTATCCATTCCATTCCACATTACACATATCTTTATTTCATTCAATTCATTTAATCTGTTTATATATATTCATTTATAGCCAATCTTTCTTATTTAAAAACCTATTTTGTTTCATTTATCATCATAATTTATTCTATGGATAACCAAAAAACTGACATAACCACGCCACACAACAACTGGCCCAACTCACACAACTGACGCCTCAGCACTATACATCCTTCATATTTTCCATGCCATGTCACCCCAAACATCTCACCACAGCAACCATACATACATCCAATGGCCCGAAGGCCTTCAAATTTTTATTATTAAATGATAAATCCCCCTTTTAAGAGATGAAGGGGGTAGAAACCCGAAAAGACATCATTGACATAGGACACATCACTACCACACACTATTTCCACCATTCACTATAACCTTTATGCACCAAATCTCACCAATTCCCACATTGCATCCATTCCGATCAACCACCATATTAAAACCCCACACAACTAGAAAAATTACCTATTTCCAAGCATCTATTGCCACAGTTTTTTAAAACCATTAAAATAGGTTATCTTATGCCACAGTTTATTTGAAACTATAGAAATACATCCTGATTTATATCCCTTATTCCCAATCAAGCCCTACCACCCTATCCCCTCTTCATAATCAAGACTACCTCTGTAGATTCTTTCTACCGGTGTTTCCATTCTTCAAGATCAATCCACAGCCTCCGCATATCTACTCCCGGTGATCCTCCTCCACTAACACATCTCTGATGCAGCTAAACCATCAAACCCACTAATGTGTCTCCAAAACGACCTACCCACCTCCCTTCCGACTCATCTCGGATTTAGTCTCCCCACCTCCCCAAGATCTTCCTACTTTAGCATGGCTTGACATAGCTCCAACGCAGCCACCCCACCCCCTCTATGTTCCCATAACATACACCTCTAATTGAAGTGATTCTCATTACATTCAACTTTCATCTTCCGTATAAATCTATGGCCCCTTCTTTGTGATAGGTTATCTTCAAATCACTATATACCTGATTTTATTTTGGTTATTACTTCCGTGATGCTTACACATTTGATCATATATTTCAATCTTGGTTCTCTTCCATTATTGAAACCTTGTTTTTATCAGCCTTTTTTAATTTAGATTATAATTTATATGGTTATTCCTCTTTTGTAACCCTAATTTTGTAACCCTAGTTTTATTATGCTTATAAATTTTAAAGTTATTATCTATGTGTGTTGTAAGGTCTTTATTTGGTATCATTAATAAATCTAAATAAGGAATCATTGTTAAGTTAATGTTAGTGATAACCCTTGATCGCTTCTTATTTTCATTATCCAGTGCTTGATGTAATTATTCAAATCTATTTGAAAATATTTGATTTCATTTTCTATTTTCATTTTTCAATAATGAAATTAAAAATATTTTGTATAATTAGAGAAAGGAAATAAAATTTGATTCTATCACTCCAAAGTTTAAAACTGAGAATCTCAAGCACAAAAATATTATACACAAATGGGTTAATGATTTGGTTGTAAAGAAGGGATATACTCCTTTACATATTTCTTTAACATGGTTACATCACCAATGGTCCTATGTGTGTCCTCTAGAGGATGCCTCCAAGATTTAAAACTTGAATTATAATATTGGAACATTGTATATAAAGTTAACCCAATAGGAATTTTATAAGCTCAAACCCATTTTTTCTAATATATGGGGTAGTTGATATGAATATGGTTCTTCTTTATACATTGGTTCTTCCCTATACATTTCTTCTTTATGATAGTGTTTATATCGGGTCACCCCATTCCCTAAATTTCAATTTTTTAACACGATGCATTTATTTTTTTAGGAATTCTTATTTAAATTTCATTGAAATAAATAGAAATATCCTTGAAAAATTTACAGTTTTATGGAAATTAACTTATTAAATATTTTTGTGCCTTAGAAAATTATCCATCCATGGGAAATTTGAAAAATTTTATGTATTTAGTCATATTACATAACAAATTAATATTAAAATATCAATTTTTCATGAAGTTGTAAGTTTTAAAAAAAAATAGGTATTTGTCTTTATTTTATTATCATTTGTGTTCTTAATTTATTAGTTATCTCATTATTTATAAATGATTTCTTAACCCATGTTTCTTGAGTACTTATATTTTTTTGGGACAATTATGTTTAAGTTTTTTAATACCCCCTTTAAATATATTTCAATTTACTATTCACATGGAAGATAATGTTTTGATATATTTTATTTTATATAATACTGAATATCAAAGAAATAATTTTAATTGGGTTTTATAAGTATCAATTAAATTTGGGGTGGTTTAGGGGAATTCAACCTCTTTAAAAATGGGTATTTCATTATGGTGTTAATATATAGTAGCTGGTAATCTCGTGCTTCAAAATTAAAAATGTGACTATCCATTTTGTACAAGAGATCTAATGATTATATAGGTTTAAAAATCATCATTTTTTTATATTCTTGAAAAATATTTAATATTTTATTTTACATTTTTGTTTCAACAGTATATTCTCTTTAAACCATTTCATGGTTGTTTCGTAATGTATATTTTTTATTGATTGAGTGATTTAAAATTTCCACTTTTAATGGTTTTTTATTTTTTTATGTTTATTTATGTGGTTTCATAATTATATTTTACAATATTTCTTGATTCTATTTTATTGTCCCTCTACATGCCTATTTTATCAATCCTACACATCTATTTGCTTCCATAATAAGACATTTCTCAACCATTTTTCTATATAATTCAAGGAATCCATGTGTACCACTTGGGATATTCACCATAAAAATGCATATATTGTAATACATACACTATAATCTGTATATGTATACTGTAAAATATGACCATGTATAATCTAATATGTATACATATAATGTATAAAAGTTCCATAAATTTTGAAAAATCTATAAATATATACCGTAAAATTTTATATATAGTGATCACTTATATATTCATTCATTTTTTTAACATGTTATATACATATATTATAATACATATTATTGAGTATGAAAAATCTTAAAAATACATTAACATTTTATAGAATGATGCATTGAATGTATATTAATCAGTAAATAGACTGAATATGCTTGAAAATGAAATATTTCATCCAACTTTGAATTCAGTATCACACATAAAAAAAAATAATTTAAATTCAATATTCATTCAATTACATTTTATGGATATATATGTAGTTACCTCAAATTTATGGTGTTGTATATATTAAGTTTAAATAAATATATATTCAATTTCAAAACATAGATATAGTTTGTCCAAATAAATAGTTTATTCTATATCAATAAATGAATATATTCATGCACCTTCATTCTATGAATACATATTCAATTTAACAATATGAATGCATGCAGTCTAATTTTCTTAATATAAATGCTTTTTCTGTATGAATACTATGTCATTTCCTTATGTAAGATTCAATTTACTTATGTATAAACATTTATGTAGCAAAATTCCAATTTTTATTTAGTATAAAATTTCATTTACTTTGTATACATGTACTTAAAAATGAATCCACTCTCATATTCTAAATATGAATTCAATATGCTGAATTGTATCTCTATAAAATATACAATATGAAAGTACTTTGAAAAAATATAATCATGTACTGAAAATACAATTCATTTTAAAAAATATTCATATTATTATCATAAAATATATATATATGATTCTATATAAAATAGTCACATCTATACATTATAGATTATGGAATATATGAGTCTTGTATACTATAAACTCATGTTTAATCTATTTCTATGATATTTTATTTTTTTATGGTATAAAAAATTATTTCAAGGCTTTGATGATGAAGAATCATTGAAAATTTATAATTATTATTCCTTTTATTTCCTTTAAAGTGTAATAAAAATGTCTTTTATCTGTTTATTTTCATTTATATCTTCTATAGAAAATGTATTATTTATATTTTTTTCATTTCAGGTAATCAAGACATTAAGGGTAACAAATAATACAGACTTCATCTCTATTTACTTCACTTGGAATGAAGAAAATGTTCATCAAGTGAAAAAAAATTATTCAGGTGTTTTTCACCCATTTTAAAAAAAATATTTTAGTTTACTAAAAAAATAAATAATTTTGTTTTCTGAAAGTCTAACAATGCTTCATAATTTATGTTGTTTTGATATATTAGTTACACATACACATTTATTATTCATACATAATTTTTGGTTAATTAACACCAAATACATGAATATATTTTATTCATATGTATTTTTATATAAAAACAAAATCCATAGATATATTTTTATAGAAATATGTACATTTTTTTCTTTAATTGATATATATACTACTTATATAAAATTTTATTTTATACATTTTTTACAAATTAATTGACATCTTCATATGATTTTAAGAGTATGAAAAAAATAGTTATTATGAAATATTATTGTCAAGAGTATATTTAACAAAATTTCATTATATGCCAATTATATTAACTAATCTCACTACCTGGAAAGTTAATTTATTGATATTTTATTATATAATAGATAAAAATTTAAATTCTTTCCATTTAATTATATAATAGATAAACATTTATATTCAATTATATAATACAAAATAGACTTACATTTTTTTCTCCCATATATGATTTCCATGCATATCTATTTATGATTTAATAAAAAATCAAATTTCAAAAATTTGATTCTTTTATAAAAATAATTATAGAAGTGCAGACCCTTGCAATTTCACGAGTGAAATACTAGTTATTTTTTAAGATGGATAAGAATATAAAGCCTGTTTTAGTGAATTAACCTTAATATTGAATGATTTATAGGCATTCATAGGCTATCTTCAATGGATTATACAGATCTAGGAATAGTATTTTAAGATCATAAAGTGGTGAATAAACTTATAGAAATCATATAGAGTTCTTGGGGTGTTTGATATATGCTTGAGCTTACCAAAGTGTAAGATTGGTATTATTTAAATGGTTTTTTAAATTCTAGTAAAAGTGTTTAAGAGGAATGTGGTATTGATTTTAAGGGAAATAGCATGTCGATGTATGTTAAAACATAATGTGTGGTGATTTTCCTCAACTGGGTTTGTTAAATACATGGGATATTGACTTTAGCATTCACAATCTATATTACAAATACTTTTTAGTTTTTTTATTTCATAATATTTTATATATTCACATTGATGAATATAATAATTGTATTGTGCTCTTTTTCAAATCATTAAAAATATATCACACATGAATTTCAATTTCCAAGACACTTCCATGGAAGAGAGATTTCATAGATGATTAACAAGGCTACACAAGAAGTTTACTACTCATATAAGATTATGACTATAGTTTAATGTTATAATTTAAATATATATGAAATTAAATATGGAATGACAAACATTATAATTATTATAGGTATATCGGCTACTTAAAATTATATTAGGTACATTATACACCATTATATTCTCCTGGCCTGATATATTTTAGATTGTTAACATCTTAAGGTTTGTCAATTTATCTTTGTTTACTATTTTAGGATTTTAGTCTTTTGATGCCCAATTAAATTCTTATTATTTCTAACCTCTTATGTTACAATTACTTGTACTGAGTCTATCAAATGTTCCTTTCTCTATTATTCCTCTCCTCATATATATCATTTAAAAATACAATTTATTAACTAATTTAGTGAAATGTGAACCCTCTATATACTATTATCTATTATTGATCATAGATAATTCATTTATATATATTATTTTGGAATGTTGTGTATTTTTTTTATAAAAATGGTTTCAAAAATTGTATTAAATTTACCATATATCTTCTAATGTTTTGTTCCATTTATCCAAACCAAACTATCTATAGATGTTAGATATCAAATATATATCATGTATTACCATATATATCTCATGTATTACTTTATTCCTTCAAACCTTTATATCATTTTTACTTTCCAAAAATATATTTAGTTATTTTGTTTATATAGTTACCTTATCCCATGAAAATGCATGACCACCCCTTAATATCATTTTCCTTTAACTATATGTTTCTCCCTTATTTATTCATTGTCTTGTAATTCATTATCTTGACCACCCCCCATCGATTCTATCTAGGGAATTTTGGTAGAATTACACAAATTTTCTACATTTTTTAATATTTTTTATACAAAACTATAGAAAATAAATTAGGTAAAAACGTATATTGCTTTCTTTTTTCTTAATACTCTATATGTTAACAATTCAGAATATCATAATTGTGACCTAACAATTAACTACTTCATTATGATATTATTTTTTAACAGTCAAAAACTTTTAAATCTATACACCTGAAGATATATACTGAGTATATATACTATATTTAATAAAGTGATTAATGTGTTGTTAGATAATGTTCAACCAAATTATATATGTTTCATTTAATCCATAATTATTTTCCAAATATATTCATAAATTAATTACTGATATCTTTTTTTTCATTAAGGTTCATCTAAACATTGTGATTTCAATAAAAATCCAATGATCAATGAGTCTATATACTATAATTATTTTAAATTAATTAATGGAATCTACTTTTTAAATTTATTTCAGGTTCATCAAATAATTAAGGGAATCTACTTTTGTGTATTTCCCTAGGTTGTAAAGTTCCACTTATTATAAAACTCTACATATAACACAAACTCAATTATATTTCTTATATTTTATTTATTTAATATCTATTCTATAATTTTATTCTCTTTTTATATTGTACTTGAATATATTTTTTTATAAATAAGCATTAATTTTGACATATGGACTACTTATTGATTTAAATTGCTTCTATGTGTTTCTTTTATTGGTAATTAGTCTAATTAGTGATAAATAGATTTGATGTGATTTTTATAATGATGGTTTTGACCCAAAATAGTGATATGGGGTTTGAATTAATTATTTTCATGTTTAAACTAATGAAGTGGTCGAGGAAAGGTGAATATGAAATGAAAAAGATAAATGGAAAATAATGTGATGATTTTGGATAGGTAAATAAGGATAAAAAATTAATAAATAATGGAAATAATGGTATATTTGGTGTGAATTGGTGATTTTTTATTTTATATGGTGGAATTATAAGTTTTATTATGTCCTCGTGATAATTTAAACATATCTTGGTGGTTTTTATTGGTACATTTGCTGCTGAAATAGTCATTTGTGCTTGTGGAAATTAGTTTTTAAGATGGATAAGCATGTAAAGACAACTTTGGTGAATTAACCTCGAGATTGAAAGACTTATAGGAAGTCTTAGTCTATCTTTGGTGGATTATAAAAATCTAGGAATATTATTTTAAGAGTATAAAGTGGTGAATAAACTTTTAGAAATCACATTGAGTGCTTAGGGTGTTTGACATATTTCTGAGCTTAACAGTTTAAGATTGGTATGCTTTAAATGGTTTTTTAAATGTTATGAAAAATGTTTAAGGGTAATATGGTATTGATTTGAAGGGGGAAATAATTTACAATATATGTTAAACCAGAATTTTTTATGATGTTCCTTAACCATATTTGTTAAGGTGTGAGTTACATGCTAAATTTATATGTAATGAAGTTATAAATGAATCTTTAAATGGTTACATAGGAAGAATAATTGGGTAATGGTTGGATAACTAACCTTGAAATGAAATATGGGATATTTATACCTTGTTGGGGGTTATTTTTGTATTGGGTTGTAGAAATTATGATCTTTAATATAGAGAATGGATTTGTCTTTCCATGTTTATTTCACATGCTATGGAGGGGGATAAACGAACACCTGAGTTATCATGGGAAAGAAATCATGTAATATGTTGTGTTTTTATTGATGTATGAGAATTTTATGACTAACCATCTTGTTCTATGTTTGGTATATGGTAGTAGTCACTTATAGGTGGCTTATGGTGGGCAGAGTTATGAAATTCCATGGAATGGATTAATTGGAAGATAAGTGTATTTCATGCATACATTTTAGAATGTTGTAATGTATTGATTTTATGGATTTAAATGAATAATCTTGCCATTTTTTGGAATTAATTGAATTGTTTTATGTTTTATGGAAGGAAATGATGAATCTGTGGAAAAGGAATGAAAAGGGGTGAAAATATGAGTTGAACGATCCTTCGCACCACAAGTGAAGTGAGGCGGCGTGACACCGGATTTTTGAGGAAAATTGAAGCTGGAAAATCTGGAAAAAAACACTATCACACGTCATGTATCAAAAGTACACATCGTGACTTCATTAGAGAATCAGTCCACTGATAGAACAAGTCATGATGACTGAACACGTTTTGAATGACCAATACACATCGTGTACCACAAGTATGCATCGTGATGAGGGTCAAACTTTAAAATTAATGTACACGATACACGGAAGATTCATGTGGACAATGAGGTGATGAAGAAAAGGTATACATGATGTGTAGTCCAAATAAACGATGTTTAGGTGGTCAAATTTCCAAAATTTCAGCCAAGATATGTGCACGTGTCACACGGATTCACAAAAATTGGATCAACATTACACATCATGTACCTTCAGTACAAGTCGTGATCGATGATGGTTAGACCCCATTCAGTGCCTATAAATAGAGCCCCTAGTTTCACCTTTAGAGCATTCCTGATTTGGTTGAAGACCAATGCCTAGAGCGAATCCAATATGCCATTTTTGAGTTTTTCCTTTATGTTTTCTTTTCTCCTTCCCTCTAAACCTCTCATCTTTAGGATTAGGGGGTAATCCCGCCTTGTTCTAGGGTGATGTTACCAAAGGGTTAAGGTGTATTGGATTTAACTCTTTTTATTATTAATGTATTTGGTTTTCATAATTTCATTATTTAAACTTCCAATCCCTTTCTTTTTCATTTATTGTGACCATTGATATTATAATCTAAAAGGGACATTTAAATTTCACAACTGACTACCCTAAAGACGGCATGACCATTGTCGAGTTTAGGGGAAATTAGGTTTAAAAATTGGTATTGGGACAAACTTGATTCAACAACACCCTAAATTACCAGACCAAGGGAAATAGGGGATTGCCGCATTGAGGAGGGGATACCATGACCATTGGATATACCTCATCTTGACTCTAAAACCAATCATGAATCAATCAATTTACTTTCTAAAATCCAATTTCACCTTAACCTGGAAATTAAATTACCTTGGCATGCTTTCCAAATTTGTTCACAATCCAATCAATTGGCTTGCTTTTGTCTTCTCAAACCCAATAAATCTGTTCTCACACATTTCTCAACTTAATAAAATAAATATTTTTAAATTATAAATAAACTAATTTTACTGTCCCTGTAGATCTACCTCAAACTTCCACTCTACTACATTTTTAATTAATTGAGTAGCGTAGTTTGGGATTTATAAATATTGATTTTTGCATAGTACCATAGGGAATTAACAAGGCCCTATAGTGGGTATTATTGGACCTGGAGGTAATTGAACCTTTTTGGCATTATACTATTATTTATATATTCACATACTAACTTATGGAGTTAATAGAGTTTGTTTTAGTATTTACTAGGTATTATGTTCTCAATCACCATAAAAAACACCTTTTGTGCATACAAATTGAATGCATGATGTTTTAGGTAATGGAAAGTGGCCTTTGTAGTTGGGTGTTGATTTCTAGTAATAGTTTGAATATTAGTCTACAATCTTACATATTATTAAGGATTTAATTGTCCAAACTTCCTTTCATTATCACTTTTAGTTTCATTTCTTATGTTTTGTTATGTATGACTTACCTTTGAGTTTAGTTTGACTACTTGACATTTGTGGGTGTGTCAGTATATTATCTCTAGAATGATTTAGTGAAAGTGAGTGATTGATGGAATTATGAAATAAATCTCATAACACAATAATATTTATATGTTAGTTTCTTGTTATGTAATTCTTATAACATGATAAGTGATACAGTTTCATCATGATTTGTGGAATGACTTAAAATACCTAATATTTTATATAATCATTTCATTTCATCCATTTTTAGTTATCATAAAATAGTTAAACATTATTTTATGATTAATTAAAGGTATTTATAATGGTTATATAAATAATTTAAATTATAAATGTTTTTTATGTAATCTTGAGGATATGAGTGTTACTGTAATATGCAACAGTTAGAGGATATGAGTTTAGGTAGTTATAGGTTGTGGGGTAAGAGTTTTTTTCTAGTTTCTGGAGGATATAGTCACAGTTTAAACCATGTAAGTATGATTTTTTTATGGAATAAGTAGGATATATCCATGGTTATATTACAATTTACATGTAAGATCTTGTTACCTTCTTTCAGGTATTCCATGATTCTTGTTTTGATTCTATTTTGTTTGGGTGTGTTTAGGGCCTTTCAAGGATGGGGAGCATTTTTGGGGAGAAATGACCTAATGTTCAGGAATTTATATTTTTTTTTTAATTAATGGAGTCCAAGAATAAATGTGTCTAAGTTTTTAAAGGGTGTGTTTCCTTGGATTTGGAGGTCTTTAGATACTTTGGGGAATTTTATACAAGAACTAGGTTGGGTATTGTCTGCAGGACCATTTCACATCATGAATATGATTCACGATGTGAATTCATCGCCCAATAAAATATATGAAACTGTTTCATGATGTGAATAATATAAAAATGATGAATTTTTTTCACAATGTGATATGATTGGAATTGGTATTTTTAACCTGAGGCTCTTCCTTTTTCATCATATACACCACTCAAGATATTCACATCATGAATAGAGGATTCATGACATAAATTCATCATGCCTAGAAAGTTATTGTTTGTTGTATCCTAAATGTTATTTCTTTTTTCATGAAGCCTCTTCTCTCGGACCCCTAAGGAAACACCAGGTTATTTTTTGGTGATTTTTTACCTCTTGGATGTCTTGATTTGGCATTTGATCTCCGGTGATTTTTCTCACAATGGTTTCCCCCTTATTTTTTCTACCCTTCTTTGACAGTGGTATGATGTCCTAGTTTTCAATTGAATTGTATTTTTATCTTGATGATTTTTTATCTAATATTTTCTTATTGATATTCTTTACCTTAGTTCTTTGTTATAATTTCACATTGTAGGTGTTGATTCGATCATTGATTAAAGGTATATGGTTCCATATGATTTTATCCTACAATTGAAACCCTGATTTTCTTAATTAATTTGAAATGAGTTTTTAAATGATTTAGAAACCTAGATTTTATATTATTGATGTTTTATTTTTAAAAGGTCATAGGAATTGTGAAAAAAACCAATTTTAATGGAATTAAAATTGTTGTTTGGATTTGAGAAAATTGATGGCTTGATTTAAAAATTGATTTGATGAAATGATTTGATGTTGAACCTTGAGATAAATGGATTAAATTGAAATATTATTTGAAAATGAATAAATTGATGAATAACTATTATTTAATTTTGAAATGATAAAGTTATGTTGAAAATTGAAATTGGGAAATTATATTTTGAATTGATTTGAAATGATTTATTTTCCCATGATTGATTGATTTATTTACTAAAGAACATGTGATCCTAGGTAGTTAGTGGGTAATTAGGAAAATAATTCTAGGATATAACCCCCTAGAAATGGATTAATGATGAAAACACTAAAATAAACTTATTGCGGCATGATTTTTTTATTTAAATTGAGATAATAATTAGTTTAATTATTATAGAATTGGTTATGGAATACTTGGTGAGAACACACTTGGATTTATAGCTCACACCCTACCTTTGTATTTGGGATTTTTTAGATTATCTTATGCCAGGTCCAACAAAAGGGAAAGAAGCACTTAGAGGTGGTGTATATTTTTTATCCTTGGGATTCGGAGTGATGGAGGTGACCGGTGGAGATGTGATCCACTTTTTAAATGGGATATTTTTTATATTTTACCTTGATAGATGTTGTGTATTTTAATGATGTTCTATTTTGTTATTGTTTTACCTATTTGATTTTGGTACTTTTTCCTTTTGGAGTGTTGATCATACTAACTTGTATCTTGTCTTACACGTGTTTTGTGGCAAAATTGTTCCCTTATGCTTCTTATATGATTCCAGGTGCTAGTCATCAACCCATGGGGATCGAGAATTCCCTTTGGACCATTTTAGAGTCAGCTCAGGTTTCAGTATATCAGGGTATTCATGCTATTTTATGACATTCCATAGTTTTAACCATGGTATTAGGGTATAATTTCCATGGTTAAACCATGGCTACAGCTAAAAAAATCCATGGTTAAAATCGTGGTTTTAGCCTTCAATTTCCATGGTTTTAACTATGGTATTAGGGGGAAATTCCCATGGTTAAACCATGGATATATAAATCTAATTCCATGATTTAAACTATGGATATAATGACCTACTTCCATAGTTTAAATTGTGGTAGTTAAAACCCCCTATTGAAATGTCTTTATTAGCCATAGTTTGGGAAACCATGGATATAACTGTTTACATGGTTTTTTGGCCTATTTACATGATTCCAAACTATGGTTATAGGTGACTTTTTTAGTTCTTCCACACATCACATAGCCCATCCAGTCATTTCCACCACCTCACAATGGCCCACAACACACAAGGAAACACACAAATAGAGACTGAACAAAACAATAACACCTTTCGTCTTCAAAAATTTATTTAAGGGATTATATTTCATTAATTATTTATTTAGAATGGGTATTATCACAAAAATCACGTTTCTATGGGAAACCAATTTATTACCCAAATATACATTCTTTATCCTATTATCCATGTAATGACCCAGACCTAAACAGCCACTGGAACAGTGCAAAACGGTTCGGGTGCTACTACCTTAGGCGCACCTCCCCAAACACCAAAGGATGTCGACTAACAGCGAGGGTATTATAGGTATAGTAGGGAGGATATACCCTCTTGGAGGATAATAATAATGGTAATGGTCCAAGTATAAAAATAAAGGTGCAGTGGAATAAATGACTCAGCGGACTCAAACCAAACCCGTAGAGCGGAAGCACATTCAATTTCAATAAACAACGGAAGTAATAAATATAAAAAAACGGAAACGGAAATAAACACAATAGTATGCTAATCACTTGTAACTACTACTGAACCATAGAACATGCATCCAAAGTAGGTCATACATATCTAAATATAAAGTTCTCCAATGGCTAACAAACTGTAGCTACAAACAAGCATACTGATATAGGAAAGTATGAAAAACATAATAAACTCTAGTTACACATGACCTCAAGGTTCATACCATCTCCATGCAATAGCTAATGCATCCTAGCTCCTAAATCTGGCCTCTTTCGTTCATGTAAATTCATAAAGTCTGCACGCGTCCCGAAGGGCCCATGCAGGGTGTGAGACGAATCTCAGTAGGATACCACCCAACGGTGCGTACCTAATATAAGTGTTTAAGGAAAGAAGTAAAAATAATGATGCACAAATAAACACAAACTCCACTAGTGCTCAGTAGCCACCATGGAGTGTCACCTTCTTCGGTCAACACCAGAATCTCTGTCATGTAACCCGACACCATGTGCCCCCTGACACCGCGTGTCTCAAGTACCGACATCCTGAAGGCACACCCAACAGAAGTAACCCAGAGGAACAGTGATTTCTATCCTCAAATAATTAACCAGAGGGACAGTGATGTCTTCCCTCAAATAACATAACTGGAGGGATAGCAATATCTTCCCTCAAATAAAGTATCTGGAGGGACAGGGATATCTTCCCTCAAATAACGGTGATCCTCTACCCCCAACTCGATAGCCTCAATGCAATCCCCTGAAGGCTCCTCACCTCCCACATGGCTTCCTACGACAAGCACCCCTAAACCAATAGTACCTAAACTGCAACTAACGGGGGCCTCTACCCACACGAGTGGTCAAAACCACCTCATCACGGAGTCTCTCTGTGTGCACACTACTCAAAGTTTCTGGGTGAGTGGTAATCACCAAAATAGTACCCAAGCCACAAAACCTCTGACACCTCGTGTCCCTACGACCATTTCGCTCAAGTCTGATCGCCTTTCCATCCCAGTAACCCATACCATGCCCAACCTGACAGTCATCCTGCCTCAAACTGACGCCCATGATGCCCAATCCCGTTGTCAGAACCACCCAACGTAACTTGGTCCAAGCCCAACCTATGATCAGCATCACTCAAGAATATCTGGGTCATGCCCAACACAACCCAAAGATTCTAGCATATTCAATTCAGCAATTACATATATAACATATTTAAATATAACACATAAATAGGAAAAAAATCTAAATAGTTGAATTACAATAAGCAAGCGTTCTCCCATACCATCACAGAGGTCTTTAAGTCCTATAACAATTTGTATCAAGGTTTAATAACTAAACTCAACAGTTTAAAATAATATAATTCAAATATAACCATTTGGGCATCCCCCAGCCAAAATGCCTCGATGATCAATGGCCCCTCACCCATCCCCGCTCAAGAAAAACTGGTAACAGGGCATACCCAAAGTCATCCCATAGGTCAAACAATCAATTCAATATGTAATAGCAGATAAAACGAGTCCCGGTCAAAATACCTGAAAATGTGCAGGAGTCTGTGCCACCCAAATGACCACAAAAACACAAAAAGAGGTATGCACCACCTACTTGAGACTCGTATGATGCTACTCCTCCAATGACAGCCTCCAATTATGTCTAAAATGCGGTTGATCTATAAAAGAATAAAAACCTATCAAACACCTATAACTCATTCTAGGATAGAAATTAAGAAAAATGACTCAAGAGGAATCAAGGCCTTATCAAGGTGGTTCCAACGGATCAAACTATGATCAAAACGGAGTTCGGACGAAGATCCGGGAACAAAAACGAGCTCTGGCATCCTGGTTTGCGAAACTCGGCAACCCCCTATGCCCTTTTCCTCAAAAACGAGGCTACTACCCATTTTAGCGAGAGAAAAAAAGAAAGTACATGGTGTGTACTTCATGACTACATGCCATGTGTATCATTTAACTGTTCATATGATGGCCACTTTTCCGCCGACTTACTTTCCAGAACCTGCTAACATGATTACACAGCATGTACTAGACCGAACACGGTGTGTACTTGGTTTTCCTTCTCTTCCTCACCAACTTACCCACAAGACATGTATATCCCTCATACATGGCCAGACTACATGTCTTTTCCAAGAAGGACACAGTGTGTACTTGTTTTAAACAATTCTATTCGGCCAACAGGCCTACACGCCATGTATATCCCTCATACACGGCCAAGGACACACGGTGTGTTGATAACTACATGCCATGTAGTAAGAAATTTTTACATGGTCATCACACGGCATGTAATCGGAGAGCACACGGTCGGCACTCGCCTAACCTATACACGGCGTGTAGTCTATAAATTTCCAGAAACTGCCCAATTTCTCCAGTTTTCTCAGGGACAAGTCAAAAATTCAAATAGGGTCGGGATTTTGACACGTTATAAAAACCCAGGTTCTTATAATCTCCCCACCATAATATAGCTTGTCCTTGAGCTATCAAACAAAACCCAAAGATGGAACCGAACATACCACCCCAATAAAAGTAACCCAGACTTCCCTGATCTCAGAGGTCCCGGGTAAATTCCTCAAGGGGATCCCCACCTTAGGAATCACCTAATTCAGTCTCAACATGACAAAACTCAAAGAAAAGGTTCACTAACCTATCTTTTGAAAGCATAGTCCTTCCGTGATGCATCATCACCCCTACGCCTCATTGGTTCTCATGTGTCGGTCCCGACACACAACGTATCCCGGATTGCATCAGTGTTTGCCTCCACGAGGTCCTGGTTCCTATCACCTTAAGTAACCCACATCCTCGATGCCTCGATGCCCAAGGAACCTCAAGTAACTTGCATCCTCGATGCCCTAATGCCCTTGGCACCTCAAGTAACCCACATCATCGATGCCCTGATGCCCATGGAACCTCAAGTAACCCACATCCTCGATGCCCTGATGCCCACGGCGCCTCAAGTAACCCGCATCCTTGATTCCCCTGATGCTATGCATCTCATACATATATATAAATATATCACGCACCTGATATGGTTCCAATCCCACTAACTAGCATCTAGTCAGTCCACATAGATCTTGTACATCACGTGCACTCAAAACGAACATGCCTTTACAGGTCATGCCAAAAGGAAATATGGAAATCACGGCCACACCCGTGGTGTACCTCTAACCGTCGTCGGCTCACCAGCCTTCTCAACCTCTGGAAGCTCCACGGCGTACACCTGGCTTGAAGTACGGTTACCTGATGTCTGACCTCCCTATGGTGCTACTCCAGCCACCGGCCACTGACCCCTTAGCTGGATCCCTCTATCTCTATCATGTCCTCCACGTGCAGCTGAACCTCAGCTACCCTCTCCTGGTACCGAACCTGAACCAAATCTAGATGCCACTATCTGTCATGGTCCCTATCTATCATTTATCTAAGATGGATCCCTACAAAACCTCTCAAGGTTCCCGACCTATCCACATGCCTGACACTCCTTTGGAGGCCTATCGTACTAAGTCTAAACATGTCCTGGCTATCCACACTGAAAGCAAACCACTGCAGAACTACTACGAGGTGGTCTAGCTGATTCATTGGCTTGACTTCCCTGTTGGAAATCATCCCATCCTCGCTTCCTGCTGTCTAAACTCTCACCTAAAGTCATCTTCCGGACAACCTGAGGCATATCCCGCTGGTTTCCCTCCACAATGAGCGCCTAATTCACCACCTCTGAAAAAGAACCCAACCTAAATATATTCACCTGGACCCAAATGGTGTGTCGTAATCCATCCTTGAAGCGCCTCACCCTAGCCACATCATCGCTTACCATACCAAGTGCAAAGTGAGACAGCTCAATAAAAGTAGCTGCATAGTCCATGACGGACATGTCTCCCTGCTGAAGACTCAAGAACTCCCGAGCTCTCTCTTCTCTCAGTGTCTCTGGGTAAAAGTGCTCAAAGAAACGGTCCTTGAAGTCCTTCCAAGCCAGTCCCTTGTGCCTATGAGCATGAACTTGTACATCCCACCAACGTTTTTCCAGTCCTCACAGCATGTATGTCACCGGCTTGACCCTCCGCCTTGGAGGTGTCTCAAGCTTCTCAAAGATCATATGTATGCTCTCTATACAGTTATCAGCCGCCTGCGGACCACACTCACCTTGAAAAAGTGGCGGGTTCTACGACTGAAACTCCCACGTCAGATATGCCAAAGATGGATCTGTACCCTACATGCCTCTGTCGATCCCCTACAAGACACGCACTAGGCTAGCTCAGAGCTACTCGTCAAGCCATGGTCCAAATACTGCCAAACCAGGCTGTTGTCCTGCCTGCACTGGATCCTGAACCTGATCCTGTCCCTGAGCCTGTACCCGCAGCTCCTGCTCTGCCTGTACCAGATCCTGAACCTGATCCTGCACCTACGGCACTGTACCATCTCCCGTCTGACACTCCATCTGAGTCTCCCAAAAAGGAACCTGCTGAATACCATAAATGTTCAGACAGCCCATATATATATAACAATATATATTCAACATAGATAAGAAAGCAGTAAAAGGTAGCACATAACTACCACACTTACTCTCCCACACTACAACCATGCCCCACAGCATCCTGGCCTCATGGCCTCCTTACCCGCCCCTAACAGAGCCAAGTATCAAAAGTAACTCGGGCCATGCTCGTCCTGACAACTAATGTTGCCTCAAACCGATGACCGAGTTTCCCAATCCTGGTGATCAAAATCACCTCAACCGATAGTACTTGCCTGCTCATACAAGAGCCAGACCCAAATACCCTATCACATGAAATTCTACAAAAATATAAATCATGGCATACACATTACAACAACAATCAATTATATCAGTAATTTCACCTATTCACATTTCAAATCATACGGATCATGGCAATTGATTTTATTCACGTGGAATTATCACTTCACAAAGCATACGTGCAGTTATGAAATTGAAATGCCCTAAAAACGTGCCTATCAAAATCCAAGAAACCAAGCCTTTCCATACCGATCCAAGGTTTAATTCTCCCTTACCACACTGGTTTAAGGGTTACATATCACAATCAATAACATCACACACCAAGTGAGACACTAAGGTGGAAATCATATAAACTATAATTTGAGCAAAAGCAAACAGAAATTCCCACCCATGGAAACTTGGTCCATCCCTCGTACCTGGGGCTGCAGGCACCCAAGAACAAGCTAGAAACCTAGTTCCAGTGACAACCTATCTCCAGTATACCATATCCCAAATAGTAAAACTAGCATAAATAAAATAGAAGTCTCAATCTCATTAGTATTCAGTAAAATGCTACTACTAAATCCCTATTAAGAACTCCTCTGATGCCACTTTGTAACGACCTAGACCCGAACATCCACCCGAACAGTGCTAAATGGGTCGGATGATACTACCTTAGGTGAACCTCCCCGAATGAAAAGGGCTTCCGACTAGCATTGAGGGTCTTATAGGTATAGTGGGGAGGTTATACCCTCTCAGAGGATAATAATAATGGTACTGGTACAAGTATAACAATAAAAGTACAGTGGAATAAATGACTCAGCAGACTCAAACCAAACCCGCAGAGCAGAAGCACATTCAATATCAATAAACAGTGAAAGTAATAAATATAAACAACAACAACGAAATTAAACACAACAGAATACTAATCACTTTTAAATACTACTAAACCATAGAACATGTATCCAAAGCAGGTCATACATATCTAAATATAAAGGGCACCAATGGCTAACCAACTGTAGCTACAAACAAGCATGCTGATATAGGAAAGTACACAAAACATAGTAAACTCCATTTAGGAAAGACCTCAAGGTCCATATCATCTCTATAAAATAGCTAATGCAGCCCATCACCTGAAGCTAGCCTCTTTCCTGCACATAAATCCATAAAGTCCGCACGTGTTCCGAAGGGCTCGTGCAGGGTGTGAGACGAATCTTAGTAGGATACCACCCAACGGTGCATACCTAATATAAGTGTTTAAGAAGGCATGCATTTATAAGGAAAGCAGTAAACAGAATGATGCATAAATAAACAAAAACTCCACTGGTGCTCAGCAGCCACCATAGAGTGTCACCTCCTTCAGCCAACGTCAGAATCTCTGCTATGTAACCTAGCACCATGTGCCCCCTGACACCGCGTGTCTCAAGTACCGACATCCTGAAGGCACGCCCAACAGCAGTAACCCGGAGGAACAGCGATGTCTATACTCAAATAATTAACCATAGGGATAGTGATATCTTCCCTCAAATAACATAACCGGAGGGACAGCGATATCTTCCCTCAAATAAAGTATCCAGAGGGACAGCGATATCTACCCTAAAATAATGACAAGCCTCTACCCCCAACCTGATAGCCTCAATGATATCCCCTAAAGGCTCCTCACCTCCCATGTGGCTTCCTACGGAAAGCACCCCCAAACAAATAGTACCTAAACCGCAACTAACAGGGGCCTCTACCCACACGAGTGGTCGAAACCACCTCATCACGGAGTCTCTCTATGTGCACACTACTCAAAGTTTCTGGGTGAGTGGTAATCACAAAAATAGTACCCAAGCCACAAAACCTCTGACACCTTGTGTCCCTACGACCATGCCGCTCAAGTCTGATGGCCTTTCCATCCCAGTAACCTGGGTCATTCCCAACCTGACAGTCATCCTGCCTCAAACAGACGCCCATGACACCCAATCTGTAACGACCCAATCTTTTTGAGTAGTATATTAACTTACTCTTATTGATTTATTAAGATGTTAATGGTTAATGCAGAAAGAGGAGTTGATGGCTTCATCCAGTAGACTCAACCCTTACGAAGCCCACTTATCAGAGCTTGGGAAGGAGGTAGCATCTGTGGGCTTCGCTTTGGACCAAGCCCAAGCCGAGCTCCAGCGTGTCAAGCTTGAACGAAAACGCTTGCAGGAGAAGTTCAAGTTAGTGGAGATTGCTACTAGGGCAATGTTATCTGAGACTCCCTCAGATTCTCTCACCATAGCACACCTTACACTTAGGTCTTATGCCAGTGTTATAAGGGGCTATGTGATGAGACCCTAGTTTCCTTGTGTAATCCTTTCGGGTGAATAAATTGAGATTTCTTCCTTTAGTGATGTTTGTGAAATTTCAAATGTCTAGATAATTTTAGAATGTATTTTATTGATGAATTTTGAAAATGGGATATTTTGAAATATTTATGTAAACCCTAAATAACTAATGATGTGTAATGATTTTCAAAAAATGGTCTTCTACAAAAGTGTTCAGTAAGGAATTTGGAGTCTAATAAGATCAACTTAATTTTTGATGAATAGTAAATTATGAATAGTGATTTTACGCTTAGGATTAGTAATGTGACCAAATGGATTAGTAATTTTCACTCAAAGAATGTTTTAATATAATCTAGGCACCTTGATTAAGTAATGTGATTCAATAAAATGGGTAAATAACGGTTTCATAAATTATTATTCAAGTATTAGTTTTTTCGGATGAATAGTGTTTTTTAATTAAAAATTTAATTAAAAATAATTAGAAAATTATTTTTATAAAAATGACTTTATTTTTGAACTCAGAGCATCTATATTATGTTATGGTAATTTTTGGGGATTTTTCTAAAAAAATAAATTTTCGGTGAATAGTGTATTTATTTAAAAATAAAATTAAAAATATTTAGAAAATTATTTTTATAAAATGGAGTTCATTTTTGAAATCATAGCATTGATATTTGGTTAAGGTGAAATTTTGGGATTATTCTGAGAAAGTTGAATTTTCGGTGAATAGTGAAAGTATAGTTTTTAAGTTACGGGTGTTTAATGACATCATTAAATGATGTATTAAGTATATATTCAATATGGTAGAATTATGAATAGTAAGATAAGGTGTGAGGTGTCCCAAGTGGCCAATACCATGGGCAAATACCATGGGCAAGCCCATGGTTTTTCCAAAACCACTAGTGAGGTGTCCCTTGGCCTTTAATGCTTTGTCCCCTCACTTTCCCTATAAATACCCACACTTTCCTCCTTTAGTTTTCACTCCCAACTCTCCCCCAACGAAGTTCTGGTCTTCTTACCTTCCAAGGAGTCCTCCCAAGGTGCCCCCAAGCCCTCAAGGTCCAATCCTTTGAGTTTCAAGAGTCACGTTTTAAGGTAAGGGATTTGACCCCTCTCTTTCTTTTCATGTAATCCCTTTTATGTCATTCCTATTATGCTCCATGTTTTTATGTGAGAGGATGTTCTTTTATATTCCTCTTACTGCCATTTCATGTTTATATGATGAGAGATCCCCTCTTACTCTCATCATTTCGTTTTATGAAAGTTTAAGTGACGCCGTTAGGCTGCCGAATTTTTAAGGGATTCTTTCACCCTTCTCATTTTTCAAGTTCGATTTTCATGTCAAGTCTTTCAAGTTCCTTTTTATTATGTTGGGGTATGATCTCTATATCTATCATACTGATCTCTTATGATCATATGATGAGGGACCCTATTTGATCTTGTCAAATCATTTTCTTTTGAAGTTAAGTGACGCCGTAAGGCTGCCGAATTTTCATAAGAGAAATCTAATCTTTTTCCTTCCATGTTTTTCATTTCAAATGTTATGTCCCTCAAATTTCATTACCATGTCCATATGTCCTTCTTACTCTTTCACCCTACTATTTTATGGATCATTTATGAGTGGGTGACCCATGTCCCCTCTCATTTCAATGTTTTCTAAAACCCCAAAACTTAGTCGTTATGCTGCAGAATTTTCCCCTCAAAATGCCTCTCTCTTTTCTCAAAAATTATTTTATGTTATAAAGTGAATACTCAATGCTCTTATTTCTACAAGGGTATTCACATATATATCAAAATTTTCCATTTTAAATTCTGGGATTTACATACATGAGACCCACTTTCCCTTTCCGTGGGTTTAAAGTGACGTAAAGATCATGTCTTTAAAGCAGTTTTTAAAACGTTATGATTATGAAATGAAACCCATTTATTTTATGCTATGTGGGTTATTTATGAAATGTTTGATGATGATATATGTGGCTCACATGATAATAAAGGCAAATTTAAGGGTGTGCCCTGATAGCGCTCCAATGCATTGGGTAATGATGTAACCACTAGAGATTACAATTTTCACGATACCTTGGTGAATAACCTTGGTAATTTTCAAATGACACCTTGGGGATGGACCTTGGTGATATGTTCATGATTGTCTATGTTAAATGATGTAGCCACATCTTCAAGTTATGAAAAATGTTATTTTTATTATGAAATGCCTCATGATTTCTTTCTCATGCCTTAAAGTTCTTTTCATGTCCTTATTGAAGTATCTCATGTTCACATGTAAAATGTTCCTCTTGTTTCCCTTACTGGGCCTTCTGCTCACCCTTTCTTTTGATGTATGTCCCCAGGTTATGAGATGCAGTAATGAACCTAGAATGAACATAAGGAGACGCCTTGCAAGTGTTTAAGAAGAATGTTTTATGTTTTTTTTATGTATTATGATCCTTGTTTCCAAGACACTAAACCTTAACGATCCTCAGATTTGTGTAATGTAATGAAAGTTTTTGTTATAAAATGGCGGGATTCTATAGTTGGTATCAAAGGATGGTTTAGTTATTTGTGGAAATTAGGATATAAAAACTTTAGGAATAACCCTATAGAAAAGTTTAAATATAGGAAAACTTCCTGGTATTTTGGTAAGTATTGAGTAAGTGGTCTATCAAACAAATACATCCCTGTCTGGATACGAGCAGGTAGAGGCGGCTCTAGAACAGATGTACATAGGGGTAAAACCCGAAAACACCGCTTTGAGCTAGACTCGAACGGGAACTGGTGCACGATAACGGGCCTTGCTGCACTCTTGGTTACGACACTCCCGGGGGATATGTTTGGTTAATCACAGCTTTTTATGAATCATTATGAAGGAATTATAGAAAAGTGTAATTGTATAAGCATGAAGTCTTAGTTAAAAGATTCATAAATGAAATAAGTTTCTCACTAAGGTTTTATTCTTTTAGAAAATGGCGGGCAATAGGAGAAACCGTGCCGATGGTGACCGCAATGCACCATGTGATGACGGCCCTCCGATGGAAGCCGGAATGGAAACATTCATGCGAATGATGAACCAACTGACTCAAGTTATGAGTAATAACTTGAATCAAGCTGAGAGGCCGACCTCACCACGAAGGGAACAACTTTCTGTTGAGTCCTTCATGCGTCAACGACCGCCAACATTCAGTGGATCTACTGACCCATTGGTTGCGGAACAATGGATAAGCTCCATTGAAAAGATCTTTTCTGTACTTCATTGTTCGGAACAAGAAAAAGTCACCCTTGTTGTTTACCGCCTAGAGGGAGAAGCTGATCAGTGGTGGTCACTGATCAAAAACACGAAGCCACGAGGAGAGATGGAAGCTATGGAGTGGGAAGAATTTCGGGGGATTTTCTTTAACAAGTATTTCCCTCGTTCAATGAGAACGAAAATGGAGAAAGAGTTTCTCGAGCTGAAGCAGAAGGAGAACGAATCTGTCGGAAGCTATGAGATGAACTTCACAAGGCTTTCCCGTTATACCTCAAGTTTTGTCATGGACCCTAATGGGAAGGTTGATAGATTCTTTGGTGGACTAAGACCTCATCTGCGGAAGAATCTAGCCAACAGGGACTATGATAGCTATGAAGAAATAGTTCGAAGTGCCATGAAAGTTGAACTAGAGTTTGGGGAGACACAGTGGTCTCACAAATCTAATGAGAAGAAGAGAACTCTAGAACCGATCCTGGGAAGAAGTTTTGATCAGGAAAGAGGTGGAAAGCATATGCAACATGCCACATGCAATAAATGTGGGAAGAAGCATCCGGGGAACTGCTTGATCGGAAGTGGCAAGTGCTATAGGTGTGGAAAAGAAGGCCATATTTCTCGGAATTGTCGTGGTGATGTGAAGCCTCAACTTCCCAACACTAACGACAGAGGAAAGATGGTTCTAGCCCTACCCGAAGTCACATGCTTCAAGTGTGAACAGCTTGGGCACTTTGCTAATCAATGTCCAAATCCGAGGGCGGTGGAGGGGAATCACCATCAACCTCAGCAGAGGCCAAGGGAGCAAGGTCGTGCTTTCGCTATCACAACAACTGAAGTTGAAGTTCCGAACGATGTGGTAGCAGGTACTCTTGTTGTCCTCTCAAAACTAGCAAGTGCTTTATTTGATTCTGGTTCTACGCATTCCTTTATTTCTTCCAAGTTTGCAAAGAATATAGAATCAATCCCCGAATTGCTTGAGGTAGAGTTGTCAGTCAAGACTCCAAGTGGGATTATCCATGCATCAACAGTGTTTAGAGACTCTAGTGTTTACTTTGGTGAGCACAATCTTATCGCAAATCTAGTAGTCATCCCCATGATGGAATTCGACGTTATACTAGGGATGGACTGGCTCTCAAAGTATAATGCTAAGATCAAATGCAGAAGTAAGGAAATCTCAGTAGTCTTGAATGAACGACCTACAGTTATCTTCCGAGGAGAGATATCCCGAACTGATCCCTATCTAGAAGCACCTCCTATAGCTTTCTTTATGGAGTTAATCGGTGATGAGGAAGAAGGGAAGGGGAGCATACAAATTGAAGATGTTCCGATTGTTCAGGAATACATGGATGTATTTCCTGAGGAGTTACCTGGACCTCCCCCAGAAAGAGAGGTAGAGTTCTCCATTGAACTCGTACCTGGGTCTCAACCGATATCAAAGACTCCGTATAGAATGGAAAATGTGGAGCTAGAGGAGCTAAAGAAACAACTCCAAGACTTGTTGGAGAAGGGGTTTATCCGACCGAGTGTGTCTCCTTGGGGAGCACTAGTTCTCTTTGTGAAGAAGAAGGATGGATCAATGCGGCTATGCATTGATTATAGAGAACTGAACGGGATCACAGTGAAGAACAGATACCCTCTTCCAAGAATTGATGATTTATTTGACCAACTTCGTGGGGCTCAATTCTTCTCTAAGATTGATCTTCGATCTGGTTATCATCAACTGAGGGTGAAGAAGGAAGATATTCCAAAGACTGCCTTCCGATCAAGATATGGGCATTATGAGTTTACTGTTATGCCCTTCGGCTTGACTAATGCTCCTGCTATTTTCATGGATTTGATGAATAGAGTCTTTAAGGACTACCTTGATAACTTTGTGGTAGTTTTTATTGATGATATTTTGATATATTAAAAAAGTCGTGAGGAGCATGAAGATCATCTGAGGGTTATTTTGAAAACTCTATGGAAGGAGAGGCTCTTTGGGAAGTTCAGCAAGTGTGAGTTTTGGTTACAACAAGTGGATTTCTTGGGGCACATCGTAACCAATGAAGGAATCTCGGTTGACCCTGCAAAGACAATGGTTGTGGAGGAGTGGCCTCAACCCACAACAGTAACTGAGATTCGTAGTTTCCTTGGTTTAGCGGGATATTATAGGAGGTTTGTGAAAAACTTTTCACGGCTTTCTAATCCACTAACCAAGTTGACTCGAAAAGGGGTTAAGTTCATCTGGACAAAGGAATGCGAGGAAAGTTTCCAAGAGCTGAAGAAGAGATTGGTTACTGCACCTGTGTTAACACTACCCTCTATCGGATAAGGATTCGTTATTTTTAGCGATGCATCTCTGAAAGGGCTTGGGTGCGTCCTCATGCAAAATGACAAAGTAATTGCTTATGCATCTCGACAGTTGAAGATTCATGAGCAGAATTATCCTACGCATGATCTAGAGCTGGCGGCAGTTGTTTTTGCTCTAAAGATATGGAGGCACTATCTTTATGGGGAGAAATGTGATATATACACTGAACACCAAAGTCTAAAGTATATTTTCACTCAGAAAGAATTGAACATGAGACAAAGGAGATGGTTGGAGCTTATTAAAGACTATGATTGTTCAATTCATTATCACCCTGGAAGAGCAAACAAAGTCGCGGATGCGTTAAGCAGGAAAGATCCTGTTGTTCTGGCAACAATGAGGATCCTGGGAGATCCCTTGATTAAAGATCTAGTAAAACTGGACATGGGAATTATAAGGAAAGGGAAATCATCAACCCTATCCCAAATGATTTCTCAACCTTCATTACTAGAGAAGATCAAGAAGGCTCAAAAAGAAGATCCTTTACTGCAGGAGAAGTTCGAGGCTGTAAAGGATGGGAAGTTCCCTGATTTCAATATTGATCAAGAAGGTGTATTGAAATTTCGTACAAGACTATGTGTTCCATCTATTCCGGAGATAAAGAAAGAACTGATGGATGAAGCTCATAGCTCTACTTTCTCTATACATCCGGGAAGCACTAAGATGTATAGAGACCTTCGTGATCATTATTGGTGGGATAACATGAAGAGGGAGATTGCCGATTACACTACAAGGTGCCTGGTGTGTCAGCAAGTAAAGGCAGAAAGACAACTTCCTAAGGGGGTATTACAACCGCTACCCATACCAGTATGGAAGTGGGATAATATCACCATGGACTTTGTAACTGGTCTCCCGAAAACATCCAAAGGGAACAATGCGATATGGGTTATTGTGGACCGTCTCACCAAGACAGCCCATTTTATCCCTATTCGGGAAGATTTCTCTCTGGATCAGCTTGCAAGGATATACGTGAAGGAAGTGGTAAGGCTGCATGGGGTACCACTATCCATCGTATCTGATCGTGACCCAAGATTCACATCAAAATTCTGGAGAAGTCTTCAGCATGCTCTGAATACTGAATTGAATTTTAGTACGGCCTATCATCCTCAAACTGATGGCCAATCTGAAAGGACTATTCAGACACTCGAAGACATGTTGAGATTATGCTCAATGGAATTTAAAGGTGGATGGGATCAACACCTCCCATTACTGGAGTTCTCCTATAACAACAGCTTCCATGCGAGTATTCAGATGGCACCCTATGAAGCTCTATATGGAAAGCGGTGTAGAACTCCTACTTGTTGGGATGAAACTGGTGAGAGGAAGCTTCTTGGGCCTGATCTTGTGCAAGAGATGACAGAACAGGTTCATGCCATCCAACAACACATAAAGGCTGCTCAGAGTCGGCAGAAGAGCTATGCTGACAATCGTCGAAGGGACTTGGAGTTTGGTGTTGGTGACAAAGTCTTCCTTCGAATTTCTCCATGGAAGAGAGTCATGCGGTTTGGGAAGAAAGGGAAGCTCAGCCCTAGGTACATCGGCCCCTATGAAATCCTTGATCGCATAGGATCAGTGGCCTATCGTCTAGCACTTCCACCGAACCTAGCTCAAGTTCATGATGTCTTCCATGTATCTCTCTTGAGGAAGTACATACCCGACCCTTCGCATGTACTGAACCCAGAGGTGGTACAACTTGAACATGACCTCTCTTATGAGGAGCAGCCAGTGGAGATCTTGGACCGTAGAGACAAGGTTCTACGAAACAAGACTACCCACCTTGTGAAAGTGTTGTGGAGGAATCATAAATATGAAGAAGCGACTTGGGAGCCTGAGGAAACGATGAAGCAAAAGTACCCTCACCTTTTCAACTAGGCCTCAAGTATAAATTTCGGGGACGAAATTTCTTAAGGGGGGAAGAATGTAACGACCCAATATTTTTGAGTAGTATATTAACTTACTCTTATTGATTTATTAAGATGTTAATGGTTAATGCAGAAAGAGGAGTTGATGGCTTCATCCAGTAGACTCAACCCTTACGAAGCCCACTTATCAGAGCTTGGGAAGGAGGTAGCATCTGTGGGCTTCGCTTTGGACCAAGCCCAAGCCGAGCTCCAGCGTGTCAAGCTTGAACGAAAACGCTTGCAGGAGAAGTTCAAGTTAGTGGAGATTGCTACTAGGGCAATGTTATCTGAGACTCCCTCAGATTCTCTCACCATAGCACACCTTACACTTAGGTCTTATGCCAGTGTTATAAGGGGCTATGTGATGAGACCCTAGTTTCCTTGTGTAATCCTTTCGGGTGAATAAATTGAGATTTCTTCCTTTAGTGATGTTTGTGAAATTTCAAATGTCTAGATAATTTTAGAATGTATTTTATTGATGAATTTTGAAAATGGGATATTTTGAAATATTTATGTAAACCCTAAATAACTAATGATGTGTAATGATTTTCAAAAAATGGTCTTCTACAAAAGTGTTCAGTAAGGAATTTGGAGTCTAATAAGATCAACTTAATTTTTGATGAATAGTAAATTATGAATAGTGATTTTACGCTTAGGATTAGTAATGTGACCAAATGGATTAGTAATTTTCACTCAAAGAATGTTTTAATATAATCTAGGCACCTTGATTAAGTAATGTGATTCAATAAAATGGGTAAATAACGGTTTCATAAATTATTATTCAAGTATTAGTTTTTTCGGATGAATAGTGTTTTTTAATTAAAAATTTAATTAAAAATAATTAGAAAATTATTTTTATAAAAATGACTTTATTTTTGAACTCAGAGCATCGATATTATGTTATGGTAATTTTTGGGGATTTTTCTAAAAAAATAAATTTTCGGTGAATAGTGTATTTATTTAAAAATAAAATTAAAAATATTTAGAAAATTATTTTTATAAAATGGAGTTCATTTTTGAAATCATAGCATTGATATTTGGTTAAGGTGAAATTTTGGGATTATTCTGAGAAAGTTGAATTTTCGGTGAATAGTGAAAGTATAGTTTTTAAGTTACGGGTGTTTAATGACATCATTAAATGATGTATTAAGTATATATTCAATATGGTCGAATTATGAATAGTAAGATAAGGTGTGAGGTGTCCCAAGTGGCCAATACCATGGGCAAATACCATGGTCAAGCCCATGGTTTTGCCAAAACCACTAGTGAGGTGTCCCTTGGCCTTTAATGCTTTGTCCCCTCACTTTCCCTATAAATACCCACCCTTTCCTCCTTTAGTTTTCACTCCCAACTCTCCCCCAACGAAGTTCTGGTCTTCTTACCTTCCAAGGAGTCCTCCCAAGGTGCCCCCAAGCCCTCAAGGTCCAATCCTTTGAGTTTCAAGAGTCACGTTTTGAGGTAAGGGATCCGACCCCTCTCTTTCTTTTCATGTAATCCCTTTTATGTCATTCCTATTATGCTCCATGTTTTTATGTGATAGGATGTTATTTTATATTCCTCTTACTGCCCTTTCATGTTTATATGATGAGATATCCCCTCTTACTCTCATCATTTCGTTTTATGAAAGTTTAAGTGACGCCGTTAGGCTGCCGAATTTTTAAGGGATTCTTTCACCCTTCTCATTTTTCAAGTTCGATTTTCATGTCAAGTCTTTCAAGTTCCTTTTTATTATGTTGGGGTATGATCTCTATATCTATCATACTGATCTCTTATGATCATATTATGAGGGACCCTATTTGATCTTGTCAAATCATTTTCTTTTGAAGTTAAGTGACGCCGTAAGGCTGCCGAATTTTCATAAGAGAAATCTAATCTTTTTCCTTCCATGTTTTTCATTTCAAATGTTATGTCCCTCAAATTTCATTACCATGTCCATATGTCCTTCTTACTCTTTCACCCTACTATTTTATGGATCATTTATGAGTGGGTGACCCATGTCCCCTCTCATTTCAATGTTTTCTAAAACCCCGAAACTTAGTCGTTATGCTGCAGAATTTTCCCCTCAAAATGCCTCTCTCTTTTCTCAAAAATTATTTTATGTTATAAAGTGAATACTCAATGATCTTATTTCTACAAGGGTATTCACATATATATCAAAATGTTCCATTTTAAATTCTGGGATTTACATACATGAGACCCACTTTCCCTTTCTGTGGGTTTAAAGTGACGTAAAGATCATGTCTTTAAAGCAGTTTTTAAAACGTTATGATTATGAAATGAAACCCATTTATTTTATGCTATGTGGGTTATTTATGAAATGTTTGATGATGATATATGTGGCTCACATGATAATAAAGGCAAATTTAAGGGTGCGCCCTGATAGCGCTCCAATGCATTGGGTAATGATGTAACCACTAGAGATTACAATTTTCACGATATCTTGGTGAATAACCTTGGTAATTTTCAAATGACACCTTGGGGATGGACCTTGGTGATATGTTCATGATTGTCTATGTTAAATGATGTAGCCACATCTTCAAGTTATGAAAAATGTTATTTTTATTATGAAATGCCTCATGATTTCTTTCTCATGCCTTAAAGTTCTTTTCATGTCCTTATTGAAGTATCTCATGTTCACATGTAAAATGTTCCTCTTGTTTCCCTTACTGGGCCTTCTCCTCACCCTTTCTTTTGATGTATGTCCCCAGGTTATGAGATGCAGTAATGAACCTAGAATGAACATAAGGAGACGCCTTGCAAGTGTTTAAGAAGAATGTTTTATGTTTTTTTTATGTATTATGATCCTTGTTTCCAAGACACTAAACCTTAACGATCCTCAGATTTGTGTAATGTAATGAAAGTTTTTGTTATAAAATGGCGGGATGCTATACAATCCCATGGTCATAACCACCCAACGTAACCCAGGACAAGACCAACCTGTGATCAGCATCACTCAAGAATATCCAGGCCATGCCTAACACAACCCAAAGGTTCCAGCATATGCAATTCACCAATTACATATATAATATATTTAAACAGAATACATAAATAGGCAAAACAATCTAAACAGTTGAATTGCACTAAGCAAGAAGTG
Source organism: Viscum album (assembly GCA_963277665.1). Classification (NCBI taxonomy): domain Eukaryota; kingdom Viridiplantae; phylum Streptophyta; class Magnoliopsida; order Santalales; family Viscaceae; genus Viscum; species Viscum album. The sequence continues at coordinate 607,286,334 of OY728133.1, read as the reverse complement.
TCCCATACCATCACAGAGGTCTTTAAGGCCTCTAACAATTTGTATCAAGGTTTAATAACTAAAATCAATAGTTTAAAACAATATAATTCAAATATAACCATTTTGGAATCCCCTGACCAAAATTTCCCAATGAGAAACGGCCCCCACCCGGCCCCGCTCAAGCAAAACTGGTAACTGGGCATACCCAAAAGCATCCCATAGGTCAAACAATCAATTCAATATGTAATAGTAGATAAAACGGGTCCCGCTCAAAATACCCAAAAACACGTTGGAGGTCACGCCACCCAAATGACCACGAAAACACAAAAGGAGGTATGCACCACCTACCTGAGACTCGTACGATGCTACTCCTCCGATGACAGCCTCCAATTAGGTCTAAAACGTTGTAGATCTATAAAAGAATCAAAACTTCTCAAACCCCTATTACTCATTCTAGGAAATAAGTCAAGAAAAACGGATCAAGAGGATTCAAGGCCTTACCGAGGTGGTTCCAACGGATCAAACCGTGATCGAAACGGAGTTAGAATGAAGATCTGGGAGCAAAAACGAGATCTGGCGGCCTGGTTCGCGAAACCCGGTGACCCCCTATGCCCTCTACCTCAAAAACGAGGCTACTTCCCATTTTAGTGAAAAAAAGAAAGTACACGGAATGTACTTTATGAATACACGCGGTGTGTATCATTTAATTAATCATATGGCGGCCACTTTTTTTCCGACTTACTTTCCAGAACCTGCCGACATGATTACATGGTGTGCACTAGATCGAACATGGTGTGTACTTGGTTTTCCTTCTCTTCCTCACTGATTTACCCACACACCATGTATATCCCTCATACACGGCCAGACTACACAGCGTTTCCAAGAAGGACACGGTGTGTACCTAGTTTAAATGATTCTACCTGGACAACGGGCCTACATTCCATGTATATCCATCATACACGGCCAAGGGTACATAGCGTGTCGATAACTACATGTCATGTATTAAGAAATTTCAACATGGTAATCACACGGCATGTACTTGGCAAGCACACGGCCAACACTCTCCTAAACTATACACGGCGTGTACTTAAAAGTACACGGTGTGTAGTCTGGAAATTTCCAGAAACTGCCCAATTTCTCCAGTTTTCTCAGGGACAAGTCAAAAATTCAAATAGGGTCGGGATTTTGAACCGTTCTAAAAACCCGGGTTCTGAAAATCTAGGGTGCAATCACACAATAGCACAGAAAGGGTATCATCTCATATCATCTTCTACACAAACAAGGTTCCAAATAGCTGTTATTTTTAGCAAGGCAACAACATGGCATAATATCATCAACAATAATAACAAATCAGAAAAAACATATGATATCTTCCCATACCTATCAATTATAATTATGCCAATGTATTATATTCATTATGTCGACCCATACTGTTGGTCGGAGTGGACACTCAAGAGGGGGGTGAATTGAGTTCCAATTAAAATTTCTGTTAAAAACAATTTCTATTAAAATCCCCCAATTTCAAAAACAAATTAAACTGTAGTGAATTTATATAGATTATAAAGGTTCAATTAGTTTCTCAAAGATTGATTAATTCTCAGTTAACTTAATCTTATGATTAAATTAACTTTTGAAACTAACTTACTGATTTATAACAAATATAAACACTTGCGAATTTAATTATCAAAGTAGCTTTGAAGATAGATTATATTTCAAAGTAATAGCAGCGGAATATGAAATAAATATGTATAGTATGGATATAGAGTATAACTACAAACACAGAGAATTAACCAAGAGGTTCAGTCTCAAGCCGAGACTTAGTCCTCTCAAAAGTTTATATAAGAAATGATCCACACCCTGGATCGGGGTTAACAACAGTGAACACACTGTCCAGGTCACAAGACCTCTACCACAGTTCTTCGTGGGAAAACAAACAACAGCAGCAAGCTGTCCAGGTCACAAGACCTCTACCACTATCCACAGTGGGGAATGGGGTGCAAAAAGGTTTGCTGAGGATTTACAGATCCTCCAGTGAAAGTACAGGAGTCAGTGTGTGTGTTTAATATAGCAGATAACACACACTGCTCAAAATGTAGAAAACTAAAACACAGTAGAGCAATAGATAGAATGAAGAAGGTTTAGAGTGCTCTATAGTGTTGGCAGATCAGTTCTGGACTCATAGGAATGAGTGACTTGAAGCTTTGGTCCTTTTTCTGTAAGTTGACACTAAAACAGAGTGTCGGGATTTCCAGACTTCCAGATGTTCAAGTGATCAGCTTCTTTGAGTTTGAGTGCTTCACAGCATGGCTTTTAGGAGACGGTTCTTTCAGTCGGTTCACTGAGATTCTTTTGTTCTTCATAATGAATGCTCGAGAGTTCTTCCTTTTTGTGTATATGCGTATCTCCTTCTCAGTTGTAGATGTTAGACTCAGTGTAACTGTTCCATTCATATCACTCTTCTTGAATGCTTCTCTCTTCTTTTTATACTCCTCCATATATTCCCTTTTTGTTCACCCGAGGCCGACAAGATAAATAGTCTTGAGTTGCACGTGCGATCTTCCTCGTACATTGTATTATTTCTTGATATGTCTGCAAATATCAATAAATAATGTTAGATGTATTCATCTTGCTAGACATGACCGTTAGATTAGTATTAATCAAATTGGTAAAGAAAAAGTAGAAATATAATAATAATAAACTGGTCGAGAATGTATGTCACTGTGGACTTCAACTGTGGTCTTCCAACTGTGGACTTCTTTCTGACTGCTGACTTCAACAAAAGGCTTGCTGTCTGTAGGCTTGCAATGGTAGCTTTTACTCCATGTAGCTGTAGCCTTTCTAACTGTAGACTTGTAACATCAAATTTGTAGAACTGTAACCTTTGTCAACTGTAGACTTCGATCATCATTAGACTTAGTCGACAGAAGCTGTCTAACTGTAACCTTGACTGTAGACTTATGACTGTAGGCTTGTTCGACTTCGAACTTGTTCCAACTGTAGACTTGTTCGACTGTGAACTTGAGCAGAGATAACTTTGAACAGAAGTCTTGTAACTGTGACCTTCGTCTGTGATCTTTGACAATAGATAGCAGTAGACTCGTAACTGTAAGCTTGTATTAGTCTTCGACTGTAACCTTGTAACTGTGAACTTATTGCAACAATAACTTAAGGTGACAGTTAGCTGTAACTGTGACTTTGAAAATAAAACTCTGACTGGTAGCTAACAATACCAAACTTATGTAAATGCTACTGTAAGCTGTTACAGTAAAGTTATGAGAGTAAGAATATGAACTGTTTAGAATAAAATACGTTTAAGCATAGAATAATAAGATTAATGCAAAGGTTTAATACATCAGAATTAATGTTTAAGCATGATTTGGGATTATCAAAACAGGTGATTCCAACAATCTCCCCCTTTTTGATAATCACAAATTATGTCAGTATGAAATATAGAAGTATCAGAGAGAAGTGTGCAAAACACAGTATTAGCAATATGAGCACAAAAATTAGGTATAATCCGCAAGGATTTCTCCTCTTTGTATAGGTTCATTTCTCCCTTGAGTTTTCCCTATTTCTCCCCATTTCTCCCCCTATCTATTTCTCCCTATTTCTCCCTATTTATTTCTCCCCCTTTGTGATTAACAAAAAGAAAGACAGAGAGAGAGAAAAGAAACATTGTATTAATAAGGAGTACAGTACATGACCCAAAACGTGAATACATGATCCCTATCAAAAAAAATATAAACAGACTCAATCCTCTTCATCTGGAGGTAAGGGATCTTTTCCTTTGGAGGAAGAAGATGGAGCAGTAGGTGAAGGATCAACAGGCTTAGGAAGTGCAGCAGGAATGTCTGGAGGGGCAGCAACAGATGCTCCTGAAGGCCTGTAGTGAGTAGCTTGCCGAGGTATTAGTGGTCTAAGGCTTCTGAGGGCATCAGCAGGAGACATTACTGAAGAACCACTGGGGTTGGAGATAGGTAGGGCAGGAGGAACGATGACAGGTGTGCAGTCCACATGAAGAAAAGGTAGGAGCAGATTCCTGAAATCCATGATGATGTTTCCTCCTCTGTCCATGGAAGATAAGAAGTCATCTTTGTTTTCCAAGAATTTATCCAAATCCGGGGTCAACTCTCGTAGCTTGCTAACTTGTTCTTTGAAAGCTTGAGTTATAGGAGGCAGCTTCATAGTTTCTAGCATGAGCTTGAAGTGATTGTTCAACTGATGCTTGGTGAAAATCCGATCAAAGTAATAATCCACTTTACTTTTGATGGCCTCCTGAGAAGCAGTAGCAGCCTGTAGGTGCTCACGAACAAAGCCACTGACTTCTCTTGTAGTAGCAAGGATCTGTAGGTCTGATGTGTCATTTGCACGGGCCTGAGTAATCTCTTCTCTGAGCAGGCTTCTAAACTGCTCAAGGTCCACAGGAGAGCTAGATGAAGGAAGGGACTTGACTGAGAATTCCACTATCTCCTTGAAAGACTGAGTCAGATTTCCAATCACTTTCTGAATGACAGCATCCTGATTGCTAAAGTGTTCTTTCACTGATTTCTTGAAAGCCTCAAATACTTCCACAAACTGCTTGACCACTTCTTTGATATATCGAATCTCACTGGCCACTTGTGTCTGAGAACTGCTCAGGGCAGTTAAAGAAGCAACTGATTGTCTGAGGGCCACTACTGCTCCAGTCCAGCTTTCAATTTGAGTGTGGCACACTTTCATTTCATCCATCACTTCTTTGATTGGACTTCCCACAACACATCCTAGAGATAATTCTAAGGATTGTTCCACATTTTTCAGCTCATCAAAAAGACTGGTTTTCAATTCAGCAACAGACTGTCTGATGGTCTCCTTCATTTCATTCTTTAAGGATGCAAGGTCTTACTTGGTGGCCAATCTTTCAGTTTCTAACACTGGAGAGCTGTTAGGTAGGATGACTGGATTTCTTGGTGGTTGGTTTTCCTCATCTGAATCCTCATAATTGAGTCCTAACACCATGTATCCTGGATCTGAGGTCCATCCTTCTATATCAAACATTACAGAGACTGAACCAAAACGCTCCCCCTCACTTGGAGCTCCTTCCTGAACACTTTCTACTATCTGCTCAACTCTGGATAACTCTAAGTGCTCTTCTGTAGCTCTAGCAGGTTCCATATTTGCTTCCTCTGTAGGTTCAGCAGTGAGGTTAGCCTCCCTCTCTGTTGGGTCATCAACCACTTCCATGACAACAGTAGTAGAGACCACTCCTGCTTCCTGGTCAGACACTGACTTGTCTGTATACCCTATCAGAGGGCTCATACTAAGTTCTTCTGCAACAGTTTCTTGATTTTCATTTGAAGTTCCAGCCTCTTTTGCTTCGACTGTATCATCCTCGTCAGAGGTGTCCTTGACAAAATACTGAGATTCTTCTTCTTCTTCTTCTGTAGACTCAGTCTCACTGTCTCTTAGAATAGGTTCTCTACTAGGTAGTTCTTTTGGAGGGCTTGCTGCTCCAAACGTCACTGTCCTGACAGGACTGTGAGTAGTATCAGGATCACTCCCTTCATCAATTGGGGTGTTCTCTCTTGCAGAGTCACCAACTACTGCAGTCTGTTCATCATCTGAGTATACAGGTTCAGGCTCATCAGGCTTTAAGCCTGGATCTCTCCTATCTCTCGGTCTAGAGGGATGAGTAGAAGGGCTAAATTTCTCATAGATTCTCTCCTCATCATTCACCCATGATTTCTTCCAGGGATTCCAACTGATCTTCATGAATTTGCAGATTACTTTCGAGATACATACACTGTTCTTTGCCACTATCAACTCTTCCTGACTTCCAGCTGCACCTTTCACTTTCAACATAATCGAAATGAGTTTAGCATGAAACAAGGCACTTGATTTTGAGCTTGCCTTTATCATGTCCTCCATCTGAGCCATCAGCAACCTAGAAAGGTTGATCTTCCTTCCATGTTTTAATAAGTACATCAAGTAAATATCCTGGTGCTTCAGAGTTGCAAAATCTCCTCTTCTAGGACTCAGTACATGCTGAATAAACTTAAACAGAAGCCTGTCCTCTCCATTCATTTCAACAGCAATAACCTTTCTTACTGTTCCATTGCCTGTCAGTTCTTCCAGAGCCGTCTCATGATCAAAGATTCTACTGTTTGGAGGAGCCACTCCAGAATAGTAGTTGTAAATACCCTCATGAGGAACTCTTAAACAAGCAGCCCAATCAGCGGATGAAAAACTGACTTCATTGCCATTTACTCTGGATACCAGTCTATGCAGATCAACCTCTTCCTCGAACTGTAGATATTCATAGAATTCCTTCACCAGCTTCGGGTAGTACGGTCCATTATTGTTTGCGAAGCATTCGGTCCATCCTTTCTCATTAAGCACTGCCAGTACTAATGATCTGCTCGATAAAATCCACTCTTCACTTAGCTCCTTCTCAGCAACTATTTCTCTCTTAGTCAGATGTGGATTGACAGGTCTTATCGAGGCGTTCCCGGTGCCACTGGATTCGACTTGAGTCCTCTTTGGCATTGGTGCATCTTCGTTGACAGTCAGGGGTCGCTTTGTTCTGGCCATTGGAACTGAAAGAGGTTTCGAGGTTCGGTTGAAGGTTTAGGGTTTAGGACTTGAGAGAGCAAGGGTCGAGATGAGTGGATTGAGATATGTTCGATGTTCTCAATTTTATCATTTAGGGATTTAGAAATAAAAGTATAAAGAAAAGAAACGGTTCGAATTCCCGCAAAATAAAATAAGGTTAAACAGCGAAACAGCCTACAGAGAGATGTAACAGTGAAGTACACCGGTGAGGTCTAACTGTGAGGTTTCAACTGTGAGGTCTCAACTGTGAGGTTTCAACTGTGAGGTTTCAACTGTGAGGTTTCAACTGTGAGGTTTCAACTGTGAGGTCTCAACTGTGAGGTTTCAACTGTGAGGTTTCAACTGTGAGGTTTCAACTGTGAGGTTTCAACTGTGAGGTTTCAACTGTGAGGTTTCAACTGTGAGGTTTCAACTGTGAGGTTTCAACTGTGAGGTTTCAACTGTGCTATAATTAATCATACCTAACTCATGTTTGATGTAACTTAATCTCTCAGAATTCAAAGGCTTTGTAAAAATATTAGCTAACTGATGTTCAGTGCCAATGAACTCAAGAGTGATATCACCTTTTTGATAATGATCCCTCAAAAAGTGATGTCTCACATCAATATGTTTTGTCCTAGCATGAGATACTGGATTTTTAGAAATGTTAATAGCACTTGTATTGTCACACCTTATAGAGACATGTTTGAATTGATATCCATAGTCTAGTAAAGTGTGTTTCATCCACAAGATTTGTGCACAACAGCTACCAGCAGCTATATACTCAGCTTCGGCAGTAGACAATGCAACAGAATTTTGCTTCTTACTACACCAAGATACTAGTGACTTGCCTAAAATGTGACATGTTCCAGAGGTGCTCTTTCTATCTAACTTGCAGCCAGCAAAATCAGCATCAGAATAACTTAATAAATCAAATGATTGTCCTTTTGGATAAAATAATCCCAAATTGGGAGTATGTTTTAGATATTTGAAAATCCTTTTAACAGCAGTCAAATGAGACTCTTTTGGATTGGCTTGAAACCGAGCACACATGCATACACTGAACATGATGTCAGGTCTACTGGCAGTAAGGTACAGTAGACTACCTATCATACCTCTGTAATTGGTTTGATCCACTGGTTCACCAGTTTCATCACTGTCCAACTTGCAAGTGGTGCTCATAGGTGTGTCACTGCCTTTGGTTCCATCCAAAGAAAAACGTTTTAGAAGATCTTTAATATATTTACTTTGGTTCAAAATAATACCATTTTTATTTTGAAAGATCTGAAATCCAAGGAAAAATTTGAGTTCTCCCATTAAACTCATTTCAAACTCATTTTGCATTATTTTTGAAAAATCAACACATAAAGAATTTTTAGAAGATCCAAAAATAATATCATCCACATAAATTTGTACTATTAAGACATCTTTAGAAATCCATTTAATAAAAAGAGTAGGATCAGCTATCCCTTTAGTGAATCCTTTCGAAATAAGAAAAGAGATGAGCCTATCATACCAAGCTCTTGGAGCTTGCTTTAAACCATATAAAGCTTTAGATAATTTAAAAACATGATTAGAAAAATGGGGATTTGTAAAACCAGGAGGTTGTTCCACAAATACATCCTCAATTATATATCCATTTAGAAAAGCACTTTTAACATCCATTTGATATAGTTTGAAATTCAGATGAGCAGCATAAGCAAGTAATATCCTAATGGCCTCTAGTCTAGCCACGGGTGAAAAGGTTTCCTCATAGTCTATTCCTTCTTCCTGACTATACCCTTGTGCAACTAGCCTAGCTTTGTTTCTGATTATATTACCAAACTCATCAACTTTGTTTCTAAACACCCATTTAGTGCCTATGGTAAAAGTGTCTTTAGGTCTTTCTACTAATTCCCAAACTTTGTTTCTTTCAAACTGATTTAGTTCTTCTTGCATAGCCATTACCCAGAATTCATCACTGATAGCATCATTGACATTTTTGGGTTCAAGCTGTGAAAGAAAAGCTTGATGTTCAACCTGATTTCTTAGAGAAGCTCTAGTTTGTGTTCCTCTATCAAGATTACCAACAACAGCATCTAAAGGATGATTCTTTAGAATCCTAGTTGATTTGGTAAAGGTTAGACTAGAGATTTCAGGTTCATTTATAGGTTCGGGTTCCACAGAGGAAGATTCTGGAAAAAGTCCAGAACTGGATGTTTTGATTACAGGTTCTTTAGATTTGTCATTTAGGTCCAGAACAGATAAGTCTTCTTCAACATCTTCAAGAGAAGTTTTAGGCTCATGTGGATCAGTCTCATCAAACTTGATGTGAACAGATTCTTCCACACATTTGGTTTTCTTATTGAACACTCTATAGGCTTTACTAGACATAGAGTAACCCAGGAAAATTCCTTCATCACTTTTTGGAGCAAATTTATCAAGATTATCTTTAGTATTCAGAATAAAGACTTTGCATCCAAAAACTCTAAAGTAATTAACCTTAGGCTTCCTATTATTCCACAACTCATAAGGGGTTTTCTTAAGAACCGGTCTAATCAAGACTCTATTAATAACATAGCAGGCTGTATTTACAGCTTCAGCCCAAAAGTAAATTGGCAGGTCATATTCATTAAGCATAGTTCTAGCAATTTCTTGCAGGGTTCTGTTTCTTCTTTCCACTACACCATTCTGTTGAGGTGTCCTAGGAGCATAAAAATTGTGAGCATAGCCATTGAGTGAGCAGTAAGATTCAAATTCTTGATTCTCAAACTCACGACCATGATCACTCCTCAAGGTCTTAATCTTAAGTCCACTAAGATTTTCTACAGACTTAGAGTATTTAACAAAGGAAGAGCAGGCTTCACTTTTGTGAGCTAGAAAGTATACCCAAGTATATCTAGAAAAGTCATCTACAAGAACATAAACATAGTGCTTCCCATTTAGACTTGAAATTCTTGATGGTCCAAACAAATCCATGTGAACCAGTTCAAGTGGTTGAGAAGTTGAAACTTCTTTCTTTGGTTTAAAAGAAACTTTGTGTTGTTTTCCCTTTTGACAGGGATTACACACTTTGTCATTTGGGAATTCAAGCTTAGGTAGGTCTCTAACTAAGTGTTTCTTAGAGAGTTTTCTAAGTGAGTGAATGTTGCAGTGTCCTAATCTCCTATGCCACAGCCAAGACTCTTTATGAAAATCATTTAGGCAAGTAACATTATGTTTAGCTAAAGTGTTTAAGTCAACAGCATAAACATTTTCATTTCTTAAGGCAGAAAATATTAAAGCATTTTTGGAATTATAAACATCACAAGAATTGTTTTCAAACTTGACATTAAAACCATCATCACACAATTGAGAAATGCTAAGTAGGTTGTACTTAAGTCCATCAACAAATAAAACTTTGGAAATTAATACTGAGTCAGTGTTACCAATCTGGCCTAAGCCGATGATTTTTCCTTTTGAGTTATCACCAAAAGTGACATATCCTCCATCAACCTTTATTAAGCTTTTGAAGCACGAATAGTCCCCAGACATGTGTCTTGAACATCCACTGTCTAAGTACCATACCTTCTTGTAATTGCTTTTCAAACAGATTTCCTACAAAACAGATTAGACAGGAAATGACTTTGGTACCCAGATTTTCTTGGGTCCAGATATGTTATCAATCAAGGATTTAGGTACCCAGATTTGTTTTATGGGTCCCATACAATTAATAGATGCAACAGATTTAGAGAGATATACTTTATTTGATCTACAACTATTTAAATAACCAGTTGAGGCATACGAATTTCTAAAACTGGAACTAGCAGGATTTTTTCCAGACTTAATAAATCGGGTTTTAGTAAACTGTCTTTGTCCAGGTTGGTATCCCAAGCCAGTAGCATACTTAGGTGCAACTTGCTTTCCTAGCAGTTGGGTTAGAGCATCTTTTCCATTTGTGAATGTTTCTAAGTCCTTTCTAAGTTGTTCATTGGATAGTTTCAGTTCTGTATTCTCCTTTAATAATTGAACATTTTTCTCTTTTTCTATATCAAGTGCAGAATTGACACTTGCAGTAAGAGCATGCTGTTTCTTTAAAGACTTATATTTATCCTTTAGTTCATTACACGTTTCTTCCAGCATATTACAGTATTCAATCAATTCATCTTTAGACATATTTTCAGAATCAGAACCAGATTCTGCTTCACCTTCAGAATAATAAGAGTTTAGAGTGGGAGTGTCTAAGGTTACCTCAGATGTGTTTGTCATGAAACACATATTAGCACGATTTCTTTCAGAATCACTGGACTCTGATTCACTTGTGCTGTCTTCTGAAGCACTCCAGGTGGCCTTCATAGCTTTCTTATAATTCTTGTCCTTGTACTCATATTTCTTCTTGAATTTTAACTTAGGACAGTCAGCTTTGATGTGTCCTTTCCTTTTACATTCATAGCAAACTATGTCTTCTTCTTTATCAGTTTTCTTCCAATCTTTCTTCCACTTACCTTGTCTATCATACTTACCCTTGTAGTTTGGTTTTCTGAAGAACTTCTTCTTCCTATAGAATTTCTTGAATCTCCTTGCTATTTGTGCCATCTCGGCATCACTGTCAGAATCTAGGTCTTCACTAGATGAGCTTTCAGTTGGTATATGCACTTTCTCCTTGTCTTTGCTCTTTGATTCAGTAGACTTAAAAGCTACAAATTTTCGTTTTGGTTCCTCATCTTCCTCTTTATTTACCTTGAGCTCTTCTTCGTACATCATCAGCTTACCAATTAACTCCTTGACAGGCAAAGTTCCAATATCACAGGATTCTCTAATTGAAACGGATGTGCCTCTCCATCTGTCAGGCAGACATCTCAATAATCTCATGATTTGCTCCTTTGCTGGAACAATCTTTCCCAGTGAGATCATTGTGTTGACTATCTCATTAAACCTGAGATACATATCAGAAATAGGTTCATCAGCTTTCATCTTAAAGTTATCATATTTGATAGTATAAGTATTTAACCGCATTTCCTTGACATTAGTTGTTCCTTCATGAGAAACAGCTAAGGTGTCCCAGATTTCAAAAGCAGTTTTACATGTAGAAATTCTATTGAACTCCTCATCTCCTAGAGCACAGTAGAGAGCATTCACAGCCTTACAATTATTATTGTAAGCTACCTTAGTAGGTTCATCCCAAGTTATTCTTTCAGTTTCTGGAATCTTGTATTGAGACTCTATAGCAGTCCAAATATCAAAACCCATACTTTCCAAATGAATTTTCATTTTGAGCTTCCATTGGGCATAATTTACACCATTAAAGAAGGGTGGCCTGTTAGTAGCAGCACCTTCTAGTCTATTATCCATAAGGAAATTTTAGAAAATGTTTTAAAGAGATAAAATTTAGAACTAACAGAAATTTAAGATCTTTTAGATAAAACTACAATCACAGTTTAAAAACAGAGAGTTAAAATAAAACTTTGAGCAAGTATAACAGAGATAAACAACTCCTTTGATACCAAATGTTGGTCGGAGTGGACACTCAAGAGGGGGGTGAATTGAGTTCCAATTAAAATTTCTGTTAAAAACAATTTCTATTAAAATCCCCCAATTTCAAAAACAAATTAAACTGTAGTGAATTTATATAGATTATAAAGGTTCAATTAGTTTCTCAAAGATTGATTAATTCTCAGTTAACTTAATCTTATGATTAAATTAACTTTTGAAACTAACTTACTGATTTATAACAAATATAAACACTTGCGAATTTAATTATCAAAGTAGCTTTGAAGATAGATTATATTTCAAAGTAATAGCAGCGGAATATGAAATAAATATGTATAGTATGGATATAGAGTATAACTACAAACACAGAGAATTAACCAAGAGGTTCAGTCTCAAGCCGAGACTTAGTCCTCTCAAAATTTTATATAAGAAATGATCCACACCCTGGATCGGGGTTAACAACAGTGAACACACTGTCCAGGTCACAAGACCTCTACCACAGTTCTTCGTGGGAAAACAAACAACAGCAGCAAGCTGTCCAGGTCACAAGACCTCTACCACTATCCACAGTGGGGAATGGGGTGCAAAAAGGTTTGCTGAGGATTTACAGATCCTCCAGTGAAAGTACAGGAGTCAGTGTGTGTGTTTAATACAGCAGATAACACACACTGCTCAAAATGTAGAAAACTAAAACACAGTAGAGCAATAGATAGAATGAAGAAGGTTTAGAGTGCTCTATAGTGTTGGCAGATCAGTTCTGGACTCGTAGGAATGAGTGACTTGAAGCTTTGGTCCTTTTTCTGTAAGTTGACACTAAAACAGAGTGTCGGGATTTCCAGACTTCCAGATGTTCAAGTGATCAGCTTCTTTGAGTTTGAGTGCTTCACAGCATGGCTTTTAGGAGACGGTTCTTTCAGTCGGTTCACTGAGATTCTTTTGTTCTTCAGAATGAATGCTCGAGAGTTCTTCCTTTTTGTGTATATGTGTATCTCCTTCTCAGTTGTAGATGTTAGACTCAGTGTAACTGTTCCATTCATACCACTCTTCTTGAATGCTTCTCTCTTCTTTTTATACTCCTCCATATATTCCCTTTTTGTTCACCCGAGGCCGACAAGATAAATAGTCTTGAGTTGCACGTGCGATCTTCCTCGTACATTGTATTATTTCTTGATATGTCTGCAAATATCAATAAATAATGTTAGATGTATTCATCTTGCTAGACATGACCGTTAGATTAGTATTAATCAAATTGGTAAAGAAAAAGTAGAAATATAATAATAATAAACTGGTCGAGAATGTATGTCACTGTGGACTTCAACTGTGGTCTTCCAACTGTGGACTTCCTTCTGACTGCTGACTTCAACAAAAGGCTTGCTGTCTGTAGGCTTGCAATGGTAGCTTTTACTCCATGTAGCTATAGCCTTTCTAACTGTAGACTTGTAACATCAAATTTGTAGAACTGTAACCTTTGTCAACTGTAGACTTCGATCATCATTAGACTTAGTCGACAGAAGTTGTCTAACTGTAACCTTGACTGTAGACTTATGACTGTAGGCTTGTTCGACTGCGAACTTGTTCCAACTGTAGACTTGTTCGACTGTGAACTTGAGCAGAGATAACTTTGAACAGAAGTCTTGTAACTGTGACCTTCGTCTGTGAGCTTTGACAATAGATAGCAGTAGACTCGTAACTGTAAGCTTGTATTAGTCTTCGACTGTAACCTTGTAACTGTGAACTTATTGCAACAATAACTTAAGGTGACAGTTAGCTGTAACTGTGACTTTGAAAATAAAACTCTGACTGGTAGCTAACAATACCAAACTTATGTAAATGCTACTGTAAGCTGTTACAGTAAAGTTATGAGAGTAAGAATATGAATTGTTTAGAATAAAATAAGTTTAAGCATAGAATAATAAGATTAATGCAAAGGTTTAATACATCAGAATTAATGTTTAAGCATGATTTGGGATTATCAAAACAGGTGATTCCAACACATACTATCTAACCAAAGGAAATAAAAAACATGTATATACTACATATAGAACATAAAAAGAGTGATAAAAAGGATCCCATGCCTCAAGGAAAATTCATTATCACATATTTTACCATAGGGTGAATAAGAAACAACCTACAACACACAACCATGCAAGAAAAACCATGGATCAACCTACACTGTGTCAAGGGATCATCAAAATGCAACCTAAAATTTCCCCAAACTAAAACAACATTATCACAGAAAATCCCTTGGATGAGGAACGGAAGGAAATACAAGGATAAAAAAGAAAGGAATTTAGCAACAATTTTCAATGAGAAACAAACAAAACCTAAGGATCAAGTTGAGGGAAGACAGGCTGGGAAGCCTACCAAATAACCTAGGGTTCGTTCATAATGAGAGAGAGACGAGAAGTTGAATGAATGAAAAATTGGCCGAACTTGGTTTATAAATAACTTGAAACTCACCTTATTTATGGTGTAAATTACAAGTGTAAATTTTAAATTCCATAGATGTATAAATCTTACACCATAAAACCAACCTTTATGTTGTAAAACCTTTGAAACCTAAACTTATACCAAAAAACATAGCATCTAGTGATTAATTGATTTATGTAGTAAATACCTATATTATGGAATAAAACCCTTTTTCATGTCCACCCCTTTACTGCATACAAGTCACAAAAAGATGTCCACACAAGTTGTAAACCACCAACTTACGTTGTAAACCCCTCTTTTATGGCATAAAAGGTATGTTGTAGTTCTACTACATCTCCAACCTCCACTGAACCTCCTCTAGCCTCCTCTAAGCACTCTCAAACCTCAAAACCAAAAAATTAATGGGTTAGAAAGACATGAACCATTACACATATTCTCTATCTTGAGTGTAAAATAATTTCTTAACTTAAGAAAGAGGAAGATAAATGTATCAATTCTTATCACTTAACTATCAAGGTATTTTTTTAGAAACTTATTCAATAGTATGAGTCTTATAATGGTACATACATTATTTTAGAAATATTTACTTAAGAAATACTAATTTTCCTAGTAGTTACTTAGAAATTACTTATCATGATAAAATCTATATCTGATCTTACTACTATGTCATGATACACTCAATTTAGTAAGAATAATTAAAATTATTAGGATGTGATTACTTTAAGTGGATAGAATGTAATTCCCTAATATTTTAGAATGTATTTCCTTTAAATAATATTATTTTCAATAGATTATGTTACATGAAAAACTGAACTAAAATGAATCACTATATATTTTATTACAATATAATTATGAGAATACAATGTGAGACATCATTATGAAATTTAAAAGAATTGTAAAACCTCAAAGTAAATAAAAAGATTATAATTAATTTATTCATTATGTATTATTATTTTTAATTTTAAATAATTATTTGATACTAATAAATTGATGAAATTTAATTATTAAGTGATAAGTAATTAATGTGTTATGATTAAAATTATTTAATGTTAAAAGGAAATATTTTTCAAAGAAATGATTTTAAAGTGTTGTGTATTTTATCTTAATAAATTAAATTGATTAATTTTAAAAGATGATTATGATAATATGTGATATTTTAATGTTTTTAAATTATATATTAATACTCAATTAATTATAAATTTATATGAAATGATATTAAAAACACTTATAAGGGTCATTTTTCTATAAAAGTTGTTTTTCTTTATATTGTTTTTTCGTGTATAATATAATTTTATTTAAAAGTTAAGTTTCTATATTTAAGAAATTAAATTTGATTAAACTGAATTATTTTTTTATTTTACCATTTAAAAAAATATCTTAGAGTGAATTTTTTATATTTTTCAAAGCAATGTTATTTTTTGGTGAATAATTAAAAATACAGTTTTTTTAAAGAATATGATATATTTTATGATATTCTCAATAAATATATATGAAATAAAAAATTATTAATCTTATGGAAATACTTAAACATGATAATATACACAAAATATCATGAAAATAATATTCAATTTATTTAAATTAAGTTTTATGTCAAGTTAAACATAAAAAACATTATCGGTGTTGACACGATGTCTGTGCAGCATATGAAAAGTCAAAATTGAAGTCTTGGTGATAATATTTCAAATAGATAATTATTTTCAAGAAAATAATAGATAATATTTAGGTATTATCATTTATTTTTATATATATTTATGAATTTTATAGTTATATAACAAGTAACTTATCTAAATGTTTGTGTAGTGTTTGTGTAAGGTGAGAAAAGTCAAAATAACATATTAAATAAGTTTTTATGATATGGAAGAGAATAAATATATATTATTAACTATTATATATGACTATATTTATGATGAATAAATTATATCTATGATATTAATTTATTTTTAATTTTTAATAATAGGATAATTAACCAAAACGCTTACACTGTGTTGATGGAACGCCTGTGCAAGCGAAAGAAAAGTCAAATAAGGTAGCTTTAAAATATTTTAAGTGATAATATTTAGATAAATTAGCATATAGTATGGTTTTGGGTAATTAATATGATATTAATTTAATAATTTAAATGTTTCAATTCTAATTAAATTTCTATCTAGATGACTATAAAGTCAAAGTATAATAGTAACCCTAAGAATGACTATAAAGGGTATTTAATGTTATTATTTAATTATAAATCGATAAAAAATAATAAAATATTATATTAACTCATATTTGGGTGATATATGGTAGATTATACCTTTCTTTTTCTATTTATGATCCATTTACCATTTTTGAATGACATTTTTACTTTTAAAGACAAAGTATTTGCAAAAATGTCATTAGATTTTGTTTATAAAAGAGCACACCCTTCTCAAAACATATTCTATGTTTAGTTTTATAAACTTATTCTTACAAAATATATCAATAATATTATTTTACCACGTTAAAAATAATCTTTTCTAGTCAAAACTCCTTTCCCCAAAAGGCTTTGGACTCAATCCAAATGAGGTGATTCAAGGAGCAAAGTATGGGTTTTTTAGCCTACTTCTTTCTTATTTGTGATTATTTATTATAAAAATATTTTAAAACTTACATTATTTTCCTATAATGATTCTATTATCATTTTATTTTAATATTTATAATTTATCCATGATTAAATATGATCCATTACCTTTCACCAATATCCTTTCATAATCCATTACAATATCAAAATACAAGTTTTTCCAAAGTTGGGTATTTTCGTTTTAATTATCCTCTTACTCTTTTAAAAAGAATATGTAGTATTTAAAAGTAGTTATAAAATTATATTTAAATTATAATATAATTTTTTTATAAAAATTTAAATATTTATTATGGTTTTTATTCTTTTAAAAACTCTATTGAAAAGCACCACTCGCTACGGTAGTTTTATGTTACCTAAGTGAACTATAATGTTTCCATAAACTTACACCTTTAATATATGTTTTTAAAAATTTATTTTATGATTGAATATAACATTAATATTGAAGTAGTTTTATATTTATTATTATTTAAAGGTAAAATAACAATCATATTATTGTAATTAAAAGTAAACTATCAGGGGTATTTTTAGTCATTAAAAAGAATCTTATTAGGGAAGATTCATGGAAGAGTAACTGATTCATGAACTATTAAACTCATTTGATCTTAGAATAAAATTTAGAAAATAAATTAAAAATTATGGATTATATGAAACCATTTTATAAGTATCCTCGATTTTTATAATGATACTAAAGTTTTTTTGGAATTAAACAACCCAAAAACGACCAACATTAACTATATTGATGTAGTATCATAGTATAAAATGATATTCAATGAAGTAAAATGAATAATAATAAATATAATAAACATATAAAGGTTCTTAAGTAATAAAATATTTAATATAATTTTATTACTTATGAGGGTATATGCACGTATAAAATGAGTCAAGGCTCGAGGTAAGGTATTTCTCATCTCAATTTATTTTCTTTGAGACTTATGTCATTTTTACCACATGTTTTATTTATTGCGGTGAAAAAACTATCATATAGATGTATTTTATCATGAATTTCCTAAAATTTGAGTGGTTTAAAAATCCATTTCAAGTTTTCTGATTCAATTTCATTTTGATTCAATGATTATTAAAGTTTTAAGGGGTTTTTATTTAAAACTTTATTTTAAATTTTTCCTTCCAACTTTTTTTCCTCCATATCATCAAAATGTTTAAAGAGTTATCTCATTTAGAATCCAATGATTTTTTAAATTAATTTTAAATTATCCTTAACTTTTTATAAAAAAAATTAAAAAGGAATCTTTTTAATGTTTTCTGTATGGGTCACTTTTGACTCTTTTTACCAAAGTGCAAAAGAATTTTTTTTAATGCTTACTGCATGAACACCTTTTCTCGCCATCATGGTTTTTTTGTTATCTAGATTAATCTACAAGTTTTAATGGTTTTTAAAAGAATATAATATTCTCATTATTTTTATAATTTTTCATTTATTATAATTTTTAAAAGAAAATGATATTTATCCTTATTTTTATGTGAAAATAGAAAGTGATTTTACTTATGGGTTCAAAAGAATTTTTAAAGGGTTCTAGGATGAAAAAGTGAAATATTATAAATGTTTTATTCATGATATGGTACTTTTTCATTATATATGATGATGTTTTAACCCTATATATATCTCTCCAATTCATTAGGTAATTATTTAGTCTTCAAAGACAAAATATTAGAGATAACCTATTAGGTTACTCCTATTGAAAGGGTTCTATGAAAGAGTTCAACACAGGTTTGAATATGAAGCTTCAATATTATTTTAGGGTTTTTATATGTTTTATATGGGTTTTAAAGGTTTTCTTTGAGGAAATTTTTATTTTCACATGTGATTATGATTTATTTTATATTCTAAAATATTATTTTGAAAAAGGTGAATATTTTTATGGTTTTCTGTGTTTTTCACTAGAATAATGGGTTATTTTATTTTTATATCGCTTATTGAGTTTTTTTAATCATCCCATGTGTTAAAATGTTTTACACATGATCTTAGGATGTGTAAGAACTATAGGAAGGTGAATATTTCCACTATAGTGACTCATCTTAAAATAAAGAAAAGTGTATTGAATAAAGAAGGGTGTAAATTTAAGAATTTGTTTTTGTAGGAAAAAATATGCATAATGTAGAAGTATCCACTTTTTATGTAATGGTTTTATTAATTATCTAATACTCTAAACCTAAAATATTTTGGGAATATAAGAATTTTAAATATTTTGAGGATCCACCTACATGATATAATTGATATCACTGAGAGGGGGTGAATCGGTGTTCTAAATTATTTTTAAGTTCTTTCGAAGAATGTCCTTCACCACTTGTTAGTGATATAATCTATCTTCACTTCAATACACACACCAACATAAGGGAACATAGTAGATTTAAAATTTTCACCTCTCCATGTGATAATTATAGTTCTTGGTTTAATATTTATTTCTCCAAGATCACACTACCTATTATAATCTTAATTTGAGTACAAATGAGCAGGGTATAGTTTTGAAACTCATGCTTATATGTCTCCTAACATTGATTTAGTAAATCCTGCACACAAGTGCATTCTAGATTTTATAAATAAAAATTTTGGTAACAAATGAAGATTATTAAATCAAATAGACTTCCTAAAAGTTATTGAGTGTGCTGAGTTTTTTCACTTCTTCTCTACTTGCATAGCATAAAGCAAGCAGAACTTCACCTTCAAACTTGAACAGGGATAGGTTGCTTCTTCACTTTGTATACATGTTAAATACACAAAACCACTTTGATATTCTTCTCCTTCTCCCTTTATTCAACCATATATAATCACATAATATTATTTACTTTTCACATCCCCATAACTTCTTATATTAACTCTCTCCTTCTCTCTATTTCTTACTTTCTAAAACACTTTTTTTCATATTTTCATAGTAGAAATTTTTCTACTAGATTAGATTTGAATTTGAAATTAAAATTCAAATCCTATTCTTCAAACATAGACCTTAGATAATATTTTAATTAATCACTACTATATAATTCAAATTGTTATTTATTATAGGCTTAAATAAATACCAAACCTATCAAATTAATCCAAGTCATTAAGGCTATTCGAACTGACTAGTTTTCCAATTTCACGTTGTATCCTCCTTATTTGTAGTGTATCATAGTAGTTCAAAGTATTTATTTTTTAACTTCAAAAACACATTATGTCATGATGATGGAACTACGGTATAGTGGTCTTCCAAGGTACAAAGAAGTGGAAATAAACACTCAGAATCCTTTGTAGTGTGGAATCCTCTCTTATGGCATGAACTGCCTTCTTGAGGTGTGAAAAAAAATTATGTCACTACCTCTTTCAAAATTCTAGAGAAACCAAAATCAACTTATTCATATTATTTTTTGCATGGTCTTACTTCCATGGAATAACTACAATGTTACAACATCTATTGTGACATGGTACTCCTTTATGGAATAGAGGTCCTCAATTTTCCATAGACATGGAAAATATGATCAGACTTTTTCATAGTGTATCTATATCCTTATGGGTGTGGAGTCCTTAAAATAGGTAAGGCCACCCAAAACTGACTCAGTCTCATTTATGGTGTATTATATGATTTATGATTCCAACCTTCTTCTTTAATCATCTTCTAGGAGAAATCCCAAGTTTTTTTGGAATGAGATAGATTCCTTCAACAGCATGCATCATGAACTCCTTTCATGATATGTAATCACTAAAAACTATCTTAAGCATTATCTGAATTAATCTCCAAACATATTCACCTCACAAGATTATGTGATTTCAAATATGATTTATGTATTAAAAAAAATCTTATTGCAACAACATCAGGAGTCTCAACGACATAGAAGTTTATAGATGAATAATACAAAGAAAAAAATAAAAATAAGAAGATAAACATGGGGAAATGAAATTTATGTGGCTTGGGAAAAATCCCTACATCCATGGAGAGCTAGAATAACTTAACTAATTTTGAAAGAACAATTACAGGGAGGTTTTCAGAGTTTCAAAACACAAACAGAAACCCTAACTCAAATGATCTCATTAATAGGATTATGTTACTATGACACCAACCACACAGAAATTATGATGTGCTATAGTGTCATAGCCACCCAATTATAATATTCTATAGTGACCAGTGGTTGGAATTCAATGAATATATAGTACCCTTGTCTCTAAATTTTTCAATAATATAGTGAAATGTCACACACTCCTACAGTTCCCTAGCAGTGTCACCAATTACTCATGCTATAGTGAGTACAGTTCCCCAAAATTTGGTTTGGGGATTGGTCATTTAGACCCCTGGTGTAGAGGCACATTTCCCCCTGCAACCCCCAATGACCTAACCGTAGAGTTCCGTTCTGGTGTGTAGTATAGTTCGCTAGCATTCGGCCCAACATCATCCAAAATGGATTGGGCTACACAATCCAATAAATCCATCATAATTAATCACATCCACTATAACCTATTCTTCAAAAAAATCCTCACAAAATCATATCAACACCTCTTGGTGTCAATAATCTCCCCCTTTGGATTATTTTTTTCAACTGAGGAATTTTAATAACTACCAATCTCCAAATTCATATTAATATATGACCATTAAATAATTCTAAGACAACATGATCAAACTTGATGTAGAAAACAAAAAAATAAATATATAATATTATGTTGTCTATAAGCAGTGATTTATATTCAATTTTTCATCAAAAATGAACCTCTTGAACCTTCTTGATAATGATATTCCACTTCAAAATATACCACTAGAAAAAATATCAATCAGATCATAATCAAGCGTTTATCATCACCATTGATAATATATCAAATAAGTTCAAAAAAATATTTTATGTACATCAAAAAATTGTAAGAACAGTTCACACATATACACAGCATTGAGGCTTTACCCCTTTAATAACTCCCCCTAAATATATGTTCTCCCTAAATAGGTAGATCACATATCAAAGGATAGATTTATGTTGTCATTTTTTCTCCCCATTTGACAACAATATCCAAATACAAGATAATAGAGGATACATGAACACCATACCTTATCTCTCAATATCAACCTCAGATTCTAATAAGCATCCTTAGATAATGTCTTGGTGAAAAAATCAGTTATCTTCTCCTTTGTATGAACATACTCCAACTTAAATTTATTTCTATTTAAAATATCCTTAATAAAGGGATATTTAATATCAATTTTCTTTTTTCTTTAATATTGAACAGTATTCCTTGAAAAAATTATGGCACTTTGATTATCACATCTAAGAGAAAGTAGTATCTTTATCTCAACTTTCAAATATTTCAATTGTGTCTTCATCAACATTAAATGAGTTGTTACATGAGTTGAGGACACATATTCTACATCAATAGTTCTTCAAGTCATTGAACTCTACTTCATAGTGTACCAACACACACATCTTTCACCCAAGAAAAAAACCCTACCTGATGTGGATCTTCTATCATCAACACAGCCTTACCAATATATATTTGTATAACCAAATAGATCTAACATTCCTATGTTGTCATATTTCAACCTAAAATCTATTGTGGATTTAATATATATGAGAATAATTTTTCATCCACAAAATAGCACTCTTTTGTTTTACTTTGATACCTGGTACAAAGTGTAACAGCGTATAATAAATTTGGCCTTGAATTTGTGAGATATAACAGACTTCCAATCAATTTTCTAAAAACTTTAGGATCAAGATTATTTCCCTTTCTATATTTTGATAACATTGTTCCCATTGAAATGGTTGGGAAACAAGATTGGAATCTTCCATTCCAAATCTTTTCAATATTTCCTTAGCATACTTCTATTGATAAATAAAAATGTGATCTTTCTTTTTAGAGATTTGTAATCCAAGAAAGTACTTAATTTATCCTATCATGTATATTTCAAATGATGCCTTCATCACTTTAGAAAACTTTTTACACATTTTTTTATCATTTCCATAAAATATTATGGTATCTACATAAACAATAAAAAGAAGATATACCTCTTTTTCATCTTTGATGTAGAGATTGCTTTCCACTCTTCCCATTCTGAAATTCAACCTTTACATATAGGAATCCATCTTATAATACCAAATTATTGACTCTTACTTCATCCCATATAAATCATTCTTT
Source organism: Viscum album (assembly GCA_963277665.1). Taxonomy (NCBI): domain Eukaryota; kingdom Viridiplantae; phylum Streptophyta; class Magnoliopsida; order Santalales; family Viscaceae; genus Viscum; species Viscum album. The sequence goes on along the minus strand of OY728133.1, from coordinate 607,263,211 downwards.
AACCTACAAACATAGGTCAAATTTTCTCAAATCAATAACTCACATGGTTTCTCAATGTAAACCTTCTCTTCTAACTCACCATTTATAAATTCATACTTGACATCCATTTGAAAAATATTATATTGAATTTATGAAGTAATATTAATAAATATTATAATAGTTTAAAGCATTGAAATCAGCAAAAAAGTTCCATAAAATTCTACTCCTTCAACTTGAGAATATCCTTTTCACACCAGCCTTTATTTCTCACCACTTCTCCCTTTTCAATCAACTTATTTTAGAACACCCACTTTGTTCTAATTACATTCTTGTCTTCATGTTTTGGAACTTACTCTCAAGTATCATTATTCTTAATTTGTTCCAATTATTTATTTATATAATCTACTCATTATGGATGCTCTAATGCTTCTCTAGTATATTTAGGTTCAACTTAAGAGAACAATGAGGTATAAGAAGTTGTTCTCATATCTCTCTTAGTTTGTACTTGTTTTTCATTATTTCCAATGATGTTTAGGAATTAAACTTATTTTCTTAGTCTTGGATGAGTTTAATGTAATATTCCTTCATTACGTGAAATGTTTGAATCTTCTTCCCCAAACTTTACATATTTAACGCTTTTATCTTTGACTAAATTTTCTTCAGGTTTTTTAACAAAAACAGCATCATCATCACTTTTGAGACTTGATTTATCATATGTGATTTCTCTCTTTGATTTTTTTAAGAATTTCACATCAAAAAAATTAATGATATTTTAATGTTGTTTTTTGAAATAATGATAACCTGTTCTATTTTGAGGATATGTAATAAATATCTCATCAACTCCTTGTTCTTCAAACTTTCCAAGATTCCCACTCTTTACCTTGATAACATAAGTGCTTCCAAATACATGAAGATACTTAAAACTTATAGATTTTTTAAAATACATATCATAAGGTGAAATATCTGAATTTGGAATGTGTAAACACCGATTTTGGATATAAATTAGAGTAATAATATCTTGTCTCCAAAAATAACAAGAATTAATATGCTCGACTAGCATTTTCTGATCCATCTCTACCAAACACATGTTTTTCTATTCAGCTACACTATTTTCTGTGGTGTGTATGGAACATTGAGTTCATGTATAATTCCATTATTTTCCAAATAAGATTCAATTTTTCCATTTATAAAGTCAGTTCCATTATTTGTCTGAATATTATTCTTAAGGGAAAAACTGCACCCCTTTTCTACACCTCAACAAAAACATTTAAACATTTTTAAGGCCTTAGATTTGTATTTAATAAACATAACACAAGTAATATGAGTTAATTAATCAATGAAATTAATAATGTACTTATGTCTATTGGTTTATTATATCCTCATGGGCCTATACACATCTGAATGAATCAGGTATGAAGGTTTAGTAGATTGAATATCCACCTTCTTGTGAGAGGAGTTAAAAATATTCCCCTTTGGAATTTTGAGCACATCTAGTCCCTTTCTATTTTCAGAAAATGAACGTCACAAACACTCTTTCCTTGAGAAATCATTTTCATATTATTTTAGCCAAGATATTCGATGGCATAATTGATTCCCTTCTTTCATTCTTAGATGGAATGAATTTCTAACATCACCAAATTATAATGAATTCACTTTGTTTCATTATACTTTGGTTTCAATTCTTCCATCATTTGGGTTCTTAAACAAGAACTCATCCTTCTTGAACACCACTTCATTTTCTTTAGCACAAAGTTTTGAGACACTCAACCGATTTTGTTTCAATCCATCAACATAAAGAGTGTTTTTTTATTTCAGATTTTCTTTCCCAATAACAGTTAAGTAAACTCCTAACTTTTGGTAACCCATAATTTCCAAAATTTCACTAAGACTATATTTTACTTCTCAATATATTTTTGGAGTTCTAAATTTCTTTTCATATGAGATAAACATCCACTATCTAAAATACATATACTTTCTATTTTTGATTATTTAAGTGTTACTTCCACTACTAAGGCATTCTAATTCCATTTTATCTTTGTATTATTAATATTATAGGTATTAAAACTCGTTTTTTATTAGGTTTTTGGAAGTATGAGACATTCATTTTCATGGTGACCAAGCTGGTCCCACCTTCCATGGACTTCTTCATGTGAATCAAACATGTTATGTGCCTTCTATCCATAATACTTAACATGTTTCTAAACTTCATTATTTTGAGAAGGTTTACTCCCTATCGAACCATGTTTCATAAAACTTTTAGGAATTTTATGATTTTGGTGGTTAAACTAATATATTTTTATCATATTCCCAAAACCTCCATAGTACTAACAGTGTCCATAAAAATAATATTTACCTTTAAATATTGCATGTTGTATAGAACTATGTTCTTAACTTCCAACCTTCTTCTAGTCAATAATTTTGTCTCCTTTTTGTGAACCGGAATTTTTTTAAACTCCTGGCATATTATTCTTCATATTAGACTTCTTCAAAACCTTTCTAGAGTCTTCAGTTATAGTATATTTTGAATCAAAGTTTTGATTATTAGAATTTCTATATTTCTAAGGATCATTTGATTTAAAAACAAATTTGATTATTTTAACTTTATTATTCTTATTTTAATCTTTATTAACCTTTTAAATTTTTAACATCACCCTGAAAAGATGATTTTTTTATCTTTTTATGCTTATTTCTTCTTTTAACACTCCCCAGTTTCTTGAATAAAATTGTGAAAAATAAGTCTGGATAGGTTCAGTTCTTCTTCAACTTTGATCAATTTATGTTGAAAAAGTTCAAGATCCTTATCCAAATATTCAAAATTTCCTTCCAACTATATATTCAAGTTATTCTCATCATCAAAAAACTTCTTTAGATTAATAATCTCCTTAAAAAGATTAGATTTTTCTTCTTTAAAAATTTATTCTTTTATTATTGAATGATTGATCAGCTTTATTTAATTTTTTTGTTTTCTTTTTCAAGCTTTTAGATTTTTTCGATACATTTTATCAATTATATATTTAAAAAAAACTCTATCTAAGTTTCCATATCTCCACTTCTATAATCATTACCTTCATCACTAGTGAAATTCTCATTAGTTGCCTTTATAATGAGAAGTTTTTCAAAAACATCACTTCCAATGTCAACTTATCCTTTACTACTACTATAATATTCTTTGAACTTTGGTATGAAATTAATTTTTTTTCTTTAATAAATTCATACCTTTTCTTTTAGAACTGAATTTTATCCTCACTAGATTCTTCTTTGAGAATATTCTTGGTCTCTTCATTACTAGCTTCTTCTTCTTTCAATTTTGGAGAGTTTTCTACAAAATGTCCAACAACCCTAAAATTGAAACATTTAAGTGGTAATTTACCTTTGAAACTTCTCTTACATCTTCTAAAATTTTTAGATATAAGAGACATCATTTTATCAAACCTTATATCCACATCTGAACTTGAATATGAATAGTTAGCTCCATCATCTTCACAAATAATCTTCTTACCTTTCTTAAATGTTGATACTTTAAAAGTAGTATCCTTCTCATCCTTTCCATTTTTCTTGATAGAATTATCTTTCCTCATTTCAGAAGAATAATAGTATTATACAAATCATTAAGAGAGATTTCACCTGGATAATTTTATTCCAAAGTAGATACTTTTGCATCAAACATGTCAGGTAAGATACACAAGATCTTCTCTATAATAGTGGAGTATTCCAACTTATCACCATAACCTCTGATCATGCTTGAAACTTTAATTACCCACATGTAGAATCTATAAATTGTATCATCACCATGCATCTAGATATATTCATATTTAAGTCTCCAAAGTTTTGACTTTTACCACTTTACTTTAGTTTTTACTTCATAAATATTCTCCAGTTTGTCCCAAATACCTTTTTCTATTTTAATTCCATTGACCTTTAGAAATTAACTTTGTGAAAGGGGAGATAAAATATAATTTCTAGCATGGGCATCATTTTCCATATTCATTTTTTCTTCTACTATAATAGTGGAACCTTAATTATATAGGATAAATCCATCAGTTTCAACTTTTAAAGCTTCATAACTAGTAAAAATAAGATATGGAAACATTTTGTCTTTTCAAACATGATAACATTTTCTATAAAATATGGGAATCCCCTTTTTTTAGCCAAATTCAAATTATTCATAGTTGATAAGAGAAAATGATTGGTTCTTCTTCCTAAGAGAGGCTTAAAATATAAAATCACAAATAAAGGGAATTTGGGCTCTGATACCACTTGAGGATCCAACTACAGGATCTGAGGGATATCACTAAGAGGAGGGTTGAATCAGTGATCAAAAATTTTTAAGTTATTTCAAAGAACAACCTTCACCACTTGTTAAGTGCAGTGATATAATATTTCTTCACTTCCACACACACACTAACATGAGGGAACATGGTATATTTAAAAGGTTCACCTCTCAATGTGATAACACCAGTTCATGGTGTGATATGGACTCCTATGGGATCACAATTCCCACTATAATCGTCATATGATTATAAATGAGCAAGGTATAACCTTGAAACTCATGTTTTTATGTCTCCCAACAATGCTTCATTTCATCTTTCACAAAATTATGTATTATACTTCACAAAGATAAATTTTGGTAACAACTGAAGAGTATTCAATAAAATAGACTTCCTCTAATTCATTGAGTGTGTTGAGTTCTTTCACTTTTTCTATTCTTGCGTAGCATAAATCAAGTAGAAATTCACCTTCAAACTTGCAAAGAGATAATTTACTTCTTCCCTTTGTATACATAGCACATGCACACAACCATTTTTATCTTCTTCTCCTTCTTACCTTATTCAACCTTGGATAATCAAGTAATCTTCATTGTTTTTCACATATCCAGAACTTCTTCTCTTCACTCTCTTATTCTTCTTCTTCTTCTCTATATTTCTTACTTTATGCAACACTTTTTTTAGATCTTCACAATAGTCATTTTTTTTCTAGATAATTAAATTCAAATTCAAATCCTCTACTTCAAACATAGATTTTGGATAATTTTTTCAATTAATATACACCATATAATTCAAATTGGTAGTTATTATAGGCTGAAATAATCACTAAACCTAACAGATGAATCCAAGTCATTTAGGTTTTTTGAATTTCACAGCTTTCCACTTACACGGTGTAGCCTCCTCTTTTGTGGAATTTATTTTTTAACTTCCTGAACAAATTGTGGTGTGATGATGTAACTACAGTGTAGTGGTCTTCTAAATTATAGAGGCATGGAAATAAATGCTCAGACTCCATTGTAGTGTGGAATCATCTCCTGTGGCATAAACTTCCTAATTGTGACATGGAACACAATTACAGTACAGCATCCTTCAAAATTCCAAAGGTTCCAAAATCAACATGTTCTTATCCTCTATAGTGTGGTCATACTTACATGGCATAAGAACCTTATTATAACATCTATTGTGATTTGTTACTCCTTTACAGTGTAGAGGTCCTCAATTTTCCAGATACATGGAAAATATTCTCATACTTCTTCACAGAGTAACAATATCCATATGACATAGAGTCCTTCAAATAGGAAGGGCCACCCAAAAATATACCATTCTCCTCTATTATGTGTTATATGATTTATAGTACAAACCTTCTTCTTCAATCATCTTATATGGTGAAATCCCAAGTTCTATGACATGAGACTACTTCCTTAAATAGATTACATTATAAAATCCTTTAATGATATGTAGTCACTATAAACCATCTTAATCATTGTATGAATTAATTTCCAAAAAAAATACCTCACAAGATTATGTGGGTTTATTGGAATCCTGAGAAAACCATAACTCATAATGACATGTTGTCAGTTCCTACATTTCATAAATCAAACCAAGGCCTTTTTCCTCTAATTTCATGGGAATATGTGATTTATTTATTGATAATAAAATCCAACACAATGAATCACATCCACTCCAACATCAAGCTCCTTAAAAAAACATATTAACACCTATTTCTCTCAAAATATTTACTATTAAACTCATAATTATGGGTTTTTTAAGTTAAGGGGTTTTATAACCCTCATAATAGTAGGGTCGAGGATGCATTGAGACCAGTTGGATAGTCAGGATGGCATCGGGGATCCTGTGTGTTGATAAACCTGATTATATCTCATTTCATGGTAGACATAAAATTTAATGATCAAATTCAATATTGGATAGAGTTTGAGAAATGGAATTAGGATATGGGTGGATTTGATGTGATTTGAGGATGAGTCAGATTGGTGAAGTGTTAGTACTCGGGGTGAGAGCATGGAATCTGGTGTGGGTGGTTAGTGATCCAACCATGGAATTACACTGAGTGTTAGGTATGGAATGTAGTGTGAGATTTAGAGGATCTTAGGATTATTTTAGGAATTAAGGCATCATAATAGAATAGTGTGATGGATCATTAGTGAGTGCATCCAAGTGTTCTCTAGAATAGTTGTCCAGTAGAGGACTGGCCAATGTTTTTGCATTAAATTGAGTGTAGAGATGTGTAAATCACACCAAGCATGTCGTTGGACTGCTAAGAATTCATTTTCAATAAGTTGTTTTAATGGTGGTCAGTACCATAACTCAGAATTGACCTTTATGACCTGAGACTTATAGTGGGGGCACCCTGATCTTGGGAATGAATTGATGAATAAAATTTTTGTGTCTCAAGATAGACGGGAATGGGTAAGAACCATATCAGTGATGGTGACTGGCGATAGCTTGACTTTCAATGAATAGTGCACTTAGGTTTGGAGTTATGTATAGGAATCTCATTCATCATTCTAGGATAGAAAATAATGAGTTAGATTTGAATTGACGAAAATTGTAGGTTGGGTTTTATGGTTGAAAGGACATCGAGACTTATTGAGGACGAGATGTGTTATGGGGGTTATAAAGAATAGTATCTTTATAGGTTATTAATTTATGAGAGAATTTGTTTTTTTGGTCTCAGTGAGGGGGTCATTTTGAGAAGAAAGATTTGGATCTAGAATCTATGAGTTCAGACAAGCTTGGATAATGTTTTTATATATGGTTTGAGGATTGGGTAATGAATCAAGTGCTCAGGAGTGGTATTTTAGGTTGGGATATGGGTTGGCCTTGTGGGGGGACTTACATGGATATTACTTTATTAAAATTTTGAATTATAACACTAGAGACAAGGGTATGGAAGATCCTTACGGCACAGGTGTCCCTTATGGGGTCACCCTTACAACCGGTGACCCTTATAGGGTCACCCATATGGGGTCACCCATGTGGGGATGATCCTTAAGAGATCAACCATATAAGGATGATCCTTACTAGATCACTTGTATGGGTATGATCCTTATAGGATCGCCTATATAGGGATGGCCCTTACCCGGTTGTCCTTACGAGATGAACCTTATGGGGTCTGCCTTATGCTGATGACCCTTACATGAACAATGTTTCTATTTTTTCTAAAATATTAAATGAAATATTAAAAATGTTTATTAAAGGTATTTTTGGGTTTTTTTATGATTGTACATAGGGGGATTGACCTAAATGGTTCCCTCACCTCTCTCTTTGATTCAAGGAGAGTCTCACCCTCAATTATTATTGGAATCAAGTGTCATTTGATCCAGATAAAAACTTGAGGTAAATCCAACACTTTGTATCAATTATTTATCATTTTATTCTCCTCCTTCTCATTTATAGTTTATGGAAGCCTAAGATAGGTCTTGGGTGATGGTTACACCAAATCATGGTGGAATCATCTTGATACTAAGGGACTTTCACTCGGTTTTTCTAAAGGAGGTCCTAGGAAGATGATCACACTAGCTTATCTATGGATTGGAAGAGGTATGATGTTGTCATGGTTTTATTTAGGGTTTATAATGTTTGGGGTGAAATTAATATATTAAATGGGTTGATAGTTTAGGTTTTTTATGTGTTAATGGTCTGGGTGGATGTTGGGGGTGGTGTGCACCCCCTTTGCTTAAGGGTTTTAGTCGTAGATGGTTTTCGGTGATATTTTAGACATTTATTCCTATTTGAATTAAATTGTAAAATTAATTATAAATTATTAAAAAAAAATGTGGGAAATTAACTATAAATTTATTATAATTAATTAGTTTGATTTTATAGCTTTAGATAGGTGTTTGAGAGATGATGCAAGTCTTGGATGAGTTTGGGTGATGGTGGTCGAACTGTTTTAAATAATGGAAACTTTGTATAAGTTAGGTAGTCCCTTAAGCATACCTACATGGTAAATGAATTTTTTTTTATTCATCTGATATGTGGTCTCACCACCGAGGGTGATCAGTCTTTTATTTAAATAAATTGTTTCTTTAAAAATAAAATACCCAAAAATAGATAGTGTTAAGGATCGTGATGGTTTTTATGCATTGGATTGATGCCTCAATTATCAATGATCGAGGGCTTAATTATAAAATACATATATGTGTGCCTTGATATGTGTGGAACCTTAAGGGTATTTATCAAATGAAGTGGATTAATGTGGTATCCCTAGCATAGGTTCCATTAGATGCCTCCTTGTAGGGGAGAGTGTTGGACTAACACTGCCACAAATCGGTGCAAGGGAAGTGCCAAAATTTATCATCGATAAATAAAAAGCGCTGATAAAAGCCTCACTTTTATTAGTTCTAGCTAAAAGTACTGATAAAGGTCATGTTTATCAGCGCTAAAAAGGCGTTGATAAAGATGTATCATTTATCAGTATTTTTTTAGCGCTGATAAAGGATGGATTTATCTACATTGTTTTTAGTGCTGATAAAAGCTTTTAATAAGAAATATTATTAATATATATATATAATTATTATATTTATATTCAAAATTAATTTTTATTTATATACATTAATTAAAAAAACACATGTTTACAATCAATATAAATATGGTATATTAATATATATATTTTTTAATAAATCAAATATATATATATAATGTTTTAAAAAAAGTATTTATAATATTATAAATATATATGTATTTATATTTAAATAATTATAAATTTATAATATTTTTTTTAAAATAATAAATATATTTATTATATTTATAATTATATATAAATACTTTTTAAGTATATTTATTTATAATTGTAATTATAAATAAATATTTATTTATTTGAATAAATATATATCTCCAATGAATTTGTTCAATATATATATATATCATGAGATAATGATGATATTCATGGACATGATTTCTGTTATTTATATTCATATATTAATGCATGAGTATAATTGATGTTATATAATCATGAGTTTATTTGTGGACATAATTGTGGGTTTCTATGTTTCAAAGGTTAATACTACTCATATTATGATGACGCATGCATATGTTATGTATTTATCATGAATGTTCATTTATACATTGATACTCTTATTATTCATGATTTCCATATATGTGATGACTCATTTTTTATGATCTATACTTTACTAGGTTTGATTCATTCATGTTATACCCATGAACTTATTATGTTATCATAAATACTTATAAAATTACAATAAATATATTTAGTATACTTATAATTATAAATTTTTAATTATATATAAATATTTTTTAAATATATTTATTTATAATTATAATTATAACTAAATATTTATTTATTTATTTATTTAAATAATTATAAAATTACAATAAATAAATTTATTATAATTTTATAAATATATATTTGTATATTAATAAATATATACAAAAAATATTCGTTTATGAGTTGGTAAGACAACCCACACCCAAAAAAATTATTAGAAAATAGAAGAACAGAAAACATGAAAACATAGAGAAAAACAAGGTGTGATATATCATAAATTCCAAAAGCATAGAAAACAAGATATCAACTCTTACCATGCCCCATAGATCCCATATTCCTGGGATGATGACCTCTAAGCTTTGTGTGTCGTCCTATCCCCCATGATTTGTTCCTTTAAGGCAGATCCTTCTCATCATTTGATGACGAGTTAGAGGAATCATTTGGAATAATGCAGCTTCTGTATTTCTAAGAGATATCCCTAAAATCCATCTCTAAGATTTCTCAATAGCTGTATTTAATATTTTTCGATAACAGCTTCTGAACTATGTGGTAATCTCAATAGAAAAATGTTTCTAGTTCCATTATGGAAAAAGTCACTTCAATTTGCAAGTCAAACCATTTTTTACAAATCATCATCAAGACCTTGAGGAATCCTTTCACCCTTGCAATCCTATAGGAGAGTTTTGGAATTCATTAGTCTTGTAAATTCACATTTTTTGATCAATTCCATCCTAAAAAATCACAAGCTGGTTTCATAAGATCATAAAAGTGGGTTGGGTAAAACCCCACCACATTTTTAGCATCCTCTTATTGAGTACTAGATGGATGAATAACCTACAGAGGAAGTGCAGTGGCCATGGTATCTATCCTAAAAAATGTTGAAGCAGACAACCTTACCTGATTAGTCTTAGTAGGAGCACTAGTAAGTGAAACATAAAAATGTCCAGGCACATATGTGGTTATATGTAGTTTTAGTTTCCTATAAGAAACCAATTGAAACCCCTCAACATCCAAATGAGTTATCTTTACCTTTGAAGATACATCATGCAAGCCTGATGAAGTGATACACACCTTTAGTGGATCAATAGGGGGTTGAGAAAGACTGAAATCACCATCAACACTCAACATATTCATGTTATAAACTTTAAGAGAATCCACTGACATCAAGGATTTTCCTTTACCTTTAACAGTGAAAAGAATATGTTCCTACATCAATTCAAAATAAAATTTATCTTGTACAGCCTTATCATGATTAGATTGTTTGGAAAAGCATTCAGCATTCATCAGGGTTGTGGTGGGAAGAACTGGATGCACCAAATCTTTCACCCTTATCGCAATTCCATCCCATGTTTTCATACATGAACCATGATCCTTGGTACCCAGTACTTCATTACCAATAGCCATAAAGACATTCATTCCATTCAATAGATTCCCCCTACCATCAGTCTCACCCAAAATCTTTTTGACGGTTCTCTAGCTGAGGAATGAGTGGAATTTTTCCCTGTCATATTTCCAATAGAGGTCTTTTCACCCATTAAACCTCTAAAATACTCCAAGTCATTCCCCTTATTTTGGAAACTCGAAAAAAATGACATCTTCTTGATAGTTGGACAATAAATGACCAATGATTATGTAGGTTGGACAAAAAAAAGGCATCATCTCATATTGAATACCAAGAGAAACCTCATACTTAGGAGTATAAAGGATCACCTTCTCTATTAGAGTATAGAAGAGGTATAATTCAATCAAGACCATCATGTAATGACCAAAGGATGCACATCTGGTGGCGCTGTCTATCTTAATCGGTAGCTCAATTGAAGATTCAATGTCAAACAAAATCGAGGGGTTCCAAAGGACCTAATTTAGGACAAAAATAATTACCAATACCTGTACATAGGTGTCTCTGAAATCATTTGGATTGAAACCAAGTGTCCATTCATGAATTCTCATCACACCCAGTTTCAGATTGAGAGAACCAAATCCCCATGCTTTGCACTTTAATTCCACAGATGGAAAATGAATATGATAGAAACCCCTACCAAGTGAAATGAACTTCCAATGGACAAACCCCCAAATTTTAGATAAATTATGAACCAAATCGGTCTACTTCCATAGAGTCATTACCTTCACCAAATAGATCCAATCAAATATGGAGAACTTATAAATCTTTAATCTTTCTATAATGGTCACACCATTTTATGATACATGTGCAACGCAACCCTTCTTGAAAATTTGTCTTGAAACATTACCTTCGAAGGAAGAAAATGAAGATTTCCTTCCTCCTTCTTCCTCAATACATCAGATTTCAATTTCATAGGTGGTTTTGATATCTTTGATGGACCAACAAAAACATCGCACAGATTGAAATAGCAATCCAGATCAATCGCCATAGAACCACACCCTAAACGCCATGGACGCCCGAAGGAGATCGCTCCCGATCCAGTCCCATATTCTCTATTAATAAATATGTGTGTGTATGTGTGTGTTTATAATTATATACAAATATTTATAAACATATTTATTTATAATTATAATTATAAATAAATATATTTATTTAAATAATTATAAAATTATAATAAATGTATACAAATATTTATAATTATAATTATAAATAAATATTTATTTATTTAAATAATTATAAAATTATAATAAATATATTTATTATGTATAATTATAAAATTATAAATATAATAAATATATTTATTATTTTTATTATTTTTATAATTTTATAAATATATATAATTATATAAATATATACAAATATTTATAAATATATTTAATATATATATAATTATAAATGAATATATATTTATTTATATTTATAATTATAAATAAATATATTTATTTATTATATAAATAATTTTATAAATATATATAATAATATATATAAATTATTAACATTAGATCTTTATTAGTGTTTTTTTAGCATTGATAAAGATATCCCTTTATCAGTGTTATGATTTTAGCACTGATAAGGACATGTTTTTTCAGTTCTTTTTTAGTTCTAATAAATATATCTCTTTATCAATGCTAAAAAAGCGATGATAATATTACTCTTTATGAGCGCTGTAATTTTATCACTGATAAAGACACGTTTTATCAGCATTCTTTTAGTGCTGATAAAGGGGTATCTTTATCAGTGCTAAAAAGCACTGATAAAGCTCAATTTTATCAATGCTTTTTATTTTAGCGCTGATAAAAGCCTTATACCTTATTTTAAAAGAAACACAACTAAATTTATTCTCTCACACACCTTCAAGCTCTCACAGAATGAAAATAGTGTCACATTGCCGCTCTCGTCGAACCCCACTACCGCCATTCCAATGCTCTAGTCAAACCACACTATTGTCATCACCACTGTTGTCATCACTGCTCTCATTGAACCCCACTATTGGCACACCACCTCTCTCACAAAACCCCACTACCCCTCCTCTCTCACTGAACCCCAATACTAGTGTGTCGCTCTCGTCGAACCCCACTGCCCCCACCATTGTCACTACTCCCACCAAACCCCATTATTGGTGTGTCGCCTCTCTCACTGAACCCCACTACCACTGCTCTTCCTCTCTTTCCAAACCCAAATCCTTCCATCACCTCTCTCACTGAACCCCATTTTCATCACAACATCGTTCTCTTTGAACACTAATCTCACTACCACCACTTCTCTCATTCCAAATCTAAGGTATGTGTTGAATTTTGAGTTTGAGTTTTCATTTTGATCATTGTTGATAATGTGTTGATCCTAAATTGCATGGTAGTTTTACTTAGGGGTAATTATTATATTTGGGGATTAAAATAGAAGGATGATAGTGGTTTGAGGTTGGTTTACATGTCTTGATAAATTAAGCAGTGACCAAATTCTTATTTGGGAAATGTTTTAGGAATTGTTGCATGACCGACCATGACCCATCAAACCATGTGACTGAGTCAAGCATGGTTCAGCATTCTTCTTGGTTTTTTTATTTCAACCCCATGATTCTTGGACCTCGGTGGTGGAGAAATGTATCAAATTCTACCTTATTATATGTTGAGGATTTTAGATTAAATTTTTTATTAGAATTTTGGTGTGTTATTCCTTGTGTGCGTGTTCTGAAATTTTTTTGAGATGGAAAAAAATATTTTTATAGAATGTTAGTTTTTAAACAAGTTTTGGGTCAGTTTTTAAAAAGGAGGTTTTGTTTTATTTTCAATAATTAAAAAAGTGTATGATTTTTAATATGGTTTTTTAGAGAAAAAATTGAAAAATAAGATTTTGTTATGTGATTTTTGGTTGGTTTTCTAAATGAATGTAATGTTTTAAGGGGTTGTAGTATTTTTAAAAGGGTGTGTGCCCATATAAAGTGAGATTTTGAAAATCTTATATCACATAATTATACTTTGAATGTGTAATAAAGTGTGAATTTATTTCATTCAATTTTCAATGCACATAGGAATTTATATTAAATTTAATTTCAAGTGTGTGATTTTGTGTAAAATGAATTTTGAATCCTTTAATAGGGTCTATTGATTTTAAAGAAAAATAAGTTTTTTTAATGTGTAATGGTGTTCTATGATTTGATGGATTTTTATTTTTGAATTTTTCCCTTGGTTATGGTAGGACTTTTTAGCTTGATATGTGGGACATAAACTAGTTGAGTTCATATTTTATTTTATTTAAATTTTTCCTCCAATAATGATTATAAAAAATGATGGAAGATATATCTTTAGAGGTAAACCTTAGGGTGGTTCTATTTAGTTTAGGGTTTCTTTAATCTTTTTCCTCCATCTATATGTGATTATCTGGGTTTGTAGTATGTTTGTTGGAAGAATCTAGTTGTGTGGGGTAGAATTGGTGAATCTTTTATTCTAAAAGTGGTTCTTTAATTTGGTGATTCTCTCTTCAATGGATTTGGAGTTGATGATATCCTTTAAGGTGTCTTTGATCTAGTTTGTGTTTTCAGTGATTCTATATGGGTTCTTAGGAGATATTAGGAATTATGTGGTGTCTATAACTTGGTAGACATTTTATTTCATATGGGTTTAATTTTTGGATCCTATAAATTGAGATTGTGGTTTTGATGGGAAAAGCATGGGATCTTTGGGTTGGTTCTTAGAAGTCTGAAATGTTTATGGTTTGATTGCACTCTAGTTATATCTATTTAGATTTAATTGGATTCACCATGTGTGGTATACCTATTTATCTTGACGTGTGTTTATGACACCTTAGTTGATTCCCTTTATTTATTTAATTTTTTTCATGGATGATGTGGTCCCTTTAACTTCCTCTTTTATTCATATAGTGAATGTTGGTTATAAAAAGGATTTTTAAAATTGTTTTCAAAGAATGTTTGAAATGGAAAAGGATTTATTTTATGCATTTTGTGTGACTTATAAAGAATCATTTTCAAGTGATTTTTTTCATTCAAAAAAAGTGGAATAAAAGTTTTTTAGAGAATCCAAAAATGTGATGTTCATTTATTCTTATGTATAAATGTATGAAAATCCTATTTTTCTATTTTATTTAAAACTAGATCAAATGAAATTTATTTCTAATGAAATTGCACAAAATAATTGGTGAAATCATATTGGTCATTATTTTATCACACCCAGTATATACCATTCAGTGTACAAAACCTTTCATATTTATTTTCTCATTCTTAGACCTAATTATCATTCATTTATTTGATATGGTTTTATACTTATTCATTTATGTTATATTTATTATTATAGTCATGCTGTTATTTTATTGTTGTTTCTTACTCTATTTTGATGATTATTTTTAATCTGATTTATTTTTAAAACCCTTTCTTAAGATTGTTCCATGATGCTTAGGTACTAGTTGCAAAACTGTATAAATCAGGAAAAACTTTTAGGCCTAGTGGAGAGCCAGGTCAGGTTTCTGTTTTGGTGGAAGCCTGAGCCAATTTTTTAAAAATGGTATCATATTCATGTTTCTTTCCTCAATAGGAGACTAGGTTATTGAAAGCCCATTTTTTATTTGGGGTGTTGTGGTAAAAAGAAGAATATGATGGTCATTGGGACTGAGAAGATTGGGTGAGAGTGGGTTCATGATCACCACCTACCATGTCAAGCATGGTTCTGCATTCCACTTGGTTTTTTATTTATAACCCTTGATTCATAGACCCTGGTAGTGGAGAAATGGGTTAGATTAGACCTTATGATATGTTTAGGATGCATTGGACTAAAATCTAATTATTTTATACTTTTATACTTTTATATGTTTATAAATTTTACTTTTATATATTATAATTTTATACTTTTATAAATTTTTAAAACTATATACTTTTATAAATTATGCATATTTTATCACATATATATACTTTTATACAGTTTTATAAATTTATATACATTTATAAATTATGTATATTCCTTTAAAATATATATTATTTTATAAATTATATATAATTTTATACTTATATATACGTCTATAATTTTATATACTAATATAATATATATAAATTTTTAATTTTTAATTTTATACCTATATACTTTTAAAATTTAATAATATTTTAATATTGTTACACTTTCATAAATTCAATGTCAATGTTAAAAAAAATTAAAAAATATAATAATTTATTTTTTTATTTTGAAACCATTATTATACTTAATAGTCATATTTTCTATTATGAAAGGGGTTTTAAATAATATAGATTTTATTTTTTTCATTATTACTTTCAATAGTATTATTTAATTGGTTTTTTATAATGTAAATGTCATTTTATACTTCATTTATACTCATACAAAAATAGTTTTTATCATTAAAAATATAATGTGAAAAATAGTTTTTAAAAGTGAAATATCCTCCATTATATTTATAAATTTCCATTAATAAGTTTTTTTTATCATGTGGAGTGATAAAACATTTTTCAATATTTCAATTTTCTTCCAATCAATTCATGAGATCCATCTTCAAATGAACATATTTTGTGTATTTATTTTGTTAAATTTTAATATTACTGAATTAAATAGGATGGATATGAATAGATAATGGATGGATGTCAATCATATGAAAAAAGAGTATGAATATGGGGTGAAAGAGTTCATAAAGTTTTTAAAAGTTCATGCATATGACCCTTCTCAAATATTTTGTCTATGTTTACGTTGTTGTTATTCAAGAATAATTAGTTTATAAGATTTTTAAGAACACTTGATCTATAAAAGAATTGATCAAAGTTATAAACATTGGAATAGACACAGGGAAAGAGAGAGTGTAGATAGTGACTGGGATATAACTATGTTTTATGGATCATCTGATATGATTACAAGTGTAGAAAATGAATAAGACCATATTGGGTATGTGATTACAGGTGTTAATGATGATGAAGATCGTATTGATGAAATGAAAATGAAAGTTGAAGATGAACTTTGTAATTATCCAAAATTGTTTGATAAGTTAAAGAGTTGTGAAAATATGCCATGGTATGCTGGTTGCACTAAATATACAGCATTATCAATTGTACTGAAGCTATATAATTTTAAAGTAGGCAATGGATGGAGTGATTCCAGTTTTATTGATTTACTTTCTCTCTTGAATAATATTCTCCCAAAATATAATGAGCTCCCTAGCTAAACATATGATGCTAAATGAATTATACATTTGATGGGTATGATCTCTAAAAGAACACATGTCTGTCCAAATGAATGTATAATATTTTTCAAGGACCACAAATCACTTAAATAATGACCAAAGTGTGGTGTTTGTCGATACAAGAAACTTGAATCAGGTCCTACGAAAGTTTTATAGTACTTTACAATCATTCCAAGGTTTAGGCTCATATATAGAAGTGGGGAGACTGCAAGGAAATTGACATACCACACAGATACAAGAAATAAATATGGGAAACTTTATCACCCAATGGAATCTTCTTAGTGGAAGAGAATTTATCATAAGTATCATGAATTTGGAAACAATCTGAGAAACCTTCATCTTTCATTATCTACATATGGATTGAATCCTTTTATTTTTCAAAGCAGCACTCACAGTACATGGCCAGTTATGTTGGTAAATTATAACTTTCCACCATGGATATGCATGAAACAAAAATACATTATGTTTTCTATCCTTATATCAGGACCAAAATAACTGGGTAATGATGTTGATGTTTATTTGGATACATTGATCAAAGATTTAAAATTATTGTGGGATTTAGGTGTTACATCGTATAATTTTTATAGAAATGAAGATTTCACATTGATATTCATGTTGTATAGGATGATAAATGACTCCTGCTTATGGAAATTTGTCAGGATATAGCATTAAAGGAACTAAAGAGTGTCCCATTTTTGAACAAGGTACACAGTAAATTAGTTTTAAGCATTCATCGAAGACTGTGTTCCTAGGAAATCACAGACTTCTACCCCAATGACATAAGTAATGATCTTGGATGACATCATTCGATGGAAGTTCAAAAGAACGTACAGAACCATCTCCACTAATAGGTGATAAACTATTTGAGAAAGTAAAATATGTGGGCACTGCTTTTCGTAAACCTTTTTCAAAAAACCTTATGAAAACCGGGTGGAAAAATAGATCGGTTTTTTTAATTACCATACTAGAATTTTCTGTATGTCAAACATTTTCTTGATGTTATGAATGTTGAAAAAAAATGTATGTGATAGTGAATTGGAATGTTACTAAATGAACTCGGCAAAACAAATGGTGGAATTAAGGCTATATTGGATATGATTGACATAGGAATACGGGAAGAGTTGGCATCAGTGAAGAGTGAAAAATGAACTTTGCTTCCTCCAGTTGCTTAAACTCTTTTTAGGTAGGAGAGATATTAGTTTTTTAAATTCTTGAATGATGTAAATGTTCCAAAGGGGTATTCATCAAATATCAATAATATTGTGTCAATGAATGATTTAAAGTTCAAGGGTCTAAAATCACATGACTATCATGTTTTGATGCAATATCTAATTCATGTAGCTTTACATTTCATTTTGACCAATAATGTACATCATAAAATAACCAAACTCTGTTTATTTTTCAAAGATATATACAGTAAAGTTATAGACCTGGGGAAATTTCTAATTATGGAAAAGGAAAATGTCTTCGTATTATGTGAATTGAAAATATTCTTCCCACCAGCATTATTTGATATGATGGTTCACTTGATGGTTCACTTGGTGAGAGATATTTGACTATGTGGTCCTATGAATTATAGATGTATGTATCCCATTTAACGGTATATGAATATTTTGAAAGGGTATGTCAAAAATTAAATTTGGCTAGAGGGTTGTATTAT
Source organism: Viscum album (assembly GCA_963277665.1). Taxonomy (NCBI): domain Eukaryota; kingdom Viridiplantae; phylum Streptophyta; class Magnoliopsida; order Santalales; family Viscaceae; genus Viscum; species Viscum album. The sequence goes on along the minus strand of OY728133.1, from coordinate 607,244,471 downwards.
GGAGAAATATATCATTGAGGAAGTTATTTAATTTTGTACCAACTACCTATCTGGTGTAGAATGCATTGGTCTACCAAAATCTTGTCACACTTGGAAACTTATGGGTGAAGGAATTTCTGGAAGAGATGTTTTCACAATAAATATTAAATATTAGTAGAATGTACACCTTTATGTTTTTTATAACAGTTTAGAGGTTTCCCCATATGTTTAAACCCACAAAGAAATTTTTAGTCATTTTAATCCATCAAGGGATAAAATATGTATATCAAATACACATGATCAATAATTTATAGGACAGTTTCAAGACCATATTTTTAAGGATTTTGATGAAAATCCGGATTTAATTTCAGAAAAACTTTGATGGCTAGCTAGAGGATCATGTGTGTATATATTATCTTACAATGGTTATGTAATTAATGGTTATATGCTCTATAAAAATGAACATGATGAAGGTAGTACCATGAAAAATAGTGGAGTTACACTTGTGGCTGAAGCGATGCATGTTTTGGTAATAAGGATAGAAATCCAATTTATATGAAAATTTCATACTTTGGAATCATCAAACAAATATGGGAGCTGGATTATAAAAAATTCCAAGTGTCAATTTTTCAATGCAAGTGGGTTGATAATAGGAGTTATGTTAAAATAGATGAATTGGGATTCTTAAAAGTTGATTTTTGTAAGTAAGGGTACAAAGATAAACCATTTATAATGGCATCATAGATAGTATAATTATTTTATGTTCCAAATCCCACAAACCTCAAGTGGTCAATTGTTCTGTTATCAACCAAAACCACTAAAGGGTTAGATGAAAATTCAATTGAGGATGACCCTTTCATTGGGATGTCGCAATAATTTCGTAGTGGTCCCAATGTAGAAGGGGCTTTTTATGTTATAGGAGACCACAATGAAGGGATTTGGATACTTGATACAGAGGTCAAATCACTCCAAACTTTTAAAAAAAATAGATTTCAATAATCAAGTTATATTTTTTTGTAATATTCATTGCATTACCTCATGTTATTATCTATTCATTGTTGCATTTATGTAATCTAGATTAAATGTTAAACCTCTTCTTCAAATAATGAATTATGCACATGTTAGTGCCCCCAATATTGAGGAACAATAGGTTTCTCAACCTGTTGTTACTCCCAGTGCAGAGGAACAATGACCTTCTTCATGTTTTGGTGCTCTTAATCCTAAGGAACAATAGTTTTATCAACCTATTATTGATCCTAGTGTAAAGGTACAATGACCTTCTATACATTTCAATGATACTAATCCAAAGGAACAAAATATTGATGATGTTGAATCTAAGGAAATGGTAGGTGATGAAGAGTTGATGTTGTAGAAAAAATAGGAGCACTATAGCATGACGGTGTTAGAAAAAATTATTAAGGTGAAATGAAAAGGCATAAAATTCAAGGTTAGATGGAATGTGCACGACCAGCCTATTAACCCCAACAAGGCCATATTCAGTAGTTACATTGGGCTCATCACTCGGCAGTGCATGTCGATTGATTTAGATTCATGGCACTATATTGTACCCATGATTAAGGCACTAATTTGGGAAAAGATTACGGTAGCATTATGATATCCTTCCTTGTTTTACTAAAAAATAAAATAACGAAACATTGACTTACTCTTTATCATCCCTTGTAGAATGCATTTATAGTAGATTAATCTCACAAGAAATATATATTAATGCTTTCTAGAAGGATTCACAAAGGATTTCTCAAAATTCTAACAATATTTCATCTTAATGATGCTAAAGGGAAAATAAACTTTCACTCACCTCTTATGTATGCACACCTGATAATCCAAGCGGTGTGGGATGTGTTTACCGGTCATCATACGAAGATGTATTTTCAGGTACATTGTGGTTGATAATACATTTTTTTACAATACATATATAATCACTTTGATTGAGAATTTTTTATTTTTGAAATAGCCACCGAGTTCTGAAAATAAGGAATAGGAATAAAATCAAATGTACCCCTACTATAAATCAAGGATGGAGTATGCTTCACTTGAAAAAAATTGGTACTTCTTTTAAATATACCGTAATAATTTTACATGACATGAAACAAAAAATAATTAAGTTTTATTTCTTATATGTAGATTGATAAATCCAAATCCAAATCTACTTCCACCCCATGTCATATGCTATGAAAGAAGGCATGTGTAAATAAAGATGGAATACTAATAGATTAAAACACACAAAAAGTGTGGGAAACATGTGTAAGTATGACATAATAAAAGAAATCTTTAAATCACTATTACATAACAATGATTACTTATTTTCTTATATTTTTTATCCGACTTAGACACAAAAATCATCAACACCTATATCGGATGAACACCTACTATCGGTTGCCTTGAAGTGGCCAGAACAGTATGGTCGTGTCAGAGGTGCAGATTTTGGGGTGACACCCCAAACATGTTTTGAGAAAAAAACATGAGGATAAAGATAAATAAATGGAAGAGATAAAAGCAATATTAGATTACCTTTAAGAAAAATATCATTGGAAGACTTAGTTTCAAGAAAATTTTATGGGGGAAATCAAATATATAAAACAACTCAAGAACAACCATTTCATAAAGATCACACCCCACCCCTATCAGCTTTTAAGTGAGCCATTCCCCTCAAAGAGCTGTCTTAGATGAGGTAATCAATATTCTAATAATTTTTTCTTTTAAATATAAATCAGATATACATTTATACCTTTCCTGTAATGATATTATACGGGGTGAAAATGACTATGATTTATATTTATGAACACTCACTCATCAACTTGTTGCGAGGACTACCATGTTCAATATCCAAGATGATAGTCTACACAACATACCACTTCCAACAGGTCATGTGAGAGTGGGGATTACCGTACCTCATGAGACAAGAACCAAGCCACCTATTCCACTTAATAATGCAGATATTCAAACAATCAACCAAGCTATTGGAACATTTGTAGAATGGTCATCATATCATGTAAAAAAATATTTCGGCGAGGAGGTATTCATTTCCAATTTATTTTTCATGCTAAACCTTTAACAATTAATGAAAAAAGGTTTGAACCGATGAATGTTATTACAGACAAAAAAAGGGAAGGGGGTGAAATGAAAGGTCGACTCAAAACCATCTAAAGGATCAACCAACCAATCGAAAAGATCTTCCAAAAGAATCTTTACCCCACCCATTCAATATCTACATTTACTAACATTGAAGGTTCATGTGAATACAAAGTTAAAAAGTGGTAGTAATTACATAATTGATTTTAAAGATCAAATGTATTGAGAGGACATTATATACTACATTGTTCTTGAGAATATAAATGAAATCCTCAATTATGAATGGCTAGGAGGATCAATTGTAAATGTATACATGAGGTATTTTTACATGATTTTTTTCTAAAAGTTGATGTACTATGTTAATTATGACTAAATACATTTCATATTTTTTGTAGGTGCATATATCAATACCAATTGAAAGGATTATCCCATGAACATTAATTTAGACTCATTATTCCTCATGTCACTTCTACAGATCAAAAAGAAATAGATTCAAAAAAAAGAATGAAATAGTGGAAAAACTGGCCAAATCATTTGAAAGAAAACTTACGAATGACAGAATATTCTTAATACCAATATTATAGGGGTAAAACTCTATAATTTAATCATATCAAATATATTTTCATTTCTTTAATTACTTTTCCCTTTTTGTGTTTTTAAGCAACATTGTATTCTCATTTCGATCAATTTGGATAGTCCAAAGATTTATTTCTTAGATTCTCTACATAGATACCCAAAAATCTGACCACACATGATGATGTTTGTCAATTTGTAATACACTACATCAAATGTTTTATAACTTAACTTCAAGTTATATATTTTATATTATTTTAATGATAATTATGTTCTGATAGGGTGGTGTATAAATATTATGAAAATCATGGAATAAAGATAGCCCATGCGCACAAGGAGTCTAATAAGTTCTACAAGTGTAAAAGTATCAGGATATATATAATAATATTTCACTATCCAAAAACATATCAAAAAAAATTACTTATTTATTTTTAGTATTACTCACATAAGAATTATTTTTCTTATACAGGTGGATTTATTTATTTGAGTTGAGGTGGTTTGTTCAAATATGCTCATGCTCATGAGAGATTGAATTTGAGACTGAAATTGAGAGTTCAGTGAGAAGGTAAAAGTGTTTTTTAATATACTATGTTTTTACTCATAATATTATTTATTCTCTATTGTATTAAAATAATATAAATTAAATTTTTGACTACTCATATAGATAATGTCTTCTGAGAATGATGATGTTACCAATCCCATAGAATAACAGACTATAACAAAGGAAACCCTTTGGGAAGATTTAAATGTAATGTTACGATATACTTTCTCTATTTTACTAAAATTTTATATAATTAAATGTTGATTTAATTTTCATTATTTCTTACAGGGTTCATTTATTTTATAAGTTTTTTGTCCATCTTTCTTGCCTTTATGCATCAAAACTTTAACATAATTCTTCTCCATCAAAACCTTTTCACCCCTACAGTGTTGGTATTTATCACTTTCCTTCAAGTTCCCTCCACTACCATTTTAGGAAGAGAAACGACATTGACTCTGCTCAATCATAGAGGTAATATTTATATTTTTATAGTAAAATAATTTTCTATAGAATTAATGTATCATTTCATATTTATGTTTAATTTATTTATTTTTAGTATTAATCGCATAAGAATTGTTTTCTTATACAGGTGGATTCTTTTGTTCGAGTTTTTCATGACCCAATCTGAAGAAGCTTGGGCCGCAACTCCTCAAGCCCGCCTCCAATAGACTAAGAGATGGAGACTAGCACTGAGTAGGCATATCACTAACATGGGAGGCATTTCTTATGTACCTGTATGCACGCACACATCTCTAAGCTTACAAAATGCTGAAATACAAAAAACCAAAATCAACCAATGCATGCATACATTTATATCCCACAACTAGAGTGCAATAGAAGTACTAAAAGTGAAAGAAGTGAAAAACAATGCTCACCAAAGAAAAATGTAAAATCATCCAACACACTTAGAAGGAGGGGATCACTATCAACTACAACTATCGAAAAGCTTCTCAGCCAAGCTCTAGTAAATGCTTCAGTGTATCTATCTCACTAAGCTCTGCCTACCTCGAGTCCTCCATGGACTTCATTGAAAGGTATGTGATCTTCACAAGACACAAAACATGTGTAAGAAAAGCTTGTGTGGGGGTGAGTATAAAAATACTCAATAGGAACCCCAAAACCCCAAAATAAAAAGGGGAAACTGAAAGGAAACAATATTCTCAACCTAGCCAGAGGGAACCCCAATCGAGAGAGAAACTCCATCTCAAACCATCCTCAGTTGTACATGAAAAGTTAGCTCAATCTACCTGGGGTGTTAACTCCAAAATGTGAAAACACCACAATGGATCATAAAAATCACCCAGATATATTCATCTCAGACACTAAGTCTCATGAGGTTCTGACCTTATAGATAGTAATAGGATTCTCTTCATAGGCTCCAGCCATAATATAAAATCTAGGATAACACACTCCATGAGCTCAGCCATCCCATATGGAACCCATACAAGAGATTTACTCCATCAGGAACAACTCTACCATTCCTAATGGTACGTCCGAGAGAATGTGCTCCATCGAGAACATCTTACTAATTCTATTTATAGTTCCCATCACCAGAGGTCCTTTCATTATTACCTTGAACCCAATGAAAGAAAAGGAACCCCGAGTGAAGATACCCTCCCCTCACCACTACACACAATTGAGGGAGCACTAATACAGACTATGCACTAGATGCATCCTCTCTAATAAGAGAGAATAGAGGGACCCGCACCTTAGCACTGCCCCACAGTCAAGGGAGTATTACTCCTAAATAACTCGTAAAACCTATATCGCTCTTATATTGAGTGTCCTGCACCTCATTATAAAGATGGAGCACTAACTCCTATCTAGGCATCATTCATATCAAGTAGAGGGGTCTGCTCGTAACTATATCCCACACTCGAGGGAGCTCCAACTCCAATGGAGGACTCGTTCCCCACTGCTACTTAGAGACGAGGGAGTAATACTCCATAAGTGAGGACTCATGCCCTAATCCAATAGGGGATTATGACTTAGAGAATGGAGGACCCACACCCTGATACAACAGGGGAGTACCAATCCATGGATTCAAGGACCCACACACTAACCTGGTAGGGGAGTACCACTCAGTGGCCAGAGTACCCGCACCTTGGTACGACTCGGGAGTACCAACTATGCCAGCTCATTCTCTATAGGGGACCCACACCCTAATATGGAAGGGGATTACTAGTCCTAGGATAGAGGACCCGCTCCCTGATATGGAAGGGGAGTATCGACTCTTCCAGAACAACACGTATGGAGGACCCACATCCTGATCCAACAGGGGAGTACTGACTCCTAGGATAGAGGAATCGCTCCCTGACATAATAAGGGAGTACCAACCCTATTTATACGTCTTATACGGAGGAATTGTGCCCTATAATAATAGGGGATTATTTTCTATCTTCATAAACATTACAGGGAAACTTGCACCCTAGTCTGTCAGGGGAGTAACACCCCCAAAGGTAACGAACTCGCACCCATGACGTGGGGAGTTCCATCTATACCTAAGAAGAGAGGTAAGAAAAACCCTCACCCTATTCCATTAGGGGAGTAACATTCCAAGCATCTCTCTATACAAACCACACCAATCTCCAACATCGGCTCAGTACCACTCCACAAGTGTCTTTCTCGATTCACACCACCTCATATCTCGTAATCCATAATAGAGGCCACCATCATATTTTATATAGAAAACTACTCAAGGTGAACTACTCAAAAGCCTGAATCTAAGTCCTAGAGAATAAGATACATAAGTTGGAAGATTCCCGGAGGATATCCTAGTAGTACATGACGTACACTGGGGCACACATTGCATTTGGCCCACCCAAGTACATGCCCATGTATCTGGTTTGCATGGGTTCCAACCCATGTAGGGGTTCATGGTGTGTAGAGGAGGTACACTCCTTGTCCCTCATCACTCGACCCCTAGTCATGTTCCTCTTCTACATGGATTGGACAACTGTGTCCCTTACACATCGTGCATCCCATACTACATGGTGTGTTCAGGCTAGACAGTCACCTGTCCATGTAGTTTTCTCATGTCAGTGTACTGGACCTCGTGTCCATGTATCTTAGACATGAGTTAGTACACAGCCATTTTTTTCACACAGATAACCCAATCCCTATCCCATGGTCACACGGTTTAGGGAACTACATGGCATGTAACACCCAAACATGGTGTTTTGTCCCAAAATCCCATCTTCCCCAAATAGGAAGAGTTACATGGTGTGTATCACTGAACTACATGTCATGTAGATGAAAATACCAATCATGAATTTCTTACAAAATCACTCAATTCTCTATGATTCAACCCAAAATTCATAGATCTACCTATCAAGGATCAAAAAAAATTAAATTAAGGCTATATAACCTTTAAACAACACAAAATGAAAGGAATCAGAACATAACTTAAATATTACTACCTCGATGGTGAAATTTCAAAGCTTTAGTTGAAGAAAAGTGCATGGATCATTCTAGTTCTCAATCTGATGATAATCTGTGATGAAAACGGGGATCAATGATGCTTTATTTCGATGATTAAGTAGTAGCTTCCTTTGTCAGCAAGGGGGGGGAGGGGGGAACGAGAGGTGTGCCCTCCTTTGGTTTTAGGAAAACTAACATGAGTGGTAGGGGATTGGGTTTAGGGAATTAAATTAATTTTATTTAATTAATTAATTTAACCTCGTAATGCCCCATCACCAAAACATCCCCTGATCAAAACTCCCAGTGCAGACAACATTAGGTCGCACCTATGAAAAACACGACATTCCAGACTCAACCGCAGTCTTAGAAATATGATCTGAGACTCCAAACAGGATTTATTTATGTTTCAAGTGAAACTACGCACACATGACAAAAACATATTTAATATTTTTAATATTGCCACACCGAGGCTCTCAGGGCCCCAGCTTCACGCATCGACTCAGCGCTCGGCTCCAAAAATATTTTTCAAAATATTTCAAAGTCCTTAGAGTCAAAACCCGAGTCATTAAATTACCCCCGCCTTAGTAATTTTCATTCTTGAAAAGCAAAAGCCTAATAACAAGGGAAGAAATTGATCTCCCCACTGGAATCCCATGACAATGAGCTCACTAAGGGTTCTTTTGATGCTTACAAGTACGCACATAAAGGAAACACCAAGATAAAATCACTCTTATGTACAGATTCTACCAGGCCAACATCGTGCAACAAACGGGAACATGTATCCTTAGTTGTGATAGGTGGGAAAGCACCAAGCACCATGGTCCATGGTCCATCTATAGTCATGGGGTATAGCAGTACACCACCTCAATAACCTAACATAGATACTAACGGAACCCTATAGTACCCATCCACCTCTGGATGGACTGTACAATAGCCTCTTCAAGTGTTTTTTATTCAAGGTTGACACTAAACATGAAAGGGTATTCACAAACAAAATAGGGATGCCCAAGAGTAAATATTGGGTCTTACCAGGCCCTTCGTCTACAAACCTCTAACTCCACCTCTAAGGAATGATTTTAAGAAAGTATCTCCCTCTCCCAGGGTTTCCAAGCTAAAGAAGTTGAGTAGAGAAATTTCACTGGCAAGGCTAGGACATGGTATGAAACTTCACCGCACAACCTTTCCCTAAACATGCAAGTCTAAGTAACTCACCCACCACACCTCAATACTATCTGCTTTGGGTAGCATTGACTCACCTGCACAGTTCTGATTGCATTACAAAAACACATTTCGGTGGGGAAAGCATCCCTCATCACTCGTGATTTTAAATCTACATCAAACTATACCACATCCTCCTTGAGCGTGTCATGTATAAAGATGACACCAAACACATGAGGGTACTCACGAAAAACAAAGGGATGCCCGAACACGCACTGGGTCTTACTGGGACCTCTATCACAACTACCAACATGGGGTTTTATCGATGTCATGCATCACCCTAGTTAAACCTCGAGCATGAGTGGGAAGAAAAGAGTACCCAAAATAGTGTCTAACAATTTACACTACATAAAGTATAGAGGACACAAGGTGTGCCTATATCCATCCTCAAAGATTCTGGATCAAAGGCCTCCATGTCTTGCATATTCCCTTACACACATCCTCTAGCTCCCTGATCCTGGTGCGGACCAACTGGGGGTGGTGGTGGTGACAACACCCTGAACTGCCTGCCACCTCCAACTTCCCTTCCAGCTCCTCTACCTCATCCTCCACCTTGTGGAACTCCTTGATCCAATTTTTGTATCTTCCAAGGTGTCTCATCATCTGGTTCCCTCTCAATAGCATGTAAGGTCAAACAATCTCTAGTGAGATTCCCCCATCTGTCGTAAGTGTAACACTGCCTCTCCTACGGCTGATTTAATCCTCACCACTCCTCCTATGCTACAGAACCACGCATTTGTGTCTAGGCATGGGTATGCCTCCGGATCCATGGTACTATTACATGTCATATGCCAACTCTTGTAGATGCCTCAGCCTTGTGACCACTATTTCAGGTCACATCCACCTATTCCTCGGCTGGGAAACTTTCCACCACCATATTTTTCTCCAACACTCCAGCGTGGGTGGGAATGCACAGCGGAATCACAGAAGCCCTAATCTATTGATACAATCCCTACTCAAAGGTTCGTGCTCTAAAGAAAAGATCTAGAACCATATCTAATGAGTATCGCGATAAGTATTTGAACCTCGCTGAAAACTATGCCATTGTCATGATACCCTACCGAAGTTGCAGAAGCTCCTAGATATGCATTGATCACAACATGGCTGGGTAAAACTCTTCCCTAAAGAGTCACTTGAACTCCTCCCAAGTAATCGTAACCTCATCATGAGATTGTATCACTTGATTCCACCATCTCCTGGTTGAACCCTATAGAAGGCTCTCCACTAGGATCGCCATCTGATCGGGAGGTGTCCTCACTAAGTAGAAAACTCGCATGACTGCCTCGAGCCAGACATCTGCCGCATAGGGGTCTGGATCACCCCATTACCTTATAGGTCACTATCTTTGGAACTCATGTAGTGCACTCATCTTTCATGCATCCTCGGCCTGAAATATCAGTAAAACCTGCTGCTCAACAGGTGGTAGCACTACAGGCGGACCACCCAGAGGAAACACCTCACAGAATTAGTTCCCTGCACTGAAGATTCATTAAGGAGTGGATTTTCATCACAATCACGCTGTAGAATCCTATTTGGCTGCCTTAATGGAGGCATCCTAAAATAGAATCAAGACGTACAACGATCAAAGAGTATATCTAGGGAGATGACTTGAGAATGACAGGAAAAACCCAAACTCAATCCTATATGATGCATGTACCATTTATTCCAAAGTGACTAGTGTCCTAATGTACTAAGTCAAAAAGTAGGTTATCAGAGTCCTAGTGAATGGATACATCGACTTCTGCAACAACACTAGAACCTCTAGCCTGAGAGATGAACTCAAAACATCCTAAAATTATCGCTATGAAACCCAAACCAAGATCATGACACTGCGATCCTAATGTGGAACTAACCACCTCTGATATAACTCTGTCACGACCCGACTCGATGAGGCCTGAGCTGCAAATCCCTAAGCCCACCTCTAATAGGCCAGGGGCTGGTGACTAGTATCGATTAGGCATATCAATAACATGGGAGGTATTTCCTATGTACTTGTACACACTCACACATCTCCAAGATCACAAAATGATTAAATGTAAAAACAAAATGCAACCAATACATTCATACATTTATATCCCACAACTAGAGTACAATAGAAGTACTGAAAGCGAAAGAAGGGAAAAAAACCCACTGAAGAAAACTATAAAATCATCCAACTTGTTCAGAAGGAGGGGATCACTATCAACTAAAACTATCAGAAATCTCCTCGACTAAGCTCTGGTAAAAACCTCGGTTTGTCTAGCTCACTAAGCTCTGCCTACCTCAGGTCCTCCAAGAACTCCGTCGAAAGGCATATGGTCTGCACAAGACACAAAACATGTGTGGAAAATACTGTACAGGGGTGAGTATAAAAATACTCAATAGGTTCCCCAAAAATCCAAAAATAAAAAAGGGAGAAACTGAAAGGAAACAGTCTGCTTGACCTAGCCATAGGGAATCCTAATCGAGAGAGAAACTTCATCTCAAACCATCCTCTGTTGTACATGAAAAGTCAACTCGATCTACCTGGGGTGTCAATCCTGACATGTGACAACACCACAAGGACTCCTAGAAATCACCCAGATATACCCATCTTAGACACTAAGTTTCATGAGGTTCCAACCTCATATCTAGCAACAGGATTATCTTTATAGGCTCTAGCCATAACATAAAATCTAGGAGAACACGCTCCATGAGCTCAGCCATCCCAGATGGAACCTATCTTAGAGATGCACTCCAATAGGAACAACACTATCGTTCATAATGGTATGTCTGAAAGAATGTGTTCCATCAAGAACATCTTACAAGGTCCATCTCTAGTGCCCAGTATCAAAGGTCCTATCATCGTTACCTTACGCCTGATACATGTTAAGGAGACCCAAGTGAAGAGGCCCTCTTCTCACCACTGCACACAGTTGAGGTAGCACTACTCCAAACTATGCACCACATGCATCCTCTCTACCAAGAGAGAATAGAGGGACCAGCACCTCGCCACTACCCCACAATCTAGGGAGTATTTCTCCTAACTAACCCGTGAAACCTCTATCACTCCTGTATGGAGTGGCCCGCACCTCAGTCCATTGAGGGAACACTAACTCCTATCTAGAAATCATTCATATCAATAGGAGGGGATCTCTCCTTGTAACTGTATCCCACGGTCGAGGGAGATCCAATTCTAATGGAGGACCCGTTCCCCACTACTACTCAGAGATAGGGGAGTATTGATCCATGAGTGAGGACCCTCACCTTGATCCAACAGGGGATTACTACTCAGAGAATGGTTTAACCGCACCCTGATGTGATAGGGGAGTAACACTCTGTGGATTCAAGGACCTGCATCGTAACTCGGTAGGGCAGTACCACTCAGTGGATAAAGGACCCACACCCTGGTACGAAAGGGGAGTACCAACTCTTCCAACTCGTTCTATATAGGGAACTCGCACCCTGATACGGAAGAAGAGTACCAATACCAAGATAGAGGACCTGCTCTATGACATAGCAAAGGAGTATTGACTCTTCCAGAAGAACATGTATAGAGAACCCGCACCCTGATCCAATGGGGGAGTACCAACTCCTAGGATATAGGACCCTATCCCTGACACTGCAGGGGAATACCGACCCTACCTATATGTCTTATATGGATGACATGCACCCTGGAACGATAGGGGATTATTTTTCATCTTCACAAACATCATGGGGAAACTCGCACCCTAGTCCATCATGGGAGTAACGCCTCGGAGGAAACTATCAAAAGGTAATGAACTTGCACCCACAATGTGTGGTGTATCATCTCTACCTAAGAAGAGAGGTAAGGAAAACCCATTCCCTAGTCCATAAGGGGAGTAATAGTCCTAGCGCATCTCTATACGAACCACATTGATCTCCAACATCGGCTCAGTACCACTACAAAAGCATCTTTCTCTATTCATGCCACTTCGTATCTCATAAGCCATAGTGGAGTCCACCATCACGTTCTACATAGAAAAATGCTTAGGATGGACTACTCACAAGCCTAAATCTAAGTCCCAAATAAGAATATGTGGAAGGTAGAATATTCCCAGAGGATCTCCTAGTAGTACACGGCATACATTGGGGCACACAAGGTGTGTGAGCCCACCCGAGCACCTACCCATGTATCTAGTCCACACGGGTTCCAACCCATGTAGGGGTACATAGTGTGTAGAGGAGGTACATGTCGTGTCCCTCATCACTCGGACCCTGGTCATGTTCCTCTTGTACACAGACCATCCAATTATGTCCCTTACATGTTGTGCATCCCATACTACACAGCGTGTTCAGGTTAAACGGCTACCTACCCATGTAGTTTTCCTGTGTCTGTGTATATTGGTAATGTGTTAGTACACAGCCATGTGTTTTCACATGGCTAACCCAAGTTTTGCCCCATGGTTACACAGTTTAGGGAACTACATGGCGTGTAACACCCATACATGGTGTCTAGTCCCAAAATCTCATCTTCCCCAAAAAGGAAGAGTTGCGCAGCATGTGTCACTGAACTATACATTGTGTAGATGGAAATAATAGTCGGTAATTTCCTGCAAAATCACCCAATTCACCTCAATTCAACCCAAAACCCATAGATCTACTTGGAAGGGATCAACAACGATTACAATAGAGCTCTAGAACCTTAGAACAACGCAAAACAGATGAAATCGGGACAAAAATAAAATTCGCCTACCTAAATGGTGAAATAATGAAGCTTTGGTTGAAGAAAAGTGCTCGGATCATTCCAATTCTCAGTCTGATGATGATCTGCGATGAAAATGGGGATAAATGGTGCTTCGTTTCAATGATTCAGTGGTGGATTCATTCATCGCCAATGGGGGGAGGGGTAATGAGAGGTGTGTCCTTTTTTTGTTTTGGGTGAACCAATGTGAGGGGGAGGGGTATTAGGTTTGGGGAATTAAATTAAATTAATTTAATTAATTGATTTAACCTCATAATGCCTCATCACCAAAATAGCCCCCGATCAAAACTCCCACTGCATACGATCTTAGGTTGCACCTAGGAAAAACACGATGTTCTAAACTCAAATGCGGTCTCAAAAATCCAATATGAGACACCAAACGGGAGTTATTTATGTTTCAAGTAAAATTGCATGCACATGAAAAAAAGATATTTAATATTTTTAATATCATTTCATCGAGGATCCCCGGGCCCCGGCTTCCCATACTGACTCAGAACCTAGCTCCTAAAATATTTTATAAAAATGTTATGAATTCCTTCAGGTCAAAACCAGAGTCATTGTAAAGTTGGGGTGGTTTGTTTGAAATTGCTCGTGCTCATTAGAGAATGCAACTAAGATAATGATAATAAGGAAATGGGTCAAAAATGTATACAACCATTGTGAAAAATTGATTTCATACTATTTATTTAATTAATATTTTCATAATTTTATCTATTATTTGTAAGTTAATTTCCTTATAATTTTTATCTTATACTTATTTAGATTTTTTTACAGATCTTTTGAGAAGTCATGTTTTGCTTTAAACTATCTACAACAAGCCACAAAAGAGATAACATGTTCCTTTAAACCAATGTTACTAGGTTTTCCATTGGATTTATTTATTGAACTATAACACTACATATTGAATCGATGTTCTTCGCTAAAAAAAGTTTTTCAGCTAAAAACATCAACTCAATATGTAGTGTTGAAAATTAGATAAATAAGTCCAATGGAAAGCTTGGTAACATTGGAAATTGAGGTTTTTTTGAGACTTTGATACGAGTAAGAATCAACTGCACCTCAATCTAACACACGGTGTGACCGGTATGACTCCAAGTGCTTCTTTTTATTTAAAATTGACATTAATTTTAGTAAAAAAGACATCTGACACACTCAAAACCAAGAAAAAACATTCATATTGTTTTTATACTTTAAGAAAATGATCCATAAGTCATTTTTGAAGTGTAGTAATTAGCCTCACCCCAATCGATACACGATGTGTCTAATATGACTCAAAGTGTCTGTTATCAGCTTAAAATTGATATTTTAGTTTAAAAAGTGTCACTAAATGAAAACTGAGAAAATACACTCTGATTTTCTTGATAATTTATTAAAATGATTGATAAGTCATTTTTGACATGTAGGAATCAGTCTCACATCAAACCAACACATGATGTGACTGGTATGACTCAAAGTGTGTGTTTCCAGTTTAAAATGATATTTTAGTAAAAAAGAAAAGTGATATACTCAAAACTGAGTAAACACATTCAAATTGTTTTGATACTTTGGGAAACAATCCATAATTAAATTGAGACATATAGAAATCAGTCTCACCTCAATATGATGCACGGTGTGACTGGTATAACTCTAAGTACACCTTTTTATTTAAAGTTGGCATTGATTTTAGTAAAAAAGACAACTAATATACTCAAAACTGAGAAAATGCATTTAGATTGTTTTGATCCTTTAGTTTAATGATCCATAATTCATTTTTGACAAGTAGGTTTCAATCACACCTCAATCTAATATAGGATGTTCCTGGTATGACTCAAAGTGTTCGTTATCAGTTTAAAATTAACATTTTAGTTTAAAAAGTGTTACTAAAAACCGAGAAAACACACTCGGATTTTCTTGGTTATTTAAGAAAAATATTCATAAGTCATTTTTGACATGTAAGAATCAGTCTCACATCAAACTGATACATGATGTGATCGATATGACTCAAAGTACGTGTTTTCTATTTAAAATGACATTTTAGTAAAAAAAATAAGTAACATACTCAAAATTAAGAAAACACATTTGGGTTATTTTAATACTCTAGGAAAATAGTTCATAAGTCATTTGGGACATGTAGAAATCAGTTGCACCTCAATCTGATGCACAGTGTGACTAGTATGACTCCAAGTGCGTCTTTTTATTTAAAGTTGACATTAATTTTAGTAAAAAAGACAACTCACATACTCAAAACCGAGAAAGCACATTTGGATTGTTTTAATACTTTAAAAAAACAATCCATAAGTCATTTGTGATGTGTAGTAATTAGCCTCACCTCAATCGATACACGATGTGTTTGGTATGACTCAAAGTGACCGTTATTAGTTTAAAATTGATATTTTAGTTTAAAAAATGTTACTCACTGAAAACTGAGAAAACACGCTCGAATTGTCTTGATAATTTAGGACAAAAATTCATAAGTCGTTTTTGATGTGTGAGAATCAGTCTCATTTCAAACCGACACACGATGTGACTGGTATGACTCAAAGTGTGTGTTTCGAGTTTCAAATAACATTTTAATAAAAAAACACAAGTGGCATACTCAAAACAAAGAAAATGCATTTGTATTGTTTTGATACTTTAGTAAAACGATCTATAAGTCATTTGTGACGTGTAGGAATCAACCGCACATCAATCCAATTGCACGATGTGACCGATATAATTCCAAGTGTGTCTATTTATTTAAAATTGACATTAATATTAGTAAAAAATGCAAGTGACGTACAGAAAATCGAGAAAACGTTTTCAGATTATTTTGATACTTTAAGAAAATGATTCGTAAGTCATTTTTTACGCGTAAAAATCAACCCCACCTCAATCTGATGCACATTGTGACCGGTATAACTCTAAGTGTGTCATTTTATTTAAAATTAACATTAATTTTAATAAAAATAACAAGTTGCATACTGAAAACTAAGTAAATGTATTCATATTTTTTTGATACTTTATGAAAAATGATCTATAAGTCATTTGTGACATGTAGGATTCAACCTCACCTCAATATGATGCACGGTGTGACCGGCATAACTCAAAGTGTCTCTTTTTATTTAAAATTGACATTAATTTTAGTAAAAAGAAAAAGTGACATATTGAAAAATGAGCAAACATATTCAGATTATTTTGATAATTTAGGAAAATGATCCATAAGTCATTTTTGACATGTAGGAATCAACTACAGCTCAATCTGACGCATGGTGTGATCGATATGACTCCAAGTGTGTCTTTTTATTTAAAATTGACATTAATTTTAGTAAAAAGAACAAGTAACAAATTGAAAATTGAGAAAATGCATTCAAATTGTTTTTATACTTTAGGAAAACAATCCATGACTTATTTGTGACATGTAGGAATCAACCGCACCTCAATCTGACACACAGTGTAACCGGTATGACTCAAAGTGTCTGTTATCAGTTTAAAATTGACATTTTAGTTCAAAACATGTGTCACTCACTGAAAACCAAGAAAATGCACTTTTATTGTCTTGATAATTTAGGAAAGTGATTCATAAGTCATTTGTGACATGTAGTAAGTAGTCTCACATCAAACTGACACATGATGTGACTGGTATAACTCAAAGTGTGTGTTTCTAGTTTGAAATGACATTTTAGTAAAAAACACAAGTGACATACTGAAAACCAAGCAAATGCATTTGGATTGTTTTGATACTTTAAGACAATGATTCATAAGTAATTTTTGACGTGTAGAAATCAACATCACCTCAATCTGACGCACGCTGTGATCGGTATAACTCCAAGTGTGTCTTTATTTAAAATTAACATGAATTTTGTTAAAAAGAACTAGTGACATACTAAAAACTTAGTAAACGCATTTGGGTTGTTTTTGATAATTTAGGACAATGATCTATAACTCATTTGTGATGTGTAGGAATCAACCCCACCTCAATACGACACACGGTGTGACCGATATAACTCCAAGTGTGTCTTTTTATTTAAAATTGGTATTTTATTAATGTATTCTTACATATTAATGTTTAATTTATTTTTTATAGTATTACTAACATATGATTTGTTTTATTATATAAGTGGATTCTTTTTCTTAGGTTGAGGTGATTTGTTCGACAACTGATACTATGGGCAGACTTTTTTAAGAGGGGATCACAGGCGCCAAAAGATGAAATGTTAATGTTTTTAAATGTTTATAGATAATTGTAAATGTAATTATACAAAACATTGTTTGAAATCCATATAGTAGTTTTTTTGTTTGTATTCATGATATCAAATTTATTTCAAATAAATTATATATTTTTCATACACAGGTTACAGGTTTTTGTTGGGTGTGTTGTTATACAAACAGCACACTACAGCAGGATGTACTTTTATCAATACTATTTCTAGCGCTGATAAAGGCTCACCTTTATCAATGTTTTTTTATCACTGATAAGTGGGACTCCCCCCCCCCACCCTTAACAGTGATGAGGATAGAAATGCTTTTTTAGCGATGCTAAAGGCCTTTTTGTGCACTTTTAAAGGTCATATTTGTAGTAGTGTAAGACGAGTGGCTCATGTAGGTTAGGAGAGAACCTTGAGATGCCTTAGAGCATTAAAGATAGTTGAGATAAGCATGGGGTGAGTGTTCCTACCCACAGATATGTGAGTACCTAGCTGGGTATGTCGTGTAGATTTATGGGTAGGTTGGGTGTGTGGGGGACCAGCCTAGGATGACCTTGGGAAGTGAGATGGGTTTTATGTCATCTCACTGGAGTGGTGTTTATATGGATTGACCTATGATGCCAGTGAGGCCGAATAATGATCATGGTGATGTTGAGGAAAGTTATTCCCTCTAAGTGATGGGCTAGGGTCGAAAGATGAGATTGGAATAGAGGAACCCATATAGGGTGTTTGTGCTATGATGTGACCTAGGGGATCTTGGTGGGTGCCCAATGATACGTTGACCTTAGAGAGGGCTGGTATGAGGTAGTGATGATTGTGAGTGTCACCTTAAAACCCAAATCGGTGGTGTGAGCCTGATATGGTTACAGTGATATGGATAGGTCATGCACTTGAGAGGACAACCTTGGTTATGTGAGATGGGTTGGATAGGGGGCCAACCCATGTTATTACAAATGAGACATCCCCGACAGGTAGTAATGTGAAACTGATGGGTTGGGGTGGGGTAGGCCAAGCCCGCACGGGTTTGATCCCGTGGAGGTTTGTCTACAAAAGCCTGCATATAATGCAAAAAAAAATAAAGGTCGCCCCGCATAAGCCCATGGGTTGCTTGTGGGTTGCCCGCATTCTAAAAAAATATACGATTTATAATCATTTAAATGTTGTATTTTTTCTCATTTTTAATGGTAGTTGTGGGGAGAAGTATGGATTGAAAATAGCTAGATTTTTAAGAGATGTGATAAAACATTCTTCTACGGGTTAATAGGGGCATGCGGTGATGCTGATGTGGTGACGAACTGTTGTAATGCAAAGTGAGTGATCAGTGAGGGCCGATAAATGATGATGTTGGTCGTGTGGTGATGTGAACGACTGGGCCTGTGAATGAACGACGATTTTCTAGATAAGAACTATTTTCAAAAGAATCTATTGGGGTTATCATGAGGTCCTTTCCAATTTTCTTAACAAATAAAATTAAATTAAACAATAACAAAATTGTTGGTCATAGTGGATACTCAAGAGGGGGGTGAATTGAGTTCCAATTAAAAATTTTGTTTAAAAACTTTATGGTTAAGAAAGCCCCCAATTTTAAAAATTGACCTAGTTAATTAAGGCAGTAGAAATGTAAATGTTCAATTGGTCAACAGGTTTCTCAAAGGGTGATTAGTCCTCAGATAAATCAGTGTAGAACACTAATTCAATTTTTGAAACAAGTATACTGAAGTATACAAATACACACACTAACCAAAACTAACTATCAAAGTGTAAGAAAAAAAAAATTATGTTTTAGCAAATATAAGCAGCGGATAAAACAAAACAGGGTAATTGAAGATTGACACAACAATGTAAACAAGAGGTTCAGTCTCAAGTAGAGACTTAATCCTCTCCACTTGGTGATCACCTGCCACCAAGCAGTTTATATAAATAAACTTTTGATCCACACCTTGGATTGGGGTTTACAATAGCACACCCGGTTTTCCAGGTCACACTTGACATCTACCACAGTTATTCATGGTAAACAAAATGTAATAAGTGATTGAGTATGAGGATGGTTTGATATCCTCCAGTTATGCTTAGGAGACAGTGTGTGTTATAAAAATAAATATACACACTGCTCAAATAGAAAATATAAAACACAACAGAGTTAAGGATGAGAATAGAGTTAAGAATTCTCTGAGTGTTGTGAAGTGAGTCTCTAGACTCAATGATTGTTGAGAATATGGTATTTGAGTCTTCTTCTTCGAAGTTGTCTTCAGAACATAGTATCGCAGTTTCTCTAATCCAGCTTCGTGGAATGAAAAGGTTCATCTCTTTAATGTATCGATGTATACTGAAGCCCTTTTTTGTAGAAGGTAGCTTTTTATAGTCTTCTTGTAATCTCAAGTGCCCAGTTCTTCTCTTTTGGAATTCACACAGTCTGCGTCTCAATGTGTACTACTGCTTTTTCGTCGTATCTTTATCGTAAAAGATGAGGTCTTTTTATACTCCACGATCCTCTAGACATAACGATCTTCGCACGTGCATGTACCTCGTACTTGTCTACGGATACTCCTACAGAAAACATTAAATAATGTCAGAAACATTAATTTGTCTACATATGACCATTAGAAATAAATTTGAATTAATAAAATGGAAACATTTATTTATATCAATTGGTGAGTAATCTTTGGTCTGTTATCTTCGGTTTGATAACACCAGTCTGTCATCTTCAGTGTGTTATCTTCGGTGTGTCGACTTCGGTCTGTCGTACTTCGGTTTCGGTGAGTCATCTTCAGTTTCGGTGTGTCGACTTCAGTTTCGGTGTGTCAACTTTGGTGAGTCGAACTTCGGTCTATCGAACTTCGGTGTTTCAAATTCGGTTTCGGTGTGTCGACTTCAGTTTTGGTGTGTCGACTTTGGTGAGTCGAACTTAGGTCTATCGAACTTCGGTCTTAGGGAATCCAAGAAAGATTGTGAAGAGTCTGTCTTGCATATAATATTACAAGATGAATTGTTAATCAAAGTATATTTAAAAATACACTTGTAAACATATTGATTCGTGACTTATGAGCAATTGACTTATTAAAGTATATGTTGTTGTATGACAAAATTGATTCACATAGAGATATTAAAATTGCGTGAAAGAGTAGAATCTGTATATTGAAATAATTTGTGATTATGAAAACTACAATGTCATGAAGGGTCCAACAATCTCCCCCTTTTTAATAATCACAAATTATGTCATATATGCAAATATATATAATAAACATGGATGAATATACTTTTCCAATATAACTAAAGTTTGACATTGCTAGAATTTATTTAAAACAAATATCCCCCTCACTAGATGGATTAAGAAGAGTATATACCACCCTTATTTTCTCATAGGCCATCCTTAATTTCTCCCACTTTCTCATATTCCATCCTTACTTTCTCCCCCTTTTGGGATTAATAAAAAAAGAAAAGTAGGAAGGAAAAATAATAGAAAATAAAGACACCAGAAGAATTTTCATTCAAAGTCATAAGAGTGAAAGACAAACAAAAAAGTGCAAATCCCTATCAAAAAGAAACAATCCATCACTAAGGTTTTGGATGCAGAGGAGCTTTGCCTTTTTCTAAAGGATCCAATGGGGAAGGAGAAGGTTTGGTAGTGGCAGAGGATGGAGCTGATCTGATTACAACACCAGGAAGAGCAACACCTATAGGAACAGTAGTTGCAAGGGTAGGCCTTCTCTCTGACAGCACACGACTTGGTGACTGATCAGTAATGATTGGTCGAATCTGAGTAAGAGATTGAGAGATAGTCATTGGAGCAGGAGGCCGAGAGGCAGTACCAATTGAAGCAGCTGGAGGGACCATGATACACCCAATTTGTGTATACATTTTCATATATTCTATTGAAAAATAAGAACAAGTTTTCAGAAATTACCTACTTCTTAGAGAACAAATACTTTGATTTTGGTGATCTTATTCATTTCCAGGAGGTTTATGGCTAAATACACAAAGTGAAAAAGAACAGAGCAAAAATTTACAACTACACAGTGTGTACTTATATACACGTCATGTACATTCCAGTTCAGACATGGGTTGACCAGGACAAATACATGCCCAAGTAACTAGAAGGTGGTACACACCGTGTTCACATTGCTACACACCGTGTATGATTTTCTAGAAGTGGTTGGTGGCTGAATTTTGAGACTACACGTCGTGTATGGCGGCACTACACGTTGTGTATAATCACCAACCAGGCGGCGTCGTGTTCCAAGTTAAATATGGCATGTTAGGCCGCCTACCAATGGAGAAAACGAAGCCAAAAACACATTGAAGAAAGTACATGGCGTGTAATTTTGATACATGTCTTGTACTTATTTTTTCTATAAAAAGAGGCATTGGCCTCCAGATTAAGGGTGGTATGTGTGTATTATTTTGTGGAGAAAGGGTTGAGGATCTGAAGGAAATATTCTCTTCCGGCGTACCACCATTCTTCCATCTACCGAAGAATCATTCTGTTTTCAAAGTTTCAAGCATGATTTCATCAGGTATCAATAGTTTTGTGTTTATCATTTTCAATATGTGTAACTAAACACCCAGTGTGTTGGGGTTGTGGAAGTTGATGAGTTGTAATTTGAATTAAGTTTCTCTGAAAGTGTTTGTTTTAATAATCTCTTCTTATTCTTCTTAAATCACTTCATAATATCACTGGAAATTATATACCATACCAAGGGCAGAATTTTCAGGGATTCAAAAGGAGAATAACAACGAACAACTCCATGACCATTGGAAGTAATCGTCGGCTCAAAATAGAAAATATCTGTTAAATACTAACTACCAGACCAAGGAGTTAGTCTCTTCGGTTCTAAATATAAAGTTTACCAGATCAAGGAAACTTTATTACAAATTAAACCCAGAGAGTTGGGTTATCATGAATAACACAACCTCATAAGCAACTTGATTTAATAATCAACTTATCACAAATCCATAACCCCAATGCATTTCTCTCTTTATTTGAATCAAAACCAATTTTCTCATCTTTACTTTCGTTTTAGTAATTAATTTGTTAAAAGAAGCTTAAAAACCAATTGTTCTTTTTGTACCCAAACAACCAACCAAAATCGATTCTAAATTCAGTAGACTTTACTAAAAAAATACAAACTAAATTAAGCAAAGATAAAATAAGCCCATAGTTCCCTGTGGATTGACCCCTTACTGGTACTATACTTATTAGGGTAAATATAATTTATGAAACCGAAAACATACATTCGGTGAAACGAATATCCAGACCACAATAGCCTCGGCCTGAACATGCAGATACGATTTGATCAGGTTGATGAAGTCATTAATGACTTCTCCTCCATATTGCATTGCATTCTCAAAGTCATCCTTATTCTCCATAAACTTACTCAATAAAGGTGTAAACTCTTTCAACTGGAGAACTTGCTTTTTAAAAGCTTCTGTGACTGGGGGAATTCGAAGATTTTCTACCAAAAATTTAAAACTGTTGATGAGATCATGCTTGGTATATATCTTAGTGAAATACTTATCCACATTTTCCCGAATTTCCTTCTGAGCTACAAAGCCTTCATTAGTGCATTGTCTGACCATATTGTACACAAGATCTGTATTCCGATGTACTTTTTCAAGGGTTTCCTTATCTGAAACAATCTGGAGTTTCTGAATCTCTTCTCTCATCATAGCCTTAAGAGACTCTAAATCAGCAAAAGTACTTCTCCCACTCCTGGAACTAGATGGTCCAGTCAACATTTGTCCAAGCTCTTCTTTAAACTTCTTCAAATCTACACTGAGTATATGAGTTACCAGGTTCCTAAGAACTTCTAAAACACCACTAAAGGAGGTCTTGAAGTCATAGGTTAAGGAATTAATCTCATTGCTCATCTTTCTTACTTCTTCTCTCAGCAAAGTGTTGTGTATAATAGTAGTTCTTACTGTAGTAATAAGATTCGATTGAATCTCTTGAATCACAATTCTTGCAATTTTTGCTGCATCAGCATCCGAGATACTTATTGAGGTGGAGGCTTCATTTCTCAATCCTACTGAAGCTAGCACAGACTCACATATCTCATTCTTAAACTTTTCCAAATCATCCTTAGTGACATAGTCACTAGGAACTGACTAAGCAACTGGGTCTACTGCTGGTGGTGCAACTATTGGAATAGGTGCAGCAGGTTCTGGGTCAGCATGGACTTGAGGAACAGGAAGAGTAGGTACCATATCCTCATCTGAATCATATTCTAAACTGAAAATAATATATCCTGGATTATTATTCCACTCTCTAGCACAGGTCCAATCTCTTGGATCAACGGTATCAATTCTTACCCTTCTTCCCTGAGGCTCATAAATAACATCAATATCATCAATTTATTCATCCTGTTCTCTGGCCATAATACCTTGTCTGGGGACAGGAATCAACCGGACTTCAGGTTCTGCCTGAGCTTCAGTTATTTCAACTTCACAATGTACTTCCTCAATTTGAGGCACCGGAACTACATCCTCTTCCTCTTGAACAGCAGCCATAATATCATTCAATTCCTGAATGATCTCTTGGTTTTCAGCATTGGGATGGAGTAGTCTTTCCTCATGTCCAGCATCTCTATGATCATTATCCTGTTGATCAGCAGGCTTAATTCCATCACCAGCTCCATGAACAGATACCTCACTGGATCTGTCAACCACTTGTTGTCCCACTTTTAGAGAATCACTCACATGCTCAACACTTCCTCCATCACCACCATTATCACCATCATCGTCAGCATCAGATTCTTCACCTGATTTTCTAGCATAACCTTCAACTCCAGTAACTTTAGTTTCTTCCTCTTCTTCATCACCTAGAATAATTTCTCTTGAAGGCAGTTCCATAGGTGGACTAGCAGGTCCAAATGTCATATTATTGGGAATTTCAGTGATATCAGGATCACTCCTATCATCAAAAGGAGATCCTTCTTCCCTAGGAACTTCAGCCTCAGCTTCCTCATCAGAATAGAAAGGAACTTCTCTAGGTTTGAGACCTGGATAAACTTGGTCCTTTGGTCTAAAAGGATGGTCAACCGGATTTAATTCCTCATACAGCCTTTCTTCATCTCCTACCCAACATCTCTTCCATGGGTTCCAGAAGATTTCCATCCTTTTACAAATGTCTTTCTGAAGACAAAAACCACTGCAGGCAGTTATCATTTCATCTTCATCTTCTACATAGTCTAATTTCTTCGACATGGCAGAAATCATTCTCGGATAGTATAAGGAGGTTTCCTTATTAGATGGCTTAATCAACTCAGAAATATGTACCATAAGATATCTGCACAGATTCACCTTTATTCCATGTTTCAACAAAAATATCAAGAACACATCCTAATATTTCACAGCATAGAAATCTCCCTTCCTTGGGCAGATTTGATGTTGTATGAACTTAAAAAGCAATATCACTTCTCCTTCAAAATCATTTTCAATAGTTATCCTGGATTCTTAATTTCCAGTTAGCTCCTTCAGAGCATCTTCATATGAAAACAAATTTTATGAAGGTGGAATATTACCAGGATAGTCAGCATAGACACCTTCATGAGGTACCTCTAAGCATTCATCTCATTCCTTCGAAGAGAAAGCCACTTTCTTTCCCTTTACTATAGACTTCATCTTTGTTGTCTCGGATTCATCCATTGATATACTTAAATGCTGATAGAATTTGTGCACAAGTTGGGGATAATAGGGGATTTCATTGTTGATAAACCAATTAATCCACCCTTGAGATTCTAGTACCTTTAACAGAAATGATTTTCTTGACAAAATCCACTTAGCAGACACTTCCTTTTCAGCTGTAACAACCTGACTTTCTAAGCTTGGTTTCCCATTCCCACTAGTTTCACCCTTCTGATGCTTAGCAGGAGGAGATTTGTGAGGTTCTTCCATTGCGAGGTTCTTCCATTGTACGCTTAGTCCTTGCCATGGCGAAGTTACGGATTCTAACTGTGTTGAGAGATCGAGAGTCGAGAGAGAGAGTGACTAAATGTAAGAGGATTTATGACTATGGAGAAGGAGAAAGGTCGGGATGGATTGGACTTAATATATCATTTAGGGATTGTAAATCGTAAAACATAAAATTTAAACGCGGCATGGTGAAAGAGATAAAACAGCATCATTTCACTTAAAGAAGACATAATTTACACAACAACCCTTAAATATATCAGTTTCAAAGAATCGGTTTTAATAAGATTGGTTTCACAAAAATTGGTTTCACAAAAATTGGTTTCATAAGAATCTATTTCACAAAAATCGGTTTCACAAAAATCGGTTTCACAAAGACCGGTTTCACAAAAATTGGTTTCACAAAGATCAGTTTCACAAAGATCGGTATCACAAAAATCGGTTTTACAAAGATCGGTTTTACAAAAATCAGTTTTATAAAGATCGGTTTTACAAAAATCGGTTTTATAAATATCGGTTTTACAAAAATCGGTTTTATAAAGATCGGTTTTATAAAGATCGATTTTATAAAGATCGGTTTTATAAATATCAGTTTTACAAAAATCGGTTTTACAAAAATCGGTTTTATAAAAATCGGTTTTACAAAAATCGGTTTTATAAAGATCGGTTACTGATTTATCATTCCTAGTTCATGTCTGATGTAATTCATTCTCTCATAATTTAAGGGTTTAGTGAATATATCAGCAAGCTGATGTTTAGTCCCAATAAACTCAAGAGTTATATCACCTTTTTGATAATGATCTCTCAAAAAGTGATGTCTTACATCAATATGCTTTGTTCTAGAATGAGATATTGGATTTTTAGAAATGTTAATAGCACTTGTGTTGTCACAGTTAATGGAGACATGTTTGAATTAATATCCATAGTCTAGTAAAGTGTGTTTCATCCACAAAATTTGTGCACAACAACTACCAGCATCAATGTATTTTACTTCGGTAGTAGATAATGCAACAGAATTTTGTTTTTTACTGCACCATGATACTAGTGACTTGCCTAATATGTGACATGTCCCAGATGTTCTTTTTCTATCTAGCTTATAACCAGCAAAGTCAGGATCTGAATATCTTATTAAATCAAATGATTATCCTCTTGGATAAAATAATCCTAAGTTGGGAGTATATTTGAGATATTTGAAAATCCTTTTAACAGCATTTAAATGAGATTATTTGGGATTATCTTGAAAGCGAGCACACATTCATACACTGAACATAATATCAGGTCTACTAGCACTAAGGTAGAGCAGACTCCCTATCATTCCTCTGTAGTTGGTTTGATCCACTGATTATCCAGCTTCATCAGCATCCAACTTACAAGTGGTACTCATAGGTGTATTACTACCTTTACTACCATCCAAACCAAAATGTTTTAAAAGATCTTTAGTATATTTACTTTGATTTAAAATAATACCATCTTTGTTTTGAAAAATCTGAAATCCCAGGAAAAATTTAAGTTCTCCCATTAAACTCATCTCAAATTCATTTTGCATTATTTTTGAAAAAACATTACATAAAGAGTTTTTAGAAGATCCAAAAATTATATCATCTACATAAATTTTTACTATCAAAACATCTTTGAAAATCCTTTTAATAACCAAAGTAGGATCTGTTATTCCTTTAGTAAAACCTTTTGAAATAAGAAAGGAACTAAGTCTATCATACCAAGCTCTTGGAGCTTGCTTTAAACCATATAAAGCTTTAGAAAGTTTAAAAAATGATTTGAAAAATGGGGATTTTTAAAGTCAGGGGATTGTTCAACAAATACATCCTCAACTATATACCCATTTAGAAAAGCACTTTTGGCATCCATTTGATAAAGTTTGAAATTCAAATGAGCTGCATAAGCAAGTAGTATCCTAATGGCCTCTAACCTAGCTACAAGAGCAAAGTTCTCCTCATAGTTTATTAATTCCTCTTGACTATAACCTTGTGCAACTAATCTAGCTTTGTTTCTAACTATATTACCAGACTCATCAACTTTGTTTCTAAAAACCCATTTAGTGTCTATAGTCAAGGTGTCCTTAGGTCTTTCTACTAGTTCCCAGACTTTGTTTCTTTCAAATTGATTTAATTATTCTTGCATAGCCATCACCCAAAATTCATCATTGATAGAATCATTAATATTTTTGGGTTAAAGTTGTGAAAGAAAAGCTTGATGTTCAACCTGGTTTCTTAGAGAAGCTCTAGTTTATGTCCCTCGATTTAAATCACCTACTACATCATCTAAATGATGGTTCTTGAGAGTTCTAATACCTCTAAAAAGATTTGAATTAGACTTCTCATGATTGTCTATTTGTTCAGACTCAACAGGTGTAAATTCTGGAAGATTCCCATAACTGGTCACTTTTATAGGAGATTCACTATCATTATCATTAAGGTTCAGAATTGACATATCTTTCTTAAGATATTCAAGAGAGGTTTTGGGTTCATGTGGATCAGTCTCATCAAATTTGACATGAACTGACTCTTCCACACATTTGGTTTTCTTATTGAATACTCTATAGGCTTTACTCGAGATTGAGTAACCTGAGAAAATTCATTCATCACTCTTGGAAGCAAATTTATCAAGATTGTCCTTAGTGTTAAGGATAAAGAATTTGCAACCAAAAACTCTGAAGTAGTTAACCTTAGGATTCCTATTGTTCCAAAGTTCATAAGGGGTCTTCTTAAGAACAGGTCTAATCAAGACTCTATTAATGGTATAACAAGCTGTATTTACCGCTTCAGCCCAAAAATAAATAGGTAAATTATATTCACTAAGCATAGTCCTAGATATTTCTTGAAGGGTCATATTTCTTCTTCCCACGACTCCATTTTGTTGAGGTGTTCTAGGAGCAGAGAAATTGTGATTATAGCCATTGTGTGAGAAATAGGATTCAAACTCCTGATTTTCAAACTCACGGTCATGATCACTTCTCAAGGTCTTAATTCTAAGTCCACTAAGATTTTCTACAGACTTGGAGTATTTGATAAAATAAGAACAAGCTTCACTTTTATGAGCTAGAAAGTATACCCAAGTGTACCTAGAAAAATAATTTATGAGAACATAAACATAGTGCTTCCCATTTAAACTTGAAACTCTTGATGGTCCAAACAAATCCATGTGAACCAACTCAAGCGGTTGAGAAGTAGAAACTTATTTATTTGATTTGAAAGAAACTTTGTGTTGCTTTCCCTTTTGACAAGGATTGCACACTTTGTTATGTGGGAATTCCAGTTTAGGTAAGTCTCTAACTAAACCTTTCCTA
This sequence comes from Viscum album, assembly GCA_963277665.1. Lineage (NCBI taxonomy): Eukaryota > Viridiplantae > Streptophyta > Magnoliopsida > Santalales > Viscaceae > Viscum > Viscum album. Next base: position 607,215,591 of record OY728133.1, on the reverse strand, counting down.
TTCAGTTTCCTAAGAGAGTTCACATTGCAGTGTCCTAATCTTCTATGCCACAACCAGGATTCCTTATGCAAAGCATTTAAGCAAGAAACATTTTGCTTAGCTAAAGAATTTAAGTCAATATCATACACATTCTCATTTCTGAGAGCAGTAAATATTAAATCATTTTTGGAATTAAAAACATTACATGCATCATTTTCAAATTTGAAATTGAAACCATCATCACACAATTGAGAGATGCTAAGTAAATTGTACTTTAATCCATCAACAAAAAGTACTTTGGAAATTAATATTGTGTTAGGGTTACCGATCTGGCCTAAGCCGACGATTTTTCCCTTTGCATTGTCACCAAAAGTTATGTGTCCACCATCAACCTTGATTAGACTCTTGAAGCATGAGTAGTCTCCTGTCATATGTCTTGAACATCCATCATCCAAGTACCAAATAGTCTTACAGGAACTCTTTAGGCAACATCCCTACAAAACAGATTAGACATGGGGTAACTTTGGTACCCATATTTTCTTGGGTCCTGAGAGGTTAGCAAGTAAAATTTTGGGAACTCATACTTGTCTCACGGATTTCCTATAATCAGCAGATATATTTTGAGACATGAACACTCTATTTGGTCCTTTAGATAATTGTTTTTCAATAAATGGTCTAGGGATTGAACTAGCAGTGAATTGTCCTGATTTTGAAATAAATTTAGTTTTAATGATCCTTCTCTATCCTGGTTGATATCCTAGACCAGTTGTATATTTTGGGGCAATCTTTTGTCCTAGAAACTGAGTCGAGGTATCTTTACCAGTAGTAAATTTCTCAAGGTCTCTTCTTAATTGCTCATTGGATAACTTGAGTTTGGTATTTTCTTTTAACAGCTGAGCACATTTTTCTTTCTCAATATCCAGACTTGACTTATAATTTTCATTTAAAACATGTTGTTTCTTTAATGATTTATACTTGTCCTTGAGCTCATTAAAGGTATCCTCAAGCATTTCACAATATTCAGATAGTTCATCCTTATTCATATCTTCATCATTGTGTGACTCACTCTTATTCCCAGAATAATAGGCATTATGTATAGAAGAGTTAAGTGTTACCTCAGATGTTTCTGTTGTGAAACATAAGTTGGCATTATTAGGTCGGAGAAAACACCCAAGGAGGGAATGATGGCAAGAGGGGGGGGTGAATTGCCTTTAAAAAAAAATGATTGACAAATTAAAATCAGAGTTGAAAGTGCAGCGGAAATAAAGAGGCAAGACACAAGAATTCATAACGGAGTTCGGCCAAAAACCTGGCCTACGTCTCCGCTCCCAACTCAACCGTTGAGAGATTCTACCGCTTGCTTTTCAATGGTTGTAGCAAGAAACCCACTAGGCTTTGAGGTAGCACTAGGACCTATTACAGCTTGCTTTTATTGGTTTAGCAAGAACCCAATGCTTTTAATGGTTAAGCAATAACCCACTAGTCTTTTTACGGGTGAAGACTAGCTCACCGATCTCAAGCCTTTTACAAGGTAAGGCTTGACAACCTCTTCACACCTTAGTGGTGGTGTGAAACCCAAAAGAAGGGGGGAAGAGAAAAGGGTTGGGGTTTGTAGGCACAAACCCAATTTTAAGCTCAAAATAAATAAATGCAATAAAACCCGTAATTGGGAAGACTCGGGCGCCAATGGATGATGGAGTTGATGGGCGTGCTCTCCCAAGCTTCTTGAGTGGAGCTCCTTGGATGTGGAAGTTGTTGGAGCTCTTGGGGTTCCTTTGAAGGAAGTCGCCGGAGGTTGGCCAATTGATCCAAAATATGTCAGTTGGCTTCACAAGTGTTCCGGTAATTGTCCGGGGCTTCCTCAGCCTTTATTTATAGGCTAGGAACCCTTGGGGAGGCTTCGGAGCCGTTGGAGAGGTCTTCGGAGCCGTTGGGAGTCAAGTGGACAGGCTGGTCAACAGCCCAACGGCTAGTTTGACTGTGTCCACCGGCTGGTCGGTACAGTCCCACCGGCTGGCCGGTGTGTGCAAAAAGGCATAGGATTCTTGTCCAGGGGCCACCGGCTGACCGGTACATCTCCACCGGCTGGCCGGTGCCTTGATAGAGAAGAAGAGTCTTGATCCAGGCTCCACCGGTCGACCGGTGAGGAGCCACCGGCTGGCCGGTGGAAAGACAGTAGGTCTCACTATTTGTGCTGGGTGCCACAGGTCGACCGGTGGCAGAGCCACCGGTCGACCGGTGGGAAGGCAGTAGCTTCCACTGTTTGGTCTGGGTGCCACCGGCTGGCCGGTGACAGAGCCACCGGCTGACCGGTGGACTGAATTGTAGTCCATTTCTTGTCCATCCTTGGGCCAACTTCTTGGCAACCTTGTGCCTATCATCACAAACACTTAAAACACAATATTAGAAACATAAGAGGGTGATTGTGATCATGAAAATCAAACCTCGAGGGGTTCGAGAGGTACAACAATCTCCCCCTATTTTGATGATCACAATCACCAAAACAATTAAAGTAAAAATGAAATTAAAAGGAAATGCAAAGCATGATGAAAAAGGATTCTCCCATTCTCCCCCAATCAATCAAGAAAATTCTCCCCCTTTGTGATTATCAAAATAGAATGGGGCATAAAACTTGATTGAGGGAAAAATTTGAAAAACAAGATTTTAAACCAATTGAAAATGATACTAATTGTTGGAAATTTTGAAATGAAAAATTGAATAACAGTTTGAATTGAAAGTTTTGAATCAAAAACCAATTGAAATTCGAAATTTGAAACCAAATGAAATTTTTGAAATTGAGAGTTTTGAAAAATCGACACCAACTGTTGGATATTTAAAAAAGAAAATTTAAAAGAAAATTTGAATTTCAAAGCCAAGTGTTGAGTTTGAAATGAAAACTTTGAATACACAACAAGGCTTAAAAAAAAAATCCTAACTCCCCCTAAATAAAAACAAAGAATCACTGGGGAGTGGTTTTTGAAACCGAAACAAATTTAGGCCCGGAGAGACTTGCCAAAAGGGATTTTTCAATCCAAATTTGTTTCATGGCGGGTCTTCTCCTATAAAATTCATCGGAATAGAAAATCGATTTGGGTTGGCCGTACCGGGCGTTTTTACAATTACATTCATAAATGAGATGCCCGGATTTTTTGCAATAATTACAAAATTTAAATTCGGAGCTCCCCCTTACAAAAATAGTGGGTGCATGGGAGGAGGAAGCTCGGTTGGTATATCCTAACCCTTGGGTGGTTCTAGATATACATTGGGAACCAAGCAAATTGTTCAAATTTTGTTCCCCTTGGGTGAACTTAGCAAGGGTCTCTCTAAGGTCCTTGATGGTTGATTCCAAAGAATCAACATTTGGAAAATTTTGGATTTTTAGGGACATCTCCTCCTTCTCTTTGAGAAGTTGTTCTTTTTCGGAGGAAAGTTTTTTGAAAGACTTTTTCAAAGCAACAAATTTTGAAGATAGTTCATGAAAACCTTTTTCTAGTTGATCTCTAGCATGTGAGAGTTCTTCATAAGATAAATGATTTAAAGAATTTGAATTTGAAGAACAAGAGGAGGAGGAATCGGAAGAAGTTACCTCATGGAATGCCATTAGGCATTTGTTACCGTTGTCGCTCGAGGAGGAGGAGGAGGATGAGGTGTCACTCCATGTGGCCTTGAGGACCTTCTTCTTTCCTTTTTCCTTGGCCCGTTTCTTGTTGAGTGGGCAATCGGGCTTGTAATGGCCCTTTTCGCCGCACCCGTAGCATTTCACCTTGGGCTCGGATTTTTCGGTGGGTTCTTGCTTTCGGTGCTTGCGGGATTTCTTCTTCTTCTTGTGCTTCTTCATGAATTTTTGCATTTGGCGGGCGAGATACTCCATTTCCGAGTCGCCGCTTGATGATGAAGTAGATGAGGAAGATGAGGATGAGGAGGAGCTTACTTCTTTTTGTACCTTGAGGGCAATGTTCTTTGGTGTCTTGATTGGTGTGCCCTCCTTTTGTGCTTGCCTCCTCATGGTGATCTCGTACGTCATTAGAGATCCAATGAGCTCCTCTACCGGCATATTTTTGACGTCCTTAGCTTCTTGGATCGCCGTCACCTTTGGTGCCCATGAGCTCGGAAGGACCCATAAGATCTTCTTGACCATTGTCTCGGCTGAAACATCATCACCAAGGGACTTTCTCCCATTGCACACGTCAGTAAATCTAGTAAACATTTCAGAAATAGATTCATTTGGGTGCATGGAAAATGACTCAAAATCCTGACGATACATGTCCAATCGAGTATCCTTTACTTTGTTGGTCCCCTCATGGGTAACCTCCAAAAGTTTCCAGATTTCATGTGCGGAGGTGCATGTGGAAACTCGATTGAACTCGTTTCGGTCAAGGCCGCAATGAAGAGCATTCATGGCTTTGCCATCAAGCTCAAAATTTCTAATGTCGGCTTGGGTCCATTTGTATTCGTCGGGGGTAGACAAAGTGTAACCTTGCATGACAATTTTAAATATGGGATATCCTATGCTTCTAAGAAAGGTAGTCATGCGGGTTTTCCAATAATTATAGTCGGTCCCATCAAAAAATGGAGCCCGACCCAAAGAGTAGCCCTCGGGGGCGAAAGAGGTAGATGCCATCAAAAAAAAATAAAAAAGATCTTAACTTTGAAACCGGGTTAAGGAATTACTCAAAGGTCCCTCTGATACCAATTATTAGGTCGGAGAAAACACCCAAGGAGGGAATGATGGCAAGAGGGGGGGGTGAATTGCCTTTAAAAAAAATGATTGACAAATTAAAATCAGAGTTGAAAGTGCAGCGGAAATAAAGAGGCAAGACACAAGAATTCATAACGGAGTTCGGCCAAAAACCTGGCCTACGTCTCCGCTCCCAACTCAACCGTTGAGAGATTCTACCGCTTGCTTTTCAATGGTTGTAGCAAGAAACCCACTAGGCTTTGAGGTAGCACTAGGACCTATTACAGCTTGCTTTTATTGGTTTAGCAAGAACCCAATGCTTTTAATGGTTAAGCAATAACCCACTAGTCTTTTTACGGGTGAAGACTAGCTCACCGATCTCAAGCCTTTTACAAGGTAAGGCTTGACAACCTCTTCACACCTTAGTGGTGGTGTGAAACCCAAAAGAAGGGGGGAAGAGAAAAGGGTTGGGGTTTGTAGGCACAAACCCAATTTTAAGCTCAAAATAAATAAATGCAATAAAACCCGTAATTGGGAAGACTCGGGCGCCAATGGATGATGGAGTTGATGGGCGTGCTCTCCCAAGCTTCTTGAGTGGAGCTCCTTGGATGTGGAAGTTGTTGGAGCTCTTGGGGTTCCTTTGAAGGAAGTCGCCGGAGGTTGGCCAATTGATCCAAAATATGTCAGTTGGCTTCACAAGTGTTCCGGTAATTGTCCGGGGCTTCCTCAGCCTTTATTTATAGGCTAGGAACCCTTGGGGAGGCTTCGGAGCCGTTGGAGAGGTCTTCGGAGCCGTTGGGAGTCAAGTGGACAGGCTGGTCAACAGCCCAACGGCTAGTTTGACTGTGTCCACCGGCTGGTCGGTACAGTCCCACCGGCTGGCCGGTGTGTGCAAAAAGGCATAGGATTCTTGTCCAGGGGCCACCGGCTGACCGGTACATCTCCACCGGCTGGCCGGTGCCTTGATAGAGAAGAAGAGTCTTGATCCAGGCTCCACCGGTCGACCGGTGAGGAGCCACCGGCTGGCCGGTGGAAAGACAGTAGGTCTCACTATTTGTGCTGGGTGCCACAGGTCGACCGGTGGCAGAGCCACCGGTCGACCGGTGGGAAGGCAGTAGCTTCCACTGTTTGGTCTGGGTGCCACCGGCTGGCCGGTGACAGAGCCACCGGCTGACCGGTGGACTGAATTGTAGTCCATTTCTTGTCCATCCTTGGGCCAACTTCTTGGCAACCTTGTGCCTATCATCACAAACACTTAAAACACAATATTAGAAACATAAGAGGGTGATTGTGATCATGAAAATCAAACCTCGAGGGGTTCGAGAGGTACAACAGGCATGATTGTTTTGTTCACTATCAGAAGCATCAGATCCACTGGATCTATCTTCTGAAGCACTCCATATAGCTTTCATAGCCTTTTTATATCCTTTTCCCTTGTCTTCATATTTCTTCTTGAATTTCATCTTGGGACAGTCTTCCTTCACATGACCTTTTCGTTTGCACTCATAGCATATTATTTCATTTGAGTTGTCATTCCATTTTCTGTCTTTCTTCCATTGTCCTTTACTATCATACTTTCCCTTGTAGTTTGACTTCCTAAAGAATTTCTTCTTTCGGTAGAACTTTTTGAATCTCCTTACAAGATGAGTCATCTCCTCGTCACTGTCTGAATCTGACTCTTCACTAGTAGAACTGTCTGCAGGAACTTGAGCTTTTTCTTTGTTTTTGCTCTTTGAGGTAGTAGTCTTGAATGCTACTAATCTCTTCCTTGGTTCCTCATCTACTTCTTGATTCACCTTTAGTTCTTACTCGTACATCATAAGTTTTCAAATTAGTTCCTTCACTGGAAGCTTGCTTATATCACAGGATTCTCGGATGGAAACAGAAGTTCCCCTCCATCTGTCAGGTAGGCATCGAAGCAGTCTCATGATCTAGTCCTTGTTTTCCACTGGTTTTCCAAGCAGACTCATAGTGTTCACTATTTCGTTGAACCTGAGATATATTTTAGAGATAGGTTCATCAGGCTTCATTTTAAAATTTTCATATTTAATAGTGTATGTATTTAGTCTCATTTCTTTAACATTAGTTGTTCCTTCATGAGAAACAGCTAAAGTATCCCAAATTTCATATGCAGTTTTACAAGCAGATATTCTATTGAATTCATCATCACCTAGAGAACAGTACAAGACATTCATTGCTTTACAGTTATTATTATATGTAGCTTTAGTCAACTGAGACTGCGTATCCCTAGCAGTAGCAGGTAATGTATGTTGTTCTTCAATTGTGTCCCAGATTTCAGGTCTCATACTTTCTAGATATATTTTCATTTTTAATTTCCACTGAGCATAGTTATTACCATTAAAGAAATGTGGTCTGTTAGTAGCAGTACCATCAACTCTAGTTTCCATAGTTACTTAAAATTTAAAGAACTGAAAATTTAGATATGACAGAAATTTTAAGATCTTTAAGATACAACTAAAATCACAGTTGAAAATAATTTGAAAAACTTGAAAATAAATAAACCCTCTGATACCAAATGTTGGTCGGAGTGGATACTCAAAAGGGGAGCGAATTGAGTTCCAATTAAAATTTTTGTTTAAAAACTTTATGGTTAAGAAAACCCCCAATTTTAAAAACGGTCTTAGTTAATTAAGGCAGTAGAAATGTAAATGTTCAATTGGTAAACAGGTTTCTCAAAGGGTGATTAGTCCTCAGATAAATCAGTGTAGAACACTAATTCAACTTTTGAAACAAGTCTACTGAAGTATACAAATACACACACTAACCAAAACTAACTATCAAAGTGTAAGCAGAAACAGTTTTATGTTTTAGCAAATATAAGCAGCGGATAAAACAAAACAGAGTAATTGAAGATTAGCACAACAATGTAAACAAGAGGTTCAGTCTCAAGCAGAGACTTAATCCTCTCTACTTGGTGATCACCTACCACCAAGCAGTTTATATAAATAAATTTTTGATCCACACCCTGGATCGGGGTTTACAACAGCACACCCGACTGTCCAGGTCACATTTGACCTCTACCACAGTTATTCATGGGAAACAAAATGTAATAAGTGATTGAGTATGAGGATAGTTTGATATCCTCCAGTTATGCTCAGGAGACAGTGTGTGTTATACAAATAAATATACAGACTACTCAAATAGAAAATATAAAACACAAAGAGTTAAGGATGAGAATAGAGTTAAGAATTCTCTGAGTGTTGTGAAGTAAGGCTCTAGACTCAATGATTGTTGAGAATATGGTATTTGAGTCTTCTTCTTCGAAGTTGTCTTCAGAACAGAGTATCGCAGTTTCTCTAATCCAGCTTCGTGGAATGAAAAGGTTCAGCTCTTTAATGTCTCGATGTATACTAAAGCCCTTTTTTGGAGAAGGTAGCTTGTTACAGTCTTCTTGTAATCTCAAGCACTTAGTTCTTCTCTTTTGGTATTCGCACAGTCTGCGTCTCAGCGTGTATTGCTGCTTTTTCGTTGTATCTTTATCGTAAAAGATGAGGTCTTTTTATACTCCACGATCCTCTAGACATAATGATCTTCGCACGTGCATGTACCTTGTACTTGTCTATGGATACTCCTACAGACAACATTAAATAATGTCAGAAACAATAATTTGTCTACATATGAGCGTTAGAAATAAATTTGAATTAATAAAATGGAAACAGTTATTTATATCAATCGGTGAGTCATCTTCGGCTTGTTGTCTTCGGTTTGATAACATCAGTCTGTCATCTTCATTGTGTTATCTTCGGTGTGTCGACTTCGGTCTGTCGTACTTCGGTTTGTCGTACTTCGGTTTCGATGTGTCATCTTTGGTTTCGGTGTGTCGACTTCGGTTTCAGTGTGTCGACTTCGGTGAGTCGAACTTCGGTCTTAGGGAATCCAAGAAAGATTGTGAAGAGTTTGTATTGCATATACTATTACAAGATGAATTGTTAATCAAAGTATATGTAAAAATACACTTGTAAACATATTGATTCATGACTTATTAGCAATTGACTAATTAAAGTATATGTTGTTGTATGACAAAATTGATTCACATAGAGATATTAAAATTGCGTGAAATAGTAGAATCTGTATATTGAAATAATTTGTGATTATGAAAACTATAATGTCATGGAGGGTCCAACAAAAATTAAATTGACTCAAAAAATATTATGATTATAATAACTCTTATAATTGAAACCATGTGTAGGGAAGATGGATTCCATTTTTCGAGAGGTGAGATGACACACCATGCGAATATTGTGAATAATTACAATATAAATATTATAATATCAAACATACGGAAATGTGCATCTGAGATCAAGTAGCAACCATCAGTTTGAACACCAATCAAGTAATCCATGATTGCGGGATGTTACACAAAGATTGATGGTTTTTTAGTAGTGATAGGTAACACTATATGAAAGGATGGTGTGAAGTTGAATAGGCATGATAATTATGTGTGCGCTATGAGAAACATGTAACTTCATGTACTTCAATTAAGTACATACTAGTGCTAATGAAGACCATATTGGACAATTTTTCTCACCCCTTCAATGAAAATCTATCCGATACTTTTGTTCATGTAGACATTCTTACAAACACAGGTGGTGCTTAATAGTGGTCCGCCGTAGAATAAGGATATTTTAATCAATTCGCTTTCAAGATTTTATATTGGAATTTTTTTTTAAAAAAAAAAACTGCCATTATGAAGGATCTATCACCACCACAAACAACAACAAATGTAGCACTCATCCCATAACCAACCGGACCATCCTGTTGAACAATCAACTTGAGAGGATATTTTTCCATCTATCATGACCCCTATTGGGGTTTAGGTCCTTTTTCATGAATTTGTTTTGTTGCTTATAATTTCATTAGCCATCTCATGAAACATTTATCGGTTGATGAATTGATGGGCAAGGAAAAATGCCTCCCAAGTTATTTTGATGTGAATCATCAATCAGTGTCTTAAAGAAAATGACAGCAAGGGGTTAGGGCAGTAAAATGTTAAAAAGAACTTTTTTTATTAACAAAAGCACAATGACATCATAATAAGCTCAAAATACGTGCATTTCATATCCTCGGATTTGGCCCTAAAGCAGCCAAGTATAAAATACATAAAAGGTGCCAAAATACCAGTGAATCAAAATGAAAAGGGAATCAATCGTCCAAGTAATAATAAGACCCCGCACTCTTCTGATCCCGGTCCTTCGTTGAGTCCAGTTTGTTGATCCTTGGCCGGTAATTAGTTGGATCCCTCCTAAATGTGATATCCAGATGCTGCATAAACACAACACAACACAAATCAATCATCAATCATGCAATTTTCAACAAGACTCTCTCGGAATGAGGAAGAATCGATCATGTCAAATCAGAATCAACTAGCCCTGTTTCTGGGAAACTCCTATCAAAATAACTAATTTCAAATTTGCTCAGGTTCTTTTGGTTAAAAGGTCTGAATCACAATCTTTTTAGTGTGACATGGGGCATGACAAGATGTTGAGTAGGATGGCTGTTTAATCAATATAAAAAAAATGAAACTGTTCTTGCAAAGGAAAGAACACCAAAAGACAACTCGCATCATGTTGCGGACACAGAAGATTGATGTTTCATAAGCACAGAATCAGTCAATTAATTGACAGTGTGCCGGCAGCATCAAAAGTACAGAATATTCCAGAAGAAGAAGAAGAAAGTCCCCTGGGGAACGCTCCCTGAGGCCAAGGCCGTAATCACCTGGGGAACGCTCCCTGAGGCCAAGGCCGTAATCACCTATCAGCCAAAAGCTGAAAACCAAATATCCAAATGCCCCTGTATTTAACAGCCCCAACCTACTACAGCCAGTCAAACAATCTAACTCCTCTAAAGTACAATTCTGCCCCTGGCCGCCCCACTGCTCACATTCCTATCACTTCCTCGAAAAATCCATCTTGTCCTGAATTTCTTAATGTTTGCATAAACAGACCGAACTCATCTCTCCATCTTCATAACAGAAGCAAAATTGTCATCCAAATTAATATTTGAGCTCTACTTCGCGACTCTTGTTCCTCGGTTACTCATAGCAAGACCAATATCTGCCACATACCAGGCTGGAGTTTCATTAATGTCATCACCAGTTACAGCAACAACATGCCCCCTCTTTTTCACAGCTTGAACAGGCAGAATCTTGTCATTCAGAGAAGACCTGCCCATCACAAATGTTTTATCAGCACTCTCAAGTTTTTGTGGATCAGACAATTCATGAAATGCCTTTCCTTCAATGATATTGGGTGTGATAGCATCCACATCTGAACCTAGGATGCCACATTCGACAGCAATTGCTTTCGCTGTTTGCAGAGTATCACCAGTAAATGGTGTTGGGAATGTTGCAGCCGGTACTTCCCTAAAAGAGTCGGTAATTCCATTGAAAAGTGATAATCTTATTCCATTCTGGGCACAAAATGTCTCCACTGATTGAACGTGATAACCAAGCCTTCCCAAGTCAGGGTTGTGGGAGGCTTTAACAAGTAGTGCATCGCACATCCAACCCAGTGAAGGGATGGGTTTACCAGAAATTGAATCTCTTGAAAAATGATGAGATTTCAAATTATCCAACCATTTCACCTCAAGCCGGTCTGGCAAAACTAATCTTTCACAAGCATTTTTAAAGATCAGTGGGTTGTTACTCAGTTGCAGCTTCCAACTTAAGCCAACCTGCTAGAACCATCTCATCAAGCTGTCACAACGCTCATCATCTGGATTAAATCTAAAATAGTGAATTTCAGGAAGCATAGGAAGCATTGCACTCAAAGCTTCCTCCACTTGCTCAACTGAACAAGCAGTTTCAATCAACACTTGCCCGGTGTCCAGATAATGCCAGCCACCCCTTTCCAGCCTTTGCTGGGACAGAAACACACCCAACAGAAACTAAACAATCAATTCTAGTGTCAGGCCACAAAGAGACTGATGCATTATAAGACCTCAGCTCTGAGAATGACCTAGAAGAAATGAAATCACAAGAGAATGATACTGAAATATTTGTCCTTTCAGCAAACCTCCCAGAAACCACATTAATGGAGTTGTTCTCATCCATGTGGCCGGCGATTTTAGATTCGTTTTGACCATATTTGCCACCATAAAAGTCCTTTGCTGCCTGGAAACTCAACACGTTATCATCATCCATGCTCCATTCAAAATCCTTACAAAGTCCAAAAAAGAAAACAAAACCCCCTCATGCAATGAAGGATATATTGGCATCACAGGGCAAACGCCAAATTGGCCTCTCCGTACATTCAATATCATAGAAGGGACTATATACTATTTTCACTTGAGCATATGTTTGACATATCAAGTCAAAATCCATTTCCATAAATCCGGGCAATTAAAGCAGTGTTTCCAGGTGAAATAGCAGACAATTCTCCCGAAAATCTGTGGATTTTGGCAGTCATGTCATTAGTACTTGAGTACTCCACCCTTCACACCAATCCTTGGTCCACCTTTCTAAGCGAGCACATAATAGGCACTCGGTACTAGCAGAATCCAACTAGGATGGATCCTCCGTGGTGTATATACTTCCACTGAGATTGGTTGCCTCAATATTTCACCTAAAGATTGTTGCCTTGCACTGACATAAAGAGTTGTCACGCCAATATCCCTTGCCAGGATTATAAAAGTAGATCCATGAAAATAATCACCCCCAAACACTTGGAAAATCGCCTTCATCTACCAGATCTACTATTTGGTCTTTGATATGCAGAAAGAAATTTATGTAAACTGAGAAGAGTCAAAAGTCCGACCATCCACAACTCCAGCCAACAGATACCATGAAAAACTTACATTGGCACTCTTCACTTTTGCATTCCACATATGAGCCATTGATTGGTCAATTGCTTGAGACGTGGGCCCAGACATCCTGTCACTGTCAGTGTGCTGTGCATCCTGAAGACTTCGCAAAGGACTTGCCCATGGTGGTGGCTTTGGCAGTGGCTTTGGCGGCAGTGCATCTTCGTTATCGATAGAAATTTCTCCTTTCAAACACTGGTAAGGTAAAGTGCCATTTCCCTGGGTTTCAAAAGAATCTCTTCATCCACTGGAAGGTGAACCGCGCAATATATTCCCTTCCCCATTGGAAAGCACACTCCACAATTTTTTGCACCAATTACATGTGAATTGATCTCCATAAGCAACTCATGAAGACCAATTTTACAATCTTCAGCAGGGAATATATCCACTTTCTCTTCATTGCAATCATTGTGACTCAAGCCAGGATCATACTTGTTCCTGCCGCTCCAATCTTGACTAGAATCAAACTTGTTTTTTCTTTCCAATCTTGACCAGGATCATACCTGTTCAGTCTTACCTGTTCATACCAGGATCATACCTGTTCCTGCCGCACCAATATTGACTAGAATCAAACTTATTTTTCCTTTCCAATCTTGACCGGCTCTCTGACCAATCGGACTGGTTACCTCCTCATGCATAGGTTTAGAATGTCCAAGAGTAGATTGATGAACAGAAAAAAACACTATGGCACTCAATTCATCCCTCAACTTTCCCTCTCCTATGTATCCTTCTCCTTCTAATCAAGAACTTTGTCCATGAGGAACTTCTTTTTCTCAGTTTCGCCTAACCATTCTCGAATAAGGACCAAAAATTACTTCATTTAGCTGACCTTGATTTGGAAACGATCTGCTCCTTTCCTGAACAAACCTGTGAGTTTTCAGACTCATTGCTTCATCTTCCACTTGCCTCAACTGCCCCAGACAAGTCCGTCGTACTGATAATTCAGCAAAGGCTTTTGTCAGTTCCTGCATCATCACCTGTATCACACACTGCAGACGGAAGAGCTCCATCTATCCCCAGACAAGAATTTTGACAGTTGACTGCACTTCCAGAATACATTCATGTTTCTGCAACCTTTTGTTCGGTTGTAATGAATCTGCCGCCTCTGTCTGTATCATCTGCTCCAAGCCAGCACTCAAAGACTCCACCGAGGCTACTCGTGACTCCATTCTGATCAGCATTCAAGCTCCGTGTTCTCTCACACAATCGGCGCCTCTCAATGGAAGCACCAAATGATAGAACCACAGGTGCTTGTATGAGGAAAACAGAGGATTCCAAGAGAGAAATATAGTAGAACGCCGAGGATTCTATTGGTTGACAGTGTACTGGCAGCATCAAAAGTGCAGAATATTCCAGAAGAAGAAGAAGAAGAAGAAGAAGAAACTCTCCTGGGAAACGCTCCCTGAGGCCAAGGCCGTAACTTCCTATCAGCCAAGCTAAAAACCAAATATCTCAATGCCCTCCCCTACAAGCATCCCCCGTATTTAATAACCCCAACCCACTACCTAACAATCCCAACCTACAGCAGCCAACCAAACAATCTATCTACAGTAAAGTACAATTCTGCCTCTGGCAGTTATTTACCATACCCACACACGGACAGCCCCACTGCTCACATTCCTATCACTTCCTCTTGAAAAAACCACCTTGTCTGACCCCATCTCTCCATCTTCATAACAAAAGCAAAATTGTCATCCAAATCAATAATATCTGAGCTCTCCTTTGCAACTCCTGTTTCTTGGAAGGAGGCAAGTTGAGCAATAATGCATTTCCAAAATAGTGTTAATGAGTACATGATGGACCAAGGCACCATATGATATAAGGTTTCCTACATTGTATCATTAAGGATCTTTGGGAGCATATCTGAAATCAAGACCAGCAAGAAGTTGAGGTATGTTTGATGACTGTCACCAAGAAAAAAACCTACAAGTGCACCAGCAAGCGGACATAGGAAGTTGTTCCAAGTTCTGAATTGAAGGTGATAGAAGACTCTGCTCCTTTGAAGGTTGTTGAGACTAATGAAGATGGAGATCCAATTGATACCCAATATGAAGTGTTTTCTAATGATGAAAATTCTGATCATGAGATGCAACACAAAACCTCAAGTCAAACAGAAGAGAAAATACCAATGCTGACAAAATAATAGGTGATGAATAAATACTCATGAAAACAAGAACAAAAAATCTGGTGTCCACTGCATCATCATCACCGGTGGAACCAACGAGTTTAATGGAAGCTGCTAAAGTGGAAAGCTGGATCAAGTAATGAATGAAGATGTTGACCAGATAGAGAAGAATGGGACTTGGAATCGGTGTCAAGGTTAATGAATAAAAGCACCATTGGTACAAAATAGATGTTCAAGAATGAGCTGACTGAAGTGAATGAGACTGCTACAAATAAAGCAAGATTGGTTTACAAAGGTCACTCCCAAATTGATTGTGTTGATACATATGGCACACATTTGCATCAATAGCAAGATTAGAGGCAATCAGGCTACCTTTTACCATTTCTATAAAAAGTGGTATATTGTGTAACAAATGGATATGAAATCTAACCTTCTAAATGGCGTACTAAAGAAATAAACAGAGCAGCCAGATGGAATTGTGTAGATAAAGTTTGCAAATGAAATAGGGTTTTATATGGCTTATAGCAAGCACATAAAACATGGCATTCAAGATTGGATTGAAAAGGCACAATTTCAAGAGGTGGGGTCGATTGCAATTTGTACATTCAAATCTGACAGTGGACAGCTAATTATTCTAATCTATGCTGATAATATAACATTTCTGGGGGGGGGGGAAGTTGTCAATGGTTTGCAGAGGTCATGAAATCAAAATATTGGAATGTGAGTGATGTGAGAATTGAACTACTCTTTTGGTTTACTAGAGCTACATCAAAAGAACGATGATTTTTATCACACAATAGAAATATGGAAATGAGCTGCTGAAAAAAGTTTAAAATGGAGGAATCAACACCCATCAACACACCTCCTCAGTTGGGAGCAAAATTGAGTGAAAATTCAGAAGGTAAATTAATTGAATCTACTGAATTTAGAAAAATTATCGAGAGTTTAATATACCTCACAGTAACATGACTAAGCATTGCTCAAGCTACATGTTATATGACAAGATACCGAAGTGATCTAAAGGAGTCTCACATTCTGGCAGTGGAAAAGAAAATTGAAATATGTTGAATGCACAATGAGTTATGGATCATGGTATCCTAGATATGGGAAGTTCAAGTTGCATGGTAAAATGATGTTGATTGCGTAGGCAATATTGATGAAAAAAAGTCAACATCAATGTGAAATTGTGCTTCTTGGGAACAGGTGCATTAGCTGGTTAAACAAAACGTAAGATAAAAAGCAGCGAACTTGACAAAAAATTCAGTTTAACAATAAAGGACAAAACATATTGAGATAAGATGGGTAGCAGACATGTTTATCAAACCCCTGCCAAGAGAAGTTTTTGAGAAAAATAGGTTGAACTCTGGTGCTTAACCACCCTGTCTCAATGGAAATCCATTGAGCAGTCTTCTCCTCCATTGGATTTATTGGCAAAGGGAGAGAAGAAAAAGAGCACAATGGCTTAAGGAGGAGAAGAAAAGAAAGTGGGGAGAAGTAGATGCAGGCGCATTATTGATGACAATAAATTGATGGAGTTAAGTGTCTCTGAGGTGCTAAAGGTGCCTTTGAGCATCAAAATCTTCAAGTTAAGAAAATTGTTAACATGATTGAACGTAATTGGTTGCTTGTTTATTTCTATGCCGGGACTCTACTTTTAATGTTTGTTAGTTTAGCTACTTTACCACCCACTGGGAGTGTCTCATATGAATTTTTAACATTTATCCAGGCATGCTATTCATTTTTACTTATGATATAAAAAAACAGGAAAAAAAAGGAATGATGTGAATTTGCAAGCCTTACAGATATAAAAAGTACGCATTCTTAGTTTCTGACCTTAAAAAACAGAACGAGGTCAAAGAATGAGATGGAAAAATTAGTGAGCCTTACAGATAAGAAAAGATTCATTCCAGTCAACAATGACTGAGGAGCATTTGCAGTACAATCCACTGATGGCCGGCCCTCATACACAATAACTCTATCAGCCAGATATGTAGCCATTATAAAATCATGCTCCACCACAAATGCTGTCTTCTTTGCATGGAGGATAAACCTTTTTATTACTTTCGATGCAACAATACGCTGCTCAGAGTCCAGATAGGCACTTGGTTCATCAATTAAATAAATGTCAGCAGGCTGCATGGAAACCAGCAAATGAGTTCATCAGAATGCTGCAAAGCTAAAACGGCACACATACCAGGAAGATGTGAAAGCCCCAAATAAAAAACATAAAGAACACTAACAGATAAAAAAGCTGTGAAAAACGGAGCATATCTGTAAGTGTGCAATCCTTGCAGCAACAAAAAAGGTTCAGTTTGAAACAAGATAAGCAAATTTTCCATTGCCACCAGAATAAAATTAAAGTTATCTAGAAAACAAGCTGCAACACTAATCCATTTAAATTCAGGTTTGCTAGCTAGCTGGAAGGGACATTTGGGGGGGGGGGGGGGGGGGGGGCTAATACTTGATTCCCTACTTTCATCTAGTAAGTCCTTCATAAATCAGATACCCATCTATGGGACCAAGCAACCCTAACCGACAAGATGAATATGTTGAATAAAAGATCAGCAAACCCCAGTCAAAATGGATCAAAGAAGAGGTCCCTTTCCTTAAATCCAAATCAATGCATTAATTATTTTTAAATCCAAAATGCCCCAAAATATGAGTGATCAGTAGCCTAATGCCTTGTCATGGCATAAAAAAAGAAATTTACACTAATCTTGTAAAAAAATGCATCTTCTACAAAACATAGATTTCCAAATATTTAAGCTTTTTTACATTTACTCAGCTTTAGAACCATCCTCATATGTTGCAGCAGATACGAAATCCAATGCTTGATCAGATAATGTACTATATCCTCTATCACCAAGAACCTGTACCCACACCTCTATCCAACAGCTATGTAAAAGTGACATTAAAATCCAAAAAAAAAACAGTCCCGTGTTGCACAATTTAAGAATCCTCATTCTACCTTTATGATTATTAAAAAGAAAAATTAGGCCATCCCCTGTAAATATTATGCCAGCCCATAAAGAACCCTTAAAATGGAAGCAAGTATTTGACTTTTCATGACCCTTGTACTTGGAAAGAACAAGAAAGTGATCAAACATTCACCTTTCCAAGGCAAAGACATAATGCAACTCTCTGCAACTCCCCACCAGAGAGATTCACAACTTCCTGGTCCATTAATTGATCAATTGAGAGAGGCTTCATCACATCTGATACAAACTGAGGATGCATGTACGAGTCGCGGATTTTTTGATGCAGCAACAGCCTAACCGAATTCTGAAATTTTGGACTAATCTTTTGGGGCTTATAAGAGACATTAAACTCAGGTATCTCTGCATCAGAACTTTCTACTACGTCAGGCTTCAGCAAGCCAGCCTACAGTTACGAAAAATGAATTGATGGTCAAGGTGCTTGTTGAATGATGATGAAATGACATCACAGAAAACAATAATAAAAATAAAACATACCAGCATACGTATAAATGTGGTCTTCCCTGTTCCATTCTCACCCAACATGACAACAATCTGAGAATCAGTGAATTCACCTTCAACAACACGAAGCTTGAAATTACCCTGAGTCTTAACCATGGTAGGGTATTTGTACCGTGCATACGACTGAATTTCCTCAGCAGTTTCTTGTGGGGTTTCAGCAACCTTAGGCAAAGAGGATCATAAGCAAAACAAATTAAGGCACCATTTGACAGCACTTATTGAAAACTACTGAGGGTCCTTTTGACTACACTTGTAGAAAATTGTTTATAACACTTATCATATATGGTGCTTCTGTAATTTCAGATTGCTTATACAAAAAGTTTGTTTTTGACACTTATTTAAGTGGTTTTGTTCAGTGGTTTTGTTTTGGAATTCAAGTTTAAGTGTTCTTCTAGAAACATAAAACTTACTGAAAACTGCTTATAGCACTTATGATAAGTGCTTCTATACAAGTGTTTCCGGATTGCTTATCAAAATAGTTTTCTGTTACTTATTCGTTATCTTCAGAAATTAAGTGTTTTTTCAGAAGCAAAACCAACGTCGCTTATTTTTTCAAACTACATGTCATAAGTGATAAATGCTATAAGCAATTTTTAATAAGTGCCTTCAAACAGACTCTATGAAATTCAGTGAAGATCACAGAGCATGTAATTTACAAGGTCATAAGATGGTCACCCTGAATGTCAACGATTCATCTCGAAACCGCAAATTTTCAGTAGGAACAAACCCAGCTAAGAATATGTTGATTCCTTCTCTGACAGAGAAGGGTAGGGTTACAACTCCATAAGCACCAGGCTTCCCATATAAGCAGCAGATAAAGTCTGATAGGTAATCTAGAACACTAAGGTCATGCTCCACAACAATTACATAGCTGAAACATAACAAATGAACAATTCAATAGGTTTATTAAAATCCAAAAAAAAATTATCAAGGAAAACAACAATTAAGAAAAGTAAACCTGTTAGGTCTGAGCAGAGAACGGACAACTTGAGCAGCTTTAAGCCTCTGTTTCACGTCAAGATAACTAGATGGTTCATCAAACATATATATCTCTGCATGTTGTATGGCAACAACAGCAATAGCAAATCTCTGCAGCTCACCACCTGATAAATTTTCTACGCTGCGGTCTATAACTTGATTCAACTCAAGATCCTCGCAAAGTTCTTCTTTAACGTCTCGCTCATTTTTCTGGTCCAGCACCTGGCCAACATTGCCTTGAACTGCTTTTGGAATGTGGTCAACGTACTGGGGCTTGATAATTGCCTGTTGGAGTGCAAGGATAAAAATTACTTAAACCATATACTTGGAGAAAGGGAGGTTAGAGTTGAATAACAATTTTGCACACCAACACAAGTTAAAAACATATAAAAACCCAAGGAATCATGGTTTGAAATTGATATCATTTTCACAATGTAAATATAAAAGGTTGATCTTTTATATATGCAAATTAACAAATTTAACTACCCATTCTTACATCATAGAAACATAAGGGCATTTAGCCACACATCCATTACTTATTAAGATTCAGCTTGGAAATTTGCAAGACAAAGTGGACTTGGTGGCTATTGTGCCAAGTGTGTCACATGCACTGCAGTTTTTATTTTATGTGTATTGAGTATCATAGGTCTTGCTGAAAGCACAGCAGATATAATGGTGTTGTTTGGGTCAAATTTTCAATTCTGTGACTTTAACTGTGATTCAGGGCTGTCTATGATTCATTTGGTGTGTCATTCATTGGGCTCCAAGCCATGCTGCTATATATTTGTAATAAATTTGAGGGAGGGGGTGTCTGCAAACTGCATGCTAAAATGAATTTGTGACAAAACTCCATCAAAGCTCATTCAAGCACATTTGAATAGCATAACAAACGAGCTTGGTCCAAACTTCTAGGATCAATAATATCATTTTCTCACTCAATCTAAGTCATCCACCAGCTTACAATTTAATGATTACGGGCCACTTTTTCTTATGTTCCACTCACCCAACCTCTATACCAAAAACCTTCAGTACAATAGCTTGATCTGCTTGATCAGTATCCCATCCATGCCTCATTTGGTGTCATTCATTGGGCTCCAAGCCATGCTGCTGTATATTTGTAATAAATTTGAGGGAGTGCATGCTAAAATGAATTTGTGACAAACTCCATCAAAGCTCATTCAAGCACATTTGAATAGCATAACAAACGGGCTTGGTCCAAACTTCTAGGATCAAAAATATCATTTTCTCACTCAATCTAAGTCATCCACCAGCTTACAATTTAATGATTACGGGCCACCTTTTCTTATGTTCCACTCACCCAACCTCTATACCAAAAACCTTCGGTACAATAGCTTGATCTGCTTGATCAGTATCCCATCCATGCCTCATTTGGTGTCATTCATTGGGCTCCAAGCCATGCTGCTATATATTTGTAATAAATTTGAGGGAGGGGTGTCTGCAAACTGCATGCTAAAATGAATTTGTGACAAACTCCATCAAAGCTCATTCAAGCACATTTGAATAGCATAACAAACGGGCTTGGTCCAAACTTCTAGGATCAATAATATCATTTTCTCACTCAATCTAAGTCATCCACCAGCTTACAATTTAATGATTACGGGCCACTTTTTCTTATGTTCCACTCACCCAACCTCTATACCAAAAACCTTCAGTACAATAGCTTGATCTGCTTGATCAGTATCCCATCCATGCCTGATTTGGTGTCATTCATTGGGCTGCAAGCCATGCTGCTATATATTTGTAATAAATTTGAGGGAGGGGGTGTCTGCAAACTGCATGCTAAAATGAATTTGTGACAAACTCCATCAAAGCTCATTCAAGCACATTTGAATAGCATAACAAACGAGCTTGGTCCAAACTTCTAGGATCAATAATATCATTTTCTCACTCAATCTAAGTCATCCACCAGCTTACAATTTAATGATTACGGGCCACTTTTTCTTATGTTCCACTCACCCAACCTCTATACCAAAAACCTTCAGTACAATAGCTTGATCTGCTTGATCAGTATCCCATCCATGCCTATGTAATGCACCCCAAAAAACCAAATAAGATGTTTTCGTGTTAGGTTAAGCATTTGATACCCTATACAACAGAAATAAATACAAATAACATAACTAATTTTCCAAAACAAAAAACTTCCATTCTCCTCTACCTTGAACAAACACAAAAGCTGACCAATTTCTTCTTTTTATGTACACTATTCGAATACTAAAAGAAAGCCATTCCGCGTAGACAATTATGAAGCTAATATGGTTATTCTTTTTCAAGTATAATCTTGCTCGATAAGTGTTTTTAAAGAAGGCAAACTTCGAGGAAAAAAATTGATAGGGCAGACGGCATAAACTCAAGCTATCAGCATCTTTTGGCAATAAGAAGGATCACCTTTAGATTATCCTCCAATATCCGGGTAAAGTAATTTTGAAGCTCAGATCCTCGAAAGTAGGTCAAAATTTCCTGCCAATCAGGAGGATTCTACGAAGCAAACATACAAAAAAATGAATTAGTTGAACACGTGAATATAGGAGCAATTCAATTAGAGACAGAATATAAAATCTTACTTTAAAGCGACCCAAATTTGGTTTCAGTTTGCCAGCCAAAACTTTAAGAGCAGTCGACTTCCCGATTCCATTTGTTCCAACCAAACCAAGAACCTGGCCTGGCCTTGGCACGGGCAACCTGTCAATTCAAATGCTTGCTAATCTTAAATTGGAATGCCAAAAAGGACCAAACTTTTCAGAAAATAAAGTCAAAATCTAACCTGTGCAATTTGAAAGTATTTGGACCATAGCGATGTGTTGTTTCTTTGTCCAAGTCTTTAGGCAAATTAATAATTTGAAGTGCGTCAAATGGGCATTTCTACACCAACAGCAATTGAAGTTATTGACAGGATATGCCAAGGAACTCCACTAGCCCACTCAACAAAATATCTTTTAATTAAAACTTAAATAAATAAAAGATCACCAACCTTAACACAAATACCGCATCCGATACAAAGCTCCTCGGATACATAAGCAAGCTTGGAAGCAGGAGTGACCTCGATACATAGCCTGCCTATAGATTCAGCAAAAAAAAATAAGAAATAATATCAAAGCTCAACCTTCATGTATTTTCAAACACACCCAAGGGGCCTCAACGACTAGCCACCCACATATAAAGAACAAAACAAATTCCGACTATCAGAGCTTCAAAAAATTAACACCAACAATACAGACCCAGTTACGCAATAAGGCGTTATCGAATAAATCAGCAAGGAGTTCTTACGAAACGATCAAGCCGTAAAAGGCAAAATTACTTGAAACGAAATAACAATAAGAATCGGATTATACGATAATGGAATCGGGGTACCGGTTTTAACAACAGGACAGCTCTTCTTGCACTCCTGACGGCACTTCTTGGGCTTGCATCGATCGGAGCTAACGATGGCTATACGTGTCAACCGATCCGCCATCTCCTCTCCTCAGCCGACGACGGTACTCACGAGCATGTCCCCAAAAGAAGCCCTGGGTTCCTCTGTCTCGCGGAGGAGAGGGGACGGGATACGGAGCCCGGATCTCAGAACCCCGATGACGCGACCTGTGATCGCTGGGGGTATGGGCGCCCGACGGCGTGTGGCCACCTGCAGCCCCGATGAGCTTTGTTTTGTTTTTTTTAATTTATTTTTGTTGAGCGTCGAACAGGGGAACAGGGGTCGCCCAAAACCCTACGCTACCGACCGGGCCGCCCCTGGAAACCAGGTCGCATAAATCAGCGGAGCGGAAATCCAAATGCGAACAATCGAATTTAATGAGGCCTATGAGTCCGGGATCGGATGGGTTATGTCATTCAAAGAAAATCATGCAACAATCAGTACACGGATGAACTCGGCGAGACTCGAACTCGAGACCTCGTCGAGACCCACAAGAGCAGGGACCAGTTGAGGCTTCGACCTCAACTTATAATTATAAGTAGTATTCCAAAAAATCGGAGCCTATTTGATCCAACATGCAAAACCCGCAACCCGTGTGTACTAGCTCATCGAGTGTCCATGGGTCTTGTTTGACCCGCAATTATAAGTAGTATTCCAAAAAATTATGTTTTAAAAATAAAATAAAATAATGTAATACAATAAATTAACATGGGTGTAGAAAAAATATCTAAGTTTAATACAATCATACATGGATCAAGAAAAATATAGTCTCATGTTGGGTTTTAAACCTGACAGTCAGGTTGGTCATGAGATGGATGATGCGTATGTTTATTTGGAGTGTGGCACCAAATTAATAAATGGGATTGATGTATTGAAAATTTTATTTAACAATTCTAAAAATGGATGTATAGGACTACCATTTTGTTTCTAATACAACACTTTACTGATATTTTAATTTATGTATTTTAATTTTATTATTATAGTTTTTTATATATTAATATTTATATGTTTTTTATAGCATTTTAAAATATAAAATAATGTCTAGCGTTTTATTTTAAAACAGAATATATGTTAACATCAGTTTTTTATTTTTATAATTTTTGATAACATCATACAATTAAAAAAATATAACGTCTGTTATTTCATTTTAACAATATGCGTGTGTGTCTATATATATATCGCTATGAGTTTTTCAAAGTAACTTAGATAAAATTAATAAATATGATAAATAAAAGCAAAAACAATAGTAATAAATGTATAAATGTATTAATATATTTGCATTGAAAATTTAAACATGTATTTATTTTAAAATTTTGATAATCAAGTTTCCAATACAAATTTTCAGTGTAAATTTTCAATACAAATTTTGAGTACAGATTTAAACTGATAACAATACAATTTCAATGCGTAGAAAATATAATTTGGTGATTTATATTAGACATTTGAATGAAAATTTTAATTACAAATTTTCAATGAAAATTTCCACTAAGAGTTTCTTGTGAAAATTTTCAATGTAGTTTTTTATGAAATTTTATATTTTTTATTTATGTATCGGTATATTTTTATTGTAGTTTTAAGTGGACGTTTCCGGTGAAAGTTTGTCGTAAAAGTTTATAGTGCACATTTTAAATGTAATTTTCCAATGAAAATTTACATTTTTCATTTATGTTTTAATGTGTCTACATTGTAATTTTAAGTGAAAATTTGAATTGCAGATTTCCGGTGGAAATTTGCACAGAGAATTTCCAGTGGCAATTTGTACTTGAAAATTCTATAGGAAATTCAAGGTTCAAGCATTCAGTGCAAAATTACATTGTTTATGTGTTAATATATTTGAACTGAATATTTGAGTATGTGTTTATTTTAGAATTTTATTAATCAAATTTTCAGTGTAATTATAATAAAAATCAAATGGAAATTCGTACCGGAGTTTTAAGTGGAAATTTGAACTGAACTTTTCTAGTGGAAAATTTAAAAAAAAATCGTGCAAATTTTCAATGAAAAAATTCAGTTAAAATTTACATTTTTTATATATGTATTAGTATATATTGTATTTTAGTTTTAATTGTTGAAATTTTAAATCTTTTATTTATGTTTTAATACATCTGCATTGTAATTTTAAGTGAAAAATTGAACTACAAATTTCCAGTGAAAATGTGCATTGCAAATTTCTAGAGGAAGTTCACACTAAAAATTTTCATATAAAATTTGCAGTTCAAATTTTCATTACAAGGCTAAATTATTTATTTATGTGTTGATATATTTAAACGGGAAATTTAAGCATACATTTATTTTAGAATTTTGTTAATAAAATTTTCAGTATAATTGTAATAAAAATCAAACGGAATTTTTCACTAAAAATTTAAGTGGAGATTTAAATTAATTTTTCAGTGGAAGTTTGCAGTAAAAGTTTTTATGTGCAGATTTGCAATGCAGTTTTTTGGTGAAAATTTGCATTTTTTATTTACATATTAATATGTTTTCACTTTAAGCCCCATGAGCGCAGCCTTGTGGTTGTGCCCTGTAGTGGTATCTGGGAGGTCTTGGTTTCGAGCCTCCCCAAGTGCAATTAGGTAGAGTTTTCTTTGCCCTCCCTGAACGATGTAATAATATGTTTTCACTATAGTTTTAAATGAAAATTTGAAGTGTAGATTTTTTATGAAAATTTACGCATGAAATTTCGAGTAGAAAACATGAAATTTTCATTGGAAATTTTCCTTTGTACATATAATAAATAATATATGTTATATGTATTATATAAATTTATGTAATAAATAATATATATTATTATATGTATATGTAATAAATATTATATATATTAGTTACAACGTTAACAAGAGGTGTAGGGGATTTCTTGTCCACAATTTGGTTTGGGCGGTCAAGTTAAATGACTCACCTGAGACGATGTTAATCTCATCAATCATCAAAGATATAATTTTTTAACAGTTGTTGTTGTTAGAGTTATTGTTAATTGAAAACTAAATATTTTCACCCAATCTCAAACATTTTTGTTTTCGTAGTCCAGTTTATCATGATTCACCAAACAGTTTTATATATACATTGTTTTATTTTAGCTCATGGGTTAACTCGTTAGTTTGTAGGTCTCGCATGGATAGGGGCCAAATTTTGTTTTTTAAGCCTACATTCTTTGTGGGTCGGGTCAGACCACTCAATAAAATCTACAGCCCGCGTGATCCATCCCGTGGGCCGACCCACCCCGCACTGTTAACACCACTACTTAGGTGGGCGGGGTGTGGAGGTGCGGTCGCGATATTAAGACCCGACCTCGGTGCGGTGTGCTGTGATCGAAAATCCCAAAAACAATACTATATATTATATTTGACATTATACAATGATAACTATTTGTTATAAACGAACACTTTAAAATTCTTTGTTGGACAAACCCTCATGAAAAAAAATGATGCTAAAGAAAAAAGTGTTGGATTTTTAAATTTTATGAATCGTTTTTATCTTTGTTTTTAGAAGGGGATACTTTTGAAATCCCACGCTGAAAAGTGGGCTGGAGTGAGATATTCTTTATAAGGGGAAACACATTTATCATTGTTTAAGATGATAAAGTGTGGAGGAAAAATCACGTAGGAGGCGGTGCACCATACTGTTCATGCGTATGTGATCGCGTAATGTGACACTGTTAGGACACACTTCGCACGGACTTTGAGGACACGCTTCACACAATTCATTGAACGGGTACGATATGGATCATCGATCAGATCTGACACAATCTAAAGGACACATCCGATTACGAGCAAGTGTGATACGAGCCACATATTCAATCGAGGTGAGATCAGATGTACTAGATTAAGACGAATAAGATGTGTCTGTGTTTATTCAATTCCAAGTGGTAGGATGATTTATGTGAATGTCTGATTTCATGTCTACAAAATGGAGTATTCATTGGAGAAAAAAAATCAATTCCAAACAATCCAATGACCCGAGCCGGCCCATGGGGCGAGTCCTGTGAGCCCGTGGGCTTGGGCAACAACCCGCCCCAGGGCAACACAAAACACTATGCATCCACCTTAACCCTAACTGAAACACATTCCACCCCCCCCCCCCCCGCGCGATCTGTGGCCTCATAGACGTCAGCATCACGGTCCGCGGAATCTGCTTCTCCCCTCCTGCGCCACGCTCTCCTCTGCTCTGTTGGCATCTCCTGCCGCCGCTGCTGCGGTCCTGCTGCAGATTGCAGTCTTGCCCGACCCCCACCCTTGCCGCTGCCCCTCTTTTCTCTCTTCTCCCCCCTGTCACCCCATCCGCTGAATCCCAACCTGCCAGGAGCACCAAGCTTACTGCCAATGCCAGCGTGCGACTAACCTCTTCCTTCCGGGAACAAGCTCCCCCCTCCCCCCTTGCCAGATTGTTGCGGTATAGATTTTCTTTTTTCATACTTTTGTTTCATCGTTTTTTATTTTTTATTTTTATTAATTGTTTTGTTTAACATTCAGGAATTGTCTGAATAAATTGCGGATTGATCGGTGTATTGTGTGTCTCAATTGCAATTTTCCCTTCTGAATTTCAATTTGATAATTGTTGTTCAGGTAATTAAAATTTTTTATGATCAATTTTTAAATATCATTTTTATTTTTCTATTAATATGAATTGTTTTGTTTGATTTTAAAAAATTATCCAAATTGCAAATTTACTGTTGTTTTAAATGTCAATTGCAATTTAGCTATTTCAATTGCAATTTGCATTTTGTCCTTAGGTAACTAGTGTTTTTTATAATCAATTTTAATTATCAATTTTCATTGTTTCTATTAATTGTTTTGTTTAATTTTTAAAAATTATCTAAATTGCAGATTTTCCGGTATCTTACCCGTCTCAACTGTAATTTCTCAATCTCAATTGCAATTTGTGATTTGTTCATAGGTAATTCGTGTTTTTATAATCATTTTTTAATTATTATTTTTACTTTATTTATTTTTATTAATTGTTTTGTTTCATTTTTATAATTTATATAAAACTGTGGATTCATAGTTGTCTTACCCGTCTCATTTTTTAGGAAATGAAAATGCAAATAATATACTTTTAAAATAAAAGAAAACAAATTTGCATTTGGTTTTAGAAAATATTTTTTTTCTTACATTTTTTTAAAACATGTTAAAAATTACGTTAGTTTAGATTTTTCATTACATTTTAATAGCTAAAAAAATAAAAAAAAAGATCATTTTTCAAAATCAACTCCAACTTTACAATTTAGCGTTTTAATGTTAAAATTTTTACTTTTAAATAATCGCATTTAATTTTTTTGATATAGTTAATATCAATTTGAGTTTATATTTGTCTAATTTTAGTTGTGAAATGTATTAATTGATTAATATTTTTTTTTGTTTTGTTAGAGAAATATTCACAACAATTGTTGAATATTAAATAAAAAATCAATTAGTTGAAATATATGATTTTACTTTTGAAAGACAATTATTTACTTTAAATATGTTATAGCTCTAAATGAATTATAATTATTTGAATTATAATTTATAACTTGTAGGTATTACAATGAAGAGAATTCTAAATTCTAAATCTCAAAATAGAAAAATCAAGCAAAGAAAGAATGAAATGGAAAAATCACTAGTAGGTTCGATCTCTAAATTATTTGTTGTAAGAAGTGAAAAGGAGAGTTTATCTCTTCAATCTAATGAGCAATCTCCAGGCGACAATGTTTCTGAAGTGAATGAACAATCTGCAGACGAACCTATGACTCAAAGTGTTGATATGATAAATAAAGGTGTGAATGTGAATTATAAAGAGGATGATAATGAAAATACTATTCATATGATTCATGCTCTTGGAGATCAAAGCATGCTTGACCTTGAAAAAGACGTGGATGTGAATTATGATCCAGGATTATGGGGAAGTATCAATGATGTTAATAGAATTTTGTTGGTTTGACGTGGCTCGATTAAAATACTAAAAGAAAATGATGCATTTTCTAAGAAATTAGTCGTGAGAGACACTTTACTTCTAATCATTATTTTTTCCTACTTCCTAATGGTGGAAAACATGAGAGGAGGTGGCTTGTGTATTCTAATGAGTTGGACAAGGTATTTTGTTTTTGTTGTAAATTATTTAAGTTAAAATCGAAAAAATGCTTTGACCGAAGGAGGGTCTAATGATTGACACATCCTTCCAGCATGACTCAGGGAGCATGAAAGAAATCTTGAACGCATTGATAATGTTGTGAAGTGGGTGGACTTGCATAGAGGACTTGAAAATAAACAAACAATTGATAAAGAATTGAATGTCTCATTGAGAAGGAAAAAGTTCATTGGAAGATGGTACTTACCCAAACCATTGGAGTTGTGAAGGTACTTGCACAAAACAACTTACAATTTCGTGGAACAAATGAGAAGATTTATGAGAATGATAATGCTCTTTTTTGTAAACTTATTGATTTTTTTGCTTAATTTGATCCAGTTATGCAAGATCATGTTCATCATGTTGTTAACAATGAAATTCAAAAGCCTTATCTTATGTCATAAAATTCCGAATGAATTGATAATTTTTTTGAGGAATGCGATTAAAGAAAGAATCTTGAAAAATATCACGAGAGCAAAGTATTTTTCAAAAACCATTGACTGCACTCCAAATCTAGTTCATAATGAACAAATATCAATTATTATAAGATTTGTGGATGTTGAGGAAGAATTTAAAGTTAAGGTGGAAGAGTTTTTTCTTGGCTTTATAAATGTTGATGACACATCCGGTCGTGGTCTCTTCAAGTCACTTGAAGATGCTTTGATTGATCTAAAACTCAACATCGATGACATAAGAAGACAAAGTTACGATAATGGATCAAACATGAAAGGTAAATACCAAGGTGTCCAAAAAAGGCTTCTTGATGTAAATCCTAGAGCATTTTATACTCCATGTGGATGTCATAGTCTGAATCTTGCTCTATGTGACATGGAAAAATCTAGTGTGAAAGCCATTTTTTTGCATATGTGCAAAAGATTTATACATTGTTTATAGGTTCACCGCATCAATGAGATGTTTTAAGGACTTATGTAAAGGGTTTGACACCAAAACCATTATCAATAACTTGTTGGGAAAGTCACATCAAGAGTATTATAACTATAAGAAGACAAACACGCGAGTTAAGAAATGCATTAGTTGAAATTGCAAATCTTTCTAAACATGATGATGTTGTGATGTTGGATGCTAAAGAATCGTGTTTCAATGCATTATAGAATTTTGAATTCATCATTAGATTATGCATTTGGTACAAAATTTTAGATAAATTCAATCATATCAGTAAAATCCTTTAAAGGGAAGAGATGGATATCAAAGATGCAACTACAAAAATACAAGAGTTGATTTTGTTGTTTGAAGAACTTCAAGCGGAGGGGTTTGAAGGGTTAATGAATGAAGTGAAATAACTTGCACTCGAAGTTGGTATTGATCCAATATTTGAAGAAAAAAGAGTTGTTTATAGGAAGAAACAATTTGATGAGGATGCAGAAGATGATGCTATTAGAAATTTTTCAATAGAGGAAAAATTTAGAACAAATTATTTCCTTCAAATTATTGATCAAACTCTTAAGTCATTAAGGGAACATTTTATGCAATTCGAACACTTCGATGAAATATTTGGATTTTCATTGAAAGTAAGTTTTAGAAATATTTCTGAAGAACAATTGAAGGAACATTGCACTCAATTTCAATGTTTTTTAAAACACAATAAACATGATGATATTTGTAGAGATGAATTATTTCAGGAGCTCAAACATTTGAAGTCAATATTTCCAAGTTAACTGATAAAATCAATTGATATCCTTGATTTTATCAAGCCTTGTTGGAAAGATGGAGGGTTTCAAATGACATGGGTGACATATCGAATTTTGTTGACTATACTTGTTAAAGTTGCATGAGATGAGAGAAGTTTTTCTAAGTTAATGTTGATCAAAACTTATCTTTGGACTACTATGTCACAAGAGAGATTATGTGCATTGACAATGATTTCAATTGAAAATGAATTTTTGGATAGTTTGAAATATGATGAGTTAATTAAATAATTTTCATCAAAAAATGCAAGGAGAAGTGTATTCCTTTGAATTAGATTATAAAGTACCGTAATCGGGTTTGTGAAGTGCTGCAACAAGCTCTAGTATGTCATGATCTATTTTTGTGCAATTTTTGATTTTCTTTGAATTGGATTATTTAACATGTTTGATTAACAATTTCTATCATAATTACAGTATCTAAATCAAATATTAGCATTGGAGGAAATGTATTAAACAAATATAGGTGCCACTTTCTTAAAAAAAAAAAAAATCCAATTCTTGCTTTTTATATGAAGTTGGATTCATGGTTTTACATCAACTGGTAATGTTTTTAACTATTTAGAAGTGTGTTTTTAAATTAAAATATTATGTTATTTTAAATTTGTAGTTTTAAATTTTTATATTTTTAGAAGAAGAAGTGGGTGATGGAGATGAAGATGAAGAGGATTATTGTTAATTGAAAACTAAATATTTTCACCCAATCTCAAACATTTCTGTTTTCGCAGTCCACTTTATCATGATTCACCAAATAGTTTTTTATATATATTATTTTATTTAAGCTCATGGGTCAACCCGTTAGTTCGTAGGTCCCACATGCATAGGGGAAAAATTTTGTTTTTTAAGCCCACATTCTTTGTGGATTAGGTCAAACCACTCAATGAAATCTACAACCCGCGTAATCCGTCCTGTGGGCTGACCCACCCCGCACAGTTAACACCACTACTTAGGTGTGTGGGACGTGGAGGTACAGTCACGAGATTAAGTCCGGACCTCGATGCGGTGTGTTGTGATCGAAAATCCCAAAAACAATACTATATATTATACTTTACATTATACAATGATAACTATTTGTTATAAATGAACACTTTAAAATACTTTGTTGGACAAACCCTAATGAAAAAAATGATGCTAAAGAAAAAAAGCATTGGATTTTTAAATTTCAAGAATTGTTTTTATCTTTGTTTTTAAAAGGGGATACTTTTGAAATCCCACATTGAAAAGTGGGTTGGAGTGGGATCCACTTTACAAGGGGAAACACATTTATCATTATTTAAGATGATAAAGTGTGGAGGAAAAATCACGTAGGGGGCAGTGCACCGTACTGTTCATGCGTACGTGATCACGTAATGTGACACTTTTAGGACACACTTCACATGGACTTTGAGGACACACTTCACATAATTCATTGAATGGGTATGATATGGATCGTCGATCAGATATGACACAATCTAATGGACACATCCGATTACGAGCGAGTGTGATATGAGCCACATATTCAATCGGGTGAGATCATATGTACTAGATTAAGACGAATAAGATGTGTATGTGTTTATTCAATTACAAGTGTTAGGATGACTTATGTGAATGTTTGATTTCATGTCTACAAAATGAAGTCTTTATTGGATAAAAAAATCAATTCCAAACAATCTAATGACCATAGCCGGCCCACGGGCGAGCCCTGTGATCCCGTGGTCTTGGGAAACAACCCACCCCGAGGCAACACAAAACACTACACATCCACCTTAACCCTAACTGAAACACATTTCTCCCCCACACGATATGTGGACTCATAGACGCCAGCATCACGGTCCATAGAATCTGCTTCTCCACTCCCATTCCATGCTCTCCTCTGCTCTGCTGGTGTCTCCCACCATCGCTGCTGCGCTCCTGCTGCAGACTGTAGTCTTGCCCAACCCCCACCCTTGTCGTTGCCCTCTTTTCTCTCTTCTCCCCCTGCCCCCAATCCACTGAATCCCAACCTACCAGGAGCATCAAGCTTACTGTCAATACCAGCATGCGACTAACCTCTTCCTTCTAGGAACAAGTGACCCCCTCCCCCTTGTTTAATTATTGCGGTATGGATTTTATTTTTTCATAATATTATTTCATAGTTTTTATTTTTTATTTTTATTAATTGTTTTGTTTAACATTCAAGAATTATTTGAATAAATTGCTGATTGATCGGTGTATTGTGTGTCTCAATTGCAATTTTACCTTCTGAATTTAAATTTGATATTTATTGTTTAGATAATTAGAGTTTTTTATGATCAATTTTTAAATATCATTTTTATTTTTCTATTAATATGATTTTTTTAATTTTCAAAAATTATCCAAATTAAAAATTTACCGTTGTTTTAAATGTCAATTGCAATTTAGCTATTTCAATTGCAATTTTCATTTTGTTCTTAGGTAATTAGTGTTTTTTATAATCAATTTTAATCATCATTTTCATTGTTTCTATTAATTGTTTTGTTTAATTTTTAAAAATTACCTGAATTGCGGATTTGCCAACATCTTGCCCATCTCAACTATAATTTCTCAATCTCAATTGCAATTTGAGATTTGTTCATAAGTAATTAGTGTTTTTATAATCATTTTTAATTATTATTTTTGCTTTATTTATTTTTATTAATTGTTTTGTTTCATTTTTATAATTTATATAAAACTGTGGATTCATAGTTATCTTACCCATCTCATTTTTTAGGAAATGAAAATGCAAATAATATACTTTTAAAATAAAAGAAATCAAATATGCATTTGGTTTTAGAAAATATATATTTTTTCATTGTTTTAAAACATGTTAAAAATTATGTTAGTTTAGATTTTTCATTACATTTTAATAGATAAAAAATGAAAACAAGATTCATTTTTCAAAATTAACTCCAACTTTACAATTTAGTGTTTTAATGTTAAATTTTTTACTTTTAAATAACTGCATTTAATTTTTTTTTGAAATAGTTGATATCAATTTGAGTTTATATTTGTCTAATTTTAGTTTTGAAATGTATTAATTGATTAATATTTGTTTTTTAGTTTTTTAGAGAGATATTCACAACAATTGTTGAATACTAAATAAAAAATCAATTAGTTGAAATATATGATTTATTTTTGAAAGACAATTATTTACTTTAAATATGTTATAACTCTAAATGAATTACAATTATTTGAATTACAATTTATAACTTGTAGGTATTACAATAAAGAGAATTCAAAATTTTAAATCTCAAAATTGAAAAATCAAGCAAGAAAGAATGAAATGGAAAAATCACCAGTGGGTTCAATCACTAAATTATTTGTTGTAAGAAGTGAAAAAGAGAGTTTATCTATTCGATCTAATGGGCAATCTCTAGGTGAAAATGTTTCTGAAGTGAATGAATAATCTGCAGAGGAACCTATGTCTCAAAGTGTTAATATGATAAATGAAGGTGTGAATGTAGATTAAAAGGAGGATGATAATAAAAATACCATTCATATGATTCGTGCTCTTGGAGATCAAAGCATAATTGACCTTGAAAAAGATGTGGATGTGAATCATGATCTAGGATTATAGGGAATTATCAATGATCACTACTGGAAAATGGACCTATCCCCATGGTTTTCCCCAAAACTGTGGGAATAGACCCCCCCATACCCATGGTTTTGGAAAACCGTGGGTATAGGTGACTTTTGAAGACCTATACCCACAGTTTTCCAAAACCGTGGGTATAGGGGGGTCTTTCCCCACGGTTTTCCAAAACCGTGGGGATAGGTCTCAGATATAATACCTATACCCATGGTTATGAAAAACCGTGGGTATAGGTCATTTTTGTGTGCGCGGGAATTTTTTTTTTTCGCGGGAAGGAATTTTTTTTTCGGGAACCCTATACCCACGGTTCTTCCCTCTATACCCACAGTTTTTATAACTATATTTAACTATATATATATATATACATATAGGTGATGTTAGGGTAGTGGTTAGACGCGGTGTTTGCAGTGAAGAGTGTCACGACCCGCCCTCGGGGTCCGTGCCGTGACTACCCCAAGCCCGCCTTCCATAGGCCAGGGGCTGGCGACTAGCACCAAGGCGTAAATTCCAGTAAAAAGGGAAGGCATTGCCTTTGTAAAGTAAACAAACACCACAGAGTAAGCAAGCAGAAAGTAAACACTAAGTAAAAACAGAGTACAACTGAAAGTGCGGAAAAGTAAATGGGCCAGTATACAAACCCAAACTGAAAGTAAAGTACAACTCGAAAGGGAAAACAACAACTATAAAGTAAAAGCTGCAACACCGAGCTGTCCACTGGAAATCCCACCTGAAGGGTGAGTACAGATAGCTCCACTGCTCCTCGGGTCCCGCCGTCCACTCCGAGTACGTCCCGCCCAGTGGTCCACCTCCAGGTACCGTCCTGCTCTGCAAGCCTCAGCCAAGATCAACGTTGTCCGTCGTCTGCAACCAACACAACGTAGTGCGGGCATAGCCCGTGCAGGGGTGAGTATAAGCTACTCAGTAGGGACCCCGAGACCCCCGAAGGTCTCCCAAAATCCACAAAGGATAAACCACAAAAGGAAGATACAAACACGAAGTAACAACCGACACTGCTTAGGTATATGCCCATACATATACCTAAGTCATCAATTCCAATACGCTCCAACCTCCGAGCCCAAGTACAACTCAGTCCACACAGGAATGTAAACGTATTCCACACAGGAAAACAAAACGAAATCCACATAGGATAACACAACTCAATCCATACAGGAAAGTAAATGTATTCCACACAGGAAAGCAAAACGAAATCCACATAGGATAACACAACTCAATCCACACAAGAAAGTAACAGGATTCAGCTCACACAGGTATACTTCTTCGAAAGACGATAAAGATGATCTCTGATCCATCTAAGTCGTCGGACCCACGAAGGATCTATAGGTAACTAACCCCCGCAAAAGACCCACACAGGATCGGGCCCACATAGGACCTGTAGGCGCTGGTTCACACAGGATCGCTGAGCGCAAAGACCCACACAGGATCAGACCCACACAGGATCGGGCCCACACATGACCTGTAGCACTGATCCACGTAGGATCACTGAGTGCTGTAGTCGTCGTCGTCGAATCCACACAGGATCTCTGTACTGTCGTCGTCGCAGTCACAGTAGCAGTAGCAGTAGCAATAGTAGTCACAGTAACAGTCGCAACCAGCACTAGGGTTCCCGCACACAGCAAGCTCGTACAGGAGGGTCCGCTCCACGAGCCGAGAGGCTGATACATCAACTGTCACAAAGTCCAGAGTTGATGTATCCAAAAGTTCCGTATCGCTAACAGGAACTCAACGCAACAGACGACGCGTCGATCGGATGCCCGGTCTGAGAGTTATTGGCTTTTTCGTCCCAGGGGCCCGGTTGGTTTTTAAGGCAAAACCAACCCGACCGTACTCCACCTGCGTCCAAACCTCGGGCGGAGTATGCCAAAATATCCGTCTCACTAAGAGGAACACAACAAAGTTGACAGCACGTCAATCGGACGTCCATAGCTCAAGATATGAGCGTTTCCGCTCCGAGGGCCCGGTTGGTTTCGTGTACGAACCAACCCGGCCGAACACAAAGTATTCTGAAACTTTGAGTGCGATATACCGAAACGACCGTCTCGATCCAAGGATCGCATTGCCGCTGACAGTTTGTCAATCGGAGGTCCGTGGCTCAAGTTATGGCCAAAAGACCGAAGTTGTTTCGAAAACGGGGGGTCCGGGTCCGGGCCGACCCGGCCCGGCCGGCGGTGGTCCGGCGCGGCGGCGCGGCCCGGCCGGCGGCGGTGCGGCCTGGCGTCGCACGGGTGCAGCGCGCGGGGGGCAAGGCCCCCGCCTCCTCTCTGGAGGCGCAGCTGAGGCCGCGCCTTTTGTGAAAACCGGCCCCCCTCGTGGGGGCCTGCTTTGTGGGAAACCGGGGGGCCACCTGCCCCCTTAAAGAAACCGCCCCCCCTCATAAATGGGGGGGGGGGCATTTGAGTTGACCGGGGGAATTAAATTCCCCCGGTTTTCCCCTTCCGGCCGGCCCACCTGGCCGACCGGTTCTTCTTCAACGGACCGGCAAAGCCGGTCCGTTTCCGGATTCCGACACCGGCGGCCCGGCGTGCCGCCGGTCTTCCCGTCCCGCCACGGCCCGGAACCGGCCGCGGTGTTCGTCGTCCGACGCGGTGCGACGACACCGCGCCTCTCCGCCGCAGCCCCGCTTCGGCCGCGGCGCCTTCGGTTCCCTTCGACGCGGCGCGACGGCGTCGCGTTCATGATAATCCATCCACGGCGCGACGCGACGACATCACGTAAATAAGCCGGGCGATTCCCACGTGGTGCGATGGCACCACGCCTTCTCGTTCATCACAAGATTATATAAATAACCAAGAACAAAGGAGGGGGAATTCGGCCGTGTTTGTGCGGTCCGACCCCCCTCTCGTTAGATGATAACTCTTAAATATTTAATCACAAGATTATCATTCTAGAACCAAGAACGAGAGTAAAGAAATAAACCACAACAAACCCCTACCTTGGGTTCCAGTTCTAAGATCGTCAACGACCCGCGGAAGACAACGTCGCGGAGGTCGGGCGTCGCGGTAATCGTTCGTCAAATCTGATGACGAAGAGGTACGTCCGAAGAGGTACGTCATTGGTGAATCTTCGTAAGCCGACGAAGGAAGTCCGAGGAGGAAGCGGCGTTCCCTTTCGTTGACACGGAAGGCGTCGTCGATCTTCGGATACAATCGGCTACGAAGAAGAGAGGAGCGGCGTTCTTCGTCGGAGCTCGAAGGTTCTTCGCGTTCTTCGTCAAGCTTGAAGAAGAAGAAGAAGAAGAAGAAGGAGAAGGAGAAGGCTTCAAAACTCTTAAGAGGCTAGAGAATTCTAACCAAATAAAATAAGCTAAGAGCTTATTTTATTTACTCAACCAAACCTTTTTGAATTTCAAAGGTTTGAAAAAGTTTAAACAACTCAACCCAATTAATAAGCTAAGTTGTCAATTTCATTTAAAAGGGGAGTTAAGGGAGTTTTGAGAGGAGATGGAAAGTTGGGTTTCGTGTGGGCCCCACCACACTTAATCCTCCCAAGGGAGGTTAAGTGGATGTGGGTCCCACCTTTAACTTCCTTTGAGAGGAGTTAACCAACAAGTAAGAAAAATAAAAAGTGTTCCACATTTTTATTTAACTTTTTATAATTTTCCCAAAAACTAACTTTTGTCCCGCAATAAACGCAACTTCGGAAAAGGTCTCCTTAAGCGAATATCGGCGCTACGAGTTCATCGGTGTCCTCAGATTTCAATTCCGAGCACCAGATCAAAAGTTAGAATTTCCCGCTCGTTCGTTCACTGAACGTACCCGAGCCAAACTTCGGAAATTGATTCCGGGCACACCGGGCCTCGGAATCAGGTGCCGTCAGAAACCGCGCTCTTGTAAAATTCCAAAGAAAATTAAGAAAAAAATTCCCTTGAATTTTACAGGTCTTTACATTACTCCCACCTCAGGGCTTTACGTCCCCGTAAAGATACATCAGAAACTAGGGAAACAAAAGAGGGTACTGAGCACGAATATGAGCCTCCCGCTCCCATGTGCTCTCCTGGAGATTCCCGTGCTGCCATCTGATGCGCACAAGAGGAATCGATTGCCCACGTAGGACCTGCTCCTATCGATCCTCTATCTCCACCGGGACCTCCGTAAAAGTCGCCCCATCGTCAACGTCAAGCTCCCCATGGTCAATGATGTGCGTTGGGTCGTGCACGTATCTCCTCAGCTGGGATACGTGGAAGACGTCGTGCACCCGGTGCAACTGAGGTGGTAGAGCCAGGCGATAAGCCACCTCACCAATCCAGCTGAGGACCTGGAAGGGTCCGATGAAGCGCGGAGATAACTTGCCGCCTCGGCCAAATCTCCGAATACCACGTCGAGGTGAGACCCGCAAGAAGACGTGGTCACCATCCTCGAACTCTAGTGGCCTCTGCCTCCTGTCAGCGTATGAATTCTGTCGGCTCTGAGCTGTCCTCATCCGCTCCTGGATGACCTGGACCTTCTCTGTCGTGGCCTGGACCATCTCCGGTCCCACAAGTGCTGACTCCCCAGGGTCTGTCCAGCACAAAGGAGATCTACAAGGTCGGCCGTACAACGCCTCGTACGGTGCCATCCCGATGGTGGAGTGGTAGCTTTTGTTGTACGCAAACTCCACCAAGGGTAGGTGGTCCTCCCAGCTACGACCAAAGTCGAGGACACATGCGCATAGCATGTCCTCGAGAGTCTGAATGGTCCTCCCGTCTGACCATCCGTCTGAGGGTGAAAGGCTGTGCTCAGACGTAGCTGCGTCCTGAACACCTCCTGTAACCCCTTCCAAATCCGGGAAGTAAAGCGAACATCTTGATCAGAGACGATAGATGATGGCACGCCGTGGAGCCGCACAATCTCCTGAATGTAGAGATGTCCCAAGCTCTCTACTGAGCCCTGCTCTCTGATGGGTAAGAAGTGTGCCGACTTGGTGAGTCGATCAACAATCACCCAGATGGAGTCGTGACCTCTGGAAGTGCGTGGAAGTCCAGACACGAAGTCCATATATATGCCGTCCCACTTCCACTCTGGGACCTCCAAGGGCTGTACCAAGCCTGCTGGTACCTGATGCTCTGCCTTCACCTGCTGGCAGGTGAGGCATCGAGAAACGAACTCTGCTACAACCTTATTCATGCCCGGCCACCAGTGCTGTCATCTGAGGTCCTGGTACATCTTCGCCACTCCAGGATGTACCGCCAAAGGAGAAGTGTGAAACTCTCTCAGCACTTCCTCTCGCAAGGCGACTGGTACCATGGTACGTCCTCTGAAAAGGATGTCGTGCTCTGCTCCAAGGGAGAAACCATCAGGTGCCTGTCCCGAGGATATTTGTGCACGCTGTGTCTCACAGTCAGCATCCTCACGCTGTGCCCCTCTGACCTGCTGCAGTAGAGGAGGGGTGACTGTGAGAGACTGGAGGAAGGCTGCTCCATCTTTATCCACGAAGGATATCTGCAAAGAGACTAGCTGCTCCGTCGCCTCCTCAAGTAGCTGAATGCCCGTCCTCCTGCTGAGGGCATCAGCTACTACGTTCCCCTTTCTCCTTAACGTATGGCAAAGCTGCAAAGATTTCTTCTTTTTTGAAAAGTGAAATCCGGTCTCATCCCCTGGATGAACCACGTTCCTTTCCTAATACAGTCAATCCCGTCGTGATTAGTTAATTCATGGCATGGATGACGTCGTAAGGCCTCGACGCTGCTACCAAGAGATCCAACCGTCACTCTCGCCTCCAAGGGTTGAGTCACACTATCGGCATCAGTGTGTGGTCACTGGGTTTCCTCCAGTAAGAATCTCGCAAGTGAGGGTCAAGTCAACAGTTTTTTTAACCGGCACCTCTTAGTAAAAACAAACAAAAGACAAGAAAACAAAAGTCACCAAGGCAAGTATATTTTATTACTTCAACTTAAAGTACAAGGACACAAGGCAACACAAACTATGAAGCTAGAGGCATTATGGGCAAAGGCCTCTATGCCTGGAGCTAGTCCCGAACTAGTCCACCCGCTTTCGGAGCTCCATGATCGTAAGCTTCAGCTGCCTAAAGTTGTGCTCTCCCCTGAGGTCAGGGTGGACCTCCTGGTGGTGGTGGTGGTAGAGCCTCAAAGCGTCGCCCACCACCTGCTACTCGGCCAGCTCCTCTGCCTCATCCGCCTCCTCCCTGCGGACCGCCACGGTCGAACCTCTGCCTCTGCCTAGGTGGTTCCTCAACCGTCTGCTGCTCCTCTGCATGGCGGGTCGGGCAGTCACGAGCCATGTGGCCTTGCCCGCCGCATGCATAGCACTGTCTTCCACTCGAAAGTCTGGCTCCGCGCTGTGTGCCCCGCACCGCTGAGCCAGTGTCCTGAGGTCATCTGCCTGAAGGTCTGGTCTGCCTGGACCCCTGAGTCATCCGTCGACTGCCAGCCGCAGAAGAATCTTCCACGTGCCGCCCTGCGGTGGGTCTCGGCGCTGGTGTAGACTCAGCAAGGAAGCTCTCAATCAAAAGGGCCCGCTCCAGTACTCCTGTCTGAGTCGGTATGCTGAGGGAGATCAGCGATGCCCTGATCTCGTGTCTCAAACCCTGCTCTAAGGTCCGGGCCCGGAAGAATGGGTCCCGTACCATGTCGGTCGAGTAGCGCGAGAGATCAGTAAATCTCGCCGAGTACTGAGCGACCGTCATGCTGCCCTGCCGCAGC
This sequence comes from Viscum album, assembly GCA_963277665.1. Taxonomy (NCBI): domain Eukaryota; kingdom Viridiplantae; phylum Streptophyta; class Magnoliopsida; order Santalales; family Viscaceae; genus Viscum; species Viscum album. Next base: position 607,175,061 of record OY728133.1, on the reverse strand, counting down.
TGAAGGAGCTCCTGGATACGCACCGCACGAAGGGTGGCTGGGACGAACTCCGAGCGGAAGAGGCTCTCAAAGTCCGTCCAAAGAAGAGATGCCTCATCGTGCACCTGGAGCATCAAGCTCCACCATCGTCCTGCTGCTGCGTGTAGTAGGCTCGCAGCGAGGATCACCATGAGGTCTGCTGGTGTCCTCACTAGCCTAAACACACGTACCACTGCCTCCAGCCAGTCCTCGGCTGCCCGGAGATCCGTCTCCCCGCGAAACCTGGGTGGTCGCTGGCGCTGAAACTCATGCAGTGCGCTGAGGCGACGTGTATCGTCAGCGGCTGGTGCTGGAAGTATCGGTGGCTCGACGGGTAGAGCTACCGCCGGTGCCACTACTGACAAAGGGCCCTGCACCGATGCCTCGTCGCTCGGTGGGCTGTCGTCATACTCGACTCTCGGAACCCTAGCTGGCTGCCATCGTGGGGCCATCCTGAAAAAGGAATCAGGTGCGCCACGGTCAAACAATATACCTGATGAGCTGATATAAAGTAATCACAAAGAAAACTTTGAAACACACACGCAATCAATGTTTTCGTGCATTAAGTCGGATATCAGTAGTCAGGGTCCTGGTGTACGGATACGTCGGCCGCCGCACCAACACTGGACTCCCTGGACTGATAACCACACTCAATACGCTAAACATTATTGCTTCACATAGAAAAGATCAGAGTTCGCGGTAGAACCGAACTCATCTGATACCAATTTGTCACGACCCGCCCTCGGGGTCCGTGCCGTGACTACCCCAAGCCCGCCTTCCATAGGCCAGGGGCTGGCGACTAGCACCAAGGCGTAAATTCCAGTAAAAAGGGAAGGCATTGCCTTTGTAAAGTAAACAAACACCACAGAGTAAGCAAGCGGAAAGTAAACACTAAGTAAAAACAGAGTACAACTGAAAGTGCGGAAAAGTAAATGGGCCAGTATACAAACCCAAACTGAAAGTAAAGTACAAATCGAAAGGGAAAACAACAACTGTAAAGTAAAAACTGCAACACTGAGCTGTCCACTGGAAATCCCACCTGAAGGGTGAGTACAGATAGCTCCACTGCTCCTCGGGTCCCGCCATCCACTCCGAGTACATCCCGCCCAGTGGTCCACCTTCAGGTACCGTCCTGCTCTGCAAGCCTCAGCCAAGATCAACGCTGTCCGTCGTCTGCAACCAACACAACGTAGTGCGGGCATAGCCCGTGCAGGGGTGAGTATAAGCTACTCAGTAGGGACCCCGAGACCCCCGAAGGTCTCCCAAAATCCACAAAGGATAAACCACAAAAGGAAGATACAAACACGAAGTAACAACCGACACTGCTTAGGTATATGCCCATACATATACCTAAGTCATCAATTCCAATACGCTCCAACCTCCGAGCCCAAGTACAACTCAGTCCACACAGGAAAGTAAACGTATTCCACACAGGAAAACAAAACGAAATCCACATAGGATAGCACAACTCAATCCACATAGGAAAGTAAACGTATTCCACACAGGAAAGCAAAACGAAATCCACATAGGATAGCACAACTCAATCCACACAGGAAAGTAACAGGATTCAGCTCACACAGGTATACTTCTTCGAAAGAAGATAAAGATGATCTCTGATCCATCTAAGTCGTCGGACCCACGAAGGATCGATAGGTAACTAACCCCCGCAAAAGACCCACACAGGATCGGGCCCACATAGGACCTGTAGGCGCTGGTTCACACAGGACCACTGAGCGCAAAGACCCACACAGGATCAGACCCACACAGGATCGGGCCCACACAGGACTTGTAGCACTGATCCACGTAGGATCGCTGAGTGCTGTAGTCGTCGTCGTCGAATCCACACAGGATCTCTGTACTGTCGTCGTCGCAGTCACAGTAGCAGTAGCAGTAGCAGTAGCAGTAGTAGTCACAGTAACAGTCGCAACCAGCACTAGGGTTCCCGCACACAACAAGCTCGTACAGGAGGGTCCGCTCCGCGAGCCGAGAGGCTGATACATCAACTGTCACAAAGTCCAGAGTTGATGTATCCAAAAGTTCCGTATCGCTAACAGGAACTCAACGCAACAGACGACGCGTCGATCGGACGCCCGGTCTGAGAGTTATTGGCTTTTTCGTCCTAGGGGCCCGGTTGGGTTTTAAGGCAAAACCAAACCGAGCGTACTCCACCCGCGTCCAAACCTCGGGCAGAGTATGCCAAAAGATCCGTCTCACTAAGAGGAACACAACAAAGTTGACGGCACGTCAATCAGACGTCTGTAGCTCAAGATATGAGCGTTTCCGCTCCGAGGGCCCGGTTGGTTTCGTGTACGAACCAACCCGACCGAACACAAAGTATTCCGAAACTTTGAGTGCAATATACCAAAACGACCGTCTCGATCCAAGGATCGCATTGCCGCTGACGGTTTGTCAATCGGAGGTCCGTGGCTCAAGTTATGGCCAAAAAACCGAAGTTGTTTCGAAAACGGGGTCCGGGTCCGGGCCGACCCGGCCCGGCCGGCGGCGGTCCGGCGCGGCGGCGCGGCCCGGCCGGCGGCGGTGCGGCTTGGCGCCGCACGGGTGTAGCGCGCGGGGGGCAAGGCCCCCGCCTTCTCTCTGGCGGCGCGGCTGAGGCCGCGCCTTTTGTGAAAACCGGCCCCCCTCGTGGGGGCCCGCTTTGTGGGAAACCGGGGGGCCGCCTGCCCCCCTTAAAGAAACCGCCCCCTCATAAATGGGGGGGCATTTGAGTTGACCAGGGGAATTAAATTCCCCCGGTTTTCCCCTTCCGGCCGGCCCACCTGGACGACCGGTTCTTCTTCAACAGACCGGCAAAGCCGGTCCGTTTCCGGATTCCGACACCGGCGGCCCGGCGTGCCGCCGGTCTTCTCGTCCCGCCGCGGCCCGGAACCGGCCGCGGTGTTCGTCGTCCGGCGCGGTGCGACGGCACCGCGCCTCTCCGCCGCAGCCCCGCTCCGGCCGCGGCACCTTCGGTTCCCTTCGACGCGGCGCGACGGCGTCGCGTTCATGATAATCCATCCACGGCGCGACGCGACGACATCACGTAAATAAGCCGGGCGATTCCCGCGTGGTGCGACAGCACCATGCCTTCTCGTTCATCACAAGATTATATAAACAACCAAGAACAAAGGAGGGGGAATTCAGCCGTGTTTGTGCGGTCCGACCCCCCTCTCGTTAGATGATAACTCTTAAATATTTAATCACAAGATTATCATTCTAGAACCAAGAATGAGAGTAAAGAAATAAACCACAACAAACCCCTACCTTGGGTTCAAGTTCGAAGATCGTCAACGACCCGCGGAAGACAACGTCGCGGAGGTCGGGCGTCGCGGTAATCGTTCGTCAAATCCGATGACGAAGAGGTACGTCCGAAGAGGTACGTCATTGGCGAATCTTCGTAAGCCGACGAAGGAAGTCCGAGGAGGAAGCGGCGTTCCCTTTCGTTGACACGGAAGGCGTCGTCGATCTTCGGATACAATCGGCTACGAAGAAGAGAGGAGCGGCGTTCTTCGTCGGAGCTCGAAGGTTCTTCGCGTTCTTCGTCAAGCTTGAAGAAGAAGAAGAAGAAGAAGAAGGAGAAGGAGAAGGCTTCAAAACTCTCAAGAGGCTAGATAATTCTAACCAAATAAAATAAGCTAAGAGCTTATTTTATTTACTCAACCAAACCTTTTTGAATTTCAAAGGTTTGAAAAAGTTTAAACAACTCAACCCAATTAATAAGCTAAGTTTTCAATTTCATTTAAAAGGGGAGTTAAGGGAGTTTTGAGAGGAGATGGAAAGTTGGGTTTCGTGTGGGCCCCACCACACTTAATCCTCCCAAGGGAGGTTAAGTGGACGTGGGTCACACCTTTAACTTCCTTTGAGAGGAGTTAACCAACAAGTAAGAAAAATAAAAAGTGTTCCACATTTTTATTTAACTTTTTATAATTTTCCCAAAAACTAACTTTCGTCCCGCAATAAACGCAACTTCGGAAAAGGTCTCCTTAAGCGAATATCGGCGCTGCGAGTTCATCGGTGTCCTCGGATTTCAATTCCGAGCACCGGATCAAAAGTTAGAATTTCCCGCTCGTTCGTTCACTGAACGTACCCGAGCCAAACTTCAGAAATTGATTCCGGGCACACCAGACCTCAGAATCAGGTGCCGTCAGAAACCGCGCTCTTGTAAAATTCCAAAGAAAATTAAGAAAAAAATTCCCTTGAATTTTACGGGTCTTTACAAAGAGGTTGCGAGATCAAAACTCAGCGCCTGCATTATTTTAGGACCTATACCCACGGTTTTGAAACCGTGGGTAAAAGCCATTGACACCATTGCAATTGGCTATGTTTCGGTGACACTGTGGAAAGAAACCTATACCCATGGTTTTGGAAAACCGTGGGTATAGGCTGGGGACCTATACCGACGCCGTTCCAGCCCACGGTTCCCAAAACCGTGGGTGTAGGCTATACCCACAGTTTTGGGGGCTATACCCACGGTTTTGAACCGTGGGTATAGGCCACTTTTCCAGTAGTGGATGTTAATAGAATTTTGTTGGTTCTGTAGGGACCGATTATAATATTAAAAGAAAATGATGAATTTTCTAAGGAAGTTAGTCACGAGAGACACTTTACTTCTAATCATTATTTTTTCCTAATTCCTAATGGTGAAAAACATGAGAGGAAGTGGATTGTGTATTCTAATGAATTGGACAAGGTATTTTGTTTTTGTTGTAAATTATTTAAGTCAAAATCAAGAAAAAATGCTTTGATTGAAGGAGGGTCTAATGATTGACACATCCTTCCAGCATGACTCAGGGAGCATGAAAGAAATTTTGAACGCATTGCTAATGTTGTGAAGTGGGTGGACTTGCACAGAGGACTTGAAAATAAACTAATAATTTATAAAGACATTTAATGTCACATTGAGAAGGAAAAAGTTCATTGGAATATGGTACTTACTATAATCATTGGAGTTGTGAAGGAACTTACACAAAACAACTTACAATTTTTTGGAACAAATGAGAAGATTTATGAGAAGGATAATGCTCTTTTTTGTAAACTTATTGAATTGTTTACTGAATTTGATCCAGTTATGAAAAATAATGTTCATCATGTTGTTAATAATGAAATTAAAAAGCATTATCTTATGTCATAAAATTCAGAACGAATTGATAATTTTTTTGAGGAATGTGATTAAAGAAAGAATCTTGAAAAAGATCACGAGAGCAAAGTATTTTTCGATTATCCTTGATTGCACTCCAAATCTAATTCATAAAGAAAAAATGTTAATTATTATAAGATGTGTGGATGTTGAGGAAGAATTTAAAGTTAGGGTGTAAGATTTTTTTCTTGGCTTCATAAATGTTGATGACACATCCGGTCATGGGCTCTTCAAGTCACTTGAAGATGCTTTGGTTGATCTAAAACTCAACATCAATGATGTAAGAAGATAGAGTTACGACAATGGATCAAACATGAAAGGTAAATACCAAGGTGTCCAAAAAAGTCTTCTTGATGTAAATCCTAGAGCAATTTATACTCCATGTGGATATCATAGTCTGAATCTTGCTCTATGTGACATGAGAAAATCTAATGTGAAAGCCAATTTTTTTCCATATGTGCAAAAGATTTATACATTGTTTATAAGTTCACCGCATCAATGGGATGTTTTAAAGACTTATGTAAAGGGTTTGACACCAAAACAATTATCAATAACTCATTGGGAAAGTCACATCAAGAGTATTATAGCTATAAAAAGACAAACACATGAGTTAAGAAATGCATTAGTTGAAATTGAAAATCTTTCTAAACATGATGATGATGTGATGTTTGATGATAAAGAATTGTGTTCCAATTAATTATAGAATGTAGAATTCATCATTAGCTTATGCATTTGTTACAAAATTTTAGATAAAGTCAATCATATTAGTAAAATCCTTTAAAGGGAATAGATGGATATCAAAGATGCAACTAAAAAAAATAAAAGAGTTGATTTTGTTCTTTGAAGAACTTCGAGCAGAGGGGTTTGAAGGGTTAATGAATGAAGTGAAATAACTTTCACTTGAAGTTGGTATTGATCCAATATTTGAAGAAAAAAGAGTTGTTAATAGGAAGAAACAATTCTATGAGGATGCATAAGATGATGCTATTAGAAATTTGTCAATGGAGGAAAAATTTATAACAAATTATTTCCTTCAAATTATTGATCAAACTCTTACGTTATTGAGGGAATGTTTTATGCAATTTGAACACTTCAATGAAATATTTAGATTTTTGATGAATGCAAGTTTTAAAAAAAATTTGAAGAACAATTGAAGGAACACTGCACTCAATTTTAATGTTTTTTGAAACACAATGAACATGATGATATTTGTAGAGATGAATTGTTTCAAGAGCTCAGACATTTGAAGTCAATATTGCCAAGTGAACTGATAAAATCAATTGATATCCTTGATTTTATTATGCCTTGTTGGAAAGATGTAGGGTTTCAAATAACATGGGTAACATATCAAATTTTGTTGACTATACTCTTTATAGTTGCATCAGCTGAGAGAAGTTTTTCTAAGTTAATGTTGATCAAAACTTATCTTCGGACTACCATGTCACAAGAGAGATTATGCGCATTGAAAATGATTTCAATTGAAAACGAAATTTTGGATAGTTTTAATTATGATGAGTTGATTGAAGAATTTGTATCAAAAAATGCAAAGAGAAGTGTATTCCTTTGAATTGGATTATAAAGTACCATAATCAGGTTTGTGAAGTGCCGCAACAGGCTCTAGTATGTCATGCTCTATTTTTGTGTAATTTTTGATTTTCTTTGAATTTGATTATTTAACATGATTGATTAAGAATTTATATCATAATTGCAGCATCTGAATTAAATATTAGCATTGGAGGAAATGTGTTAAACAAATATAGGTGCCACTTTCTTCTAAAAAAAATAAATCTAATTCTTGATTTTTATATGAAGTTGGCTTCATGGTTTTACACCAACTGTGTAACGTCCCGACCCGGGCCACCCCTGAACAGGTGGCCGGACCGGTTTCCACATGACCTCAAGCGCATCTCCCCATACGCCAGAGGCTGCCGACTAGCAGCAAGAGTCTAAGGATAGTCAGTGGAGAGACTATACCCTCATTTTAGTGTTCAAAAATAGACAAAGGCAATAAATAGCGGAAACGGTCTAATAAATGATAAAGCAGCGGAAAGCAAATTTTATATATCTTGTACAAAACAAATGGCCAACACCAAATTATACAGAAGATGCATGCATGACATGCTAATGATACAAAATAGAAAACAGTGAACAAAACAACATGATTTACATTCCAATACAGAAATAAACAAATAATGACTCAAAGCCCCAAGGGTGATCTCCTTGAGAATCCTGAGCATCCGCTCGGTCCTCTACTCCTATCTCCCAAGTAAATGCAAATAACATAGTCCTACAACCAAATATAATCTACTTGGGTACCCAGTGCAATGGAGGCCCGAGTAGGGTGTGAGATATAAATCTCAGTAGGCCAGGACCACCGATGTCTACCCCAAATCCAGACATTTAATAAATAACTTATAACATGTGAAGGCATACATAAAATAAAGTAAGCAGTACAAAGTAATTATAAACCCAAGTACCTGCTTTAGCCCTCAGCTGGTGTCTGAACCTACACTATTCATTATTCATGAATACTCAACAATCATTATATAATCATTTATCATCTATCAATTATTACAATCTTAATAAATTATGAAAGTCTTGAGATTCGTCCTATGCCCAACATCTCCCATATAAGTCACTCACCACAGATGTCTCTAAAGACCATCTAAGTAATCAAGTAAAGACCGAATCCAAGCTTGTGCTTTGGCATGGATAACGCGTCATAAGTTATTCAATTTAATCTTTCCTATACTAAGTCTGAGCCCGTCTACTAAAAGTGGTTCACCCAATTCATAAATAAGTCTGAACCCTTTCTCATAATCAATTCACAAATCATCATGTCACAACAACCTTCATTAAGCATTAAACTCATTTCATGCATGAACAATTGGACCCATAGTACAATGTTAATTAATGGGTGTAGAGAATCATCTCTAGCACCCTCGTGAGTATTTGGAGCCTCAGTACTTGTCTCACAACCCATTCATCAATCATACATACATATTTATCATTGGTGTAGAATACCATGTCTAACACCACAAAACCAATCCGTTAATTAATTCAACAATTAATTAACAACACAAATCTCTCTTCATACAAGTCAACACTTAATTATCCATTAAAAATATCATTAATTAATAATTAATTAACAATTAATTATTCTTATCAAGCCAACAAAATAATTAACTTAACATTTCATTATCCAAATTCTTTAATAAGTCTGAACCTGTCCACTCAAACAATGGTTCATCCACGACTTTAACAATCTACAAGGACACCATAATCATCTCAAAACATCCTGAACAAAGCCAAGATATTTAGCGTCCATCTCACACAACATATCATATCTCTAAACAACCCCATCCAAGACAACTTAAGGCATGGAAAACTAATACACATCAAAAGGTACTCCTGGCCAACAATCGTAACAAACTATCAATTCACAATCTTAATTTAATTCATGCAAATTAATTAATTCAAAAATTAATTAATTAAACCTTATATATTTAACCAATCATCAATTAGTTAACTATTTACCATTTACCATTTAATAATTAATCCATCCATTAATTATTACCAGTTTCCAAATTATATTCCGAACATGTCAAATATTCAATATTCCCAATAATCAGTAAAATCCACAATCTCATTCCAACTCATGACTTGATAAATAATTATACAATTAATTATCCTATTACTCATTCTTCCCATTCAAATCATTCAATTGTTTAATCATATCACTTTAACTACAATAACAATCCATGCTTAAAATCAACACATTTTCAAGTCCTCATTTATCACATGTGGGTGACATTACTTAATAACATTAAAAGTGTCATGAATCGACATATCATAATCAAGGAAACTCACATTCTCAATCTATTTAAAGAATCTATAATTCTTAAATAAATTTTTAAAGATTTGGGACCCTACCTCAGGGTTTTGCCGGAAACCATAACGAACGAAGAACCCTCAAGATAAACGGGTTGATTCTTTAAGAATCCGCCCTAGATCACTTATCCTAGCAAGACCAAGACCAAAACTTATCATACTTGTCATCTACACACTTATATTTACCCATAACAGGCATAGATCTATGAAACCGAGAGAAGAGGAGATGTAGATCTAAGTAGATCTAAGAAACCAAACAAGAACGAAGAAGAACATCTACCTACCTCAAGAATCCGGATTTGATTCGCCAAGAGAAGCCTTCATATTGCCTCCAAAACACTTGGGAGAGGTTCTCCTACCTTCAAGGGAGTGTGATCCCGAGTTATGGTCGCTTAGGAAGAAAAATGAGCCATCTAAAGGCAAAAACGAGTGAGATCCAAAATTTAAGGATCCCATTTAAGTGACCACACGGTTTGCTCACATAGTTAGACAAAATGTGCGCTAACCGTGCGTTAGCTATTGTCTTGGAAAACATCCCTCGCACGGTTAGGCCACATGGTTAGACAAACCATGCACTAACTGCGTGTTAGCCACTGCCTCAAAACTTCAACTATGCACGGTTTGGCCGCACGTTTAGACAAACCATGCACCGCCCGTGCGACTTCCCCTTTGCCTTAAAACTTATATCAAAGTTCGAAAAACAACATCTATAGGTGTTCCAACACTCAGAATAAAATTCTGAAGCTCGATTTAAAAAGAACAACCCGTTGATAAACAAAAAAAGAATTTCAGAAACATTCATAATTTTAACCCGGTTCAAAAACACGGGATTCTACATTATACCCACCTTAAAAACTTCTCGTCCCCAAGAAGACATCGGGAACCACTACTAAAACAACCGACCTACCAAGGTCATTTAATCTTGTTAGAAGTGTTGTGTTGCATTCCCAATGCCAAACACACCTTTAACCCTTCTCAAACCTGATGGAAAAGCCTTTACAACTAGATCCAAAGATTACGCTAAATCTTAAACATCGAAACAAACCTTATATATAAGGTCATTAGAAGGACCATGCCAACATAAAAGGTTGAATCTCGAGCAAACAAAGGAACATGTTTCACATTCTTCCCTTGAAATACGTTGCAAACCCAAAACCCTATTTCGCCCTTTATCTGTTGACCTGCCTTTAAAACTATTCCAAAACCATCCGCAAGTATAACGAAATCCTTACCCAACATCTAGTAAATTTTATAAGTCAAGCCATCACAAGGATATTTTAAAAACAACCGTGCCCCAACATGAATAAAGAAGTAGCCCAAAGAAACCACACATCCCACATACTCCCCAGATAAGAACTGCTCCTCAAGCCCAACAACATTTAAATTGTAGCGTGGCACAAGACCAATGCTATCTTAGTGTCTCTATGACGAGGTTAAGATAGGGAACATGCTCGTCGTGTCCAGAAGAGCACACTAAGAGAAAACCGAGGTCATAAATAAGACCAGTCAAACCATTACCGGACAACTCTATTCCAAAAGCTCGACATCACCTGCCAACACATTCACCGAGAACAAAGTGACAATACCCACCTTAGGATTTCCCATGATGTCTCAAGAAAAGATCACCCGCTCACCAGCACGCTAGATTAACAACAAGATCAGCGTGTCAAAACACCCGAGTCTTTCAAAAACCATTCCTGCATTGAAATGAAACTGATTCTTTAACGGTCAAGTTACTCTACATAAAGTTGACCCGAGACCATACTCAATAGTACAAAAAGACTTATTACGGAGTCATATTGCCTCATACGACCATTTTCTTGCACGACGCCATAATCAGTCATCCATTACTAAGAAGAAAGGGTCAAATGACCAACAAAGCAGTCAACCATGCCTGAGGCACATCTAACCAGCTGACAAAGAGCATTACTCGATGCTCAATCCCACAACAAGGTCAAGAAACACATCACCACCCGTTCGAACAAGGGTGTCATTGGAAATTGGAAGTCCTACTTGGGACAACGACACCCAACAACTCCAAAAGAGTGAGAAAAGCCATAGCGCTAGCAAGGCATTTAAGTTCTGAAGGTGCTATCGACCACAAGTTATCCCCTTACGAAGAAAAAGTGTCAACCCTAAACCGGGTCACTTCAAACAAGTCACTAGGCTCAAAAGATGAACATAAGTCCATTTCTAAGGTGAATAATTCCTACAAAAAGTACTCATGCTTCCATTTCAAGGAAACTCAAGAGAAGATTGAACTACCCTTTACATGAGGGTTTTAAACAGTGGACACCACAATAGGTTACATTTCTAAGACTCTTATATTTAACCACTTTTAATCTTTAATCATCAAAAGATTTAATCAAAACATCAAAGTACCATTTTCAAAACGCCCTAAGGCAGAATAGGAAAGTTTCATGAAACTCCCCTTTTAAAACATTTACGTTAGTTGACATACCATCATTTTCAGAAAACTTATCAAAATAAATTCCTTTTAAGAAGATAAGGTGACCTACGCGGATCCCATTTTAACCAACATGGGTTCTATATAAAGCAACCCAATAGAAAACACACAGGTATTAAAATTTTAAACAACCAAATGGGTTATCCCATAAAAACACTCCCCAACCAACCTACTTGGGTCCAGTTGCATTTTAGAAAGTAGCCATTTGATTTAAGATCATGATGTTATTAATATTTTCATGACTTATTATATTACCCCTTTACTGATTTTATATGAAATGTGCATAATTTGTGTGAAATATTAATGTTTTAATATTAAGTATAAATTTTGAGCATTTTTAGAAGTAGTCCAATTGAGTCAGTTTAATGTTTTAATAATAAATATCCCTATAATGATCCAAATTGTGTGGTTCTTGTTTTTTAGGATTATCCTTTCAATATACAACATTTCATTAGAAGGTACCATGAGCCAATTTTACCATTTGAAGGGTCATATGGTCCTCACAAACAAGACCAAAGAATCTGTGAACAAACTGGACCAGCCTTGAAGATTGATTTACTGGGCTCAATACAGAAGTTAAAAAACATTAACTCTCCACCATAATTCTGGGGACACTACATGTCATCTTGGATAAAAATTTCAAGGCCCAAATCCAAGTACAAGGGGCCCAAATAAAGATTTGAATTCCAGCCCACCATTCTTGCCGACAATTAAAATCAGTATAGTATTCATGACATATCTCATGATTTAAGCATAAAATAGAGCTGAGATTTTGCAGTGTGAAATAGGAGATATAGGCGGCCGACTTTGTTGAATAAACAATTCGTATTTGAAGGCATATTAATATTCAAAAACCCTTTCACATTATGGACTTCAAAAAGACTGGATTGAAATGGACAGTTTAACTTTGTTTAATCAACCGGATATAAATTTTGATCCGTAAGTCCAAATGACTCCAAATTTTAAGAGTAGTAGGAAAACATTATTTTCTATAACATTTAAGAAGGATATATATTAATATTCGTCTGTATGAATAGCCAAATTGGCGATGCAAGTGGAGGGACATATTGGGAATGCAAACAGTCCACTCCTTGGGCTATAAATACTCTCCCCTTCTCTCCTTGAGAGGGGTTGGAATTTCAGAAGAGAGGAGAAAATATTGGCATGACCAAGGCCTTTACAAAGTCTTGGGAGGATCTTCAATACTCAAGTTTTCACTTGATAGACCTTTCCTCCTCTCTTTGTTTTCACTTAATTTCATGTTCTTCATTTTTGTAATTTTGTAAGTCTCTTTCTTTGTAATTCTGTTTTAATGCAAGTTACTTCTTCAATATCTCTTATTATCCTCCACCTTATGTAGTTTAATATTTATGTTCTTAAAATAGTTTAAATTCAGTTTAACCCCCTTCCCTTATTTTTCTTTCTCATTCAATCGAAAATCCATTTTTAATTATCATCATCGTTCGTGTGTGTGTGTCGACGTACCACTCTTTTCTAATCCCTTTATTTTTCTTATACTCTTAATTTATCATCATAATTATTATAAACAGAATATTAAACACCCAAATGGATGAGTAAATATCTCATTGGGGTGAGTTATAATTTAGGGATGTTAAGTGATTGAGAGTATTTGCTCGATGAGTATTCATTAATTTAACATTGTGTATGTTGGACTTAATTTGTCATGGATTAATGACATATTTTGTTTAGAATGTGGTTTCCATGGATTATTGGAACTAAAAATACACTACCATAAACATGTACTGATTGAGATTAAAATCCTAATTAAGTTAAGGCTTTTATTAAAGCTTTAACACTTAGGAATTCTAATCGATGTCAACTTGTGAAGTGGGTGTTAATTTAAATGCAATATAAAGCAAAGCTCAAGGATATCACAAGCTTAACTCCCTAATAATGAACTCACCCCAATCTTTATCAATTTGTTGAATCAAACATCATCCATAAATTATTTCATAATGTCACGAACCGAATCTGGTCGCCTTCAAACTCGGCACCCGACCCGGTCCATGGCAAGACCCGAAGGGCATTCCCGATCCCCACGGGCTGGCACAAGTGCCCGGGTATCATAAAATGAAAATTGGGAATGATTTACCCGAGTTTATAAACATAAAACAACAAAAGAATCCAATGAAACAAATCTGGATTTTTCAAACCAAACAATCTTTTACAAAAATTCAGAACTGAATTACATGGCTTAAAACAACTCAAAAGGTCTATACCAAAGTTACAAATCCAAATAAGGACAGCCCAAGAACCCTCATGGCAAGGGGCACCTCCCACAAGCCACCTCCACAAGACTTCACCACCAAGGACCTGCTAGAAACCCGAACCACTGGAACAAAAAAAAACTGTACCCAACCTGCGACAAAAAAAACCATGTCTACTTACACCCAAGGGTGTAAGTAGGGTGTGAGCCAATGCCCAGTAGGATACCACCACTAAGAGATTCCATGTGATAAACATTTAAAGACGAAAAGCATGCAAGTTTTCAAAAACATGAAAAGCTAGTTACAATTTCTAAAAGATGCTACTTTGAATAAAAATAGTTTTCAAGTGGGCTATCATTAAGAATCAACACTTTTAAAAAAAATGTCAACACTACTGAATTTTCCAGCCAACTATACCGTATGCCGACGGTAAGTACAAAGTAAACAATGAGCACAAGAAATAGGAAGTAACACCTAGGCACTAGCTAGCTGTGGGTCCCAGGTACCTCGTATCTCGGTGAGAGTAACCATCACAAATATCCATTCTCGTGCACGAGCCACTAGTAGGGAACATACCCATAACCTAGTGGTCCCAAATCATCATCATCATAGTTTAGTTAGAGTTGTAAGCGTCAATCTTGCTAAGTGAAACTGAGGCCAAACCCCACGGATTCACTAGCATACTAGTACACGTCCACCCACCTAGATACCCAGGTTTTCCCCTTGTGCTCAAACATGTTCAACACATCAAGAAATGTACATTGAACATGAAAATATCATTTCCACATCACAAATTCACCAAACAGCCCATATGTATACCACGCAAGTCACAAAAAATCCATTTTTCATTCAAAATGATTTTGAAATCCGAATCACACCAAAATAGCCCACAACACATTTCACATTTCTTCAACACTTCCACAAAACCATTAAACAATTTTATAAAACAATTATATGATATTTAAACTCATATAACAGCCCACACACATGGAATATAACACTTCTTTCATATTCAAAAATTCAATTTTTCACATCACACTCACACAAAACACTCCACATCACTTTCACATCACTTTCACTCCAAAATATCTCCTTCAAACAATTTAATAAAATATTTCCAAGATGATACATATCACATAGAAGCCTTTTCACAAATGAAATGGACCTTTTAAAAATATACTCCTACCAAAACAGTTTGCTGATATAGTTTCACCTATTACACAACCCAATAAAGCATTCAAAACTTTCATAAAACAATTATAAAGAGTATACCCAAACTTTGCACATAAAATCCATTTCAAAAATCTCTTTTTAAGCCAAAAGCACA
Organism: Viscum album; assembly: GCA_963277665.1. Taxonomy (NCBI): domain Eukaryota; kingdom Viridiplantae; phylum Streptophyta; class Magnoliopsida; order Santalales; family Viscaceae; genus Viscum; species Viscum album. Next base: position 607,159,996 of record OY728133.1, on the reverse strand, counting down.
CCAAGACCCTACCAAAACAGAATTGGCAGCCCAATAAACATGAAATAATCCACATTCAAATGTTATATAATCACGTTGAATAATATCACAAAAGATACCCATGAGAACACACAAATCCATAAAACACTTTCAAGGAGTATAACAAGGTTATACAAATAAAACCATTCAAATACACCCCATTTTTAGGCCCACATGGACCTATATCATTACTTAACCATAATTTTCAGCCCCTTTCAACAACTAATAAATCACTTCCACATTTTACAAAACTACCACAAGATATAACACATGAAATACATTTGAAAAATACACACTTCAAGCAAAAATGTAACTCTAAAAACAAATGCTTTACTATTGCAACCAAAAATGGTTTTCACATAATGCACAGCACATAAGGAACATTCAAAATTATTTAATCAAGCAAACTAACTCATCATTAAATGGTTACCCACGGAATCACCTACCGAATGTGTCGAAACCCTCAAAACTTGGTGCGAAACCTTAAGCGCACCACCGTTGCACCAAAAGGAATACAAATCCAGACCTAAACCACAAAAATTTACCCAAAAGACACCAAATCATACATTAGGATCGAACCCCAACTTCTGGACATGAGGAACTTCAAGAAAAAGGAAATAAAACTAAAAGAGGATGGAAGGAACCAAGAAGGAATTCCCTTACTTGAAATATCTTGAAGGAATCGGCCCCAATCCACAAAATAATGAATCACCAAGTACCCAAAACTGGTATTGAGGTTCGAAGGATTCATATTAGGTCATGTGGGGACTGAAATGGGGGAAAAAGGATGAAAAATGAAGGAGTTATGAAAGGATCAATTTACCTCTCCAAATCTGCCCGATTTTTGAAACCCTAATAAGTTCAGTACTAAATCGCGATGAGTAAGAGCTCCAAAGAGGGTAGAGAGAGCTTGGGAGCGTGTATGGGTTCAAGGGGCGCATATGAGGCTTTTAATCACCGAAAAATACTTAAAAATGAATAAGTTATTAATTAATCAAACATTATTTTTAAAACTGGAATTGGGCTTTCGGGCAGGCCCAATCTCTTAAATAAAAACCAACATAAACCTTGGTTATGGATTTCCAAAGTCTCCAAATTTTAATTGTGGTGTTAATATATCAGGGGAGGACATTTAGGAGTTGGAATTAAGGAAAAATATTAAAAAATGAAAAAGTTATAAAGGAAACAAATTTTATTTTTAAATCTGGAATTGGGCTCGCGGTTTGGCCCAATTCGTGAAAACTCATCTATTTCTCCATAAAACCTTTGGAAACCATCCAAAACAAAAAATGAAAGGAAAAAAAATGAAATTTAACTTCAAAATAATTCATGTATGTGACAATTCTCCCCACCATGAAAACTTTCCGTCCCCGGAAAGCTACAGAAAGGCCAGATACGAAAGCCAAACCGAACTGATAAACCAAGATGTACTCCCTTTCCAGGTTTCGCCCCCCCAAAGGCCAAAACACCTCCATTGATCAATTAAGGAAGGAATAATTCACAACAAAATCATACACCACTTTCCTGAAACAATCAATCACATTCAGTCTTTATCCCAAAGGAAAACACCTCAAACACTATCAGAACAAGACTCAAGCAATTCACTCAAACGAACAACAACATCGAACAAGGTTACACTTACCTTACTTTAACTAATACATTGGGCACTCTCCAGTCCCAAAGTTTACCCAAGGAAGATGTAAGTAGTTAGATATATCCAAATGATATTACCTACTTCCCATACAATACCAAGGAAAAACATGAGTTACTTGTATGAAGAGACATAAATGAGCTCCCCACCATAAGAGACAACTTAATTTTTTTTTTCCCGAGACAGAATCAAGACAGTAATAGGGGAAGGCCCAAACAGACTCCCTAGTACAAGGGGTATACATCCATTAGAAATTTACAAAATAATATGCACGATACCCATGGTGGGTCTTCCCACCACAAGAACCAACCATCTTAACCGACCGGCGTGGGCCGACATGAAAAGACCCCAAAATTAAGGAGTTGGGACGGTCACACAGTTAGTCTACACAGTTTGAGAAACTGTGTGATAACTATGTGGATCCTTATATCTGCATGGTTATTTTTTTTTTGTTCACGGTTAGAACTAACCATGTGAAAACCGTGTGCTCAACTTGTCTAGCCAAATTTCCAACCATTCTCCAAAGACTCAATGGAAACCAAAGGGGGAGGGAATAACATTGTGTGATGACATGGGTACAAGACCCTCCACCTATTTCCACCGAACAGGAACAACAGAAGAAATATGATGAAACCATAGGTTTAAAATCTTCCTATCTTTCATACTGAGGATAGGACTTTGTACAAGGGTTTAAACGACACTGGGGTTTCCCCTGACTACGCGCCAGCTTCTCTCCGGGACCTATGGCTGGAGCTCAAAATATTGAATCATCTTCGGCCACGCAGTTTGGCTGTTGAAACCCCTATGTGGAACTTCTTCTTTCGGTGCCACAAACAACTACACCGCATACCCTGATGGGGTCATCAAGATATAACACACTCCATAACTCACTTTACCAAAACCATACATTTCACTGAAACAAGGGATCAGAATAAGCACACACATCGCACCTTGTTTCTTTGGGTGAGAAACAACAGAAGGGTAGGACACGTATAAACACCATCCACTAAGATAGAGGATTTGATGTTTTTCCCAAGGGATACATACTCCCAACATAACAGAGAACCTAAGAGGATTGTGTGACCTTGACCTTTACAGTCAAAAGAGCACACAACATCACAATGCGTCACCAAACATGACCTTTGTGATTGATTGAAACAATACATGGAACATGACCATATACCAAGTCCCTAAACAACAGACAAGTCCAAAAAGTGGACACAATATCCTATCAGGACCAAAATCTCAAAATTGGTGGTTTAATAATAACTCTTGCTTTAAGGAAACTATGAAGAACCCAGAGGCCCTCTTAGACACCATCCAAATACTCATCCATGCTAACAAACCCAGAACACTTCCACCTTCGAAAAATTAGGAAACTTAAGAGGCTAAGGTCACTTTCAACCATCCATAATCAATCTCCCACTACAAGAGGATACACAAAACCAATAAAGGAAAGGGTGTATACTCAATCTAAAAATCTCAAGAAATGGATTCCTTATATTGATCAACTGGAGGATTTTCCAATGGAGAAACAATCTGGGTTGCGCTTCAGTTATGCATTAACCTTTAATGGGGGTGTACCTTATCCAATGGGAGAACCCAAGGACCCAACAAACCTGGTCCATTGGTCAAAACAAGCCATAAACCAGATCCAAACACATGAAGGTAACTATCGTAAAGGCATCCCAAAACATTTTTCAAAAGATACCACTAACCGTCCCTACAACACAGCTTACCGACCAAACACAAACCCAAAACACAGTTCAAACAGGAGAGGTTATTGGACTAAAAAAAACATCCCACAAAAACAACATCTTCAAATACCCATAATACAAACCATCCCAAAACTATTCATCAAGACATCATGTTTTTTTTTCTTTAAAACCATTTCTTTGAAATCAAGCGGCTCAGCGGTAAGAGTATCGACCAATGGTACCTCATGGGCCTCACACATGCATGTTTTTGTGCCACACCAGACACCCTCCTCATATCCGTCCCGGCACTCATCCATTCATGCCATCAACCATCCATCATCCCATATAACCCCATCCATGTGGTCACTAAGGGAAATACCAAAGGTTAAAACAAAAATTCTTTCCACTTTTCAAAACCAACACGGTCAACCAACGCATCCCTTTTTTTTTCATAACCGCTAACCACGAGATCAAAATCCCAACTCACATCTTACAAAAATTTTCAGAAAGTCACAACCATTTAGAAAATAACTCACATTCAAGATATTCACATCAATTTAAAAATATCTCATCCCATTAAAACACACTCTGATTGTTTAGAAAACTCTATTGGAAACACTTTTCAAAACCACCTTCAATACAGTTTCTGCCTTCAAAAGAGGTGTAATCACACCATTTTCTATTTCAAAATAATTCTGAAAATTAAGTTCTGCCATTTCATAAACCAAACCATTCCCTCTTTATTTGAAAATCATTTCACAAAAACTTTACACTTCTTAAAACCAAAGTGCTAAGGTTTCAAAACCTAAGCACAAAACAGTGCAAGAGGAAACTAGTTTCAGTGGGTGACTTGGACATATGGTTGACGGCCATATTCCAATCACTTCACTGTCACAGAGAGTGTTCTAGGGAATATCCCCAGCTCCACATGGCTTGCCAGACCCTGCGAGCTCATTGAGACCATTAACCCAACTCTCTTTTCATTTCCCCTAATCATCATCAAACTAAGAAAACCAAAAGACATAGACAAATCCCAACTTCCCCTGGTGACTTGAATCCCGAAATGAGGTGTGGTGATCAAGCACACTACCCATAACCAGAATTCCATGTCCCAACAATCCTAACTCCATACTATCCTGACTCTTCCCCAAATAACATGACCCAAAGAGTTAACCTGAACCTCCTCTGATACCATTTTGTCACGAACCGAATCTGGTCGCCTTCAAACTCGGCACCCGACCCGGTCCATGGCAAGACCCGAAGGGCATTCCCGATCCCCACGGGCTGGCACAAGTGCCCGGGTATCATAAAATGAAAATTGGGAATGATTTACCCGAGTTTATAAACATAAAACAACAAAAGAATCCAATGAAACAAATCTGGATTTTTCAAACCAAACAATCTTTTACAAAAATTCAGAACTGAATTACATGGCTTAAAACAACTCAAAAGGTCTATACCAAAGTTACAAATCCAAATAAGGACAGCCCAAGAACCCTCATGGCAAGGGGCACCTCCCACAAGCCACCTCCACAAGACTTCACCACCAAGGACCTGCTAGAAACCCGAACCACTGGAGCAAAAAAAAACTGTACCCAACCTGCGACAAAAAAAACCATGTCTACTTACACCCAAGGGTGTAAGTAGGGTGTGAGCCAATGCCCAGTAGGATACCACCACTAAGAGATTCCATGTGATAAACATTTAAAGACGAAAAGCATGCAAGTTTTCAAAAACATGAAAAGCTAGTTACAATTTCTAAAAGATGCTACTTTGAATAAAAATAGTTTTCAAGTGGGCTATCATTAAGAATCAACACTTTTAAAAAAAATGTCAACACTACTGAATTTTCCAGCCAACTATACCGTATGCCGACGGTAAGTACAAAGTAAACAATGAGCACAATAAATAGGAAGTAACACCTAGGCACTAGCTAGCTGTGGGTCCCAGGTACCTCGTATCTCGGTGAGAGTAACCATCACAAATATCCATTCTCGTGCACGAGCCACTAGTAGGGAACATACCCATAACCTAGTGGTCCCAAATCATCATCATCATAGTTTAGTTAGAGTTGTAAGCGTCAATCTTGCTAAGTGAAACTGAGGCCAAACCCCACGGATTCACTAGCATACTAGTACACGTCCACCCACCTAGATACCCAGGTTTTCCCCTTGTGCTCAAACATGTTCAACACATCAAGAAATGTACATTGAACATGAAAATATCATTTCCACATCACAAATTCACCAAACAGCCCATATGTATACCACGCAAGTCACAAAAAATCCATTTTTCATTCAAAATGATTTTGAAATCCGAATCACACCAAAATAGCCCACAACACATTTCACATTTCTTCAACACTTCCACAAAACCATTAAACAATTTTATAAAACAATTATATGATATTTAAACTCATATAACAGCCCACACACATGGAATATAACACTTCTTTCATATTCAAAAATTCAATTTTTCACATCACACTCACACAAAACACTCCACATCACTTTCACATCACTTTCACTCCAAAATATCTCCTTCAAACAATTTAATAAAATATTTCCAAGATGATACATATCACATAGAAGCCTTTTCACAAATGAAATGGACCTTTTAAAAATATACTCCTACCAAAACAGTTTGCTGATATAGTTTCACCTATTACACAACCCAATAAAGCATTCAAAACTTTCATAAAACAATTATAAAGAGTATACCCAAACTTTGCACATAAAATCCATTTCAAAAATCTCTTTTTAAGCCAAAAGCACACCAAGACCCTACCAAAACAGAATTGGCAGCCCAATAAACATGAAATAATCCACATTCAAATGTTATATAATCACGTTGAATAATATCACAAAAGATACCCATGAGAACACACAAATCCATAAAACACTTTCAAGGAGTATAACAAGGTTATACAAATAAAACCATTCAAATACACCCCATTTTTAGGCCCACATGGACCTATATCATTACTTAACCATAATTTTCAGCCCCTTTCAACAACTAATAAATCACTTCCACATTTTACAAAACTACCACAAGATATAACACATGAAATACATTTGAAAAATACACACTTCAAGCAAAAATGTAACTCTAAAAACAAATGCTTTACTATTGCAACCAAAAATGGTTTTCACATAATGCACAGCACATAAGGAACATTCAAAATTATTTAATCAAGCAAACTAACTCATCATTAAATGGTTACCCACGGAATCACCTACCGAATGTGTCGAAACCCTCAAAACTTGGTGCGAAACCTTAAGCGCACCACCGTTGCACCAAAAGGAATACAAATCCAGACCTAAACCACAAAAATTTACCCAAAAGACACCAAATCATACATTAGGATCGAACCCCAACTTCTGGACATGAGGAACTTCAAGAAAAAGGAAATAAAACTAAAAGAGGATGGAAGGAACCAAGAAGGAATTCCCTTACTTGAAATATCTTGAAGGAATCGGCCCCAATCCACAAAATAATGAATCACCAAGTACCCAAAACTGGTATGGAGGTTCGAAGGATTCATATTAGGTCATGTGGGGACTGAAATGGGGGAAAAAGGATGAAAAATGAAGGAGTTATGAAAGGATCAATTTACCTCTCCAAATCTGCCCTATTTTTGAAACCCTAATAAGTTCAGTACTAAATCGCGATGAGTAAGAGCTCCAAAGAGGGTAGAGAGAGCTTGGGAGCGTGTATGGGTTCAAGGGGCGCATATGAGGCTTTGAATCACCGAAAAATACTTAAAAATGAATAAGTTATTAATTAATCAAACATTATTTTTAAAACTGGAATTGGGCTTTCGGGCAGGCCCAATCTCTTAAATAAAAACCAACATAAACCTTGGTTATGGATTTCCAAAGTCTCCAAATTTTAATTGTGGTGTTAATATATCAGGGGAGGACATTTAGGAGTTGGAATTAAGGAAAAATATTAAAAAATGAAAAAGTTATAAAGGAAACAAATTTTATTTTTAAATCTGGAATTGGGCTCGCGGTTTGGCCCAATTCGTGAAAACTCATCTATTTCTCCATAAAACCTTTGGAAACCATCCAAAACAAAAAATGAAAGGAAAAAAAATGAAATTTAACTTCAAAATAATTCATGTATGTGACACATAAGCTCTACAAACAAACCCCCCAATCAGAATACAATTAACTAAAAACAAACGACTATTTCAAAGTATCATCGCCGAGGATTCGACCCGAGTGCTGCTATACACATTAGAAGAGCACCAGAACTTTGACCGGTCGATAGATGAAAATTGGCCGTGCATTTCAAATGGCGCTGTTGCCGGGGATGGTGCTTTAAGTAGTCATTAGTTTCTGGTTATTGTCAAAAAACCAAAAAAAAAACAAAATTTAAAAAAAAAATTGAAAAAAAACACAAAGGAAAACCCGTCATCCTCTTAAAAATCATAAACTAAAAAAAACACAAAGAAAAAACCATATTCCTCTTTCTTTGTAAATCTCTCTGAATGCCCCGTAGCCTCCCAAACAATCCCTCAGATTTTTTTGACTCTGAAATTGATAGAACTCTTCGTTGACTTAGGAGGACTATTAGGGATAACCAAATCACCCAAGAACCAATCATTGACCTACCAATTGAATTCGATATGGCCAATCCTAGGGAACAAACATTGAAAGAACTTGCTACCCCTGATATGAATTAACAACCCCTTGGTATTCAATATCCAAAGATAGAGGCTGACTTCGAACTCAAATTGGGTTTGATTCATCTTCTACCTCATTTCCATGGGCTAGCCAGTGAGGATCCACATCTCCACCTTAAAGACTTCCAAGTAGTGTGCTCTACCATGAAGCCTCAAGGGGTTTCTGAAGAACAAATCAAACTCTGAGCATTCCCTTTCTCCCTATCTCACTCTGCCAAGTCATGGCTCTACTACCTCCCTCCTGGTTCCATAACTACATGGAATGACATGAAGCGTCTCTTTCTAGAAAAATTCTTTCCTGCTTCTCATACCGCTTCCATCCAAAAGGAAATAAGTGGTATCTGTCAATTCCCAAATGAATCACTCCATGAGTACTGGGAGAGGTTCAAAAAGCTTGTGGCAACCTGGCCACACCATCAAATCCCTGACCAACTCTTGATCCAATACTTCTATGAGGAGTTATTGGCTATGGAGAGAACTCTCATTGATGCCACAAGTGGTGGTGCTCTGGTTGATAAAACTCCTGCAGCAACAAGAGATATCATATGTAACATGGCTGCAAACACACAACAATTCCATACTCGAGCACATGCTCAAGTCAAGCAAGCCCAAGATAATCAAACAATTGAGCCAAACAAGATGACTGAGTGGATGAGTGAACTTACAGGTCTTGTGCGACAACTAGATGTGGCCACCAAATCCACAACCTCGTCCTCTCCACAATCAATGTTTCCTGGACCTGTCAAAAACTTTGGAATCTGCAACTCTCCATCTCATCCAACTGAAACATGTCCACAACCTCAAGAGGATCAATCCGATTCATTTGGACCAATGGAGCTCAATGCAGCATATGCTCAATGGAACACCAACCCTCAACTATCAGGTCAGTTTGTTAGAAACTTCAACCAACCTAACTCTGAGCCCTTCTCTTCTTCCTATAACCAAGGCCTTAGGTATGGTAATCCCATATCTCATCCCCCTCAATTCCCTCCTCAAAACCCAAACCAGTTTCAATATAGTCAAGGTGTTGGTAACTTCCAACAACCTTATCCTTTTGTCCCTCAACCTCAAAGGATCAATCCACCTATTCCTCCTCCTGGATTCTACTATCCTAGCGAGCCTTTCCAATTCCCAAACCAATTCAATCAATTTCCCAAGAACCAAAATCAAGGCAATCCCAATCCGGGACAAGCCTCTTCTTCCAAGCAACCATGGGAAAGTGCAGTGGAAGATCTTGCCTCCTTCACCCATTCTAGACTTAAAAACATTGAAACTCAAATAGGTCAAATTGCATCCCACCTGATCCAACAACAACAATCAAATTCTTCCCAACTCCCAACTCAACCATTACCCAACCCCAAGGGTAATGTAAGTGCAATTGCACTTAGATCAGGAAAGCAACTTGATATGCCTCAAGATAAATCTTCAAACCCTCCTTTGAATGTTGACCTAGAAAATGAAAAGAAAAAGAAATTTTAAAAGGAATCTGAATCCATTCCATCACCTCCTTCCATTCCACTTAGGAATCCAATTCTTTTTCCTCAAGCTATTTCTAAGACAAGGAAGTCCTTTGAACCTGATCCTGAAATGATTGAAATGTTTAGATGTGTTGAAGTCAACATTCCCCTCTTAGATTCCATAAAACAAATTCCTAAGTATGCCAAGTTTCTCAAGGAGTTGTGTACCCACAAGAGGAAACTTAGGACCTTTGAAAATGTTTCCACCCAGCAGTCCATACCCATTAAGTGCAAAGATCCAGGTACCTTTACGGTTCCATGCCAAATTGGAAGTTCCAACTTTGATGATGCACTCATAGACCCAGGAGACTCAATTAATGTCATGCCCAAATCCATATTCTCCAACCTTGGTCTAGGTCCCTTGCACCCAACGGGTGTTGTCATTCAGTTAGACAATCGAAGCACAGCCAGTCCTGAGGGAATAATTGAGGATGTCCTTGTTCGAGTAAATGATCTTATCTTCCCAGCTGACTTCTATGTCATTGACATGGAAGGTGAGACAACTTCTTGCAAATCTCCTCTGATTCTAGTAAGACCATTCCTTATGACATCTAAAACCAAAATTGATGTCTGTGCTGGCATCTTATCCATGTAATTTGGCGACCAAATGGTCAGGTTCAATATTTTTCAATCCATGCGATAGCCATTAGAGAATCAATCTGTATTCTCTATCCATGTTTCTAAAACTCCCTCTGAGAGTGTGTTGAATCCTAATCCATCATGTTCTTCCTGTTCTACTAATAGAGGAGTTTGTGAATATTGAATCCTCATTAACCAAGTGATTAATGGTGAAATTGATGTTGACATTACAAATGCAAACTCCATTGATCTAAAGGATCTTGAAAACTCTTTAGAATCTCATATCACCTCTGACCTCCAATGCTACAACATGGATGGTAATGAGGAAAATGAACTAGAATGCTCATTTCTTGATTCAGATCAGATTATCCCACATTCATCCTTTCCTATCCATGATTCTGAAAATTCTGTTATATGTGAAGTGAACCTTGAACCAATGTGTTTATATTGTCCTGATGGTAGTGATGTTTTTGATATTTGTACCCTAATTAATAAAGTGATCACTGGTGAGGTTGAAATTAACCATTATTTGGTAAACAACATTGAAATAAAGGATATTGAAAATTTAAATCAGTCTTACGACTCCACTGATCCTCATTACTCTACATCAGTAAGTGATGAAATAAATGAGTCAAAAACAATTGGGATCTCATACTCTGCTTTTGTGTTATCTGATCCTTACATTAATGAACCATCAGAATTGAGCCATCTTCCTAAATTTCCAAGAATATAAAACCATCACTTTGTGGATAAAATCATTCCTCAGGTTGAATACCAAAGTGAGGATAGAAATATTATCTTTCCAACCCCATTGAATTTCAAGCACACCAACAAGGATGGGAAGAAATTATCCAACGAATCATCAAGCCTCCCAAAGAAAAAGTTTTTCTGGAAGCACACTGGAGTTGAGAAAATACGATGGCCACAATCATACTATGGGTAATCCACTACAATTGTCCAGTTGTAGAAAAATAAATGCAGAGCTTCTTGGGAGGCAACCCATGTTTTCTTTTACTTTTATGAAATTTCAATTTATTTTTAGTTTTTCATTAGATGAATAATGAATTTTATTTTTCAGGTAACTTCCCACTGTCCTGGAACCACCTAGACTTCCACCAAATCCCCAAATTCTCTAGCTGACCCACCACTAGATGGAGATGGCAACCCACCAAATCCAAACCAGGGGGCACCTCTTTACCTTTAACTCTCTCTCTATCTCTTCATCTCTCTACCTCTTTCTTATTCTTCTTTTCTCTCCTTCATTTTTTTTACCACTTTCTTTATCAAAACCTTTCTTTTTCACTTTCTCTTTTGTGTGGGTGTATCTTTATAAAAAAAACAAAAAAATATAAAAACCTAAATAACTAAAAAAACCAAGAAAACAATCACTTAAAAAAATAAAAAAAATAAAGAGTCATGATTACTCACCATCGAGTTCTGAAATTTTGTCCAACCATTTTGGGGAGTTAACAGACATGTTTTCATCTCAAAAATTTTGTATTTTCATCATGACTTTGGATAAAGAATTTTGTGTCAAAATTAACAAATTTTGAATGCTCAATTTTTGGATTTGGAAAATGATTTTCCCAAACCGTGAGAACAAACATTTGATTTCATGCCAAGGCCACCTATGGCAATCTATTCAAAATGTGTGTTTTCACCACCATTTGTGAGTCTTGAGTTTGTGGACCTTCGAGCTGAATTTCCTGCCTTAGTGTGCATTAATATGATAGAGGCATTTTCTGAACCACATGAGAATCACAATAGCCAAATAGGCTCCCATTTCCCTTACATTAATCCTCCTTTTGAAAACCCCTTTAAGCCAATCAAAACATTTTCTTTGATAGCCACATTACAAGCCCAATACCTTATACCACCCAATATCAACATGGATTTTCATTGCATAAGTTTTTGAAATTTAAGTGTGGGGGGGGGGGAATGGATTTCATTTTTGGGTATCATTTCCTTACTTTCTGGTGTGCTATCATATGCTTGAGGGCAAGCATCCATTTCAGTGTGGGGGAGAGGTTATCATTCAGTGGGATTTGGGAATGTATTGTACAAATGATATTGAAAAGTGTTCAAAAAATAAATAAATAAAAAAATTAAAATTCAAAAAAAAAAGAAAAGAAAAAATGGGTTGTGTCTTGGGTAGGTCAAAAATCACTCTTCCTCAACCTTTTATCTTGTTATAACTATTACAATTAGTGTCGTAAGGAGATCAAACATGGGTTGGGATATGAGTGTGAGATCTATTTCAAGGTCAACTTTCGAAAAAACAAAGAAAAAAGAAATGAAAAAAAAGAACACTTGCATTATATTCTTATATCATTGGGAGAAGTTTTGTGTCTTGTAAATATTCCATCATCTCATTACCTTCATATTTTATTCCTCTATTATGTCTTTCTTCACACAATCATTCCCTTGTAAATATGTGTTTTCATTTCCTTCCATGTTTTATTTCAAAAAAATTTGCATTGCTTTTTCTATGTTGGTATTTTAACCCTCTTCTTCGCTCTCTTGGACATTATATTCCTACCATCCCATAGCCACAGAAAAACCCCTTAAAAAGACCTCTTGATTCTTGTTCACTTTGGATAGGTATTGTAAGCTGAGAGCTCTTTTCAAACTCTAAGATTTTCACTTTTTGTTGGTGAAAGAGTGAACCTCCATAAATGAATTTTATCATCTTGAGAGGTATGAGTTTTGAGTGTCCACATTTTCCATTTCTAAATTTGAGCATAAAAAAATAAATTAGTTTTGGAAATTTTTTTTTGTAACAACTTGTGGTGGAATTCAAAATGGATGAGTGAAATAGTCTAAACCTCCCCTGATTGGAGAAAACAAAATTTTAATATCTGTTGGTGAGTAAAAATGATTTTGTCATGTTTTTATATTTGTTGCACATGAGGACATGCACAAAACTAAGTGTGGGGGAGTTGATGTTATTAATATTTTCATGACTTATTATATTCCCCCTTTACTGATTTTATATGAAATGTGCATAATTTGTGTGAAATATTAATGTTTTAATATTAAGTATAGTTTTTGAGCATTTTTAGAAGTAGTCCAATTGAGTCAGTTTAATGTTTTAATAATAACTATAACTATAATGATCCTAATTGTGTGGTTATTCTTTTTTAGGATTCTCCTTTCAATATACAACATTTCATTAGAAGGTACCATGAGCCAATTATGCTATTTGAAGGGTCATATGGTCCTCACAAACAAGACCAAAGAATCTGTGAACAAACTGGACCAGCCTTGAAGATTGATTTACTGGGCTCAATACAGAAGTCCAAAAACATTAACTCTCCACAATAATTCTAGGGACACTACATGTCATCTTGGATAAAAATTTCAAGGCCCAAATCCAAGTACAAGGGGCCCAAATAAAGCTTTGAAGTCCAGCCCACCATTCTGGACGAGAATTAAAATCAGTATAGTATGCATGACATATCTCATGATGTAAGCATCAAATCGAGATGATATTTTGCAGTGTGAAATAGGAGATATAGGCGGCCTACTTTGTTGAAGAAACCATTCGTATTTGAAGGCATATTCATATTCAAAAACCCTTTCACATTATGGACTTCAAAAAGACTAGATTGAAATGGACAGTTTAACTTTGTTTAATCAACCGGCCATAACTTTTGATCCGTAAGTAAAAATGACTCCAAATTTTGAGAGTAGTCGGAAAACATTATTGTATAAAACTTTGAAGAAGGAGATATTTGAATATTCGCCTGTCTGAATAGCAAAATTGGCGATGAAAGTGGAGGGAAAAATTGAGAATGCAAACAGTCCACTCCTTGGGCTATAAATACTCTCCCCTTCTCTCCTTGAGAGGGGTTGGCATTTCAGAAGAGAGGAGAAAATATTTACATGAACAAGGACTTTCCAAAGGCTTGGGAGGATCTTCCATACTCAAGTTTTCACTTTAGAGACCTTTCCTCCTCTCTTTGTTTTCACTTAATTTCGTGTTCTTCATTTTTGTAATTTTGTAAGTCTCTTTCTTTGTAATTCTGTTTTAATGCAAGTTACTTCTTCAATATCTCTTATTCTCATCCACCTTCTGTAGTTTAATATTTATGTTCTTAAAATAGTTTAAATTCAGTTGAATCCCCTTCCCTTATTTTTCTTCCTCATTCAATTGAAAATCCATTTTTAATTATCATCATCGTTAGTGTGTGTGTGTCGACGTACCACTCTTTTCTAATCCCTTTCTTTTTCTTCTATTCTTAATTTATCATCATAATAATTATAACCAGAATATTAAACACCCAAATGGATGAGTAAATATCTCATTGGGGTGAGTTATAATTTAGGGATGTTAAGTGATTGAGAGTATTTGCTCGATGAGTATTCGTTAATTTAACATTGTGTATGTTGGACTTAATTTGTCATGGATTAATGACATATTTGTTTTAGCATGTGGTTTCCATGGATTATTGGAACTAAAAATACACTACCATAAACATGTACTGATTGATATTAAAATCATAATTAAGTTAAGTCTCGGATTAAATCTTTAACACTTAGGAATTCTAATCGATGTCAACTTGTGAAGTGGGTGTTAATTTAAATGCAATATAAAACAAAACTCAAGGATATCACAAGCTTAACTCCCTAATAATGAAATCAACCCAATCTTTATCAATTTATTGAATCAAAAATCATCCATAAATTATTTCATAAGCTCTGCAAAGAAACCCCCAATCAGAATACAATTAACTAAAAACAAACGACTATTTCAAAGTATCATCGCCGAGGATTCGACCCGAGTGCTGCTATACACATTAGCAGAGCACCGGAACTTTGACCGGTCGATAGGCGAAAATTGGCCGTGCATTTCAAATGGTGCTGTTGCCGGGGATGGTGCTTTAAGTAGTCATTAGTTTCTAGTTATTGTCAAAAAAACCAAAAAAAAAAACAAAATTAAAAAAAAAAAATTGAAAAAAAAACACAAAGAAAAACCCGTCTTCCTCTTAAAAATCATAAACTGAAAAAAACACAAAGAAAAACCCATCTTCCTCTTTCTTTGTAAATCTCTCTAAATTCCCCGTAGCCTCCCAAATAATCCCTCAGATTTGTTTGACCCTGAAATTGATAGAACTCTTCGTCGACTTAGGAGGACCATTAGGGATAACCAAATCACCCAAGAACCAATAATTGCCCTACCAATTGAATTCGATATGGCCAATCCTAGGGAACAAACATTGAAAGAACTTTCTACCCCTGATATGAATTACCAACCCCTTGGTATTCAATATCCAATCATAGAGGCTGACTTCGAACTCAAATCGGGTTTGATTCATCTTCTACCTCATTTCCATAGGCTAGCCGGTGAGGATCCACATCTCCACCTTAAAGAGTTCCAAGTAGTGTGCTCTACCATGAAACCTCAAGGGGTTTCTGAAGAACAAATCAAACTCCGAGAATTCCCTTTCTCCCTAGCTGACTCTGCCAAGTCATGGCTCTACTACCTCCCTCCTGGTTCCATAACTACATGGAATGACATGAAACGTCTCTTTCTAGAAAAATTCTTTCCTGCTTCTCGTACCGCTTCCATCCGAAAGGAAATAAGTGGTATCCGTCAATTCCCAAATGAATCACTCCATGAGTACTGGGAGAGGTTCAAAAAGATTGTGGAAACCTTCCCACACCATCAAATCCCTGACCAACTCTTGATCCAATACTTCTATGAGGGGTTATTGGCTATGAAGAGAACTCTCACTGATGCCGCAAGTGGTGGTGCTCTGGTTGATAAAACTCCTGCAGCAGCAAGAGATCTCATAAGTAACATGGCAGCAAACACACAAAAATTCCATACTCGAGCACATGCTCAAGTCAAATAAGCCCAAGATAATAAAACAATTGAGCCAAACAAGATGACTGAGTGGATGAGTGAACTTACAGGTCTTGTGCGACAACTAGCTGTGGCCACCAAATCCATAACCTCTTCTTCTCCACAATCAATGTTTCCTGGACCTGTCAAAAACTATGGAATCTGCAACTCTCCATCTCATCCAACTGAAACATGTCCACAACCTCAAGAGGATAAATCCGATTCATCTGGACCAATGGAGCTCAATGCAACATATGCTCAACAGAACACCAACCCTCAACTATCAGGTCAGTTTGTTAGAAACTTCAACCAACCTCACTCTGAGCCATTCTCTTCTTCCTATAACCAAGGCCTTAGGTATGGTAATCCCATATCTCATCCCCCTCAATTCCCTCCTCAAAACCCAAACCAGTTTCAATATAGTCAAGGTGTTGGTAACTTCCAACAACCTTATCCTTTTGTCCCTCAACCTCAAAGGATCAATCCACCTATTCCTCCTCCTGGATTCCACTATCTTAGTGAGCCTTCCCAATTCCGAAACCAATTCAATCGATTTCCCAAGAACCAAAATCAAGGAAATATCAATCTGGGACAAGCCTCTTCTTCCAAGAAACCATGGGAAAGTGTAGTGGAAGATCTTGCCTCCTTCACCCGTTCTAGCCTTAAAAACATTGAAACTCAAATAGGTCAACCTGCATCCCACCTGATCCATCAACAACAATCAAATTCTTCCCAACTCCCAACTCAACCATTACCCAACCCCAAGGGTAATGTAATTGCAATTGCAGTTAGATCAGGAAAGAAACTTGATATGCCTCAAGATAAATCTTCAAACCCTCCTCTGAATGTTGACCTAGAAAATGAAAAGAAAAAGAAATTTGAAAAGGAATCTAAATCCATTCCATCACCTCCTTCCATTCCACTTAGGAATCCAATTCTTTTTCCTCAAGCTGTTTCTAAGACAAGGAAGTCCTTTGAACCTAATCCTGAAATGATTGACATGTTTAGACATGTTGAAGTCAACATTCCCCTCTTAGATTCCATAAAACAAATTCCTAAGTATGTCAATTTTCTCAAGGAGTTGTGTACCCACAAGAGGCAACTTAGGACCTTTGAAAATGTTTCCACCCAGCAGTCCATACCCATTAAGTGCAAAGATCCAGGTACCTTTACGGTTCCATGACAAATTGGAAGTTCCAACTTTGATGATGCACTCATAGACCCAGGAGCCTCAATTAATGTCATGCCCAAATCCATATTCTCCAACCTTGGTCTAAGTCCCTTTCACACAATGGGTGTTGCCATTCAGTTAGCCAATCGAAGCACAACTAGTCCTGAGGGAATAATTGAGGATGTCTTTGTTAGAGTAAATGATCTTATCTTCCTAACTGACTTCTATGTCCTTGACATGGAAGGTGAGACAACTTCTTGCAAATCTCCTCTGATTCTAGGAAGACCATTCCTTATGACATCTAAAACCAAAATTTATGTCCGCACTGGCATCTTATCCATGGAATTTGGCGACCAAATGGTCAAGTTCAATATTTTTCAATCCATGCAATACCCATTAGAGAATCAATCTGTATTCTCTATCCATATTTCTGAAACTCCCTCTGAGAGTGTGTTGAATCCTAATCCATAATGTTCTTCCTGTTCTACTAATAGAGGAGTTTGTGAATATTACATCCTCATTAACCAAGTGATTAATGGTGAAATTGATGTTGACATTACAAATGCAAACTCCATTGATCTAAAGAATCTTGAAAACTCTTTGGAATATCATGTCACCTCTGACCTCCAATACTCCAACATGGATGGTAATGAGGAAAATGAACTAGAATGCTCATTTCTTGATTCAGATCAGATTATCCCACATTCATACTTTCCTATCCATGGTTCTGAAAATTCTGTTATATGTGAAGTGAACCTTGAACCAATGTGTTTATATTGTCCTGATGGTAGTGATGTTTGTGATATTTGTACCCTAATTAATAAAGTGATCACTGGTGAGGTTGAAATTGAACATTCTTTGGTGAACAACATTGAAATAAAGGATATTGGAAATTTTATTCAGTCTTATGACTCCACTAATCCTCATTACTCTACATCGGTAAGTGATGAAATAAATGAGTCAAAAACAATTGGGATCTCATAATATGCTTTTGTGTTATCTGATCCTTACATAAATGAACCATAAGAATTGATCCATCTTCCTGAATTTCCAAGAATAGAAAACCATCACTTTGTGGATAAAATCATTCCTCAGGTTGAAGACCAAAGTGAGGATAGAAATATTCTCTTTCCAACCCCATTGAATTGCAAGCACACCAACAAGGATTGGAAGAAATTATCCAATGAATCATCAGGCCTCCCAAAGAAAAAGTTTTTCTGGAAGCACACTGGAGTTGAGAAAATACGATGGCCACCATCAGACTATGGGTAGTCCACTAAAATTGTCCAGCTGTAGAAAAATAAATGCAGCGCTTCTTGGGAGGCAACCCATGTTTTCTTTTACTTTTATGGAATTTCAATTTCTTTTTAGTTTTTCATTAGATGAATAATGAATTTTATTTTTCAGGTAACTTCCCACTGTCCTGAAACCACCTCGACTTCCACCGAATCCCCAAATTCTCTAGCCGACCCACCACTAGATGGAGATGGCAACACACCAAATCCAAACCAGGGGCACCTCTTTACCTTTAACTCTCTCTCTATCTCTTCATCTCTCTACCTCTTTCTTCTTCTTCTTCTTCTCTCCTTCATTTTTTTACCACTTTCTTTATCAAAACCTTTCTTTTTCAATTTCTCTTTTGTGTGGGTGTATCTTTATAAAAAAACAAAAAAAATATAAAAACCTAAATAACTAAAAAAAACCAAGAAAACAATCACTTAAAAAAGTACAAAAAATAAAGAGTCATGATTACTCACCATCGAGTTTTGAAATTTTGTCCAACCATTTTGGGGAGTTAACAGAAATGTTTTCATCTCAAAAATCTTGTATTTTCATCATGACTTTGGATAAATAATTTTGTGTCAAAATAAACAAATTTTGAATGCTCAATTTTTGGATTTGGAAAATGCTTTTCCAAAACCGTGAGAACAAACATTTTCTTTCATGCCAAGGCCACCTATGGACATCTATTCAAAATGTGTGTTTTTTACCACCATTTGTGAGTCTTGAGTTTTTGGACCTTCGAGATGAATTTCCTGCCTTAGTGTGCATTAATATGATAGAGGCATTTTCTGAACCACATGAGAATCACAATAGCCAAATAGCCTCCCATTTCCCTTACATTAATACTCCTTTTGAAAGCCCCTTTAAGCCTATGAAAAAAATTTCTCTGATAGCCACATTACAATCCCAATACCTTATCCCACCCAATATCAACATGGATTTTCATTGCATAAGTTTTTGAAATTTAAGTGTGGGGGGGAATGGATTTCATTTTTGGGTATCATTTCCTTACTTTCTGGTGTGTTATCATATGCTTGAGGGCAAGCATCCATTTCAGTGTGGGGGAGAGGTTATCATTCAGTGGGATTTGGGAATGTATTGTATAAATGATATTGAAAAGTGTTCAAAAAAAAAAATCAAAAAAAATAAATTAAAAATAAAAAAAAAATCAAAAAAAAAAAAATGAAAAAATGGGTTGTGTCTTGGGTAGGTCAAAAATCACTCTTCCTCAACCTTTTATACTATTATAACTATTACAATTAGTGTCGTGAGGAGATCAAACATGGGTTGGGATATGAGTGTGAGATCTATTTCAAGGTAAACTTTCAAAAAAACAAAGAAAAAAAAGAAAAAAAAGAACACTTGCATTATATTCTTATATAATTGGGAGAAGTTTTGTGTCTTGTAAATATTCCATCATCTCATTACCTTCATATTTTATTCCTCTATTGTGTCTTTCTTCACACAATCATTCCCTTGTAAATATGTGTTTTCATTTCCTTCCATGTTTTATTTCAAAAAAATGTGCATTGATTTTTCTATGTTGGTATTTTAACCCTCTTCTTCGCTCTCTTGGACATTATATTCCTACCATCCCATAGCCACAGAAAAACCCCTTAAAAAGACCTCTTGATTCTTGTTCACTTTGGATAGGTATTGTAAGCTGAGAGCTCTTTTCAAACTCTAAGATTTTCACTTTTGGTTGGTGAAAGAGTGAACCTCCACAAATGAATTTTATCATCTTGAGAGGTGTGAGTTTTGAGTGTCCACATTTTCCATTTCTAAATTTGAGCATGAAAAAATGAATTAGTTTTAGAAAATTGTTTCTGTAACAACTTGTGGTGGAATTCAAAATGGATGAGTGAAATAGTCTAAACCTCCCCTGATTGGAGAAAACAAAATTTTAATATCTGTTGGTGAGTAAAAATGATTTGTTCATGTTTTTATATTTGTTGCACATGAGGACATGAAAAAAACTAAGTGTGGGGGAGTTGATGTTATTAATATTTTCATGAATTATTATATTCCCCCTTTACTGATTTTATATGAAATGTGCATAATTTGTGTGAAATATTAATGTTTTAATATTAAGTATATTTTTTGAGCATTTTTAGAAGTAGTCCAATTGAGTCAGTTTAATGTTTTAATAATAAATGTCACTATAATGATCCAAATTGTGTGGTTATTCTTTTTTAGGATTCTCCTTTCAATATACAACATTTTATTAGAAGGTACCATGATCCAATTATGCCATTTGAAGGGTCATATGGTCCTCACAAACAAGACCAAAGAATCTGTGAACAAACTGGACCAGCCTTAAAGATTGATTTACTGGGCTCAATACAGAAGTCCAAAAACATTAAATCTCTACCATAATTCTAGGGACACTACATGTCATCTTGGATAACAATTTCAAGGCCCAAATCCAAGTACAAGGGGCCCAAATAAAGCTTTGAAGTCCATCCCACCATTCTGGACGAGAATTAAAATCAGTATAGTATACACGACATATCTCATGATGTATGCATCAAATAGAGCTGATATTTTTCAGTGTGAAATAGGAGATATAGGTGGTCTACTTTGTTGAAAAAACCATTCGGATTTGAAGGCATCTTCATATTCAAAAACCCTTTCAGATTATGGACTTGAAAAAGACTGGATTGAAATGGACAGTTTAACTTTGTTTAATCAACCAGCCATAACTTTTGATCCGTAAGTCCAAATGACTCAAAATTTTGAGATTAGTCGGAAAAGATTATTTTATACAACTTTGAAGAAGGAGATATTCGAATATTCATCTTTCTGAATAGCCAAATTGGCGATGCAAGTGGAGGGACAGATTGAGAATGCAAACAGTCCACTCCTTGGGCTATAAATACTCTCCCCTTCTCTCCTTGAGAGGGGTTGGAATTTCAGAAGAGAGGAGAACATATTGGCATGAACAAGGACTTGAAAAAGGCTTGGGAGGATCTTACATACTCAAGTTTTCACTTGATATACCTTTCCTCCTCTCTTTGTTTTCACTTAATTTCGTGTTCTTCATTTTTGTAATTTTGTAAGTCTCTTTCTTTGTAATTCTGTTTTAATGCAAGTTACTTCTTCAATATCTATTATTCTCATCCAACTTCTGTAGTTTAATATTTATGTTCTTAAAATATTTTAAATTCAGTTGAATCTCCTTACCTTATTTTGCTTCCTCATTCAATCGAAAATCCGTTTTTAATTATCATCATCGTTTGTGTGTGTGTGTCGACGTACCACTCTTTTCTAATCCCTTTATTTTTATTATATTATTAATTTATCATCATAATTATTATAACCAGAATATTAAACACCCAAATGGATGAGTAAATATCTCATTGGGGTGAGTTATAATTTAGGTATGTTAAGTGATTGAGAGTATTTTCTCGATGAGTATTCGTTAATTTAACATTGTGTATGTTGGACTTAATTTGTCATGGATTAATGAAATATTTTGTTTAGAATGTGGTTTCCATGGATTATTAGAACTAAAAATACACTACCATAAACATGTACTGATTGAGATTAAAATCCTAATTAAGTTAAGGCTTGGATTAAAGCTTTAACACTTAGGAATTCTAATCGATGTCAACTTGTGAAGTGAGTGTTAATTTAAATGCAATATAAAGCAAAGCTCAAGGATATCAAAAGCTTAACTCCCTTATAATGAACTCACCCCAATCTTTATCAATTTGTTGAATCAAACATCATCCATAAATTATTTCATAAGCTCTGCAAACAAACCCCCCAATCAGAATACAATTAACTAAAAACAAACGACTATTTCAAAGTATCATCGCCGAGGATTCGACCCGAGTGCTGCTATACACATTAGCAGAGCATCAGAAATTTGACTAGTCGATAGGAGAAAATCGGTCGTGCGTTTCAAATGGCGCTTTTGCCAGGGATGGTGCTTTAAGTAGTCATTATTTTCTGGTTATTGTCAAAAAAACTAAAAAAAAAAATTAAAAAAAAATTGAAAAAAAACACAAAGAAAAACCCGTCTTCCTCTTAAAAATCATGAACTGAAAACAAAAACACAAAGAAAAACCCGTCTTCCTCTTTCTTTGTAAATCTCTATGAATTCCCCTTAGCCGCCCAAACAATCCCTCAGATTTGTTTGACCCTGAAATTGATAAAACTCTTCATCGACTTAGGAGGACCATTAGGGATAACCAAATCACCCAAGAACCAATCATTGCCCTACCAATTGAATTCGATATGGCCAATCCTAGGGAACAAACATTGAAAGAACTTGCTACCCCTGATATGAATTACCAACCCCTTGGTATTCAATATCCAAACATAGAGGCTGACTTCGAACTCAAATCGGGTTTGATTCATCTTCTACCTCATTTCCATGGGCTAGCCGGTGAGGATCCACATCTCCACCTTAAAGAGTTCCAAGTAGTGTGCTCTACCATGAATCCTAAAGGGGTTTCTGAAGAAAAAATCAAACTCCAAGCATTCCCTTTCTCCCTAGCTGACTCTGCCAAGTCATGGCTCTACTACCTCCCTCCTGGTTCCATAACTACATGGAATGACATGAAGCGTCTCTTTCTAGAAAAATTCTTTCCCGCTTCTCCTACCGCTTCTATCCGAAAGGAAATAATTGGTATCCATCAATTACCAAATGAATCACTCCATGAGTACTGGGAGAGGTTCAAAAAGCTTGTGGCAACCTGCCCACACCATCAAATCCCTGACCAACTCTTGATCCAATACTTCTGTGAGGGGTTATTGGCTATAGAGAGAACTCTCATTGATGCCGCAAGTGGTGGTGCTCTGGTTGATAAAACTCCTACAACAACAAGAGATCTCATAAGTAACATGGCTGCAAACACACAACAATTCCATACTCGAGCACATGCTCAAGTCAAGCAAGCCCAAGATAATCAAACAATTGAGCGAAACAAGATGACTGAGTGGATGAGTGAACTTACAGGTCTTGTGCGACAACTAGTTGTGGCCACCAAATCCACAACCTCATCTTATCCACAATCAATGTTTCCTGGACCTGTCAAAAACTGTGGAATATGCAACTCTCCATCTCATCCAAATGACACATGTCCACAACCTCAAGAGGATCAATCCGA
Organism: Viscum album; assembly: GCA_963277665.1. NCBI lineage: Eukaryota > Viridiplantae > Streptophyta > Magnoliopsida > Santalales > Viscaceae > Viscum > Viscum album. The sequence goes on along the minus strand of OY728133.1, from coordinate 607,136,424 downwards.
TTCATCTCGACCAATGGAGCTCAATGCAGCATATGCTCAACGGAACACCAACCCTCAACTATCAGGTCAGTTTGTTAGAAACTTCAACCAACCTCACTCTAAGCCCTTCTATTCTTCCTATAACCAAGGCCTTAGTTATGGTAATCCCATATCTCATCCCCCTCAATTCCCTCCTCAAAAACCAAACCAGTTTCAATATAGTCAAGGTGTTGGTAACTTCCAACAACCTTATCCTTTTGTCCCTCAACCTCAAAGGATCAATCCACCTATTCCCCCTCCTGGATTCCACTATCCTAGTGAGCCATCCCAATTCCCAAACCAATTCAATCGATTTCCCAAGAACCAAAATCAAGGCAATCCCAATCCGGGACAAGCCTCTTCTTCCAAGCAACCATGGGAAAGTGCAGTGGAAGATCTTGCCTCCTTCACCCGTTATAGCCTTAAAAACATTGAAACTCAAATAGGTCAACTTGCATCCCACCTGATCCAGCAACAACAATCAAATTATTCCCAACTCCCAACTCAACCATTACCCAACCCCAAGGGTAATGTAAGTGCAATTGCACTTATATCAAGAAAGCAACTTGATATGCCTCAAGATAAATCTTCAAACCCTCCTTTGAATGTTGACCTAAAAAATGAAAAGAAAAAGAAATTTGAAAAGGAATCTGAATCCATTCCATCACCTCCTTCCATTCCACTTAGGAATCCAATTCTTTTTCCTCAAGCTGTTTCTAAGACAAGGAAGTCCTTTAACCTGATCCTAAAATGATTGACATGTTTAGACGTGTTGAAGTCAACATTCCCATATTAGATTCCATAAAACAAATTCCTAAGTATGCCAAGTTTCTCAAGGATTTGTGTACCCACAAGAGGCAACTTAGGACCTTTGAAAATGTTTCCACCCAGCAGTCCATACCCATTAAGTGCAAATATCCAGGTACCTTTACGGTTCCATGCCAAATTGGAAGTTCCAACTTTGATGATGCACTCATAGACCCAGGAGCCTCAATTAATGTCATGCCCAAATCCATATTCTCCAACCTTGGTCTAGGTCCCTTGCACCCAACGGGTGTTGTCATTCAGTTAGCCAATCGAAGCACAACCAGTCCTGAGGGAATAATTGAGGATGTCCTTGTTCGAGTAAATGATCTTATCTTCCCAGCTGACTTCTATGTCCTTGACATGGAAGGTGATACAACTTCTTGCAAATCTCCTCTGATTTTAGGAAGACCATTCCTTATGACATCTAAAACCAAAATTGATGTCTGCGCTGACATCTTATCCATGGAATTTGGCGACCAAATGGTCAGGTTCAATATTTTTCAATCCATGCGATACCCATTAGAGAATCAATCTGTATTCTCTATCCATGTTTCTGAAACTCCCTCTGAGAGTTTGTTGAATCCTAATCCATCATGTTATTCCCATTCTACTAATAGTGGAGTTTGTGAATATTGAATCCTCATTAACCAAGTTATTAATGGTGAAATTGATGTTGACATTACAAATGAAAACTCCATTGATATAAAGGATCTTGAAAACTCTTTGGAATCTCATCTCACCTCTGACTTCCAATGCTCCAACATGGATGGTAATGAGGAAAATGAACTAGAATGATAATTTCTTGATTCAGATCAGATTATCCCACATTCATCCTTTCCTATCCATGATTCTGAAAATTCTGTTATATGTGAAGTGAACCTTGAACCAATGTATTTATATTGTCCTGATGGTAGTGATGTTTGTGATATTTGTACCCTAATTAATAAAGTGATCACTGGTGAGGTTGAAATTGACCATTCTTTGGTGAAAAACATTGAAATAAAGGATATTGAAAATTTTATTCAGTCTTATGACTCCACTGATCCTCATTACTATACATCGGTAAGTGATGAAATAAATGAGTCAAAAACAATTGGGATCTCATACTCTGCTTTTGTTTTATCTGATCCTTACATAAATGAACCATCAGAATTGAGCCATCTTCCTGAATTTCTGAGAATAGAAAACCATCACTTTGTGGATAAAATCATTCCTCAGGTTGAAGACCAAAGTGAGGATAGAAATATTCTCTTTCCAACCCCATTGAATTGCAAGAACACCAATAAGTATGGGAAGAAATTATCCAATGAATCATCAGGCCTCCCAAAGAAAAAGTTTTTCTGGAAGCACACTGGAGTTGAGAAAATATGATGGCCACTGTCAGACTATGGGTAGTCCACTGCAATTGTCCAACTGTAGACAAATAAATGCAGCGCTTCTTGGGAGGCAACCCATGCTTTCTTTTACTTTTATGAAATTTCAATTTCTTTTTAGTTTTTCATTAGATGAATAATGAATTTTATTTTTTAGGTAACTTCCCACTGTCCTGGAATCACCTCGACTTCCACCGAATCCCCAAATTCTCTAGCTGACCCACCACTAGATGGAGATGGCAACCCACCAAATCCAAACCAGGGGCACCTCTTTACCTTTAACTCTCTCTCTATCTCTTCATCTCTCTACCTCTTTCTTATTCTTCTTTTCTCTCCTTCATTTTTTTACCACTTTCTTTATCAAAACCTTTCTTTTTCACTTTCTCTTTTGTGTGGGTGTATCTTTATAAAAAAAAAGATAAAAACCTAAAAAACTAAAAAAAAACCAAGAAAACAATCACTTAAAAAAATACAAAAAATAAAGGGTCATGATTACTCACCATCGAGTTTTGAAAATTTTTCCAACCATTTTGGGGAGTTAACAGACATGTTTTCATCTCAAAAATTTTATATTTTCATCATGACTTTGGATAAATAATTTTGTGTCATTTTAACAAATTTTGAATGCTCAATTTTTGGATTTGGAAAATGCTTTTACCAAACCGTGAGAACAAACATTTGCTTTCATTCCAAGGCCACTTATGGAAATCTATTCAAAATGTGTGTTTTTCACCACCATTTTTGAGTCTTGAGTTTGTGGACCTTCGATCTGAATTTCCTGCCTTAATGTGCATTAATATGATAGAGGCATTTTCTGAACCACATGATAATCACAATAGACAAATATCCTCCCATTTCCCTTACATTAATCCCCCTTTTGAAAGCCCCTTTAAGCCTATGAAAACATTTTCTTTGATAGCCACATTACAAGCCCAATACCTTATCCCACCCAATATCAACATGAATTTTCATTGCATAAGTTTTTGAAATTTAAGTGTGTGGGGGGGGAATGGATTTCATTTTTGGGTATCATTTCCTTACTTTCTGGTGTGTTATCATATGCTTGAGGGAAAGCATCCATTTCAGTGTGGGGGAGAGGTTATCATTCAGTGGGATTTGGGAACGTATTGTACAAATGATATTGAAAAGTGTTCAAAAAAAAAATCAAAAAAAAAAATCAAAAAAAAAAATCAAAAAAAAAAAAATGAAAAAATGGGTTGTGTCTTGGGTAGGTCAAAAATCACTCTTCCTCAACCTTTGATCTTGTTATAACTATTAAAATTAGTGTCATGAGGAGATCAAACATGGGTTGGGATATGAGTGTGAGATCTATTTCATGGTCAACTTTCGAAAAAACAAAGAAAAAAGAAAAGAAAAAAAAGAACACTTGCATTTTATTCTTATATCATTGGGAGAAGTTTTGTGTATTTTAAATATTACATCATCTCATTACCTTCATATTTTATTCCTCTATTGTGTCTTTCTTCATACAATCATTCCCTTGTAAATATGTGTTTTCATTTCCTTCCATGTTTTATTTCAAAAAAATGTGCATTGCTTTTTCTATGTTGGTATTTTAACCCTCTTCTTCACTTTCTTGGACATTATATTCCTACCATCCCATAGCCACATAAAAACCCCTTAAAAAGACCTCTTGATTCTTGTTCACTTTGGATAGGGATTTTAAGCTGAGAGCTCTTTTCAAACTCTAAGATTTTCACTTTTGGTTGGTGAAAGAGTGAACCTCCATAAATGAATTTTATCATCTTGAGAGGTGTGAGTTTTGAGTGTCCACATTTTCCATTTCTAAATTTGAGCATGAAAAAATGAATTAGTTTTGGAACATTGTTTCTGTAAAAACTTGTGGTGGAATTCAAAATGGATGAGTGAAATAGTCTAAACCTCCCCTGATCGGAGAAAACAAAATTTTAATATCTGTTGGTGAGTAAAAATGATTTTGTCATGTTTTTATATTTGTTGCACATGAGGACATGCACAAAACTAAGTGTGGGGGAGTTGATGTTATTAATATTTTCATGAATTATTATATTCCCCCTTTACTGATTTTATATGAAATGTGCATAATTTGTGTGAAATATTAATGTTTTAATATTAAGTATAATTTTTGAGCATTTTTAGAAGTAGTCCAATTGAGTCAGTTTAATGTTTTAATAATAAATGTCACTATACTGATAAAAATTGTGTGGTTCTTGTTTTTTAGTATTATCCTTTCAATATACAACATTTCATTAGAAGGTATCATGAGCCAATTCTGCCATTTGAAGGGTCATATGATCCTCACAAACAAGACCAAAGAATCTGTGAACAAACTGGACCAGCCTTGAAGATTGATTTACTGGTCTCAATACAGAAGTCCAAAAACATTAACCCTCCACCATAATTTGGGGGACACTACATGTCATCTTGGATAAAAATTTCAAGGCCCAAATCCAAGTACAATGGGCCCAAATAAACCTTTGAATTCCAGCCCACCATTCTGGACGAGAATTAAAATCAGTATAGTATGCATGATATATCTCATGATGTAAGCATAAAATATAGCTGATATTTTTCAGTGTTAAAGAGGAGATATAGGTGGACGAATTTGTTGAATAAACCATTCGTATTTGAAGGCATATTCATATTCAAAAACCCTTTCACATTATGGACTTCAAAAAGACTGGATTGAAATGGACATTTTAACTTTGTTTAATAAACCGGCCATAACTTTTGATCCGTAAGTCCAAATGACTCCAAATGTTGAGAGTAGTCGGAAAACATTATTGTATACAACTTTAAAGAAGGAGATATTTGAATATTATGCTGTCTAAATAGCCAAATTGGCGATGCAAGTGGAGGGACAAATTGGGAATGCAAACAGTCCACTCCTTGGGCTATAAATACTCTCCCCTTCTCTCCTTGAGAGGGGTTGGCATTTAAGAAGAGAGGAGAACATATTGGCACGACCAAGGCCTTTACAAAGGCTTGTAAGGATCTTCCATACTCAAGTTTTCACTTTATAGACCTTTCCTCCTCTCTTTGTTTTCACTTAATTTCGTGTTCTTCATTTTTGTAATTTTGTAAGTCTCTTTCTTTGTAATTCTGTTTTAATGCAAGTTACTTATTCAATATCTCTTATTCTCATCCACATTCTATAGTTTAATATTTATGTTCTTAAAATAGTTTAAATTCATTGGAATCCACTTCCCTTATTTTTCTTCCTCATTCAATCGAAAATCCGTTTTTAATTATCATCATCGTTCCTGTGTGTGTGTCGACGTACCAATCTTTTCTAATCCCTTTCTTTTTATTATATTCTTAATTTATCATCATAATTATTATAATCAGAATATTAAACACACAAATGGCTGAGTAAATATCTCATTGGGGTGAGTTATAATTTAGGAATGTTAAGTGATTGAGAGTATTTTCTCGATGAGTATTCGTTAATTTAACATTGTGTATGTTGGACTTAATTTGTCATGGATTAATGACATATTTTGTTTAGAATGTGGTTTCCATGGATTATTGGAACTACAAATACACTACCATAAACATGTACTGATTGAGATTAAAATCCTAATTAAGTTAAGGCTTGGATTAAAGCTTTAACACTTAGGAATTCTAATCGATGTCAACTTGTGAAGTGGGTGTTAATTTAAATGCAATATAAAGCAAAGCTCAAGGATATCACAAGATTAACTCCCTAATAATGAAATCACCCCAATCTTTATCAATTTGTTGAATCAAAAATCATCCATAAATTATTTCATAAGCTCTGCAAACAAACCCCCCAATCAGAATACAATTAACTAAAAACAAACGACTATTTCAAAGTATCATCACTGAGGATTCGACCTGAGTGCTGCTATACACATTAGCAGAGCACCTGAACTTTGAATGGTCGATAGGCGACAATCGGATGTGCGTTTCAGATCAACATAAAACATATTTCTCATTTATAAGCATTTCACAAGGCATCATGTCATCACATTTAATATGAGTCGTCATTTCCCAATTCATGAAGCACCCATACACTCCATGGATTGAAAATTGGATCTTATTAATCGATACCAATGTCAATTTAGAAATTAACATGACCAACCTAACAGTACAAATTATATGGGTGGTCACCTACCAATCTATAAGGCACCCATACACCTTATCATTGGATTTTGGCTCCCATTTAACACAATAAATATTCATTTAACATTTTAACTTTAGCAGCCCTTTCACATATCAAAACATCTTTAACATGTTAGCATAAGCAGTAACACAACTGTAGGACCCTGGGACACCCTGAGAGGGGAGGGGTGAATCAGAGTGACAACTTTTTCTTTTAAAGTATAGGATCTTGTTCCCACGTTGGTAGGAACTTGTAAAACCTGTATGATGGATAAGATTAGAAAGCATACATTCACATGCAGAGAGAAGACACAACACTTTTTACTTGGTTCACCACTAAGGGTTACGTCCAAGGAGCATACGCCGACAGGTTGTCGGTCGTACCAAAATCCACTAGTCTTCACTAGTTTTGGATTACAATGGTTCGGAAACAATCACTATGTCCCAGGCTCACTTCCTTTACAAAGGTTCAGGGATAGCTCACTGCTTCCCTCGGGTCACTCCCGTTGACTCCCCCTGGCTCACTGCCCTTGGTGAAGTCCCACTCAGTTTATAGACGTGAAGGTCTCTTCAATAGATTTGTGTTGAAGTCTTTGCCTCTGATTAGAACGAGACTCTTCTTGCATCGAAGTCTGGAATAGATGCACTAGAACGCACAGAATCACTGAACCGGATAACCAGAACGTGCAGACAAACTTCACTGAAAATTGCGCGCAACACCAAACCTTTGCGCGCAAAACCTTCTTATCGCATGCAAACTTTACTTTTCACGCGGAAAAATATTTCGTGCAAAAACCCCTTTTTTCACGCAACTGTATCTTTTATGCACGAACCCAATTTTTTACGTGCAACTCTTCATTTTTTGCGCATCCTGAAATTTTCCGCGCAATTCATATAATTTTGCGCAAACCCATTTACACGATCCTTTTTCGCGCATCAGACCTCAGATCTTTTCTAAAACTTCAACTGTTTGGAATGAAGGGGGTCACCTCATATTTATAGGCATCAAAGACCCCCGCGTGCAAAAACCTATGTGGCGCGTAAAACCTCTCATCTAGCGCGTAATCTTTCACGCCGATACCTTTTTTCGCACACATCATCAGATATTTCGCGCAACCCATGCCTTTTCCATTTTTTGACGTTTTGATTTCGAAACACTGTTTGCGCGAAAAACCTCGATCCTCCATTTCGCGAATCCCGCTCTTTTTCACGCCCAACTCAAATTTTTCGTGCAAGGCTCTTATTTTTCATGCATGCACCTCCTTTTTCAGACAATCCATGTCTTCATTTTAAGATTTTGAGGCCCAAAAATTTAGCAAGCACTGGGAAACAACGCCACCTTCAATACTGTTGTCTGCTTGAACTGTATGATCACTTTGCTGGAACACATTCGGAACTTCCACTGAGTATTGACAACAAACACAAACCAAACTCCAATTCCTGCATAGATCAACCATGGTTCCAACAATCTCCCCCTTTGGGTTTGTTGGCAATCACCAAATAAATTCAATATATCACCATCCACATGCATACCAAAAATGCAAGGATCAACTCAGCCAACACTCTAAGTCTACGTGAGCATTTCTCGGTGTATAAAACAAGAGAGGAAGCTTGAATTGAGTTCCCGTGTTTTGGAATGCTCAAAGACACTCAAAGAAATTTTCTTACAGTGTTAATTCTGTCTCATCCTATCACCAACACTGAATTCTCATCATGTCACAGAAGCATTACATGTCCACAGACCACAGAAGCATTACATGTCCACAAACAATCCTGAATTCCTGAATTTATTTAATTCCATCTCATCCTATCACCGACACTGAATTCTCATCGTGTCACAGAAGCATTACATGTCCACAGACCACAGAATCATTACATGTCCACAGACAATCCTGAATTCCTGAATTTATTTCTTTCCTTTCTCCCCCATTGACAATAAACCCAAAGGCCGGTAAATTAATCAATGTTCAGCTCAAACCATACTCCCCTAGATAGTATCTCCCCCATAAACCTGCATCACAGCCATAAACAGATAGAAACAGTTACCAAAATCGGGGAGAGGGGAATTTCGGAACCTTCTTATGCGGTAGGAGGTGGTTGAACACCGAGGTTGAACCGATGCTTTTTCAAACACAACTGCTGACAGTGGTTTTGTCAGGATATTAGCTACTTGCTCATCAGTTCCCACGTGATCCATTCTAATCACCCTTGCTCAAATTTTTCTTTGATAAAGTGATACCTGATTTCAATATGTTTTGTACGAGAATGCTGAACCGGATTCTTCATGAGATCAATTGCACTCTTGTTATCACAGTAAATTACCATTGGTTGATTCACCTCATCTCCAATATCTGTTAGTTGTTTCTTCATCCATAGTAGTTGAGTGCATGCCTTTGTGGCGGAGATATACTCATCCTCAGCAGTACTAAGAGAAGTACTTTCTTGTTTCTTGCTTAACCAGCCAACACACTTCTGCCCAATATAGAAGGCTCCACCACTGGTGGACTTTCTGTCAACTACATCACCAGCCCAGTCAGCATCAGAAAACGCTGATAATTCACTGTCCCCGTCTGCAGCAAAAAATAACCCAAAGTTATGTGTACCTTGAATGTACCTCATGATTCTTTTTACTGCCGTCATATGTTCCTCCTTTAGATTACTCTGAAAGCAGGCCGCAAGACATGTGGCAAAGACAATATCTGGCCGTGTCGCTGTTAGGTACAGTAGGCTCCCAATGATTCTCCTGTAAATGGTGGGATCCAAAGAGGTCCCATCCTCATGCTTTCCAAGTTTAGTTCCAACTGCAATCGGAGTTGACATTGGTTTGGAGTCTAGCATATTAAACTTCTTCAACAGCTCTCTTGCATACTTTTCCTGAGAAATGAAGGTGTGATCTTTCTTTTGAATCACCTATAGCCCCAAGAAATATGTGAGCTCCCCAATCATAAACATTTCAAATTCTGATTTCATGTGATTGGCAAATTCATCCAATGATTTTTGCCTACTGCCACCAAATATGATATCATCAACATAGACAAGAACCATGAATTGATCTTTTGAAGAATTTTTCACATATAGATTGTGATCAACTCCTCCTATTTTTAATTCTAGCTTCTTGAGATAAGAGTCCAGCCGGGAGTAACATGCCCGTAGTGCCTGCTTCAAACCATATAGAGCTTTCTTCAGTTTGCAGACCTTTGTCTCATCAGTACCAAGAACAAAACCCACTGGTTGTTCAATGTAGACTTCTTCTTCGAGTACACCATTCAAGAATGTTGTCTTGACATCCATTTGATATACTTTATATCCTCTTTGGAGTGACATGGCAAAGAATAACCTGATTGACTCCAGTCTAGCCACTGGAGAAAAGGTTTCTTCAACATCAACACCTTCAATTTGCAAGTATCCTTTACAGACCAATCGTGCCTTATTTCTAATAACAGTTCCATGCTCATAAAACTTGTTCTTGAAGATCCATTTTGTGCCAATCACATTCTAACCTTAGGGTTTGTGAACTAGATCCCATGTCTGGTTCTTGTCAATCTGATCCAACTCTTCATTCATGACATTTACCCAAGATTCATCCTTTGCAGCTTCTTCAAATGAGGTTGGCTCCACAACTGACAGAAATTCAGATTGGTGTTATTCCTCATTCTTCTTATTTGTATTGGTGAATTCCTATCCCCAATTATGTTGGATGGATCAATCTCAGCTCTTAGATTTCTCCTGCGAGGTTCAATAGAATTCTCTTCAGCCATAGTTTCTTCTTCAGATTATTCTTCTGAGTCAACATCATGATGTGACTGCTGAGTGTTTTGAACAACTTCTTCTATTTCTGCATTTGTATTTTCTTCACGTTCACTTTCTTCCTGACTTTCTATCACATCAGCGTATGACATCCTTAAAGCATTGGTGGTTTTCTCTTCAATTATCTTAACATCAATACTTTCCACAATCCTTCCTAAATGCTTGTTGAAACATTTGTAGGCTTTGCTGTTCATTGAGTAACTGAGGAAAATTCCTTCATCTGCATTATCGACATATTTCCCTTGATTTCCTTCTTTGTTCCTGATGAAGCATTTACTTCCAAAGACACGAAAGTATTTTAAATAAGGCTTCCATCCATGACACAATTCATATGGTGTCTTCATCTCACCCATATAAAGTCCTGTTTGATTCTGAATGTACACTGCAGCTTGAACAGCCTCTTTCCGGTAATGTCGTGGAATGCGACTCTCAATCAGCATAGTTCGTGCCATGTTGTTCACCTATCGATTCCTACGTTCAACAACTCCATTTTGTTGTGGAGTTCTCACAACAGATATCTCATTCTGTATCCCATGCTTCTCCAGATAATTTTCAAATTCAATGGACGTGTATTCTCTTCCATTTTCAGATCACAACACTTTGATTGTTCGTCCAGTATCATTCTCGGCGATTCGCCGATATGTTTTCATGCAGTCAAGGACTTGTCGTTTCCTGTGAATGACCATCACACATGCCATTCTACTGTAATCATATATGAAAAGGACAAAGTACCTTTCTCCATGAGTTCCAGAAACATTTATCGGCCCACATACATCTGTATGAATCAGATCAAGAAGGTGAGATGCCCTTTTCTTCTTTGGCCGATATGAACTGCAGACCAGCTTCCCACGAATGCAAGCATCACAAGATTTTTCCCGCTCACACTTCAGGTTGGGAATGTCCATGAAAATTCTCAATTTTGATATTTTCTCCATGTCTTGTTGATTGATGTGTCCCAGTCTCCGATGCCACAAATTGTTTTCTTCTTCAACAGTCATGTAACATACATTTTCTTCACTATCAACCTGATACAAGTTGCCTTCTATTCTGCATCCCTTCATAAGTGAATTGCCCGTCTTTCCCTTGATAGTGTAGCCTTTCTGATTAAAAGTAACTATAAGTCCCGAGTCACAGAGTTGACTCAAGCTGAGGAGATTATGACGTAGGCCATATACGTAAAGGACTTCAGTCTTCTTTAGTTCTCCATTAGCTAATTCTGTACTTCCACTCCCTTTGATTTTTTAGAGCTCCATCATTACCAAATAGTACTGTACCATAAACCTTCCTTTTGATATCCGTTAACAGACCGACATTACCTGTCATATGATATGAACAACCGCTATCTAGAATCTAGGTACTGTTGTTCTTTTTAGCTTTGAGGGCCACCTCTACAAGGTTGGATTTCTCAATCTTCTTCCTTTCCTTCCATGGGACATTGGATTGAGTATATAGAACTGATGGCCTTTCAATTATCTCTTCTGCATACCTAGGTTCATCATAGTCGAAATCCTCTTTGAGAGGAGAGAACCTGTTTGAGAGAGTAACACTATCTTGCTGTCGAGACTTGACTTGTCTTGAACTTCGGTATGAGGTGTCCATGTCCCTTCTCTTCCTACAATTAGCAGCCTTATGAACAAAGTTAGAACAACGATAACAATATCCATATAAATTTTTTCTTCTATAAGAATTAGGATATGAATTTGTTCTCCTTTGTTGAACTTCTATATCTTCTCCATTCAGATAGCTTCTTGCCTCTTCGCAATAAGACATGGTATGACCTAGATAGCCACAGAACTGACACTTCATGAGAGGAAATGTCTTCTCACTTGAATTTATCCTCATACCTTATTCCTTGGGAGAATAGTTAGACTGTCTGTCATTTCTGAGTGTTTGAGGATAATTTTCAGTTCTCTTTTTAGTTTGGATTGAGGGTTCATTTTTCATCACTTTAGGCAATGTTTCAACATGTTCAACTTTCATCTTATCTTTCTTTTGGATCTTTTCACTTCCAGCAGTTGATGTCTCAGCTTCACAGCCAATTCCACTCCTTTCCATGCAAGCGGGTCTTTGATCACTCAAGATTTTTCCAACCCCATCTGAACCACACTTGGCTCTTTCCAGTAATTCTGCATCTGAGAATCTTCCAAATTGTATTTTCTTCCTCGATTCTTTTGGTATTGATTCAGTCTCCAGTTTACTCCTTAGAGTAACAACTTCCTCCTCAAGACCCTCAGCAGTCTTGGATTTTTCATCTAGTCTGGAGGTGAGGTCATTGATGACCTTTTCCTGCTCTTCAATTATCAGCTTCATATCCACTACATCATCATTGATTCCAATTATTTTAGATTGTACCTTCACAAATTCTTCCATTCGTTCAATTTCAGCTTCAAGTTGATCAACGTATTCAGTTGATTCTTCTACAATTGATTTCCACTTATCGAAACTCTTACATTTAGTCTTAAGCTTATTAACCGAATCCTTAAGTTTTATCTCGGGATCTACACAAGTTCTCAGTTGTTTTTCTCCACCAGTATCTTCTGACTTTGCAACAGTGGCCATCATGGAAGAATGGTTCTCAGTTTTGAATTCTGGTTCTTCTTCATCACAGAATTCATTATCATCTTCTTCCTCTTCACAGACAAAACTCTTCCTTTTCATTTTCTTTCCAGATTTGAAGTCTCCATTTTTGAAGAACCTTCTATGAGGCCTCTCTAAGATTTCATCTTCACTATCATCATCATTTATCTTTCTTGTGCACTGAGAGGCAATGTGCCCAACTTTTCCACAACGAAAACATGCGAGAGGTAACTTCCCTTTGAATTTCCCTTTTCCCTTCTGGAACTTCTTTGCAATGAGAGAAAGAATTTATTTTTCTTCGTCATCTTCACCACTACTATCTTTTGAGATTTTTAGTTTATCCATGTCCTTGAATGCCATTTCCTTTCTCACACGAGTTGTAGCATCTTCTGGTTTGACTCTCATTTCATATGATACCAAGCTGCTCAGTAGATCATCCAGAGAAAGTTTGGAAAGATCTCTTTTCTCAAGAGCTGACACCTTTGCATTGTACAGAGGTGGAAGTCTTCTTAATATTTTCTTTACAATATCAATGTCTTTTATTTCTTCTTCTAGACCCCTAATTGCTCCAACCACTTCATTAATTATATTGAAGAATGAGTCTGCATTCTTATTTGGATGCATCTTCAGATCATCAAACTGATTGTGCAGCACTTGTAGCTTCGCCTCCTTCACTTTGATATCTCCTTCATAAATATTCTCGAGTTTATCCCACATGGATTTTTCTAAGGTGAAATTCATCACCTTTAGGTAGATTTGATCAGAAAGGGCTGTAGTGAGTTCATTTTGTGCTTTAGCACCTACATCAAGAATTTTCCTGTCTGTTTTAGTCATAGCCAGGCCTGTTGGATCAGTGACTTGTATTCCTTGCACAGTAGAAAAAAGAACTTCCATTCCAAGAGATCTTAGATGAGATCTCATTCTGTTCTTCTAGATCTGGAAATTACTTCCATCGAAGTGAGGGACTCCCCTGACATTGACTGCATTCTCCATGACGATAAAGGACAAATTCAACACTAGTAACATGGCTCTGATACCACTTGTAGGACCCCAGGACACCCTGAGAGGGGAGGGGTGAATCAGGGTGACAACTTTTTATTTTAAAGTATAGGATCTTGTTCCCACGTTGGTAGGAACTTGTAAAACATGTATGATGGATAAGATTAGAAAGCAGACATTCACATGTAGAGAGAAGACACAACACTTTTTACTTGGTTCACCACTAAGGGCTACATCCAAGGAGCATACGCCGACAGGTTGTCGGTCTTACCAAAATCCACTAGTCTTCACTAGTTGTGGATTACAATGGTTCGGGAACAATCACTATGTCCCAGGCTCACTGCCTTTACAAAGGTTCAGGGATAGCTCACTGCTTCCCTCGGGTCACTCCCGTTGACTCCCCCTGGATCACTGACCTTGGTGAAGTCCCACTTAGTTTATAGACGTGAAGGTCTTTTCAATAGATTTGCATTGAAGTCTTTGCCTCTACTTAGCACGAGACTCTGGTTGCATCGAAGTCCAGAATAGATGCACTAGAATGCACAGAACCACTGAACCAGATAACCAGAACGCGCAGACAAACTTCACTGACAATTGCGCGCAACACCAAACCTTTGCACGCAAAACCTTCTTATCGCGTGCAAACTTTACTTTTCGCGTGGAAAAATATTTCGCACAAAAACACTTTTTTTTGTGCAACTGTATCTTTTATGCGCGAACCTAATTTTTTACACGCAACTCTTCATTTTTCGTGCATCCCAAAATTTGCCGCGCAATTCATAGAATTTCGCGCAAGCCCATTTACGCGATCCTTTTTCACGCATCAGACCTCAGATCTTTTATAAAAATTCAACTGTTTGGAATGAAGGGGTTCACCTCATATTTATAGCTGTAAAAGACCCTCACGCGCAAAAACCTCTGTGGCGCATAAAACCTCTCATCTGGCGCGTAATCTTTCGTGCCAATACCGTTTTTCGCGCACATCATTAGATATTTCACGCAACCCATGCCTTTGCCGTTTTTTGACGTTCTGATTCCGAAACACTGTTTGCGCGAAAAACCTCGATCCTCCATTTCTCGAATCCCTCTCTTTTTCACGCCCAACTCATATTTTTTCGCGCAAGGCTCTTATTTTTCGCACACCACTTCCTCTTTGTGCGCACCTCCTTTTGCAGACAATCCATGTCTTCATTTTCCGATTTTGAGGCCCAAAAATTTGGAAAACACTGGGAAACAACGCCACCTTCAATACTGTTGTCTGCTTGAACTGTATGATCACTTTGCTGGCACACATTTGTAACTTCCACTGAGGATTGACAACAAACACAAACCAAACTCCAATTCCTGCATAGAACAACCATGGTTCCAACAACAACAACATGCTATAACACATAAGCATGTCACAACAACAAAACATGCTAATAATTAAGGCAGTATGACATATAATCACCCAAGCATGTTAAATCTATCACCGTAACATGCTATCTAGAGAGGCATGCTAAAACAGATCAAACACGACATTGCACCCAAGGAAGACAATCCAAATTATCAGGCATCCTACTAATGCAACTACATGGCATGTTATATGCATGAAATGTGAATCTATAAGTGACTAAGATGATGCATGTATAAAACTTACTTGCCACATAAGGCCAAGAAAATTATTCTTTTCAAAATTCTCAAAATCAATAAACAGTGGAAAATACACCAATCACTCAAGGTGAAATCATATCAACTGTAACCTCTAATAGTACAAACATCAATTTTCATCCCTGGCCACTTGGTCATTTCCTGTACATGAAGTGATCGGTCCCAAGCATAACTATTAACCCAAGCACCGACACATTCCTAGTCTCCTATCTACCAACACTAAAATAGTAATACAAAGGAAAAGAAAGAAACCTAAATCCTATGATACCACTTTGTAACGTCCCGACCCAGGTCACCCCTGAACCGGTGGCCGGACCGGTCACCACATGACCTCAAGCATGTCTCCTCGTACGCTAGAGGCTACTGACTAGTAGTGAGGGTATAAGGATAGTCAGTGGAGAGACTATACCATCATTTTAGTGTTAAAAAATAGACAAAGGAAATAAATAGTGGAAACGGTCTAATAAATGATAAAGCAATGGAAATCAGATTTTATAAATCTTGTACAAAACAAATGGCCAACACCAAATTATACAGCAGATGCATGCATGACATGATAATGATACAAAATAGAAAATAGTGAACAAAACAACATGCTTTATATTCCAATACATAAATAAACAAATAATGACTTAAAGCCCCAAAGGCGATCTCCTCGAGCATCCCGAGCATCTTCTCGGTCCTCTACTCCTATCACCCAAGTAAATGCAAACAACATAGTTCTGTAACCAAATATAATCTACTCGAGTACCCAATGCAATGACGGCCCGAGTAGGGTGTGAGATATAAATCTCAGTAGGTCGGGACCACCGGTGTCTACCCCAAATCCAAAAATTTAGTAAATAACTTATAACATGTGAAGGTATGCATAAAATAAAGCAGTACAAAGTAACTATAAACCCAAGTACCTGCTTCAGCCCTCAGCTGGTGTCTGAACCTGCACTATTCATTATTCATGCATACTCAACAATCATTACATAATAATTTATCATTTATCAATTATTCCAATCTTAATAAATTATGAAAGTCTTGAGATTCGGCCTATGCCCGACATCTCCCGTATAAGTCACTCACCACGGATGTCTCTAAAGACCATCTAAGTAATCAAGTAAAGACTGAATCCAAGCTTGTGCTTTGGCTTGGATAACACGTCATAAGTTATTCAATTTAATCTTTCATATACTAAGTCTGAGCCTATCTACTAAAAGTGGTTCACCCAATTCATAAATAAGTCTGAACCCTTTCTCATAATAAATTCACAAATCATCATGTCACAATAGCCTTCATTAACCATTAAACTCATTTCATGCACAAACAATTGGACCCACAGTCCAATGTTAATTAATGGGTGTAGAACATCATGTCTAGCACCCTCGTGAGTATTTGGAGCCTCAGTCCTTGTCTCACAACCCATTCATCAATCATGAATAAATATTTATCATTGGTGTAGAATACCATGTCTAACACCACAAAACCAATCCATTAATTAATTCAACAATTAATTAACAACACAAATCGCTCTTCAGATAAGTCAACACTTAATTATCCATTCAACATATCATTAATTAATAATTAATTAACAATTAATTATTCTTAGTAGGCCAACTGAATAATTAACTCAACATTTAATTATCCAAATTCTTTAACAAGTCTGAACCCGTCCACTCAAACAATGGTTTGTCCAGGACTTTAACAATCTACAAGCACACCATAATCATCTCAAAACATGCTGAACAAAGCCAAGATATTTAGTGACCATATCACAAAACATATCATATCTCTAAACAACCTCATTCAAGACAAATTAAGGCATGTAAAACTAATACGCATCAAAAGGTACTCCTGGCCAACAATCGTAACAAACTATCAATTCACAATCTTAATTTAATGCATGAAAATTAATTAATTCAAAAATCAATTAATTAAACCTTATCTCTTTAACCAATCATCAATTAGTCAATCATTTACCATTTAACATTTAATAATCAATCCATCCATTAATTATTACCAGTTTCCAAATTATATTCCGAACATGTCAAATATTCAATATTCCCAATATTCAGTAAAAGCCATGATCTCATTCCAACTCATGACTTGATAAATAATTATACAATTAATTACGCTATTACTCATTCTTCCCATTCAAATCATTCAATTGTTTAATCATATCACTTTAACTACAATAGCAATCCATGCTTAAAATCAACACATTTTCAAGTATTCATTTATCTCATGTGGGTGGCATTACTTAATAACATTAAAAGTGTCATGCATCGACATATCATAATCAAGGAAGCTCACATTATCAATCTATTTAAAGAATCTATAATTCTTAAATAAATTTTTACAGATTTGGGACCCTACTTCAGGGTTTTGCCGGAAACCATAACGAATGAAGAACCCTCATGAGAAACGGGTTGATTCTTCAAGAACCCGCCTTAGATCACTTCTCATAGCAAGACCACAACCAAAACTTATCATACTTGTCACCTACACACTTATATTTACCCATAACGGGCATAGATCTAAGAAATCGAGAGAAGAGGAGATGTAGATCTAAGTAGATCTAAGAAACTGAACAAGAACGAAGAAGAACATCTAACTACCTCAAGAATCCGGCTTTGATTCGCCAAGAGAAGCATTCAGATCACCTCCAAAATTCTTGGGAGAGGTTCTCCTACCTTCAAGGGAGTGTGATCTCGAGTTATGGCCACTTAAGAGGAAAAACGAGCCATCTAAAGGCAAAAATGGGTGAGATCCACAATTTAATGATCTCATTAAGTGCCCGCACAGTTTACCCGCACAGTTAGACAAACCGTGTGCTAACTGTGCATTAGCTACTATCTTGGAAGACACCCCTCACACGGTTAGGCCACACAGTTAGATAAATCGTGCACTAACCGTGCGTTATCCACAACATAAAAACTTTAACTACACACATTTTGGCCGCACGTTTAGACAAACCATGCGCCACCCGTACGACTTCCCCTTTGCCTCAAAAATTATATCAAAGTTCAAAAAACAACATCTATAGGTGTTCCAACACTCAGAATAAAATTACAGAGATCGGTTTAAAAAGAATGACCCGTTGATAAACCAGAATATAATTTCAGAAACATTTGTAATTTTAACTCGATTAAAAAACACGGGAGTCTACAAACTGGAAATATTTTTAACTATTTAGAAGTTTGTTTTTGAATCCAACTATTATGTAATTTTAAATTTTTAGTTTCAAATTTTTATAGGTTTAGAAGAAGAAGTGGGTTATGGAGATGAAGATGAAGAGGATTATTGTTAATTGAAAACTAATATTTTCACCCAATCTCAAACATTTCTGTTTTCACAGTCCAACTTATCATGATTCACCAAACAGTTATATATATATATATATATATATATATTATTTTATTTAAGATCATGGGTTAACCCGTTAGTTCTTAGGTCCTACATGGATAAGGGAATTTTTTTTTGTTTTTAAGCCTACATTCTTTGTGGATCGGGTCAGACCACTCAATAAAATCTGCAGCTTGCATGATCCATCCCGTGGGATGACCCACCCTGCACTGTTAACACCACTACTTAGGTGGGCGGGGCGTGGAGGTGTGGTCGTGATATTAAGTCCCGACTTCGGTGCGGTGTTTTGTGATCGAAAATCCCAAAAACAATACTATATATTATATTGGACATTATACAATGATAACTATTTGTTATAAATGAACACTTTAAAATACTTTGTTGGAAAACCCTAATGAAAAAAATGATGCTGAAGAAGAAAAGGGTTGGTTTTTTAAATTTTAATAATCGTTTTTATCTTTGTTTTTTAAAGGGGATACTTTGAAATCCCACGTTGAAAAGTGGGTTGGAGTGGGATCCTCTTTACAAGGGGAAACACATTTATCATTGTTTTAAGTTGATAAAGTGTGGAGGAAAAATCAGTTAGGGGAAGGTGCACCATACTGTTCATGCGTACGTGATCGCGTAATGTGACACTTTTAGGAAACCCTTCACATGGACTTTGACGACACACTTCACACAATTCATTGAACGAGTATGATATGGGTCATCGATTAGATCTGACATAATCTAAAGGACACATCCAATTACGAGCGAGTGTGATATGAGCCACATATTCAATCGGGTGAGATCAGATGTACTAGATTAAGAGGAATAAAATGTGTATGTTTTTATTCAATTACAAGTGGTAGGATGACTTATGTGAATGTATGATTTCATATATACAAAATGGAGTCTTCATTGGATAAAAAAATCAATTCCAAATAATCTAATAACCAGAGCTGGCCCACGGGCAAGCTCCATGAGCCCGTGGGCTTGGTCAACAACCTGCCTCAGGGCAACACAAAATGCTACGCATCCACCTTAACCCAAACCGAAACACATTTCTCCCCACACGATCTGTGGCCTCATATATTCCAGCATCAGATCTGCGAAATTTTCTTCTCCCCTCCCATGCCACGCTCTCCTCTGCTCTACTGGTGTTTCCTACCACTGCTTCTGTGCTCCTGCTATAGACTCTAGTCTTCCCAACCCCCACCCTTATTGTTTCCATGTTTTCTCTCTTCCCACCTACCCCCATCCACTGAATCCCAACCTGATAGGAGCAACAAGCTTGCTGCCAGTGCCAGCGTGCGGCTGACCTCTTCCTTTCGGGAACAAGCGACCCCCTCCTCCATTGTCGAATTGCAGCAGTATGGATTTTATTTTTTCATAATTTTGTTTCATCATTTTTATTTTTTTATTTTTAATAATTGTTTTGCTTAACATTCAAGAATTGTCTGAATAAATTATGGATTGATCAGTGTATTGTATGTCTCAATTGCAATTTTCTCTTCTGAATTTCAATTTGATATTTTTTATTCAAGTAATTAGATTTTTTATGATCATTTTTTAAATATAAATTTTATTTTTCTATTAATATGAATTGTTTTGTTTGATTTTAAAAAATTAACCAAATTGAAAATTTACTGTTTTAAATGCCAATTGCAATTTAGCTATTTCAATTGAAATTTTCATTTTGTCCTTAAGTAATTAGTATTTTTTATAATCAATTTTAATTATCATTTTTCATTGTTTCTACTAATTGTTTTATTTAATTTTTAAAAATTATCTGAATTGCGGATTTGCTGGTATCTTACATGTCTCAACTATAATTTCTCAATCTCAATTGGAATTTGTGATTTGTTCATAAGTAATTAGTGTTTTTTTATAATCATTTTTTAATTACTATTTTTGATTTATTTATTTATATTAATTATTTTGTTTCATTTTTATAATTTATATAAAACTGTGGATTCATAGTTGTTTTACCCGTCTCATTTTTTAGGAAATGAAAATGCAAATAATATATTTTTAAAATAAAAGAAAACAAATATGCATTTGGTTTTAGAAAATATTTTTTTCTTTCATTTTTTTAAAACATGTTAAAAATTATGTTAGTTTAGATTTTTCATTACATTTTAACAGATAAAAAAATGAAAACAAGATCCATTTTTCAAAATCAACTCCAACTTTACAATTTAGTTTTTTAATGTTAAATTTTTTAATTTTAAATAACCACATTTTTTTTGTTGAAAAAGTTGATATCAATTGGAGTTTATATTTGTCTAATTTTAGTTGTGAAATGTATTAATTGATTAATATTTGTTTTTTTTTAGAGAAATATTCACAACAATTGTTGAATATTAAATAAAAAATCTATTAGTTGAAATATATGATTTTTTTTGAAAGACAATTATATGTTATAACTATAAATGAATTATAATTATTTGAATTATAATTTATAACTTGTGGGTATTACAATTAAAATAATTGAAGATTCTAAATCTCAAAATAGACAAATCAAGCAAAGAAAGAATGAAATGGAAAAATAACTAGTGGGTTCGATCTCTCAATTATTTACTGGAAGAAGTGAAAAGTAGAGTTCATCTCTTCAATATAATGAGCAATATCTAAGCGACAATATTTCTGAAGTGAATGAACAATCTACAGAGGAACCTATGACTCAAAGTGTTGATATGATAAATGAAGGTGCGAATTTGGATTATAAGAAGAATGATAATGAAAATACTATTCATATGATTCATGCTCTTGGAGATCAAAGCATGATTGACCTTGAAAAAGATGTGTATGTGAATTATGATCTAGGATTATGGGGAATTATCAATGATGTTAATAGAATTTTTTTGGTTCGGCATGGCCCAATTAAAATACTAAAAGAAAATGATGCATTTTCTAAGGAAGTTAGTCACGAGAGACACTTTAGTTCTAATCATTATTTTCCTACTTCCTAATGGTGAAAAAATGAGAGAAAGTGGCTTGTTTATTCTAATGAGTTTGACAAGGTATTTTGTTTTTGTTGTAAATTATTTAAGTCAAAATCAAGGAAAAATGTTGTGACTGAAGGAGGTTCTAATGATCGAAACATCCTTCCAACATGACTCAGTGAGCATGAAAGAAATTTTGAACACATTTCTAATGTTGTGAAGTGGGTGGACTTGCACAAAGGACTTGAAAATAAAAAAAAACAATTGATAAAGACATTGAATGTCTCATTGAGAAGGAAAGAGTTTGTGGGAAGATGGTACTTACTAGAATAATTGGATTTGTGAAGGTATTTTCACAAAACAACTTACAATTTCGTGGAACAAATGAGAAGATTTATGAGAAGGATAATGCTCTTTTTTTTAAATTATATAATTTGTTGTTGAATTTGATCGAGTTATGAAAGATCATGTTCATCATGTTGTTGATAATGAAATTCAAAAGCATTATCTTAAGTCATAAAATTCAGAATGAATTGATAATTTTTCTGAGGAATGCGATTAAAGAAAGAATCTTGAAAAAGATCACGAGAGAAAAGTACTTTTCGATCATCCTTGATTGCACTCCAAATCTAATTCACAAAGAACAAATGTAAATTATTATAAGATGTGTGGATGTTGAGGAAGAATTTAAAGTTAAGGTGGAAGAGTTGTTTCTTGGCTTCATAAATGTTGATGACACATCCGAAAATGGGCTCTTTAAGTCACTTGAAGATGCTTTGGTTGATCTAATACTCAATATCGATGACATAAGAGGACAAAGTTACGATAATGGATCAAACATGAAAGGTAAATATCAAGGTGTCCAAAAAAGGATTCTTAATGTAAATCCTAGAGCATTTTATACTCCATGTGGATGTCGTAGTCTGAATCTTTCTCTATGTGACATGGACAAATCTAGTGTGAAAGACAATTTTTTTTGCATATGTTCAAAAGATTTATACATTGTTTATAGGTTCACCGCATCAATGGGATGTTTTAAGGACTTATGTAAAGGGTTTGACACCAAAACCATTATCAATAACTCGTTGGGAAAGTCACATCAAGAGTATTATATCTATAAGAAGACAAACACACGAGTTAAGAAATGCATTAGTTGAAATTTCCAATATTTCTAAACATGATGATGTTGTGATGTTGGATGCTAAAGGATTGTGTTCCAATGCATTATAGAATTTCGAATTCATCATTATATTATGTATTTGATACAAAATTTTAGATAAAGTCAATCATATCAATAAAATATTTTAAAGGTAAGAGATGGATATCGAAGATGAAACTACAAAAATAAAAGAGTTGATTTTGTTCCTTGAAGAACTTAGAGCAGAGGGTTTTGAAGGGTTAATGAATGAAGTTAAATAACTTTCACTCGAAGTTTTTTATTGATCCAATATTTGAAGAAAAAAGAGTTGTTTGTAGGAAGAAACAATTTTATGAAGATGTGGAAGATGATGCTATTAGAAATTTTTCAATGGAGGAAAAATTTAGAACAAATTATTTCCTTCAAATTATTGATCAAACTCTTACGTCATCAAGGGAACGCTTTATGCAATTTGAACACTTCGATGAAATATTTGGATTTTCGTTGAAAGAAAGTTTTAGAAATATTTCTAAAGAACAATTTAAGGAACATTACACTCAATTCCAATTTTTTTTGAAACACAATGAACATGATGACATTTGTAGAGATTAATTATTTCTAGAGATCACACATTTGAAGTCAATATTGCCAAGTGAACTGATAAAATCAACTGATATCCTTGATTTTATCAATCCTTGTTGGAAAGATGGTGGGTTTCAAATGAAATGGGTGAAATATCGATTTTTTTGACTATACTCGTTACAGTCGCATCAGCTGAGAGAATATTTCCAAATTTAAAGTTGATCAAAACTTATTTTTAGACTACCATGTCACAAGAGAGATTATGCACATTGACAATGATTTCAATTGAAAATGAATTTTTGGATAGTTTGAATTACGATGAGTTGATTGAAGAATTTGAATCAACAAATTAAAGGAGAAGTGAATTACTTTGAATTAGATTATAAAGTACCATAATTGGGTTTGTGAAGTGCCGTAACAAGATCTAGTATGTCATCCTCTATTTTTGTGTAATTTTTTATTTTCTTTGAATTGGATTATTTAACATGCTTGATTAAGAATTTCTATCATAATTGCAGCATCTGAATCAAATATTATCATTATAGGAAATGTGTTAAAAAAATATAGGTGCCACTTTCTTCAAAAATAATAATAATCCAATTCTTAATTTTTATATGAAGTTGGATTCATGGTTTTACACCAACGGGTAATGTTTTTAACTATTTAGAAGCATGTTTTTGAATTCAACTATTATTTTATTTTAAATTTGTAGTTTCAATTTTTTATTGGTTTAGAAGAAGAAGTGGGTGATGGAGATGAAGATGAAGAGTGTTATTGTTAATTGAAAACTAAACATTTTCACCCAATCTCAAACATTTCTGTTTTTCGCAGTCTATTTTATCATGATTCACCAAATAGTTTTTTATATATATTATTTTATTGAAGCTCAAGGGTCAACCTGTTAGTTTGTAGGTCCCACATGGATAGGGGTAAAATTTTTGTATTTTAATCCCCCATTCTTTGTGGATCGGTCAGACCACTTAATAAAATCTGCAGCCCGCATGATCCATCCCGTGGGTTGACCCACCCCGCACCGTTAACACCACTACTTAGGTGGGCGGGGCGTGGAGGTGCGGTCACGAGATTAATTCCCAACCTCACTGCGGTGTGTTGTGATCAAAAATCCCAAAAACAATACTATATATTATATTTGACATTATACAATGATAACTATTTGTTATAAACAAATACTTTAAAATAATTTTTTGGAAAAAACCTAATGAAAAAAACGATGCTAAAGAAAAAAAGAATTGGATTTTTAAATTTTAAGAATCATTTTTATATATTTTTTTAAGAGGGGATACTTTTGAATTCCCACATTGAAAAGTGGGTTGGTGTGGGATCCTCTTTACAAGGGGAAACGCATTTATCATTGTTTAAGATGATAAATTGTAGAGAAAAAATCACATAGGGGATGGTGCACCATACTGTTCATGGGTACGTGATCGCGTAATGTGACACTTTTAGGACACACTTCGCATGGACTTTGAGGAAACACTTTGCACAATTCGTTTAATGGGTATGATATGGATTGTCGATCAGATCTGACATAATCTAAAGGACACATCCGATTACGAGCGAGTGTGATATGAGCCACAAATTCAATCGGGTGAGATCAGATGTACTAGATTAAGACGAATAAGATGTGCCTTTGTTTATTCAATTCAAAATGTTAGGATGAATTATGTGAATGTCTAATTTCATGTCTATAAAATGGAGTTTTCATTGGATAAAAAAAACCAATTCCAAACAATCTAATGACCAGAGTCAGCCCATGGGTGAGCCCTGTGAGCCCGTGGGCTTGGGAAACAACCCACCCCGGGGAAACAAAAAATGCTACGCATCTACCTTAACTCTAATATAAACCCATTTCTCCCCCGCATGATTTGTGGCCTCATAGATTCCAACATTGTGGTCCACATAATCTGCTTCTCCCCTCCTGCGCCACGCTCTCCTCTACTCTGCTGGTGTCTCCCGCCGCCACCGCTGCACTCCTACAACAGACTGCACTCTTGCCCGACCCCCACCCTTACCGCTGCCCTCTTTTCTCTCTTCTCCCCTTCCCCTAATTCGTTGAATCCCAACCAGCCAGGAGCATCAAGCTTAATGCCAGTGCTTACGTGCGACTGACCTCTTTCTTATGGAAACAAGCGCCCCCTCCTCCCTTGCTAGATTGTTGCGGCATGGATTTTCTTTTTTCATAATTTTTTTTCATCGTTTTTTTATTAATCGTTTTTTTAACATTTAGGAATTGTCTGAATAAATTGCGGATTTATAAGTGTATTAAGTGTCTCAATTTCAATTTTCCATTCTGAATTTTAATTTGATATTTTTTGTTCAGGTAATTAGAGTTTTTTATAATCAATTTTTAAATATCATTTTTATTTTTCTATTAATATGAATTGTTTTTTTTTTATTTTCAAAAATTATTCAAATTGAAAATTTACTGTTGTTTTAAATGTCAATTGCAATTTATCTATTTCAATTGTAATTTTCATTTTTTCCTTAGGTAATTAGTGTTTTTATAATAAATTTTAATTATCATTTTTCATTGCTATTATTATTATTTTTGTTTGATTTTTAAAAATTATCTGAATTGCGGATTTGCTGGTATCTTACCTGTCTCAACGGTAATTTCTCAGTCTCAATTTCAATTTTGATTTGTTCATAGGTAATTAATGTTTTTTATAATCATTTTTAATTATTATTTTTTCTTTATTTATTTTTATTAATTGTTTTGTTTCATTTTTATAATTTATATAAAAATGTGGATTCATGGTTGTCTTACTCGTCTCATTTTTAGGAAATGAAAATGAAAATAATATACTTTTAAAATAATAGAAAAAACATGCATTTGGTTTTAGAAAATATTTTTTTCTTTCATTTTTTTAAAACATGTTAAAAATTCTGTTAGTTTAGATTTTTCATTACATTTTAATAGTTAAAAAATGAAAACAAGATTCATTTTTCAAAATAAACTCCAATTTTACAATTTAGTGTTTTAATTTCAAATTTTTTACTTTTAAATAACCGAATTTTTTTGATATAATTGATATCAATTTGAGTTTATATTTGTATAATTTTAGTTTTTAAATGTATTAATTGATTAATATTTGTTTTTTTGTTTTTCTAGATAAATATTCACAACAATAATTGAATATTAAATAAAAAATCAATTAGTTGAAATATATGATTTTATTTTGGAAAGATAATTATTTACTTTAAATATGTTATAGCTCTAAATGAATTATAATTATTTGAATTATAATTTATAACTTGTAGGTATTATAATGAAGATAATTCAAAATTATAAATCTCAAAATAGAAAAATCAAGCAAAGAAATAATGAAATGGAAAAATCACTTGTGGGTTAGAAATCTAAATTATTTGCTGCAAGAAGTGAAAAGGAGAGTTCATCTATTCAATCTAATGAGAAATCTCTAGGAGACAATGTTTCTGAAGTGAATGAACAATCTGCATAGGAACCTATGACTCAAAGTGTTGATATGATAAACAAAGGTGTGAATGTGGATTATAATGAGGGTGATAATGAAAATAATATTCACATGTTTCATGCTTTTGGAGATCAAAGCATGCTTGACCTTGAAAAATATGTGGATGTGAATTATGATCCAGGATTATAGGGAAGTATCAATGATGTTAATAGAATTTTCTTGGTTCGGTGTGGCCCGATTAAAATTGTTTCTGTCGCTTTCGCTGGGGAGCACGCGTCCGTTGCATTCGGGGGACATCGGCGTGGCTCTTGTTTCCCCACATTCCCACTTTCCAAAGGCGGGAGACATTCTCTCCTTATTCAGGAACGTCTTATCCTTGATCGAAACCAGGATGATGGGATTTCGGTTCTTCCTTCTATGGATTCCTCCTCGGAACTCGTCACCTAGTCTGGGTCTCCCTTATAGATTTAATACGTTTTTCGTTAAACTCTTCCTAGTGCCATGTTTCCATGGATTCTGGTTAATTACACTGCTTCTATCAGGACATTCTAAGGGGTCCGGTCAGGGCAGCAACCTTCAGTTGGGGGAGTAGTCACGTCGAGGCATCACTAACGTGTCTAAATGCTGGGGAATTGGCATGTCTGTCTTTTGTCCCTTATTATAGGGCTTCTCGAGGGCGCGGAAGCCCGGGGAATACCAGATCGATCACGAGGAATCATATACCATAGGCATGTATCTGATATTTTCCTCAGCTTATTGTGCTTAACACATGGTATGCCGCAAGTTTAACGTCCAGCAGGGACAGATCGGGCTGATCAGAACACTAGCTGGAGTGGATCATATTGAGGAACCCCCTTGAGGGAACACCGATATTGGAGCCATATCGTGGGTGGCTTCCCGAATGATGTGGAGGGGAATGGGGTGGCATGATCTCACCGGGATGTGGCGGCCAGGGTAAGAATCAGGATGAGTGATGGAAAGTTACACGAAGTGGAGGGGGAATGAAATGGGACTGTCATGGAGATAACGGTAGTGATGGGCTTGAGTCTCGAAGAGACTTCCAACGTATCCCCATGGTAGGGAATCAAAGTCTGCATAGTTTGGTTGGTGAGAACCAATATGGAGGGGGTTAGAACAACCAACATGTGATTAACTTGAACCTTAGGGAGGCTTCCTACGTACCATGCCTTGACATGGATCAAAGTCCACGTAGTTCGGGATGGGGCGTCGGTGAACCGACGTGAAGATGGACCTTGGTCCGATGGGTGATGGTCTTGAACCTTGGGGAGGCTTCCTACATACCATGCCTTGGAATGGATCAAAGTACACGTAGTTCTGGTGGAAAGGGGTCGTTGAACCAACATGAAGGGGGTGTCAGAACAACTGGATGGTGGGATCATAACGGATTACCGCTGGATTGGGATGCAGTTTAATGTCATGCGGGACGAGGGTGTGTCAGAGAACCGACGTGAATAAGGACCTTGGTCCAATGGGTGATGGGCTTGAACCTTGGGGAGGATTCCTACGTACCATGCCTTGACATGGATCAAAGTCCTCGTAGTTTGGGTATGGAGGTGGTGTTGGAGAACCGGTGTGAGGATGGACCGAGGGTCCGATGGGTATTGGGCTTGAACCTCAGGGAGGCTTCCTACGTACCGTGCCTTGACATGGATCAAATTCCACATAGTTCGGGTGGAAAGGGGCCATTGAACCGACGTGAAGGGGGTGTCAGAACAACTGGATGGTGGGATCATAACGACTTACCAATGGATTGGGATGCAGTTTAACGTCATGCGGGACAGGGGCGTGTCGGAGAA
Source organism: Viscum album (assembly GCA_963277665.1). NCBI lineage: Eukaryota > Viridiplantae > Streptophyta > Magnoliopsida > Santalales > Viscaceae > Viscum > Viscum album. The sequence goes on along the minus strand of OY728133.1, from coordinate 607,107,795 downwards.
CCGACGTGAATAAGGACCTTGGTACAATGGGTTATGGGCTTGAACCTTGGGGAGGCTTCCTACATACCATGCCTTGACATGGATCAAAGTCCTCGTAGTTAGGGTATGGAGGTGGTGTCAGAGAACTGACGTGAGGATGGACTGGGGGTCCGATGGGTATTGGGCTTGAACCTCAGGGAGGTTTCCTACGTACCGTGCCTTGACACGGATCAAAGTCCTCATAGTTCGGGTATACAGTTTAGCGTCATGCGGGATGGGGGAATTTGAGGCTTATGCTCTGAGGCGGCCCATGGTGGAGTTTGGTGAACCGACGTGAATGAGGTCAGGACGACCAATGAGTGGTGGGCTTGAACCTCATGAGGCTTCCTACATACCATGCCTTGACATGGATCAAAGTCCTCATAGTTCAGGATGGAATGGGGCTTACACTCTGAGGTGTCCCATGGTGTGTCATGGTCGGTGCTCATTCTAAGCTCACGAGAGTCATGCTCGATGTGAGAAACAAGAGGTTGCAGGGACCTGATGATCATGTCGCGAAGGGAGTGTCTGTGGAAAGAGAAGAGGGGTTTACGCATTAGGTGGACCATGGTATTGGGACTTACTCCAGGATAGAGGCCCGAGGGTGACAAAGCACAATGGGAGAGGGATTTGGGACCGAAGAAAGGAGGTGCCTCATTCCCTATCATGCACTCCGCTGGCCCTGGCGGTGTGGAAGTACGGAGGTGCATGGGTGCTACCTTCCGCAAGAAGAGATAGGGGGCTTACACCAAGGTGGATGCCCTTCCCCCATGGATAAACGCCACTCCCAGAAGGAGGATATCATCCCCTGTGGAGACCAGGGGGCGTGGAGAATGTCCAAGGTGGGGGCGCCCTGCGTGAGAGGCATGGGGCGATGTCACAGTTTAACGTCATGTGTTGAGGACGAGGTGCTTGGAATTTTAACGTCCTACAGCTCAGAAGAAGTGGGTTGACTCCGCACCCCTAGGGCTTACATAACTAGTACCCTCTGTTCCTTGTGGGAGGGAAGGTACGAGTAATGCCGTGCTGAAGGGGGGTCGCAGTGCGAACCATCGAGGGGTCCACGTTAGCGTGGCTATGCGAGGAACCAATAGCCATTAGCGTGCCTATGAGAATAAGCATTAGGTGAAGCAGCGCTACAAGCAGTGTTGTCCAGGGGACTTTGAAGTCACATCGTTCAAACCTGGAGGGTTGCACGAGAAAAATAATTTCCAAGCGGAGGGGTCCATAGGCAGAGGCCTTGTGGAGCTCGGTTGCTCTATGTGGTGAAGGGAACTTGCGAAGGGGTGTGCTTCACGAAGTGGGGTGCCTTAGCCTTAGCATGGGGAATAGGTGCGAATGGGAGGTGCTTCGTGAAGTGGAAGGGTGTTCGCGGAGCACTACCTCGCAGAGCATAGGTGCCTCGCAAAGCAAAGTGCCGCGAAGCAGTGTGCTTTGCGAAGTACAGTGACCCTGCCTTAGTATGTGGATCACATGTACAAGAGGGGTGTTTCACGAAGCATAAATGATCCACAACAACCTGGGTCCCCTTGGGGATCCCCTTCCTTCACAAAATCCCTTAGGATTCTCAAAAGGAATCCCTCTCGTAATAGGGGATCAAAACGAGACAATACGGAGGCTCCTCGCGAAGCAAAAATACCTCGCGTAGCTCATGGTTCACAGAGAAAATGGTGCTTCGCGATTCGGGAGTTGAGAAGACGAAAGGTTGGATTTTCCATCTAGGGGGGCTTAGGGGGATCTTGGTATTTATATGCAAGAGGCGCCGCGAAGCAGAGCTTACGCGGTGTGAAGAGGGCTTCGGTTTCTTCGCGGCGGGTCACGAATGTCAACCGGGTTCGCAGAGGGGTACCGCCTCCTTTGCTTCGCGGCGGGCTCATGAATGTTAGGGGTGCTCATGGGGCGTCCCGCCTCTGTTGCTTCGTGATGGGTTTTTGAACATCAGGGGAGTTCACGGGGCGTCACGCCTATGTTGCTTCGTGGCGGCCGCGTTGCTTAGGGGGGCTCCGCGTCGTGGCTTTGCGGGGCAGGGCGTGAGGCCTCTTTTTCTTCTTTCTTCTCTTCAAATATTTTGGTTCCAACAAATGCCCCCCTCAGACTTAGAGCTATGGAGGGATCAAGGGTCGATGTCTAAGGGAAATCTCCAAAATCATCAGCCATTCACGGAGATAGATCGCGAAGAGGGCTCGCAAGGCAGACAGCCGACGCATAGGCCGCGTGCGTCGCGAAGCTCGACACGCCCAGACGCACCGTGAATCTCTGAGGGACGCCGCCTATAAATAGGGGGTAGACCACTCTTTTTTCCTTTCCTTTATCCGTGAATTTGTCCTTTTGCGCTCTCGATTCGTGAATCTCCACGTACTCCACGTCTTCTCTCCGCGAATCAGGCTTCACGGCGAACCGCGAGTCTTTGACTCCGTGACCGCGCTACACGAGCGTGTGCCTGCAGACTGAGGCCAGGCTCCGCAATTCTGCTTCGCGAAGGAGCTCCGCGAACTGGCTTCGCGACCTGAACTAAAAAACATCCAAGTCTTTTAAAAACAAATGCCCCGTCAAGAAGCTGCCCGGGGGGTGCTTGCAGACACCGCCCATAGGGATGAGATGGCCAACTGACTGGGCCTAGGGGAGATATTCCGAAGCCACTCGGACCATAATTCTTTAAAGAAACTGTTATCATAGTGCCAAAATAACTATCATATATGCAAGAGGCTGCTCTTGTACGACTTTGGGCTGAGGGATGACGTCTTCATTTTTGAGGCGAGTAGGGACGAACCAGCTTACTGGTTCGGGAGCACGCGTACCCCGCATACGAGCCTTCCAGTCATGCGGACTGGGATGAGACGACCTACGATGAAGAGGATAGCGACATAGTCCACCGCCGATCATGGAAGATGATCATGCGCTTTATCGAAAAGACTCCCCAGGCATTATGGCTGGGCGAGATGGACAGAATTTGCTCGTGGTTGCATGAACTGTGTGCTGGGGGAGTGGATTCCCATCGCCCTCATCTAATCATCCGAGATATCATGGCAGAGAAGATCCAGGATTATGATCACGAACTCAGTGTGGGCTGGCGGCGGAGGAAGGTGATAAACATCAAGAATCTTTGGGAGGCTGAAGATGAAATCTAACGGTTATGGATCTGGGTGGATGAGCACTGAGCCTCTCTTAATGCACAATCAGAGTTGATCTTGCAATTGAAGGCCCAGCTGGCAAAGGCATAAGAGCGTCTAAGGAAAGATTTCGAAGAAATGGCCATCATTCAGGATGAGGTAGAGAGGGCCCAAACTGAGGCTGATGACCTGCACCCCATCGCTGTTGAGGAGGATCAGGAGCTGAGCCGACGACAACAACTACTGGATTCCACAAGTCAGAGGGTGGCAGAGATGCAACACTCTTTTGACGGGGTCAACCCGTCCATGGGAGAAATAAACCCCTGAGTGCTATAAGGATCACAAACTCTCAGATGTACTTTCATGTTTTGATTTTTGAATACATGAGTTTTGTTATCGAGGTTGGATTTAGAACAATTGACGAACCTTTATTCCTGTGTGCTCTGATGCACAAGCAGGGTAACACCAAGGGCGTCAAGATTAGTCTGAACATAGGGAAGTGTAAGGTGTGAATTACGATACCCAAAATTCGGAATGCTATGGGGGTGGCGTGATAATGGAGGATAGCTGTTAACCGTGGCGGAAACATAGCATCCATATTGCATTAGCTTGAAATGGGGACAAAAAATGAGGTCCGACCATTGACCATGTTCGCAACATGGGGCCTAAATCAAATATCGTCGATCAGTCTTTTAGGACATTGGCCCAGGACAGCAGGTGGACCATAGGTTGAGCATCTATACTATTAGGGGGTCCTTCCAAACATGACCAGTCTTCTGGAACGTTGGCCCAGGACAGCAGGCGAACCATAGGTCAAGCATCCATACCGTTAGGGGGTTCCTACAGACATGAAAGAGGATGAGAGTCCAAATAAGGGGGCACAAAAAGTGTGGAATGTGAAGTGAGAGTTTGTTCGAACAGAATCCAACACTCTTGAAATTATGCCACCGTGGTGGGAGCACACTGGATGGACGCATCAGTTTGATCATGGATCATTCCTTCTTTCAGACAGAGCCTCTCTAACGAGGGATTCGTCGCTTCCCAATGTCATCTTGGGGTATCCTGAACTTGTTCAGGGCAGAGTTACAGTTGTACGGTTCCCTACGAGGGGTCCGACCAGGGGGCCAGAAAGGGTGAAGCACAGGATTTATGACTCCTGGGGGTTGGAACCTAGGAAAAATACCAGGGTGTCCCTACGTATCCCATGAGGATGGTAATCAAGCCACATGTAGTTCTGGAATCACAATTTAACGTTATGTAGGATGAGGAGAAGCCTGGTTATGCTGGTACATATCCCACCAAAACTACTAAGCCCACGCGAGTAGTGCTCGATGTGGGAAACAAGAAGTAATGGGGGAATTTCCCGACACAGGAAAGGGAAGGTTAGGGCAAAGGGATGCTCGGTGAATACCAGCCCAATGATGCTAACATGTCTACATAGCGCACCTAGATGCGTGAAGAGATAAATCTGAATATGTCGGAATTCCACTTGAACATGAGGAAGTGGAAATGCGTGAATCATGATGTTCACTATCTGGATCACAATGATGGAGGCGTGGCAATGGAGGATAACTATTAACCATGGCGGAAACACAACATCCATATTGCGTTAGCTTGGAATGGGGACAGACAAATGAGGGTCGACAATTGACCATGTTTGAAACATGAGACCTGTCACAAATATCGTCCGAAATCCCTAGGGACATTGGCCTGAAATGATAGAAGAACCCTTAGGCCCATAATCCATGGAGAGACCTTAAGCCTAGTATCCATGTCGTTTGAGGGTCCTTTTGGATGTGGAAGAGTATGAGGATCCAAATAGCGATCACACAAAGCTTGGACATGGAACTAGGGGATGTCCCTATGAAAATTCCACACTTCAGACTCTTTTTCAAAACGCATCTGAATACGTTAATGAGACGTATTAGATAGAGGGAGTAGAGTCCCTTCCCATAGGGAGATCTTAGTTTAGGTTCATAGAATTCATACCATGGATGAGAGGAAACATAGGAGGTGCGCGGTGGGGTAACTCAAATACCCGACGTGAATGGGAACTGGGGTTTCCGATCACCACGTGCTTCTTGGAGAGTTTTTTTAGGTCGAGGGACTGAAAATGAGAGTTGAGCTGGTCATGAAGAAAAGTGTAAAGGCGTTCCTACGTACCCCATGAGGATGGGGATCAAGCTGCACATAGTTCTTGAGAGAGTCTTAGTTTAAGGTCTTAGAACTCAGACCATGAATGGGTAAGGAGAGCAGGGGACACACGGTAAGGTGGTTACAAAACCCGACGTGAATGAGGACATAAGCCCTACTTACCATGTGTTCTCTGGGGAAGTGCTCGAGTCGAGGGACCAAACACAAAAGTTAGACTGGGCCCGCGGGGAAGTTCCCAGGCACTCCTACGTATCTCATGAGGATGAGAATCAAGCCATACATAGTTCTAGAAGATGAAAGGGGAACACGGGTCTAGCCCTCGCACCAAGAGAAGAAGTATTTGATAAATCTTGTTTGTCCTTTAAGGTGAGTGGTTTTTTTTGTAAAGTGACAGGCCTAGGGTAGCAGGCCCTGACATTGCCACAATAATCAAGCCATAGCAGGCGTTGAAAAATGGTATGGCGCGTGACTGATACCAAACGCGACATCCTCTATGATGAGGTCATCACAATGCAGTACCTTTTTTCGTTGTGCGACCATGACGATAATGTCACAGTTTAGGGTCATGTGATAGGAACAAGCTTTCATTTTAACGTCATGCATCGCAGACGTAGCAGAGATGATGCTAGGTAGAGAATGTGTATGGTTCCATGAAACATAACCGACGTGGATGGGGACATGATCCCACATCACACCATATGCAATTCCGAGATAGGAACCTCGGGCCAAGGGGCCCAAATAGGGGTGAGAGTGAAAGGGGCATGAGGAACTAGCTCCCAGCTAAGTTGGACTCGAAAAAAAGACGTCCAGGTGACCCATCACATCCCATGGGGATGAGGATTGAGCCACACATATCCCTTAATGAAGATCTTACTTTATGGTCTTAGAGCTCGGACCGTGGGAGCCCCGAAGGACGCTGTATTGTAGCTTTGTCCCCCTGACGTGAAAAGGTGCACTGAGGGATAGCGCCAAGAGTGTCGAGATTCTACCTGGACACGATGGGGTGGAACATAACGTGAATCATGCAACCAACATTCAAGGCCTGAAGGGGCTAGCATGACGATAGAGGATAACTGTTAACCGTGTTCGCAACACAACATCCTATCGCATTAGCCTGAAATGGGGACAAACAAATGAGAATCGACCGCTGACCATGTTCGCAACGCAGGATTTGTATCAATTTGTTGTCCGAAACCCTCGGGGGCGTTGGCCTGTAATGGTAGGAGAGCCCTTAGGTGTGGTATCCAGGCCGTTCTTGGGGGTCCCTTTGGGTGTGAAAGATGATTGAAGCCTGAATGAAGGGGAAAACGAAGCTTGAAAAGTGGAAGGAACTTGACCAAGTTGAATCTGACACTCTTGGTCCTAGACTAGAGTACTCTTAACACATGGGTGAACCACTTCAAGGGGTTGAGGGACTCAACTTGAGGGCAGCCAAGAGATGGAGGATTCCTAGGAGAAGGGGGGCATGGTGCCAAAAACCCTATACCACACCTATATATCCCCCTTGTGGAGAGGGACATGCCAAGGGTCCTAGGTGACCAGAAGATTGGGAGATCTCTAAGAGGTGGGGCTGGACCCAAAGTCTAGACATTCGGGTGGTCCTACGTATCCCATAAGGATGAGAATCAAGCCACACATAGTTTTAGAAAGTTGCCTTTTAATGTCGTGTGAGATAAGAAATAGGAGGGCTAATTTTTAAAATGGGGTGCGCATGGTGCAGCTATCGCAAACCCGACATGAATGGGGACATAATTCCATACCATACCATGCGGTCCTGTAATCAAAGTCCCGAAGGTGGGACAAAAAAGGAAAATTAGCAGAACTCAAGCTGGACCCATAGACAAAGGGGTCTGGGCGTTCCTACATATCCCATGAGGATGGGAATCGAGTCGAACATAGTTCTGAGATGGTCTTAGTTTAGGGTCTTAGAGCTCGTACCATGGAGGGATGGAAACTTTCCAAGTAAGTGCAGACCTCGACCCGATCCCTAAGCCCACGTGAGTCAAACTTGGTGTGGGAAACAAGGGAGGAAGATCCTTATTGTAATACTTGGAACGTCCATCAAAGGGAAATCAGTGCAGAGCCCCGAAGGACACTCTTACCGCGACTTTTGTTCCCCTAACGCGCAGATGCACACTGAGTAATAATAATAAGAGTTTAGAAGTTCTACTTGGACATGATGAAGTGTAGAAGGATGCAAATTGTGTAACCGACATTTTGGGCTTAATGGGGTTGGCGTGGCGATGGAGGATAACTGTTAACCGTGGCGGAAAGATAGTATCTCTATCGCGTTTGCCTGAAGTGGGAACAACAAATGAGCATCGATCGCTGACCATATTCACAACGCGGTATATGTATCGATTTGTTGTCTGAAACCCTTGGGGGCATTGGCCTGTAATGGTAGGAGCGCCCTTAGGCATAGTATCCAGGCCGTTCTTGGGGGTCCCTCCGGGTGTGAAAGGTGATGAAAGCCCTGATGAAGGGGAACACGAAGCCTGAAAAGCGGGTGAAAACATGTCCGAGTAGAACCCAACATTCCAGGTACTAAACCAGAGTACCCTTAGGCACATTGGTGAACCACCTAAAAGGGTCGACGAAGTGGCTTAGGAGGGAGAGGTACATGGCGCGGTCGTTACAAGATCGACGCGGGCGAGGACATAATCCCATATCATGCCATATATTTCCCTCTCTAGGGAAGGGTAGGCCAAGGGGCCAAGGTGAAATGGAGATTTCCGGGAGATGGGGCTGGAACCAAAGCCTAGACATTCGGGTGGTCCTACGTATCCCATAAGGATGGGAATCAAGTCACACGTAGTTCTCAAGATGCAGTTTAATGTCATGCAGGATGAAGAGGGGAGTAGGATACCCCCAAACAAGGGAGGTGTATGGTATGGCGAATAAACTGACGTTTATGAGGATATAATCCCACACCACACCATATACTCCCATAAGAGAGGACCTGAGTCGGGGGGCTGAAAATGCCAAGGGGCCTGAGGATGGGGTTCAGTCAGGGAGGCCAGACCAGCTTGCAGTTTAACATCTTGCAGTAAGGATGAGGAGAGGATAAGGTGTCTCTTCTGGGGATGTGTACGACATGGAAAGTAACCCGACGTGAATGAGGACATAACCCCACAACACACCGCACAATCCCATCATAGAGAACCGGTCCAGGGGCCCGATAGTCGGCACCACCCGAAGGAAAGTACGTCGCTTTAGGATGGGGCAGAACGAATCACTACACTCGATATTTGGGACATCTCAGGGTGGACCCGAAGATCTAGGACAACTGTTGACCATGTTCGAAAAACAGCGTCCCTATGGTGACCTGATATGCGAGCAACAAATGAGCATCAGCCACTGACCACATTCGAAACACGGGACTTGTATCGATTTGTTACTCGACATCTTCAAGGGATTTGGCCCAAAGTGGTAAGAGATCCCTTATGCCTAGCATCCATACCATTCAGGGGCCCTTCTGGATGGGGAAAGTGATGGAATCCCAGTCAAGGAGTGGGTGAATCATATATTTACCCATCTACGAAATAGGCGAACATCTTTAGGGAGGGGGATGTACAGCCAGACCGAGGCTAGCTCGACGTGCATTGGGGAAAAATTATGCACCCTGCCATATGTCTTGACCCAAGGGGAAGATTCTGGATTTTGGGATGGGCCAACGGATGAAGTGTCCAGGCATTCCTACGTATCCCATGAGGATGGGAATCAAGACATACGTAGTTCTAGGAGGCCATGCAATTTAACGTCGTGCGGTGAAGATGTGGGAGGATAGAAGAATGGGAGTGGGAACATGGTGTAACCATTATAATCCTCGTATGAGTGGGGCTAAGGAAGCCTACTCAATATCATGTGAGGATCCTCTGAGGAAGCTATACCCAGGGGGGATAGTCAAAGAGAAGATTTTGGGGCTGGGCTCAAAATGAAGCATCTGAGCGTTCCTACATATCCCATGAGGATGAGAATCAAGACATACGTAGTTATAGAAGCACAATTTAACATCATCTAGGACGATGAAACACATCTCATCTGAGGATGTTTACAGAACAATGAGTAACCCAACGTGAATGAGGATATAATCCCACACCACACCATACAATCCCACAAGAGAGCCCAGGTCAGGGCCCCAAGAAGGCCAAGGGGCCTGAGGCTGGGCCTCAGTCAGGAAGGCCTGACCAGCTTGCAGTTTAACGTCTTGTAGTGAGGATGAGGGTCGGGGTCCAAGAAGGCTAAGGGGCCTGAGGCTAGGTTTTGTTCAGGAAGGCCTGAACAGCTTGCAGTTTAACATCTTGTAGTGAGGATGAGGTCCAGGGGCCCAAGAAGGCCAAGGTGCTTGAGGCTGGGCCTCGGTCAGGAAGGCCTGACCAGCTTACAGTTTAACGTATTGCAGTGAGGATGAAAGAGATCTTAGTTTAGGGTCATAGAGCTCGGACCATTTTTCAGTTTATTGTCATGCGGGATGATAATGAGCAGTTTAACGTCATGACAGATGATGATGTAGTTTAACGTCATGTAGGATGATGTTGCAGTTTAAAGTCATGTAGGACTGGATAGTTTAAGGAAATGCAGGACCATCGTGTAGTTTAGGGTCATGTAGGACTGTCTAGTTTAAGGTCATGTAGGACCATACAGTTTAAGGTCGTGCCAGACCAAGGTGCAGTTTAGGGTCATGTGGGACTGTACAGTTTAAGGTCGTGCCAGACCAAGGTGCAGTTTAGGGTCACGCGGGACCGTACCGTTTAAGGTCGTACTGGACCAAGGTGCATTTTAGGGTCATGCGGGATCGTACAGTATAAGGTCGTGCCGGACCAAGGTGTGGTTTAGGGTCATGCAGGACCGTACAATTTAAGGTCGTGTTATACCAAGGTGCAGTTTAGGGTCATGCGGGACCCAAAGGCTTAGGCAAATTATTTCTTGAGGAACTTGACATTGGTGGGAGGAGTTATGCGCTCACCATCCATGGTCACCAAGGAGTACGCTCCATTGGGGTAAACCTTATGGATGATGTAAGGCCCTTCCCATTTGGGCTCCAACTTGGGTGGTTTCTTGTTGGGGATCATTGGCGCTCGGAGGGCCAATATCAGGTCGCCTTGCAGAAAAGAGCAGAGGCGAACCTTCTTGTTGAAGGCTCTAGCTATCTTATTCTGATGCCTTTCCAGATTGTGCAGGGCATGAAGCATGTTCTCGTCCAGTGCTTCCAATTCATCTAGAAGGATTTCACCCACCTTATCTGGCGCTTTCTGGTCATAGACTACAGTGCATAACGATGGCAGCTGGATCTCGATGGGCAGGATGACCTTAGCCCCATACACTAGGGAATATGGAGTCACCTGGGTGGAATTGTGAGTCGTCGTCTGATATGCCCAGAGGGCATTGGGGAGCTTGTACGACCAACTTTTCTTGTTTTAACAAACCATTTTCTACAAAATTTTAGAGAGGGTTTTGTTTAATGCCTCGATCTATCCATTTTCCTGTGCGTGATAGCGAGAGGTATAGTTCGAACGAATATTGTACTTGTTGTACAACTTCTTCAGCTCAGATGCTCAGAAGTTGGTGCCATTATCGGTGAGGACAACGTGAGGGACTCCAAACCGGTGAATGATATTGGATCTCACTAAGTCAACGGTGGAACGGGCCTTGAACTCTTTGAGTGGAACTGCCTATTCCCACTTGGAGAAGAAATCTATAGCGGTCAGGATGAACCTACACTGGCGAGCTGTCGTCGGTGGATATGGTCCCACGACATTGAGTCCCCACATAGAAAATAGCCAAGAGTACTTAGTAGAGTGGAGAGGCTCCGACGGACGATGCAGGAAGTTAGCATGAACTTGGCACGCATGACATCTCTTGGCAAACTCAATACAATCATGGATCATAGAGGGACAGAAGTACCCCAGTCTCCGAATTTGATGGGACAGCTTTGGCCCAGCCTGGTGGGCACTGCAGGAACCAGCATGAACCTCTTGCATGACCTAAGAAATCTCAACTCCTTGAATGAAACGGAGGAGAACACCATCAAAACCTCACTTATAGAGGATCCGCTCAAGACTGGGACCACTCTGGAGGGTAAACTGCAGTGCGCGACATCGGATTCGCTCGCGCTCGGCCCGATCATCTGGGAGGCAACCATTTTGGAGATACTCGACAAAGGGTACTCTCCAGTCGGAAGTGGCCTCAACCACTGCATCTGAAGAACCTAGGGATCCTGACGTGGAGGATCCGGCAGTAAGATGGCTTACCCGGGGGCCATCGTCATCCTCTGGGGTGACGGAGGCAATGACTCTCTGGTGTGTCACATGTATAATCAAGTCATCTTGCTCGAGTTCTACAAGTGACGCAGCTAAGCCAGCCAAAGCATCCACTCAACCATTCTGTGACCGAGGGACATGGGTAACCTTTGGTCGAGAAGGGAACTGGGCCATTAGATGGAGGGTGCACTCCAACAATGGCACAAGATCTGGCTTCCTGACAACATAGTAACCATTTACCTGCTTGATGACTAGTTCAGAATCCCCTTTCATGTGAAAATGGGGCACATCGATCTCAAGGTCCAGCTCGAGGCCAGTAATGAGAGCCTGATACTCTGCCTCGTTGTTGGTGCAACCTTCTGACAACAGGAATGAGTATGGTAGGACAACTTGTGCTGGGGTGATGAAAATGATACCCAGGACCACTCTGTTGAGCCTAGGATTGTTGAGCCTCCTACTGGTGGGGCTCCGGGAGGCACCGTCGAAGTGCATTTTCCAACATGAGATGACATGATCGACTGAGAGGATTGCCTCATCAGGAAAATCTAGGTCCAAGGATTGATTTGCGGAGGTTGGATGGTCAGCTAGGAAGTCTTCCAATGCCTGCCCCTTGATAGCCTTATGAGGCATGAACCTGATGTCGAACTACTGGAGGATCACCGCCCACCGCGCTAGTCGGCCAGTCAACATGGGGTGGTTCAGAATATACTTCAGTGGGTCCACTTGAGAGACCAACTGTACCTCATGGTGCTGCAGGTAGTTTCACAATTTCTGTACAATAAACACGAGCACAAGGCAACTCTTTTTGATGGGGGAGTATCTGGTCTCCGTATCAAGTAGCATGCGATTGAGGTAGTAGAGGTTGTTATCTATCCCCTCGTTGTTTTTCTGGGCGAGCAGGGTGCCGAGAGACCATTCTAGGGCAGTCACATAAAGGACCAGCAACTTTCCGGCAACGGGTGGCATTAGGATCGGAGGCTAGAGCAGATACTGCTTTATTTCTTCGAAGGAGGTCTGACACTCTTCATCCCATTCATAGGCAAGCCTTTCTTCATGATCCGGGAAAAGGGATTACACTTGCCAGCCAGATTCACAATGAATCGGCATATGTAGGCTAAGTGGCCTTGGAGACCTCGAAGCTCCCAAATATTTCTCAGGGGAGGCATTTGTCTGATTGCCTTTATCTTCTCTAGGTCGATCTCGATGCCTCAGTATCTGACAACAAAGCCAAGAAACTTCCCTAAGGTGACCCCGAAGGCACATTTAAGCGGGTTCATCTTCAAGTGGTGGGAGCAGAGGAAACCGAACACTTTCTCAAGGTCCTTTAGATGGTCCTGGAACTAGTGAGATTTGACCACCAGGTCGTCCACATAGCACTCCACCAACATCCTGAGAATTGGCTTGAATATACAGTGCATGGCCTACTGATAGGTGTCACCTGCATTTTTTAGGCCGAAGGGCATGAACTGGTAATAGAAAGTGCCTTGGAGAGCTATGAAAGCGGTGGAATTCTCATCTTCGGGGGCCATTCAGATCTGTTTGTACCCAGAATACCCATCCATGAAGGAGAGGGCTTGGAACCCGATCGTAGCATCAATCAACAACTCTGTCACTGGAAGGGAAAAATCATCCTTCGGACAATAGTGGTTGAGATCACAGAAGTTGATACAGACTCTGATCTGCCCATTCTTCTTCCTGACTGGCATAATGTTGGCTAGACACTTGGGGTACTGGACTTCCTTAACTAAGTTGGCTCTGATGAGTTTTTCAACTTCAGCCTCAACCATGGAACCGTGAGAAGGGTGCATCTTTCTGGGAGGCTGCTTGAACTCGTGATGGTTTGTCAGGAGACCAAGGCGGTGGATGGCTACCTGGGGATCTATTCCGGGCATCTCTCCATAACTCCAGGCGAACACATCACGGTGCTGCTTAAGGAAGACTACATACCATTGCTACTCCTCGAGGGACATGGCGGCACTGATCAATGTGGGTATCGGATCTTCCTCGCTACCAAGGTTCACCTGTACCAGTTCATCGACCATGGTAGAAATGCCTTCTTCAAAGGCAGGGTGAGCATCCTATAGATCCTCTTCTCCACTTGTGGAGGGATCTTCTGCGGGGGGAGTTGCTTCCGAGCCACCAGACTCTGATGGGAGGCTGGTGCCAGCTTGAGCGGCAGTGGTCATCACATCAGGAGACTCATGCGCCACTGAGACCATAGCGATGAAGGTAGTTAATCTAATCCCATTTGGCCTTCGGCCCAAGGGGCTATGCTTGATTAAATCAAAGCAGTAGTGGTGCGTCGGCTTGAGCTGGTTAATTCCATCCCATCGAAATAGACACGTATGACGTACCACCGTTTCCATGAGCCTGACGTCCCGATACTGTACAAGGGTAGGAGGTTCCGGGATCACCTGAGCCTGGTTGGTGTAGGAGTACGAGGTGATTCTCCACCGTCACTTGGACCTGAGAATATGCCTTCCTCTTGTACCCAAAACAACAAAACACTTCCCCATGTTGGGGGTCGTGGCCTCCAACCGATGGATCGGGAAGATGTAGGCATCATCCAGACCTGCCCAGAGATCACTTGTGACCGGGGCAGGTTCAAACTCACTTGTCATAATCTGCTTATCCTTGATCTTGTAATAATAGGCATCAAGATAACGGGCTTCACAAGAGGAAAAAGGAGACTCATCTCCTTGGATCATGCTTACTCGACCATTGAGGGAGTATTTGAGGCATTGGTGATACGACGAAGGGACCACTGCATGCAGGTGGAGCCATGACCTGCCCATCAATGCGTTGTACGCGGTGTCCTGGGAGACGACCATGAATTCAGTACTGGAAAATAGGTCACCGAACTGGGTCATCAAATGGATCTTGCCAATCGGGGTCTGCTCGGTCCTATCGTATCCCTGGATTCTGAGGTTGGAGGGAGTTAGATCATCCTTAGACAAACCCAGCTTCCGCAGTGTCCGTGTCGGGATTAGGTTAATCCTAGAACCCGTGTCAACAAGACATTGACGGACCTCCATGCCATTGAACTGGCCAATTATTTACAGTGGATGAATGTGACCCTATATGGGAGGGTATTCATCTTCACCATATAATGAGATAACTACCTGGAATTTGGTGCTCTCAATCGCCCCAGAGTGGAAGGCTTCTGCAGCTGCTACCTCCGTCTCAAACTGGAGGGGGATCCTTAGGGCCTCGGCGAGCACCTCACGCATGTCAGATGATAGGTGAAGAGCCTAAAGGATAGAAATCCTTTCCGAAATGCTGGAAATGTTCTTGAGGACATCATACTTCCATGCAAATCGTGAGCTTCTGCTTACAGGAGGTCGATCTGCAATTGGAGGCACGACGGGCCTTGCCGGTTGGGCCAGCGGCTGGCTAGTGCTGGGTACGCCCCGTTTCTCACTAGTCGAGGACTGAAGAGCGGCTTCTAGATGAGGATAAGACAACTGATATTGGCCTGTAGTAGGTAGAGACTGGCCGTGGTGCGGCCGAAGCGGCTCTTCCTGATCTAGTAGCATAAATGGTGGTGGAAGCAGTCCTGACGACACCGAATAAAGAGGCTGAGCATGTTGAGATCTACACTGGGCCTTCTTTCTGGTCTCAGTGGTATGCACGGCCTGGATGAAGGTGCCAACTGATGCACCCCAACGACCCATTTAGTCACGGATCCACTGATGTTGATGTCGATCGGGGACATTGGGGATGTTCTCCTGACATTCCCCCTTGTCGAGAGTCATATAGGGATTTACCAACTCCACGGTATTAACCGAAGTGTACCCCTGAATGTCGCTTGATGAATCATCCACCACTGGGCGGATTCTGGGAGGGATCCCCATCTCAGGGGGCATGAAGTCGCCTAGAGTACGAGATGACTATGACATTGGTAGAGCGCGTTGCTTCTTTTTGCACCGCCGATGCTTGCTCTTCTGGGAAGAGACCAGCTGAGATGATGACGCAGAGGCACTGGTCGACGGTTCTGAAGGCTCTGGATGATTTAGGCATGCCCTAATAATAACATGAGCACGGGTGACTGTTTTACGAGCCATCCAGTCATCGTACTTCTGGGATCCATGGCTGGGAACCTGCTGCCACTCACCTTCATCGTCGCTACATCTTTCTGAACTCACAAAGACACCCGCCACTTGTGCCAGGGCCGGGCCCAGCCTGACTATGTTGTTATCGACCTGGTCTTGGAGCCAGTCTTTAAACACATATCACTACTTGAGGGTGTTCCCCAGAATCCGATGATAGGGGTAGTAGTTGGGGATATCAGTGAGATTCGCCTCTGCCGGCCTTCTACACTTGGGTAAGTACACAACCCCCTACTCTAGGGAACTATGGAAGTAACCGGGGACCTGAGATTCGTTGAACGAGTAAGTCTGATGCCTTCTTTCTGGATAGGGGGATCTGGGATCCTGGCCCTGATGAGGGGCTAGAGGAGCTTGCCGAGGAGGCGGTGCCTGATTATCCCACCTAGGCGGCGGTGGCACATTGCATGGGGGAACCTGCCGATTCTGAGGTGGTTGCTGCTGGGCAGGAGGCTGTGCCTGAGGTGGCAGGCCTTTATGAGGTTGTGAAGCCGGTTCTACTAGTAGCAACTCTAGCTGCCAGTGGGATTCTATTTGAGCCACCAAAGCGGGCTCGGCTCTGGCAGCCCTCCTTGCTAGGATCACAGGGGGCAGCGGACGCGCCTGACTAGCCTACTGCAGAGCTTCCTCGTGGCGCTGGGCCTTATCTAAGAAGTCTCAGAACCCTCCAGGGTAGTTTTGAGTGATCAGGGAAGGAACTAGTTCTATTTTGACATTCCCTATGCACATCGTCAGTAATTTCTCATGAGTCAGTGGCATGTCGAGGGAGTATGTGAGCCCCTTCCACCGGGCGATGAAGTCTACGACTCGCTCGTCAGGCCTTTGTTTGCAATTAAAGAGGTCAGCGATGCTGGTCTTCCACATGGTGGAGTTGAACTGGTATAGGAATTGCCGACGAAGATCCTCCCAGCCGGTCATCGATCCGATAGGGAGATGGCTGTACTAGACGAACACAGGTCCCTCCAATGTCTGCAAAAAACATCGGAGCTTGGCGGCTTCCTGCTGCACTGGGGTCCCCAACATGGGGCCACACCTGGAGGAAAAATGGTCCAGGTGTTGCAGCGGGTCCCCTATCCCGTTAAAGGGTGAGAAAGTGGGATTTCCAAAACCTGGGGGTGTAGGCATATCATCCACCCATGCAGGATATGCCTTGCCATCTGGTGGGACTACCACCTGTCACGTTTCCAACGCCTCAAGGCTGGCGATGAGTGCCACTATAGGATCATCCAGATGGGGGTCCCTATCTTGACGGGGATCCCTAACCACAAGTGCATTGTCGGGCTCTTTGACACGGTAGACGGATTTAATGGATCATGGGGCGACTGGCGGAACGACTTGAGGGGAAACAGGGGGAACCCGAGCTGGATTCCTCGGATTTCCTCGCCATTCAGGAGGGTTTAGTGAGATGTATCGCGCCCTCTTACTGTGAGTTCCGGCTTCAGCCTTATCCATGGGAGTAGCATGATCAGGGTTTCTTGGAGGCATCTCGCTGGGGGGAAATTGTTCCTGCCCCTGCTGCCCCGACCTAGGATCACCATAGTCGGGTCGTCGCTCTATAGTGCGTTCGGTTAGGAGTTCTTCGACCAGCCTCTTCTGCTCAGCAAGTTGCTGGCGCAACGCAACCTTATCGGGGTCTTCCTCCGCCTTCTGCACTGAGGCGGATGGGTCGGAGTGCTTGGCAGCTCCAACATGCTCTTTACCCTTACCAGCATTACGACTGAGTACCAGCAACTCGGTGGGCACAGAGAGACCTAGGAGGTTCCTCTGCTGACAAGTAATCCTCCATGATGGTTCCAACAGTGGTGGTACACCCTCAGGGGGTAAGTCTCCATTGAGAAACTCCATCTCGTCCTCCTCGTCCACTATGTCAGCCATGTGGACCTCAACCCTTCTTAGGGGCATGTCCTCAATGTCGCATAACGAGTTGGGCTTCCACCGGATAGGACTGAAGAGGAGGGCGACATACTTCCCCCAACCACGGACTTGCACATGGGGGGTAGCTTCCCTGATGATTTTGCGGAGTACCTTGAAACTCTGAATGCATTTTTGTTGGAGGGTGTTCTGGAGACCTGGTGACTCAGGGCACTGGGCCACGGGGAGTGCAGCTAAATCAACCAAACGGAATTGCTTGCCGATTTCCTCAAAGAGCACTTGGCTCCTAGGGTACACCACCTGATAATTACAAAGACGGAAGTGTGTCGCCTATAGGGTTTGACGGAAGCACTCGAATTCCTCTGGGGTGAGGGATTCTGGTGCACGAAAGTTCGATGCTGCCGCCGGCCAGAACTTCTCCGGGTAGTGGTCTGCCACAATAATGTTCCAGAAGCTCCTGGGCTCGGATTCAGGGTCTGGCCTCATATTTCTCCACTCGTCAACTAGAGGTGGATGAGGAACCGATATCGGTACTGAGGCAGACCTCTGGGACAGTAAACTGGGCGGTGGAGAATACAGAGAACGAGCCGACTGGCCGCTGAATTCTGGGCCATCCTCCGAAGAGTGCGGTGACCTGAACACAACGTCACGATACGATGGGATGATAGCCACAACTTCTGGTGCAGGGATCGTAGTTATCGGTGATGGGTCACGCTGTTGTTCAACCATCATCGGTCCCCAAAATAGCTCTCCATGATCTCTGGTTGAGGTAGAGGGCGCTTCTGGTGATGACGGTGGTGAATACACAATCAGAACCTATGGGACTCCCCAAAATTTCCTCCTCCTAGATGTACCTGTGAAGAGAGGTGGGAATCCGGTGGACTTCACATTCTAGAAGGATAAGGATAACATGCCTTGTTCCTACCCTGGTCCTTGACACGGAGGACCGAGGGGAGGGTTCCACTGCCGAGTCGTATTATGCTTCAGAATCCGAGAAGCGGGACGGTTTGATCTCCATCTGGGCCTTCCCAAGATTCTTCTTGTGGCAGCGACAACCCGCCCTCCTGCCCCTAGGAAGCTCCTCGGGACAAGGCTGATTCTCGACATGTAGTATTGGGGCCGCACTGGTGCCAGGGTGGAGAGGACTTCTACTTGAGACAACCGGGGTGCGAGGAGCACCAGGAAAAATGTCGAAGGGGACATGGGGAGGACCTCCATGAATAGAACCGGAGCGGGAAAACCTCCGTTGGAACTGGCGGGATCATGTGAGGACCTCCATGCTTGGTGCGGGTGGAGCGAGGATGACCTTCACCCCTTTGGTTGCCAGGGTGAGGATGACCTTCTCCAGTTGTGGAGAGAACATAGGGAGGATCCCCATGTTGGAGAGGGACCAGATGGGAAATGCCTTCACATCGACGATTATGGGCAGGAGGCAGAATTCCATACCCGGTGTGGTGGGCACGGGAGAGGCTTCCGCCCCGAGTGCCACTGCTATGGGGAAGGCCTTCATTCGGGTTGGGGGTAGCACGGGGCATACCTCCATGATGAGCTTCAGAGCAGGGAAGGCCCATGATATGTGGAGTAGTGGTACGGGGAGGACCTCCGTATGGGGTGACATTACCACGGGTTGGTTCGCGGTGATCACCACTCATGCCTTTGACCCGGAGAGTCAACCCTGCCTGCCTGTGGGGCGGTTGGGGCCTCAATCCCGGTTGGGCATATAAGTGCCCCTGGTCAGTGCGTGCAGGGACCTGATGATATGCACCGGAAGTGGCTCGGGCCACAGTAGCTATCGATGTTAACGCCCCTTGGCGGGCGTCCTCGGCCCGGGCCCAATGCTGGCGTTGGGTCAGGTGAGCCGGTGTGAGTGGTGCAGGCACATAGCCTACCTGCTCCTCTGGCGAGGCTGGATGGCGGCGCTGACGCAGCTGGGTGGGGGGCCTTTCTTGGAGTCCTTGGATCGGGACTCTGACTGGGCTGAGCTGGATGTCACCCACCTCATCAGTGTAAGGTAGGGAGTCGTCAAGGCATTCTGGGGAAAGGCTCTCGAAATGATTGAATGTTGGGATGGGGAGCAGGGGCTCCCTGCGCGGCCCTCAGGGGTAGTGTTGATGGTGGGGCCTAGACACCTCCAATTCCAGGCGGGCCATATCCCGAGTTGGGATTATTCCCTCCTCCTCGTAACAGCGTACAAGGTCGTTAATCACCCTTCATTGGATGACTTTCGATGGGGAGATGGGGTGCGGGCACCCCACGTTCGTGGATGCAGATGTCATTGCGACAGCAGTGGATCCACGCAGAGCGGCTGTGCTGGTGTTTCCCCTGCCCCTACATAGGTGGGTGGGCGGTTATTGTGTCCCTATAGTAGCAACCTGATTCCTGAGAAGTAGGGAGATTAACTCATCATCACTGCGAGGAAAAGAAATCGACAACCAGTGCCCTAGCGTCATTCCGTCTTCCGTGACCAGTAAGAGGGATCTACGTTGACAACGTTGCAGAATGGAATGCCCAATGTTCTACTGCCCCAACTTCTGGTGAGTTTCACACCAGGCCTACTATTTTCTTGGCGGGACCCGGCGCCGGATATCTGGATCCGGTGAAACGTCATTCTACTGATGTCTCAAGCACTACTAATCTTCACATTGAGGACAAAATCTTCACGTCAGGTTCAACATTTATGTTTTTTACACTTTCACCAGGCCGCACCCGTCCGTCGTGTTCAGGGGACATCGGCGCAGCTCTTGTTGCCCCGCATTCCCACTTTCTAAAGGCGGGAGGCATTCGGTCCTTATTCAGGGATGTCTGCTCCTTGATCAAAACTGGGATTATGGTATGTTGGTTATTCCTTCCGTGGATTCCTCCTCAGAACTCATCACCTAGTATGGGTCTCCCTTATAGATTTAATACGTTGTTCGTGAAACTCTTCCCAGTGCTATGTTTCCATGGACGCCGGTTAATTACACTGCTTCTGTCAGGACATTCCAAGGGGTCCGGCCAGGGCAGCAACCTTCAGTTGGGGGAGTAGTCACGTCGAGGCATCACTAACATGTCTGAACGCTGGGGAATTGGCATGTATATCTTTTTTCACTTATTATAGGTCTTCTTGAGGGCGCAGAAGCTCGATTCATCCCACATCGAGTGTGGGGAATCATATGCCATAGTCATGTATCTGAGGTTTTCCTTAGCTTCCTGTGCTTAACACAGGGTATGAAAAAAGTTTAACATCCAACGGGGATGGATCGGGTTGATCAGAACACTAGCTGGAGTGGATCAGATTGAGGAACCCCCTTTAGGGAACACCGACATTGGAGCTAGCTCTTGGGCGGCTTCCCGAATGATGTGGAGGGTAATAGGGTGGCATGATCTCACCGGGATGTGGCGGCCCAAGTAAGAATCAGGATGAGTGATGGGAAGTTACACGGAGTGGAAGGGGAATGAAATGGGACCATCGTGGAGATAATGGTAGTGATGGGCTTGAGTCTCGAAGAGACTTCCTACGTATCCCCATGGCATGGAATCAAAGTCCACGTAGTTTGGTTGGTGAGAACCAATGTGGAGGGGGTTGGAACAACCAATGGGTGATGAGCTTGAACCTCAGGGAGGCTTCCTACGTACCATGCCTTGACATGGATCAAAGTACACGTAGTTTGGGATGGGGCGCCGGTGAACCGACATAAAGATGGACCTTGGTCCGATGGGTGATGGGATTGAACCTTGGGGAGGCTTCTTACGTACCATGCCTTGGCATGTATCAAAGTCCATGTAGTTCGGGTGGAAAGGGGCCGTTGAACCGATGTGAATGGGGTGTTGGAACAACTTGATGGTGGGATCATAACGGCTTACCTCTGGATTGGGATGCAGTTTAACGTTATGCGGGATGGGGGAGTGTCGGAGAACCGACGTGAATAAGGACCTTGGTCCAATGGGTGATGGGCTTGAAGCTTGGGGAGGCTTCCTACGTACCATACCTTGACATGGATCAAAGTCCTCGTAGTTCAGGTATGGAGGTGGTGTTAGAGAACCGACGTGAGGATGGACCGGGGGTTCGATGGGTATTGGGATTGAACCTCAGGGAAGATTCCTACATAACGTGCCTTGGCATGGATCAAAGTCCATGTAGTTTGGGTGGAAAGGGGATATTGAACCGACATGAAGGGGGTGTCAGAACAACTGGATGGTGGGATCATAACAGCTTACTGCTGGATTGGGATGCAATTTAACGTCATGCGGGACGGGGGCGTGTTGGAGAACCGATGTGAATAAGGACCTTGGTCCCATGGGTTATGGGCTTGAACCTTGGGGAGGCTTCCTAAGTACCATGCCTTGACATGGATCAAAGTCCTCGTAGTTTGGGTATGGAGGTGGTGTCGGAGAACCAATGTGAGGATGGACCAGGGGTCCGATGGGTATTGGGCTTGAACCTTAGGGAGGCTTCCTACGTATCGTGCCTTGAAATGGATTAAAGTCCTCATAGTTCGGGTATACAGTTTAGCATCATGAAGGATGGGGGCATTTGGGGCTTACGCTCTGAGGCAGCCCATGGTGGAGTTTGGTGAACCAACGTGAAGGAGGTCGGGACGACCAACAAGTGGTGGGCTTGAACCTCATGAGGCTTCCTATGTACCATGCCTTGACATGGATCAAAGTCCTCGTAGTTCAGGATGGAATGGGGCTTACACTCTGAGGTGGACCATGGTGTGTCATGGTCAGTGCTCATTCTAAGCTCACGAGAGTCATGCTCGGTGTGAGAAACAAGAAGTTGCAGGGACCTGACGATCACGTCGCGAAGGGTGCGTCCGTGGGAAGCGAAGAGGGGCTTACGCGTTAGGCGGCCCATGGTATTGGGACTTACTCTAGGATGGAGGCCCGAGGGTGACAAAGCACAGCGGGAGAGGGATTTGGGACCGAAGAAAGGAGTGCCTCGTTCCCTATCATACCCTCTGCTAGCCCTGGCAGTGGGGAAGTATGGAGGTGCATGGGTGCTACCTTTCGCAAGAAGAGCTAGGGGGCTTACACCAAGGTTTATTCCCTTCCCCCATGGACAAAAATCACTCCCAGAAGGAGGATATCATCCCCTATAGAGACTAGGGGGTGTGAAGAATGTCCAAGGTGGGAGCACTCCACATGAGAGGCACGAGGCGATGTCACAGTTTAACGTCATGTGATGAGGACGAGGTGCTTGGAAGTTTAACGTCCTACAGCTCGGATGAAGTGGGTTGGCTCCGCACCCCTAGGGCTTACATAATCGGTACCCTCTGATCCTTGTGGGAGGGAAGGTACGGGCAATGCCGTGCTGAAGGGGGGTCGCAGTGCGAACCATTGAGGGGTCCACGTTAGCGTGACTATGTGAAAAAGCAATATCCATTAGTGTGCCTATGCGAAGAAGCATTAGGCGAAGCATCGCTATGGGAAGTGTCATCCAGGGGACTTTGAAGTCACATCATGAAAACCTGGAGGGTTTCACGAGAAAAGGAACTTTCAAGTAGAGGGGTCCATAGACAGAGGCCTTGTGGAGCTCGGTTGCTCTGCGTGGTGAAGGGCACTTGCGAAGGGGTGTGCTTTGCGAAGTGGGGTGCCATAGCCTTAACATTGGGTAGAGGTGTGAATGGGATGTGCTTCGTGAAGTGGAAGGGTGTTCTCGGAGTACTGTCTCGTGGAGCATAGGTGCCTCGCAAAGCAAAGTTCCATGAAGCAGTGTGCTTCGCGAAGTACAGTGACCCTACCTTGGCATGTGGATCACGTGTACAAGAGGGGTGTTTCGCGAAGCATAAATGCTCCGCGACAACCCGGGTCCCCTTGGGGATCCCCTTCCTTTGTGAAAGCCCTTAGGCTTCATGAAAGGAATACCTCTCAAAAGAGGGGATCAAAACGAGACAATGCAGAGGCTCCTCACTAAGCAAAAATACCTTGCGTAGCTCATGGTTCGCAGAACAAAGGGTGATTCGCGATTCGGGAGCTGAGAAGCTGAAAGGTTAGATTGTTCGTATGGGGGGGGGGGGGCTCAGGGGAAGCTTGGTATTTATAAGCAAGAGGCGCCACAAAGCAGAGCTTATGCGGCACGAAGAGGGCTTCGGTTGCTTCGCGGCGGGTCGCGAACGTCAACCGGGTTCGTGAAGGGGTACCGTCCTTTTCTTCGCAGCGGGCTCGCGAATGTCAGGGGAGCTCGCGGGGCATCTCGCCTCTGTTGCTTTGCGGCGGGTTAGTGAATGTTAGGGGCGTTCGTGGGGCATCATGCCTCTATTGCTTCGTGGCAGCCGCATTTCTTGGGGGGGCTCCGCGTCGTGGCTTCGCGGGGCAGGATGTGGGGCCTCTTTTTCTTCTTTCTTCTCTTCAAATATTTTGGCGCCAACAAAAATACTAAAAGAAAATGATGCATTTTCTAAGGAAGTTAGTCACAAGATACACTTCACTTCTAATCATTATTTTTTCCTACTTTTTAATGGTGAAAAACATGAGAGGAAGTGTCTTGTGTATTCTAATGAGAGGAAGTGGCTTGTGTATTCTCATCCTTTTTATTTTTTATTTTTATTGATTGTTTGTTTAACATTTAGGAATTGTATGAATAAATTGTGGATTGATCAGTGTACTGTGTGTCTCAGTTGAAATTTTCCATTATTAATTTCAATTTGATATTTGTTCTTCAGGTAATTAGAGTTTTTATGATCAATTTTTAAATATCATTATTATTTTTCTATTAATATGAGTTTTTTTGTTTGATTTTAAAAAATTATCGAAATTGCAAATTTACTATTGTTTTAAATGTCAATTGAAATTTAGCTATTTAAATTGCAATTTTAATTTTGTACTTAGGCAATTAGTGTTTTTTATAATCAATTTTAATTATCATTTTTCATTATTTCTATTAATTTTTTTGTTTAATTTTTAAAAATTATCTGAATTACGGATTTGCCAGTATCTTACCCGTCTCAACTGTAATTTCTCAATCTCAATTGTAATTTGTGAATTGTTCATAGGTAATTAGTTTTTTTTATAATAATTTTGAATTATTATTTTTGATTTATTTATATTTATTAATTATTTTCTTTAATTTTTATAATTTATATAAAACTGTGTATTCATAGTTGTCTTACCCATCTCATTTTTTAGGAAATGAAAATGAAAATAACATACTTTTAAAATAAAATAAAACAAATATGAATTTGGTTTTAGAATTTTTTTTTTCTTTCATTTTTTTAAAACATGTTAAAAATTATGTTAGTTTAGATTTTTCATTACATTTTAATAGCTTAAAAAATTAAGACGAGATTCATTTTTCAAAATCAACTCCAACTTTACAATTTAGCGTTTTAATGTTAAATTTTTTACTTTTAAATAACCACATTTAATTTTTTTTGATATGGTCAATATCCATTTGAGTTTATATTTGTATAATTTTAGTTGTAAAATATATTAATTGATTAATATTTATTTGTTTGTTTTGTTATCGAAATATTCACAACAATTGTTGATTATTAAATAAAAAATCAATTAGTTGAAGATATGATTTTAGTTTTGAAAGAAAATTATTTACTTTAAATATGTTATAGCTATAAATGAATTATAATTATTTGAATTATAATTTATAACTTATAGGTATTACAATAAATACAATTCAAAATTCTAAATCTCAAAATAGAAAAATCAAGAAAATAAAGAATGAAATGGAAAAATCACTAGTGGGTTCAATATCTAAATTATTTGTTGTAAGAAGTGAAAATGATAGTTCATCTCTTCAATCTAATGAGAAATCTCTAGGTCACAATTTTTCAGAAGGGAATGAACAATTTGCAGAGAAACCTATGACTCAAAGTGTTGATATGATAAATGAAGGTGTGAATGTGGATTATAAGGAGGATGATAATGAAAATACTATTCATACGATTCATGCTCTTGGAGATCAAAGCATGCATGACCTTGAAAAATATGGATGTAAATTATGATCCAATATTATTGGGAAGTATCAATGATGTTAATAGAATTTTGTTGGTTCGGAGTGGCCCGATTAAAATACTAAAAGAAAATGATGCATTTTCTAAGGAAGTTAGTTGTGATAAACACTTTACTTCAAATCATTATTTTGCCTACTTCCTAATGGTGAAAAACATGAGAGGAAGTGTCTTGTGTATTCTAATGAGTTAGACGAGGTATTTTGTTTTTGTTGTAAATTATTTAAGTTCAAATCGAGGAAAAATGCTTTGATCGTAGGAGGGTTTAATTATTGACACATCCTTCCAACATGACCCAGGGAGCATGAAAGAAATTTTGAACACATTACTAATGTTGTGAAGTGGGTGGACTTGCATATATGACTTGAAAATAAACAAACAATTGATAAAGACATTTAATGTCTCATTGAGAAAGAAAAAGTTCATTGGAAGATGTTACTTACTAGAATCATTAGAGTTATTAAGGTACTTGCTCCAAACAACTTACAATTTCGTGGAACAAATGAGAAGATTTATGAGAAGGATATTGATCTTTTTTGTAAAATAATTTAATTTGTTGCTAAATTTGATCCATTTATGAAATATCATGTTCATCATGTTATTATTAATGAAATTCAAAAGCATTATCTTAAGTCATAAAATTCAGAATTAATTGATACTTTTTTTGAGGAATGCGATTAAAGAAAGAATATTGAAATGGATCACGAGAGGAAAGTATTTTTTGATCATATTTGATTGCACTCCAAATATAATTCACAAAGAATAGATTTAAATTATTATAAGTTGTGTGGATATTGAGGAAGAATATAAAGTTAAGGTGTAAGAGTTTTTTCTTGGCTTCATAAATGTTGATGACACATCCGGTCGTGGGCTCTTCAAGTCACTTGAAGATGCTTTGGTTGATCTAAAACTCAATGTTGATGACATAAGAGGACAGAGTTACGATAATGGATCAAACATGAAAGGTAAATATCAAGGTGTCCAAAAAAGGATTCTTGATGTAAATACTAGATCATTTTATACTCCATGTGGATTTCATAGTTTGAATCTTGCTCTATGTGACATAGAAAAATCTAGTGTGAAAGACAATTTTTTTTTTTGCATATGTGCAAAAGATTTATACATTGTTTATAGGTTCACCTCATTGATGGGATGTTTTAAGGACTTATGTAAAGGGTTTGAAACCAAAACCATTATCAATAACTTGTTGGGAAAGTCACATCAAGAGTATTATAGCTATAATAATACAAACACATGAGTTAAGAAACACATTAGTTGAAATTTCCATTCTTTCTAAACATGATGATGTTGTGATGTTGGATGATAAAGGATTGTGTTCCAATGCATTAGAGAATTTCGAATTCATCATTAGATTATGCATTCGATACAAAATTTTAGATAAAGTCAATCATATCAGTAAAATCTTTTAAAGGGAAGAGATGGATATCGCAGATGGAACTACAAAAATAAAAGAGTTGATTTTGTTCTTTGAAGAACTTCAAGCGAAGGGGTTTGAAGGGTTAATGAATGAAGTGAAATAACTTGCACTCGAAGTTGGTATTGATCCAATATTTGAAGAAAAAGGAGTTGTTCGTAGAAAGAAACAATTTGATGAGGATGGGGAAGATGATGCTATTATAAATTTTTCAATGGAGGAAAAATTTAGAACAAATTATTTCCTTCAAATTATTGATCAAACTCTTACATCATTGAGGGAACATTTTATGCAATTTGAACACTTTGATGAAATATTTGAATTTTTGTTGAAATAAAGTTATAGAAATATTTTTTAAGAACAATTGAGGGAACATTGCACTCAATTTAAATGTTTTTTGAAACACAATAAACATGATGATATTTGTAGAGATGAATTATTTCAAGATATCAGACATTTGAAGTCAATATTGCCAAGTGAAATGATAAAATCAATTGATATCCTTGATTTTATCAAGACTTTTTGGAAAGATATATGGTTTCAAATGACATGGGTGGAATATTGAATTTTGTTGACTATACTCGTTACAGTTGCATCAGCTGAGAGAAGATTTTCTATGTTAAAGTTGATCAAAAGTTATCTTCAGACTACCATGTCACAAGAGAGATTATGCACATTAACAATGATTTCAATTGAAAATTAATTTTTGGATAGTTTTAATTACGATGATTTGATTGAAGAATTTGCATCAAAAAATGAAAGGAGAAGTGTATTCCTTTGAATTGGATTATAAAGTACCATAATCAGGTTTGTGAAGTGCCACAACAAGCTCTAGTATGCCATGCTATATTTTTGTGTAATTTTTTATTTTCTTTTAATTGAATTATTTAACATACTTGATTAATAATTTTTATCATAATTGCAGCATCTGAATCAAATATTAGCATTAGAGGAAATGTGTTAAACAAATATAGGCGCCACTTTATTCAAAAATAATAATCCAATTCTTCCTTTTATATGAAGTTGAATTCATGGTTTTACACCAACTGGTAATGTTTTTAACTATTTAGAAGTGTGTTTTTGAATTCAACTATTTTGTTATTTTAAATTTTTAGTTTCAAATTTTTATAGGTTTATAAAAAGAATAAGTGGGTGATGGAGATGAATATGGAGAGGATTATTGTTAATTGAAAACTAAATATTTTCATCCAATCTTAAACATTTCTATTTTTGCAGTCTAGTTTATCATGATTCACCAAATAGTTTTTTATATATATTATTTTATTTAAGTTCACAGGTCAACCCGTTAGTTCGTAGGTCCTGCATGGATAGGGGGGAAATTTTGTTTCTTAAGCCTGCATTCTTTGTGGATCGGGTCAGACCACTCAATGAAATCTATAGCCTGCATGATCCGTCCCATGGGCCGACCCACCCTACACCGTTAACACCACTACTTAGGTGGGTGGGGCATGGAGGTGTGGTCACGAGATTAATTCTCGACCTCGGTGTGGTGTGTTGTGATCAAAAATCCCAAAAACAATACTATATATTATATTTGACATTATACAATGATAACTATTTGTTATAAACGAACAATTTAAAATACTTTGTTGGACAAGACCAAATGAAAAAAATAATTCTAAAGAAAAAAAGCATTGGATTTTTAAATTTTAAGAATCTTTTTTATCTTTGTTTTTAAAAGGGGATACTTTTGAAATCCCACGTTGAAAAGTGGGTTGGAGTAGGATCCTCTTTATAAGGGGAAACACATTTATCATTTTTTAAGATGATAAAGTGTGGAGTAAAAATAATGTAGGGGGCATTGCATCGTACTGTTCATGCTTACGTGATCGCGTGATGTGACACTTTTAGGACACACTTCGCATAGACTTTAAGGACAAACTTCACAAAATTCATTGAATTGGTATGATATGGATCATCAATCATATCTGACACAATCTAAATGACACATATGATTACGAGGGAGTGTGATATGAGCCACATATTCAATTGGGTGAGATCAGATGTACTAGATTAAGACGAATAATATGTGTCTGTGTTTATTCAATTTCAAGAGGCATGATGCCTTATGTGAATGTATGATTTCATGTCTACAAAATGGAGTCTTCATTGAATAAAAAAATCAATTCCAAACAATCTAATGGCCAGATCCGGCCCACGGGCGAGCCCCGTGAGCCCATGGGCTAGGGCAACAACCCGCCCTGGGGAAACACAAAATACAATGCAGCCACCTTAGCCCTAACAAAAACACATTTCTCCCCCGCATGATCTGTGGCCTCATAGACGCCAACATCACAGTTCATGGAATCTTCTTCTCCCCTCCCGTGCCACGCTCTCCTCTGCTCTGCCGGTGTCTCCCGCCCCTGCTGCTGCACTCCTGCTATAGACTGCAGTCTTGCTCGACCCCCACCCTTGCCGCTGCCCCCTTTTCTCTCTTCTCCCCCTGCCCCCCATCCGCTGAATCCCAACCTTCCAGGAGCAGCAAACTTGCGGCCAGTGCTTGCGTGTGACTAACCTATTACTTTCGAGAACAAGTGACCCCCTCCTCCCTTGTCGGATTGGTGCGGTATGTATTTTATTTTTTCACAATTTTGTTTCATCATTTTTATTTTTTATTTTTATTAACTGTTTTTTTAACATTCTTGAATTGTATGAATAAATTGCAGATTGATCGGTGTATTGTGTGTCTCAATTGCAATTTTCCCTTCTGAATTTCAATTTATATTTGTTGTTCAGGTAATTAGAGTTTTTTATGATCAATTTTTAAATATCATTTTTATTTTTCTATTAATATGAATTGTTTTGTTTGATTTTAAAAAATTATCCAAATTGAAAATTTACTGTTGTTTTAAATGTCAATTGCAATTTAGCTATTTCAATTGCAATTTTCATTTTGTACTTAGGTAATTAGTTTTTTTTTATAATCAATTTTTATTCTCATTTTTCATCATTTATATTAATTGTTTTGTTTAATTTTTAAAAATTATCTGAATTGCAAATTTTCCGGTATCTTACCCGTCTCTACTGTAATTTCTCAACCTCAATTACAATTTGCAATTTGTTCATAGGTAATTAGTGTTTTTTTATAATAATTTTATAATTATTTTTTTTTATTTATTTATTTTTATTAATTGTTTTGTTTTATTTTTATAATTTATATAAAACTGTGGATTCATAGTTTTCTTACCCATCTCATTTTTAGGAAATGAAAATGAAAATAATATAATTTTAAAATAAAATAAAACGAATATGCATTTGGTTTTAGAAAATATTTTTATATTTCATTGTTTTAAAACATGTTAAAAATTTTGTTAGTTTAGATTTTTCATTACATTTTAACAGCTAAAAAAATAAAAACAAGATTCATTTTTTAAAATCAACTACAACTTTACAATTTAGTGTTTTGATGTTAAATTTTTTACTTTTAAATAACCGTATTTAATTTTTTTTTGATTTAATTGATATCCATTTGAGTTTATATTTGTATAATTTTAGTTGTGAAATGTATTAATTGATTAATATTTGTTTTTTTGTTTTGTTAGAGAAATATTCACAAAAATTGTTGAATATTAAATAAAAAATCAATTAGTTGAAATATATGATTTTATTTTTGAAAGAAAATTATTTACATTAAATATGTTATAGCTCTAAATGAATTATAATTATTTGAACTATAATTTATAACTTGTAGATATTAAAATGAAGAGAATTCAAAATTCTAAATCTTAAAATAGAAAAATCAAGCAAAGAAAGAATGAAATGTAAAAATCACTAGTGGGTTCGATCTCTAAATTATTTGCTGTAAGAAGTGAAAAGGAGAGTTTATCTCTTCAATCTAATAAGAATTATCTAGGAGACAATGTTTCTAAAGTGAATAAATAATCTGCAAAGGAACCTATGACTCAAAGTGTTGATATGATAAATGAAGGTGTGAATGTGGATTATAATGAGAATGATAATGAAAATACTATTCATATGATTCATGCTCTTGGAGATCAAAGCATGCTTGACCTTGAAAAAGACGTGGATGTGAATTATGATCAAGGATTATGGGGAATTATCAATGATGTTAATATAATTTTGTTGGTTCGGCGTGGACTAATTAAAATACTAAAAGAAAATGATGCATTTTATAAGGAAGTTAGTCACAAGAGACACTTTACTTCTAATCATTATTTTTTCCTACTTCCGAATGGTAAAAAACATGATAGGAAGTGAACTGCGTATTCTAATGAGTTGGACAAGGTATTTTGTTTTTTTTTTTGTAAATTATTTAATTCAAAATTGAGGAAAAATGATTTGACCGAAGGATGATCTGATGATTGACATATCCTTCTAGCAAGACTCAGGGAGCATGAAAGAAATTTTGAACGCATTGCACTACTACAACTTGGCTTTTTATCAGCGCTAAAAACTGACATTAACAGCGCTAGAAAAGTGCTGATAAAGGGGTGCCTTTATCAGTGCTATATTGAGTGCTGATAAAGGGCCCTATTATCAGCACTCAAGATAGCACTGATAAAGGTGTCCTTTATCAGTGCTCAAAAAAGCGCTGATATTGGAACCTTCCCCTGCACTTGTAGAACCAACACCTGCACAAACCATCACCTGCACAAAATAGCACCTGAACACCTATACAAAGCAGCACCCGCACACAATATTTTGACAAACAATGCTATATACATTTACTTAACATCATGAATACAAAAAAACACACTGCTATATACATTTCAAATAATGTTTTACATGGTTAAAATTGCAATTATCCAAAAATAGTTATAAAAATTAATATTTCATACTTTGATATCCATGATCCTCTCTCAAAAATTGTCATCCATGGTATTTTTTGCCGAACAAAGCATCCGAACTCAAGGAAAAAAATTCACCTATATAAGAAAACAAATATTATGTTAGTAATACAATAATGAAATAAATTAAAACATTAATATGAAAGAATACATTAATATGGAAATGTGAAACTAAAATATGGAAATGATAAACTCAAATGTTTTCATTCTGATAACAATGAAAGGTAATAATGTAAAATCAATATGTTTTTGGATGATTTATCTCATTTAATAAATACTGATTCTTTATCTAATGAAAATCTTTACCAGTCACACCGTGCATTAGATTGAGGTGCGGTCGATTCATATACATCACAAATGACTTATTTATTTTTTTCCTAAAGTATCAAAACAATACGAACGCGTTTTCTGGGTTTTTCGTATGTCACTTGTGTTGTTTTTTAAAGTTAATGTCAATTTGAAACTAATATCAGAAACTTTTAGCCATACCGTTCACACCGTGCGTCATATTGAGGTGCGGTCGATTAATACATGTAAAAAATGACTCATGGATCATTTTATTAAAGTATGAAAACAATCCTAAAGCGTTTGCTCGGTATTACGTATGTTAGTAGTGTTGTTTTCTAAAGTTAATGTCAATTTCAAACTGATATCAGACAATTTTAGCCATACCGGTCACACCGTGCATCAAATTGAGGTGCGTTCAATTCGTAAACGTAAGAAATGACTCATGGATAATTTTAATAAAGTATCAAAACAATCTGAACACCTTTTATCGGTTTTCCGTATGTCACTTGTGTTGTTTTCTAAAGTTAATGTCAATTTCAAACTGATATCAGACACTTTTAGCCATACCAGTCACACCGTGTGTCGGATTGAGGTTTGGTCGATTCTTACACCTCACAAATGACTCATGGATCATTTTCCAAAAGTATCAAAACAATCCGAACGTGTTTTCTTGGTTTTCCATATGTCACTTGTGTTGTTTTCTAAAGTTAATGTCAATTTCAAACTGATATCATACACTTTTATCCATACCGATCACACCGTGCGTTGGATTGAGGTGAGGTCAATTCATACACGTCACAAATGACTCATAGATCATTGTCCTAAAGTATAGAAACAATCCAAACACGTTTTCTCAGTTTTCCGTATGTCACTTGTGTTGTTTTCTAAAGTTAATGTCAATTTGAAACTGGTATCAGACACTTTTAGCCATACCGGTCACACCGTGTGTCATATTGAGGTGAGGTTAATTCTTACACATCAAAAATGACTGATTTATCATTTTAATAAATTATCAAAACAATCCGAACACGTTTACTCAGTTTTCCGTATGTCACTTGTGTTGTTTTCTAAAGTTAATGTCAATTTCAAACTGATATCAGACACTTTTAGCCATACCGGTCACACCGTGCATCATATTTAGGTGAGGTCAATTAGTACACATCAAAAATGACTCATGTATCGTTTTAATAAATTATCAAAACAATAAGAACGCATTTTCTCGGTTTTCCGTATGCCACTTGTGTTGTTTTCTAAAGTTAATGTCAATTTCAAACTGATATCGAACACTTTTAGCCATACCGGTCACACCGTGCGTCGGATTAAGGTGCGGTCAATTCATACACATCAAAAATGACTCATGGATTGTTTTCCTAAAGTATCAAAATAATCCGAATGCGTTTGCTCAGTTTTCCATATGTCACTTGTGTTTTTTTCTAAAGTTAATGTCAATTTCAAACTAATATCAGACACTTTTAGCCATACCGGTCACACCGTGTGTCAGATTGAGGTGCGATCAATTCGTACACATCAAAAATGACTCATGGATCGTTGTACTAAAGTATAAAAAAAATCCGAACGCATTTTCTTGGTTTTCCGGATGTCACTTGTGTTGTTTTCTAAAGTTAATGTCAATTTCAAACTGATATCAGACACTTTTAGCCATACCAGTCACACCGTGCATCAGATTGAGGTGCGGTCAATTCTTAAACCTCAAACATAACTCATGGATCATTTTAAAAAATTATCAAAACAATCCAAATGCGTTTGCTCAGTTTTCCATATGTCACTTGTGTTGTTTTCAAAAGTTAATGTCAATTTCAAACTGATATCATACACTTTTAGCCATACCGATCACACCGTGCATCGTATTGAGGTGCGGTCAATTTGTACACATCAAAAATGACTCATGGATAGTTGTACTAAATTATAAAAACAATCTAAATGCTTTTTCTTGTTTTTCTGTATGTCACTTGTGTTTTTTTCTAAAGTTAATGTCAATTTGAAAATGACATCTGACACTTTTATCCATACTGGTCACAAAGTGCATCATATTGAGGTGAGGTCAATTCGTAAACATCAAAAATGACTCATGGAGTGTTTTCCTAAAGTATCAAAACAATTTGAATGCGTTTTCTCAGTTTTCCATATGTCACTTGTGTTGTTTTCTAAAGTTAATGTCAATTTCAAACTGATATCAGACACTTTTATCCATACCGGTCACAACGTGTGTCGGATTGAGGTGAGATAAATTCTTACACCTCAAAAATGACTCATGTATAATTTTACTAAAGTATAAAAACAATTCGAACGTGTTTTCTCAGTTTTACGTATGTCACTTGTGTTGTTTTCTAAAGTTAATGTCAATTTCAAACTGATATCAGACACTTTTAGCCATACCGGTCCCACCGTGTGTCGGATTGAGGTGAAGTCGATTCGTACACCTCAAAAATGACTCATGGATAGTTTTACAAAAGTATCAAAACAATCTGAACGCTTTTGCTTGGTTTTCCGTATGTTACTTGTGTTGTTTTCTAAAGTTAATGTCAATTTCAAACTGATATCAGACACTTTTAGCCATACCAGTCACACCATGCATCGGATTGAAGTAAATTTTATTCTTACACCTCAAAAATGACTCATGGATCATTTTCCTAAAGTATCAAAACAATACGAACGCATTTTCTCGATTTTCTATATGTCACTTGTGTTGTTTTCTAAAGTTAATGTCAATTTGAAACTGATATCATACACTTTTAGCCATAACGGTCACACCGTGCGTCAGATTGAGGTACGATCAATTCATACACGTCAAAAATGACTCCTGAATTGTTGTTCTAAAGTATCAAAATAATCTGAATGCGTTTTATTAGTTTTCCATATGTCACTTGTGTTGTTTTCTAAAGTTAATATCAATTTCAAACTAATATCAGACACTTTTAGCCATACCGGTCACACCGTGCATCGGATTGAGGTACGATCAATTCTTAAACCTCAAAAATGACTCATGGATCGATTTCCTAAAGTATAAAAACAATCTGAATGCGTTTTATCAGTTTTCCATATGTCACTTGTGTTTTTTTCTAAAGTTAATGTCAATTTGAAACTGATATCAGACACTTTTAGCCATACTGGTCACACTGTGCATCTAATTGAGGTGAGATCAATTCTTACACCTCAAAAATGACTGATAGATCATTTTCCTAAAGTATCAAAACAATATGAATGCGTTTTCTCAGTTTTCCGTATGTCACTTGTGTTGTTTTCTAAAGTTTATGTCAATTTGAAACTGTAATCATACACTTTTAGCCATACCGGTCCCACCGTGCGTCAGATTGAGGTGCGGTCAATTTTTACACCTTTAAAATGACTCATGGATCATTTTCCTAAAGTATCAAAACAATCTGAACGCGTTTTCTCGGTTTTACGTATGTCACTTGTGTTGTTTTCTAAAGTTAATGTCAATTTGAAACTGATATCAGACACTTTTAGCCATACTGGTCACACCGTAAGTCGGATTGAGGTGCGGTCAATTTTTACACGTCAAAAATGACTCATGGATCTTTTTCATAAATTATCAAAACAATCCAAATGTGTTTGCTCAGTTTTCTATATGTCACTTGTGTTGTTTTCTAAAGTTTATGTCAATTTGAAACTGATATCAGACACTTTTAGCCATATCGATCACACCGTGAGTCATATTGAGGTGCGTTCGATTCTTACACGTCAAAAATGACTCATGGATTGTTTTCCTAAAGTATCAAAACAATATGAACGCATTTGATCAGTTTTCTGTATGTCACTTGTGTTGTTTTCTAAAGTTTATGTCAATTTGAAACTGATATCAGACACTTTTTTCCATACCGGTCACACCGTGCATCAGATTGAGGTGAGGTCGATTTGTATACATAAAAAATGACTCATGTATCATTTTCCTAAAGTATCAAAACAATCTTAATGCATTTGATCAGTATTCTGTATGTCACTTGTGTTGTTTTCTAAAGTTTATGTCTATTTGAGTAGGTATTAGAGTCTTAGGCCTAAAGAAGATGGATAATATAGTTTTATATATCACGTATGATGGGGAACACCCTCTTAAGGATATATAAGAGTCATGGTGTGTGTGATGAGTAGGATATTCCATATAGGGATTGGTGAAGTGTGACATAGAGGATTTCCTCCTTATAAATGGATTAAGAGATCTCCCTCCCCTCCTAGACACCCCACTCATGGACACCCCTATGGAAACACCCCCTCCCTCCCCTCCTGGACACCCTCACACCTGGACACCCCCTTCTGGACACCCCCTCACTCTTGGACAACCCCTCCCTCCTGGACACCCCCACCCACATATAAGGGAAACTAAAATTATAAAATTGAAAATCCAAGATATTGGTTCCCATCAAGATTTTTTGATGCTCGTGAGTGGACTGAAAGACTATGCGTCGGTCGACTTCCACACTATCGACCAGTGTAGTATAATGAGTTATGCTTTACTAGAAAGAAAAATCATATCTAAAACCATTCTTCATAACCTAAGGATATAAAACATAATAAAGGATGATCATATATGCTCAATAAGTGTAAACAAGGGAGATATCAATGATCATATATGGATAACATTAGTAGGAATTCACCTTCATCCTATTTGTGTACAATCTTCCATCAGGTATGTTGCCCATTCGTTTCTAAACACATATATATCATCTTCTGAATATGAGTTTTTGCGATAGTCATGGTAGTACTGAAAAAATATAAATACACAAAGGATTAATAAATATTTTAAATGAAATTGTAATTATTTTTGAAAATATCTCGTCAGGGATGCTAGTTTTTTGATGAAATACGATCTCTTTAATAAATTTACAAACATAATAACCACATTCCTTTCCGTTTGTTTGTTTTGAGCACTGCAGAAACATCGACAACAATAAGTAATTTGTTTTGATATTTGTTTGGATAGTGCAATGTTATTATATATACCCAGATACTTTTCCAGTTGTAGATCTTGTAGGCTTACTCATCCTTATTCCCTGGATTCATTCCATGTATTAGACAATATTGATGCACTGCCCTATCATAACATAATCCTCATTAAAAGATAACATAAATTATATAACTATATGTTTAGTTTTAAAATGTTGAATCTAGTGTATTACAAATTAACAAATTCTATCATACGTGGTCAGTTTGTTGGATATTCATGCGTTGAATCTAGAAAATAAATCTTTGGAGTATCCAAATTGACTACAATCAGCATCCAATGCTCCCTAAAAATACAAAAAGGAATAAGTAAAGAAAGAAATGAAAATATAGTTGATATGATTAAATTGTAGAGTTTTACCCCTGCATCGTTGGTATTAAAAAGAGTCTGTTATCCGTAATTCTATTTTCAAACGATTTAAGCAGGGATGACATTATTGAAGCCTCTTTATCAGAATCTATTTCTTCTTTTGAAGAGGTGGTGTGAGGACTAATGAGTCCAAATTTTTGTTCATGGGGAAATCCCTTAATTTTTTTTTCATATATATGCCTGCGAAAAATATAAAATGTATTTAGTCATAATTATCAGAGTATATCAGATTTTGTAAAATCAAATCATGATAACATACCTCATATATACATTTACAACTGAGGCTCCTAGCCATTCATACTTGAGGATTTCATTTACATTTTCAGCACTAATGAAATCTGATGTTTCCTCTCCATACATATTTTTTTCAAAATCAACTGTGTGAGCATTGCTGTCTATCAACTTTGTATCCACATGATCCTGCAATGATATTAACTATGGATATAGAACGAGTGGGGGTGAAGGTGCTCTCAGTAGACTGTTTCAATCGGTTGGTTGATCCTTGAGATAGTTTTGAGCTGATATATCATTTCATCCCCTTCTCTTTGCCGTTCTGTAATAACATTCATCGGTTCAGACCTTTTTTCATTAAATGTTAAAGGTCCAGCTTGAAAAATAACTTGGAAATGGATACCTCCTTTTCGACATGTTTTTTTACAAGAAATGACGTCCATGCGATGAATTTTCCAAAAGCTTGTTCAACCGTATGAATGTCGTCATCGTCATTTGGAACAAGTAGCTCGACACTCAGCTCATTAGCTAAGTTAATTAACACTATGAAATGATCTGTTGGAAGCTGTCTATTGTGTAGCATGTCATTCTACGTATTGAACACCATAGCCCTCGCTACAAGGAGATATGTGGGAGTTGATAGATATAAATCACAATCATTTTCACCCTGTAGAATATTAGTATAGGAAAGGTATCAATGTCTATGTGAATCACATTTCACAGAAACAATTATTAAAACATTGATTACCTCAGCTAAGTCAGGTTTTTTAGGGGAATGGCTTGCCTCAAAGCTGGTGGGGGGTGGGATGGGATCATCATGCACAGGTTGTTGTTGAGTCATTTCTTCTCTTTGCCTCTCCCCCATCAATGTTGCTATCATCTCTCTCTGGTATTGTAATTCTTCTTGAAAAATAGCTAATTTTTCTTGAAGCTTTTCCATTTTTTCATTTTCATCCTCTGCTTGTTTTTGTTTTTGAAAATATGTTCGGGGTGTCACCCCAAAACCCTCACCTCTGATGTGGCTATACTGGTCTGGATGCTTCAAGGCTACTGAAAGTACGTCTGCTTCTGGTGCGAGTGTTATTGATTCCTGTGACTATGTTAGATAGAAAATATAGAAAAATAAGTAGTCATTGTAATGTAATATCAATTTAAAACAAATAAAATTTATATTATGTCATACTTACACATGTTTCCCACACTTTTTGTGTGTTTTTATCTATCAGTATCCGCTCTTTATTTAAACGAGCCTCCTTCCATAGCACATGGAATGGGATGGATTTGGATTTCAATTTCGATTCATCAATCTGCATATAAATAGAGAAACATTGTTATGGTGTTGTTTTATGTCACATATAAGTAGTACGATAGATTTAAAAGACGTACCAATTTTTTCTCAAGTGAAGCGTACCCCATCCTTGCTTTACGGTAAGGGTACACTGGTTCTGCTACGCGTTTTTTATTTTCAACACTCAGTTGCTGTTTCATAAATAAAAAACTATCAATCAAAGTGACGAATACAAGCAACATCAAACAACGTATTAACCCACACAATATACCTGAAAATTCTGCTCCCCACGATGGTTGATAAACGTGTCCCATGCTCCTTGGGATATCAAGTGTGCATAAAGAGGAGGTGGGTGCGGCTTGATTTTTCCTTCAGCATATTTAAGATGACATTTCATTAAAATTGTGCGAAAACCTCTATGAATCCTTCCTGAAACTCTTAATACATATTCCTTGTGCGAGGCATCTAATACAAATGAACTCTACAATGGATGATGAAGAGTAAGTCAATTTTTTGGTATTTTATTTTAATAAATTAAAAAAATGATATCATAATGTTACCATAATCTCTTCCCACATTAGTTTCTTAAGACTGGTGACAATATGGTGCCACGACTGTATATCAATCGGCACACGTTGCCGAGTGACGATTCCAATGTATCTACTAAAGATGACTTTGTTGGGGTTAATATTTTGGCCTCGCTTATTCCATCCCACCTCAAATTTGATGCCTTTTTCTTTTGCCTTAAGGATTTTGGCTAATATTGTCAAACTAAGGTGCTCTTGTTTTTTTTGCGCTTTTAGGGTTTCATTTCCTACCATTTCCTTAGAAGTATCATCAATATCTTTCCCTGGAGCACTAGCATCAGCACTAGGACTAGCAACAACTGGTTGAGAAACTTGTTGTTTCTCTGCACTGGGACCAACAACAACAGGTTGAGAAACTTGTTGTTGCTTTGCACTGGGACCACCAGCAGCTGGTTGAGAAACCTGTTGTTGCTCTGCACTGGGACCACCAGCAGGTGGTTGAGAGACCTTTTGTGCCTCAGGATTGGGTGCATCAGCAGGTGAAGAATTCATTATCTGCAGAAGTGGTTTAACATTTAATTTAGATTACATAAAAGCAGTAGTGAATAGATAATAACATAACATAACACAATGTATATTACAATAAACAAATAACCTGATTATTGTACTCTCTTTTTTTTCCTTTAAAGTCTGAAGAGATTTGAATCCTATATCGACTATGTAAATACCTTCATTGTGTTCTCCTCTGACATACAAAACACCGTCTACATTGGGACCACTGTGAAATGATTGTGAATTCCCTATAAAATGCTCATCCTCCGTTGAACTTTCATATGAACCTTCAGTTGTTTTGGTTGATAAAAGAACAATTTACCAATTTCAGTTTGCGGGGTCTGGAACATAAAATACTTGTACTGCCTGTGATTCCATTATAAATGGTTCGTCTTTCTCCCCTTCCTTACTGAAATCAACTTTCACAAATCCTAATTCATCTATTTTAACAACACTCCTGTTATCAACCCACTTACATTGAAAAATTGGCACTTTGAATTTCATATAATCCAACTACCATTGTAACACCCCAGGTAAATAAAGAATATGACATTTTCATATTTATCCATATTTGTGAATAAAATATTAATATGACTTTAAAGGGGACGCTATGCTCGATGGTGTACCCAACACGCAACAACGAGTTTCTTGGGAATCTTACGCTGCACTCTAATAATAAAATAATATTATTTTAAATGGTAGTTAACATGTAGCCGTTGTATTGGTGAGAATGGATAGAAATAAATAAAATATGATTATATATGTTTTTAAATGTTTTTACATTTATCCAATAAAAGATAAAGGCTTAAAATACGGAAAGAATTCAATTTTAGGCGTATATGCCCTAGTTTTCACTAAAGGTTCACTTATCGCCTTTTGATGGCGAACCGTCATTAAATATAGTTTTGTTCACTCTTATAAATTCTATTGGACCAAATAAAACTCTTCTTAAGAATTGGGACATCAAAATTTACTTTGTGAAAATTTTTGGTATCTTTCCGATAAAGTTCATTTTTTTTTAATGAATAGTGTAAAATGTTGTATTTTAATTCAAAACCTCTTTTTAATCTAATTTATTTATATGATTAGATTATCTTTTTAATTGGTTTTAAAGTGAAATTAGAATATATTTTTACCATTAAATCCAATAGTGGTCGTTGGAATTAATTTCACTTTGAAATCAGACTTAAACTAGTGTCAATCTTTTGATACTTATTGTTTCATAAAAACACGCTATTTGCTCTGACAGCGGGAATTAATTATTAAATTAATTAATGTGACTTATATGTTTTGAATTTTTTAAAATAGACTTCATTTTTTGAATTCGGAATATCAAATATAGATTAGGGTGAATTTTTGGGATTTGTCTGAAAAACTTCAATTTTTGATGAATAGTGAAACCATTAAGTGGTACTTATAAAAACTGATTTTTCCGTTTAAATGAAATTTTTCCATATTTGTGTTTTGAATTTCAAAAATCCGACATACATGGTTGTAATTAAGAAGTAAAATGTGGTTCAATGGGATAAAAATAATTTTTTGGTGAATAGTAACTTGTTAAGTTTTTAATCGCGATTAGAGGTAATTACTGTAGTTTATGGTAAGAATAATGTTTTAATAAAATTAAATGACCTAGACACATGTCCTACCCTCATTTTATGTGTCATGTCCGACCAAGACAATCCATGGGTCAACTTGGGGACCCCATGGAGCCACTTTGGTTGGAAAATGACATAAATATCTTTTTATTTAATGTTAAAGTAAAAATGACACAAACATGAGATGTTTTACTAAAACAATTTTTAAATGGGGTTATACAAGTCATATTTTTGACTATAAATAGTCATTGGAAATATAAAAAGATTTCCTACATCATAGTATTTTTTTTATAATTTTTAGACATTAAATAAATTAAATTATTTATGACATCAAGATGATGCAGCGATGACCTCATTGTTTAACGATTTAAATAAAATGGAAAGATAATGTAATATCTAAGACCTACACATGTCAAAAACCTATTGGATGAGTGGATTTAGAACCCTTATCACCTTATACTCTAAATAAATCAATGTGGGACCTTTAAAATACGAAACTCTTTTGAAAATAAAGTAACATTTTGTAACTTTACAAGAGTTCCCCTCCTCTCCTCTTATAAAAGGCCCCCACCTATACCTCCTTACCCACACTCCCAAAGCCTTTGGCTCAGAAAAACCCTTCCCATTTTGTCTCTTCACTTCCCTCTATTACTCCTTGAAGCCTCACTTTGGTAATAAGTCTTCCCAAGGAATCCTTTGAGCTCAAACCAAAGGGAGTTACCCGATTTTAAGGTAATGTCTTCACTTGTGTCCTTTTGTTTTATTTTGATTATCCAACCCCTAAACTATTTTTATTCATTTATTTTATAACAAATACAGTATCTTAAATATACTAGGATGTTTTTATAAGAAGTATTTGAGCTTAACTTACACACACCTACATCTAATGGTTAAAGAACATACTGTTTCCGTGGATGGCGAATTTCTGCCTCCCGAAACGATGATTGTTCAACATTCTTCTAACACCTTCAAAGGTGGCCATTAAGATGACACTATATTTATATATGATATCTAATATGTTTATGTTTTACTTAAGCTTCTGTATTTTTCATTTATGGCGTACCTTTATGGTTTCCATTATGGGTAAACGCGATATCTTCATTTAAGGAAGTGCGGACTACCGCCCCCTCAAAGTGATTTGATTCGTTAATACCATATGTGGTACGTATAAATGATATATTTAATGATATTATATATTATACCATACTATAATTAAAATACTATTATGTATCATTATGTTTTAATTCCATTAAATATGAAATAGAAGTGGAAGTAGCGTTCATGCGTACGTACGACTTACCGTCTCCATGAACGGTACATTTCATTTCTTATCTCAAAATGTTATGTAATATTATAAGTACATATATATAATGTATATATATGTAATATATTACATCTAAATTATGAATATCATTCTGGAATTATAACATATATCTCTCTCTCTCATTTTGTTTTAATTTCATTAATATGACAAAAAATGAAAGTAACGTTCATGCGTACGTACGGCCTACCGTCTCCATAAACGGTGCTTTTAGTTTTTTATCTCCAAATGATATGGAATAGTATAAAATGAATATTTACTGGATATATATGATATTTTAATCATTAATACTATTCTGGAAATTATTTACTTATAACTACATGGGCAATCTTTTTTCAAACAAGTTCATTTTTGACTCATGTACCAAACATCGGCAAAAATGTCTGATATGAACTAACATTATTAAAAAATTATTATAACATTATAATATGTGATATGAACTGAATAATAATCTATAAAGGAGGTACTTAGGCAATTATTAATTGACCAAAGTTTATTATTCAGGAATATAAAGAAACGAACAAGACAAGTTGGACTTGAGGTAATGGATCCTACTCCACTCTTTCTTTATAAGTACACTCTTTTATGTCATTCCTTTTAAAGATCATCTTTCTTGTTATTGGGATATTATTTTATATTACTCTTACTGTAATTTTTATGTTTATGTGATGAGAGAACCTATTCTCTCTCATCAATCCATTTTGGAAGTTTTGAGTGGCGCCGTTAGACTGCCGAATTTTCGTAAGAGATCTAACCTCTCTCTTTCTTTTTAAGTACTCTCCTTTATGTCACTTCTTTTAAGCTCCTATTTTTTATGATGGGGGATGTTCTTTTATATTAATATTTCTATAAATTTTATTGTAATGTGATGAGATACCCTATTTTATCTCATCAATCCATTTTTGTAAGTTTTATGTGGCGCTGTTAGGATGCCGAGTTTTCGTAAGGGATTTTTCATCTCACTTTTATTCCCATGAGATTTATGCTACATTTTCCACAATTTACTTTGAGTGGTGTATGTACTGCCCATAATTTTACTCATTGTGTAATATAATTTCTTTTATGAGTATTTACATCAATGTTGTATTGTCCTTCTTTCTCGAGGTGTATGTTTCGAAAGATACCCATGTCGGTAAGGGAACCTTTCACCCTCCTCTTTTT
Source organism: Viscum album (assembly GCA_963277665.1). Lineage (NCBI taxonomy): Eukaryota > Viridiplantae > Streptophyta > Magnoliopsida > Santalales > Viscaceae > Viscum > Viscum album. The sequence continues at coordinate 607,063,749 of OY728133.1, read as the reverse complement.
AAAAGACTTCTTTTGTTGGGTCTTTTAATTTACATATTGTTATGTTGGGATATGTTCTCATATATCCTTATTGATGTAAATTTTATGTCCAAGTGATGAGATACCCTTTTTTCTCTCTCTCATTAACTCATTTTGATGTGACGCCGTTAGGCTGTCAAGGGAACTTCTTAACCCAATATCGATTTCTTTGGGTTCAACATGTAGTTATTGAATATGTCATCCTTTGAATATGTGTGAATGACCTTTGATTATTTTACACTTAATATCCACTTATATTTGGTGTATTCGTTTGTCACACATAATTATGTAATTGATTTATCCTTAAACCAAGGATACCATATTTGTAAGGGACTTCGTCTAAATCTCCTTTCATTGAGGCATATTCTGTTTTATACACAACCTTCTTTTATACGGTGTATAAACCCCTTTGAATTTTACATTTATTCAAAAGGAATATTTTTTATACGAAGTGTTTATTAAACGAAAAAAGGGAATGTTTTTGTCATACGTATGCGGCGACAACGACTTCTCCGCCGTCGTGACCATTATTTGAGTTTGGCTTCCTCTACAATCCATACCTTCTTTTTAAAAGAAAAATAATTACCATGTTTTAATTTTCTTTTATTTTGGTATTGAAAATGGTTTTCATAATGTTTTTATATCAATGTGTTGTATTGATATCTTGTGATTGAAAGGTGGAAATGTTATGTTTCCTTTATGCATGTTTTATGTGATACGATTATGTTGAGGTTCTTGGGCATTATTATGAAGACGGGTGGTTCCGTGATAAACTAAGGGCAGGTGAGCCCGATATAGCTCTCCAATGCATTGGGTAACGCGAAGGAGTGAAACGTTAAGGTTTCTCCGAAGATATTTAGGGAATATATTGTGATGGGTATTCCAAACGTAACCAAGACGGTTACTCCCTACGTAAGAATGTTATGAATGCCTCAAGTTACCTTTTATGTATTATGATTTCTATGATTTATTCATGATTTGATGAGGTATGTTAAAGTGCCTATGTTTTATGGGTAAAGTATGATTTCATTCTTATGTATATATGAACTCATGTTTCCTTTCCATATTTTTATAACCCTTACTGAGATTTTTATGCTCATCCCAAGTTTTTGAAATATTTTTCACAGGTCAAGGGAAAGGTGCATGATGTGATGATAGTGTCAAGGATGTGTCAAGAAAGAATCCGTGTTTTATTTTAAATATGTTTCCGTTGATGGGAAGAATGAATATTGTCTTTTATGTAACCACTTTGTTTAAATGTGGAATGTAATGCAAGTTTCATGATCTAATTATCTAAAACTCTAAACCTAAAAAGATCCTCAATGTGTAATCTTGTAATAACTCAAGATTAAGTAAGGTTTAAGGCTGGGGTCTTATAACCATATTCATTTGATGATGCCAAAGTATGAAATATTCGCATAAATTGGATTTTTGTTCTTAGCATCGGAAACATGCATCACCTCAACCACAAGTGTAACCCCATTATTCTGCATGGTAATGTCTTCATCATGTTCATTAGTATAGAATGTATAACCATTAACTGCATAAGCATTGTAAGATAATACATACACACTTGATCCTCCGAATAGCCATCAAAGTCATTCTGAAATTGAGTCTGGATTTTCATCTAACTGCTTCAAAATATGTTCCTGAAACCATCCTATAAACTATCGATTATGTGTATCTGATATCCATTTTTCAGCCCTAGATAGATTCAAATGCCTAATAATTTCTTTGTGGGTTTGAACATATGGGTCAACATTGAAACTGTTATAAAAAACGTAAAGGTGATCCTGCTTCCGATCTATAATATTGATTGTGAAAACCTCTCTTCCAGAAATTCCTTCACCCTCAAGCCGCTCAGTGTGACGAGATTTCGGTAGGCCAACATTTTCCACACCAGACAGGTATTTGGTACAAAATTCAACGGCTTCCTCAAAAATATATTGCTCCACAATAAAACCCTCTGTTTGACTTTGATTTTTGACACACCCTTTCAAAATCTTCATATACCGTTCAATGGGGTACATCCATCTATAATATACATGACCACATAGTCGAATATCTCTCACCAAATGAACCATCAAATGAACCATCATATCAAAAAATGTCGGTGGGAAGAACATTTCCAATTCACATAATATGATGGAAATTTCTCTTTCCATAGTTGGAAATTTCGCCGGTTCTATAACTTTGCTGAATATATCTTTGAATAAGAAATAGATATTTGTTAATGTATGGCAGACATTCTTGGGCAAAATGTAACGTCAAGCTATAGAAATTAGATCTTGCATCAAAACATGGAAGTCATGTGATTTAAGGCCCTTTAATTTTAAATCGCTCATTGAAATGATGTTCTTGATATTTGATGAATACCCCTATGGAACCTTTACGTCATTCATGAAGTTGCAAAACTGATATCTCTCCTTCTTGGAAAGAGTGTAAGCAGCAGGAGGAATAAATGTTCATTTTTCACCCTTCACTGGTGCCAAATCTTCTCGTATTCCCATCTCAACCATGTCCAATCTATACTTAATTCCATCCTTCGTTTTGACGGGTGAATTTAGCATCGTGCCGATGAAACTATCACATACATTTTTTTCAATATGCATAACATCAAGAAAATGTATGACATACAGACAATTCCAGTATGGTAATTAAAAAAAAACTGATCTCTTTTTCCAACTAGTTTTTGTAAGGTTTTTTGAAAACGGTTTACCAAAAGTAGTGTTCAAATATTTTACCTTCTCAAACAATTGATCACCTATTAGTGGAGACGGTGTTGTACGTTCTTCTGAACTTCTATCGAATGATGTCGTCCAAGATCGGTACTTATGCCATCGGGGTAGAAATCTGCGATGTTCTAAAAACATGGTTTTCGATGAATGTTTCAACCTAATTGACTGTGTACCTTGTTCGCAAATGGGACACCCTTGAGTTCCTTTAATTCTATATCCTGACAAATTTCCATAAGAAGGAAAGTCATTTATCATCTCGTACAACATGGCTTTCAAAGTGAAATCTTCTTTTTTGTAAGCATCATACAACGTAACACCTGAATCCCACAATATTTTCAAATCCTCGATCAATGGAGCCAAATAAACATCAATATTATTACCCGGTTGTTTCGGTCCTAATATAATCATAAATAACATGATGTATTTTCGTTTCATGCATAACCACGGTGGTAAGTTATAATTTACCAAAATAACCGGCCATGTACTATGACAACTGCTTTAAAAACCAAAAGGATTCACCCCATCTGTAGATAATGACAGATGAAGGTTTCTCGGCTCGTTTCCAATTTCAGGATACTAGTGATCAATTCTCTTCAACTGAGGAGAGTCTGCCAGGTGACTTAGTTTCCCATCTTTAATTCTTGTATCTGCATGTCATGTCAATTGTCCTGTAGTCTCCTCACTTCCATATAGGCGCTTAAACCTTGGAATGATTGGAAAGTACCATAGAACTTTCGTAGGACTAGAATAATCTTTCTTGTATCAAGAAGCACCACACTTTGGGCATTCTTTAAGTGATTTTTGGTCCTTGCGAAACAATATAAAGTCATTCGGGCAGGCGTGTATTCTTTCAGAGATCATACCCATCGATCATAGCATTCTTTTGGAATCGTATGTTCGGCTTGGGAGTTCATTATCTTCTGGGAGTATGTCATTCAGGAGAGCAAGTAGTTCTGTAAAACCAGCGTCACTCCACCCTTTTCCTGCTTTCAAATTATACAACTTTAGTACGGCTGATAATGCTGTATATTTAGTGAAACCATCATAAAATGGCGTTTTTTCACAACTCTTTAACTTCTCAAACAATTTTGGGCAATCACGAATTTCATCTTCAACTGTCCTTGTCATTTCCTCAATACAATCTTCATCATAATTCACATTTTTAATCACACCCTCCATACAATCATTTTCACTGTTCACGCTTGTAATCATATCAGATCTTCCATAAAATTTCGTGTTATCCGAGACACTACCTACATTCGTTTTTTCCCCGTGTTTATTCCAATATGTATAACTTCGATCTATTCTGTGAAAGATCAGGTTTTCTTCCAACTCCTCTGGACTGATTTGTCTTGAATAACAACAGTGTAAACATGAACAGAGGATTTGAGAAGGGTCACATGCATGATCTCCTGCAAACTTGATAAACTCTTTCATGCCATCTTCATACTCTTTTGTCAACCGATTGGCATTCATCCATTCTTTATTCATATCCATCATCTTTATGGGTTCTATCTCAAACTTGCCTAATATTATGTTTTAATTAATCAAGTAGCATTGTTTGGGTTTTATAAAAAAAATCATGGTACAAATGACTCTACAATGAAATAGAGGAACCTACCTCAAAACATGTGAAAGTACTTGAACTCTATCTATATACAGAGGACTGTGCCCTGTCTTTTGTATATCTCCATGGCGTACCTAAAACCTATACATGGAGGACTCTTCACCGAAACATGGGGGAGTACCATACTCCATATTTTCTCCAAACATCTCACTTGTCACTTGTCAACTCTTAAGCAGAATGAAGATAATTAAAATATCCAAACCACATCGGGTGCAATTTCCAATGAATGAGGGAATCATAATATTGTGATCTACATGAGAAGATATTTATAATGGGCTACTCATACATGAAATATTATCATCTAAGTGAAAAATAAATAATAATAATGAAATTAACATAACACACAATTTGTTCAATGGATACACAATGTGTAGGGTTCTCAGTCAAGGTTGGTTGTATACTACCATTTCTAAACTCATGTGAAATCTATATACATGGTGTGTATAGTAGGGTGAACATCATCTATGGATAAGATACCTAATTTAATCTGACATATATCAAATTAATTCCAAGTTAGTCTTACAAAGACTGCATGATGCCTTTGAAAATACATGACATATAGAACAACTTGAGCTAAAGGCGTGCACTTTAGATACAAAATGTGTCACTTCACTGGCTATGCATCACATTTATGTGTAATACACGGTGTGTAGTCCTTACATGACCACTAGGTGTGTATAGTCTATACACATCAAGTTTCTATGGTATCTATACATGGTGTGAGTGAAGTAAAACACATATCATATGGTTCTACCATTATTTCATGGCATGTACATGGTTTCATGCTGAAGTATATGTCTTGGAGATACATTGTGTGTGACCTACGTTCACATGATATTTAATATTTAAAATAAAACTTATTCCAAGTTTGAGTCAGAAGATGAGTCATGTGGTGTAAATTTTGGAGATAACTATTGTCTGGCATTAAAATCTATATGAAATCCATGTATTGTGAATCATGTTCCATTTAACAAGACTACATAACATGTATTTTAAAAATATATAGAATCTGAAAAACATCATCTTCACACCATAAAGTGTCTCATAGAGTCCTCTAGAAGTGGTTTTTTAGGATTAAGTGGAATTGCACTAGTAACAAAGTGGTGGTGACATTGAAATGGGTAAAGTTTGGATTGATATTCAATGGTGGAAGAACTACAATATGGAAAAAAATGGAATATCAATCATTCCAACAACTGCAACACCATACAAAAACACAATCATGCTCACAATCGCAACACCATAAAAATCAAACAATCACAATTTTAGATTTTACAAAGCATCCCTTATTCAATTTTGTTTGTTAATTCAGGGGTTATCACAGAAGTTTTATCATCCTAGGGAGTTCATTCATAAGTCAAGTATACATAAATTACCAATTTTTATATTCAAATGTTCAACAAGAACCAACCAACATGAAATTCATTTAGTGCACAAACAAGGACTACCAATGGTCACAATTTTCAGTGGGGCGTTTAGCCCATACATTTCACATTATAACCATCAATATCAAACATTAATAACATGCGAACAAGAGAAAACCAATGAGTAATAGGATAAAACTCACTGTGAAGGTGTCGTTAAGCACACGGTAGAGGTGCGTTCGTGGTAGAGGAGAGGCGCACAACAGAGAATATTTCCAACTGAAAAGAAAACATAAAATAGGGAAAACTCATGAGAATAAAATAATATAAAACCAAGTACACCATTTACCACATCCCACAAACCCCAAGAACCCACTAAAACCGAAATCAACCCACACAATAGTTAAACACACCTTAATATAACAAGAAATTATAGAACCCACCTTCAATAGAACGAGTTCAACAGACTTTTTAAAATATAAAAGATGAACATACAATGGGTAAGCCCTGACCAATAGGCCCTCCTTACTAGGTATAATCCCCAAGTTTATTCTAGATAGCACATCCCAAATGAGTAATCCCTGATCAATCCTCTGTTATCACACCTTTCACAACACATACATCATAATTGCATGACTTTAAACTTCATGGTACAATCTTTTCAACACAACATGTGGTATCTAGTGACTATGATCATATCCCTATTCAAACTCAATGAGACTACCTGTAAATCTTGACAAAAATTAGGGGAAATGCACATATTTTCAATGGGACACCCCTGGTACTCTTTTCCAATCTTAACATCACACCATGCCAAAACTCACCACACGATCACCAGTTACCCAACATTATTCCAAAACCAAAGGAATATACCCATGATTCATTACCCTAAACCCATCCATCTAGGTTCAATAGTGATGGTCACATTAAAAACATGCTATAAATAAATAGGGTTAGGAATCTAAATGATCATGTCCCTCAACCCAGTCATAACACCAAAACTCAAGAATAGAGAGTGCTTCCCTTATACAAATCCAAGGCATGACCATTCCTTCACTATCAACTTGATAACACCTAATATGCATCAATCCCTCACGTCAAAGAATCTACCCTAGATTTATGTATCTAAGGTATTCATAACATCAAGATAACCCCACTCATTAGTCTCCCCCAAACACCAAAACTCACTAACTCGCTACCATCCTGAGTCACATGCTAACGACCACTGGGATCTCACACAAACCCCTTACATCAATTCTTACAAAATCTTTGGCCCATGGGTGCCACTCTTATCCCCACCTCAAAACACACATCATCTAGTGAAACAAACCAACCACTTACTATAGGTTCTCACACACCCACTATCTAAAACAACCTACAATACAAGGGTCTCACCACCTAGGCTCTCACTCTTTCCCCAACTAACCATACATAGGTTCAACTCACTTATAAAAAAACTAAAAGTCATCATAATCATTAAAGTATCATCATTTCTAATTTATATTAACCCAAGAGAAGGAAAAATACTCCTACACTGACCAGTGGCGGCGGAGGCGGTGGCGACGGAGGCAGCGGCAGCGGAGGTAGCGGCGGTAGCGGCGGTCGCGACTGAGGAGCAAAACCCAACGGCGCGGAGGCAGCGACGGAGGAGAAAAACCCAATGGCGGTGGCAGCGAAGGAGGAGGAAGAGGAGGAGGAGGATGAGGAGGAGGATGAAGACGAGGACGCAGACGGGGAGGAGAATGAGGAGGAGAAGTCACGGCGGAAGAGGGTATTGGTTCAGCTTCTGCGAAATCTTTACCGCATGCGAGAGAGGAGGGCCTCTTAGGGTTATTAAATAGAAACTGCTGGAACCTTTATCAGTGCTCGTTGAAAGTGATGATAAAGGTATGTTTTATCAGCGCTAAAATAAAAGCGCCGATAAAACATAAATTTATCAGTGCTTTTTCAGCACTGATAAATTTATGTTTTATCGGCACTTTTATTTTAGGGCAGATAAATATTATAATTTTATATAAATTAAGAATACATACTTTTATCAGCGCTAAAATAAGAGCTGATAAATGTACTCTTTTATCAGTGCTAAAAAAAGGCATTGATAAAGGCTATACCTTTATCAACGCTTATTTTAGTGCTAATAAAGGTTAGATTTATCAGCGCTTTAAACTAGCGCTGATAAAGGCATACCCATTTATCAGCGATTTCTGTTTAGCACTGATAAAGGGCAGCGATTCCCTTGCCCTGTTTTGTGGTAGTGTTGCTAATGTTGTGAAGTGGTTGGACTTGCACAAAGGACTTGAAAATAAACAAAAAACTGATAAAGAAATTGAATGTCTCATTTAGAAGGAAATAGTTCGTTGGAATATGGTACTTACTAGAATCATTGGAGTTGTTAATGTACTTACACAAAACAACTAAAAATTTTGTGGAACAAATGAGAAGATTTGTGAGAAGGATAATGATCTTTTTTGTAAGCTTATTAAATTTGTTGCTAAATTTTATCAAGTTATGCAAGATCATGTTCATAATTTTGTTAATAATGAAATTAAAAAGCATTATCTTAAGTCATAAACGTCAGAATGAATTGATAATTTTTTTGAGGAATGAGATTAAAGAAAGAATCATGAAAAAGATCACGAGAGCAAAGTATTTTTTGGTCATCCTTGATTTCACTCCAAATCTAATTCATAAATAACAGATGTCAATTATTATAAGATGTGTGGATGTCGAGGAAGAATTTAAATTTAAGGTGGAAGAGTTTTTTATGGGCTTCCTAAATGTTGATGACACATCCAATCATGGGCTCTTAAAGCCACTTAAAGATGATTTGGTTGATCTAAAACTCAATATCGATGACATAAGAAGACAGAGTTACGATAATGGATAAAACATGAAATTTAAATATCAAGGTTTCCAAAAAAGGCTTCTTGATGTAAATCCTAGAGCATTTTATACTTCATTTGGAAGTCATAATCTGAATCTTGTTCTATGTGACATTGAAATCTTGTGTGAAGCCATTTATTTTTCATATGTTCAAAATATTTATACATTGTTTATAGGTTCACCGCATCTATGGGATGTTTTAAGGAATTATGTAAAGTATTTGACACCAAAAACATTATCAATAACTCATTGAGAAAGTCACATCAAGAGTATTATAGCTATAAGAAGACAAACACACGAGTTAAGAAATGCATTAGTTGAAATTTTCAATCTTTCTAAACACGATGATGTTGTGATGTTGCATGCTAAAGGATTGTGTTCCAATGCATTAGAGAATTTTGAATTCATCATTATCTTATGCATTTGGTACAAAATTTTAGATAAATTCAATCATATCAGTAAAATACTTTAAAGGTAAGAGATGGATATCGAAGATGAAACTGGAAAAATAAAAGAGTTGATTTTGTTCTTTAAAGAACTTCGAGCGGAGGGGTTTGAAGGGTTAATGAATGAAGTGAAATAACTTGCACTCGAAGTTGGTATTGATCCAATATTTGAAGAAAAAAGAGTTGTTCGTAGGAAGAAACAATTTGATGGGGATGCGGAAGATGATGCTATTAGAAATTTGTCAATGGAGGAAAAATTTAGAACAAATTATTTCCTTTAAATTATTGATTAAACTCTTACATCATTAAGGGAACATTTTATGAAATTTGAACACTTCAATGAAATATTTGGATTTTTGTTGAAAGAAAGTTTTAGAAATATTTCTGAAGAACAATTGAAGGAACATTGCACTCCATTTCAATGTTTTTTTTGAAACACAATGATCATGATGATATTTGTAGTGATGAATTATTTCAAGAGCTCAGACATTTGAAGTCAATATTTCCAAGTGAACTGATAAAATCAATTGATATCCTTGATTTTATTAATCCTTGTTGGAAAGATGGAGGGTTTCAAATTATGCGGGTGACATATCAAATTTTTTTGACCATAATCGTTATAGTTTCATCAGTTGAGAGAAGATTTTCTAAGTTAAAGTTGATCAAAACTTTTCTTCGGACCACCATGTCACAAGAGAGATTATGCGCATTGACAATGATTTAAATTGAAAATGAAAATTTGGATAGTTTTAATTAAGATGAGTTGATTGAATAATTTTCATCAAAAAATGAAAGGATAAGTGTATTCCTTTTAATTTGATTATAAAGTACCATAATCAGGTTTGTGAAGTGCCACAACAAGCTCTAGTATGCCATGCTCTATTTTTGTGTAATTTTTGATTTTCTTTGAATTGGATTATTTAACATACTTGATTAAGAATTTCTATCATAATTTCTGCATCTGAATCAAATATTACCATTAGAGGAAATGTGTTAAACAAATATAGGTTCCGCTTTATTCTAAAAAAACCAAATTATTGCTTTTTATATGAAGTTGGCTTCATGGTTTTACACCAACTGGTAATGTTTTTAACTATTTAGAAGTGTGTTTTTGAATTCAACTATTATGTTATTTTAAATTTGTAGTTTCAAATTTTTATAGGTTTAGAAGAAGAAGTGGGTGATGAAGATTAATCTTAAGATGATTATGATTAATTCTTTTTTTTTCAAAGTCTTAACAGGTCATTTTTTACAAACTTTAATGCCTTTTTTGATTGGTTTTGAAGTGGTTTAAAAGGTTACAATGTGTACGGTTTTTTTATTTTATAAAAAATGGTTGTTTTTTCTTGTTTACATACATAGAATACTAAAGTTATTATATGATTTAAAGCCTTGTTTTTGGTAGTTTTTCAAGTAATACGGGTGTAGGCTTAAAAATATATTTTTGTATTGTTTTTTTTCTTTTTAATAATACGTGGTCCAACATATGAATTTGTCTGTATGTGGACTGAACTTATTTTTTGGGGTCCTAATGTAATGAGGCTTTAAATGGATTTATAATTTTAGGTCTGTAAAGTGTGAACTCTGATTTGGTTCGCTTTGGTCTAATCCTTTAGCCATCCATATTTAAAGGGAAGCATTTTTATACTTTGTCTCAGGAAACAAGATTGTCCAGGCCGGTCTTACTAATGACCATCTTAAAATTCCTCTTAAATTGTGATTCCACCCAAGTCATCTACAAGCATCAAAGACTATTGGTGCATGTTTCTTGAAAAAATGCGTTATTGTTAGATATGCACCAATATATATATATAAATATATATAAATATATATAAATAAATATATATATATTTATAAAGTGCATATTTAAACAATTGAAATAACACACACACACACACACCCAAATACAGAATGAGTGAAATACAACACTACACTTTATCATCACTAGCAAAAAGTGCTGATCAAGCCTCCCCTTTATCAACATTTTTTTAGCACTGATAAATGTCACCATTTACTAGTACTGATAAAAGCCTCCCTTTATCAACACCGATAAATGCCCCCTTTATCAGAATTTTTTGTTAGCACTGATAAAGGGTATATTTAAAAAATACACACACATATATATATATCATGAAAAATAATATATTAATAAATAAATATATTTATATTCATATAAATATAATATATTTTATTAATTATGATTTATATAAAAATAAATATACATTTACACTTAATATATAAGATATTTAGTGAAAAATGAATTATAAAATAATATTAATTAATTATCTGCAAATTAATATTGAGTAATAGTCATTTTATAAGAATTATATGACACAAAAATTCAATAAATGAATGAACAATACAAGATAAGCTGAAAACATGACTTGAACTTCAAACGACCATAACTTTTGATCCGAGTGTCCGTTTGAGCTCTACCACATATCAAATCGAAGAATATGAAGATATCTATACCATGTTAACTAGGGTGACCCCTATCATTGTTTTTTTGAGGTCAAAAGTGAAAAATACCTCTAAAACTGAGTTTTTAGTTGGAATACCCTCATTTTTTCACATTCGATGGGATTTTAATTTCACTTAAAAGAGACACTTTGTTCATTTTCAATGAAGACTAAATTTATTCCTAAGGATTACATTCATATAGATATTATGGTTTTAAAATTTTATCATTTTTCATAATTTAGTTTCATTTATAATCAAATATATGCATATTTGCTTATATTTACATATAATAAATCAATTGTATAATTAAAAATTTAAACATATTTACATAAAAATGTATTTTAAAATATATAAATCATGTGGAAATAAATATTTATTATTCATTTTATTTTTAAAAAAATTATTCATTTTATTTACCTTATAAAAATGCATTAAGACACACACACACACACACACACACCTAAGTAATGTTTATATATAAACATGTGTGTGTCAATAAACAAATATATATTTATGTGTATATTCTAATATATGTAAATAAATACATATATGTAAATATTTGTGTGTGTATATGATAAATATAAACGTGTACGTGTGTGTGTAAATACGTGTGTATGTATTGTGTATATACATCACATATAAATGTATTTTTATAAATCCATAATTATCATTAAATATCGCATATAAATGTATTTAAAATAAATATTTATAAATACATTATAAAAAAATTATATATAAATATAAAATTATATGAAAATATGTATAAATATATATGTAAATATACACACATATAAATATATACGAAATATATAAATTTTATATCTAAATATACAATATAAATACATATTTTAAAAATTTATTTAAAAATAATTACATAAATAATTTAAAAATTAATTATTATCTATTTTATTTAAAACAATATCTAACCATTTTTTACATTAAAAAATATATGAATATATATATACTTATACAATTGTATATATAATGTTTATATATACATATGTGCGCGTATTAATAAACACACACACACACATATTTATTAATATTATAATATATGTAAATGAATATTAATATATAATATATTTAAATAAATTTAAGTATATATATATCACACATACACACACACACCCACACACACACAAACATATATTTTATAAATGTATTTAAATATAATTATATATATATATATAAATATATATGAATAAAAAAGATGTATGTAAATATATATAAATAAATAGAAATATCGTAGAGTGTAAAATAAAACAAGGTGAGACAGTGGTAAAAGGGTCTGCATTATAGAAGGCAGGTCACAAGTTAACGTCCAAACGCACGTGGGTGTGTGAGTAGATTTTTAGCATTGAGAAAGGGGGTTTGTGAGCACTGTTAAAGGGGTGGGGGTGTGTGAGAGTGGGTGAGGGGTAGTTAGGGGCAATGGATAGCTTTGAGAAAGGGGGCTCATGAGCACTGAGAAAGATGGGGTCATGTAATTTTTTCTCTCTAAATTTTATTAGCGTTAAAAAAAAAGAACTGATAAAGACACCTTTTATCGAGGTTAAAAAAACACTTATAAAGAATGATTTTATCTACATCTTTTTCTAGTGCTGATAAAGATCTACTTTTAACATCACTTAGGTCGTCAACACTTTCTTAGCGCTGATAATGCCTCTTTCGAGCATTGTTAAAAGCGTGTTCTGTAGTAGTGATATATATATATATATATATATATTCTTCGAATAGTTTTATTATCAGTTGTAATCTGTTATGAATGGATTAATTAGATTAGCCACTCATTTAATAATATTTTATGAATTATGAGAATAAATGTATATGAATACATTGATATGTTCGATGTGTTTTCTTTTAATGAAACACGTCATGGATGACTATATAAAGGGCTTTGATCCCTCCTGTTGATAACATCCAATTATGATCAAGCCACTCATTTCTCACTTCCTTCCACACTGTCATTCATCATCTAAGATGAAGGTTCTAGAACCCCTTAAGCATTTGGGTATCCTCATGATATGATCACAAATCCAATGGTCAGTGTACCCCCTCGAAGGCAGAGTGCTTTTGTTCACTGCTTCATGATATTTATTAAACATTCTCCTTAGTTGAGGAAGAAGAATACTATTGTCATTGGCGATTTCTAGGTACACTTTTATACAGTTTTATTTACATGTTGATTCTTAGAGATATATATGCCCATGTTTGGGTTATCTTATGTTTCACATGGCCATGCGATGATCATAAAAAACCCATCAGTGGTATAAAAAAGATTATAGAGTTATCTGATTCTTGGGAACTCTCACACATGAACAACGATGAAGTGTGACTCTTCGCCCAGAAACTCCATTATGATGCAAAGAGTTTCATTCCCAATGAGTTGGGGAAATGGAGTAATTTGATACATTCATATGGATGTCATGTTAGACATGTTCATTTGAGGAGTAGAGATATAAGGATCCAGCCTTAAACATTACATAATCTTGAATTAAGTTAATAATTCACATTAATGATCTTTTCAGGTTTATATTTTTAGAGAATTAGGCCATAAATATTACATTACATCTCAAAATATTATAAAGTAGACACTTTTAATCTATCCATTTTTTTTCACAATAATAAAACTCCTTAAATAAAACAAGAATTATTTTCTTGATATAAATCTTCTTGAATACTTATTTTCTATTACCCTTCCTTATACCGTATGAAAAACATTTCAAAAACTTGGGATGAGCACAAAAATCTCAGTAAGGGTTATAAAATAAAGAAAGAAAACATTAGTCCATTAATACATATGAATCAATGAAATCACACTTCTCAATCATAAAACATAAGCTCTTTAACATACCTCATAAAATCATAATATTTATGAATAACACATAGAAATCATAAATTATAAAGGTAACTTGTGGCATTCATATCATACATACATTGTATCTTTCACAACTACATAGGGAGTTAATTTTGGAATAACCATTATAGTATATTACCTAAATATATTAGGAGAAACATTAATGTTTAACTATTTCACATTACCCAATGAATTGGCTAGATATCTCAGGCTCACCCGCTCTAGGTTTATCACAGAACCACCCGTATACGTAAACAATACCCAAGAACCATAACATAATCATAACACATGAACAAGCATAAAGGAAAGATAACCTTTCCACATCACAATCACAAGATATCAGTTCAAGATATTGACATAATAAACCCATTATCAAAACCATTTTAAATACCAAAATATTTAAAAAGGGTATATGGTATTTATTTTCCTTTTAAAAAACATTACGGCTTGTTAAGGAAGCCAAATATCAAATAATTCTCGCGACAATGAAAAGGTCTTTGTCACCGCGCACGTTAAAAAGAAACATTCCCTTTTTCATTTAATAAAATTATACATAGAAAACAATATCCTATTTGAATTAAATTAAAAGTTAAAGGGGTTTTTATTCCGTATAAAAGCAAGTCGTGTATAAATCAAGATACGTCTTAAAGAAAGAATATTGAGATGAAGTCCCTTACCTTAAATCCAACTCATCATGTATGTTCCTTGTTCTTCCTGAATAATAAACTTAAGTTAATTTATACATTATTCATAAAATTTTTAAAGTTTATTATTTCTTTTACATCACTTATCACCACATTATAGTTATTTAAGTTAATATTGGTCGTTTTGTCGATATTTGGTACTTGAGTCAAAAATGAACTTGTTATAATTACAAATTGTCCGTGAGGTCAAAAGTAAATTATCTCCAAAATGATATTAATTATTTAAATATCATATATATCATATATATCCAGTATATATGTATTTATAATAGTCCATAACATTATAATATAAGAAATTAAATGCACCGTTCATAGAGACGGTAAGCCGTACGTACGCATGAACGCTACTTTCATTTAATTTCTTTTTTTTTCATTTTTAAAGGAATGAAAATTAAATAATACATAGGTATATTATAATTACATTATAATATAATATGATATATATACATTACATAATTTCATTAACTCCATCCTTTATATGTTCCATGTATGGCATGAACGAGTCATCTCACTTTGAGGGGGCGGTAGTCCGCGCTTCCTCAAATGAAATTATCGTATTTACACATTATGGAAAACATAAAGGTATGCTGTAAATAAAATTATCGTAGAATAGAGGAAATATAAATATCATATATATCATATATAAATATAGTTCCATCATAATGGCCACCATGAGAGGTGGTATGGGAAAATCGAACAATCATTGTTTTGTGAGGCAACAATTCACTGTACATAGAAATAATATGTTCGTATCCATTAGATGGAGATGTGTGTAAGTTAAGTTAGAATAAATCTCATAAAAACACCCTAGTATATTTAAGATACTATTTTTTTATAAAATAATGGAATAAAGGGAGTTTAGGGGGTTAGAGAAGGAAAATAAATGAAAGAATCTTGAGAGAAGACATTACTTAAAATCGGGTAAATCCTTTTGATTTAAGCTAAAAGGCTTTCTTGAATTGGATTATGCCAAGGTAATGCTTCTATGAGTAATAGAGGGATGTTATGAGATTATTTTTACAAAGTTTGGATGATAAAATTGGACTTCAGAGGTGTGAGTAATGGTTAGAGGTGATTCCCTTTTATAAGAGGGAGGATGGGTGCTTTAGGAAGGCATTGAAATATTATTTTATTATAAAATTATTTTCAGTTTCAAAAGATCCAAAACTCATTTAATTCGAAGATAAGTTGATTATTGTTTGAAATCGTCACAAACATAAAGTTTTAGACAAATTTTTGTTTCAAAATTAACCTTATAATTTAGCTTTAATCCTTAGTTAACTAATTTAACTCTTACCATGTCTTCTTGTATATTCATACTATATGGTTAATATAGTTACTATGAAATTCCAATCGAATCTCAAGTGGTTAATTAATTACATGGTCAACCTTATCTAAGTCATTTAGCTGAATATTATATTTTTAAGACTATTATATCATTTAATAAAATAGTATTTGTTTTTAAAACTCATTAATGTCAATTTATATACTATTCATATCACGACTTTTAAAAAATCCATAACAAATTGATTATTTAGAAAAAAATTCATTAATTAAAATATAAAAAGTCATACTTATCCTTAAAATTCGTTTATGATATAAAAAGTTTCAAAATAAATTTATTTTAATTTTTATAATCTCATTTATTTAAAACATTCATTAATAAGGTAATCACTACATCATCATTGTGTCATAAATAAATTTATTTATTTGACGTCTAAAAATTATAAATAAAATACCATGATGTAGGAAATATTTTATATTTATAATTTCTATTTATAGTAAAATATATCACTTATATAACCCCATATAATATTTTTAGTAAAAGATACATGTTTAGGGTATATTTTCCTTAACTTTAAATTAAAAGTAATTAAATGTCATTTTCACATACAAGTGGATCCATGGGGTCCTAAAATCAACCCAAGGATTCCTATGGTTAGAAATATCTCATCCAATAGGGTTAGGACATGTTTTAGGGTAGTTTAATATTATTATAATACTATTTTTACCCTTATTTATTAGATTTACCCTTTAACCATGATAAATAAAATATTTACCGAAGTTACTATTTATAATGTCTAAAAATAAAAGGTATATATTTAAAAAATTTGAACCTAATGAATCCAAATATTGAATCCATTTTTCTAAATTCAAAACACATAAGTTTTAATAATTAATTTAAAATTAATTTCCGTTTTCAAAACCAAAAAGCGGGTTTTTAAGAAGTAATAACTATCAAAAGATTGACATGTGTTAATGTCCAATTTAAAAGTAAAATTACTTTCAATATCAAAAATTGGATTAGGTGATAAAAATATAATCCAATTATACTTTAAAACCAATTAAAATTACAATCTAACTATATAAATTAATTATATGAAAAGACAGTTTTGAATTAAAATGCAGTATTTGTTTCACTATTCATTAAAAAATTCACTTTATCCGAAAAATACCAAAATTTAATCCAAAGTAAATTTTGATGTCCTGATTCTATAAAATAATTTTATTTAGTCAAATAGAACATATAAAAGTGAAAAAAATAGATTTAAAAAGGGTTCTCTATCAAAAGGCGGTAAAACTGCATTTTTAGAAAAATACTTCTTTTATCCGAAAAATTAAATTTGTTATTATATAATATCTAGAAAAAATATAAGATGAATTTAAAACATTACATTGAATATATATCATATATAAAAATACAGAAAGAGTGATATGAAAACACAATTATTCTCTTTTAAATAGGTTTTCATAAAAACACATCCTTTATATTCAATTGGTTTTTATTTCCATTTATAATAAATTTGGAAACCAATGAATCAATATTTAAACATTTGTGAACCAAATTTCAAAATTTAGTTGATATTATTTGTTCCCACCATTCCAATGTGTTGGATTTAACTACCAATTAAAATAATAATAATGTTATTGTATTATTTTTTGGTATATCTCAATGTTGTGTGTAGTGTAAAATTTCGAAGAAACCCCTTGTTGCGTGTCGAGTACACTATCTGAAAAGTGTCCCCTTTAACATAAAATTAATATATTATTCATCAGTATTAATATAAATAAATAAATATTATTCTATAAATACTTGGGTTGTTACATCCTTCCCCCCTTTTGTATTTTTGATCCTCACAATTTTAAAATTGGGCTCGTAAACTTCATTGAAGGTCCCACATCGGAAAAAGAGTCAATAAAACTATCACTTTAAAAGAAAGAAAGAGAAGTAAAAATGTCACCCGAGATAACACATACTAGGACTCCATGAAAACATGGATATGTAAAAGAAAACTAACCAATATTTTTTTGATGTGGAGTGATAAAAAACATGACCAGAAGAAAGTTAACCACCAGAAAACCACAAACTTGTGATGGGTTAAAAAGTCTTTGATTTCGTAGTGGGAAAAGTGAACAAAAAAAGTTTTTGTTTTAAATTTCTTTTCATAAAGTTGAGAAATTTATTTATGATATTGACTAAGAACATAAGGAAATATACTTACCTTTCAAGTAGAGTTTCATCATTTAATAAATTTCTACCACAAACTCATCTTTTCTCCAAACGATGAGTATTCATAATGACATGGTCACCCCTGAAGTGCTAGAATCAACTTATAGAGAATCACATAATCCAAAAAAGATGAACTATATATTTCTCCTATATTTATACATTAACCAAAACCAAAATAGTTAGTACATGATTAGATATTCCCCAAAAAGGATAATCCTTTATAAAAAGAAATAATACTCTTAATCTCCAAAATTCAATAAACAATACCCAAAGTTAAACAAAGACCATTAAATACACAATTGTATTTAAAATTATTCAAATTAATCCAAACTAATATTGAAACCCAAAACTCAGAAGGATTTGATCATGCAGTCTTCAATGATACATCTTAACATTTATCTCCAAATAACATTAACTAATCTTAAAGTCTCATACTAAAAAGTAATTAACCTAATAAAATATTTTCTATGATAGGTTAATCATTTCCACAAATAACCCAAATTACTATATGTCCAAAATAAGAACATAAATTCTTCCAAAATAATATTTCAACCATTACTCCACAAATTAAATCCCATAGTATTCTACTTTCCTTAAGCATATAGTGTTCCCAAAAGAGTGAACTTATTCCAAAATAACATTTATCACTTAATCACCAAATCATTTTCCTATATTAAGGATATCTATTTGATAATAAATAAAGTCCCAAAATCAACTTATTCTTGATCAATAAAATCATTTAACTAAAAATAATAAATCATACTAACCAGGGACTTTACCTAGTCTGGTGGTAGGCAATAAATCCCAATCACACTTTGGTTATTGGTTCGATTCCTATAGCTTTGTCTGAAATGATGGGTTGTCACACGGTCTGCGTGTTGTCCTTTTTCAAAAACTATATAATTTTATAACATTCACAAAAAATGAGATAAATTCCTCAAAAATAACCATAACATATTTTAACCTCAAAGTTTATCTCATACCTCTCATTTTTAATCCCAAAAAGTAATAACCCATAATTACCTCAAAAAAAATATCACATGAACCCCTAAGGTTATCCATTATTTCCACACAGGAAAAGATAATTCTTACTTGAACAAAATCTTCAAATATCAAACTGAAAGGTTACACATACAAGATAAAAGTCTTCCAATGTAATCCCATCAACTAAGAGAATTAATACTTTTAAACATTTCATCACCCAGATATCTAACATAACTCTTGAATTTCTAAAATATAGAAATCTTAATCATCCAGCATTCTCTATGATCCCTTAATAATTTTTTTTAAATTATTCTATAATACTTATTTTTTACAAACAAAATCATGAATCATATTATAATATTCAATAATATCAAAACATCAGCTAAGAAATAATCCATACCTTTCATAGGTCATTGCCAGTTTACTCATCCTCAATTGGAATGACATTAGGTATTAGTAAACATATATTTGTACGGTCCTCCTGATCCCATTCCCAAACCTTCTTCATAGGACATCTATTTGTGTAATGACCATGCACACGGCATTTAAAACATTCAGTTGATCCCTTAGAAAGAACTTCTTTCCCTTTCCTAGAGTCAACTAGACACTTCCTTTTTCCATGGAAGGTTCTTGCTTTATGAACTTAATTACCACATCAATATCATATTATTATCCCTTTGAATCATTTTCCTAGGTTTTTCTTTCCACATCCTTGGCACATAGGTTTTTGAATATACTTACCTTTACGATTATTACCTGAAATTCTGTAGGGATTTGTTTCTTGCATATATGATGCCTTATAAAAATCACCAAGATTAAAGTGGTCAATCACAACTCCAGATAGTTAGTTAAGAATAACCACAAGAGTTCTCATTGCAGCTCCCATTTCATTCAGTTTCTCATTTAGAAAACCATCACAGTTTTATTCACATACATTATTACTTTGGTGCCTGCTAGATCCAACCATTTACTAAAACCAAAAAGGTTAGTGTGATTATATCAGTAAAATAATCATATAACATCTTATGAGGAGGGTAAAAACTAATATGTACTTATTAATGTTATCTTAAACTCATTTAATTTATCTAAAACAACTATGAATCTTTTTAATATGCTAACCATTATGGTTATGTCACATATTCTTAAATAACACCCTAACTTCTAAAGTTATTTAAAAATACCTCTAATTCCAACTGTAAGGCCCCGACCTTAAACATTACATAATATTTAATTAAGTTAATAATTCACATTGAGGATATTTTCAGGTTTAGAGTTTTAGAGAATTAGGCCGTAAATATTACATTACATCTCAAAAGATTACAAAATAGACACTTCTACTCTATCCAATTTATTTCACGATAATAAAAATCCTTAAATAAAAAAATAATTATTTTCTTGATATAAATCTTCTTGAATACTTCCTTTCTCTTACCCTTTCTTATACCCAATGAAAAAAATTTCAAAAACTTGGGATGAGCACAAAAAGCTCAATAAGGGTTATAAAATAAGGAAAGAAAACATTAGTCCATCAATACATATGAATCAATGAAATCATACTTCTTAGTAATAAAACATAAGCTCTTTAACATATCTCATAAATTCATAAGATTTATGAATAACACATAGAAATCATAAATCATAAAGGTAACTTGTGGCATCCATATCATACTTACATTGTAGCTTTCACAACTACATAGGGAGTTACATTTGGGATACACATCACAGTATATTCCCTAAATCTCTTAAGAGAAACATTAATGTTTACCTCTGTCATGTTAACCAATTCATTGGAGAGCTATCTCGAGCTCACCCACCCTAGGTTTATCATGGAACCACTCGTATACGTAAAAAATGCATAAGAACCATAACATAATCATAACACATGAACAAGAATAAAGGAAAGATAAAATTTCCACATTGAAATCACAATATATAAGTTCAAGATATTGACATAATAAATCCATTATCAAAACCATTTTCAATACCAAAATATGTAAAAAGGGTATAGGGTATTTATTTTCTTTTAAAAAAAAATTATGACTTGTTAAGGAAGCCAAATATCAAATAATGCTTGCGGTAACGGAAAGGTCATTATCACTTCATATGTTAAAAAGAAACATTCCCTTTTTTATTATTAAAATTCTAAGTATAAAAAATATTCCCTTTGAATGAAATTAAAAGTCAAAGTGGTCTATACACCGTATAAAATTAAGTCGTATATAAATCAAGATATGACTCCAAGAAAGGAGATTGAGAAAAAGTCCCTTACCTTGAATTGAACTCATCATGTATGTTCCTTGTTCTTCATGAATAATAAACTTAATTTAATTTCTACTTGATTTAGAACCTTTTTAAAGTTTATTATTCCTTTTATATCACTTATTGCCACATTATGATTATTTATGTTAATATTAGTCGTTTTGTTGATATTTGGCACTCTATGAGGTCAAAAGTCCATTATCTACAGAATTATATTAATGATTTAAATATCATATATATCATATATATCCAGTATATATGTATCTATAATAGTCCATAACATTTTGAGATAATAAATGAAATGCACCGTTCATGGAGACGGTAAGCTGTACGTATGCAAGAACACTACTTTCATTTTTTTTTCATTTTTAAAGGAATGAAAACTAAATGATACACAGGTATATTATAATTATAGTATAATATCATATGATATATATAAATTTCATAAGTTCATTAACTCCATTACACATTCCATGTATGTCATGAAAGAGTCATCTCACTTTGAGGGGGCGGTAGTCTGTGCTTCCTCAAATGAAATTATCGTATTTACACATTATGGAAAGCATAAAGGTTTATTGTAAATAAAATTATAGAAGAATAGAGATAATATAAATATCATATATATCATATATAAATATATTTCCATCATAATTGCCACCATGAGATGTGGTAGGGTAAAATCGAACAATCATTGTTTCGTGAGGCAACAATTTTCCATACACAGAAACAATATGTTCGTATCCATTAGATGGAGGTGTGTGTAAGTTTAGTTAGAATAATTCGAATAAAAATATCCTAGTATATTTAATATACTGTTTTTGTTATTAAATAATGGAATAAATGGAGTTTAGGGGGTTGGAGAAGGAAAATAAATGAAAGAATCTTGAGAGAAGACATTACCTCAAATCGGGTAACTCCTTTTAATTTTTGCTAAAAGAATTTATTAAATTGCCTTATTCCTAAGGTAAGGATTATATTAGGAATATAGTGATATTGTGAGATTATTCGGGTAGAGGTTGGATGATCCAAGTGGGATTAATAGGTGTGAGTAAGGGTTAGAGGTGATGCCCTTTTATAAGAGGGAGGATGGGTACTTTAGGAAGGTATTGAAATATTATTTTATTATAAAATTATTTTCGGTTTTAAAAGGTAAAAATCTAATTTAATTCGAATATAAGTTTATTATTTTTCTAAATAATCTCAACCAATAGGTTTTAGACAAGTTTTGGTTTCAAATTTAACCTTATCATTTAGCTTTAACCCTTAGTTAACTAATTTAACTCTTACCATATCTTCTTGTATATTCATACTATATGGTTAATATAGTTACTATAAAATGACAATATAACCTCAAGTGGTTCATTAATAACATTTTAAACCTTATCTAAATAATTTTTCCTAATCTTATATTTTTAGGACTATTATATCATTTAATAAAATAGTATTTGTTTTAAAAACTCATTTATGTCAATTTATATAATATTCATATCATGAATTTTAAAAAATCCATAAAAACTTGATTATTTCTAAAAACCTTCATTAATTCAAGTATAAAAAGTCATAATTGTCCCTAAAATTATTTTATGTCATAAAAAGTTTCAAAATAAATTTATTTTAATTTTTATAATATCATTTATTTAAAACATTCATTAATAAGGTAATCACTACATCATCATTATGTCATAAATAAATTTATTTATTTGATGTCTAAAAATTATAAATAAAATACCATGATGTAGGAAATATTTTTAGATTTATAATGACTATTTATAGTATAATATATCATTTATATAACCCTATATAAAAAATCAGTTTAGTAAAAGATAAATTTTTAGGGTATATTTTCCTTAACTTTAAATTAAAAGTAATTAAATGTCATTTTCACACACAAGTGGCTCCATGAGGTCCTAAAATCGACCCAAGAATTCCCATGGTCAGAAATATCTCATAAAATAGGCTTAGGACATGTGTTAGGGTAGTTTAATTTTATTATAATATTATTTTTTATCCTTATTTACCAGATTTACACTTTAACCATAGTAAATAAAATATTTACTGAAGTTACTATTCATAATGTATAAAAATAAAAGGTACCTATTTAAAAAATTTGGACCTACTAATTCCAAATATGGAATCAATTTTTCCAAATTAAAAATACATAAGTTAGAGCAATTAATTTAAAATTAATCCTCATTGTTAAAACCAAAAATCGGGTTTTTAAGAAGTAATAACTATCAAAATATTGAGATGTGTTTATGTCCAATTTAAAAGTGAAATTACTTAAAATGAACAAAATTGGATTATGTGATAAAAATATAATCCAATTATACTTTAAAACTAATTAAAATTACAATCTAACTATATAAATAAATTAGATGAAAAGACAATTTTGAATTAAAATGTAGTATTTTTTTCACTGTTCATTAAAAAATGAAATTTATCCAAAAATTACCAAAATTTCATCCAAAGTAAATTTTTATATACCAATTATAAAAAATAAGTTTATTTTTTCAAATATAACATATAAAAGTGATAAAAAATAGATTTAAAGAGGGTTCACCATCAAAAGGTGGTAAAACTGCACTTAAAAAAAACTTATTTTATCCAAAAAATTAAATTTGTTCTTATATCATATCTAGAAAACATATAAGATGAATTTAAAATATTACATTGAATATATATCATATATAAAAATACACGAAGAGTGATATGAAAACACAATTATTCTCTTTTAAATAGGTTTTCATAAAAACACATCCTTTACATTCAATTGGTTTTTATTTCCATTTCTAATAATTTTGGTAACCAATGAATCACTATTTAAACATGTGTGAACCATATTTCAAAATTCAGTTGATATTATTCATTCCCGCCATTCTAATAGATAGACATTAAATACCATTTAAAATAATAATAATAATATTTTATTATTTTTTGGTATATCTCAATGTTGTGTACAACATAAGATTTCAGAGAAACCCCTTATTTCATGTCGAGTACGCTATCAGAAAAGCATCCCATTTAACATAAAATTAATATCTTATTCATAAGTATTAACAGAAATAAAAAATTATTATTCTATAAATACTTGGGTCATTACAAGAGATTTCACCACCCCATCAGTAGTATGTGATCACTGTTAAAAGGGTGGGAATGCATGATAGTGGGTGAGGGGAGGTTGGGGGAAATGGATAGTGCTAAGAAAGGGGGATTGTGAGTGATGAGAAAGGGGGAGTTGTGTAAAAATAATATATTTTTTTCAAATGTTATCTAAGTTAAAAAAAACCACTGATAAAGGAATACTTTATCAGGGTTAAAAAAATCTTTGATAAAGGGTACCTTTATCTTCATTTTTTGCTAGCACTCATAAAGATCAGATTTTGACATCACTTAGTGATAGCACTGCAGGTGTCATTAATTTTTGTCGGGTTACCGAATTTATAAATTAAATAACATGAAACAAAAATACTTCTAAAATACAGGTTAGTATAGGATTTAAAAGTCTGAGGTCGAACCCAAAGAGATAGGCTTGAAGAAAATACTAATTAAATAACAAAGAACTAAACTAATTTTGAATTTTAGAAAATAAATCTAAACTAATGAGCATTGGTTTGGCAAAGAAGGTGAGGTAAGAAAATATAAAATGGGTTTTGTAAAATAATGATTCTAGGTTCATGAGATGAAAAGGTATAAAATAATTAATTAACAATCATGCAGTCATTGGAATTGGGTTCAAGTGAGTTCAATGGTCATGATAAACACACTCCATCTAAAACTCTCCTTTTCTCATGATCAGTTACTCCAGATTACAATAAATGGGTAACCCAAAACCTTATTTAAACATATGAAAAATACAAAACCAATCATTGCGGTGGAAGTATAAACCCTAGATTACACATTAAATAAATGTATTCATTAAATCTCGACAATGGTCATGCTTAAAGAGAGAAAGAAATTAAACCCTATCCCAAACCCCACCCACAATGGCCATGCAAGAAGAAATATGGAAAGATATATAATTGAAGAGAAGATGTGAAATCCCAACATGAATTGTATTAAAATATAAAATACCTCTACATCCAATCCCCCTTCATCACGCACATGCCAGAACAAAGAAATCACCCGCTCATGCTAGTCACGAGCGAGTGTAGAAAAATAATAAAAGGAAAATCCTAAATAAAGTGGTAGAGTCATTGAGCCTTCGTCTGGTAGGCATCAGGTTGTGGTTATCCGTCTATAATTCTTCAAATGGGTGGCCATGGGTCCTTTTTATAGGCGTTTTCCTGTCAAAACCCATAGTTCATGTCGCCTGCCTTTTCTTTGCGCGTCACTGTCATCACGACGTGTACCTGGGGTACACGTCGTGTACTTTATATCTGAGTTTTCCTCCGCTGCATTGAATCCAAGGATGATGGTTTGACTGTTTGACTTTCTTCATGATGTGTACTATGGGTACACATCGTGTACCCATGTTCCGTGTTGCCTCCGCATCCTCATGGATCTTTCATGTATTGCGTTCATTAATTTGGAACTTTGACTTCCATCACGTCATGTACTAAAGGTATATGACGTGTATTGGTCATTCACAACATGTATTATCATCATGAATTGTTCTATGCGGTTTGCAACATGTCACGAACTGAAACTATACGTCGTGTACTGAAGGTACATGTCGTATAGGTGCTCTACTCCAGAATTTCCAGCTCCGCTTCAACTTCAAAATTCCAGTGTCACGCCGCTTCACTTAGCTCATGACACAAAGTGTCTTTAAGCTCATTTTCCACCACTTTTCATTCATTTTTCACATATTCGATGTTTTCAACCATAAAACATAAAACAATTTAATAAATTCCAAAATTATAAAGATTAATCAATTAATTACATAAATCAACACAAAAAAATACTTCAAAATACATGCATGAAGTACAATTATCACTTAGGTAGTCAACTCTTTATTAGTACTGATAAAGCCTCTTTCGAGCACTGTTAAAAGAATGTTCTGCAGTAGTGATATATATATTTATTTTCCCAACATAGTTTTATTATTAGTTATAATCCGTTATGAATGGATTAATTGGATTGACTTCTCATTTAATAGGATTCTAGAAATTATGAGAATAAATGTATATGGATACATTAATATGGCTGACACATTTTCATTTAATGAAACATGTCATGGATGGATATATAAAGGGACCCTATCCCTCGTATTGATAACATCCAATTGTGAGCAAGCCTCTCATTTCTCTCTTCCTCCCACACTGTTGTTCATCATATGAGATGAAGGTGCTAGCACCCCTTCAACATTTGGGTATCATCACGATACGAACACATATCCAATGTCCGATGTACCCCCTTTAGAGATAGAGTGATTTTGTTCACCACTTTGTGATATTCATCAAACATTCTCCTTCGTTGAGGAAGAAGAATACTGCTGTCATTGGCGATTTCCAGGTACACCATTTATACAGTTTTATTTATGCATTGATTCTCAGAGATGGATCTATCTGTGTTTGGGTTATCTTCCGTTTCACATGGTCATGCAATGATCATAAAAAATCCATTAGTGGTATCAAAGAAAAGGTTAAAGAGTTAACTGATTCCTTGGAACTATCACACATGAACGATGACAAAGTGTGTCTCTCTGCCCAAAAACTCCATTATGATGCAAATAGTTGCATTCCCAAAGAGTTGGGGAAATAGAGTCCTTTGATAAGTTCATATAGATGTCATGTTGGATGTGTTCATTTCAGAAGTAGATATTTCACCACCCTATTAGTGGTATCATAGCGTAGGATTTTTTTAAACAAATCAACATGTTTAATGATTTATGAAAAATACATTTTAATAGAAAAACAAGATTTTTCAAGCCTAGAAATAAAATATTAAAAGTTCATATATATTACTATTATTTATGAAAATAAATAAAGTATTTATTTTAATCAAGAGAATTCAATTTTAAATTGAATTATGTTATTTAAAAATTATTTATAAATGATAATAATAATAAGGTATTTTGAAATATTTATATAAATTTATAAAAATGTTTTATAAATTAATTAACTATAAAATGTTTATGGTTAATTGATAAATATATTTTTAAAATACCTTTTGAAAAATTGAATGACATGATTTATGATATAGAAATAAATGGTTTATTTATAAATCATAAAGTGTGATTTATAAAGAGTATATAAATTCCAAAATATATGATATTTAGATTATATAAAAATGTTTATATAATAGATATTGAATTATAAAATGTGTATAATTCATGAAATATCATATAAATTACATTTAAATGTTAAAGAGTTTATATTGATAAGAATATAAAATGTTTATATTATTGATAATTTATAAAATGTTTATAATTAATATTTATTTATAAATATTTCATAAATGTATCATATTTTGGAAAATAAATATTTTTTTTATTTATTGAATTTCCTTAATATTCATGTTTAGTTCATAATTAATTAAATTGAAATTGTTCAAATTAAAGGGGATTTATTTGGATATTGTTTAAGCCACATCAAAAGGTGTTTTGATAATTGATATGATCAAGGTTTAAATAATAATTAAGTATATGATATTTAGATTATGTAAAAGGTTCACATTGTATAAATTGAATTATAAATACTTTATAATACATATAATATTATATATTTAAAAGGGAAATTAAGAATTATGATAAATATGAAATAATTCATACTAAAAAGATTATACAGAGTTTATATTCAAAATTATGGAATGTCTATAATGTTAAAGGTGAAATTATAAAAGATGTTATAATTATATCTTATTTATGAAATTGTTAAAAAGTGTTTGTCTCATGTTTAAATATTTAAATTGTTGATTTATTTAAAGGTTATTCACCATTTTATTCATATTTATAAATAATTTATATCATGAATAATTGTATGCCAAAATTTATATGATAAATTTATTATAGGATAGAGCCTTGCATATCATGCTAGGTTTGATATCATAAAATTTAGTTTTCATCTACCATGATCTCAGTTTGTAATTTTATGTATGAGTTTGAGAGTAGTTGTTGGGAATTGTTTGTTCATATTAGGTGTTAGAGTTTTTATGAATTGAATTCTCTCTTGAGTAAAGTGTCATCGGGTAGAGGGACTTGGGGTCAGACCACCTACTTTCTAGGGGGCTTGCCTTGACTGAGAAAGTGAATGGGTCTGGTTATCTATCACTTTAGGCTTACTCATATGGAGTTTGTTAATCTTATACAACTCTATGTATTTACATGAAGTGTTCATGTACCCAATGCATATGATGTTTTGGATATGTATGAATATATTTGACTTCTATTTTGAGTGATTAACATAGAATTGTGGGTTATATAAAGAGTTACACATTAATATAGTGTAGATACATTAATTTGGTGGTTGAAATAGGGATTCCAAAACTAAATCATTATAAGCATGCATACACAAAAAGGAAAAAAATCTTGAGAATATAATTATTATATAGGATGTAATAGTTATGTATTTAATATAAATATGATTTATATTAAATTGGTGATCCCTTAAAAAGAAAATATCACAAATACTAAGTGTGATATTCCTTCCGAAGAGACACTTGTCAAGACCTTGATCATTCAACTGGGTTGGTTCTTCGTTTTTAGGTTTCCTTTAAATTATCTTGAATAAGGAAAGAAAGTAATGGGTGACACTATATTATCCTTAGGCATGTTTTTCCTTCACAGGGTTCCCTTATACTATCCTTTTTTAATCTATTTTTGACATTTTCTTTGGGCTATAATTAGCTGGGAAACCCTTGGGAAGGATACTAGAGGAATATGGTTGAGTGAATACATATAATAGATTTGGATAAAGGGTTATCTACTAAACTATCCAAGAGTAAAAATTGTTGTGATTGGGATGATTCCCTACTTAAATAATTAATTGATGAGGGGAATTCCCAATAAGACTCATTGCTTAGTGAAATATGGATCTTGGATCACTAAATGGATATGATGTACGGGGTCATCATTTTTAGTGGGATCACTTTCATTAAAAGTACTTTTGGAAAAGATATAAGACATGATATTCATCTGATAAAAAGTATTTCTATAGATAAATGAATCATAATCATTAAAATAAACTTTACATTAATCCTTGAAATGAGAAGCGTAAAGTACGAAACTTCTAATACTGGTACCTTAAGAAAGGTTTTTGAGTGAGTAAAATATTTTATGTGTTAGAATAGTTCCTTCCTATGTAAATTATAGTTGAAATTGTTCAATAAGTGAATCTAGATGCTTATGGACACACAAAATGATTCATTCAAGGTTAAAAGGTATTTATTGCATAACTGACCTAAGGAATTCTAGTCTTATATACTTAATATGATTGGGTATGTCCATGATATTCAATATGACTAAATATGTTTGGAAAAACTAAAGAATTCCTATAAGGATTATTCTAGTTAGGGAATTTATCCTATTTTCATTTATGGAAATGTTTCATCAAGATGGATGAATTCAAGATACGTTTACCCGATATTCTTAAAGTGTTTAGAATAGATCAACTAGGCATAAGATGTCTGGATTTTGGTACTGTGAAGACAATACAAGTGGGTAAATAAAGTCAAACTAGAAAAAGAAAAGTTTGTTTAAAAAGTTCAACAATCACTACTAGAAAACCGGGCTATAGCCATGGACCTATAGCCACGGTTTTCCAAAATCGTGGCTATAGGTTTTTATACCAAGGCTATAGCCACAATTTTACATAAAACTGTGGCTATAAGGTATATTTTTGAAGGCTATATCCACAGTTTAGTGAAACTATGTCTGCAATATTTTTTTTTGAGATCTATAGCCACGGTTTGGGTAAACCATGGCTATAAGTTCATTTTACAAGTTTTATAGCCATGGTTTGGGAAAAACCGTGGCTATAGGGTCTTTTTCAAAGGGCTATAGCCATGGTTTTTGTAAAACTGTGTCTATAGGGTCTTTTTCCAAGGGCTATAACCATAGTTTTGGTAAAACCGTGGGTATAGAGTATTTTTTTTCAAGGTCTATAGCCACGATTTGTGTAAAATTATGGTTATAGAGTACTTTTTTTATTTTCAATAGCCACAGTTCTTCAAAACCATGGTTATAGGTCTCCTTCCCTTGCGCGGGAAAAAAATTAACCCGCAAAAAATGGTGGGAAGGGTTATAGCCATAGTTTACATGCTATAGCCACAATTTTTAATAATATATATAACAATATATATATATATATATACACACACCCAAAGGCATCGATGGTGTAGTGGAAAGGTGGATGGTGTACACAATGGAGGTACATAGATCGAATCTTGTCAGGCGCACATTATTTTTGGGATATAGCCACAATTTACTTGGGCTATATCCATGGTTGAAAACTGTGGCTATATCCCTATTTCCATGGTGGACAACCATGGCTATAGCCCAACTACCACAGTTTGGATAATTGTTTAAATAGGGTAATAACCACAATTTAAAACTGTGGCTATAGCCTAATAAAACTGTGGCTATAACTTTTACCTATAGCCACACCAATACGTGCCACAACTAGCTGGAACCATGGCTATAACTTAGAGCCACAATTTTTGACCATGGATATAACTTGATTTTCCAGTATTTAATGTTTCTTTAAAAATCTGATCAAGTTCATTGAAACCCAGGGTTTTAAAAAATGAATATCAATGATTCAATTTTATGTGATTATCTAAGAAATACCTAAAGAGATTTGGGAACTCCATGGAATGTCCATGTCAAGTATTAATGTTATAATAATTAATTCTTCGATTTTGAAGGGTATTTTATACCGAGTGTATGTTTTAAAAGTGTTCTAAATATACAAGAGTTCAAAATCATAGGAAGAATTGACTGATCTTGTAGTTTATATTCATGAGATGACGTAAATAGTTACTACATCGATAATTTTAATATAAAGGAATGTGTCAAGCTGGGATGAATCTAAGTAAAAGATGTGTATCTTCATCTCACTTATCTTATATGATAAAAGCGCATGTTTGATAAAAAAAGGTTTTTATGAGATGATTAAAAGTATACACATGGTTTATGATTCTATAATTTTTTTTAGAATAATATTTGGATAAAAGTGTTTAGCCAGGATAAAAGTGTTTATCCAAATATTTTTTAAAATACGTGGGAAAGTATTCCTGCCACCCATCGATGTTATATTTTAATAAAGTATTATTTTAAAATATGAAAAATTTTAAGCAAATATAATACCATATATGATATGGAAATAATAGATTATTTGTTAAATATTCCTACTAAAAAGAAATAAAGATTATTTCCTAAAACTCAAAGTAGTTTTTGTTGAGTCTTAAAAAGTATTTTGAAGAGAATATAATGTCTAAGAGGCTATTGGGAGTATGTTTAGACTTAATAAGTTCAAATTTAATAAATAAAATATTGTACTTGTAACACCCCAAGCTTCCACGATGTGCTTCTCTTTGAATAATACAATAGCGTGTGTTGTACGAAACTTTGAGTTCTAACACACCACAACCAATCAAACTAGACGTTATGAATAGTAATACAAACTTTTTGAAATTTTATAAATTTTATCTTTCAAAATGGACTTCATTTTTGTATTTGTAATATCGAAATTATCTTAAGGTGAATTTTTGGTATTTTTCTGAAAACTTTCAATTTTTGATGAATAGTGAAAAACACTGAGTTATAGTTTAAAACCGAATTTTTATTTAAATAATTATTTATTTTATTTAAATTTATTTTAGGTAAAAATAGATACATAATACCTATATAATTTCAATTCAATTCATTGGATCTAGTTTATAATAATTTTAGATATATAAAAATTTTATTGAACTTTTCACCGTCTTTTACCCACCTCCTAGGAGAATTTGCAAATTCACATAAAACTTAATTTTACCACTTCTGTGAGTGGAATTTTAAAAATCTAAGAGACATGATTGGTATTATTAAGAAAAATTTGGTTTAATAAGATGAAAATAATTTTTGGTGAATAGTAAATTTTTACTTTTATTTACCACGGTTAAAAGTAAATAGGGTAATTAAGGGTAAAAATGATATTATTATTACCCTAACACATGTCCTAATTCTATTGGATAAGTATAATTCGACCAAAAACAACCTTAGGAATAAAATATGAACCTATTTGGTCAACATGTATTAGATTAAGACACTTATTATTATTTTATTTAAAGAAGAGTTAAAAGAGTTAAAATCAAAGTTTAGTAACTAAAACATTTTTAATATAGAGTTATACATAAGATAAATACAACTATAAATATTAATTATAAATATAAAAAGATTTAATAGATAATTGTATTTTATTTATATTTTTTAGACATTAAATAATTTAATTTATTTATGACACAATAATGATGCAATAATTACCTAATTAATAAAATATTAAAATAATTGATATTATAAATATCCAAATAAATGTTATTTGAGACTTTTTATGAATTAAAGTAATTTTATAGGTTAATACGACATGTTAGGGTTGGTTAGATGAATTTTTTTCGACGTAATAATGCTGTTATGAATTTAGCAAAAACAAAATACCAAATAGTGTCAAAATTGACATAAAAGAGTTTTTAAAACAAATAATATATTATTAATTGATATTATATTCCTAAAAATATAAGGTTCAGCCAAAAGACTTATGTAATGATATTTTTATTATTAATGAACCACTTTGAGTTCTCTTAGAAGTATATAGTAAGTTTATTAACCATATAATATAAAAATACAAAGAGACATGGTAAATGTCAAACTATTTAACTAAGAGTTAAATCTAAAAGATAAAGTTAATATAGTGACCCAAACCTGTCTAAAACCTATTGGTTGAGTGGTTTTCGACCCATCCCTACCTTATACTTTAAATAATATATTTTTTATTAATTAGAAACCGAAAATTATTTTATTATAAAATAATATTTCTAGATTTTCTTAAGGTGCCCCTCACCCCTCTTATAAAAGGGCACTCCCCCTTCTCTCTAATTAACACCTTCAAAGCCATTTGGATCAGAAAATCTCTGCCCAAATACCCTCTAAAATATTTTCCCTTAATCCTAGAGGCATTAATTTAGTCATAAATCCAACTTAAGGATTCCTTTTGATCAAATCAAAAGGAAGAACCTGAAGAAGAGGTAAATATTTCATCACCTCTTTCAAGTTCCTTTCTTCTTCCACTTCCTTTTTATTTTTTGTTTCCATTATAAAATAATAACTCCAGTATATTCTATATACTATGATGTTATTATAAATATGGTACAACCAACTTTATTATTCTATCCATCCTTTGAATGATATGTCACCATATGTGCGTACGTATGACTTACCGTCTCCACGTCGTGGTGTATTTGTTATTCAATATATTATTATTTGGATTGGTATAATAATGATATGAAATTTATGTAAATAATAAATATAACATGATAATGATTATGTATATATGATATAATATCCAATTATATATTATTTTAATATTAAAAGAATGATATTGTCGCTCGTGCGTACGTACGGATTACCGTCTCCACGAACGCGATGAGATTCATCCCCCATCGTATCCATTCAAGACTAATTTTGATTATATGATTAAAAATAATATTTAAAGACTTGATATAATTCTGGATATGAATAAGATACATCCCATACATAACAAATATGACTCACATAACAAAGAATATAAATGAAAATGAATCTGTTAACACCCGAAACAACAATAATACTAAGATATTATTAACAAAGAAATGTTAAAAGATCATATATGATATCATATTAATGTATATGATTCTTGTATAATTTAATAAAAATTATTTAACCATTATACAGGAGGTTAACCTACCCTCTACCAAGGAAAAGTACAAGGTAAGGGTTAATTCTACAATCTCTTTATTATCTAAGGTTGTTTTTACGTAAGTATCTACTGTGACCTCATTATCATCCACATCCATGTTTCTTAAAAATTTATTTCAAAACATTTTTAATATTTACTAGACTATGGGATAAAGTCATTTATACCCTTTTTTTACTTTTTATAAGACGTTTTTGAAAGGAATATTTCCGTCATTTTCCAAACAAGGTACTTTATAACCTTTTCGAAAAAACTAAGAATGTCTTTTGCCTGAATGGCCCGAAGGCCTTCTTTTTTATTTTTATTATGGATAATCCCTATTTTAAGGGTTTAAGGGGAACCCATACATGACCTGTAGGCCCAAGTCACAAGGCCCGACAAACCCGCAATACATGACCCGAAGGCCCAGAGGCATACCATGCCCAATACATGACTCGTAGGCCCAGCCCACTTGAAGTGCCCCTCCCCAGCTTTCTGCGTCATTGATCACCTAACTCCCCACCCTGCATTGCTGATTGGCTAGCACAAGGCCCATCCCACTTAAGAATGTATTTTTTTAACTTATATAGAGGGTGCGACTATTTTCCACCATTATAACATCATCAAAGATTCCCTTACAAGCTTATAATAATATTTACAAAGTAAATATTTTCTTTTATAATTATATGAATTTTAAAAGATTTAAAAATAGAAAGAGATATTTCTCTAAAAAGGTTTTGATTTCATCTATGTAAACATCCTTTGATGGATTTTAAGCTTATTTAAAGTTGATTTATTAGGATACAAAACTTCCATATTGTATTGAAGGTTTTGTGATATGTTTGACTGTAGATGTGTTATATTTACACCATTCATGGTTTATGGATAAAGTATTGACATTTTGTATGCTAGTTTTAATAAGAATGTTTATGTTATATTTAAACCTTTTCATATGAGGAATGAATTGGAATTAGTAAGTGATGGGTGGAGCCCGCTATAGCTCCTCGATGCATCGGTAGGTCTCATGAGACAAACTAGTGTCTTGGCACATGGCCTTGACTACATGGTTATGAAAGTCTGGAATTATGCATTCCATCATTATGAAAGTGGCTATTGATATTTCATGTGATTATTCGACTAGTAGAATATCCATTTTAATAAGTAAATGAAATTTATTTTATTTTTATCTTTTCCATATTATGCTGAATTTTAAGTTTAAAAGGCTTTTGTTTTAGTTTTATACATTAACTTAAATGTTTATGCTTATTTATGAAAGCTTCCGCTATATTGTTATCCTTACTGAGTATCTGAGCTCACCCCTTTCTATGTTTTATTTTTCCCAGGATGTGAAGAAGTATATTATGACTGACTTGTAGGGATAGTCTATGGGATCTCAGCATTGTCTATGAAAATAATGTTGTTGTAGTTTTCCATTTGTGGATGTAATGTAAACCTTATGAATATATCTAGTACTTCCAAGGCTACTAAACTAATCAGTATTTCGAGACTTGATCTTTTGTGATCATGATAATGTTATGTAATAATGCACCGACTCTGGGTAACTGGGGTCGGGGCGTTATAGTTGGTATCAGAGGATGTTTAGTACAAACCTTGGAATCTATATTTAGATAAACTCTAATTAGAGCACATTACCCTAAGAAATAATTTGAGGATTAGTATAGAAGAACTTCCTAGAATTTTGGTATTGTAGAGATTTTGTGAGTTTTTCAAGAAATACATCCCTGTCTGGATATGAGTAGGTAGAGGTGGCTCTGGCACAGATGTACCTAGGGGTAAAACCTGAAAACACCACTTTGAGCTAGACTCGAACGGGAACTGGTGCACGACAATGGGCCTTGCTGCACTCTTGGTTACGACACTCCCGGGGGATATGCTTAGGATAATTCTCATTTTCTTTACAAACCATTATGAAGGGTTTATGAGTATATAATTCCTCAAAGAAAACATTTTTATGATTATGGATTATATCCATAAACTGTTCAATTTATGCTAAGTGTTTTACATGTTTGGAATTATGTATTTCGATTCATAAACTAATCTAGTTTATGAAATTGTTTAGAAATGGAGCCTATTGGAAAGAATGGAAACCATATCAATACACGCACTCCATGTAGGGATTTTAATCCTGCTCAAGATAATTATAGTGGAGATGGTGATACAACTAGTTCTGATCAGCTTAACACGATACTGGGACAACTCACTCAGGTTATGAATAATAACCTTACCCGTATGAAGCACCCAGATCCACAACGCAGAGGATCAATGTTAGATCGCTTCATGAGGCAACAACCACCAACGTTCAATGGGATTACAAATCCATTAGTAGCTGAGCAATGGATAAATTCCTTAGAGAAAATATTCCATGCCTTGGGGAGTAGTGAAAGGGAAAAAGTTGTCATGGTAGTTTACCACCTCACTGGAGATGATGATCAATGGTGGTCATTGATTCAAAACACAAAGGAAGAAGATGAAGTATAAAATATGGAATGGAGGGAGTTTAAAGAAATTTTCTTAGAAAAATAATTTCCCCGTGACCATCGAGTAGATATGGAAAGAAAATTTCTAAGTCTGAGGAAAAAGGAGGATGAGAATGTCGCAAAGTATGAAGCTAACTTTACAAGGTTAGCGAGGAATGAAACAGATTATATACATAACCCAAGAAGTAAGATTTATCATTTTTTTTGATGGGTTAAAACCATTTCTTTGTCGAGCATTAGTCTCACAATCCTTCTCATCGTACGAAGATATTGTCTCATGTGCTATCAAGAGAGAAAAATAATTCTCTAAGTCTTACAACTTTAAAGAAAAGAAAGAGAAGAAGAGATATTCTGAACACTCTGGAAATGGAAATAAGGGGAAGAAGGGAAAAGTTTAATATCCATCATGCAGAAAATGTGGGAAGAAACACCCCAGTACTTGCCTGAAGGGAATGGGAGTCTGTTACAAATGTGGTGAAAATGTCCACCAAGATCGTGATTGTAGGGGGAAGAAAGAGGTTGTCGATGTTGAATGCTACAATTTTAGAGAAAGGGGCATTATGAAAATGAATGTACTAAGAATCAGGGGAACTTACCTCAGAAAAGGCTAAGGGATCAAGGCCAAGCTTATGCTATCACTACTGGTGAGTTTGAAGCTCTGAAAGACGTGGTTCCAGGTAATTTAATGGTTTCCTCAAGTTTAGAAAATGATTTAGTTGATTCTGGATCATAGCATTGTTTCATATCTTCCTAGTTTTCTAAGAAAATTAGATATTTCCAATTTGATTTAACAAGGGAGTTATCAGTAAAAACTCATAAGGGAAGTATCATCGCAACAAAGTTTTGTGAATTAGTTCCCATTAGATCATATAAATGTTCTTTATCTGCTAATCTCATCATCATACCCATGATTGAATTTGATATAATCCTCGGTATGGATTAGATTTCAGACCATGATGCAAAAATTTATTGTAAGAAGAAGGAGGTTAGTATTTTTTTATGACTATGATAAATAACACCTTATCTTTTGAGCAAAAATGTCACCACCTGATTCTTATCTAGATCCACCCCCAATAGCTCAACTGAATTCAATTATTGGGGAGGAAGATAATGAAATAACTGTGGATGAGGAAAGGAATGTTCAAATAGAGGATGTACCTATTGTGAAAGAATATGTTGATGTGTTTACAGAAGATTTACCTGGACATCCTCCAGAACGATAAATTGAGTTTTACATTGATTTAATTCCTGGATCAAGACCCATATCGAAGACCCCTTATAGAATGGTCACTGTGAAATTAGTGGAACTAAAGAAACAACTAGAGGAATTGAGTAATAAGGGATTTATTCTCCCTAGTGTTTCTCTATGGGGAGCCCCTGTGCTTTTTGTTATGAAGAAAGATGTATCTATGAGGTTGTGCATTGACTATAGGGAGATCAATGCTATAAAAATAAAGAACAGTATCCCCTACCTCACATTTATGATTTATTTGACCAACTGCATGGAACTCAATACTTTTCAAAGATTGACCTTTGATCTGGATACCATCAGTTGTGCGTAAAGAGGGAAGACATTCTGAAGATAGCATTTCGATCCATGTACGGGCATTACGAGTTTACAGTAATGCCTTTTGGATTGACTAATGCACCCTCTGTCTTCATGGATCTAATGAATAGATTTTCAAGGAATATCTTGATGATTTTGTAGTGGTATTTATTGATGATATCTTGGTATACTCCAAAAGCTACGAAGATAATGAAAATCACTTGTGCATTATCCTGAAGACTCTTAGTAGACATGAATTATATGGGAAGTTTAACAAGTGTGAATTATGGCTTTAGGAGATTTCTTTTATTGGCCATATTGTCTCTAAGGATGGAATCTCCGTTGATCCTTCAAAGACCAAGACAATCCAAGAATGGCCAGCACCGATGAGTATAACTGAGGTACGTAGTTTTATTGGTTTAGCAGGTTATTATCGACGTTTCATCCAGAATTTTTCCCGATTGGATAATCCATTAACCAAGCTCACACGTAAAGGGGTGAAATTTGTTTGGACAAAAGAATGTGAAGAATGTTTTGAATAATTGAAGAGAATATTAGTCAATGCTCATATCTTAACTCTACTATCGGGGAATGATGGGTTTGTTATTTATAGTGATGCTTCAAATAAAGGACTTGGTTGTGTCCTTATGTAGAATGATAGGGTTATTGCCTATGCATCACGACTGCTAAAAATTCATGAGAAAAACTATACTACTCATGATCTTGAGTTAGAAGCTATAATCTTTGCATTGAAGATATGGAGACATTATTTCTATGGTAAAAAATGTGAGATATATATAGATCAAAAGAGTTTGAGGTATATTTTCTCACAAAAAGAACTCAACATGAGGCAAAGATGATGACTTGAACTACTCAAGGATTATGATTGCACTATACACTACCACCCGAGGAAGGCAAATAAGGTGGAAGATGCTTTGACTAGAAAGGATCATCGAGTTTTGAACAAGATGAGAGTTGAAAAGGATCCTATATACATGGATCTAATAAAGATGAATATGGGAATCACCATGGAAGGTGAAACATCAATACTTTTTCAAATGGTTGCCAAACCATATTTACTAGAAAGGATAAAGAGTTCTCAGACTGGTGATGAAGAGTTTCAAAAGAAGATTAAAGCTGTGAATGATGGGAGATTGAGTGAATTTGCGTATGAAGATGGAATTTTGAAATTTGGGAAGAGACTTTGTGTTCCCGATATACCTGATCTAAAAAGAGAATTGTTGGAAGATGCTCATAGCTCCAATTTCTCTATACACACTAGGAGCACCAAAATGTATAGAGATTTGAAGGAATATTTTTGGTGGGACAACATGAAGAGGGAGATTGCTGATTTTGTGTCAAGATTTATGGTTTGTTAACAAGTGAAAGTTGGAAGGAAACAACCTAGAGGAGTCATGCAACATCTTCCCATACTTGAGTGGAAATGGGATGACATCACGATGGACGTTGTCATGGGACTACCAAAGACTCCTAGAAAGAATGATGCAATATGGGTTATTATTGATTGTCTTACCAAGTCAGCACATTTTCTTTCTATAGGAGAAGATTTACCACTTGAACGATTGGCAAGACTATATATTAATGAAGTTGTAAGACTTCATGGAGTACCAATATCGATTTTTTCTGATCATGATCCAAGTTTTACATCAAGATTCTGGAAAAGTCTTCAGAAATCCCTGAATACTGAACTTCATTTGAGCACTTCCTACCACCCTAAAACTGATGGAAAATTAGAATGGACTATTCAAACCTTAGAAAACATGTTGAGATCATGCTAAATTGACTTTCAAGGTATGTGGGATCAATATTTACCTATGGTAGAATTTTACTATAACAATAGCTTCCATTCAAGGATTCACATGGCACCATATGAAGCGTTATACAGAAAGAGATGTTGCACACCAACCTGTTGGGATGATGTTGGTGAAAGAAAACTCGTAGGCCTAGAACTTGTGGAGGAAATGATGGAAAAGGTGAAGGTAATCCAAACCCACATCAAAGCAGGTCAAAGTAGGTAGAATATCTATGTTGATAACTGAAGGAAGGATTTGTAATTTCAGGTAGGAGATCATGTTTTCTTGAAGGTATCTCTATGGAAGGGTGTTATATGTTTTGGTAATAAGGGTAAATTGAGTCCCATGTACATCGGACCTTTTGAAATTCTAGAACAAATTGGGGCTGTAGCTTACCGTTTGACAATGCCGCTGAGTCTCTACAAAGTTCATGATGTGTTCCACGTATCACTGTTGAGAAAATACATGCCTGACCCAACGCATGTACTTACCTATGAGGAATTAGAACTGGAACCCAATCTGTCTTATTGTGAAGAGTCTGTCAAGGTTCTTGATACAAGAGAACAAGTGCTGAGAAACCAGATGACTCGTCTGGTAAAAGTTCTATGGAGAAACCATAAGATGGAAGAGGCAATGTGGGAACCCGAGGAACTTATGATGAAGAACCACCTGAGACTTTTTATGCAGTAATATTCTAGAAATTTCAAGGAAGAAATTATTTGAATTAGGGGAGAATGTAACACCCCAAGCTTCCACGACACGCTTCTCTTTGAATAATACAATAGCGTGTGTTGTACGAAACTTCGAGTTCTAACACACTACAACCAATCAAACTAGCCGTTATGAATATTAATACCCACTTTTTGAAATTTTATAAATTTTATCTTTTAAAATGGACTTCATTTTTGGATTCAGAATATCGAAATTAGCTTACGGTGAATTTTTGGTATTTTTCTGAAAACTTTCAATTTTTGATGAATAGTGAAAAACACAGAGTTATAGTTTTAAACCAAATTTTTATTTAAATAATTATTTATTTTATTTAAATTTATTTTAGGTCAAAATAGATACATAATACCTATATAAGTTCAATTTAATTAATTGGAGTCAGTTTATAATAATTTTATATATATAAAAAATTTATTGAACTTTTCACCGTCTTTTACCCACCTCCTAGGAGAATTTGAAAATTCACATAAAACTTAATTTTATCGCTTCTATGAGTGAAATTTTAAAAATTAGAGAGAAACAGTTGATATCAGTAAGAAAAATGTTGTTCAATAAGATGAAAATAATTTTTTGTGAATAGTAACTTTTTACTTTTATTTACCACTATTAAAAGTAAATAGGGTAATTAAGGGTGAAAATGATATTATTATTACCCTAAAACATGCCATAATTCTATTGGATAAGTATAATTTGACCAAAAACAACATTAGTAATAAAATATGAACCTCTTTGTTCCACTTGGATTAGATTAGGACACTTATTATTATTTTATTTAAAGAAGAGTTAAAAGAGTTAAAATCAAAGTTTAATAACTAAAACATTTTTAATATAGGGTTATAAATATGATAAATTATACTATAAATATTCATTAGAAATATAAAAATATTTCCTAAATAATGGTATTTTATTTATATTTTTTAGACATTAAATAATTTAATTTATTTATGACACAATGATGATGCATTAATTACTTAATTAATGTAATATTAAAATAATTGATATTATAAATATCCAAATAAATGTAATTTGAGACTTTTTATGAATTAAACTAATTTTCTAGGTTAATATGACTTGTTAGGGTTGGATATATGAATTTTTTTCGAAGTAATAATGCTTTTATGAATTTAGCAAAAACAAAATACCAAATAGTGTCAAAATTGACATAAAAGAGTTTTTAAAAAAAATATTTTATTATCAATTGATATTCTATTACTAAAAATATAAAGTTTGGCCAAAAGACTTATGTAATGATAGGTGTATCATTAATTAACCACTTTAGGTTCTCTTGGAATTATACAGTAAGTTTATTAACCATATAATATAAAAATACAAAGAGACATGGTAAATGTCAAACTATTTAACTAAGAGTTAAATCTAAAAGATAAAGTTAATATAGTGACCCAAAAATATCTAAAACCTATTTTTTGAGTGGTTTTAGAACCATAACCACCTTAGACTTTAAATAATATATTTTTGAGCCATTAGAAACTGAAAATGATTTTATTATAAAATAATATTTCTAGCTTTTCCTAAGGTTCCTCTCACCCCTCTTATAAAAGGGCACTCCCCCTTATCTCTAATTAACACATTCAAAGCCATTTGGCTCGGCCAAACTCTGCACAAATACCCTATAAACTATCCCCCCTTAATCATAGAGGCCTTATATTAGTCATAAATCCAACCTAAGGAGCCCTTTTGATCAAATCAAAAGGAAGAACCCAAAGAAGAGGTAAATATTTCATCACCTCTTTCAAGTTCCTTTCTTCTTCCACTTCCTTTTTATTTGTTGTTTCCATTATAAAATAATAACTCCAGTATCTTCTATATACTGTGATGTTATTATAAATATGGTACAACCAAATTCATTATTCTATCCATCCTTTGAATGATATGTCACCATACGTGCATACGTACGGCTTACCGTCTCCACGTTGTGGTGTATTTGTTATTCAATACATTATTATTTGGATGGGTATAATAATGATGTATAATTGATTTAAATAATAAATATAACATGATAATGATTATTTATATATGATATATCATCCAATTATATATTATTTTAATATCAAAATAATGATATTGTCGCTCGTGCGTACGTACAGATTACCGTCTCCACGAACGCGATGAGATTCATTCCCCATCGTATCCATTCAAGACTAATTTTCATTAGATAATTAAAAATAATATTTAAAGACTTTATATAATTCTATATATGAATAAGATACATCCCATCCATAACAAATATGACTCACATAACAAATAATATAAAGGAAAACGAATCCGTTAACACCCGAAACAACGATAATACTAAGATATTATTAACAAAGCAATGTTAAAAGATCATATATGATATCATATTAATGTATATGATTATTTTATAATTTAATAACAATTATTTCACCATTATACATGAGGTTAAACTAACCTCTAACAAGGAAAAGTACAAGGTAATAGTTAATTTTATAGTCTCTTTATTATCCGAGGTTGTTTTTACCTAAGTATCTACTGGGACCTCATTATCATCCACATCCACGTTTCTTAAAAATGTATTTCAAAACTTTTTTAATATTTACTAGACTATGGGATAAAGTCATTTATACCCTTGTTTAACTTTTATAATATGTTTTTGAAAGTAATATTTCCATCATTTTCCAAACAAGGTACTTTATAACCTTTTAGACAAAACTAAGGTAAGAATGTATTTTTTTTAACTTATACGGCGGGTGAAACTATTTTCCACCGTTATAACTTCATCAAAGTTTTCTATACAATCTTATAAGAATATTTAAGAAGTAAGCGTTTTCTTTTATAATTATATTAATTTTAAAATATTTCAAAATAGAAAGAGATATTTCTCTAAAAAGGTTTTGATTTCATCTATGTCAACATCCTTTGATGGATTTTAAGCTTATTGGAAGTTGATTTATTATGATACAAACTTCCATATTGTATTAAAGGTTTTATGATATGTTTGAATGTGGATGTGTTATTTTTACAACATTCATGGTTTATGGATAAAGTATTGACATTTCGTATGCTAGTTTTAATACGAATGTTTATGTTATGTTTAAACCTTTTCATATAAATATTGCAT
Organism: Viscum album; assembly: GCA_963277665.1. NCBI lineage: Eukaryota > Viridiplantae > Streptophyta > Magnoliopsida > Santalales > Viscaceae > Viscum > Viscum album. The sequence continues at coordinate 607,019,366 of OY728133.1, read as the reverse complement.
TGGACTTAGTAAGTGATGGGTGGAGACCGCTATAGCTCCTCGATGCATCGGTAGGTCTCATGAGACAAACTAGTGTCTTGGCACAATGCCTTGACAAAATCTTATTTGTATTCTTCGCACAAGGCCTTGACTATGTGGTTATGAAAGTCTAGCATTATGCATTCCATCATTATGAAAGTGGCTATTGATATTGCATGTAATTATTCGACTAGTAGAATATCCATGTGAATAAGTAAATGGAATTTATTTAATTTTTATCTTTTCCATATTATGATGAAGTTCAAGTTTAAAATACTTTTGTTTTAGTTTTATATATTGGATTAAATGTTTATGCTTATTTATGAAAGATTCCTCTATATTGTTATCCTTAATGAGCATTTGAGCTCACCCCTTTCTATGTTTTATTTTTTCCAGGATGCGATGAAGTATATTATGAATGAATTGCAGGGATAGTATATGGGATCTCAGTGTTGTCTATGGAAACAATGTTGTTGTAGTTTTCCATTTGTGGATGTAATGTAAACCTTATGTGTGTATATAGTACTTACAGGGTTACTAAACTAATCAGTCTTTCAAGACTTGATCTTTTGTGATCATACCAATGTTATGTAATAATGCACTGACTCTGGGTAACTAGGGTTAGGGCATTATTGTACTAGATTTAGTTTAAGTGATTATTTAATTTATATCCTAAAGAGTTAGGATATGTGATAGTAAATAAAAAATTAAATAGTTAAATTTAATTACTGTGAGAAAATGAATATCACGATTAACTAAAGGATTGTACCAATCTAAGATTATAGGGATTCTTTACTGAATGTCCTAAAATGTTTAGGATATTTTATGATAAATAAATATAAATATAAATATTTATTTATCATAATAAAGTGAATTACACTTGATATTCTAAAATAAGTTTTAGGATACGACAATAATGAAAAATGTAAATAGTTACATTTAGTTATCATAATATGTATAAAGGATTGTACTAGTGAATACTCAAAGTATTACACTTTATATCCTAAAAGAGTTTAGTTTTTTCTGGTAAAGTGATAATGTAAATTGTCACATTATTTATAAAATATTTCAAGGAAAATGTTTTATGGAAAGGGTTATTAGGATGATGATGATGTACTTAGAAAGAGTTACAAGTAAACAACAGGAAAACATTATAACATTTGATGTTATGAAGTTAAGGAGTTTTAGTATAGGTTAAAAGATTTGAAATTAAGGAATATTATTGTTAATTATAACCATTATTCAAAACTTTATTTCTTAATAAATATCACCCACTAAGAGGTTAGTGGGTGTATTTTATCAGATGGTCACATAGGGATGTGACATGAATTACATTTGGATGTAATGTTCAAAACCCATTATTGCAGAAACTGCATGAGTGTCAAGTATAATCTCTTAAGATATTGGTTGTAATGGTTTTAAATGTATCATGTTATTATAATAATGGAAATATCCCCTTTTCATTTTTTCATGTGTGTTGCAATTTATTTTATATGAATAGTTGAATGATAAATATCCCCTTAAAGTACAAAATTTGAGTTGTACCTAACTGATGATTATCAAGGAGTATAATGGGTTGTGATGATATGTAAAGGTTACCTTAAATAGATTATTATATCCTTTATAAAGGGTTTTATATGAGATATTGAAGAATATATTTTTGAGGTAATAAGTAAAGACCTATTACTAGGACTGATATGCTAAAGTATATCTCATGGAATGTCATACAATCTCATAGATATACTTAGAGGTGTATGCTTATTATCAATCCTTATTACTTGAGGTCAGTGAGATGCCTAGTATGAGAACATTCATACTTTCATAGCCTAATTATGCAATTAAAAATATGGAATTATTTAATATGAGTGTGGTTGGGTATGTTGTTGTTCATGTCATCGGTTGTAGTGCAACCAAGATGGGATTTATCCACTTGTATGATAAGAAAATACATATAACCCTTGATTGAATAGACTGAGGAAATGCATGACCATGCTTAGTTGTTTCACATATGATGTGCTCAACTACTTAGATAAGTGACATATGATGTGATTATTAGATAAATGAATGACATGTGATGTATTCATCCACTTGGTCAGTTTTTTTGAAGAATCAAGAAAATGATGAGAGTCCTATACTATATTGACATGTTCCATGTCTAGTGGTTGCTCGATATCATGGAAAAAGAGATTATATAAGATACATATGATGTATATGATACATATTTTGGTAGACATGTTCATATAGATACATGAGTATGTTTTATGGAGATCACATTAGACCCATTAGTATCTTGAGTAGCACTGATGTTTTTATAGAGGTCGCTCTTTGCTTACATATATGAAATAAAGATCCTATAACTGTTTTCAATGCTGCTAAGTCTTGAAGGGTCACACAATTAATCCCTCACACAATTAGGTCATTGAATAAGGATAATTTTTTGGGCAAAGTTTTTGTTTAAAATGAAGAGAGTTTGATGAAAAACTATATCCAAACAAGTTTGTATTGATCCACAAAGAGTTGTGAAGTTATGCATAAAGCCTTATGGGATTTTAGTGCAAGTGGGAGATTTTTAGATATGCAATAATATATATATATATATAATATGATATTATATGTATAAAGTGCATATTTAAATAATTTCAATAATATATATATATATATATATATATATATATATATATATTTTATATATATATTTATTTTCCCTGAATGATTTTATTATCAGTTACAATTCATTATGAATGGATTAATTGGCTTGGAAACTCATTGAATAGGATTTAATGAATTATGATAATAAATATATATGGACACATTAATATATTCTTCATATTTTCATTTAATGAAACACGTCATGGATGGGTATATAAAGGGATGCGATCCCACCTGTTGATAACATCCAATTGTGAGCAAGCCTCTCATTTCTCCCTTTCTCCCACACCCCTGTTCATTATCTGAGATAAAGGTGTTAAAACCCATTAAACATTTAGGTATCCTCATGATATGATCATGGATCCAATGGCTGGTGTACCCCCCTTAGAGGCAAAGTTCTTTTGTTCACTGCTTTGTGATCTTCATCAAACATTCTTCTTTATTGAGGAATAAGAATACTACTACTGTTGGTGATTTCTAGGTACACTGTTTATATAGTTTTATTTAAACATTGATTATCAAAGATATATATGCTTATGTTTGGGTTATCTTCCACTACACATGGTCATGTGATGATCATAAAAAACCCATCAGTGATTATCAATGTTATAATGAGATACACATCGAGTTCATCATCTTCTTTTAAAAACATCCAACGGATCCCACATCTGTAACAAGATACAAACCTACTCTACAAAGGAAGAAAAACATTGGGTTTTCATTTACATGACACTTAAGAACTCATATTGGTCACGAGGATAAGAGGTATGGCTCATCACACCCTATTGGGGGGAATTATTGCCTACTCTGGGGACCTCTTATAGATTTAAGTTATGTTTGTGAATCCTTATCAAGCCCTGATACGAGTCTAGTTAGCCCTATGTTAATGACTTAATCAGAACCATGTATTGATGAGAATAAATACATGTATCACAGGTTATCCTTTATTATATTATCCATTTATGATGCTTTATTTTATAGCCATACTCAGTCACTATGTAGTTTATTTCCATCTAAGGGGCGGTTGGTGTTTTGGAATTGGGATTGAATCTTGAGGAGGTGTCCTATGTATCCTATCATAACAAAAATAAAAACCCACATAGTTCATTAGGTACCATACCATGTAGTTTAACGTCATTTAGAAAGAACATCTATGAGGGAATTTGAGCTTTATATATGGGGGATTGAGCCTTAAGGAGTCATCCTACGTTTCTTGTGAAAACAATAATCAAAGTCCATGTAGTTTTTATTAGGCATCTATGTCATAAAAGGTGAGACAATAGAGGTTTGAATGAGACTTAGGCATATGAAGTCTTCCCTGAGATGTTTCATTGAGAATATAGACCTATGAAAGAAGAGAAGATGAAATCAGACTTACATTTGAAAGGATACCAATATTGGGGGCATTCACATTATATTGATGGCACAATAATCACTGGTCTCTAAGCCCATGTGAGTTATGCTCAGTGTGAGAAACAAAATATAATGAAATATTGGAATCATTACATGAGAGAATATTTTTATGAGCCTTACACATAGATGTTTCCCTAGGAGAAATGTTATCACTAGTCTCATGGAGAATATGGATCTACAAGAGAAGAGTTATGAGCCTTCACAAGGAGTATTGCAATGTAAAGAGCTATGATATTTCACTATATGTATAGCCTCATGGAAAGACTTGATAGATATCGAGTGTGGAGATTAGGCCTTAGGGAGGCATCCTACATATCCTGTTTATAACAAGAATCACAGTCCTCATAGTTTAGTTCATTCCTAACCCACTGATGGGCAAGGATATGTAACTAATACTCATGAGGATTATTGCCTCAACATTTATAAATATTGTAATATCTTAGGGACTTACACCAAGGTGGATTCTCACTTAGGATTAACCTAGAAAGAACATATGAGTTTGGACTTGTGATTCATGATGATGCTAAAAGGATATGTCTCAGCTTAAGGTGCTTGAGGATATAGTCAAGGCTTACACCGAAGAGGATTCCCATGTATGAAACCATTTCTCATTCACTGATAGATGAGGAAGGATGATATACTCATAAGATAATTTATCCCCATGAGCTATAATAATTGGAATATTGAGGGACTTTCACCAAGGTGGATTCCCAAGTTACATATTCATTCTTTATCCCCTGAAGAACAAAGATGGATAATAACCATAAAAGGTCTATAGAACATGCTTGCATGGCATGGAGGACCTTTCAAGAGTATGATATGAATAGGGTAGCATTAGTGAATAACTCTAGTCCATTATCACTAAAAAAACTAGAATTTAGTGATGTTTTTTTTAAAAATATCACTAATTTTAAATTTAGAAATGTTTTTAGTAAACGTTGCTAAATTTGGGATGTTTTTAGAAAATGTCACTAATTTAGCCATATTTTTAAGGAAACATTTCTAAATTAAGGATGTTTTTTAGGAAACATCACTAAAAATATATATATATATTTATATAGATCATTTTTTGACATCGATGTAAATATATATATATATATTAATATATATAAACACATACACATATATATAAACATATAATATATATAAATTATATATATATACAAACACACACACATATATATAATATAAACATATAAATATATAATGAACATATATAATATAATATAATATCAACATATATTTGTATAAACACACACACACATCTATATAAAGATATAAATATATATAAATATATATAAATATATATAAATACATATAAATACATATAAATATATATAAATATAAATATATATATATATATATAATATAAACATATATATCTATATATATAAACATATACATATCTATATAATATAAACATAAATATATATATATATATATATATCTATAAACACACACACACACACAAACACACACACACACACATATATAAACATATAAACATATATCTATATAACTATATAATATAAATATAAATATATATATAAATATATGTATATTAATATATATATATATAATATTATTTTTTAAAATACTTAAATAAAAAAAATAATAATAATAAATATATATATATATATATATATAAGATAATACAATTAAATATTCAAAGTTGAAGTAGGTGAGTTGTTCAGGTCTTTTGTTGTGACGCTGGAGGTACATGTATCAATTTCTGGTGGAGGTCGACTTTGTGGCTTGTTTCCTTGGGCCTGTGGTACATACGAGGAGGTGTGGGGGCCATATGGGTGATCTCTCGTGGCGAGGCAATGGGTAGGATGTGGGTACCCTACGAGCGAGGTGGTGGGATATGTCTCAAAGAGGCATGTGAAGGGGTGTGTGGGGGTCATAAGGGTGAGTCAAGGTGTTGGGGGGGGGGATTATGGTGTGTTTAAAAAAAATATTACAAAAAAAATTATGGGTAAAAAATTTATTAATTTAAAAAAAAATCACCGATGTTTTTTAGAAACATCAGTATATGAGGTGTGATTTATCGATGTTTCTCAAAAACATCAGTAAATGGGGTGTTTTAATTAGAAATGTTTATAAAAATTGGTAAATTAGAAACATTTATAAACATCATTAATTAATGACATTTTTAGAAACATCTCTAAATGAGGTTAGATTTATCGATATTTCTAAAAAATATCAGTAAATAAGGTGTAGATAATTAGAGAAGTTTATAAACATTGTTAAATTGGATATGTTTACAAATTTCATTAATTAATTATGTTTACAAACATTTCTAATTTAGCAACACCTCATTTATTGATGTTTTTGAGAAACATCGGTAAATGAATTAACGACATTTTAAAACATCTCTAATGAAAAAACATCACTAATTAGTGTTTTTTGATAATGTATGGACACTACACACATAAAGGGGGTGCTTGTAAAAAGTATCATGGAAGGGGGTTTACATGGTTTGAGGGTACATGTCCATGGGTGCTTTCCTGACAAGGCTGACATGTCTGAGGGTGTCTGCATGACAAGGTTGACATGCCCAAGGGTGTTTTCCTAGAATGCATGGACAATGCCACATAAGTTCATCACATGGATACTCCACATGAACATTTTGGAATCACGTGATTGCATGACCTTAAGAGGATCACCTGCTCATAAGTGAGTGCATGACTCAAGGTGCATGACTAGGGTTTCACATAGACAAAGGTGCAAAAGGAAACAAGTGCATAACCCTAGTCTATTCAGGATACTTCCTAGATGAATGGGGTGTTTGTCCAAGGAATCGTGATTGAGTTGTAAGGATAGATGGTTCATGGCTGAGGGTTTAGTGGACATAGTGAGTATAGCTGAGGGTGCACATCCTAGGATTTTCATGACAAGGGGATTGCATGTCCAGGGGTTCCCATGCATGTTAAGGCTTCATGTCAAGGGGTGTTCACAAGAAAAGGGTGCATGCCCATAGATGTTCTCATGAGTGTTTCACATGACTGGAAATTTACATTTCATGGATGAAGGGCACTTGTACAAGGGTGGTATCCCGCATAATATGGCCGCATGTCAAGGGTTTCACATCCCTTTACATGAATAAATCTTGCATGTTAGGGCCAGTCGAACCGAAGGAGAGTCGCATGAAGGAGTCAAGAGAATGATGAGGAGTCATGCGATCGTGTAACCTCAAGGGGTTCATGAAATGGGGTATCATGATAGGATATCATGACAATGTCTCACAATTAACTGGATATTTCCTCTAAAGGTAGTCCCCATGCTTCTTCCTTTCCTTCCATTCTCTTTGCCTCTCCCTCCTTTCTCCCATTTGTTTCTCCATGTGTACTATTTTTAAAGATGAGGGAAAGGGTATGTATAGAAAAAGGGGGATGATATTGCCACCACTTTACATGGTAAATGCGTTATGTGTACCATCTTGAGGCGGTGGGTAGCACATCTTCAAAGTTCTGAAACTCTCAGCACTTGTCACACTCATGCGACACTGAGGTGGATACACGATCGCATGATCACTTCTTGGTGGAGCTTATATGGCTTCATGTTATCAATTTGAATGATGTAATTTTTATTCCATTAGCCTCACATGATGGATTCATGTGATTGTGTGACATCGCAGTGGATAAACACTTGACAACCGCTGAAGGGATCACGTGATAGGAGGCTGTAAATGATGAAATATTCATGTAATGGGAAGATACATTATTTTTCATGATAAGGGGATACATGATATAATGAATATCCTCATGGATTGTTTTGCATGATAAAATGATCATGTGGTGCTACATGATCACGTAAGCCAAATAACTTCACACAATGCTTTGATTCAGTGGATACATGATCATGTGATACCTGATCATTCACGAGAATGATGAAAATAATGTGATGGATTGGTATTTACTTCAAGCAGAACCATGCATGCAAGATAGAGTTTTCATGCATGGATTTAGATGGTCGGGAACATCTTGGTTAATTTTCTTTATTGTTAGGGATGACTAAACTGATATTCATCAAATGATGGAATGTCAAGATTGGTTGTCTCGATCTTGCAGTATCAAACCTGTGGAATTGGGGAGCATGTAAGTGTGGTGGATGAGTGGAGGTTAAAGATGAAGTGTGTGGAGGCCATTGGATCATTGAATTAGTGATGATTAGATGGACATGTTATGTTTGTAACATTTTTAAGCGGAGATACAATGTCTATGAATCCGTGAGTCCCAAATCAGAATTCTGCTATGTCGAGGAGTACTTAATAAGTGATCCCAAGCCACTTCACACTCGAGCTATTAGTGGGGTTAGACACCTACAAAACTGCACACACACACCCTTTTATGGGCCATGCCACACACTTTAGAGATCCCCTAGAAACCCCTACGCACCTTGTGTGCACCATACACACCCACTAGGCACTATGAACTTACCAGCTTCTTGCCTACCCTATTCTGGCACTCTTATTCCAACCTGGATAGATCCTAGGCATGGTTGAGGTGACTACCATAAGTTCCTTGGTTGAGCTGGCTAGCTAGCTATCCATGGATGGATTTTTTTTTGGCTAAGAAAACTTAGAGTACATATAATAAAAATATAAGTAAAATGGGTGATAAAAGGGCATAAATATGTGCCCTTATAAAATAAATATCAATCCTTTATTCTAAAGAATTTCAGTTTTAAACCTTCTTATGAGTCCATGAAAAATAAGAATTTCATTTTCATGGGATTCACACTTTTCAAATCCCCAATTAAAAAGTGCATGACACACGTTTTTGGTTGTCAATAAAATGACCCCCTTAGAATTGGATTCATTTAGAATGAAATGAATTTGATTCTAAGGTCCACATAGATCAATTTGACACATACTTGGATATTTTATTATTTTTGATACCAAATCCTATGAGAGGATTTACCAAGGGGAGTGTATTAATTAAAGGTTTTTAGGTGTAATCAAGAGGATAATCTTGACCTTGAGTGCTTATCTAGATTCAAGATAAGGATAAACCTTGGATTAGGGCACAAATATCATGAAATTAGAAAATTATAAATTCCAAGACGGAAAAGGAATTGGGTGGATATGAATTTGTGTCTAGATCTAGGATAAGAGACTTGGACATTGCTATGTATTTCAAAGGAATGATAATCTATCCATACATAGTTCTGAGAAAAGTCTCCTATGTAGATCAATATCATACATAGGGACATAGGTTCATGGATGAATAACTCTACGATGAAATATCTTATGCAGATCTTTTTCATACATATAAGTGGTGATGCAATCACATTATGATAGAATCATAGGTAGAGACCATTGTTTCTTTTACGGATATGGATCTCATGCTTCATTTTAGGCCATATATAGTAGGACACTCTAAGTAGTTTAAGTTCATGTAGGATATGCTTGGTCTAATTTATTTTTAAGACATGATAAGACTAGGTACCCTCAAATGGGTCCCAAGGAATAAATATGCACTCTAATATTTTCCTAGGTTAGTAGACCCAGCACACATAGCTATATTTTTTGAGGGATAGATAATGGTCTCTATAGGATTTGTATCTCTTATTTTAGACCTACATTTTTTCTAATCTATTGAGGGAGAGGCTTAACATTCATGGACTCAATTTTTTCTTAGGACGCCCTCTATGGTTTTTCAACCTAACAAATTTTGTGCCTTTTACATTTCATAAGTACTTAATTTTTTCTAGATCATGAAAAGTGAATGTCCAAAGAGCATAAACTTGAATTTTTCCCAAGGTTACCTTTGTGAGTTTTCAACCTGGTGAGAATCGTGTCTCTTTAAATTAGAAGTTTAAGTTCCTGTGAACCAAACTGATGAGGTGGTATTTTTTTAGGTTGAACATCTTAGACCTTCTTTTTTTTGTAGTTTAGGGTAATATCGCTCAGACCATATTTTACTTTAGTTTAGGTTCATATAGATAAGACCTTATTTTATTGTAGTTTAGGGTCGTATATCTCAGACTTGATCTTATTGTAGTTTAGGGTCATATAGATCAGACCTTCTCTTGATGTAGTTTAAGGGTTTATAACTCAACCTTATTTTACTATAGTTTAGGTTCATATAACTTAGACTTTCTTTTACTGTAGTTTAGGGTCATATATCTTGGACCTTATTTTTCTAAGGGTTATAAAGGATGGGTATTCATGAAGGGTTATAACTCCCTAAATCTTTACTATAATTATGAAGGATGAATATTCATGAAGTTCTCAGACACCTTGCATCCTTACTGAGGCTGAAAATGATGAATATTAATTAAGGGTTCAGACACCATACACCCTTGATTAGACTATGAAGGAATAATATTAATGAAGGGTTAAGATAACCTGCATCCTTACTAGAATTACAAAGGATTAATATTCACAAAGGTTTCATACACCCCACATCCTTGCTAGATTGTTAAGGATGGATATTCACAAAGAGTTTGGACACCCTGCGTCCTTAATGAGAACGAGTTTAGTATATGGTGATGTAACATTAAGGATGTCTAACCCACTTAGATAGTTGTATTATGGGTTGCGTAAATCTCCCCTAAAGGATTTTGAATCAATGATGATGAAATGGGGTAGACACATTAGAGATGATCTCAAAACACCCCGCGGTGATGAGTTCCGTTACGATGTTACTAGGGCTCACAAGGATCAATGATCCCTTCTCGCAAGGATAAGATGCCTATAGTTTATGGGTCTAAGGCCCTTTTATAGGTCCAACTCTTACATGGTTAAGAAAATGGGACTTTGATCCTTTAAAAGGGCCTTGGGAGATTTTAAAAGATTTAAACACTTGAACAATTAAGTAGGGTATGGAGAAAAAGGTTATCTATGGAGGGTTATAGCATCCTGGGGGTAGATTATTCCATGGTTGTGAAGCTTGGTCCCTACATCCCATGGTTTAGGATCACATGATGAGGAACACTAAAAGGTTTGAGAATGGATTACTACATTCCTTCTTTGAGAATAGATACAATACATGGAGATATAACGTCGATGATGTCAAATCCACTTGAATAGTTTGTTCATGGGAATTGTAAATCTTGATCTTGGAATATACGAGTTAATTGGAAATGGAGGTTAGTGGGTACAGGTGGACCATTAGTAATGGTGGAAAATAGTATCCCATATAGTGAGGGTAATAATTCATGGATTTAAGGGGAACCTCTCCCATGGATCCAAAACATTCCCTAGGTACAATCTCTTAGACATTGTATTATTCACCATTGAATCCTAGTGGAAATCCCTTCAGATTAGCCAGTCCCTATTACCGGTACACTATAGGGAAGAACCAAGAGAAATGAATCAAGTCTATGGGGTTCTAGGAGAAGTTTATCAACTCAAGGAATTGGTGGGTTTCAGATTATACTTGAAATACATGAAGGTAGTTTATGAAAAATGTAATACTCAAGAAGGGTTTGAGCACTCTAAAAGTTGCTGCTCCACATACTGAACACATTATCACAGTGAGGGTATGCGATAAATCATTTCTCCAAATTTTTCCTGGATTAGAGGGGTCCAAAGAGCATGGATAAACTTTTAATAGGGTCATAAGATGGGTCCTAATTTTTTTTTCATTTTGTTTACACTCTATATTTTTCCTAAACTCTGGAGATAAAGAGCTTAGCAAGTAAAGATTTTAATTTTTCTTAGACCACCCTTTGTGAACTTTCAGTATGATGAGTTTTATGTCTCTTTCACTATTAGTTTAAGGTCTTGCTATTTGTAACATTAGAGGATAGAGTTTAAGGACATATAAAATTGACCAAAGTGAACACAATTTAAGGATATGGTACGTGGACCTGGTATCAGGGGAATGCTATAAAATAACCCAAATATAACTTCCAAGGTTGAAAGTACTCCAACATCCTTTTGAACGGTGGGTGAAGGTAATGTAAATCATGGCCTAAAATTCTTATATTATGAGTGATGGTACTAGATAGACATATTGAGGATTATCTCAAATCATGTTGAGGTGATGAGTTCCACTACGATGATATTAGGGCTCACAAGGATCAGAGGGCCCTTATTATAAGGCCAAGATGCCTTTGGTTGATGGGTTCGAGGCCCTTATATAGATTAAACTCTTACATGGCCAAATATAGGGGTATTTTATCTTCTCCAAGGGATATGTAAGGTTTTTGGAAAACCAATACACTCAAGACACAAAGTATGATTTATGGATTGAGGTACTTAGAAAGATGTCATAAGCACCCCAAACCTCGATTAAATGTGGTCAAGATCTTGTTCTCCTTTAATAAGGAGTAATGATGGACGATGTTATGTTAATTTTAACTTCATGTAGTAATATACACATATCATGTAGTTTAATTGCATGTGATAAGGACTTAAGTGTTCTAAAATTTAGGGTTATGTGGCAAGGACCTTATGTTATATAGTTTAAAATCATAGAGCTAGGATGAAGGTCCTAAAATTTAATGTCATGTGACTAATATGTTGTAAAATAATGTGAAATAATTCAAATAATATCTAAATAAACCTTTCATTGATTAGGGACATTTATATATGGGAGATATTTTCATCCTTATATAGGCTTATGGGTAGATTACCATATGCTGGACCCCCTTTTGCGCAGATCTGACTCATGCACAAGCAATCCATACATAAATCTAACTCATATGTAGGTAGAATGAGTATGTATAAATTGACCATTATTATATAGTTTAAAGTATTTCAAGGTTGACTAATAATTCCACCCACCTTTGGTCATGATATTCCCATCCATGTCAAATGGGTCGATCCAATCCTCTAAGCTCACATGAGTTATGCTCAATGTGAGAAATAAGAGGTGAATGAGGAGTAACCCATATTGTGTTGTCTAGGGGTATATGAAATTTTTATTCCTAGGTTTCCCTTGGGTTTCCATATTCATATCATTAGGATATGAATCAACCCACAAGCAACTCTTTGGAATAATTCCCTCTTCGTAGATATAAATCGTACACAGAAAGGGAGAATACATTTTATGGTTGATTTTATGGCTAGGAAAAATATTATAGGATCCGAGCATCATTATGTATCCCATGAAAATATTAATTAAGCCACACATAGTTCTCATATGTCTCCCCACATAGATCAAACTTATTTTTGGGGAGGGGGATTTTTTTTAAAATTTATGACTCAGCTCGGCGATGGGTGATTTGAGTGTCACTGTGTATCCTATAGGGATATGAATCAATCCATACATAGTTATAGAAAATTTAAAGGCCCCCATACTTGGATCTGACACATATATAGAGGATAAGGGTATGTTCCCTTTTGAAATAAAAGTCACCCACTATCATCTAGGTGTGTGATCTCTAGTTGTCGATGACACTGTTAAGGATAAGGGCTCCCATATCGAGAGATGATTTCACTAGTGGGGGAATCTTCAGAGTCTCATGGCCAAGAAAGGTTAAAAAATTTCAATATGTATAAAGCATTGGGGAAAGTTTATATAGTATAAAACATGCAGCTAGGCCTAGGACAATATACCCAGGCATCACTACATATCCTTATAAGTCAGAAATCAAGCCACATTTAGTTCTTATAAGAGAAGGTTACCTACAAAAATTGAACTTGTATATAGGGAAGGGTAATTATTGTTTTAAATATCATGTATATGCCCAATATTGAAGGATATATTAATCACTATGTATCTCATGACAATAGGAATCAAGACACACATAGTTCTTAGAGAAGTGGCCCCACACAGATTTGACTCATATGTGGGGAGGATGCATTTTCCATAATTGTGGTTGGGCCTATGTCATGGGATCTAGGAATAACTACATATATCAAAGTAATGAGAATAAAACCAGAAATATTTCTTATAAAGACTCCTGGTATAGATCTAGATCATATATTGGAAGAGGGGATTTTTTTTATTTTAAATATTTCTGCTTGAGTGAACCTTGGCATCATAGTTAGCTAAAGGGTCCTCTATATAGATCAAGCTCATACATAGGTAAAGGTAATTTCCACATTCCATTTTGGTATGGGGATTAAATATTCAACCCTATTATAGAATTATGGATAGGGTCCACATATCCTTACATGGGTCTAGATCTCATGTAGGTGGTGGATCCCATATGATGACCCACTCTAAGAAGATTTAGGTCTTGTAGGATAGACCACGTGGGATTTCCAAGAGGAATGAATAACTCAGGGAATTTGGGTCTTCATAGGAGATTCATCCCTTGGAATGGGAGGGTACAAAAATGTAATGTTATAATCTTGATTTGATAATGAGTATGATGCACAAATGTGTAACATTGAGGGTATCTAAGCCCACTTGAATAGTTAGGTTATGGGAAGTGTAAATCATAACCAATGGATATCTAGGTTAATGGGAGGTGGAGACTAATGAGTACAGGTCAACCATTAATAATGGAGGAATCATATATCATAGGCATTTAGGATAATAGCTCATTTATTTAAGGGAGACCCTCCTCTAGGACCAAAATATCCCCTAGGAACAAGCTCTTAGGAATTGTGTTATTCACCAATGAATCCTAGTGAGGTACCTTTGGATAAACCAGTACCTATCACCAATATTCTATAGGGGATAACCAAGAGTACATGGGCTCATGGTCCATGAGGTTCCAATAGAAGTGTATTAACTCAAGTAAATGGATGGTTTTAACTTAGATATTAGAGGCATTTAGTTGGTTCTTGGAGAATGTAATATTCAAGAAGGTTTTGAACACCCTAAGGGATATTCTAATGTGCATTGAACAAATTTTTATGGTGAAGGGATAAAACATGTGATTTCCAAGTACATAATGATCATAAGGGACGATTTTTTTAGTGTGAATACCTTATACCATGTATTTTAACATCACATGACAAGGATGGTCTCACCTGTCTTTGAATAATATGCATCTCAATTACACTAGTTAGATTGAATTTATAGGTTACCTAAGATCACATGAATCATTCTCAACATGAGAAACAAGATACTATGAAGAAATCGATTAAACCACACTAGAGTGCATGACATGGGACATGTGGGGGAATTCACATTTTGATGTGAGTAGGGTTCCCTGCACAGTTTTGGTTCCTATCAAGGAACATAGTTAAAAGTAACATAGATCCATGGATGGGATTGAAATAGATGATTTAGGTGTTGAGTATCCTATGATAATAATAATCAATCCAAACATAGTTCTTATAAGAAAACACCCTACATAGGTCTGAACCATATGCAAGGAGAGGGAATTTTTTCCATTACATTTAAGCCTAAGATGTGGGATCTGGGCATCAATATATATCCTGTGAAAATAGAAATTGATCCACATAAATTTATTCTATATAAAATTCCCTACATAGATCTAGATCATGTATAGGGAAGGGGAAATTGTTGCTCTTAGGCATAGGCTGACCATGTTCCAAATACTTGTACATGGATCTAACTTGTAGTCAGGGAAGAAAAGTGTCCATAAGGAGTGGGTCATCTTGAGTAGTTTTGATTCATGTAGGATGGACTCTCACCTCACATTTTGACGTCATATAGTGAGGATGATTCCATTTATTTTAACATTATGTGACTAGGATGTATGGTTGAAGGCATAAAACACTAAGAAATTCTTGACCCCTCTTAGATATGGGAAAACAAGTGAAATCATATATTTAAATGCCTAAATCAAGGATGATTATTTACTTATTAGTGGGATCAATGTCACACCATTAGAGAAATAACTCATGGGATTACGGGGGACTTTTCCTCTAGGATCAAAACATCCCCTAGGCACATGCTTCGAGGTATTTTATTATTCACCAGTGAATCCTAGAGGGGTCCCTTTAGGGTCCAAAGCATCCCCTAGATACAATCTCTTAGGAATTGTATTATTAACAAGTGAATTCAATCAGAGCCCCTTTAGATCAGTCAATCCCTATCACTGATATACTATAAAGGATAATCAAAAGGATGTGGAATCAAGTTCTATAAAATTCCTAGAGAACACACACTCAAGGAATCATGTTATCTAGACAAGAAAGGGGGCATGGAGTATATTTGGTGGAAAGGGGGGTGTCCAAAAGGATTTATAAACTCAAGTAAATTGGGTCTTTACAGGATATGCATACCCTAAAATTAGAGGGTATAATAATAATATTGATTTGATAATGAGTATGATTCAAAAAATGAGTAACATCGAGGGTATCTAAATAAACTTGAATAGTTGGGTTATGGGAAGTGTAAATCATGACCCAAGAATATCTGAGTCAATAAGAGGCAGATACCGGTGGGTACAGGTTAACCATTAATAGTGGTGGAATCCCGTATCACATACAATCAGAAAAAACACATATATTTAATGGGTCATCTCCCTTGGGACTAGAACATCCCATAGGAAAAAGATCTTAGACATTGTTTTATTCACCAGTGAATCCTAGTGGGGTCCCTTTGGATCAACTAGTCCCTGTTACCAATATTCTATAGGGTAGAACCAAGATTACATAGGATTGAGGTCCATGAGGTTACAAGAGAAGTGTATCAAATCAAGGAACTAGTTGATATTAACTTAGATATGAACGATATGAAGTTGTTTCATGGAGAATATAATATTCAAGAAGGTTTCAAGCACACTAAAGGCTATGGAAATGTGTATTGAACACATTTTCAAGGTGAAGGGATAAAAAATGTGATTCTCGAGTACAAAATAATTAATGGGGATGATCTATTTATCATGAAGACCTCATATCTTTTAGTTTGACATCACATGAAAATGACGCAATTCCCTACATTTTAATGAAATACACCTCAATCACATTAGTCAGAGCATATTTTTCAATTCTCTAAGATCAAATGAGTCATTCTTAGTGTGATAAAAAAGATATGAATTTTAATTTGATTAAAATTAATGAGAGTTCATGATAGGGAACATGTGGTGATGTTTAAATTTTATTGTGGAATATAATATCTACACAAATCTGACTCTCATGGAGGGATATGGTTGGGGGTGATGAAAATTCATGGTTGGGCCTAAAATGGAAGATCCAGGCATCACTACATATCCCATAAATTTGGAATAAATATATATATAGTTATTATATATTCCCCCTTATATGGATCTTGATCTCACATAGGGATGGGGGTATTTCACATTCTATGTAGATCTATATCATACGTAAGAAGGGGAGGCGGGTCCAAAAGGTGAAAATATATTATTCAGTTTAAGTTCTTATGTCCAGAACCACTATGTAGTTTTAAATTCATGAAATGAGGACCTAATATGTTGTATAGTTCAACATCACATGACCAACACATGTCTCATGTAGTTTAACATTGTACAACTAGGACGCTGTCGTATAGTTTAACATCGTGTGACTAGGACATTATCATGAAATTTAACATCATGCAACTAGGACATTGTCATATAGTTTAATGTTTTATGACTAAGAAATTGTCATGAAATTTAATTCCATGTGTCTTGGATGTTTTTGTGTAGTTTAAAATCATGTGACTAGGACATCATTGTGCAGTTTAACGTCATGTGACTCAGATGTGTTCTGTGAAGTTTAACATCATGTGGCAAGGATGTTGTTATTTAGTTTAACATCATGTGATTTGGACATTATTGTAAAGTTTAATGTTGTGTGACTAGGACATGTTTTGGGTATTTTGACTTAATTTGGTAAGGATTTTTTTCTATATAGTTTAATGTCATGAGATAAGGACATTGGGTGTACTCCACCTAGACAGACCATAAAAGTCATTTCTCTAGGTCACTGTTTGACCATGGTGAGGTGTTTCTGGAAGTTAATAAGGAAATATATATGGTTAACATCAGTGTTTCAAGTACCTCTATATATGAACGTTTCTTGAAAAGGGTAATATTTCCTTTCCTGGGTAAGATATCACAATGGTGAGTTTATCGACGGAGGATGTTAGGGGTATGATCCCCATAATCCATCTTTATACTACTGTGAGTAGAACTGTCATGGTAGTTTTCACCTTATAATTCATATGAAGAGTCAGGGAACCCTTTAGGTGCTATAGATATGTGTTTTATATCCTTAAGGACACCGACATCAAGTAGGGTAGGAAAATGAGCCTCATTCTGCGCAATATCCAGAATATACTGACCTTCCATTTGGGGTTGAGCAAGAGTATGAGCCTACTACATGGAAGTCATCAGATTACACTGATGACCATCCATTTCTATGGGAATATGATCCCACTAATAATAAGATAATGGAGTATACTATTGAGCTTCTATATCTTTGGTGGGAATATAAGCTTGTCTTTGGGTGGTTGCGGGAATATGCTGATCAACCATGGTTGAAGTGGGGGGTATGCGCCCAATTCAGATATACATCCCTTGCCGAAATATGTTGACGAACCTCTATAATGCGATAAGTAATACAATCCTCCTCCTATATATATCCTTTTAATGATGATGGTGTAGTAATTCATTGGTTGGAATGAGAATATGGGACCGGTTATATGCCTATGGAGTATGCCACTATCTTTCTTCTATAGGAATATGTACCTATAATAAGGTGATTGTTAAACTAGTTTGATGAACTATAATCATAATGGGAATATGATCCTAGTCTTATGCCTAATAATTTATTTTAATATAATGTTAATCATCCTAGATGGGAGCAAGAATGTGTGCTTGCTCCATAGTATCCATCTTCTCATGTTGGACATATATATACGCTGCTCTAGTTGTTGGGATAGGAATATGTTCCTATCCTTGTATCATCATTAGAATATGATGACGAAGCTCCTCTATTGCTACCACAAGGTATTGGAATTTCATAAGGGTATGTGTAGAAACATAGGACTGAATTTTATCAGTTTCTATGATATGCTAGTATATATCTTTGATTGAAGTGGTGATTTATGGACACTCTTTTACTCCTTATTACACTAGAATATGCCAATGGGATTCATGAATAGGGGCATGGATATGTGATTACCCCTACTTTCTATCTAGATATGATAGCATACTTGGTTTGAGAAAGCAGGTATATGGGTCTGCTCACTGGTTTTATTTTAACCTTGTGTGACTAGGATACTGCCATGTAGTTTAACATCACATGACTAGGACATGGATGTACTATAGTTTAAGGTCATATAATGAGGACATGAGACATAATTCATTTTAATGTATTGTAGCTAGAAATATCCCCATGCATTTTAACATCATGCGGTGAGGATGTCCCTTGTGTAGTTTAGCTTCATGTGGCGAGGATGTTCCCTATGTAATTTAACATCATTCAATAAGGATATGGTAGTGACATAACTTTTTTAGAGGGAGGATTTTCTAATGAGGATAAGATGACTCATATGCATGTAGCACGAGTTTTAGAATTATCTAGATCTATCAAGCCTTAACCTAATTTCTTCTAGAGCCAATTCTTAAAGACAAATCACCCTTCAATCATATTCCCTAAGAAATGATGGTTAGTAAAATAACTAAAGTGGTAATTCATGCATGCCTCCCTAGGTTTCTTGGCCCTTAGGAGTCTGATAAGGTTATTCTCTACAGAACACATGAATTATGAAACTATATGCTTAGTCTTAAAGGAATTAAATAATTTTCATAGAGTATTGAGAGATGGTTGACTATCAATGGGAGAAGATTTCCCATATTCTACTGCACAAATTGTTTGTTATTTTTAGAGTGCTCACATGACTAGAGCAGAGATTCAGGTGTTAGTGGTTCTAATATCCCCTCATCTATCTACTCCTAAAGCTAGTCCTTAAAGTTAAATAAACCCTCTATTGTATGCCTGAGACGTTAGTGGTAGGGGAAATTATTATCATGACATCTCAAATTTTCCTCTTTTGGTTCCCTCATTATTGGGAGTTCAATTATATCATTCTCCATGGAATATTCAAAGTACTTGGAGACATGTTTTGGCTGGAAGGAAAATAACTTTCCTTGTCTATCATCAAGAGATGAACGACTATGCTGCTTCCCCCGTGTGTCACCTATAACTTTAAAGGGATGGGAAATCGAATGAATTTGGGGTCTAGGAAATGAAAACACGGTCTTTATCTATTTAAGGTAGGTGCTAAAGCATTGGAGGCCCTAGACGATGAAGATGCTTCCCATAGATTGGAGGAATATCACTCTCTTGGAAACCTTGTGGTAGCTTATAAGGTTAGATGGTGTCCAAATTGCACCTGATGAGGGAGTGGAAAACATGGAAATCTCCTTAACCCTGTGGGTTGGGGGGTTGAAAATATGAAAATTCCCCTAGCCCCATGGGCTAGGGTGAGGTGGAACAATGTTCATATTTTTTCCTATGAAGGGGTGAAGAATACAAAAATTCCCCCAATCCTGTGGGTTAGGGAACTTCACTACAAGGAGTACCACTATAGGAAGGGGATAATATGTCATTTCATGGAAAATATCCTAGGATAATTTCCACAATTATTTCCTAAATATACTTGTTCTGTCATTGGAGTTGAGTGATATGTTTTTCTACAGAATTCGCCTTGTCATCCTTAAGGGGATGATTGGAAGAAGTCATGATGACACCCTTTACTTTATGAATGGTAGGGTGGGTGGATGATGATAAGAGTATCAACGTGGACCCCAGATATTGAATATATTCTTTCCATTGGGTATATTCTCTATAGATATTACACTTCAAAGATTCAACAGGGCCGATAATGCCTTCTATAGGTGCATATAAGGTATTACCCGATCCCTTATTCACCAATGCTTGACGAAAAATATGGATCGACTTGCTATGGATCAGATAACTATAGTAGAGAACAATCAAACTCATCAAGAGTGTGCTCATCCAGATCTATTGGAGAGTCCTCATATCTAGTTGATATCATGTTGATGGAGACATAGGTGGGTTGGTGCTCCTCTTCAACAGAGTACCTCATTTGATGGGTTAGTTCCTAATATAACGTTTGGTGGGATGGAACCCATTATACCATTTGATGGTATGATTCCCATATTTAATATGAACCTAGGGTTAAAAATGATAAAAATTTCCCCACCCCTATGGACTGAGATTCTACCTGGGATTCCATAGTCACTAAAGCTAGTTGTGATGCTATCTGAGGCTTCTGGCTAGTGATGATATGTGATTAATTTTGGGTCACTATCGAGATATCCCAATAAGACTTAGATACATTTGTGGTAGCATGGATATGGGCCTGCTCTAGAGTTTAACAATTTTTATACCTTAGTAAGGATCTCCTATTGGATTTCCTTACTTGGATAGTTAGGGTAGTAACAACTTCATCTATATATCCATATGAAATCGAGGTCACATATCGATGAATATTACAAGAGTGGATATGATCCCTACTAGATAGGTCCTAAGTGGTAGAGTTATTTTGGATATCTCCCTTATCCACCACCCTGATATAGGTAAGGTATGTGTTGCTATGCTCTAGGGATAATCTCCCAAAGTAGTTGAATGTGGAAATATGGGTCACTTTCTCCTATATGATATATCATGGGAAATAAGGCCTATAGGGCTTCATCCTCTACTGTATTTCATAATTGGAATCCAAATTTAAGATAGAGTCACTGAATTAGTACTCCTATACAAGGAAATTCACTAATTGGTATAGGATTTGTTGAGTTGGTGACATCGTACGTCGAGGCCTCGGGGCCAAGGATTCCATGAAAGACGAGGCATAATATCAGTGTATTAGCTAGTTGTGCATAGAATATTGAGGTGTTCTATGGGTATTACCAGCTTTTCCAGTGATCTTGGAATTCATTGGCACATTTAGTGATGCCATTTATATTTTAGAGAATCTCAAAAGTCCAAAAAACTAACACCTTATCAGTGAAACATCATATATAAGAGTGCATGGTTGATCAATTTCTTTTATAGTTTAAGGATGGAACATTGGCCCCTTTTTTCTCTATGAAAGTCGCAACATATTTCTAAAATTCACATTAGGTTCAAAAATTTTTTCCTGAAAAAATATCCCAATGGGAATTGGACAATCAATCCCTTTTTACCCACAAAAGGATTGACATAGTTCAAAAAATCACATCATGTTAACTATTTTTGTTTCCTAATAAAATGTTTTGAAGAGAACTAGACAAAAAATCCTTTTTTACCCATGAAAGGGTTGACACAATTCAAATATTCATCTTGGGTTCACCATTTTGTTTCCTAAAAAAATGCGCATTGACTAGCATTCTAATGAGATTCACATTGGGTTCACCATTTTGTTTCAGAAACATCCAATAACTCCCACATCTATAATGAGATACGATCCTGTTTTCTAAAGGTAGGTAGTCATTGGAGTTTCATTCCAATGATGCTTAGGAATTTAAATTGGTCATGAGGATGAGAGGTTGTGATCATCACACCCTATTGGGGGGGGGGAATTATTTCCTACTCTAGGAATATCTTATAGATTTAATACATATTTGTGAATCCTTCCCAAACCCAGATATGGGACTGGTTACCCCTATTCTAATGAATTGATTAGAACCATGTGTTTATGAGAACAACTACATGTATCATAGGTTCTCCTTTATTTATGTTGAGTTGGTGACATGATACATTGGGGCCTCAAGGCCAAGGATTCCATGAAAAATGAGGCATAGGATCAGTGTATTAGCTGGTTGTGCATAAAATCTTGAGGTGTTATATGGGTATTAATAGATTTTTCAGTGATCTTGGAATTCATTGGCACATTTATCAATGCTATTTGTATTGTAGGAAATCTAAAAAGTCTAGTAAAGGAACAACTTATTAGTGAAACATCATATATAAGAGTGAATGTTTGATCAATTTCATTTACAGTTAAATGATGGAACATCGGTCCTTTTTTATTTATGAAAGGTTCAACAAAGTTCAAAGATTCAAATTGGGTTCAAAAAAATTTTCCCTAAAAAAATATCCCAACATGAATTGGATAATCAATATTTTTTTACCCACAAAAGGGTTGACATAGTTGAAATAATCAAATTAGGTTAACTATTTTTGTTTCCCAATAAAATGGCCCAAAGAGAACTAGACAACAAATCCTTTTTACCCATGAAAGGGTTAACACAATTGAGGTATTCATGTTGGGTTCACCATTTTTTTCCCAAAAAAATGTGTATCGACCAACGTTCTAATGAGATTCATATCGGGTTCACCATTTTGTTTCAGAAACATCCAAAAAGTCCCACATTTGTAATGAGATACAAGCCTATTTTCCAAAGACAGGAGGTCAATGAGGTTTCATTCCAATGATTCTTAGAAACTTACATTGATCATGATGATGAGAGGTTGGGATCATCACACCTTGTTGGGGGGAATTATTACCCACTCTGAGAATATCTTATAGATTTAAGATATGTTTGTGAATCCTTCCCAAACCTCGATATGGGACTGGTTAACCCTCTTCCAATGAATTTATTATAACCATGTGTTAATGAGAACAACTATGTGTATCACAAGTTCTCCTTTATTCTCTTATCTATTTATGATGCTTTGGTTTATTTCCATGTTCAGACACTTTGGAGTTTATATCCATCCTAGGAGGCAGTTGGTGTTTTGGAACTGGGATTAAAATTTAAGGAGGCATCCTATGTATCCTATGAGAATAGGAATCAAAACTCACATAGTTTATTAGGGACTATAACATGCAGTTTAATGTCATTCAACAAGGGAATTTATAATGGAATTTGAGATTTGGATATGGGTTCTCGAGCCTTAAGGAGGAATCCTATGTATCTTATAAAGAAAATAATCAAAGTCTACATAGTTCTGATTAGGAATATATGTCGTAAAAGGTGAAAAAACATAGGTTTGAATGATACTTATGCATATGGAGTCTTATCTGAGATATTTCATTTGGAATATGTATCTCTTAAGGAAGAGAAGAATCATTCAGACTTACATCTAAAAGGAGGACCATATTGTGGGTATTCACATCATGTGTATGGAACAATAATCATTGGCCTCTAATCCCACATGAGTTGTAATAAATGTGAGAAATAAGAGATAAAGTAATATTGAACTCATTTCATGATAGTATATTTGTATGGGTCTTACAAATAGAGGTTTTACAAGAAGAAATGTTATCAAGAGTCTCATGGGGAATATGAATATGTGATAGAAGAGTTATGAGATTTTACAAGGAGTATTATTATACGAATATTTATGATATTTCACTAGGAGTATAGCCTCATGGAAAGAATTTATAGATATTTTATATGGATATCGATACTTAGGGAGGTATCCTATATATCCTATTTATAATAGTAATTGAAGTCCTTATAGTTCAGTTCATTCCTAACCCGATGATGGGTGAGAAAAGGTAACCAATACTCATGAGGATTATTGCCTCAATGTTTATAAATATTGTAATATATTAAGGACATACACTAAGGTGTATGAAATATTATGATTAACCTAGAAAGAGTATCTAAGTTTGGACTCATGATGCATGATGAAGCTGAAAGGAGATGTCTCGATTTAAGGTGCCCGAGGACATGTTTGGGGATTACATCGAAGAGTATTCCCATGTATGAACCCATTTAACATCTGATTATCCACTAAATGAGGATAATATTCATCGTTAATATACATAATATTCATGTTATTTTTTATTCATAAACACCATTTTAGTGCATCTTACACTTTGAACATCATTTCACATTATGATTGTAATACCTTCTTAAAATGCACTATTATGTGGTACATTTTTGAACATCATTTAAAGTACCCAATGATTAATCTGATTTTAAGGAATGTAATTAACCATATTTAAATTTTATATTTTTGGTAAATTTATTTACACTTCAATATGATCATGTTTCATTTAGGGATCAATGGAGAATTCATGGAAGAAGATGGAGATATTTTGTGATGAAAGGAAGCAATTCTGGAGAAGTCAAATTGGAAACCATCCCACTGATGAGACTGTGGGGATCAACATACATTTCCAATGAATCCCAAATTTTGTGGTATGATAGAAGACATGTATAGGAACAAATAACTTTTCATGATACAATGCTAATTCTTCTTAAATTGTGGTCATTTAGGCGGATCAATTTAGAGATAAAATTCTGGTCCAGATTCTGTGGCCTAGAAAAACATCCCACTAATATGATAATATCTCGGAATAAACAACTCCAAATGGGCCCAAATTTTACAGACGGTTATAAGACATCCGGAGCTACATTGTTTTATTCTATGACCCACTCTGATTCAGCCATATAGAAGGTCTTCCAAGCGCGTCTGTTCGGTAAAGGAAAGCTGGCTTCCACCTCGGGTCAAGGGTGGAAAAATCAACTCTCCCTTACTTTCCACCCACCTATGGCCTACCAAAATTTATTGAGGAGACTTGGACTGTTGGAGGATCGACCAAAGAGCTCAAAAATGCCTATTTAAGTCATGTTTGTTGGAGGATTTAAGGATCTTTGGTGCTTTTTTCAATTGTAATGTTATGCTGCAATTTTGTTGTCTCAAATTTGTCTTTCACATGTAAGTTGTTCAATTCACTTTAGTTTCTTAACAAAAGTTCTTCTTATAATATTATTCTGTTTTTCTTCATATCAATTTGATACTGTTGGATCAAGGTGTGAATTTATTCACACCAAACCTTGTGAAATTATTCACACAACAGTGGAGTGATCATTTTATTTTTGTTGTTTTCTTTACTTCTCCATTTCCTCCCTCATGAGTCTACTTTCCGCTTCCATTGCAACCATGGGATCAATGGAGGGCTAACCCACTTATGGTTTGATCCAAGGGAGTAGAAAGGGGATGTATTGGATGTTATTTATCACCCCATTAATGTATAATCACTTCTTTAATTGAGATTTTTATTTGATGATTTTTAAACTCCATC
This sequence comes from Viscum album, assembly GCA_963277665.1. Taxonomy (NCBI): domain Eukaryota; kingdom Viridiplantae; phylum Streptophyta; class Magnoliopsida; order Santalales; family Viscaceae; genus Viscum; species Viscum album. The sequence continues at coordinate 606,993,471 of OY728133.1, read as the reverse complement.
ATCCTTGTTGAATTTAAGGCCACACACTTTAAGTGCTAATACGAACCTTTATCTTGAAGTTCTCAAAACATTGATCCTTCAAGTGTATAGGTGATTAGTATTAAAGGGTGTAGGCATTAAACCCGTAAGTTATGATGTTGTTTTATCTCGTTAAATGAACCCATCTCAAATATAAGAAATTGAAATCATTGAAAAGGAAACACGTCCAATCCACCCCGAGCGATAACCTTGGATCAACTCATTATTTTAAATTGAATTCACTTAAGTCTCTTAGAGTTCCTTTAAACCCATCTAAAATCAACCCAATTTGTCCACTTCATAGCCAAAAACAGTCCATAGAATGTACGTGTCTATAGGTTACTTCTTAGGTCTCAGAGGATTCGACAACCCAAGCTAAACTACAAGGACCATATTACCTTATTCTCTTGGGTAAATTTGAGCGTGAATAACCATCCCTTGATACATGTGGAATGATGATAGAATCATAGGATAATTTAATACCATGAGCTATAATAATTATAATATTGAGGTAATTACACTAAGGTGGATACCCAAGTCACATATTCATTCTATATCCTCTAACAAAAAAAGAGGGATGATGACCATGAAAGGTCTATCAAGTATGATTTCATGGAATAGAGGCCCTTTTGAGAGTATGTAATGAATAGAGAGTACAAATTTAGTATATTATGAACACTCCACATATAAATGGGGTTGTTGGCCAAAAGATCATGGTCATGGGTTCACATTATTTGAGGGTACATGTACAAGGGTACTTGCCTAACAAGGTTGAAATGTCTAAAGATGTCTACCTGACAATTCTAACATGTTCAAGGGATTATGACTAATAAGGATAATGTCCATGAGTGTCTACCTGATAAGGCTGACATTCATGAGGGTGTTTACCTAGAACACATGGAAAATCTCATGTAAGGTCATTGCATGAATACTCCGCATGACCATTTTAGGATCACAAAATCACATGACCTTAAGAGGATCACATTCTCATAAGTGAGCACATGAATCAGGGTGCATGACTAGGGTTCTGCATAGAAAAAGGTAAAAAAGGCCACAAGAACATAACCCTAGTCTATCATGGATACTTCCCATATAAATGGGGTGTTCATTAAAGTACTCTTGATTGAGCTGCAAGGATAAAGGGTACATATATGAGGGTTCATGTGTAGAGAGAGTGCATAGTCGAGGGTGAAAACCCTAGGGTTTTCATGAAAAGGGGAGTGAAAGTCCAGGAGTTCACATGCATGTTAATTCCACATGTAAACAGGTGTTCACATGACAAGGGTGTATGTCTATGGATGTTCAAAAGAGTGTTTCATGTGACCAGGCATTCACATTTCATGGTCTAAGGGAACTCGTCCAAGGGTGGAATCCTGCATGATAAGGCCGCATGTCAAGGGTTTCCCATCCATCTACATAAATAAACCTTAAATTATAGGTCCATTCAAACTGGAGGAGGGCCATATGAAGGAGTATTGAAATTTATGAGGAGTCACATGATCATGTGACCTCAAGGGGTTCATGTGATGGGGTCTCATATAGGATCTCACGACGGGGTCTTGTGATTACCTAGATAATTTTTCCAAAGACATTCCCCATGCTTATTCCTTCCCTTATATTCTATTTACCTATCCATACTTTCTCCCACAAATTTCACCCTATTTCACCTTTTTAAAGAGGAGTGTGAGGGTATATAAAGTCAAAGGGGTCTGATATTATCACTACTTTACATGGTGAAGATATTGTGTATATCAGATTGAGGCGATGGGTAGAATATATTTTAAGCTTTGAAAATCTTGGTGCTTGTCACACTCACATGACACCAAGGTGGATACATGATCACATGATTTCTTATCAGCGGTTCTTATTCATATTTATGTGATTAGTTCACATGATGGTATTGACATGTCATTGGCCTCACATGATGGCTTCACATGATCATACGACATCACAGTGGACGAATGCTTGAAAACCAATTAAGGGATCACATGATAGGATGTTTTAAATGATGGAATCTTCACATGATGGGAATATATTATATTTTTAATATGAAGGGGATACATGATTCAGTAACCATCTACATGGTTTTGTTTTCATGTAACGTTGCTCACGTGACACCACATGATCATGTAACCCAAATAACTTCGCATGATTCTTTTTCTCGGTGGATGTAGGACCACATGATACTTGATAATTCATGCAAATGATGAACTTCATGTGACAACTTGGTATTTACTTCAAAAAATCCCATGCATGAAAGATAGAGGTTGCATGCATGGATTCAGATGGTCGAGAACTTCTTGCTTACTTGGTTTGATCACTAGGGATGGCTAGACTGATGCACGTCAAACACTGGAATGTCAATATTGGTTTTCTTTAGCTTGAGGTATCAAAATAGTGGAATAGGGGAGAATGTAATTATGAAAGATGAGTGGAGGTTGAAGAAAAAGTGTGTGGAGGCCGATAGATTATTGAATTAGTGATGATAATATGAACACATTATGTCTGTAACATTTTTAAGCAGGGATACAATGTCCATGTGTTCATGAGTCCCACATCAGACTTCTACTCAAAGTGATCCCATGCTGATTCACACTCAAGCCAATAGTGGGGTTCGACACCCGAAACACTACACACACTCCCTTGCATGAGCTATAACACACCCTTGAACAGTCCCTAGGGCACCCCTACGTTCCATGTTCATACTGCGCACACCTAGAGGGAACTATGCGCTCACCAACTTCCTACCTTCCCTATACAGGAACTCCTCTTCTACCATTCTAGATTTCATGGATGGATCTTGGGTATGGTTGAATCAACTCCCACAAGTTCCTTGGTTGAGATGACTAGCTATCTATCCATGGTTGGCCCATTTTTTTGGATAAGAAAACTTAGAGTACTTAAAATAAAAATCAAATTAAAATAGGTGATAAAAGGTCAAAAATATATGCTAATGTAAAATGAATCTCAATCCTTTATTATTATGAATTCTAGATTTAAACCTTATTATACATCCTTCATGAAAAATAAAAATTTCATTTTCATGGGATTCACACTTTTCAAATCCCTTATGATAAAGTGAATGATGCACATTTATGGGTGTTAACAACAAGCAATAACAAAGATCTTTCATCACTCTCTTGATTCTAAATTCTATTCAAGGGTTACTTTCTGCAAAATACAAGTGTAGAGTATTAAGATAATGTTGTATCATAAAGATGGTTAACTTTAAATCCATTTTAATACTAATTTTGCAGTGGGGGGATCTATTATTATAGCGAGTGACATCATAACATGCCTCAACAAGCTTCAGTCATTTCTATCCAAGCAAGGTCCATACCATCACCAACGCTTAATTGTTGACATAAGTGGTAACATTTAATATTTTAAGTCTCACTTTTATATGTTTTTTACACTATCCACACCTTTGAAGCCCAAGATCCTCATTGTTGACCTCACAACTCAAACTCAAGAAATTCCACTGTACTTTTTAATGAGTATTGGCTCTGATACCATTTCTCACGACCTAACCTCCTTGAACCATGAATATGATCATCTGACCTCATGGGTATCTTTTAATACCTTGGTTTCCTTTATGGGACACCAAATTTTACTACCAATAAGGACCACATATCAAACTAATGATTATACTCATAGGCCAACACATCTTCTTTTAGTGTGTTTTATCCTCACTCATACACACCACTGGGAAACTTCTCAAGAGGCCACACATCTTGACACTTATTTAGGCCAATAATTATTAATTGTAGAGTTTTATTTAAGTAGGATCCCAAAAAGAAAGGTTCAACTTGTTAACATGGAGAGGTGAACCTTTAGTGAAGAGGTTGTAATGTTTTATTATGAGCCAATTATATGAAATTTTCACCTGACCCAATCCCACATAAGAAAGGATTGTTATATTTAGATTAGTGATTGCACCTTGAATGTATCCTTAAAGATCCATGAGTGCATTTTTCCAAATTTTCTTGTCTTACCTATTGTCAAGTCAGGATGTTATAGAGTTTTTGGGCCACATTGGATGGAAATGACACCTTTATTTTGTGAGAAACCATTTCATTAGTTTTTAATTCATTGATATTATGAATCTAGAGTGATAAGAACCTTGTCGCAGATTATGAAAAAATTATTATTTTCTAGGTTAAATGTTGTAGTAGTGAAAACCCTAGGGCTATCTCTCAATAGGATTTCATGAAAATCATTTATTACTTTAGTTAGAGAAAAATAGGGGTGTAAAATTATTTGGTTTTTAAAACAAAATAAGTAAATAAATCAAGATATTGAAAAAAAGACGATGAAAGGGTGATTGGTTCGGAGTTTTCATTACAATTGTAATGATACCATAATATTTAAATTATTGGATTCTCCAATTAGTAACTGATAAATGAGAGGTTTTAGAATTATTTCACCTCTCACCCTTTATTGAATGGTTTTGGTGTGGTTAAAATTAATCAAAATAACTACTTAGGTATAGTTTTCTTTATATGAATGAAAGTAAAATAGTAAAACACCCCTAGATAATTTAGACAATACTTAATTGAGTATTATGTTTATAAAGAAAATCAAGAGTGTACATTACCACTTCTACAAGATCCAGTGATTTTCAAGATCTAAACCACTTATCTCTTGAATATTCCATCATATATAAGATAAAACTAAGTGGAGGGAGATTACAGATCATCAAGATAATAAAAAATAAATAGGATTAAATCAAACACAATCAAATATAATATTAATAACTTCTACTAAATACTCAAACTAGTTTAATAAAAGAGATATATTTTATTCATTGAAGTTATAATACTCAAAAATTGAAAAATGAGAACCTTAGATTCTATGATCAATAAAATATTTACCCCTCTATTCAAAGGGTAATAAATATGAAAGGGAAATAAGTCATTACAAAATTAAATAAAAAAATAAAATAAAAACTAAAGAAGTGAAAAACTACAGTCTCCAACTCTCTAGAACAAACTCCTAACTCACTTCCACCTTAGGCCTTGTTCTCTCTTTAAGATATCCATTTTCCTTCTCTTTTTACTGGTAAAATATATTATATTCTTAATTTTTAAATTTTAGAAAGTTCCCTCCTTCCTTAGATTTATTTCTTATCCGTGATCTTATCTTCCTTGAAAATTTGCAGTTTCCTCTATTTATTCTTGATCGAAGTATCATGCATATTATAATGCATGTGTCTGCCTCTAATTATTTTCTTAAATGATAATGTGGAAGACCAAAGTATTAGATTTAATTACAAATAATCCTTATGAAGGCATGCCTGTGAGTTGTTTGAGTCTCATGGTTAAGTTTATAAGGCATGTCCCATCATTGAAAAATTTGTCTCAAGCCTCTTTAGACTTGTATGATGATTATGGTGTGTGAAAATTATACTTATGGAGGTGAATATCATGTTTATGTAGAACAAAAAATCATTCTTACTATAACATACTCATCCTGATTAACTCTAAAGTAATACAATTTGATAGAAACATGCCCTTAGGCTCCCCTCTGTATTCCAGAGGCTGCTGACTAGCAGAGGGTTCTAGGTTAGTATCGTGGAGAGACTATACCCCCATATAAAAGTGTGTAATAACATATAAATAAACAAACCATCATCTATGAAAATAAACATACATCAAAGTATACAAAATCTATAAACAAAATCAATAATAATACATGAAATACAAAAGAAAGTGGTCATACAGACTAACAACCACCCACCGGGATGACCGCATATACATAGTAAATACAAGAACAAAATAAATACACAAGAGGATCTACTACATAACCTCACAAAACCTCATACCATTATTCAATTCTATCCAAGTTATCTTACTAAATGATCCAATCCCAAGTCTCTTCCTATCTTGAATCTACAAGTGAGTGAAGTCTTCTCGAGTACCCAAGTGTCATGGATGCCTGAGCAGGGTGTGAGTATAACTTAGTAGGGAACCACCAACATGATCCCATACATAACTATTAAATGAAAGTGTCCACATGTGATATGATCAGAATATAAATAAAACTCTAAACATATGTGTAAATAAATAGCCACTGTTGATCCTCAAGTTATACCATAGAACCATGATCGACCCAAACCTTCTTCATCCAGTGCCAAAGTTCCCTTAATCACATTGTGTAATTGTACTAACCATAAGTAACCACACAGGGGGACCATAACCTACCTTGTAATGAGTATTTGATACTATTCTTGCTCGAACCAATGCTGAAGTGTCTCTGAGCATGCCACATAATTGTTTCAACCAATGCAATCACTCAGGAGTCTGAATCACCTCGGTATATATGAGATAAACACCTAGGGATTGATCCACCCAATATATATGAGATAAAAACCTAACGGATAACCCACTTGATATACATGAGATAAACACCTGGGGGATGGACCAACTAGTATACATGAGATAAACACCCGGGGGATAACCCACTTAGTATACTGTTGGGTTTGGTGTGAGAATATTTTCTAAGTGTTGGGTTTTTAAAATGAAATATTATAGATGAATATTTTCTCGAAGGAAATATTTTTTAAGGATAGTTTCTGGATGGCCAAAATCCAGAAGTAATGCTTATGAACCCAGATGGATACATTACACATTGCTATGTCTATAATTTGGCTAGAAGATGGACCTTCATCAGAAGGATCTGAATGGAAGGAAATTTAGTGGATGAAAAAACTTCTGGATGAACATTCTGGAAGGATCCTTGAAGTCAAGTTTAGTGGAATGAAGGTTGGGAAAGTTCACTTTGAGTAACAAAAATGGGAAACTTTCAGAAGGTGCTTAAAGGAAAATCAACAGAAGAAAAGAAGAGTCTAAGTAACTGGAAGGGTAGCTTCCAAAAGGGTATTAGAGGTAGTAGTCATGTTATGAAGGAATGAAATGAGGAAAATAGAAGGAGTAGTTTCTAGATACTAAACAGAATTTCAAAGGTCTTTATTGAAGTTCCATGTAGAATTTATTTTGATGAAAAGATACTGAATATGGAATGCTAGAAGCATTCTAGAAGGAGTTGTTACAGAATATCATTAGTAGACATATCAAAAGATGACACACATGTTAAACTAGAATATGGTGGTTGGGATGACGATTGTTATAAGAAATTGGAAGTTTCCATATCCCATGGATGGAGGCCCATACATTTTGTAATTTGGTGCTGACTGGATGACCAATTGGATCCTTATATAAAGATGTTCATTGTTCCATCCATGAAAGTGTATGAAAATGAATTGAGTGGTGCTGAGAGTCATGACAAAGGCTGAGGTGGATCCCCCTTTAGGGAATCTAACCTGGGTGTGTACAAGAACCTAATGCACTCAATTCGATGGTGAAGGTTGAAGTTCAAATTGATGAAGACTATAAGGAGTGGAAATAGAAGAATCAATGTTTAGGAATAATCTATTGGTGATAATTCTTTTGTAAAACTGGTAGGATATAGGTTTCCATGTAACTAGTTATTTCTCTTGAATGAATGGGAATACATGTTTTCATTCTCCCATTGATATATAACACAATTCTGAACGATGTTAATCTCATTATTCTTTGTGATTTCTATATATACTTGTGTGTTTGGTGCTTGTGTGTTTTTTAACTTTAAGAAGGAGAACCTAAGGAAGAAAATAACGTGGCATATGATGTTTGAAAAAATGTAGTGATTGGGGTGTTTTTTTTCCAAGTATCTAGTAACAAATTCATGGGGGTATCTTCTAGAATCATGTTCTACATTTGTTCTTTCGATGGTGGATGGTGGTGATGGGACTGATTCTGATGGATGATTCAGAAGGATGTACTTATGATGATGTTTCAGAAGGATTTCCTTTAAATGGAATTCCATAAGTAGGTCCTTCTAGTGTTTAGGATTCCTAGTAAGTGATTTCAAAGTAAGGTTTCTCATTCTAATGTATAATATCAATATGGTATCGGAAAGAATTAATTATAGTGTATGATGATGGAGAATGATTTCAGAGTTCCTAGTGAGAAATTTATTAATGTTTTGGAAGGAAGTCACCATGAAGTAGTGGAAATAACAGAGGGTTTTTTTCTAGATATCAAAAATTTTATTATCCGGATAGAGTCTTTAGGCATGTTCCATTTTTGAGGTGATTTTTCGATCTTGGTTAGAATACTATGAGGTTTCTTAGGTCATGTATTCTATCAGTTTTAGAAGTATGTTCACTGGAAGATTATAGTAGTACCATCTATGATGTTGGATATAAAAATTCCTTTTATCGTAGGTGCCATTCGGTATGTTCCATTTATTGGGTGGCATTATAGAATTTAGTGTATGGATACTATATTTCCAATGATATTCTGATAAAGATATAATGGTGGAGTTTTTTGATCTTGGGGAATATTGGTGATGCAACTACTGGAGGATTTACAAGTTTTTTTAGATGGTGAAGTAAATAAAAAACAAGGGATCATACTGAAGGAAACAAAAAAAAACATAGTTTGTTCTATAATTTGTAATAAAAGTTTGTTTCATGTTTTAGAAGGATATGTTAGTTGGATCCATAAATTCAGGCTAATGAAAATTTTTATGGGTTCCCCTGTTATGCAGGGATTTTTGGATGGAAAGAGATATTTCAATAGAACTACTTATTATTAGAAGATCGTTTTCTGGAAGGACATGTTCCAAAAGGAGGGGTCTTCATGGTTATGGATAAGTGTGAAAAAGTTTTTTCCAAACACTATAAGGAGACATTTTTAAGGAGTTTTGGCATGATGAAGATAATATGAATGTAAAGAAAAATTCAAGGCATTTATATCATGTTCACACTAAGGTAAGAAATCTAAAATGAATTATGAGAAAACCAAGTCATGTGAAGTTTTTTTTGGAACTCAGTGGTAGAGGGTGTAATATTTAGTTGCTATAGTTGAAGTTCAAAGTTCTAATTTTTTATCTCATGGAAATCCATTTCACTGAAATGAACCTTTTAATTAGAAGAACCTTGATGTAGGAGGACTAGAAGTTGGTCCAGAAGATAAGAGAATGAAGAACATATAAGTTCAAAAATTGGATAAATGTTTTTTTTCTATCATCTGCAAAGTCTTTGAAATTATTTGCCCACAACCAATTTAAAACTCATAAGGATAACACCAAGTTTAGGGCATGTGTTTCTTTGTAAAGCGGTTATGTAGATTTTGGTTTCTTCTATTTTATATGGAATCGATCTTAATAAGATTATCAGAGTAACAAAATGAACTTTGGAATAGAGGTAGGATCCTTGAAGGGTCGGGACCAAGTAGAGCAGTGGGAGAAAAGGACCGTGGATTCCTTGGTTTCATTATAATAAGTTCTTAGTAGGAATTTTTCATGTCTATGACATCAAAATTTCTATAATGAGGACTTTTGGATGGAGTTCATTATAATGATTTTGTTAAAGTTTGAGTTCTGAAAATCTCTTGGGTGGTGCGAAATATCAGAAGAAGTATTTTTAAATGCATGGAAGTCAAATAGAGTGAGTCTATGGACCCAATTCATGAATTAATCTTATTTATGGAAGGTTTAAAAAAGTTTCATGATGAAAAATTGACATCTATTTTCTTTTAAGGAATTCTATGGAGGCTTTCAAAGAAGTTTAATAGATGTAGTGGAATGAAAGATCATTGTTCTGGAAGTTGAAATATGATCTTTTTTAGTGGGATCATAGATGATTGGAATGATAATGGAGTAGAGAAAAATGAATTAACTATAATGGAAGAAGGATGATCAAGATATTATCGAGAAAGGACTTTGATGTGAGCATGATAATGGTCTTCGAGTGGGAGATTATTAAACTTGAACTAAAAAATAATTCTCAAGTGGGAGATTATTAGGTTTAGTGTGAGAATGTTTTCTAGGTAAGTATTGGGTTTGCAGAAGGATAAATTTTTGATGGAAACTTTCCTAAAGTACATATTCTGGAAGTATAGTTTCTGGATGGGAGGAATATGGAATTAACTCTTTTGAACCTAGATAGAGACATTTCACCTACACCTTGGCATATTCATAATTTGTCTTTTGAAATAACCTTCTTCTGAAGGAGTTGAAAATAAATAATTTTAGTCGATGTAGTGAATTATGAAAGAATATTCTATAAGGATCCTTGAAGTAAAGTTCAGTAGAATGAAGGATGGGAAAATGCACTTAGAGTAACTAGATGGGGTGACTTTACAAAAGGATCTCAAAGGAAGTTTGATAGAAGCACGGTGGATTCTGAGTAACCAAAAGGAGAAGCTTTTAGAAGGAGATAAAATGAAGTGGTAATGTTTAGGAGGAATGTAGTGATTCAAATTAAAGGGGGAACTTTTGGATACTAAATGAAAGTTTTAGAGGTTTTCAATAAAGTTTTGTGTGGAATTCATTCTGATGAAAATATAATGAAAATGGAATACTAGAAGCATTTTGAAAGGTTTTTTTTAGAATATCATTGGTGGTAAAATATGAAGATGATGTTTATAGTGAACTAGAATATAACATCTATGATGATGATTTTTATAGGGAATTGGAAGTTTCTAGATCAAATAGATAGAGGCCCATACTTTTCAGAAGGCAGTGTTGACTTGATGACCATCTAGATCCTTCTATAAAGATGGCCATTGGTCCACCTATACAAGTGTGAAAAATAAATTAGTGGTGTTGAGAGGCCTGATAAAGGTTGAGGTAGACCCCCTTTAATGAATCTAACTTGGGTGCACACAGAAACCTGATGCACTCGAGCCGATGGTGAAGGTTGAAGTTTAGAAGGATGAATACTAGAAGGAGTGGAAGTAGAAGAAGCAACTTTTTTAAAGAAGGTTATGGTGAGACTTATTATGTAAAAATAGTAGGATGTATGTTTCCTTGTAACTAGTTGTTTCTACTAAATGAATGAGAATAAGAATTACTATTCTACCATGGATTTAGGATACAAGTCCAAACCATGCCAATCATACTATGCTTTTTTCTTATTGTTTGTAATTGCATGCTTTCCTGTCATGTGTTTATTTGAATTTTAGAAGGAGAACCTGGGGGGGAAAAAAATTAAGTGGATGAAGTTCAACATGGTGTGGTGACTGGTGTGTGTTTTCTTTCTAGTTTTGAGATCCTAATTAATGGGTGGATCTTCTAGAAGCATGTACAATAGTTATTATTCTGATGGATGATTTAGAAGGATATCCGTCCAATGGATGTTTTAGAAGGATGTCCTTCTAATGGTGTTTTAGGATTAGGTACTTATAGTGTCTGGGATTCCCAAATATATAGGCTCAATAGTCTACTCCCAATTAGGGAAGTCTATATTACCCAAATATAACACCCCTGACCCATACACCCAAGTTTGGTGATAAAATCATACTCTTAACATGTTTTATGTGATATAAACTAAATTAACCAAAATTTTAACTTCCATAATTAAAAATTCAAAAAAAAGAATACCAATTCACTTACATTCTGAAGAATATTTTTAGGTATATAACTTTATAGAATTAGGGAAAATATTACATATAAAATCCCATGTCTTTCTCATGAAATTGTAATTTTTTCCATTATAACTAGATTTTCATATTTCATAATAAATCTTCAACATTTCCCACAAAATATGTTCTTATGATTATACTCTTATTTTATTTCTTGACACTTTTTTTTCATTCAAGACATGTCACCATTGAAAGTGCTATAATTCTTACAAATCCTTCAGTCCTGTGAATTTTTTTTAAAATATGGTATGAGAAAAAAAAGACTAGTAAGGGATATAAAAGTAAAGGAAACTCATCAATCCATTTCAAATTCATGAAAACCCATAAGGAAATTTTGTTTTTCTCATATTAAACTTTGAATTTAAAATATTCACTTACTTACTCTTGAAATCAACATTTTGGACAAATTTTTTCATAAAAAATTTCATGTAATCATAATGTCTAAATCATAATTAATAATAATTTTTTAAAAAACATGAAATATTTTTCTTGGAAACAAATATTTTACCCATAACAGTTTAAAAAAATTATTTTAAATAAAATATAATTTTCTTATCTTATGAAATCAAATTATTTCCATAAAAACCATCAATAAATAGAACATGAAATATATCTAAGAATAAAAATAATAAAATGTATAATAAAAATTGATTTCATAATAATGAAATGAATAATTTTTGAAATCATAATTATACCATCAAATCCTTTTACCAAGACATCATAAACATATCATCAAGGCCTCATGCCAAGACATCATAAATAATTAGGCTTAAATAAACCAAATAATCAAGATAGTTTTTCTCATGAGACCTATCAATGCATCAAGGGGATATAAAGGGATCCAAATTTCACTTAATAATTATAATGAATTCATCATATGAAATAAATTAATAACAACACAATACATAATAAAAAAAATATTCATATTAAAAAACTAACATATGAAATTTCAATATTTTACCCATTCAATAAATAGAACAACATGATCATAAGTCATCTAGATAAATAAGGTGGATGGTATAATTAGATTATATCCCTAATAAAGTATAATAATCATAAAAAGATGTTGAAATAAATGAAAATATATTTAAAAAAATAGTCAAAACTTTCTTTTAAAACATGAGAAAAATATCATTTTCTTTTGAAAACATTTTAAATAAAAATTTACAAAATATTGATAAAATTAATTTCCTTAAAAATAGACATGGAAAATTTTAAAGGAATATTCAAAGAAAATAATTTTCATTATGGTGGGAAAATAAATTCATTTCATATATGTTAAAAGATAACATTCTTTTCATACTTTTGTAAATAGTCAAAAGCGAGTTGTATGATTTTTTTGAAAGGATTCCTTTTAATAATTTGTAAATAAATTAAAAAGTAGTTTAAAATAACCTTTAAAAATATTTGAAACATAAATAATAACATTCTTGAAACATTTTATGAACATGAACATAGAAGATAAATATTTTTAAAGGAAAAATTTAAAACAAGGTTTTAAAGGAAAATCCATTACCTTAAGTCGTGTCTAGCTTTGTACATTCTCTAAATACTGAATAATAAAATTATATTAGATATTTAATTTCTTAATAAAAATTTTCATGTTCATTCCATTTTTTTATTCCCTTTATTTTATTTTTTACCATGTTTCATTTGGTAACTAAAATGTTCAAGTTCATGTTGGATGTTTTGGGGTCGTTCAATTTATAACCTCGAAACAACATCGGTGTATTGACTGTGGTCAAAGGGGTTATGGTTCCATTACCTACATAACCTTAAAAATGTTAAAATTATAATATTTATACATTAAATACAATTTTAAAACCAAACATGTTGGTTGATCATAAAAAATGAATCACATTGTTTCATGGAGATGGTAGTTCATACGTATGCATGAACGACATTTTTATTTATATACTAGGTAGAAAAGAAATAAAGTTGATAATTTTTTTATTTTATAGGATTATAAATATGTTATAAATTTTATAATTATTCATTATTTCTATTCTCATTACAATTATTTTAAGGTATAAATGAAAAATGAATCACATCGCTACATAGTGGTGGTAGTCCACACGTACACACAAGAGACAATATTATTTTTGAAAAGATGGTAGGGTGAGAAGGTAAGTAATGTATAATATTTTAATAATAATAATTATGTAATATATATAATATATATTCATTTTATCTACCATTTTAACCATTTATATGATCCGGTGATGAAAAACGAAGCACGTTCTTCATCGAGGTAACAGTCCACACGTATGCACGAGTGATATTTTCATTTCTAATAGGATGTAAAAGGAGATGAAAATGGGATGAAACATAATCTTAATTAAATTTGAGTGTATATAATATACTTATTTTATTATTTTATCATGGTCAAATAATATTTTAAGGAGGTATAATAAGAAATAAAACATGAAACACTCAGTTAAGAATTGTACATCTTTTTTGGAAAACCTCCTTTGGCTTACATCTTAAGCCTTACTGGGTTGGTCTTTTGGTGGGATAAAAACATATAGGATATAGGGAGGAAGTTTGGGAAGGTATTTGGTTAGATATTGGTCAATATAAATGGCTCAATAGGTATAAGTAAGAGAGGATATGAGATTCTCTTTTATAAGTGAGGTGGGTGGAAATCTTGTAAATACATGAAATATTAATATGTAATATGTTTATAACTCATGTAAAATAGATCCAAAGTATCATATATTCTGATATAAAAATTATAAGGTTGAAATATAATCAAAAAATAAAATTTATATAGGTTTAGTTTCCATTTTAAACCATATATTTTAGTTTAACCCCCTCATTAACCCTGTTTAATCTTAACCATTGTAACAAATATTTCAATCTTTATGGGTCATGAAAGTAATTATAAAATTTAAAGTGGAGAATAAATGGAAAATTAGTTATATACAAAACAATTTAACATCAAATGGATCTATTATAGTATTTTTATTATTTTATAATGTTTTAAAAATGATTTTTAAACATTAAATTCCATTTAAAGTAATTTTCAAGACTATTCACAAAATTTGACTTTTAAACGATCAAGATAACAATTTAATTTGAATTAAAATGATTAAATAATCACTTATAATTTATAAGTATCTATAAAATCCATGTAATACCATAACTAATATAAAAAATATCAATTTTAATATTTTTAAAACCATTTATTTTATATTTCCTAGGCTCACACAAGTGTTGTATCGACGCTGCACACACATTTTAAATAATTATACTATATTTAAAAATTAAAAATAAATTATTAAAATGAAAATAAATTATTATAAATAATTATGTTAATATTATTTCATTCATAATTTATATTTACTTTTATCCTAATCATGAAAATATATTTTACATTTTAAATGATAGAAAATGACATTTTATTAAATACACCACCTTTTTATCTTGGAAAACAAAATATATTTCAAAAAAATCCATAAAAATAGTCCATTAATGATAATATGTCAATAAACCTCTTATAAACAAAAATTAGTGATAACATGTGAGGTATCTTTATCCTTTTATACTTAATTTCAATTTTTACTTTAATTTACCTTTACCGCAATAACTCATTTTTTTAACTTGGTAACTTATTTTTGTGACCAAAAATAAAATTGACCATATAATAAAATTTGGAAATTAAAATTATAAATTTTAAATACATGTTAAAAGTCTCAATTTGTATAATTGGTAGAGATCAATTTTAATATAAGTGTGCAATATGCATCGAAAAACATTTTTTTTATAAAAAATGCGTTTTAAGCATAAAAGTTAATTAATACCAAAATAAAATATACTTATGATTACTATAAAATTAATTATATAATTTTTAATAAAAGGGATATAATTTTAATTTAAAATTAAATCCAAAACATATTGGGTCTTTGAAATTAGCTGATTTAATGAAAAGAAATGATTGTTTTGTAGCATTTTTCCATATTCTCTCAAAAATCAATCTTTTCTAGAAAATACTAAAAATTAATCCTAAGACTGTTATGGAATTATGATTTAAAAAATTATTTACATTTTTTAAAACCCAATTTCTAATTGGATGAAATAAATTATAATATTCATGCATAAAATGCAACAAAACCCATTTTTTTTAAGAAAACGTATTTTTGAAGAATAAAATGACTTCATACTCATTCATTACCTAATAACCAAAACTAAATGAATATTAATTAAATTTATTAGATATATAATAAAATCATTTCGTTATAATCATTTATCAATAGTGATTAATTTAATATATTAAGATAAAAATACACTGTGCATATAAAAACAGTTTTAAGAAAAATAAATCTTTTACATACAAAAGATTTTATCTTCATTTGTAACCAATTGATATTAAATGAATAAATGATTATTAATTTTATTAAGGAAAAAATTATACATATATTTCATAATATGTTTATTCATATTAATACCACCCAAACCAATAGTTAGGTTATAACAGTCACATTTCAATAATAATATTTTAATAGTAAATCATGGTTCATTTAAGATCGGTGTTGTGTATGGTACATGCTATTGAACATAGTACTATCTAAGGGAGAATTATTGTGGTTTTACATTCTCCCCCTATTACAAAATTTACATCCTCATAATTTTAATTTTATTATCTCAAAATGAATATATCATAGTAGTAAAATCAGATATAGATTTTATCATAAAATTTAATTTATAGGTCAAGATTAGGAAATTATAAATGAATGTACCTATATAAGACTCATACTTGAAAATGAGTTGGTAAAATAATATCTTGATACTTTATTGCTACGTTTTTCATCATACTTGAAATATTTTAGAAATTATTTTACCATAGAGGGAGGTATTTTAAAAAATTATACGTACTTGATTTCTTTCAACTTCATAAGTGGAATTTTATCCTTTGTTTTTTCTTCAATCAGTTTCCACTTCTATCTCACCTATTACCCCTACTCCAAGCAATGAATACTCAAGATGAAATTTTCACGTCTGATACACTAAATTTAACTTTTAATGGATCAAAATATCCACAAAAGGATGAAAAGTTATTTCTCCTATTTTTATCTATTATTCAAAACAAAAAATGGTTAACAAAAGTTAATATAATCACCAATATGAATAAACCTTCACATTAATAAGTACTACATTAATCTGCAAATTCTCAATAATAACACCTGAAGTTTGACTTAAATCATTCCATAAATAACTAACCTTTAAACTCTTTAAATATTCATGACCAAGTTCAAAAACCAAAAATTAGAAAGGTTTGATCACATATTCTTCTAATATTCAGTTAAAATATATCTCTAAACAACATTAACCACTCACAAAGTCACATACAAAAAATTTATATACCTTAATCATATAATCTTCAAAATATTTTAATATTTTCTATAAATAACCTGAACCACCATAAAGCCACAATAAATTTATATATGATTCCAAAATACATCTCAATCATTATTCCTCAAATAAAATCCTACCATAGAAAAAAATATCATATTTAACATAATAATATAATGTTCTCAATATATTTAACTTCTTCAAAAATAACTTTAATCACTTAGTCACCAAATCACTTTTCAATCCCATGGTTATCTATATATTTTTTTCAAGAGGGTAGTGCCTTGGTCATAGAAAAAATCACATTTTATTGAATATAAAAAGCAACAAAGTTACAGGAGTCAAAAAGAAGGAAGTTTTTTACAATATTTGTCAAAAAGATAAAATAAATTAGGAGGATGGTCATTTAGCCAAGTCAAATCCTGGTGAACACCTTTGTTGGCAAGGGAATCATCAATAGTGTTTGCTTCACAAAAGGTGTGAGTGGCAATGTAATTAATCTCCAGGAGAGAATCCAGACACTTCATCCAAAGGGTGGTAAGCTAGGCTAGATGGATCACACCATTCCAGATTGCCTGTACAATGGTGGTCGAATCACTTTTGATCTAGAGCTTCCTCCAGCCTTTTTGAAGGGAAAAATTGACAGCATGAATTACACCCATCATTTCAGCTTCCAGTGACAAAACCATACCGTATCTTCCAAAGAAGCAACCGTGACACTGGACAGAATAATCTCTAAATATTGCACCAAAACCTGCAGAACTTGGATTTCACTTTAAGGCACCATCAATGTTCACTTTGATCTATCCTAGAATCGGATTTTTCCATAACACTTCAAAGGTGCGTTTGGGTTGTCGATAGAGGCCATCAACCCGAAGTTTGCGTAGAATCTCAAAATCACCAACAATGTTGTTACAATGGGCCTTTTGAATCAAAGAAGCCTCTTGGACCACAATTAGAATCTGAGATTTTCCTTCATTAAGATTTAATGAGCATTTATTATGGAGAATATCATTTCTGTCATACCAGATTACATGTAGGATCTCAACAACGGTAGAGAGGAAAAGATTTTTAATTTACTGAGAAGCCTCATGATCAAGACATTTCTTTAAAAGAGAGCATATCGAGTCAGGAATAAACCATATGCAGTCAAAAATGTCAAAAATGTAATTCCATAGAGCAGAAGCTGTAGCACATGATAGAAAAATATGGTTAGTATCTTCCCTATGTTGGTTACATAGGGGACATTTAGAACATAGTTGGATACTAAAAGTTTGAAGGCAAGCATCAGTGGGAAATATGTTGTGAGAAATACGTAAAATTAGAGTGAGTCTTGTAGGATTGATCCAAGCCTTGTTAAAATAATTCAAACATTGAAAGTTAGATTCAGTTCTAAATAAATTGTGCTTGTAGTAATTTTTTGAGTCAAGGATTCCATTTGAAGCCGGCTCCCAGACAAGAAATTCATCAGAGATAGAGTAGGGGTAGTTATCAATGATCTGAGTAATTCTATCAAGGATCTCATTCTTGTGAGAGCGAAGAACATATTTAATAGTGTAATTTGTATTCTTAGGAGGAGAGTCAGGAGGTAGCATGGAAATTAAAGGAGTACCAGTCCAATTATCAATCCAGAAATTTATGTCGGAGTCAGTGTTAACCATCCATCTAGAATTTTCCATAATGTGATGGAAATAATGCCTAATGGAGGGCCAGATTGAGTAAGTAATATAATTTAAGTTACCTTTATTAATCTTGGTGAGAAATCTGTGTTTGAGGAATTCAATAGCATTAGAGTTGTTATTAATTAATCTCTAAGTAAGTCTAGCCTGAAGAGCATCATTAAAGAGTTTTAAGTTTTTAATACCAATACCCCCCTTATCTAAAGGTTTGCAATAGGTCATCTAAGGAATGGTGACAAGTTTCCTTTTGATGATACTTCCCATCCAGATGAAGTTTTCAATATAGGTATTAATTTTTTTAAAAGTACCAACAGACCACTTATAGATCATAAGAGAATATACCATTTTTGAGACAATGGTCGATTGGACAAGACAAATTCTACCAGCCATGGAGAGGGATTTACCTTTACAAGTAGAAAGATAATTAATAATTTGGCCAACAATGCTGGAAAAGTAGTTGGATTTGGGTCTTCCCCAAAAAATAGGAACCCCTAGGTAAGTGAAGGGGAAGAGACCTTCTTTAATTCTAAGACAGCTGGTGATAAAGTCTTTTCTCTGTGAGGAGAAATTTTTCCCAAAGAAAATATGTGACTTGTTCCAAGAAATAGCATGTCCAGAAACCTCTTCATAATGAGGTAAAGCATTTTTAAGAACATGAATATTATTTTGATCACCTTGAAGAAACTTGATGATATCACGATCATATAGAAGATGAGTAGGGATGTTGAGATTTTTGGCAGCCTGAATGGGCTTAAGTTTATTTTGATTGACAAGATGTGTGAGAAATCTACTAAGGTAATATTCATCAATGATAAAGTGGATGGTTGAGAGAGGGTCTCCTTGTCTAACTCCTTTAGTGCATTTGAAATAGCCCTTGGGGGATCCATTAACCAAAATGGAAATAGAGGCAGATTTAAACAAGGTTTTTATTCTCATAACAAAGGTACCATTAAATCCACATCTTTTCAAAAATTTGAAAATAAAACTCCAATCTATAGTATCAAATGATTTTCTAATATCAAGTTTGATAGAAACATTACCTCCCCCAGTAGTTTTGTTTAGGCTATTAGTGTATTCAGAGGCAAGGAAAATGCAGTCTTGAATAGACCTACCTTTTATAAAACCAAATTAATTCCAAGAATTTTTTTTATTGTATATTGGGGTAAGTCTATTATCAAGAATATTGGTAATGATTTTGTAGAGAGTGTTTATTAGGGAAATAAGCCGAAATTGTTGGATCTAAGAGGCATTATCCACTTTGGGGATTAAAGTAAAAAATTGTGCATTAAGCCCATGAGGGAGAAAACCATTGGAAAAGGACCTAAAAAGTTTGCACAGATCCAGGTGAATGATATCCCACCATAGTTATCTATATGATAAAAAACATTTTCTCAAAATGTAATAACCCTTTTATCCAATTAACCATAATTTATTTAACATAAAATATCATTTTAACCCTAAAGGTTATCAATACCTTTAAAATTATAACCACAAAATATAAAATCATTATTATTCAAATAACATTTTCACTAAAAAATATACTAAACCCAAGGGTTTTATTCCCTTAAATGTCTCCCAAAATATATTTACTCATATTAAACTCTTATCACATAAAACCTCAAAATGGGTATCTATGCCTTTAAATTTTTAATCAACCATATACTTATTAAACTATTATGGTATCAAAATATCTTAAAATATCATCATATGAATCATTATAACCTCTAAAGCTATCTAAATATTTTCTTTGATTCCAACAGTATCACTCCAGATTTGTATGCCCAGATCTAGTGCTAATATCATACTTTTAACATGTTGGATTTGATACCAACTAAAGTGACCAAAATTGTAACTCCCATAATTACAAATTCAAAAAACAAATACTAAGTCACTTACATCCTTGATAATATTTTTAGGTCTAGATTGTTGGAGAATTAGGATAACTATTACATATCAAACAACATATATTTCTCATCAAATGCGGATTTCCCCCATTATATGCAAACTTTCTCATTTCATAATAAGTCTTCAAAATTTCCCATAAAATAGTTTCTTATGATCACACTCTTATTTTTTTATTGAAACCTTTTTTTTTCAATACGTGTCACCATTGACCTTGCTATAATTCTTACAAATCCTTAGGTCTTGTGATTTTTTTACAAATGCAGGATGAGAAAAAAAAATATCATCAAGGGATATAAAAATAAAGGAAACCCATTAATATATTTAAAATTCATAAAACCCCATAATTATTCTTGCCTTTTCTCATATTAATATTTGGATTTAAAATATGAACTTACTTACTCTTAAATTCAACTTTTTGACTGAAGTTTTTCATAAAATATTTCATAAGTAATCATAAAGAAAAAATCAAAATTCATGAGGGTATATTGAAAGAATAAAATCTTTTAATTTAAAACAAAACTTTTACCTATAGGAGATTATAGAAATTATTTTTAAATAAAATTTCATTTTCTTATCTCATAAAATCAAACAATTTCTAAAAAAACCATCAATAAATATAACATGAAATATATCCAAGAATAAAAATAATAACATGGATAATAAAAAAAACTTTCATAATGATGTATTTCATAATGGTAGACATCATAATCATACCATAAATTCCTAGTACCAAGACATAATAAATATACCATCAAGGCCTCATGCTAAGACATTATATATAATTGGGTTAGCATACACCAAATACCCAAGTTAGTTTGTCTCATGAGACATACTGATGCATAAATGGGATATAATAGGATCTTCACATCACTTACTAAGTCTAATTCATTCATGATATGAAATAAATTATTAACAAAAAATACATAATCATCATAACATTCACACTGAAAAACTAGCATATAAAATGTCAATATTTTACCTAGTTAATAAATAGATTAACATGATCATAATTTATCCATAGAAATAAGGTGGATGGTATCATTAGATTATATCCCTAGTAAATCATAATAATCATAAAATTATGTTTACATATATGAAAATATATTTGAAATAAAATTCAAGTCTTTCTTTGAAAACATGAGAAAATATTTTTTTCTTTTGATAACATTTTAAATAAAAATTTACAAAATATTAAGAAAAATAATTTATTTAAAAATAAAAATGGAAAATTTTAAATTAATCTTAAAATTAAAGAACATTACTGATTACAATAAAAACTATTCATGTCATATATGTCAAAAGTGAACATTCTTTTCATACTTTTTAAAAAAAGTCAAAAGTGAGTCATATGGAAAATATTTGAAACTATTCTTTTTAATAATTTTTATATAAATTAAAAATTAATTTAAAATGGAATTTACAAATATTTTAAACATAAATAATAACATTATTGAAACATTTTATAAACATTTATATAGAGGAGAAGTATTTTTAAAGGAAAACTTTAAAACAGGGTTTTAAAGGAAAACCCCTTACCTTAAGTCCCATATAGCTTCATATGTTCTCTAAATCCTGAATAATAAAATTATATCAGTTAATTAAATTCTTAAGAACCTTTTTAATTTTAATTACATTATCATTATTACATTTATTTAATTTATTACCATGTTTCATTTGGTTACTAAAATGGTTAAGTTCACGTTGGATGTTTTGGGGTTGTTCGATTTATAACCTCGAAAAAAAATTGGTGCATCAATCATGGTCAAAGGGGTTATGGCCCCATTACATATAGAATATTAAATTTTTTATAATTATTATATTTATATATGAAATAAACTTTTAAAACTAACCATGTAAGGTGTTCATGAAAAATGAATCACGTCATTTCATGGAGATGATAGTCCGTACGTACGCATGAATGACATTTTCATTTATCTACTGGGTAGAAAATAAATAAAATAGGTAATATTTTTGTTTTAAATAATTATAAAATTTTTATAAATTTAATTATTATTCATTAGTTTCATTTTTATTACCATCCTTTTAGGGTGTAAATGAAAAATGAATGAAATTGCATCATGGAGGTGGTAGTCCACACCCACGCACGAGCGATGTTTTCGTTTTCCAACAGATGGTAGGGTAAAAAGGTAAGTAATATATTATCTTTTAAAAATAATAATTATGTCATAAATATCATATATATTCATTTTACCCATCATTTAAACCATCTATATGATATGGTTATGAAAAATGAAACACATCACTTCATCAAGGTGGCAGTCCACAGGTACGCAGAAGTGATATTTTCATTTCTTATAGGATGGAAAATGAGACGAAAAAGGGTTATAAAATAATCATGATAAAATTTAAGTATATTTAATATATTTATTTTATTATTTAATAATTTTTAAAGAAGTTTTGAAGGAGTCGGAAGATGAAATAAACAAGAAGCACTTGGTTAAGAATTATACCTCATCTTTGGAAAACCTCCCTTGACTTACACCTTAATCCTTACTAGGTTGGTCTTTGGGTGAGACCATAAACTCTATGAAATGTTTATTAAGTATATTAAGCTATTTTAGAATATTTTTTTCAATATAAATGGCAAATATGTGTGAGGAATATATGATATGAGATTCCCCTTTATAAGTGAGGTGGGTGGAAATCTTGTAAATACATGAAATATTAATATTTGATATGTGTCTAACTCCTGTAAAATGAATCCAAAGTGTCATATATTCTTATATAATGAGTATAAGGTCTAAATATAATAAAAAAAATCATATTTATACAGGTTTAGGTGTCATTTTAAACCTTATATATTAGTTTAATCCCCTTATTAACCTCTTTAACCTTAACCATTGTAACAATTTTTTCAATCATTATGGGTCATGAAAGTAATTTCAAAAATTTAAAGTTTCACAGAAATGAATAATTTATGATTTTATAAGTTATTATAGTATTTTTATGATTTTATAATCATTTAAAAAATATTTTTAAACATTTAATACCATTTAAAGTCATTTTCAAGACTATTAAAAAAATTTGAATTTAATGGCATCAATATAACAATTTAATTCAAATAAAAACACTTAAATCATCAATTATACTTCATAAATATCTATTAAATTAATTTAATACACTAAATCACCTAAATATTATCACTTTTGATATTTTTAAAACCATTTATTTGTTTTTCTTATGCCTGCACAAGCATTCCTATAGACGTTGCGTAAGCATTTTAAATAATTATACTATATTTAAAAATTAAAAATAAATTATTAACTTGAAATTAAATTATTATAAATCATTATGGTTATATTTATTCATTAATAATTTATATTTACTCATATCCTAATCATGACAACATATTTAAGATATAAAATGAGAGAAACTGTCATTTTATTAAATATAACACTTCTTTCTCTTGGAAGCCAACCAATATTTCAAAGTAATCCACCCAAAATATTAAATAAAGTAGTATATTTTTATAAAACTCTCATAAAAACAAACAATTTATAATTTTTTAGGTATTTTTGGACTTTTATACTTAATTTTAATTTTTACCTTAATTTACCTTTACCGCAATAAACCATTTTTTTTAACTCGATATTTTTTTTGTGAAAAAAATAAATTAAACCACATAAAACATTTGGAAATTATGATTCAAAATTTTAAATTAATTTTGAAATACTCAATTTTTAAAATTAATTGGAATAAATTTTAATATAAGCGCACAAAACACAAAGGAAAATAGTTTTTAGAAAAATGTGTTTTTAAGCATAAAAATGAACTTATATCAAAATAAAATATAATGATGATTAATATGAAATTAATTGGATTATTTTTTAATAAAATGTATTATTTTAATTTAAAACTAAATAAAAATAGATAGGTTCTTTTAATTTACTTTATTTAATGAAAAAATAACTATTTTGTAAAAATCGACATTTTTCACTATTCACTAAAAAATCAATATTTTCAGAAAAATCTAAAACATTAATCATAATAATATTATGAAATTATTATTTAAAAAATTTTATACATTTTTTAAAGTACAATTTTTAAAATTGGTGGAAAATAATTGTAATATCTATGCACAAAATGTAATAAAAAACATTTTTGAAGAAAATGTATTTTTAAAGAATGGAATGACTTTATACTCATTACTTGCCTACTAAACACAATTAAATTAATTTTAATTCAATTTATTCAATATATAATCTAATAATTTCATTATAATAATTTATCAATAGTAATTAATTTAATCTATTAAGATAATAATGCATTGCACACATAAAAAAAGTTTTAAGAAAAATATATCTTTTACCTGCCGAAGATTTCATCTTCATTTATAACCAATTGAAAATCATTGTATGATTGATTATTCATTTTATTAATGAAATTTTTTTGATAAATCTTTCATAATATAATTATTCATATTCATACCTCCAAACTAATGACTAGGTTATAATGCCTATATTTAAATAATAATATTTCTATAGTATATCGTAGTTAGTCTAAGCTCAGTGTTGCATGTGGTACATGATATTGAACATATAATTATTGAAGAAAAAATTATATATTTAAATATTAGGGTTTTATAACAAATTTGTGTTGGGGGTCGTATCTTCTTCCCACAGATCCAAGGACCATGTCCAATGCATCACATGTATGTGAATACATCTCAGAGGGAATTACTTCCTCCTATAACATCTCATCAGGGTAAAACATATTCCCGAGCCCATATCACATATACAAAGTTGACCTCTTAAGTGTATGACTTGTAATCATCACAAACTTAACATGATCAAATCACCGACTCAAGTTATAAGGTTACACCCACAATCATCACTACCCATTTCCCTTTATGCACCCTCTCACTAGGGTCAACATCATAGTGGGGCACTCACTAGGGCCCCATAGGTCTCATAATAGCTAAGACACCTCATAAGGGTCCCTTAATCTCAAATACATCTCTTAGGTCAACATTCATTACTCATAGGGAATAACACCCTTAACATCATCAAAATCTCACTGAGGCCTCACTGAACTCTTAGGTAAATCCATGAAAGCACCTCTTTAAAGAGAAAGATCATGGTCTATTTTAGTACCCACACCATTCCAAGGGTAGTATGAACACATGACCTATTGTCACTATACCTAAGACTCATCTTCCTAGTGTTCATACACTAGTGGGGAAGAATTCTCACCCCACACTCTTATCAACCACCCCGAACTATCTAAGACATCCCATGGGTTTCACATGGACAACCCTAGGCCATCCATCGTATCTCATCACTAACCTCTAATTGGAGGTCTCTAAGGGATCCTACTACTTGGTCCACTACCTTACCTTCATAAAATTTAATAAAAAACCCCTCATGAGGTCTTAGTGTCCCAAGGTATACATATCCATAATCAAGGCCTCAACCATTGGTGACTGAGGAAAACCAACCAGTGCCCAAGGTCCCATGTGGCCTTAACACTTTGTTTAGTTCACTAAAAGGCATCAAATTTTAATTAAACAATTTATTTAATTTAAAATGGTAAACCAACCTTAGTAGAAAGACCTCACATTTTATAAAAAATAAATAAATTTCATTTCCATAAGCTCTTGTACATTAGACCACCTACCATAATTCTAATCCACTTCCCTTTAATTATTTCCCATCTATCCTCACTGAGACCCATCTTAGCCCAAAGACCATCATATAACCACCCTGAGCCCTAACCCATGGTAAAATAACCAATAATTAATTATAAAACATTTATAATTAATTATTCAATTAATTTTAACAATTTATTAATACTTTATAATTTTATTTCAATTAGGTATAATTCCCAAAATCTCACTAGGTGCTCCCATTACACCAAAACTGCAACCAAAAGCATGAAAAAAGTCCACAAAGTACTCCCAACACCAACTTAGGACAAATATCTCACAATAATAACCAATTACATAAATAATTTCATTTAATTTAACCCTAAACACTTGAAAAAATCATATGATGAAACACCTCCATCAAAAAAAATATGTGACAGTGTGCAGGTACTGTCTCAGAACATCCTCTACCTATGATGTAAAAAATCCCCATCATAAATGATTTATTTCACCATGATCCGGTGAAATTAGAACCAAAAACCTAAATTAGGGAAACTAAAATTAGAAGAAACCATGGATAAACTTCAAAGGTTTAAGGAGGAGGATGAATCTCACCTTAAACACCAAGAAATCCCCACCAAGATGACTCAAACCCGAGCAAGAATGAAAGAGGTAGGAGGGGAATTGAATGCATCATGTGAAAGGAGGAGGAGGAGGAGATAGATATGATCCCTCTTAAAATTTAAAAGGGAAAAACTATAATTCAAAACTTTTAATCATGTACAAATAGTGTGATATGCACTCTCCAAGAAGACCCCCATTGCATAGTTAGGTCGTAGGGTTTACCAAGCCGTGTGCCAACTCTGAAAATTGGCACTATTTCAGTCTACAATATTTTAGATGGTTTATCTAAAACTATGCACAAACCAAGCATGAAACCCCAAGTCCAAACCAAACTAAAAAAATCACCCTAGAATCCACATGGTTTCCTCAAAACCCCATACCAATTGTGCCAAACAACTGTGATCTTTAAAAAAATAACTGGAAACCTCCTCACACTCAGTGTGTTGCACTGTTTCTGATAAACACTGAACAATAAACCATGTTCCATGGAAATAATCCTACAAAAACTTTTTAAACTTAGCTTGAAGCTCTTGAGACTCATCTGATCACCCGAGGAACCCCTAGATCCCTTATCCAAAAACATAATCTTGGGATACTTTAACTTTTAGATTATTAATCTAAAACCTAGTTCTCAAAACGAACCATCTTCTAAATGGAAAATTCAAATTCCTTATGATATTAAAAACCCATAAGGACATAGGGTTTTACAACCTTTCCAACACAACACTTCTCATCCATGAGAATTATTATTAACCTCTTGACCATAAATACCAACCTACATTATTCATCGATTCAATACTAAAAGTCCATACTCCATTCTTGAACTTATAATGAAATTACTTAGTATAACTCAAAAAAAAAAGGTTCTCCAAGCACCAAAACCCATGATATATCTTTACATTATCACTGAAGCATCAAGATGACACTCCATGGTTCCCATCTATCCCGAGACACCCAAGATCCATCTTCCAATTAACCCTCAATCCTATGACACTCCCCACCATACAAATCATCTCAAAACAACTGATTCCAAGTCATGGTTCTTCCCACCATTGGGATCATTGATCAAAATACAAAATCAGTTCTTCGACGATGTTCCTAGTGTATTTTTTATCACATCTCACCCAAATATACATGAAAACACTAGTAAAAATATAATACTTCTCCTTGATCTCAAATTCAAAATCAAAACAGACAAGTCTCCATCTCCCAAAAACCAATCCAAATATGATTCCTTTTAAATTAAAACCCCCAAAAAATCCTTAAGGTTCATCAATAATATTCGATATGATGTACCATATATGGTTTTTTACACACCACATCCAATTACATATAAAATAAAAAGAAAATATCCTCTGTCTAATTTTCTAAAAATTGATTAGTATCTTCTACTGGTGCGCTATCAAATCACCTGATCACAATTACTTAAATCTTAGGTGCATATAATGATCATCCAAACATTATCACTAAAGTATAGAATCAACCCTTGGTGTAATTCAATGGTTTTATCATCAACCAACCAAATCTATCATCGTAATTTACCATGAGCACTGAAAAACTACTGATCCAAAGTGCCCTCAAATTTTCTCAAGTTTATCTCAAGCCTGATGACCACATCTAGAATTGATCCTACATTATATCTAAAACTCCACATATAGAATTCATTGAGTAATCCAGATAAATTAAAATCAATCTAATTCCCAACATTAAAATTCCATCACAGCCGTTCAACGACCCTTCCTATATGAGGGACATATGTCCATGATCGATATGACACCCCTCTATGGGAATACGTCCATCATCACTTCATTTAAATAATTCCCAATCACTAAAACCCATGAACCATTCATTACTATACATAAGTACTAGACATGGAAATTATACTTACACCTGAGCATCATCTTAATACATCAATCTCCACCTATTCCTGGATCATGAAAATGTCACCCTCGATATTTTCCAAATTCTATATGTAATGTGGGTCACAACCCTCATGGAAAATGGTGCACTCCCCACCACATGTATTACCATATACTACTCCTTGAGTACAACCTCAATAGGTTCCATCATCAAATGCTTATCGCTACTCCCAATCCATGCTCTTATAAATTTCCCATCATCAGGAGTAGGATCATGTGCCAAAACCTCTAACCATGACCATACCACATGTTGGTCCCATTTAACTAGGAGTAACCTTGAAAATCCTCTTCAAAATTGGGTATCTCACCCATTCCATGGTCTATCACATGACTTCCCACCACCCTAGGAATCATTTCAAAACCAAAGCATATAACCCCGCTCTATCCACCCTAGATCTAACCATCTAGGGTCACTATTGACTATTTCCTCAAAAACCACATCAAAAGTCAATAGATCCAGGAATCCAAACTATACTGACCTCAAAACCAGCCTTTATACTAAGGCACTTCAAGTGCCTCAATTTTTAAAAGCATAAGGCATCCCACATGCCTATCCTCAACCCCTAAATGTATCCAAACACTCAAGGCATTTTGTGCCTAATCTAATTTACATCTACCCACCCTACCTTACATGTACCAAACACCCATCAAGTCACCTCCATTCCTAAACCACATATCCAATAGAACCTACCGTAAATAAATATCAACATGAGAATCTACCCATTCTCCATGCCTCTAAGGAACTTACAACCCCCCATCACGGGTTAACCTTACACATCACTAGGAAATGACTCACTAAAATCCAGATTCACATCTCATGGGTCACTAGGATCTCCCACCTATCCCTCACTTAAAATCTCACACAATATATATCTCATGGGAAACATCCCTTTCTCTTGACTCAAATATTACACAACAAATCATATGCCAAACTACCCACTATGGGTTCTCACATATACAATACTAACATCACATGCCAAAACATCACCCACTCCTAGGGAACCCACACTCTCAGAGTGTCTATACATTAGACATTTCCCTAGAGTATCAGGTCACATCCACATACATATATATAGACACCACCCCTAGATTACCTACATTAAAAGAATCATGTCCAAATGGTTCAGTTAAGTAGAATTCAACTAAAAGACTGTATGGGAAAACATCTTATAAAATGTTATTGACACTTTATGTAACTGAACCCTTTTATAGGATAGAACCATCATCAAGTCATCTAATGCCTATACAGAACCACTAAGGTTCACAACACCTCCCGTGCATAAGGGACAACAACATTGTCATCAAGGAGCATCCTTACATAGATCCACATGACCTGCCATCATAGAAAATATACATGGTGATATAGATGATTATAATTCCACTAAGAACTTATATGGGAAAACACCATATAAGTTTTTGATGACACTTTAAATAGCTGGACCCTTCATTAGTGAAATCACACACAAGTAGGAAAATTTCATGTGAATCCTATGTTTCAAATATAATGCATTAGAATATTATTTCCATTATGACTAAGAGATAAAAATACAATAATTGGGCTCTTTCCAATGATAAAAGTGATATAAATCCAATAACTCACAAATCATAAATCCCAAAATCCATGTGCGTCACGCTGGGTGAAATCATAAAACTGTAACACTGTGAACTAAGAACAAAAATCCTTTTCCCTCGGTAACCTATAATTCTTACCTGAAAAGGTGTTCACAATGCACTAGTTTGATATCCATCACAAGATTTGACACTTTTAGATATCTCATGTCTACCATGTCCCTAGATAGTAAGATAAAATAGAAATATCATACCACTTTGTAACATCTCTATCCTAGTTCACTCTACATTAACTAGATCACATTTCTATATGAACTCAGGTGTATCTCCTCATATGCCAGAGGCCACCGAATAATAGAAGGGTTTAGAGTAATACCATGGGGAGACTATACCACCATATTAGAGTGCACAATAATTGATAAATAAACCAAACATTATCCACAATAATAAACATCCATAAGATTATAAAAAATAAATAAATTTAATCAATTATAATATATGAAATGTGGAAGAAAATAGTCATATAGACACACAATGTCCCACTAAGACAAACACATATATAGAGTAAATACAAGAACAAAATAATAGTACAAGAGGCTCTACTACATCCTCAAGCCTTACCTCATCCCAATATATAATCCCATCCAATCAATCTAGCCTAATTATCCAATCCCAGTCCTATTCCCATCTCGAAACAGTAAGCGAGTGAAGTATACTCAGGTACCCAAGTGTCATGGTTACCCAAACCAGGTGTGAGTATAACTCAATAGGGAACCACTAATGTGTTCTCATACATGACCAGTAAATGTGGGTGTACACATGTGACATGATTATAATATGAATAAAACACTATAAATAAGAGTAAATAAATATCCATCATTGATCCCTGATTTCTACCATGGAACCTCGATCAACCCAAATTTGCTTCAGCCAATTCTATAGTGTCTATAATCATGTCATGTAATCGTGAAAACTATAAGTAACTACATAGGGGGACCATGTACTACCCTGGAACTAGTATATGATACCAAAACTTCTTTGTCCAGTGTCAAAGTGTCTCTGAGCATGTCACCTAGTTTCTATAACCAATGTAATTACTTAGGGGTATGACTCATCCCAATATACAAGAGATAATCACCTCAGTAATGATCCACCCAGTATATATAAGATAAAAACCTAGGGATGACCCACCCAATATACATGAGATAAACACCCCAGGGCTGACCCACTCATTATATGTGAGATAAATTCTCAAGGTCCAACCCAACTGGTATACTATCTTAGTGGATGAATCCTAATCAGGGTAGTCCATAATACCCAAATTTGTGTGGGGGATCACATACCCTACTCGAAAATCCAATGATCATGTCCAAGGTATCCAATATACATGAATATAAATTGTAGGGTAGTAATTATTCCTATAAAAATTCTTCAGTGCTAAGTATCTATGAAATATAATCTCACATAAATAAGGTTGATCTCTCAAGTTCACGATCTATAATCATCATACCCTTAACAGGCCCTAATCATTAATTCGATTTAGAAGGCAATGCCCAAAATCATCACTACCCATTTCCCATTACGTAACCTCTTACTAGGATCAAAACTCATCACTCAGAGGGAATAAAACCCCTTGATGTCATCAAAATATCATTGAGGCCTCACTGGACTCTTAAGAAAATCCATGAAAGCACATCTCTCAAGAGAAAGATCAAGGACCATCTTAGTACCCACACCATCCCAAGGTCTGTTAGAACACCCAAACATTCATCACTCTACCCAAGTCTCATCCACTCGGTTCTCATACACTATCAGGCAAGAATGCTCACCCCACACTCATCTCAACTAGCCAAAAGGATCCAAGGAATATAATGGGTTTCACATAGCTAACCCATAGGCCATCCATTTCATCTTATCACCAACCTCTACCCAGAGGCATTTAGGAGATATTAATACTAGGGATTAAACCTTAAGTTCATCAAATTTCATAAAAACTTCTCATGGGGGATTAGTGTTCCAAGGAATACATTACCATAATTAAGGTCTCAACCATCAGCAACTGAGGCAAAACAAAAAGTACCCAATGTCCCATGTGGCCTTGACACTTTGTTTAGTTCACTCAAAGGCATCATATTTTAATCAAAAAATTTATTTAATTTTAACCAAAAAACCAGACTTAGTAGTGATACCTAGCATTACATGACAAAATAAATAAAGTGCATTACCATAAGGGCTTGTACATCAAGCCACATACCTCAACTCATAGACATTTCACTTTGATCATCGCTTAAACATCCTCACTGATACTTTTCTATGTCCAATGACCATCGTCAAACCACCTGAGGCCCAAACCCATGGAAACATAACAAATAATTAATTATTCAATTAATTTTAACAATTTATAAATAATTTACAATTTTAGTTCAATTAGGAATAATGTATGAAATCCCATCAGATTCTCTCATTACACTAAAACTATAACCAAAAGCATGAGGGAAGTCCACAATGTACTCCCTATACTAACCTGGGCCAAATCCCTAACAATAAAAACCAATTTCATAAGAAATTAATTTTAATTTAACCTAAAACCCTTGAAAAAATCATATGGTGACATACCTCCATTAAAACGATGTGAGACTGCATGCATATACTAACTTGGGATGTCCTCTACTAATGATGAAAAAAATTCCCATCATAAATGGTTGATTCCACCGTGATCTAGTGGAATCAGAAACAAAACCCTAAACCAGGAAAACCAAAAATCAGAAGAAATCATGGAGATAGAGAAAATGAGAAAGGAGGAGGATAAATTGATTCTTAAATTCCAAGAAATCTGTACCAAGACACCTCAAATCTGAGGAATAATGAATGAGTAAGGAGGGGGGAGGCACTATCCAGGTCACACATGAGGTGGAGGAGAAGATAACCCCCTCTTAAAATTTGAAAGGGAAAAAATGTAATTCACCACTTTTAATGAGTTGTATGGGTTGGCCATATGGTTTTCCAAACTGTGTGTTAATCATTCAATAGTAACTTTCCAAGAAGACCCCCTTAACATGGTTTAGCCACATGGTTAGGTCGTATGGTTTACCAATCCATGCACTGACCATCTAAATTAGAACTATTCACTCTGCAACATTTTTCATACTTTGTGTGTAACTACGTGAAAATAGTGCTCCAAGCCCCAAGTCCAAACCAATCCACATAGTTCACCCTATAATCTATATGGTTTACTCAAATACATTTTATAACCATGCTATACAACCACTATCTTTTTAAAAATAACTGGAAACCTCCTCACACTTAAGGTGTTGTATGGTTTCTCTTAGACCATTCACCCCAAATCATGAACCCTGGGAATAATCCTAAAAAAAACTCTTAAAAATTAAC
Organism: Viscum album; assembly: GCA_963277665.1. Lineage (NCBI taxonomy): Eukaryota > Viridiplantae > Streptophyta > Magnoliopsida > Santalales > Viscaceae > Viscum > Viscum album. The sequence goes on along the minus strand of OY728133.1, from coordinate 606,959,939 downwards.
CTGAAGCTCTCAAGACTCTCCCAATAACTCTGGAAAACTCCCATTCCTCAAAAACTATCCTAAAAAATCATATCAAGACATTCTAACTCCCAAATTATCGATCTAAATCCTTGTTCTCAAAATGAACCATTCACTAAATGGAAAATTCAAATTTCTTCTAATTTTCAAAATTTGTATAGACATTGGGTTTTATAATCTCCCAACCATAACACTTATCATCTTTGAGAATTCTTATAAACCACTCAATCATCAATCCAAATATATGTCAGTCATCAATTAAATACTAAAAGACCAAGATCCATTCTTGAACACCCAATATGATTCCTTAGCGCAACTCAAAAAACAAGGTGCACCAAGTACTAACACTTGATCCACCACTCACCATTATAATTGAAGCACCAAGATGGAACTCCATGATGCTCCTCTATCTTGATAAACCCAAGTTTCATTATCCAATTAACCCTTATGTCTATTGAACTCCCTACCACATGACTCAAATAACAATGAATGATTTTGAGTCATGGTACTCCCCACAATCATAATCACCAATAAAAATATAATACTAGTGTTGTGACGATATACCTGGTGTGGTTTCTATCATAAAACACCCACAAATATGTGAAATCACTCTTCAAAAGTTGATACTACTCCTTTTTACCAAATTCTAAATCAAAATAGATGAGTCTCCATCGCTCAAGAACTGATCCAAATATTCCATATTTTCCATGAAAATCCATGACCAATCCTCAAGGTGTGCCCATAATATCCAATATGATGTATCAAATGTGGTTTCTAACATGCCACATTCAATTATATAAATAATAATATTTAGATCTCCTATGGATGACTTTTCTAAAAAATGATCGGTCTCTCCCACTAACGCACTATCAAAGCACTCAATCACGATGATTTAATTATGAGGGGGAATCCCATGATCATACTAACATGATAACTAAATTCTAGACAAAAAACTCAGTGTAATTAAATGGTTGGATCCTCAACCACCCAAATCTGCCATCGTGCTGTACCACGAGCACTGAAACACCACTGATCTAAAGAACCCTTAGATCATCTCAAGTTTATTATGAGACCGATTCCCATATATGTACTCAATATTACATCACATATGAAAATCTATATCTAGAATTAATTGGGGAATCCAGAAAAATTCAGATCCATCTACTCACCGACATCCAAATTCCATCATGACCATCCAATAACCCTTCTAACATGAGGGTCATATGACCACAATTGATACGAAACCCACCTCCATGGGATTATATCTATCATTGTTTCAGTGAAAAAATTCCTGATCACTATGTTATATGCACCACCCATTATCAAACATGAGGATTGGGTATGGCTATTCCAATCACACCCTAGCATCATCTCAAGACACTAGTCACGACCCATCATCGAATCATGGAAACATCACCCTCAATATATTCTGAATTCCATATATTACAAGAGTCACACCCCCATGGAAAATAATGTACTCCCCACTATATATCTTACCTTATATAGATCCTTGAAAAAAATGTAAATAGGTTCCATCATCAAATGTTTGTTACTCCTTCTAAGACACACTCCTATTGATCACCCGTCACCACAACTAGGATCATGAACCAAAACCCCTAACCATTCCCCTACCGCATGTTAGTCCCATTTAACCTAAAGTAACCTTGATGATCCTATTTAAAATAAAGTATCTCACCTATTCCATGGTCAATCACATGACCTTCCACCTTGAGCATCATTTTAAAACTGAACCATCTACCCTCACTCTTTCTACCCTAGATTTAACCATCTAGGGTCACTATCAATTATTTCACTAAAACCATATAAAAAGTGAATAGGGTCAAGAATCAAAGTGATCCAACCCTCAGAACCATCCTTGATACCAAGGTACTTCAAGTGAATCACATTTCAAAAGCACGAGGCATCCCACATGCCTATACTCAACCCATCAGGGTATCCAAACACTCAGGGCATTCCACACCCGATGTAGTTCACATCCACCTAGCCTACCATACCTATACCAAACACCCATTAAGGAATATTCATGCCTAAACTACATATCCCATAGCACCTCCCATGGATAAATCTTAACACAAGTATCCACTCATGCTCTATGCCTCCAAGGCACTCACAACCCTAGGCTAACCCCCATCACAGGTCACCCTCACACATAACTAGACACCAAATCACTAAAATCACAATTCATATATCAAGGGACACTAGGATCTACCACATAGCCTACACATCATATCCCACACAATACATAGCTCATGGTAAACATCCTCTATTCTCGCATCAAATATTACACAATAACTCACATGCCAAACTACCCACTTTGGGTTCTCGCATATGCAAAAATGATATCACATGACAAAACATCACTAATTGCTAGGGTACCCACCCTCTATGAGTATCTACACATCAGAATACTCCCTGGAGGATCAATTCACATCTACATACATATATATAAATGCATTGGTCTAAGATAGCCTACATCATGAGAATCATGGGTAAATTGTTCAGTTAAGTATAATTACACCAAGAACCTATATGGGAAAACACCATATAGGTTGTTGTTGAAACTTTAAGAAACTGAACCCTTTTCTTGTTCAAAACCATAATCAAGTCATCCAATTCATATACAGACCCACTAAGGGTCACAAAACCTCCCATGCATAAGGGAAATAACCATCATCATCAATTAGCATCCCTCTGTAAATCCACATGACTTCCCAACATAGGAAATAAAAAAAGTGATCCAAATAATTAGAATGATTCTAATAACTTATATGGTAAAACACTATATAATTTGTTACTAAAACTTTAAATATCTTAACTCATTTCTAGTGAAATAACACACAAGATGATGCATATCATGTGAATCCTTCATTCCAAACATGATTCATGAGATGCCTCTTTCCACTGTGGCTAAGAGATAAGAATATAATAACTTTAATATTTCCAATAGGCTAAGATCCATAAATCCAATAACTCATAAATCATAAATGTAAAAAATCATGTGTGTCACTCAAGGTAAAATCATACAACTATAACACCAGAAACCAAGGAAAATAATCCCATGCCCTTAGTAACCTGGAATTCCTATCGGAAATGGTGTTTGTGACACACTAGTCTGATATACATCAAAATCTCCGAAGCATTCCTATACTTCCTTTCTACCATATCCCTAAATATCAAGATAAAATAAAACTTTGATACCACTTTGTTATGTCCCTATATCAGTTCAATCTACAACAACTGGATTGGGTCACCACGTGATCTTAGTTGCATCTCCCCATACACTAGAGTCTCCCAACTTCCAACGGGGTCTATGGTAGTACCATATGGATACTATACCTTCATATTAGAGTTTACAATAACAAATAAATAAACCAAGCATCAAACAAAATAATAAACATCCATCAGAGTATGTAGAAGAAATAAACATAATTAATAATAATACACAAAATGAAAAAGGGTTGGGGGTGAGGGGTAGGTCGTGGGGTCAAGTCCCTAGGCCTGCATGTTTACTATGATTTTCTTCCTTGTGTTTTATTCTACAGTGGGGAATCTAATCAATCTATTAATAATACATGAAATGTGGAAGAAAATAGTTATATATACTCATGATTGCCTACTAGGCTGACCATATATATAATAGAGGGTGGTTCCTTGGTTGGAAAACCAAGGCACAATTATTATAATAAAATAAAGAGGTTATAGGAGTCTAAAAGACGAAAATATATTACAATCCTTATTATGAAAGGGGAGTAAATCAGCAGTAAGATCATCAAGCCAGGTAATATCTTTATTGACTCCCTTATTATCTAGGTCATCACCAACCATGTTAGCTTCACGATATATATGAGTGATGATGTAATCAATGTTGAGAAGAGAGTGGGTACACTCCATCCAGCGAGTGGTAATTGGCCACGCAAGATGTGTCACACCATTCCATATCGCTTTCACAATGGTGGTCAAGTCTCTCTCAATCCATAGGTTGTTCCACATCCTCAAACCTTATCTCATCCCAATCCCAAATCTCATCCAAGATTTCTGGCTGAATAATCCAATCTAAAGTCTCTTCCCATCTTGAACATGAAAGAGAGTGAAGTATTCTAGGGTACCCAAGTGCTATCATCGCCCAAGAAAAGCATGAGTATAAATTAGTAGGGTACCACCAATGCAGTCTCATACATTACCAATAAATGAAGGTGTACACATGTGATATGCTCATAATATAAATAATACACTATGCAGAAGCATAAATAAATATCCATCATTGATCCTTGGGTACTACCATGGAAATTTGATCAACCCAAACCTAATTTTTCCAGTGTTGAAGTATCTTTTAGAAAATCATGTAATCATTCCAACCTTAAGTAACCACACATGGGGACTTTGTCCTACCCTAGGACTAGTATTCGATACCATACCTTCTTTGGTTAGTGTTATAGTATCTCTGTGCATGTCACTTAATCCTTCCAACCAATGTAATCACATGGGGGTCTGGCTCACCCTAGTATAAAGGAGATAAACACTTGGGGACTAAAACACCTGGTATACCTAATATAAACACTTAGGTGATAACCCACCTAGTATACATGAGATAAAAACTCCGGGGATAACCCACCGGATACACATGAGATAAATACCCAGGGGATAACCCACCTGATATACAAGGTCAGTAGCCAAATTCCAATCAAGGAATTTTATTACAACCATATTTGTGTGTGTGTGTGTGGGGGGGGGTCACATACCCTACCCATAGATCCAAGGATCATGCCAATGGAATCCCAGTATGTGAATATATATCAAAGGATAGTACTCCCCCCATAATATCTCATCAGGGTAGGCCATCTTTCTGAGCCCATATCACATAAACAAGACCAAACTCTCAAGTTCACAACCTATAGTAACCATGACCTCAATAGGATCAAATTTTTGATTTAGTTTTTAAGGATACACCTGAAATAATTACTACCCATTTCTCATTATACACCCTCTCATTAGGGTTAATATCATAATGGGGAATCCACCATAGCACCCTAAGGGTCCCTTAAACTCAAATATATCTATCAGGTCAATACCCATTACTCAAAGGGCATAATAACCCTCAAGATCATTAAAATATCATCAAGGAATCACTGGCATCCTAGGAAAATTCATACATGCACCTCTCTAAAGAGAAAGCTCAGGGCCCATATTAGTACCCACATCATCCCAAGGTCAGTTTGAACACCTGACCCATAACCACTACACCTAAGGATTATCTTCCTGGTGATCATACACTATCGAGGAAGAATATTCACCTCATAGTCATCTCAACTAGCCTAAATTCTCTAAGGCATCTCATGTGTTTCACATGAACTACCCCCAGGACATCCATCTTAGCTCATTATTGACCTCTATCTGTAGGTCTCTAAGGGAGCCTACTACTAGGGACACTACCTTGTATTTATTGAATTTAATAAAAACCCATTATGGGGTCTCAGTTCCCCAAGGAATACATATCTATAATTAGGGCCTTGACCATCGATGAATTAAGAAAACTAGCCAGTTCCCAACATCCCATGTGTCCTTGACACCTTGTTCAATTTATTTAAATGCATCACATTTTAATCAAATAAATTATTTAATTTAAACTAGTAAACCACCCTCAGTGGATAGACCTTACATCACTTGCCAAAATAAATAAAGTATATTTCTATAAGGTATTGTATGCAAGCCCACCTACCATAATTCCAATCCATTTCCCTTGATCATCACCCAACCATCCTCACCGAGACCCATCCAAGACTAACTACCATCATCAAACCACCCAAGTATTTAACCAACTTTAACACAACCAATAATTAATTATACAATACTTATAATTAATCATTCAATTCATTTTAAAAATTTATAAATAATTTAAAATTTTAGTTCAATTAGGAATAATGTTTGAAATCTCACTAGATGCTCCCTTTGCACCAAAACCATAACCAAAAGCACACAAGAAGTCCACAATATGATCTTGACACCATACATGACCAAATACCTAGTAATAAAAACTAATTTCATAAGAAATTTCTTTTAATTTAACCCAAAACTATTGAAAAAATCATACGAAAACATACCTCCATAAAAACGACATGAAACAACATGCAAATACCATCTCAGTTCAGGACATCCTCTACCTATGGTGATCAAAATAACCATCATAAATAGATGATACCACCATGCTCCAATGGAATTAGATCCAAAACCCTAAACCAAAGAAACTGATATTAGAAGAAACAATGGATAAATAGAAAAGGGGGTAGTAGGAGGATTAATATTACCTTAAATGCTGAGAAATCACCACTAAGACACCTCAAATTTGAGGAATAATGACAGAGGAAGGAGGGTGGGGGGGGGGGGGGGGGGTCATTTGGGACGCACATGAGAAGGAGGAGAAGATAGAAACCCCTCTTAAAATTTTAATGGGAAAATGATAATTGACCACTTTTAATGAGCAAAATAGTTTTCCAAATCATGTGTTAATAGTGAGATAAACACTATCCAAGCAGTGCCCCTTTACACAGTTGGGCCACATGGTTTACCAATCCATGTGAAAACCATTTAAATAAATATTGTCTTGGTTTACAATATTTATCATGGTATATAGGAAACCATGAAACAAACATGTTCCAAGCCCCAAGTTCAAACCAAGTTTCATGGTTCACCCTATAATCTGCATAATTTCCTTAAAATTGCAGGCTAACCATGCCAGAAAATCATGCCCTTCAGAAAAAGATATGGAAACTTCCTCACACTCAGGGTTCTGCATAGTTTTTCCTGAACCGTGCACACTAAAATGTTCACCCTATATATAATCCTATAAAAACTCTCTAAACTTAACCCGAAGCTATTAAGGCTTGCCTAAGCACTTGAGAAACATTTTAGTACTCAAATATTATCCAAAAACATCATCTTGGGACACTCTAACTCTTATATCATTTATTTGAATCCCAACTCTCAAAATAAACCATCCACCAGATAGAAAATTCAAATTCCTTATAATTTTCAAAACCCATACAGACATGGGGTTTTACACTTAAACACACTAGATTCATGCTTATAGTGGATGGATTTTTGTTTATGAAGCATTGGATGATGGTTACATAGAGTGTTGGGTGATGGTTACATAGTGTTGGGAGAGGTCAGAGGTTTTGGGGGTGTTAGTGGGTTGTATATTGGGGTGTTAGAGGGATTAGTGGGTGGGGGTGAGGGAGAGGTGAGAGGCATGGGAGGGGAGCAGAGGGTGTCAAAAAGTTAGTGGGTGTGGGTGTGGTGGGGTTTGAAATTTTTTTTATACAAATTATTTTAAAAAAATACGAGTAAAAAAATAGCATTTACCCACTTTCTAAACATGGGTAAAATATCAGTGATTTACCCATGTTTATAAATACGAGTAAAGAACTAATGATTTACTAATACCCCATTTACTAATGTTTTTAGAAAATATCAGGAAATAATTTATCCATTTTTATAAACATGTCTACAAAAAAACACGATTAAATGTATTTTTTATAGTGATAATCGAATGATTTGACACTTTAATTCAAAAAATCACTAGAAATCAATGAATAAATAAATACAAGGGAATAAAATTAATTGAATATCAATAAAATATCATAAATTAATGATCTATTCCAAGAATTATTTCATGATTAACTATGTTTTAGGGAAGTATGATGCTTGTGTTATGTTTGATCTTCATATGAATGATGGAATATCTGGTAGTTTTTTGGAATCCTTAATTAATCTTGACGTTCTTTAGTTTCTTGAATCATGTCTTTAGCAAGGTATCCAGACCTATTTTTTTTTCTTGGATCAACCAATACTCCTAAGACTTTCCAAGGGAATAAATTGATATGATGGAGATAATTTTCACACCCCAACCTCTACTTACTTTTATTATTTTATTTATTTATTGGTATTGTCTTTGTTTTCCTTATTTACTAGATTTTTGAGAGTTTCTAGTGTTTTATGGTAATATATAATTTTGAAGCGCATCAAGCCATGTTGTGACTAAGGAGTCCACACCGTGACTAAGGGAGGTCACAATGCTACCAACCCCTTAGGATTTTGTGACTTCTTAGGTTTTATGTGTGTCATGCTATGATAGGGAGGTTGCATCATTATTAGGATATTCCCTAGGTCTATATTTTTGGACTGCATACTGTTCATGTTGTAATGTAGGGTGTCACACCGTGATGTACCCCTAGTTAGTGATGCCTCATATCTGAGGGGTGGTGGTCACACCATGATGTAAAGTGTCACATCACGGCGTACCCTTGATATAATTTTAATTCTATGAAATTATAAAGTCTCCCTTATCAAATTAATACCCCTTTGGGGTCTATTTTTCCCCATTTGACTCCCACTCCCCCAACCTACATCTCCTCTCAGTTTCCTCTCCTTCATGGTGATTCCCATGGATTCTAAGATGCCCAATGGACCATGCAGACACATCTGGGGGGGGGGGGTGAATTTGGTGTTGTCCAGTTTTTAACAGTTCCAATTTATTATTTTAATCTTTCAACACATTAATATACTTGAATCTATGTATCCAATATTAATTATGGATTTTTTATTTTTAACCATACATACAACACTAGTTTCAGTAATGGAAAGAAATTAAAAATAGAACATACTATTTACAAGGTTTGTTCCCTCTTAGGAAACTTAATCCTCACTGAAATTAGGATATACAAGGTATAGAATCTACACTATAAACTTATCATCATTACAAGTGTTTTTTCCAAATATCTTTTTGAAACCAAAGTACATCATACTACACATGTGTGAGATCACTATATTACAAGTGATCTTCTTCTGCTCCTGAATGTTCTTTATATTTGTATCCCACGAGTTCCTATTTAGTATCATCCTTCTAAATTAGATCACAATACATTCAAGGATGTCACTACATCCAAAAAAATTATATTCTTCCTAAAATCAGAATGAATTTAATTTCCTTGAATTGAACTATTTATAGCTTCTAGTTCTCCACATAAACTATCACTGATAACTCAACTTAAATATTTCTCATTTGAGACCTAGTAGGTTGAATATGATCGAATTATCTTATTTTTCTTCCACACATTATAATGCATTGGATTCTTATTATTATTCTTCTTCTTCATTTAGATCTATAATTCTCTTGGCTCCTCAGATCATCACACAAAATAGCGACAACAACAATCTTCTTTTCTCTTTTATTCTCCATGATCTTTTCAATAACTCACATGTATGGGTGACTAATAAATACATTATTTTTTTTTTCAAATACCATAAATGGCACATTGGGAATAAAAAATATATTATATTACAAGATCACCATTATAGAATACCCATTTTGTGTTTCAAATATTCACATATACACCCTTTTCAACTCAAGGTGTATTCTAAGAATACCCTCATTAAATGATACTCATTTTTGAAACATGATAGAATAAAATATTATTTAATTCTTCAGAAAGAATGAATTCTTATTCTTCATCTTCTTAAAATATATTCACTATAATATATTCTTTAGAAATCACCACAACTGTATAATGTTTATACATAATTTTTTTGTGGAGTGGAACTCATCTTGCAGCGCGATACTTTCCATAAAAATATCATAAACTTTAATATAATATCTGTACATAGTAGAATATCAAATTCATCCTCATTTTTCAATATTGGAAAATATATATACTTTCATATTATTCGAAATGTCCTGAAGGCCTTCATTTTTTATTATTTTTGATAATCCACCTTTCAAGGGGTGAGGTGGAACCTTTACAAGGCCCGAAGGCTTAGAGACAATTACATGACTCGTAGGTCTTAGAGGGAATCACCTAAACAATACAACTTATAACTGATCCTCCCCAACATATGTCATGATATCAACACTCCACCTTCGTAAGGTTGGTCAGCTAGCTGTCCTATGCAAAGCCGCACAGGCCTGGTACCGATGGAAAAGCCATACTCTCTCATTCTTCTAAATAATTCATTTAAAACATCTTGAAACTTCTTAAAATGGTATTTATAATTATTTAAATAGTTATAAACTCCTTAAAATGTATTTATGAGGTGTTACAATATAAGATTATTTCCATGAATATATTTTCCACCTTAGGTGTGACTCTTTTCTATAATCAATCTAGAGCCATCTATATTCAACGCCCACCTTAATATAGGAGTGCATAAATACTAATTACAATAGTAAACATTATTGATACTCCTTAGATGGTTTCTCCAGCTTTAGGCTCCAAATAATCTTTCCAGTCATCTATTCTAGGGACCTATGGTCTTCTTATTTTCCATTTATTCCTCATGGAAGAAACTCCTCTCACATGGGTAGATACCCACTTATTCACTCAAGAACACATCTTAATTTGAACTCATATCATTGACATGATTTTTAATTTTACATGTATTTTGACAATAGATACAATCAAAAACCTTTGGGTACTTCAATCCCCCTTATGTAATTCATATTTGTTCCATTTTTAATGATGATTTCTTGAGTTAGGATCATATGAATCTCTTCCTATATTCTTTGTCTTACTTATACTTATCATTAATTCCTTAATACAGTCTCAATGACTCAGGGTTTATCATGGATTTATTTTTATTTGGATATTTCATGGTTATAAGGTTCCTCTTGGTCTCTTAGGACTTCTTTAGCTATGTTGAAGTGAAATAACACCGAGAGTTTTACAAGTGATGAATTTAAGGTTGGTTGCTTCATGTAGGAATATTTAATCTTATAACTATGATTTCTTGTTGATTTATAACTCATGTTTTACTAGTTTTAAAAATGTTTCTAAGCATGGTTTTGATAATTTTTTTTAAAGGTATCCAATTTCCTTTAAATATCATGATACATGAAAAGGGATTTATCTCTCATTTTGAAACTTAAATCCATTTTAAAATAAAATGCACACCTAATGTTTGTTAAAATTACTTAATGGATCTTCTAAATTATTTTCATGATAAAATGGGTAATTCTAAAAGTATCAAGTTGAATTTAAGGGCTTGTGTAATGACCAGAAATTTTTTAAATGATATTTGTTTCATAAGAAAATGTATGTTATATTATATTATACAAAACAAAACCATATCTCTTGAATAATGAAGTGAGTTTAAAGGGAAATTTTATAATTGGGATTTGACCATTGGTAAAAATTACCATTGGAAACTATACTCTTGGTAATAATTTTAACATTATAATTAGTGTTTATAAGTAGAAATAACAAAGGATAATTAATGAAGAAAGGAGAAGTGATGACCTCAACCAGTAGAGTCTTTACATATGAATCCCATTTGTCAAAAACTTGAGAGGGAGGTAGCATAATTGGGGTTATCCCTTGAACAATCCCAATCCGAGCTTCATCAAGTGAATCTAGAATGAAATCACCTATGAAAGAATTTCAAGTTAGTGGAAATTACCACTTGGTTCGATATTAGCCGAACTGCCCCATGAACCTATCACCATCGTACATATTACCATTAGGTCATACGTGGGTGTTATAAGGGGTTACATGTTCCATTATTTATTTCTTAAAGTGTAATTATTTTGTATAAATAAAATTTTAATTCAATAAATCCCATTTTAAGAATTGTTTTGCATAATAAAATATAGGTTTAATTAAGATGGAATTTGATAAATTAAATTTTCAGACACAAATTGTACTTTTTAGAAAAGATATAAATTTTTATAATAAACTAAGGTATTATGAATAGTAACTATTTTAATAAAATAGTATGTTATAAACACTTTAATTTAAATTTAAATGATAAAATAATTTTATTATGACCTTGAAAATCTTTAAGTGTCAAAAATTTATTATGAATTTTCAATTTGCTATTTTTTTAATAAATATTGGTTTTTATATTTAAAAGTTATTTTTTTTATTTAAATAATTATTCTGATAAAATAAATATCTTTTTTGAAATCATAACATCAAAATTAGGTTTGGTTGAATTTATGAGTATTTTCTAAAATACTTTATTTTTCCATGAATAGTTAAAAATATAGTTTTGGGGTTTCAGTATGTTTAATGACTCATAATTATGTCATAATGATGTAATAATTAATCAACCAAAATCCACAACTCAAAATATTAAATTTTATTAATATCAAGTATTTTAATATATTTTAATCAATTTCCAAACCTATAAATGACTTTCTAAAGTCTAAAATGGAAACTTTGATTTTAAAAACATTACCTTGTGGAAACTTTAATTTTTCCTTTCCAGAATAAGTAATATAGAATTATGATCGTTTTTATGGTTTAAAATAACTTAAACTATGTCCCAAATTTCCAAAAAACATGTGAAAAAATCATGGTCAATCCTATGGTTTTTCATTTTCCACAACCTATATTTCCAACACCTATATTTGGAAATTATTAAACAAATCCTCCCCTTTTGCTATAAATAGCCACCCATTTCTCCATTTCCTTTCACTCAAAATCCATAATCCATGAATTTATAGTGTTTTTACTTACCAAGGAGTCCCCCAAGGTTTCCTTAATCCCCTAAAGTCCCAATCCTCAAGTTTTAGGAACAACTCTTCAAGGTAAGGGACTTATCCTTCTTTTCTCTTAAATTCAAGAACCTATTTTTATATGTGTCTTATAATTGTTATGATTACTATCTTTTATTACCATTTTTGTCACACCCTTACTTTCAAACCATGTATTATAAATGGTATACCCTTTACCCCTCTCATTTTACCCATTTCTAAAACCATGTTTTGTACCTGTTATGCTGCTGAATTTAATTTCCAAAATTTCTCTCTTCTCCTCAAGAAATTATCTTTTATTTTCATTATGTAGATACCCAAACCATTTTATTTTCAATGTATATTCACATATATGTAAAAATTATTTATTTTATTTGGGTATTTACATATAATAAATCCACTTTCACTTTTCATGGGTTAAAAATGACATAATGATAATGTCCTAAAGCTCTTTTATGCCAAGATTTTGACATGAAACATGTTCTTTATTATCCATAGGATATTAATGAAATGCTTTATTATGATATATGTGGATAAAATGAAATTATGAAATATAAAGGGTGTTTCTTTATATTTATCCAATGCATTGAGTAAATAATTTAATATCTAGAGATGACATGTTTTATGATACCTTGGTGAATAACCTTGGTAATTTTTATTTACAATACCTTGGCGATTAACCTCAGTGATATGATTTTGAATGTATAAATTAAATTTTTTAACCAAATTTACATGTTATGATTCATGTTATTTTTATTATTATATTCCTTATTTTCCTTTTATCATGCCTTAATGACATTCCTCATGTTCTTATTGATATTCCACATGATCACATTTAAACTGTTTTCCCTTACTAGGCCTCATGATCACCCCTTTCCTTTGATGTATCTCCCTAGGATATGAGATATAATAAATTTACTTGGGATGAACCCATGAGTATATATTAAAGTGTATTTATAATATTTTTTTTAAGTTTTCATGTTTTATGCACCAGATTTCTAAGAAACTAAACTTTAAAATATCCTATATTTGTACCCTGTAATGAAAAGTTATGTAAGAAAAAGGTGGGATTCTATATTCGGTATAAAATGATGGTTTAGTTATTTTTGGAAATTAGGATTAAAAAACTTTAGGAATAACTCTATAAAAAAGTTTAAATATAGGAAAACATCCTAGTATTTTAGTCAATTATTAAGTAAGTGGTTTCCAAGAAAATAAATCCCTATCTGGATATGAACAAGTGGATGTTTCTATAGCATAAATATATCTAGGGGTACCACCAGAAAACAACTCTTTGAGATAGACTCAAAAGGGAACTAGCATACGACAATGGGCCTTGCTGCACTCTTGATTCGACCCTCCTGGAAGATATGTTTAGTTAATCACAAGCTTTTTATGAACCATTATGAAGGATTTATTGAAAATGTATTTATTGTTAAAGAATAAAATATTTAAACATGATTTTTAAGACATTAAAATTACTTTATAATTATAATATTCTTAAAAGAAACACATTTATCACTAAGGTTTTCTTATTTTATAAAATAGTGATAGATAGGAGGAACCATGTAAATGATGAGTGCAATGGACCATGTGCTAATGACCCTCCAATGAAAATTAAAATAAAAAACATCATGAGAATGATGAATCAACTAACTTAAGTTATGCAAAATAAATTTAATTAATCTGAGAGACCAGATTCACCTCTAAGGAAAAAACTTTCCATTGAGTCCTTTTTACGCCAATGACCACATTCTTTTAGTGGATATATAGAACCATTGATTGCATAACAATGGATAAGCTCTATATGAAATATCTTTTATGTAATTTGTTGTTTAGAACAAGAGAAAGTCACCCTGGATGTTTAATTCTTAGAGGATAAGTTGATTAGTGGTGTAAAATTATTAAAAAAAAATCTAAGGGAGATTGATTATTTTGAGTGGTATTAGTTTAAGGGGATATTTTTAATAAATATTTCCCTGATTTCATGTGAACCAAAATGGAGAAGGAATTCCTAGAGCTGAAGTAGAAGAAAAATGAATTGGTGGGAAGCTATGAGATGAAATTTATAAGACTTTATCATTATACCTATAGCTTTGTCATGGATCCTAATAGAAATGTTGATAGATTATTTGATGGACTAAGACCCCATCTACAGAGGAATATAACTAATTGAGACTATGAAAACTATGAGGAGATAGTGCAGAGTTCTATGAAGGTTGAACTAGAGTTATTAGAGATTCATTGTTCACACAAATCAAATGAAAAGAAGATATATTTGGATAAAAACTTAGGGAGGAACTTTGATAATGGAAGAGTAAGAAAGGGAGTGGAACTTGCCATATGCAACAAATGTAGGAAGAAGAATTTAGGGAACTGATTGATCAGAGTAGAAAATGTTACAAGTGTGTAAGAGATGTCTATATAACTCAAAACATTCATAGTGAGGTGAAGCCTCAACTTATTAACACAAATGAAAAAGGGAAGATAGTGCAGACCCATCCTAAATTCCAATGATTCAAGTGTAGACAACTTGGGAACTTTTCTAATCACCGTCAAAATCAGAAGATAATTGATTAAAATCACCATCAACCTCAGAATGGGACACATGATAATGTTTGGGTATTTTCTATCATGATGATTGAAGTAGAAGCTCCAAATGGTATGGCAGATGGTACTCCCTTTATTATCTCAAAGCTAGAAAGTACTTTGTTTGATTCTGGTTCTACACATTCCTTTATTTCATCTAAGTTTGAAAAGAATATAGAATCAATACATGAACTTTTAGAAGTAGATTTATCTATAAATACTTATGGATATATTATCCAAGCATCAAAAATATATAGAAACTCTAGTACTGAATTTTTCAAGCACAATATCATCAAAAATATAGTATTCATTTCCATGCTGGAATTCAACAGTATACTAGGATGAAATGGATCTCAAAGTATAATTCTAAGATCAACTACATAATCAAGGAAATATCAGTATTATTTAATGGAAAATCTATAGTTATTTTCAAAGGATAGATATCTCGACCTAAGATTTTTATAGAAGAAACTCCTACAACCTTCTTTATGGAGATGATTAGTGAAGAGGAAAAATGAAATAAAAGTATAAGAATAGAAAATATCCCTAACATTCTGGAACACATTGAAATATTTCCCGAGGAGTTACCCACAACTCCCATAGAAATAGAGTTAGATTTATCTATTTAACTCATACTTATATCCAAACCGATATCAAAGACCTTATATAGAATCACTACTAAAAACATGGGCTATAGACACGGACCTATAGCGACGGTTTTATAGGTCCGTGGCTATATATTTTTTATTTCCACAGTTTAATTCAATCTCCATGGCTAAATCAATATTACACCACAGGCATCGTTTTTCCCCCAATCTATATCGGGCTCCTCCTCCTCCCCCGATCCGCATCCCTCTTCCTCCTCCGCTGATTCGAACCCCTATCACCACGCAGCCCTCCTCCCCGACAACTTCTCCTCCTCCCTGCAACCCTTCTCTCCTCCCCCGATTCGCAACCCTATCACCGTGCAACCCTCTTCCCCGACAGCGTCTCCTCCTCCCCCGATTCGTAGCCCTATCACCGCACATCCCTCCTCCCTGACGATCTCACTACACAACCCTCTCTCACAGCGGTGCCCTCCTCCCCGACGAACTCTCCCACAGCGGTGCCCTCCTCCCTGATGACCTCTCTCACATGGGCGCCCTCCCCCCCTACAACCTCTGTCACCATGGCACCCTCCTCCCCGATGACCTCTGCTTAGCGGTCTCACCATTTGCAGGTAGAAGCATATCTCTCTTCATGCAATTGAGATTGATTCTCTAATGGTCTTCAATTCCCTTCTCGGATGCGGTCTCAAACTATGGACTACTGAATACACCATATGTAGAAGAAAAATGTTTATGAAAAACAACCTGGAGGTTCTTTATTCTTGGCATGAAAGGAACACAATGGAAGACTTTCTAGGTTCAAAGTAGAATTATGAATAAGAGGTTACTCTGTTCGCAGGTCTCAGATCACTTCCAGGGGAGGGGGAAAAGCTGATCATCACAGATGCTCCTGATCTTCACCATTATAGGATGACATAATTACAAGTGAGAGTTTTTTGTCTTCCCCTTTGTTTGATTATTTTCTGAACTTGGTTTGTACCTTCTCAGAACTCTTTCATTTATTTTAAAAATTAGTTTTTGAATCATGATTTATTCATCATTGGAAAACAGAACCAATCCACCTTTATCATATTTGATATCTGTAATAAGATTTTTATTTCAGGTCTTTTGTGAGGTAAATCTTCTATCCAAAATCCAAAAATTGGGAATGTATATATCATTCAAAGAAACATTAGATAAATTTTCCTTCTGGTACCATTTCATCTTCTTCTATGACCATTGTGGAACTTCTTCTGATGTTTGATACTTATGAGGATCTTTTTTTTCAGAACACCCCCTTTCATCATGAAAAACTAAAAAACTTTTTTATGTGTTGGAAGATGTTTTAAGCCACTAATATCCCCATTTATGGGTCTCATGAGTCACCTTTTGTTGTACCCTAGTGGCATAGTAGGAATCCTTGTGTCTACATCGAATCCAATCATTTCCATATAAATTATTAGAATAATTTTTTAAAAAAATATTGAAAATGAATTATCAATTTTCATCATTGATATTAGATATATAAAACATTGAAATGGATATGGAACCCATTCCCACTCAGGTTTACCCTTCCTCAATATCTTAGAAGAATCTTGTTACACACAAACCTTTCATGAACAACTCAAAGTTGTGACTATTCCCAAGAGTGGGAAAAATATTTTAAAACCTAAACCATTGATTCCTAAACCATTAGAGTCTTCAAAATCATAGGAAAAAACTAAATAACCAACATTAGAAACTAAAAAATCCGAGCTGTATAATGAGTGAATTGGTTAGGTAATGATGAAATTCAACGATAGGAACATGGGGAAATTGTTGATTGGTGTTAAAATTTGGAAAAAAAGTGATTTTCTATTTTCAAAAGAGAAAATTTACATCTTAGAAATATTTTCCTAAATATTATTGTATTATTTATGGGAGTGTCAGGAAAATATAGGAGTTTCAAGAGTTTAGATAAAGACATAACAACCCTCAAATATAGACACATGTAACCCATCCAATGAATAATGAGATTGATCTATCGACATTGAAATAATAGGTGGAAGATGGCCTTGATGTGTTCATTAGATAAATAACCTCATTCCCACCTATAAATAGATTGGTCTTAAAAAAAATTATAATATGTCATAATGGTTTTTGATTTGTTAATTTTTTATATGGTGATGATGTTTAGACTACTATGGTGTGGTTGAGGAGACATCCCCCATCAAGATCCATGTATTTAAATGAATTTTTATTTTCATTTCTCTAGTGTGATTTTCATGAAATCGGATTGTTTCTATATGAGTAGTAGATTATTATCCATGTGCCTTTAAATTTTATCATGGTTTTATCTATTAATTTGGTTTAAACATAATAATACCACAATTTTCATTCATTTATAATATGATTTAGGGGAGTGAGGGTGATAAAGGAGTGATTAAGAATTCTCAATACCATGGGTAGGTGAAAGTAGTGTATCGAAAATCATTTTTTTCACTACCTAACCTAACACACTAAAGAGAGATTGAATGGATTGAGATCTTAAGTCATTCAAGGGTATTATTTAGGGGGTTGAATTTATTTTATAAGAGATTATTATATAATTAATGAGAGAATTATATAAGGGAACCCTTCATTATATTCATCATTTTTCACTTTTATTTTATTTCTTCCATGCACTTGTGGTTCTGCTCCTTCATTATTTCATTATTTTCAAATTAATAGTGTTATATTAGTGTAGGTGTGAGGAGAATGAATGATTATATCCTTCCATGAACTTGTGGTTCCCTATCTCTTTTCACCATAAAATGTAGTATTTTTAATTTTCTATTGTATTACATTTCCAGATTGGAGTTGCAAATTAGTGGAAATCATGTTTTGGTTCCCTATCTCTTTTCACCATAAAATATAGTGTTTTTAATTTTCTATTGCCCAAATGGCCCGAAGGACTTCTTTTTTATTTTATTATAGACAATCCCCCTTTTAAGGGTTGAATGGGAATGTACATGACCTGTAGGCCTAAGGCATAAGGCCCGACATGACCTGTAATACATGACCCGAAGGCCCAGAGGCATACCATGCACAATACATGAACCATAGGCCCAGCCAACTAGAGCTACCCCTCCCTAGATTCTACATAATTGATTTCCTTTATCTCCCCACCTGCATTTCTTATCAGATCTACCTATTGAATTATAAATCACTGGTGTTTTTCATGCTTCACTTTGATCATCCTTTTGGAATCATGCTTTTGTTTAAGGACATTCTTATTGAAGACTATCTGTTAATGCATATATGATAGAATTATTTAAATTTTTGTTTCATATAATCATGCTTATTTGAATCTGAATTTGATTAACTTGGATAGAGGTATAGACAATTCTTATTTACTTGATTGTCAGGTTGGTCCGAGAGGAATATGAAGACTTTTTGTTGATGAAGTGAAACACTTCTAATTATGAAAGAGCGAAATAAGTGGATGTTACAACATGATTTTCTATATGGAGTTTTGTTGCGCTTTCTGGATCATATGGTGACTCCTTTTCCCCATTATATGAAGTTTTATTATAAGTCATGTTTATATCATCTTTCAATTACTTGATGGTGCATGCTCATTGCACCTCATGTTTTCACTGTATCTTGAACCTTCAATTTTTTTTTTCCGGGGTATGGGTTGGAAAACCAACTCATTTATTTTTTCGTTGTTATAGTTCATTCATTTTGCATTGAATATTTACCTATCAGAAATAGTGAGCTTAAAATGGGTGTTGTGCAGCTTGTGGTCTACGGTTTTCATTGCTGGCTTCAAAAGAGGAATTTCGACTTCTAATTTTCTGCCTGTACAAGTTCAACTTTTTAATTGATATGTTGTTAAACCTAAACCAGGTTTGATGGAAAATGATGAGTTACCGATGATGAAAAATAGGTGAAGAGGGGGAACTGCAACACCAATGAGGGTCCATGAGTTTAACATCTTTTATTCTACTGTGTTTGGAGAAACTTGGTTATGGTGATTCTTTCTTTCCAATTCTTCGAAGCACATAAAAATATTAGTGTACTTTTTATGATTTCTTTACTGATTTATATTGATTTGTGTTTTTGGTGGTCACTTATATTTGATCTTGTTTTCTCATAATAATCATGATTTTTGATTTGGTGTTAATCAAAATGGTTATTTTAGTTTCTGTTCAGCATGTTAAGCTGCTATAATTTTTACATGAATCTTTTCCATGTAATGTATTGTTATTGTGAGTTTATATTTATGAATCAATATGTATAGATTTCATTTTATTGTAATACATTTCAGGATTGGTATTATTCAAGTATTCATAATTATATCTTCTATTTACAGAATAATACCTGTGTTGAACTGTTATTTTGAAAATTTTAGGGGGGACTAGTGCATGCTAGGGGGGGGTGGGGGGGGGGGTGGTGGCGGGGGGGGTGGGGGGTGGGGGATGGTTTTGGGGGAGGGGACTGGTTTGGGGGGGGGGGTTAGGGGGCTGGTTTGGGGGGAGGCTAGAATAGGGGACGAGGTGGGGGTGGTAGAGGGGGGATGGTGCAGGCTAGGGGGTTGGGGGGCTGGTGTAGGCTAGGGGGCTGGGGTGCTGTGTGGGAGGGGACTGGTTTTGGGGGGAGGGGACCGGTTTTGGGGGGAGGATAGTACAAGGGAAGGGTGGGGGTAGTGCAGGGGGGGGGGGTGGTGGTGCAGGGGTGGGGGGTTGGGGGGCTGGTTTAGGCTGGGGGGTGTGGGGGGGGGATGGTTGTGGGGGAGGGGACTGTTTAGGGGGGAGGATAGTACATGGGGAGGTGTGTGTGGGGGGGAGATGGCTTTGATAGACATATATTTGTGGTGGATTGTTCAGAGAAAATGCTCAGGGATGCTAGGAGATTCATTATGGAGCATAGGGATTTGTGATAGTAGTGGTCAACAATAAAGATAAAGAGTGCTCCAATAGTATGTGAAATGTGGAGGATCTTCTCAGTACTTTATGTTTTATAGAATTTTCATATATATGTGTTATTTTACTTGTATTTATCTCATGGGAAATATATTTGTGTCTACTATCTCTTGCATATATTATATACAATTCAGTTGATTATATATATTCTATTGGTATTTTGGATTTTTCTTTTGTTTAGTTGATTATATATATTATACTGGTATTTTGGATTTATCTTCTATCAGGGTGGGGGTGCAAGGGGGGTGGGGTAAGGGGGAAGTGGGAGGGAAAACTGGCAGGGGGGGGGGGGTGCAGGTGGGCAGGGGGCAGGGGGGAGGGGGCAGGGTGGAGGAGGGCAGGGGGCAGGGGGATGTCTGCAGGGTAGGGGGAGGGGGGAGGTCTATAGGGCGGGGGGGGGGGGGGGGTATGAAGGGTGGTGGGGGGGGGAGAGGGGATGGTTGGAGAGGGAAGGGTGGAGTGGGGAGCTTTGCAGGGTAGGGGGAAGGGGGTGGTCTACAGGGGGTCTACAGGGAGGGGGGGGGGGGGTTGGGCAGTGGGGCAATGGGGCAAGGGGGGGGGGGGGCAGGGGGGTGTAGTTATTCTCTATAGGTTTCTTTAATCTTAGATAAGGTTTAATAACCATTACAATCCATATCTAACTCCCCCATCTATTCATGATTAGGTTTCTCCAAATATGCCCTCCTATTTACAACAGATTGCTTTCACTAAATCATGGCTTGATATTAGTTGCAATAAATAAAATTTTGTATGATTCCACTAGTTGTTATTGGTATGGATTTAACATATTTTCTTTTAAAAATCCAGACCATTATGTCCACTTTTCTCTTCTTTTACATGTTTATTATTGTTTGAAAACTGCATATTCACTTGAGCAATTAGAGAACTCTCAATGTTTTTCATTTTTTTGGTTTATCCTTTTATAACTAATCAAACTATATGATCAAACATTCTTTCTTATCATGTTCAACCTTCTTCATAGGTGTGGATCCATTTTTTGTTATGATATATTCTATTTGATTAGAAATTGTGTCCTCTAGTAAACTTTTATTATCGGGTGGGATAAAAACTTGTATCGAACAAAACCAAATTAAGTTGAAACTCAAGACAAACTAATTATATACCATTAAAAAGAAGAATAATTGTTAATTAATAGAAATGTACTATTTGATAGTATTATTTTGAAACAAGGATATATTTCCCCCTTTATTGTAGGAACATGATTTGACCCATGGGGCATTGTGGTTCTTATATGTTGGGTGGTGACGTGTATAGTCACAAGAGACAGGTATGTTTTAGTTTAGTTTTTATTTTATTTTATTTTATTTATCACATTGGCCACATAGATCTTTTACTTCTTTCTATGGACAAAGGGTAATTATATTCTGCGAAGGGGGGAAAATGGGGTTCGGATTGATTCAGTCCGCCGACTTTGATCTGAGGTAAGATTATATGGTTACTACTTGTCTCGCACCTCATATATTTGGGGATTTAAATGTTTTTTACTCCATATTATGTTTTCAGTAGGGTGTTGGATCATTTCGTGTTGGTTCAGGTGGATTTGGTTCTCCTAATTGAGGTAAGGCTTTAATGCCATTGGTTGGTTTATCACTGGTTATGTAGCATCCTTTATGTGTTTTAATGTTCCTAATATCATTTGTGTAGTGCGTTGATCCCTGCTCGTTGGTTTCAAGTATCCAAGTTAAGGGCGACTCACCTGCATGTGCATATGTAAGAAAGTATATGTATGTTGGTTCCCACATTACGCGTATAGTCAACCATGGTAGTGATTATGCACCTATGGGGTGATGTGGGCCCATGTATATATATATAAATGCATATGTAGGTGAGTGGAGACTGTTATATGCATATAAGCATATGTGCAAGGATCCCCTTGCACATGCTCATGGCCATGCGGGTGTGTGCATAGGGGATATGTGTCCTTGCATGTGTGGTGAAGGTGCGTATACCCAGTGGGGGAGCAAAAAAATTTAGTTAGAAAGCTCCAAGAGTCAAAGTGGATGGTTTGGTTCCACCTTGAGGTAGGATCCCTCTTCTAGCCTCTTTAATTCAAGAATTCTTTAAATTGAATTTAGCTTCCTTCTTAATTCTGCTTAATTATATTGAATTGCATATCTTAAATAAGTGTTATTTAATATAATTGTTTCATTTGATAAATAAAGTCATGTTTTTATAATAAAACACCTCCAACGGAGGTGCACTGTCTGCGAAAACTCACGGTGATAGTTATGTTGATCCAGTTGCTTAAATTATTGCATTTGATTTTTGCTGAATGAGTTTTAGAATAAATGTTAAATATAATTAAATGAATTATGTGATAAATAAATGCCATGATTTTATAATAAAACCCTTCCAACAGAGGTGTTCTATCTTCCAAACCAAAGAGTAGTAATAGTTATTTGTATCATGTTTGTATTTGGTTTGAGTCTTTCATATGCCTCTTGTTGGTGTTTGTTTTGTGGCTAGTTAGCTTTTGTTTTCTTTGAATAATATAAATTGGCTTATCATTCTCGTTTAACTCAAATTACATTGATCGAGTAGGCATATTCCTTGACCATGACACTTTCCTTTTCACGCTTTGAATATTATAAATAAAATTTCCATGTTTAGGCAAAGTGAATGAATTTGTAAATGGTTTGTGTAGGGTGTATGATTATTTTCTATCATTTTTTTGCCCTTTAGAAGTTGTTTCAATATGCCGATCTCTACAACCTTCTCTAGCGATCCATTGTTATAGCATATTAAATAGTTGATCTATTCTATCATTTACTGGCTGGGTGACGGTCAGAATGTTGCCCCACCTCCTCATGCTCCCTTTGCTCCTGGTCGGCAGATGCTGCCCCACAGATGTCCCTGGACCGGGCCAACACGCCGTGGTCATGCCGCGGTCACGTTGTGGTCACTCCACGGTCACTCCACGGTTATGCTGTGATTTGGCCCTGGTCCAGGAAGACACCCTACGGCGGTTCACAGTGATAGTATTCCATGAGTCTTGTGATCAATGTTGAGACTGACTAATCACAATTTTTGCCGGCGGGGCAATGACCGGAATGTTTCCCCACCTCCTCCATCTCCCTTCACTCCCGGCCAGAAGATGCTGCCCCTTGGATGTCGCTGGACTGGGGCAACACACTGCGATCACGCCGCGGTCACGCCGTGATTTGGCCCTACTCCAGGACGATAACCTATGGCTGTTTATAGTGATAGTATTCCATGATTCTTGTGATTAATGTTGAGACTAACTAATCACAATTTATGTTGGAGGGGCAACGACCGGAATGTTGCCCCGCCTCCTCCCGCTCCCTTCGCTCCTGGCCGGAAGATGCTACCCCATGGATGTCGCTGGACCGGGATAACACGTCGTGGTCACACCGCGATCACGCCGGCGGTCACTTCGCGGTCACGCCACGGTCACTCCACGGTCATGCCGCGGTCACGCCGCCGTCACGCCGCGATCACGCCGCAGTCACGCCGCGATAATTCTGTGATTTGGCCCTTTCCAGGATGACACCCCACGGTGGTTTGTAGTGATAGTATTCCATGAGTCTTGTGATCAATGTTGAGACTGACTAATCACAATTTCTCCCCGGCGGGGCGACTGATAGAATGTGGCCCCGCCTCCTCCTGCTCCCTTCGCTCCAGGCTAGAAGATGCTGCCCCACATATGTCGCTAGACCGGGCCAACATTACACGGTCACACCGCGGTCACACTGTGGTCATGCCGCATTCACGCCGTGGTCCTGACGTGTTCACGCTACGGACACGCCGTGGTCACGCCACAATCACGCCACGGTAATTCCATGATTTGGCCCTGCTCTAGTCACATCCAGCCCACATCCAGACTCCTTCCACCTCCATTTCATCCTGCTGCCACCAGTATTCCAACCTGTAACAAGGGATGCAACAAGGGAGATTGTTGGATTAGTGTAGCCCGATCCAGTTGGGTATGATTTCATATCAAATATCCTTACCTATAGTTTGATATCTAGATGGTGGAATATCTAGAACATATGAGCCTTTTGGGCCTTGATTGCAGCAAAAAAATGGTCAAATCATAGCAGCTCAATGAAAAAAGAAGATTACACAAATAAATTTCTAAGGCTCTTCTTCATCTCCATAAACACATGGTAATAGTCCAACTTTATCATGTTAGTAATTTATTTTTCATGGAAAACCTCCATGAATGTATTCTATGAATGATCATCCCGTCTTCTATCTTGATTAATGTTGTTCCACCATCAAATGGTTTATTTATGAAAAATGGAGGTCTCTAGCATCACTCTCATCCACAGATGTATTCTATCTTGATTAATGGTATTCCACCATCAAATGGTTTATTTATGGAAAATGGAGGTCTCTAGCATCACTCTCTCATCCACAGATGTCTGTACCTGAGAAAAAATTCACTTGTTGTTGTCTATCCAATCATTTGAATCCTACATGCCTGTAATACATAGAAAGGGTGGTGGATATGGGAGATAGAACACCTAATTAAGTTTGGTCATGGAATTTAGAATGTTTCCACCTTAAACAAGAACAATCTAATAAAATACTTAGTAAACTAGCTCTGCATCATGAGTCACCAGAGACTGTACAGGATGGGGTAGGGAGGGGGGCATAGGTGGGGTGTGCAGGGGGGAAGGGGGTGTGTGCAAGGGGGTAGGGGTGGGGTGTGCAGGGGGGGCAGGGGGTTTGTGAATGATACCAACTGATTCTAATTCCCATGATTCATTTAGGGGCTATTCATATGTACTAAAGTTGAAACCAAATTATACCAATTGATATCTTCATTATTTTTGGAATTACAACTTGAGATCTTGCACTCATCTCAATACACATGTTGAAAACATTCATGTACATGTAGATGATTTTAGAAATCAGCGTTGAGATCTCAAATTTCCTCAACTTCTTGTCATTGATTAATTCAATTTCTCCACCTTAATATCAGACTTTATTCATTCATTAACAGGGATGAGAGAAATGCATACCTCTTCAATGATTTTTTCAAGCACTTTCTAGAAATTCCATATTTTCATGGAATAAATAAGTCTGGTAGCTTCTCAAGGGTCTTATCCACTCATCTCCCCATCGAGGAGACACACTATCTTTACTCCATCAAGGAAGATATTTCCTTCTGATGTTCTTTGGAATACCATTTGATAAATCATAAAAAGATGTGCAGGTGGGGCAAGGGTGGGGTGTGCGGGGGGGGGGGGGGGGGGCATGGGTGGGGTGTGCGGGGCGGCATGGGTGTGAACAAAATACCAACTAATTATAATTCCCATGACTCATTTAGGGGCTGTTCAGATGTCCTCAAGTTTAAACCAAATGATTCCAATTGATATCTTCATTCTTTTTGGATTTACAACCTAAGATCATGCACTCATCTCAATACACATGTTGAAAAAATTCAAGTACATGTAGTAGGTTTTAGAAATCATCCTTGAGATCTCAAATTTCCTCAACTTCTTGTCAATGATTAATTAAATTTCTCCCCCTTAATATCAGAATTTATTTGGTCATTAACAAGGATGAGAGAAATTCATACCTCATAAATGTTTTTTTCAAGCACTTTCCAGAAATTTCTGATTTTCATGAAATAAATAAGTCTGGAAGCTTCTCAAGGGTCTTCTCTACTCATATCCCCATTGAGGAGACACACTATCTTCACTCCATCAAGGCAGATATTTCCTTCTTATGTTCTTTGTAATACCATTTGATAAATCATACCAAGATGTGCAGGGGGGCAGGGATGGGGTGTGAAGGGGGGGTAGGGGTGGGGTGTGCCGGGGGGGGGGGGCAGGGGTGTGAACATGATACAAACTGATTCTAATTCACATGACTCATTTAGGGGCTGTTTAGATGTCCTCATGTTGAAACCAAATTATTAAAATTGATATATTCATTATTTTTGGAATTACAACCTGAGATCTTGCACTAATCTCAATACACACGTTGAAAACATTCAAGTACATGTAACAGGTTTTAGAAATCAGCATTGAGATCTCAAATTTCCTCAAATTATTGTCATTGATTAATTCAATTTCTCCCCTGAATATCAGACTTTATTCGGTCATTAATAAGAATGATAGAAATGCATACCTCATCAATGATTTTTTCAAGAACTTTCCAGAAATTCTAGATTTGCATGGAATAAGTAAGTCTAGTAGCTTCTCAAGGGTCTTATCTACTCATCTACCCATCGAGGAGGCACACTATCTTCACTCCATCAAGGCATATATTTCCTTCTGATGTTCTTTGGAATACCATTTGATAAATCATACCAAGATGTGCAGGGGGGAAGGGGTGGGGTGTGCAGGCGGGTAGGGGTGGGGTGTGCAGGGGGGGCAAGGGTGTGAACATGATACCAAGTGATTCTAATTCCCATGACTCATTTAGGGGATATTGAGATGTCCTCAAGTGGAAACCAAATGATTCCAATTGATATCTTCATTATTTTTGGAATTACAACCTGATATATTACACTCATCTCAATACACATGTTGAAAACATTCAAGTACATGTAGAAGGTTTTATAAATCAGCGTTGAGATCTTAAATCTCCTCAATTTATTGTCATTAATTAATTCAATTTCTCCCCCTTAATATCAGACTTTATTCAGTCATTAATAAGGATGAGAGAAATTCATACCTCATCAATGATTTTTTCAATCACTTTCCAGAAATTCCAGATTTGCATGTAAGAAATAAGTCTGGAAGCTTCTCAAGGGTCTTCTCCACTCATCTCCCCATTGAGGAGACACACTATCTTCACTCTATCAAGGAAGATCTTTCCTTCTGATTTTCTTTGGAATACCATTTGATAAATCATACCAAGATGTGCAGGGGGCAGGGGTGGGGTGTGTAGGGGGCATGGGTGGGATGTGTTGGGGGGGGGGGGGGTTGTGAACATGATACCAACTGATTCTAATTCCCATGACTTATTTATGGGCTATTCAGATGTTCTCAAGTTGAAACCGAATGATTCCAATTTATATATTCATTCTTTTTGGAA
This sequence comes from Viscum album, assembly GCA_963277665.1. Taxonomy (NCBI): domain Eukaryota; kingdom Viridiplantae; phylum Streptophyta; class Magnoliopsida; order Santalales; family Viscaceae; genus Viscum; species Viscum album. The sequence goes on along the minus strand of OY728133.1, from coordinate 606,932,217 downwards.
TTACAACCTGATATCTTGCACTCATCTCAATACACATGTTAAAAAAATTCAAGTACATGTAGCAGGTTTTAGAAATCAGCCTTGAGATCTCAAATTTCATCAACTTCTTGTCATTGATTAATTCAATTTATCCCCCTTAATATCAGACTTTATTCGGTCATTAACAAGGATGAGAGAAATGCATACCTCATCAATGTTTTTTCAAGAACTTTCCAGAAATTCCAGATTTTCATGGAATAAATATGTCTGGTATCTTCTCAAGGGTCTTCTCTACTCATCTCCCCATCGAGGAGACACACTATCTTCACTCCATCATGGAATATCTTTCCTTATTATGTTCTTTGGAATACCATTTGATAAATCATACCAAGATGTGCAGGAGGCAGGGTTGGGGTGTGCAGGGGGGTAGGGGTGGGGTGTGGAGGGGGGGCAGGGGTGTGAACATGATACCAACTAATTCTAATTCCCATGACTCATTTAGAGGCTGTTTAGATGTCCTCAAGTTGAAATCAAATTATGCCAATTTATATCTTCATTATTTTTAGAATTACAACCTGAGATCTTGTACTCATCTCAATACACATGTTGAAAACATTCAAGTACATGTAGCAGTAGAAATCAGCGTTGAGATCTCAAATTTCTTCAACTTCTTATCATTGATTAATTCAATTCCCCCCCTTAATATCAGACTTTATTTGGTCAATAACTGGGATGATTGAAATGAATACCTCATAGATGATTTTTTCAAGCACTTTCCAGAAATTCTAGATTTTCATGGAATAAATAAGTTTGGAAGCTTCTCAAGGGTCTTATCCACTCATCTCCCCATTGAGGAGACACACTACCTTCACTCCATCAAGGCATATATTTCCTTCTGATGTTCTTTGGAATACCATTTGATAAATCATACCAAGATGTGCAGGGGGCAGGGGTGGGGTGTGCAGGGGGGCATTGTCATGAACCAAGCCGGGTCGTCATCCGATCTGGCACCCGACTCGGTCCGCGACATGGCCCGAAGGGCATTCCCAATCGCCATGGGCTAACAACTAGTGCCGAGCATCGAAACAAAGTAGTTGGGAAAAATTTGGTCCATAACAAAGATAAATAAACAAAAAATGAACAAGAAGATAAATAAAGGAAAATAGAGCAAACAACATGGAAGCGGAAAAAGGAATAAACAAAGCAATATGACATACCTCAGGTGACCCTGTGTTTTACCACGGTACATAAACTACACTCACTCCCAAAATTGATCCAAGACTGGAACCTGCAACTGAAAAACATAGTAGGCATGAGCACTGAGATGCTAAGTAGGAATGAAAAAATATAATCACGTCCTATGCCCCTGCCTTTAGTAAGAAATCCAATCATGCCAGTTTGAAAACAATGAATAATAAAATAATGTTTTTTCCTTATTTTCAAATTCATGTAATGAGTTTTCATTTTCATGTAAAGAATTTTACTCCCACTACATTTTCAAAATAGGTTCCAAGCATGCATTAATGTTTAAAAATGAAAAGAAAGCAGTTTGGATTAAAATATGGTTTTCACAAACAAGAAATCAAGTATGAAACAACTGAAAAGAAAGTTACATTATAAGAAGCATGTCACAAATGAGCACCATGGGTAATCCCTATAGGTATCTAGCACAAGTGGGAACCGAGATACCTCGTACCTCGGTGAAACGTGGCTTAGAAACCACGACCCTCAGAAAAACGTGACTTAGAAGACCACGAACCTCAGAAAACATGGATTATAAGACCAAAACCCTCATAAATTCATATGTTTAGTTAGTGTTGTTGCGTTAATCCTGCTAGAAAAACCGGGACGAATACCTACCGTGTCATATAGCGTACTAGTCCGGTCACCCACCTAGATACCCAGGTTTCCCATTTTCCTCTATTTCAAGTGGTGGTGAGTTTTCTTTATCAAGAAAACATGTATGTACATAACACTTTTTTTTTCTAAAACCCATTCAACCTCTTACCACTGTTCTCCCTCCTTAAGAGAATTTCCCCTCTTCACACCACACGACCATGCACCAGCCTTTACACTAGGCACATATCACAAACCACACATTAACACTTGCATCACTTTTTTCAAATTGAGGGGAATGTCTCAAGAGGGGTTTTCCATTTTCGAAAACCAAATCTCAAAGTTCCAAATGGGCCTCATCACTTTAGAAGGAGTATTTTTCATTTTAGAACACATAAAGTTCCTATATATTTAAAACAATCTTAAAACAACACTTAAAATTAAGTAATACTTTTAAGGAGATCAAATCATCCTTTAATATTGTGTTCACACCAAAACCCATTTTAAAAATCACTTTGGAACCCCTTTTTAAAAATAATGAATGTCGTTACACTTTCATAACAAAATCGAATGAAAGGCCGCACATCTTTTGGAAATACCCATTTCATGTTCATAACTTATGAAACCACTTTTAAGAACCATAACCATATATATATAGTGCATATGGATTTCACATAAAAAAAACAAGGAAATAATTTTAAAGAAACTTCAAGTAGAAATGGAAATTATAATTAAAGATTAGGGAATAGGGGACCTACCTCAAACATGCCGTTATTTGTCGACGACCACTCAAACTGAACCTGCGCACTTCCATGCACATGAATTTATACATATATATATATATAAATACCCCTAACTGCATTGCACATATTCCCCATTCCATGAGGGAATATGTAAAAAGAGGGCATTTATATATATATATATATATATATATATATATATATATATTTATTACCTTATGCATGAACATGCAAGCATTCTTGACACCCGAAACTTGAAACCATACAATAGAGTTCAACGTGCTATACAAATAATTCAATAAAACAATTAAACACTTAAAAATCTACAAAACGTTTCAAAATAACACATTTTTCTTTGAAAACACATTTTTAATACACCTGCACCTTAATTTATTTAGAAAACATTTCGTGCTCTCCAAAACAAGTCCTGATACTCTTTTCAAGAAACACTACAATATGATATGCATGACACAAATCAATTTATTTGAAAGAAAAACTCATTTCTAACACAACCAAATGTTAAATTATTATCAAAACATACTTTTCAAACGTAAAATAATTAATTGAACGTTTCCAAGAATTCCCACAACAAGACCCATATGAAAAAAACAACCAATTCTAAAAGAAGACTCAATTCCATCACACATGCATGTCAAAATATTCACAGAACACATTTCACACCACCCAAAATAATCAAAGAACATGATAAATAAATTAATCCAGAAAAATACTTCATCAAACAATATTTATAGATGAAATCACCTACCATTGGTGTCGAAAGCCCCAAATTTTGAAGTGAAACTCCAATCACGCACCAAACGCGTCACAAACAACATCAAATAAACCCAAAATCAAGAAATCGAACAAAAATAAAACATGAAAAAAAACCCCAAATGAAAATGAACCAAAACCCTAACTAAGAGAAAAAAAACTACCAGAGGGGATGTGGCACAACAATGAGAGGTTGCTGGAGAGTCCGTCCGAGCATGAGGGGCAACACATGGTTGTGCGTGGGTAGTAGGGGTGGTGCGTAGGTGGTCGGGGTGCCCATACGTGGTTGCCAGAGCTTTTCACCAGAAGGAGAAGGGTCTGGTTGCAAGGTAAGGAGGTGGGGTAGGGTTCAACGACTCAAGGGGGGAGAAGTAGCATGACGCAAGGGAGGGGGTGTGTGAGTCCAAGAGAGAGGGAGAGTGGTGCGCCGGTGGTGGCTCGCCGGAGGGAGGTCGCGAGATGGAGAGAGGTCGAAGGGAGGGAAGGCTACTGGTCATGGGTGCGTGTGAACGAGGAGGGGGAAGGACGCCACACGAGGAGGGAGGGAGGCCGATCGAAGGTTCTCCGCACTAGAGGAGAGCTGGCCATAGCGCTACGCACCAGGCAGGTTGAGTGGGTGGAGCGCGATGGGGAAGGGTAATAAAAATGGGTAGGCGCTGTGCGCAGTGCATAGTGAGGAAGAAATAAAAAGGGGGGAAAAGAAAAAGAGGAAAAAAAAATAAAAATAAAAAATAAATGAAAATAAAATAAAACCTAAAAAAAACTTAAACAAACTTAAGATAATAATAACAATTATCAACTATAATAAAAACGATAACGTTAATATTTTTTTATAAAAATGTCAAAGGCTTAATAAAAATAAAAATAAAAATAATAATAGCCTAATTAAAATATTACGAGACATAATTTTAATAATGATAATAATTACCATTATCATAATTATTAAAACACGTCATTAAAACTCATTTTATTTGTTTGACTTGAACATGAGGCAGGCCACACGGTGACCCGGACAAAGCCATGAAACTTTGAATATGCCCTGCCCATGCACCGGACACTGTCAAGGGAAAAGAATTCATTAATCAAAAAAATTCAAAAATTTAAAATAGGCTTGGCCCGCAGATCGATAGAAAGTTTCAAATAAAATAATAAAATAAAATTATTTCAAACATCCAGGTGTGACAATCCTCCCCACCACAAAAACGTTTTCCCCCAGAAAGTCACCCAGCCAACTGAGGAATCAAACTCGATTTTAAAACAGAACGAGGCCAACAAAATCACAAACCCGATGTGACTTTTCACTCCATCAGTCACACCCCACCAACTCTAAGGGAAACTACAGAGATAGGATCCATCAAGAAATGATAAGGGTTCTCCCCACCATAAGAACCTAACTAGAACACCCAACATTGAGACTCTCAGCATGGGCCAACTCTAGAACTGCTAACTTGATCCAAGAGGAAACTGCCACCTAGACCAAACCTTGAAGAAGGCATGACATGATTCATGGTGGTTCTCCCCACCATTTAAGAGCTGAACATATTAAGCCAATGAGCACGGACCGACACGAGAAACCCAGCTCAAACCGACCCATGAACTCTCCACATAAACCAGACTCCCACCACATGGGGTCCTTGATGAAAGAACCCGAACCGAAAGGCGGACCACACCCCTATTTATTATTTCCCAAGACGCATGTGTCTCCAAAAAGAGAACATCCTAAAACAAGAACGAGTCACCAAAGGATCTAGTCACACAAGAGAGACAACCATCTTAACTCATAGACATAAAGAGACAACCTTCAAAGCTCACACTTGAGGAGGCACAACTACTAGAATTTCAAGAAAACAAGATCACCACGCCTCCTTACAACCAAAGTGGGGTATTCAAAGAACAAAGACCACAGTAATAAAAAGAGACCTTTATGACACTTACATCAAAACAGAACCTTCAAAGATGATGGAGATTAAATAGAGACATTTAAATCATCTCTATTTCAGAACTGGAGATAAATGTTAGAACAAGGTGCCCCACACCCAATGATTCCTGACTACATGAAAGGCTTCAATCTGAGACCTATGGTTGAAGCTCTGATGTCTTGAAGCATCTGTTTCCCCGTAGCCAGGAGATGACATCCTTCGGTTGAGACTCCTACTGAGGATGCCGCTAGCGGAACCTCTCCAATTGTCACAAATGGCCACACTGATGGCAAGCCTTCAGAATATGATGACAAGGTGAATTAAAGTATGAAAACTGAGCACACTAGAAGAAAACAAGGGGGTGGACCAACTAATAGAAGATGGAATTGACAAGAATACTTGTCTGAGACAGGTTCCTATGATTCGATCTCGTCACCAAATGGGGAACCTTCCCGAACACCAAAAAGAAACAGTCCTGGAACCCTGGACGAAGACCCCACACAAGAGAAACTTTAACTAATTCCATGACGCTACCCCTGGAGAAAATGGAATCAACCCCTTGGAATTACCCATGTAGGCCTTCACTACTTGTTGGCCCTTCTCAACACCCACTAGTTATGCCACTTTCCTCACCTTCACTTCCTCGGGTATAAACCATCAGATGAGATTGGTCTTAAACACCTTCCAAGACATACCATCATGCAACGACGCTGGGATTATCTCCTCCACCAATCCAAAGTTTCACCTTCAAACGGACCCAAACCAACATGGTCTCTCATAGTTGTGGGAGTTTCCAATAACCTGAAAACACCAACGATTTTACCAAGCCAGTCCGCTACCTTTGATAGATCACTATCACCACAGAATCTGGACAATAACCAGAAAGAATTCAATTCCACAACTCCTCTAAGAGTCTAGGTAGAACCAACAACTAGAAGAGGCTCACTAGAAACTTCTGGGACTTTTCTGGGCAACATACTCAAAAACAAGAGGCACAAATCCGAATCAAAACTCATCATAAATCAAAATTCCAGATGTCAATCACAACTAAAGTGCAAACTCAAATCACTATTCCAACCACAATTCAATATGTCAAAGCCAAGAGCCCACGAAAAAGGATTCCAGGCACAAAAATAGAACACTAAACAATTTGTCACTCACTTTTATAAACATTTGAAAAACCCTTTTTGAAATCCATTTTTCAGCAAACAAAACAACTTAAATATCCACCATTGGTATCCCATGAATTCTCACACATACATATCCTTGTTCTAGCTCAAGCACCCATCCACTCACATCACCAATTTCTACACTTGCCACATGCAAACCTCAATGCATGTGATCACTCATAGGAATGCCAAGGGTCAATTTAAGACACTTCTCATTTCCAAAATAAACCATTCAACACCAAGAAAAAATTCCCAACCAATTTTGTGAAAGTAACTTATCATTAAAGAAACACATTTCCAAATTCTAAAATGTTTTCCATTTCAAAAACCATTTTCCACTCCAACAACCACATTCCCTTTTGAAAACACCTTCACCAAAATCCATTTTCATTTTTGAGATCTACTCACACTAACCAAAATGAAGGTCAAACATAACTCACATCAAAAATTCCCAAAAAGGGTCTAGTGGCTATGCCAATCCAGTAACATGGATTAGAAGACCATGCTTTGAGCAGGAATCCACCACAGGAAGTATCTTAAACCGTGCACTCAGGTTGTACATGGGTCACTACTCCATGCAGGCTCATCGCATAACACCAGATCACTTCCCTTGTCAACCCTTATCCACATAGACCAAGCAAAAGAAAAACTCAACTCCCATACTACCCCTGGTAACTTGAGTCTCGAGATGGTAAAGGGTTCATGATGTCCTTCCCGCACCTACCTATTGAGTTCCAAAACACCTAATCACCAAGCTACTTGACACCCCAAATTACTAAGGCCTGCTCTGATACCATTTTTTCACGAACCAAGCTGGGTCGTCATCCGACCCGGTGCCCTACCCGGTCCGCGACATGGCCCGAAGGGAGTTACCGATCCCCACGGGATGGAAACTAGTGACGGGCATCAAAACAAAGCAGTTGGGAATGATTTGTCCCATAACAAATATAAATAAACATAAACTGAACAAGAAGATAAATAAATGAAAATAGACTGAACAACATGGCAGCAGAAAAAGGAATAAACAAAGCAACGTGACATACGTCAGGTGACCCCGTGGGTCACCACGATACGTAAACTACACTCAATCCCAAAATAGATCCAAGAATGGAACCTGCAACTGAAAAACAAAGTAGGCATGATCACCGAGTAGCTCAGTAGTAATTCCAAAATATAACCACGTCCTATTCCCTTGTCTTTAGTAAGAAATACAATCATGCTAGTTTGAAAATAAGGTATAATAAAATAATGTCTTTTCCTTCTTTTCAAATTCAAGTAATGAGTTTTCATTTTCAAGTAAAGCATTTCAATCCCACTACATTTTCAAAATAGGTTCCAAGCATGCATTAACGTTTAAAAATGAAAAGAAACCAGTTTGGATTAAAATATGGTTTTCACAAACAAGACATCAAGTATGAAACAACTGAAAAGAAAGTTACATTACAAGAATCATGTCAAAAATGAGAACCATTGGTAATAATTATAGGTATCTAGCACAAGTGGGAATCTAGAGACCTTGTAACTCGGTGAAATGTGGATTAGAAATCATGACCCTCAAAAAAATGTGTCTTAGAAGACCACGACCCTCATAAAATGTGGATTATAAGACCATGAACCTCAGAAATTCATATGTTTAGTTAGTGTTGTTGCATCAATCCTGCTAGAAAAATTGGGATGAACCCCTACCGTGTCATCTAGCATACTAGTCCTGGTCACCCACCTAGATACCCAGGTTTCCCATTATGCTCTATTTCAAGTGGTGGTGAGTTTTCTTTATCAAGAAAACATGTATGTACATAACAATTTTTTTCTTCTAAAACTCACTTAACCTCTCACCATCGTTCTCCCTCCTTAAGCGCATTTCCCCTCTTTACACCACACAACCACGCACCAGCCTTTACACTAGGCACATATCACAAACCACACATTAATACTTACATCACATTTTTCAAATTGAGGGGAATGTCTTAAGAGGGGTTTTTCATTTTCTCAAACCAAATCTCAAAGTTCCAAACGAGCCTCATCACTTTAGAAGAAGTATTCGTCATTTTAGAACACATAAAGGTCCTATATATTTAAAACAAGCTTAAAACCACACTTAAAATGAAGTAATACTTTTAAGGAGATCAAATCATCCTTTAATATCATGTTCACACCAAAACCCATTTTAAAAATCACTTTGGAACCCCGTTTTAAAAATAATACATGTTGTTACACTTTCATAACAAAATCAAATGAAAGGATGCACATCTTCTGGAAATACCCATTTCATGTTCAAACCCTATGAAACCACTTTTTAGAACCACAACCATATATATATAGTGCATATGAATTTCAAATAAAAAAACAAGTAAATACTTTTAAAGAAACATCAAGAAGAAATGGAAATTCTAATTAAAGATTAGGGCATAGGGGACCTACCTCAAACACGTCGTTATTTGTCGACGACCACTCAAACTGACCCTGTGCACTTCCATGCACATGAATTTATACATATATATATATAAATACCCCTAATTGAATCGTGCATATACCCCACACCATGAGAGAATATGTACAAAGAGGGCATTTATATATATGTCTTACCTTATGCATGTACATGCATGCGTTCTTGACACCCGCAACTTGAAACCATACTACAGAGTTCAAAGTACTATAAAAATAATTCAATAAAACAACTAAACACTTAAAAATATACAAAACATTTCAAAATAACACATCTTTCATTCAAACAAATTTTTTAATACACCTTCACCTTAATTTCTTTAGAAAACATTTCGCACTCTCCAAAACAAGGCCTGATACTCTTTTCAAGAAACACTACAATATAATATGCATGACACAAATCAATTTATTTGAAAGAAAAATTCATTTATAACATAACCACATATTAAATTATTACCGAAACATACTTTTCACACGTAAAATAATTAATTGAACGTTTCCAAGAATTCCCACAACAAGACCCATATGAAAAACATAACCAATTATAAAAGAAGACTCAATTCCATCACACATGCATGTAAAAATATTCACAGAACACATTTTGCACCACCCAAAATAATAAAAAAACATGCTAAATAAATTAATCCAGAAAAATCCTTCATCAAACAATATTTATAGATGAAATCACCTACCATTGGTGTCGAAAGCCCCAAATTTAGAAGCTAAACTCCAATCGCGCACCAAACACGTCACAAACAACATCAAATAAACCCTAAATCAAGAAACTGAACAAAAAAACATGCAAAACAAACCCCAAATGAAAATTAACCAAAACCATAACTAAGAGGAAAAAAAACTACAAGAGGAGATGTGACACACCGATGAGAGGTTGCTGGAGAGTCCATCCGGGCACGAGGGGAAATGCAAGGATGTGCGCGGGTATTAGGGGTGGCACATAGGTGGTCGGGGTGCCCATGTGTGGTCACCAGAGCTTCTCACCGGAAGGAGAAGGGGCTGGTTGCAAGGGAAGGAGACGAGGTAGGGTTCGATGGCTCAAGGGGGGGGGGAGAAGAACCGCGGTGTGAGGGAGGGGGTGTGCGGGTCCAAGAGAGAGGGAGAGTGGTGCACCGGTGGTGGCTTACTGGAGGGAGGCCGCGGGAGGGAGAGCGGTCGAAGGAGGGAAGGCTGTTGGTTGGGGGTGTGTGTGAATGGGGAGGGGGAAGGACACTGCACAAGGAGGAAGGGAGGCTGATCGGAGGTTCACCGCACTGGAGGAGAGCCGACCATGGCGCTGCGCACCAGGCGGGTCGAGCGGGTGGAGCGCAATGGGGAAGGGTAAGCAAAATGGGTAGGCGCTGTGCGCAGTGCACAATGAGGAAGAAACAAAAAGGGGCAAAATAAAAAGATGAAATAAAAAAAAGAAAATAAAAAATAAATGAAAATAAAATAAAACCTAAAAAAGAACTTAAACAAACTTAAGATAATAATAACAATTATTAACTATAATAAAAACAATAACGTTAATAATTTTTTTATAAAAATGTAAAAGGCTTAATAATAATAATAATAATAATAATAATATCCTAATTAAAATATTTCAAGACATAATATTAATAATGATAATAATTTCCATTATTATAATTATTAAAACACGACATTAAAACTCATTTTCTTGTTTTACTTGAACATGAGGCATGCTGCACGATGACTTGGGGAAAATCCGCGCAACTTTGAATATGCCCTAACCATGCACTGGACGTTGTCAAGGGAAAATAATTCGTTCATCAACAAAATTCAAAAATTTCAAACAGGATTGGCCCGCAGCTCGATAGAAAGTTTCAAATAAAATAATAAAATAACATTATTTCAAACGTTCGGGTGTGACAGGCATGGGTGGGGTGTGCAGGGGGGTAGGGGGTGTGAACATGATACCAATAGATTCTAATTACCATGACTCATTTAGGGGATGTTCAGATGTCCTCAAGTTGAAACCAAATGATTCCAATTGATATCTTCATTCTTTTTGGAATTACAACCTAAGATCTTGCACTCATCTCAATACACATGTTGAAAACATTCAAGTACATGTAGAAGGTTTTAGAAATCAGCCTTGAGATCTAAAATTTCCTCAACTTCTTATCATTGATTAATTAAATTTCTCCACCTTAATATCAGACTTTATTCGGTCATTAACAGGGATGATAGAAATGCATACCTCATCAATGATTTTTTCAAGCACTTTCCAGAAATTCCAGATCTGCATGGAATAAATAAGTCTGGCAGCTTGTCAAGGGTCTTCTCCACTAATTTCCCCATCGGGGAGACACACTATCTTCACTCCATCAAGGCATATCTTTACTTATGATGTTATTTGGAATACCATTTGATAAATCATACCAAGATGGTGAATTTTTTTTTTCAGATCTGGAATATTTATTCTAGCTTACTTCCCTTCATTTGCTCTCCTCTTGAGAACTAGTTTCACCTTCAATTCCCTGCGTTGTATGG